>OU696696.1:323845612-325100612 GCA_916050605.2 Platycheirus albimanus | reverse complement strand
CAGACAGACAGGCAGCATTGTCGGACCCACTTTTTTCGACTTTTCTATCATCGTTATGTCATGTTTGGTTTTTAGAATTTTTTTTTACGAATGCATAACTTGCCTTATAGTACCTATAATCGCAAGTAAAAAGGGGGGTTGACCTACAAAAAGTCGGGTAGTTCTACATTTTTGATATGTTATTTGGTATGGCTGGTAGATGAAAATTCCAAATTTCCACAACCACGCCCCCTTCAAAATCCTGGAAAAACCACAAAAAAATCGACACTTTTGTCAGTTTTTGCCTATAACTTTTTTCAGTGTATTTTATCGAAAAAATAAATATACAAATTTGTAGTGTACAAAATTTCCTATCAATATGAAACGAGAAGTATTTTTGTACAACCACTACGAACGGCGCGGTGCTATGAAGCTTCCAAAAAAGGCTAACATTTGGTAAGATTTTCAGTTTTCTCCCTCTTTAAAGCGCAATAACTACTTAACCGTCAAGTTTAGGGCAATTTTCTTAAATCCATCTTGTAGATAATTTTACTGGCTACCGATTGCATGTAAACATTTTTATTTTGTTACCAATACAATCGGGTGAGGATTGAGATAATGTTTTATTAAAATATTCTCACTAACTAATTTTTTCTCTGTATGTCTGTTTGGTTGCTGCGATTTAAAACTAACTTTCAGATAAGCCAGAGACCCAAGCGCGTGCATGCCAGTCTCTGCACCCCTTTCTTTAGTCCGTTTCATGCACCCCGTCAAGGACGTACTCAGGATGCCAATCAGGGGGAGGGGGGCAAAATCATTCAAAAATTAATATTAGTATGCAATGATCCCAGTTTCTTTATCAACTTTTATCCAACAGACACAATTCTAAAAAAATAGATAGGTATACATTAGCTATTGGAAAATGTGTTCAGTACGTTACCTGTAGAGCCTAAGTCTTAAAACTCTATACTTGAGTGGAAAATATAAAACGCCCAGGGAAGATATCCACAGATTTTGAAATTAATAATTTGATTCTTTTCATTTAATATTTTATTGAATAATTAAATTATTGTCTTTATATTTGTTTATAAATGATGAAAAGCTACTAAAAATCTCAAGATTACATAAGTCGTATTGACAACATGTCAGATAATTGAGAAAAAATTAAGTTAAATGAGCTTACCAAATACCTACTAAGAGTAAAATATTTACACTCTCGTGCGCTTAGAAGGAGCAGGAGGTGGACTATGATCGGGTGCACTACGTATGAGTGGATTAGTATATAGGAGTGCGTAGAAAGGAGTGGTGTAGGAAGGGATATAATAATAGGTTTTCGCAAGAATGACCACAACAAAATTTGCACAAGCTGGAGCATTTTAAGCCAGCCTTTCTGCAGCCACAAGCTAACATGCAGCCAGTCACACATTTACATGATACCGTTTTCAACAATTTGTGGGGAGCAGCATCTTGAGTGGTTTTAATGGGTTGCAAGCCTTTGCACTCTTTCGTCCAGCCAAAATCCAGATGATTTTTTGTTTTACTCCCATCCACGCCATGACCTGGTGGTAAGTCCCGAGGAAATGAAAATATGCAGCGTTTGTTGCAGGCGGCAGCTTGGATAAATTCATTTTGGTTGAACTGCTTATAAACTTGTAATAGCATAACAAACTAAACGATTGACCATGGTCCCCACCATATAAAGAGACTAAAAAACTAATGCCGTGCAGTTTGCATTCAAAAAGACCTTGGGTCTTACACGCATATAGTTAAAAATTATTATTAGTATATTGTTACTATCATCCTTGTATCATATTAAGCATTAAAGATTATAAGGATCCAAAATCAAAAGAGAGGTTTGTTGTTTTAAGTATTATTCAGTAAGAAGAAATACCAGACATTTTTAAGAGTTTAATGAAAATAAAGCGCCCGAGAAAATTGTACCTGAAGCATACCCTACAAAAAAAAACCACATTCACAATATCAGACTTTGACTGAACAACGTAATGGTACCTAGCCTGCTACCATCATGGAAGTAATCTCTTCTTCGTCAACATTGTTGTGTTTTCATTGCCGGAAAACACATAAAATTTTACGATGAAAAACATAAAAGAGGGCGCTCCCATAGCAACTAAACACAACCCCATATGGTGTACTGACTGCCTGGCACGAGACTTCTGCAAGACTTTCCATTCAACAAAGTACCTTGCCTGGTGAATTGCCGGCTTTTTTGTCATAGCCATAAGGGTGCTTCTTTCAAAATTCACCTTAAAAATAAAACATCCCCTTTGCTCCTGGGTTATTGTGGGTCTGTTTGTGTTGTTTCTCATTCGCTCTAATTCAAACCCTCCTAGATAGGACACGGGCTGTAGACGTTTTGTGTTTGTGTGAGTATACTATAAAAATGTTGTCGTGTAAAAACCCCTCTTCGTAGGAACACATACTTACATAATACGAGTATGTATATCTACATTTTATGTAAAAATAGTAGGAAAAAATCTTTACGATTCTCTTCTTGGGTTAACTGGTTGAATACAAGTTAAAGGCTGAACAGACGAACGAAGCGTTAAAATTGAATGTTTGAAGAAATCGTTCCGTATTTTATGGATGAAACGTGCTAGGACCGTAAATTTTCACTTTGCTAAGCAAAGCAACAAAATGAAAAGAAAGGCAACCAACAACAATGTCTCAAACAAAAATAAATTAAAATACTACCCTCTCTGATTGTATCATCTTAACACCTTTAATATACGCTCTGTGCGTCATCATCTCGAATTTACATTATGTATATGAATGTATAGTTATTTGCTCAATTGAGCACAGGATGCTTATATATATTTTATAAAACCCTTTGCTATTTACATGTATACCTATTATGCTTTTTTTAATTTGTGGTTTAATTGAAGTAAGTTAAAAAGTAAGTTTTATCACAAGCCTATAAAGCTAAATGTTTGGGTCTGCCAGTATGTTTTATGGCATCTTCCTATATGCATTATATATACATTAAGAGTTAAAAATTTATTATCATTTGAAGTTGGCAAGATCAAGCCCCAAATAATCACGATGATTAAGTCTTGAAAGCATATTTTTCATATACTCTTCTCCAGAGTTTATGAAATCATTCCATTAAGATTCATCGAAACGAATCCGAAAGCTTAACTTTTTAAAACCAGTTTGATAAGTGGTTTGATAAAGGTCGTTCTCCTAAGTAACTAATCATTTTCATCCACCACAAATCCTAGATTCAAACTAATACCTACGGCGAGGCACGTAGCCAGAAAGGGGCTAAAGGGGTTCAAGCCCCTCCCGAAATGATTTTAAGAAAAAATATTTGAATTAAGTTCAGTTCACTTCTTTATTTTGTTTATTTTTACAAATAATATAAATATTTATTAAAATAACATATTGTGTTCAGAACAATATACATATAAGTAGCGAGGCACTAATAAATTAATGTGTTGTATATGTTAGTCTAAATAATAATAGGCTAGCTAAAATTGTGCTAAAAAATAACTCTAAGGACCAGTTGTACAATCGTGGTTCATCCTCGGATCAAAATTTAAAAAAGACCTCGGTTAGTGATTGCAAAACCCAATTTTAGATAAGACAGTGGTCCAAGAGTGGTTTATGAGTTAACCCACCGATTTCCACGAATCCGATTTCAGTGCTGAATCACTGGTTGACTGGTTGAAATCTGGTTGCAAAACCATTTTTTTAATCAAAAGGAGACTATTTATGTACCTACTATCTATGTATCTATATCTATACGATTACATAAAGTCGTAACAATTATGTTGTTTGTCCCGCAGGATCTTAGAAAGTACTTGACTAATTTATTCGAAACAAATTTAGTACCTAATATTCTTTATTATTATAAAATTGTTTACGGCTACTTTATTTTTTTGATTAATTTGTTTTTAAACCATTAATATACATAAGTATTTTTTTTTTAATTGTCTTACTTAATTACTTATTTTTTCATTTGGTTGATACTTTACAAATATGAAAACTGTTTTATGAAGTCAATGCAATAGCACATGTTTAAATCTATCAGATTAATCATATTCTTAGAAAATTCCCAACACAAATGGGTATGCGAGTTTTGTCCATAACATTTAAAGTCAAAAAGTTATTCAAAGAAGAGTAGTTAGGTACTCATCAAACTAATATTATGTACCCCGAATTAAAAAAAAAGTGAATTAAAAAAAAAAGATTTTTGTGAAATTCGACCTTGAATAATTTACGGCGCATAAGCGAAACTTGGCTTTTAACCCGCCCATATTAACAATGTTGTTAATATGGGCCCGTTATTCACGTCACCATTAGCGGGTTAAAAACAACTTTTAGAACACCAAAACGTAAGTGTATCTGTATACCAATATTCAGCTAAATATCTCTCATTCTGAGGTGAAACCCTAATTTGACAAGGCTATCATATTACACTCAAAGTTGCGTGTTTCGACTTAAAAAATTCAAAAACAATGAAACGAAAAAGCTCGATTGCTACTTAAAAAAAAAACAGAGCGACCAATGTGGTAAGTTAGATACTTTTTATGTCTATACAAGGTGTCTCAAAGAAAAGTTTATATTTAATATTTGTACTTATCAATACATAAAAGTAGTTAATGTTAATCGATTAAATCTTTACTTTTTATTAAATTACAAACAAAATAAATTTTCTATTTCGTATAGGCTCGCATCGTAATGGATATACCGTCAATGAATTCGGTTTATCTAGTGATGAACCGGCCTCCTCTAACTTTCTAATCTATGTCCGAATAAGGGGACTTTTTGGCGCATCCATGACTGCGAAAGTTGTTGTTCTGCATAAAAAAAAGTGTAAACTTCTTTTGAGACACCTAGGTCAATAGTACAATACCCATAGGTATTAAGGTTTTAAACACAATATCCAGTTTATTTGTCAACATTATTATATTTACATAATGTCAGCACAAGTAAAGCACATTTCTATCAAAATTGTTTGTTTTCGAAAAATTTTATCCGCATCTTAGGTACCTACGATTTCAATATTTTTATATTGAATGTTGATATTAAGGTATTTTGTTCATATTAAATCGTAAATAACATTGTTTGTTCTCTTCATTTTGATAAATAGATAGATAGATAGATATAATGTTTATTATTCAAATAAGAAAGAAATTAACAATTTAGTTCAAATATTAACAATAAGGCAATGGAATAACCGTGTGCCTGGGTTGACAAACTTAAAATTATTTATAATGCAAAATTTATAAAACAAAATAAATTCATTTATATTAATTATGTGAACATTCTATATCCTTAGTTGAATTTTGTATACAAGACCAAAAATAACAATAAATGAATCTATAGAATTGAATATTAAAGCCAGAAAAAAAAAAAAAAAAAAAAACTTAGAGAAAAAAGTGATTACGAAATAAAATTATCTTTAACTAAAGTTAACTCGTGTAGCCCGTATTATTAGTGAAAAAATAATTAATCGTAATGATTAATGATTTGCCACCTGTAAGATAATGCATTTTTTAAAAACAAGTATAGATCTATGATCTATCCAACTTCTTCCACTGAGGATGTCTATAAAGTCAAAATACGATATGAAAACATTTTGCTAGTGATGCACCTATTCTTAAAAAAACGTAGGTATTCTTAAAAAAAAAAAAATACGACCAAACCTACAACATTTATGTAGTTTTTTTAATTTTTTTTTGGAAATGTACTCGTACATAATTACTTCATCGAAATTGAACAAGCCCCCCCCAAAAAAAATCCTGGCTACTGGTTTTCTATGGCCTTAAAAATATCTCTTTTCCAATTCTCTGGATTCACCACAAGTATTGTTGAAGTTAAGATCTTAAAACTATACCTTATACATATTTTATTATTCGTTTATCGTAAATATGTATAAGGTAGGCGCATGGAGGATTTCTTTTCACCGATATTAAAATGCAAACAATGGGTATGCACAGAAAATTCTTATCTTCGTCAGTTTGGCGTTGACTGACAATGAAATCTAAAACCGACATCTTAAAAAAGGTTTAAATTATCCCAAAAAAAAAACACCAAGGAGATGTCAATCACGGACCAAGAAGATACAGACCGCCAACTCACCATATGGTCTCTCTTTTTGCCACCAAGCGAAAAAACAGCTGATATGCCATTTATTTTGAGAGTGTGACGCTCTCTCTAGCTTTAAAACCCATTTAGCAAACACACCTAAAAAATAAATGGCATACGCAGGTATAGTTGCCATTACAAAATGCACAGAGAGAGATGTACACGTATTCACAGACTGGAAAAAATATTTCGAGGGTGTTTCAGGCAAGAGGAGTACGAGTTGGCGGTCTGTATATGGTCTGTGATGTCAATATTCTGTTTGAGAAAACCAAACAAAAATAAATGGCACACGCAGGGATGGTTTGGGTGCCATCACTAAATGCACAGCCATAGATGAACACGAACAGGTACACGAATTCACAAACACGAACAAATATTTCGAGTGTGTTTAAGGTAAGAGAAGAACAGGTTGGCGGTCTGTATTAGTATACCCTAAGGGCCAACGTAGTAGGTACTGGAAGATGTTGTGGCTGCCATTGCATGCATTTCTATTACCGAACGCCAGAGGCGCAACAGTCCCGATGTCAGCAGTTGACAGCAGTTAAAAAGAAAAGCAAAAAAAAACAACCCAAGCGACCAGACAATTGTTTTTTCCCGCCTTAGCTGTGCATACATCGAAATCAATTTCCTAAATTATTAATTATCTACTATTCTTATATTGTCCATGTTGGCGCAGGGACATAAGTCCCAGGGACATAAGTCCCAAATTTTATTTTTGGGACTTATGTCCCACTCAAGTGGGACATAAGTCATAAATTCGATTTTGGGACTTACGTCCCTGGAACTTATGTCCCTGCGCCTTTTAGTTTGGTTTTTGTTTAATTGGATTAAAGTTATAAAAAAAATAATAATATAGAGGGGTGGCCAAATCCAAGTTTTTTTTTTTTTTAAATGCAATTAAGTGAACAAAATTAAACAGCATAGCGCGTTCCGTCACTCCAATTTTCCAAGACCTTGTTGGTGGTTTCGGGCTAGAGCTCACGGATTGCCTGGGAAATATTGACCTTAAGTGCTTCAATCGTCTCCGGATTGTTGGTATAACATCGGTCATTCAAGGTTTCCCACTAAAAAGGCCAAAGAAGTCAAATCGCAGCTTCGAGGTGCCAATTGACATCGCCAAAATGGGTTTTGGTGAGCAAAAGATCGCTAGTGGAATGGGCTGTGTGTCATGGCGCGTTATCCAACATGAACAAAAAGTTGGTAAAAATCCATGTCTTCTGTTTTAGTAAAACAAAAGTCGGTAAACATTGCTCTGTAACGCCCAAAATGAAAATGCGCCTCGTCAGAAAAGTCGATTTTTTGCCGAAAATCGTTGTCCAATTCAAGCTGCCCCAATGAACATACTCAGCATTAATTTGGAAATAAGTTTTCAATATTTTCCAACGCTGTTTAAGCATAAGGGGACTCAATTCGTTCCGCGGAGGCATGATACAGAATATATTTCAAGAGTTCGAGCGGAAACAGCTGTCAATGTCAAAATAACCTACGATTTAAAAACAAACCACCAACCTGGTAAAATGGTCTTGGGGCTTGAGATTTTGGGAATAAAGTATTGAAAAGATATGAAATTTTATTAATCACTTAAAAATCAATAGTTAAAACGTTTTTTTGAGAAAATGAAGTAAGCCATCAGGTTTTTTTTTTTTTTGAGTTTTTAAGTAGGTATGCAACATCTAGCAGTGTTAAGTTTCTATCAGAAAACGACAAATTTCAAGATTTTGAAAAAACCAAAAATTAAAAAAATAAATTAAGTACTTAAAAAATTTCAAGATTTTGAATAAACCGTTTTTGAAAAAACCAAAAATTAAAAAAATAAATTAAGTACTTAAAAAAAAAACAAAAAAAGTTTTCTTGGTAAATTAAAGAATAAATATAATTGTGTATATATATATGTATAAAGGTTTAAACATTTAAATTTTCATCCAAATCCGTTGAGTGGTTTACGAGAAAATCTACTATGAAAAAACTGGTCCTATGGGAGGAACCGTTACAAGACTTTTCCTGAAAAATTAATTCCAACCAAAATATAAAGTTTACTCCAAAAGCATCATTCAGAAAGTTTTATCAAAATCATGGAAGCCGTTTTTAAGATAAATGAGTTTTTCATAAAAAATCAAATGCCAGGTACCGTTAATTTTGGAGCTAGAATGCTAACTCCAAAAACTCCTCTGTAGGACATCATAATAATACTATGTAAAAATTTTGAAGCGAATCGGTCCAACCTTTAGACTGTAGGTGCCGATACGGACAGACGGACAGACAGACAGAACTGTCGGACCCACTTTTGTCGGCTTCTCTATCATCGTAATGTTATGTTTGAATGTCCAAAAAAATGCATAACTTGCCTTATTGTACAGCAAGTCAAAAGGTTAATTTTTAAATATACTTCGTTTTTTTCTTCGAATCTACTTCAAGTTTTTTTTTTCCTGAAGTGGTAGCACTGTTTTGCGCACAGTATACGAGCCACAGACCATATACAGACCGCCAACTCGTACTCCTCTTGCCTGAAACACCCTCGAAATATTTTTTCCAGTCTGTGAATACGTGTACATCTCTCTCTGTGCATTTTGTAATGGCAACTATACCTGCGTATGCCATTTATTTTTTAGGTGTGTTTGCTAAATGGGTTTTAAAGCAAGGGAGAGCGTCACACTCTCAAAATAAATGGCATATCAGCTGATTTTTAGCTTGGTGGCAAAAAGAGATACCATATGGTGAGTTGGCGGTCTGTATCTTCTTGGTCCGTGATACGAGCAATGTTAATAATAGTCGGCCTTATTGCGTTATGGGATGGGCATTAATATGCACTTAATGCATTTGCATATAGCTAAGCTGAACTGGTGCCAATGCCACTGCCCCATCCTCCAGTTTTGTCACTACAGTGCCTTTCTCGACATAAAAGACCGCTGACTCACATAACTTTAACTAAGTTACAGAGCTTAGAATGGTAAGTTGGGCTAAGACTCTACATAATATAGCTGATGGCGTATATCTAGAGTGAATACACACCGACAATAAGATAAATATCTTTCTGATGTAAGCAGTGGCGTATCCAGAAAAAAGTTTGGGGGAAGCTCACATATAAAATTTAGGTTTTTGTATGTATGTATGCGTATATTTTACGCAAACTTTCACACCTACTTGCAATTTTAAGCTTGCGGGAAAAATTAATTTTTGCGCCTACATAACACTCCATATTCCTCCATAAAATACACGCAAAGCTTCTCACCTTATCTCAATGCTCACCTTTTTTTGTTTTTGGTTTTTTCAATTACCATTCAGATTCACGTTCACGAAATCAAAAAAATATACACTTGCGAGCAAAAAAATCGGCCCAGCCCGTATGCGTCGATTTGAAACACAATTGATCGAAAAATAAAATTATTGAGTAAGAACTTTTGATACTGTGTGAAGGAAGGTTTTATAAAGTGAATTTATACATATACCCAAGACCCAACCTTTTTATAAAAGAACCGTTATTGCCAAGATCCACTCGAATCGTAAGATAAATGCTTTTTAGTTTTTAATAACGTTATCTCTCTGACCTTGTTTTTATTTATTTTATTTTTTGATTAATTGTGTTCCCAGTCGATGCGTACGGGGGGGATTTTTGTGCACGTAAGTGTATATAGAAAACGCGATTTAGAGCAGTGCTGCGGGGTTTTTGTTTTTTTAGGAATTCCCTTTTACCAGTCCTCAAATCCCTTTTTCCCACAAATCATTTCATTTTTTATTTCCCTCAGAAAAAAACACCAAACATATCTCATTATTTATGTACAGATCAGGTTTTTTTAATTTTTCTTTAGAAAATTAAGTTTTTTTTTTCACACAATAAAAATAGTTTAAATTTGTTCATTGAAACAATATTTAATTTTGTATATATCGTTAGTAAATACTTCACATTTGAACAAATAAGATAAGAAAAACCTTATACTACGTATTCATTGGGCCGAGATCAGCTCATTTCGAAATTGGATGGAAAACTGTTTTCATTTGAGGTTGCTTATATCGTTGACACCAGTCTTCTTTCTCTCTCTTACTTTTCTTTCGTAAAAATCAAAAGAACAAGGAAGCATTTCTTCTTTTGATTTGTTTACTACTGCTGGCCGTTGCCTTGGATTTTATTTCCTTATGACATTTTATAAAATATCTGCTAAATTGAAGTTGGATTGTTTTAAATTTACTTGCGTTCGATTTGTTTTCACATAATTTGCAACGTAGTTTCATCCAAATGAGATAATTTCGAAATAAGAATATTAATGGGCAATTTGGAATCTAATTTGGAAATTCGTTAGAAGAATAACATCATTTGCCTTAATATAAACGTAGTATAAGCCGCAAGCACATGATTTTTTTGGTGATCACAGATTTTGCTCTCAGATTTCTGATTTTGGTTGCCAAATGGAAATCAAAACGAAATTTTTTTGTAATTGTATCAAAATGACAATTTTTTCATTGATTACCACAACACTTGTGCGCACACTTGTGCCGGTGCACTGCAATGTGTGGTGTATATGAGTATGATACTCAGTGTGAGACACCGTGTCAGAAAAATAAAATTTGTTGATTTTTAAATTTGAATGTTTTTAATATTGCAATTCTTGTTTCAAAATCCTAACTAAAATGGAAGATAAAGTTTGCGTTTTTACAAAATTCCAATTGAAAGTAGTCATCATTGTACGTTATGATAAAATTACCTGAATAACTTCCCCATCATGAAGGCCGGGGTCCCGGGCCCCCTCCTCAATACGCCACTGGATGTAAGATTCCTCACCGCCACACACAGTAAATGTGAACTTGCATCCAACTCAAAGTGTTACCACTTCCGAAAAAAAGTCGAACTAGATTTGAGGAAAAAAGGGAAGCAGATTGAAGAAAATCGAAGTAGATTCAAAAATATGTTTTATTTATATAAAACTACATCTAGGGTGGGCCATCTAGTGGTTTATTTTTAAATAATAGGATATTTTGACTTTGCAGAGTCGCTTTACGTTGGGAAATATTCAAGTGAGTGCTGTGTAGCTCAAACAGTGTTCAAAAGTCTTGGCCGAAATGAAGCACCCATCGTGCCTGCTGTATGCAATTTAGTGCACAAGGTTTGTGAGACTGGTATGCTTGTGGGCAACACTCATTGTCCCCGTCGGTCGCGTCGTCGTCTTAAGGAGCGCACAGACGATGATGTGGCTGCTGTAGCTTAGAGTTCGTTGTAGCCTAGATTCGCTTACAAGGTCGAATTGACTTAGCAATTTAAGGCGCATGACCATCCACTTCGTTACCATTTCAGAATTTGGAGCTTAGAACAGCTTGAATTGGACAACGATTTTGGGCGAAAAAGCATTTTTTCTGGCTAAAGCTTTTTTACCTCGGTGGGTACGTTAACAAACAAAATGGCTCGAAAAACCAGCACATTGTTTTTGAGAAGGGAGTGCATCCACAAAGAGTGTCAGTTGGGTGCGGATTGTATAGTGGTGGCATTTTCTTCGAAAATGGGGCAGGGAACAACTTTTTTACTTGCGATTATAGGTATCAATTTGTGTTTGGGAAAGTTCTTTCCGTCGGCTTTTTGGTCACTGTAGTTTTAGCAATGAAACAACTCTGTTACATTTGCTTTTCCCGACGTTTCGGCAGGGATTGCTGCCTTCCTCAGGGGAACTTTATTTGAACAAAAAATACATTTATTATACAAAATATATAGTGACATTTAAAACAGTGGGAATTACACTTACTTTGTTTTTTTAAAAATATATAAATTTAAAAAATTTTAAAATAAGAAATGACACTTCGAATGAAGTTTCGTCTGTGTATTAAAAAAAAAAAAAAAAAAAAAAAAAACAAAAGAATGAAAACTATGAGGATGAAGACACTAAATAGCAATAGACAGAAGAAATGTTTTGTGTGTCTTGTTTTCTGTTCATATTATTATTGTTATTTAGTATGTGTAATGTTTCCAAGGTATATCGTTTAGATACATGTTTCTCCGTTTGTAGGATTTTGACATCTTCAAAGTTTGGAGAATGACCACTCTCGATGCTGTGACTTGCCAGGGCTGTTTTCCCAGAACTATTGGACTTAATATCAGATTTGTGGTTTGAGATCCGGTGTCGAAGAAATTGTTTTGTGGTTCCTATATAGCATAGGTTGCAAGGCTCGTTTGGTTTGCCGTTGCAATTAATTTTGTAGATAACGTCTGTTTGTTTGTCTTTGTCAGGTTTTGTTTTTAGTTTGGTGTATAGATGGTTAAGCGTTTTGTTGGATTTGAAAGCCAAACGAACGTCTTTTACGCTTCTGTTGATAACCTGTTTGAAGTTTTCAGTGAGTTTTGGAACATACACTATACTTTTGTAGAAACCATTGTTTGTATCTGTTTCTGTTCTTATAGTTTGTGTCTTGTATTTGTGTTTGAAGATTAAAGCACGAATTATATTAGGAGGATAGCCATTGTCCTCGAGAATTTTCGTTATTCTTTTTTCATTGGAGGGATGAAATTGTTCGCTGCTAAGAGTGAAAACCTTACTTACGAGGTTGGAGGCAGTGTTCATGATGATGTGTTTGGCTTGGTTCGAACGAAAATTGATGATTCTGCCTGACGCAGTATGTTTTTGATGCCAATTGTACAATAAGCGGCCGTTTTCCCTGTGGGCTTTAACATCCAGAAATGAAATCGCATTATTGTGTTCCATTTCAACTGTGAATTGTATTTTTGGGTGGAATCCGTTGAGGATAGAAAGCACGTTGTCAACTTCCTGTTTGTCGATCACAGCAAATATGTCGTCCACATATTTAGCGATGAACGAAGGTCTCTCCTTCATGGCATCAAAACATTCGTCTAGAACGTGATCTAGTACTAAGTCTGCGATCGTGGGTGACAGAGGGTTGCCCATAGGCATTCCAAAAATCTGCTTAAAGATATCATCTTTGAATTGTAGATAATTGTTTTCTTGAAGACAAAAATCAAGTATCTCTAAAAATTTTTTCTGGTTGATGTTGGTGTTCTCACTTATCAAATCCCATTTCTTTTTCACTATGGTGACAGCTAGTGATATGGGAATGTTTGTAAAAAGAGACACCACATCATAAGATACCAAAACCTCGTTGGCTTTTAATTTAATATTTTTTGATTTTTCAATAAAATCTTACCCAAAAATTTTGCAAGCTCACTTTTCCAAACACAAATTAATAACTCCAAATTGGTCAATAGAATATTCTTAAGGATTATAGGTATCTACTATAAGGCAAGTTATGCATTCGTCGAAAAAAAAAGTTTGGAGATAACAATCAAACATGACATTACGATGATAGCGAAGACGAAAAAAGATGGTCTAAAAATTCTATCTGTCTGTACTCGTATGTCTGTCTGTCTGTCTGTCTGTCTTTATGTATAGACACCTACAGCCCAAACGGGTGGTCCGAATTGCTTCAAACTCGGTATATAGACTTTTTTAGGTATTGTACAGAGGGGAAATTGAAATTTTTTTTTAGCTCAACAAATAACGGTACCTGCCATACAACCGTTACGTTAAAGCTTATTTTTCTCAGAAACGGCTCTAACGATTTCGATTTAAAAAAATCAGTTTTGCTTTTTAGGTACGACCGATCATATGGCTGAAAAAAAAAGTTTTAAAAAATGGCTAAGAACGGTACTTTCAATAGGACCGTTTTTTTTTTTTGCTTTCGACTATCTCGAAAACGACAAAACTGATTCTTTCGAAATTTCGTACACATATGTAGGTAGCTCAACCAATACATACCAATATTTTTTAAAAATATTTTTTTGTATTTTTAAAAGCATTTAAAAAAAATTAAAAATTAATATTTTGAAAACTGCTTATTACATTTTTTTCTAAAAATTTTATATAAATGTATTTGCTGAATACCTATGAACTGGCGTTTTTGAATTTTGTTTGCAAATTTATTTCAAAAAGTTTTTCAAAAAATACTTTTTTTCTCAAAAACCGCTCAACAGTTTTTTATAAATTTATTCTCATAAATTCAAATTTATCCAAGAAATAAAATGGCGTACTTTTTTTTCAGCTCAAATTAGTTTAAGAATTTTGAAAATTTTATTTTTATCAAAATCTCAAGCCACAAGCCCCTAAACCACTGTCACTCATTAAAGCAAGTTAGTGCGACCTAGTCGTGCATTTTATTTTTTACTGAAACTGAAGACATGGATTCGGACGACCACCTCTGGTTCAAGCAGGATGGCATGCCACACCACACAGTCAATTCCACAATCGATCTTTTGGTCACCAAATTCCCAAATCATGTTATCAGCCATCTTTGGCGATGTCAATTGGCTGCCTCGGAGCTGCGATTTGGCACCTTTTGACTTTTGTTTGGGACACCGTGAAGGACCGATGTTATGCCAACAATCCTGAAACGATTCAAGCACTTAGGGCAAATTTAAGCAATCCTCGAGCTAGAGCCCGAAACCATCAACAAGGCCTTACAAAATTAGAGGGACAGAATGCGCTATACGGTTTAATTTTATTCATTTTATTGCATTAAATAAAATTGGATTTAGCCAACCCATTATTTATATTATTAATTTTTTTAATTAGCTATAATTCAATCTAACAAAAAACAAAACTAAAATTCTTTCAGACTTCATATTTATAAAAACGTAATATACAAAAAACATAGGTACATTTTTTGTACCTTCATTTCTATATTGTATGCGAGTGAAATAGAAAAGGAAGTATTTTTTCTAAAATTAAAGTAAATTGAAACAGAGATTTTTTAAATGAAGCAGATTTCAGTATTTTGGTGATGGTGCGGAATAGGAAGCAGAATTTAATTTAGTTTGATAAAAGGAAACAGATCTACTTCAACTAAAGTAAAGTGGTATCGCTGTTAAACATTATACCTGCAAAACCATGCTTCAATTAAGAAAATGGCACCCTGATTCAGGAATCAGATAAACCAGTCTGACGCATGCGCAAACAAAATTTTTAAAGTCAAATTGAATTATAGTGCTCGTAGATGTGGTGAATTCTTGGGAAATTTCGCGATTTACACGTAGACTTTTAGAATGTGAGGGAAACGTGTGGTTTTGTTTACAATGGTTATTAAGTTTTTGCTTTGTTAAGGTATGATAGAAAATATCATTATAAGTGCAATATGAAGGTAGGTATATAAGTTTAATTTTAAGAAGATAGACCAGGGGTATTAACAATTTCATAATAAGGATAGGAGATACTACCTATAATTATTTTTTTTTATAGATATGAATTGGAATAGTTATCTCACTTAGATGTGGATGTAACTATTTACCTACATATAAATGACAACTGGGGTATACCTTTGTAAGATTTCATGGTCACAAGTTGATAACTCAACCGGCTTAATAACACTACCAATTGATTGAAAGTGAATATAGCACAACAATTCAATTATCATGATTGTTTGAGTGAACTTGCAATTTTAGCTTGAAAAAAAAAATGCACGACTGGGTCGCACAAACTTGCTCTTATGATAAGCAATTGCTAAGTGGATGCATATATGGATATTAAAAAGAATTTAAATAATTTCGAAAATTCTTTTATTTTTTAAATTAGTTTAAGAGTTTTCTCGGAAAAAACAAAGTATGCAATAAAATTTCAAAGCTATACGTCAATCTAGGAAAACAAAATATTGAAACTCGTTCGACCAGTTTTTTTTTAAAAAGGTTATTTTTGAAAAACTTTTCCAAAAAATATTTTGAAATTTATTTGAGTATGCAAATATATGGCAATCTGTAGTTTACATTTGAAAAAATAATTTAAAAAAAAATCAATATACCCGTTTCCAACGTATTTCGAAAACCAAAAAATTTTTTGAAAAAATTATAAAAAATCAAAATAAAAAGTTTTTGAAAAATTTTAAATGTTATATTAATACAATTATAAATGACTTCCTGTGGCCAAAATTTTATTGAAATCGAATGTATAGTTTACGAGAAAATTTGATTTGAAAATACTGGTTCTATGAGAGGTACCGTTATAAGACAAATTTTGAAAAATATTTTCCAACCAAAAGATAGATTGTCTTACAAAAATAGCATTCTAAAAGTTTTATCAAAATCGCTAGAGCCGTTTTTGAGAAAATCAATTTTTTTCTTCACGATTGTATGGCAGGTGCCGTTATTTTTGGGACGATTTGTATTGCATACCAATATTTTTGAAAAATATTTTTTTGTATTTTTAAAAGCATTTTAAAAAAAAAAATTTAAAAAATTAGTATTTTAAAAACTGCTTATTAATTTTTTTTCTAAAAATTTTAAATGTATTTGCTGAATACCTATGAACTGGCGTTTTTGAATATTTTTTGAAAATTTTTTTCAAAAACTTAAAAAAAAAACCTTTTTTCTCAAAAACCGCTCCACAGATTTTTATAAATTTATTCTCATAAATTCAAATTTATCCAAGAAATAAAATGGCTTACTTTTTTTCAGCTCAAATTAGTTTAAGTATTTATTTAAGAATTTTGAAAAATGTATTTTTAAAAAAATCTCAAGCCCCTAAACCACTGTCACTCATTAGAGCAAGTTCGTGAGACCCAGTCGTGCATTTTAGTTTAAATAGAAATCGTTAGAGCCGTTTTAGAGAAAAATAAGCTTTAACGTAACGGTTGTATGGCAGGTACCGTCATTTTTTGAGCTAAAAAAAAATTTCAATTTCCCCTCTGTACAATACCTAAAAAAGTCTATGTACCAAGTTTGAAGCAATTCGGCCCACCCGTTTGGGCTGTAGGTCTCTATACATACAGACAGACAGACAGACAGACAGACAGACAGACAGACAGACATACAGACGGACAGAATTTTTAGACCATCTTTTCTCGTCTTCGCTATCATTGTAATGCCATGTTTGGTTGTTATCTCAAAACTTTTTTTTTCGACGAATGCATAACTTGCCTTATAGTACCTATAATCGCAAGTAAAAATATGACCCAAGGGACGGCCAAATAAATCCTAGATACCAAATTTGAAGCAAATCGGCCCATCCGTTCAGGCTCTAGAAGCGCGAACAGACAGACAGACAGACAGACAGACGGACGGAATTCCCAGACTCACTTTTTTCGACTTCTCCATCATCGTAATGTCATGTGTGATTGTTATCTCGAAATTTTTTTTCTGCATGAATCCATAACTTGCCTTATAGTACCTATAATCGCAAGTAAATAAAATGCACGACTGGGTCGCCCGAACTTGCTCTAATGAGTGACAGTGGTTTAGGGGCTTGAGATTTTGATAAAAATAAAAATTTCAAAATTCTTAAATAAATACTTAAACTAATTTGAGCTGAAAAAAAAGTACGCCATTTTATTTCTGGAAAAATATGAATTTATGAGAAAAAATTTATAAAAATCTGTGGAGCGGTTTTTGAGAAAAAAAGTTTTTTTTGAAAAACTTTTTGAAAAAAATTTCAAAAAAAATTTAAAAACGCCAGTTCATAGGTATTCAGCAAATACATTTATGTAAAATTTTTTAGAAAAAAATTTAATAATCCGTTTTCAAAATATTAATTTTTTAAATTTTTTTTAAAAAAATGCTTTTAAAAATACAAAAAAATATTTTTCAAAAATATTGGTATGCAATACAAATTGCGCTACCTACAGCTATATGTGTGTGAAATTTCGAAAGAATCGGTTGAGTCGTTTTCGAGATAGTCGAAAGCAAAAAAAACGGTCCTATGGAAAGTACCGTTCTTAGTCATTTTTTAAAACTTTTTTTTCAGTCATATTATTGGTCGTACCTAAAAAGCAACACTAATTTTTTTAAATCGAAATCGTTAGAGCCGTTTTTGAGAAAAATAAGCTTTAACGTAACGGTTGTATGGCAGGTACCGTTATTTTTTGAGCTAAAAAAAAATTTCAATATCCCCTCTGTACAATACCTAAAAAAGTCTGTATACCAAGTTTGAAGCAATTCGGCCCACCCGTTTGGACCAGACAGACAGACAGACAGACAGACAGACAGACAGACAGACAGACAGACAGACAGACAGACATACAGACGGACAGAATTTTTAGACCATCTCTTTTCGTCTTCTCTATCATCGTAATGTCATGTTTGATTGTTATCTCAAAACTTTTTTTTTTCGACGAATGCATAACTTGCCTTATAGTACCTATAATCGCAAGTAAAAAGGAAGTAAATGATATCAATGCATACATTTTGAATAAAATACCAATTCAATTTATTGCACTGAATTTTGTAATTCTCTTAATTTAACTGCTTAACCAACACATTACCTACCATTGAAAGTTAGAGCGCCGATAGTAATGCCAGTGTATCGTAGCTCAATAGACTGTATGACCATCTCAATTAATAAATATGTGTGTATCGTAGCTCAATGGACTGTATAACCATCGCTTATAATACATATGTGAAAAGAAATAAAACACGATAATTTATAGTGGAAAAATGTTATAAAAAACCACTTATTAGCACGTTTATTCCTTCTCGGTTCAAAATCCTGCTTAAGACTAACTCTCACTCGTGCTTGTTCGCAGAACAAGCACTCTTTCGTTAAGTTCTTACGTTAAGTTTTATTTACGTTTAATTTTATCTTCTTATACTTGAGTGACCATCGAATGCAGAGTTACCAGAACTCATGCGATTCGATACAGTCCCGGCGAAAACCTACGGTTTTCCATCCCTTTCGCTTTTATTTTACATACATATATTTTTGCTCAATAAAAATTTATTCTAATATAATAATCATTCCAGCTCCTTGATTGGTAAGATCCAGATCGTATGTACCGGTCTCGTAAGTTGATTGCTCTCTGTTTGCAGAACCACGCTTCTTATGAGTCCATCCCTGCCTGGTAATAGTCTTAACATCTGTGCCATCGCCCACGCCGATATGGGAAATTTTCTTTCCTGATTATGCAGAGTTGTCCTTCTGTCAAGCCATATTTCTTCTTTCGCCATTTCTTTCTCTCGTATAGAGTAGATAAGTACTCTTCCTTTCATTTGCTCCAGAAGAGTGCAAGCATAGTCTTGCGCTCCTTGCACAATTGTATGCCCTTGGTATTTGGCATCTCATTGGTTATAAACGTTAACGGTAAAACAAGTGGTTCACCAACCAAAATGTCCCGGCGTTAACGCCTGCAAATCATCAGGATCATCGCTTAATGGATATAGCGGTCTTGAATTCAAGATGGCTTCTATCCCAGTAATTAATATCAAAACCTGCTCATATGCCATAACCTTCGCTCCAACAATTCTCGTCAAATGATATTTCATCGACTTTATCGCTGCTTCGTATATCCCATCTGATGTGGTGCCTCAGGAGTCATAAACTTCCAATCCGTCTCTTTCAAACTAAAGTGTTCAAATGTATCCTTCACTAACCAACGCTCTTTGGCTTTCTGCAATTCCTTCGCTGCACCGACAAATGCTGTACCATTGTCCTTCCACACCTGCCCCTTCTTGCTATGAATCTTTCGAAACAAGCAATGAACGCCACTGACGTCAGATTTGATACCAAATCTATATGCACTGCACTAGTTTTAAGGATAACAAAGACGGAATCCCAACATTTCTGTCTTATTATTTGCTCACCTGCTCTGTCGATCATCTTTATTTTGAAGGGACCTGCATATAGTCTACTCCTGTGTAGAAAAGCCTTCCCTGCTGTTGCTCTCTCTGATGGCAAATCAGCCATCAATTGCATCTCAAAAAGTTGATTATAACGCACGCAAACCAAGCACTTATGTAAGTAATTCCTCAGCTGACTTCGGAGCTTCGGAATTCAGAATCTCTGACGAATGTCCTGCATCATGACCTGCACTGCTCCATGATTCGTTGCTGTATGCGCATTATACATGATCAACCAAGCCAATCGAGAACCATTTGGCACGATAGCTGGATGCCTTCTCTCGTATCCCATCTCTGCTCTTTCCAATCTCCCTGCTACTCTCAGAATCTTTTCACCATCTAAGATTGGTTTTGAGGATTCTATCCTGCTCTTTTCAGGAAAACACCTGTCCTTCTCTATACAAATGATTTCCTTCGCAAAATACTTTTCCTGCTCTTTTGTAACAGGTGACCGATTGATTTCATCCTCTCTTCAGATGGTTGCCCAAGTACTGCTGTATCTCCTGCACTCTCATCTGCTCTATTCCTTCTTTTCACTTGACGTGCAGAACATCTCCATCTCTTTCCATCTATCTCTTCTTCTTCTTTTCACTTGACCTGCAGAACGTCTCCATCTCTTTCCATCTATCTCTTTATCTTCTTTTCGTTGCTTTATTTTTGCTTTTTATTACATAGCTGATTACATTAATCGCCTTCTCTAATGTAGACGTGTATTCAATCAATGGAATACTCCTTCTTCAGCACTTCACATAAATAAATAAGGGCTCTGTAAATTTTGTTATCACGAAAATCTTCATCTCATCCTTCCCCCCATCTGAAACATTTGGCACAAATTTTTCAGATGACCAGCTCGACCGAGGTTTTGCCAACCATTCCGGCCCATGCAACCACAACTTGTTATCAACCAATGCTGATGGCTTTATTCCTCTTTTTAGAATATCAGCCGGGTTATACTTCGTTCCAACATGTCTCCACCTTTTGACTTCGGTATTTGTTTGTATAGACGAGACTCTATTCGCTGCAAACGTTTTTAAATTGCATGGTAATTTACTTATCCAATGCCGCACTACGAGTGAATCTGCCCAAAGATCATACTCAATACCTTCCCATTTCATTGTTTTAATGACGTTTACAATTAGCCGTCCCAATAGCTCTGCTGCTGCTTGCTCTAAGCGCTGTATTGCCACCGTTGTAAGTGGTGCAACCCGTGTTCTTGCTGTGATGAGATCTGCTATAATCCTGCCGTACGTATCGTTCTCAGATAAATCGCTGCTCCATATGCCCTCTCAGAAGCATCCAAACATCCATGTAGCTCTTTTCGTACTTCTTCTGAAGTACCTATCCATCTCCAAATTTTCACGTTCTCTAAGTATGTTATTTCCTGCCAGAAATCTCTCCATCTCTCATTTATCTCTCTAGGGAGTCAACACAGCTCACTACGATTCTCTTGGTTATTGCCTGCTGAGTGTCCGGTGTTTTTACCACAAACGTGAATTGATCCTTCTCAAGCAGCCACTTCAAGCCCAAAACTGACGTTTTCTCGTCATCCTGGAACATTATTGACTCCTGCTCTTCATAGTTGATGTCCTTTACAAGAGCTTTGGAATTGGATTTCCATTTTCTAAGCTCAAAACCTGCCCCTTTTAAAACATGATTGAAATCTTTTGATGACTTGATCTCCTTCTCTTCAGAATCACCACCTGTGGTGCAGTCATCCATATAAAATTCCTGAATAATTGTCTTTGCAGCTTCTGGAAACTCCTGCTATGCCTCCCTTGCACATTGTACAGCATTATAAGCTGATGAGGTCATACCATATGTGACTACTATCAGCCAATATTTTCTCAAATTGTCCTGCCAATATTCTCTCAAATTGTCCTGCGGGTTTTCTCTCCAGAATATACGCTGCAAATCCCATTGTTCCTTCGCCACTTTCAATATTCTGAACATCATTTTAATATTCGCAGTAATAGCGACACGGTGCGCATTGAAATTTCGTGCAGATCCTTCTGTTAGTTTTCTCCAAGCAATTGCTTTTCATTTAATGAAGTACCTTTGTTTGTCCTGCAGCTCGCATCAAATACGACCCTTAACTTTTTGGTGACGCAATGATGTGGTATATGGTTTTGCCATGCACTGTGCCAGTCACTGGTGTCATATGTCCTGCTTCTTCATGTTCTCTCATAAACTCCTGGTACTTTTTTTTCAACTCAGGATCTCATCCAAACTTCTGTCCAAAGCAAAAAACCTACGTTCAGCTGTAAGCTCTGAACCTCCAAGCTCTTTCACTGCTTCCTTCAAAGGAATCGTCACAAAAAACCTGCCAAAATCATCACATGAATTTGTTTTGATGAAATTTAGCTCCACCTGCTCCTCCTACTCTTTTGACCTGCTCAACAAATTTCTATGTCATTTAAACCATTTATGCCAAAAACGCTTGAGCGATTCATGAAGTTGATTATTATCCATGCTATCTTTCTCATTACCATACTCTCCCAATATTATTCTGCCAAAAAACAGTTTCCATCTCAAGGACATCACCTCGTCGATGCTCTAAAACAGAAGTAAATGCAACTGCTATGAACCTGCAATAAATCTACAGTACCTGCTTTCCAATAATGTGGATCCGCAAGAGATGCTGTAGCAATGCTCATCCGTGGCGATTTCAAGTTGTGCGTTGGCACAACTGGCTGCCATTTAACCTGCTCAGGAAGAATCCAAAAGTCCTGCTCTATTAAAACCAGATTGGGCTGTGCGCCCGTCTCTAAAAGTGCTCTTACCGGCCCATACTTCCTGTTATAGATCTCAGTTCTTACTTGTGCCGTAGGCATCAAAGTAACTCTCTCCTGCTCTTGCTCATTATAATTAAAAGACATAAAAAGACGAAATAAATTTTAATCATATTTTTATTTTTGATTTTAGAAGGCAAACGCCTAGCTCTCTTAAAATCCCCCAGGACATCACCTCTTCCAAATCACTTCCTGCTTTCTCTCTTCCTGCTGTTCCTGCTACTTCTTCCGTCCTGCGCTTCTCCAACCGAGGGCGTTTCCTGGGAAGCACAATTAGTCAATCTGCCTTTTGCTTATTTTCGCTTGTCTGGCTCCTTCTCTTCTTTCACTTTTCCTGCGCATATAGAACAATTTCTGCACCCTTCCCAATCTCTTTCGTAGCACTATTTTGCATTTGCTTCCCGGGGCATCGACAACACGGCCCTTGGAAGCAGTCCTTTGGGGCATGGTACGTCTTAAGACAATTGGGCAAAGTGCCTTTTCCTTCACGAGATCCTGCACGAATGCTCAGTACTGCAAACTCTAGACAACGTCACATTGGATGATTCAGAAATTTGCACGAGTGGCAAGGCAACAGCCTTTTGTCACCTGGTGCTCCTGCTCTTCGGGCATTACCGCCAGCTGCTCGCATGTCCTCATATACCAGCTCGAATTCGGATGCGTCTGAAGTTGTGACAACGGCTGCTCAAATTTCCTGCCATCGCTCCGCTCAATGCCTGTTCTGCTCTACCTGGTATGCCTGCTATGCTTGTTCTTGGAGCCATTTTTTTAGCTTTTCCTGCAACACTGCGTGGGCATCAAAGTAATTTTCTTCCGCTCCAGCAATCCTGCGTTGTATCTCCACCTTGACCAACATATCGTCGGCCAACGCAATCCTGCTCTCGCGTAACCTGATCTGCGTCCAGGCATCCTGAAAGGCTTCAAGCCTGACCTGCACTGTTGCCATCGTGGAAGTTCCAAAGGCTGGAGACTCCACGAAGGCAAGCATCCTGCTCAATGAAAATACACCAGCATCCAATACATATTGGTGATTTTTCTCCTGCTGGTTGTCAATCTTTTTTATTCGCTGCTCTTTTCTGTAAATATATAAAATCGTATTGCATTAGAAATTATTTCTCAAAAATGTCCTACCCTGAAAATGAAAGAGATACTCGTTTGCAGTAGGTACTTCAATTTCCCAATATGCAGATACATAAATTAATAAAAGTTTGCAGTAGGTACTAAAATTCCCAGTATGCAAAAATAAAATAAAATAAATAATAGATGTAATAAAAAAAGGTCGGCTAGTTGTTGCTGCTTTTGTCGTTGCAAATATAGTTTATTTATTATAAGGTATGTTGCATCGAGAAACGAAATTCTTTTGTGGCTCATTTTCCTGCTTTAAAAAATTTATTCTTTTTGAATTTAAAATATTTTATTCCTGCCGCTTGCAAGCTTTCCTTCTCTAAAAACTAGCACCGTCGTGCTTTGAGTTTTTTCCTGCCCAGCTATGTGTCCTTTTTTTAATAATAATTTGTTCATGGCAACTGGTGCAATTGCACTCAAGTTCCTCCTTCATACCTGCTCTCTCATGTTTGGTAACTCGCACATATGTGCTTTGAGTTGCCCCTGCTATATTTCGAGTCCTTCACAATTTCTCTCTCAAATTTGGTAACTCGCACAAATGTGCTTTGAGTTCCACTCGCCCCTGCTATATCTCGAGCAACAATGCTTGTCAAGAGAAAAAAAGTGACACAAAAAAAAAACTTAACACCTATAAAAGAAATTAATTTTTGATCCCTACCAAACAACAAAGCAGCAACATCACCGTAATATATCTAGGTAATATTGAAAAAATATCTTATTCATAAAAAACGATATTAAAAAGGTATATAAATCACACACGCACCAAAAGAGGAAAAAGAACACCCTGCGCACTTCACTCATTTCAAAAATTCTCATTCTCCATAAGAAAACAAATAAACTCAGATCGCCCCCTGCCCGCTCACTCTACCTACCGAAAACAAAACAAAATCGCTCATATACACTGCACACATACATCGGGACACATTTAATGCAACGGGAAAAGATAAAGAGAAAAAAAAGAAACCTGCTCCGTTGCAAAATAATCCAAAAAACCACCACCATTCACACAATCAAATATTTGCACTTCTTAACAATAAACAATACTTTGTCCTGTTTTAGGACTATATTTCAGCTCATCCTTGTTTTTGCTTTAAATAAATGTTATTTAAAATGTAAATATGTTAATATTATTATTGTATAGATATTGCTGTTGTGTTTGTTGTTGTTTTAAATTTTCTTTCTTTCGAAAGACAGCTTTTGTTTTTTTTTTCCGAATGACGAAATTTGTCATTCTTCTCCTTCTCTTTGTCACAGTTGGGCATATACATAATGTGTTTTGTGTATGCGTATTCCTTCACTCCGGCTTGCTGCTCATGAGTCGTAACTCGTAAGTGTGTATTCTTGCTTTGAGGAGAGAATACGTACATTCTTACCTGCTCTTGTTCTCTTGAGTCTTGACGAAGAATTTTCATCGGTCACCGCCGTTTGAAAAAGGGGAAAAACAACAACAATTTATATTGATCTACTTACATGCTGGTTGGTACATATTGATCATTATTATATAATGAAGTACCGTTCTGCACATAGCCTGCTGGTGATACACAGTTTCCTGCCCATACTCCTGTCGCGACAAACTGCTGCTGCTGCGCACACTTTAATTTTTGGTGACACAATTGAGCACATTTTTATTATTCACAATATTTTGTTCGTTTTAAAACGAACCACAATCAATCACTGCACTTATTTTTTTTTTTTTTTTAATATTTTTTTTTTTTTTTTGTAAAGGAAGCCTGCACCATACCGTCACTGGCACAATATCCGACGCTCGACATGGACTAATGTATCGTAGCTCAATAGACTGTATGACCATCTCAATTAATAAATATGTGTGTATCGTAGCTCAACGGACTGTATAACCATCTCTTATAATACATATGTGAAAAGAAATAAAACACGATAATTTATAGTGGAAAATGTTATAAAAAACCACTTATTAGCACGTTTATTCCTTCTCGGTTCAAAATCCTGCTTAAGACTAACTCTCACTCGTGCTTGTTCGCAGAACAAGCACTCTTTCGTTAAGTTCTTACGTTAAGTTTTATTTACGTTTAATTTTATCTTCTTATACTTGAGTGACCATCGAATGCAGAGTTACCAGAACTCATGCGATTCGATACAGCCAGTATACCAGAATTTCAGTAAAAATATTGTTGGACAATGTGATCGAAGCAACAATTTTAAAAGGGAAATAAAATAAAATGCACGACTGTGTCGCACGTACTTGCTCTGTGGGTGCAATAGTACGATGAAAACAAACTTTTAGATCAATGAGAACAACTCATTTTTGAAAAATTTGGTAAAACCTAAAAAAATTTGACTGAAACTGGAAAAACCGTATCACGATTTACTTTTTATTTATAAATGAATCTACACGCGAACAAATAAATTTAACTTTATGATGGTTAATTTTGAACGTACTATAAAACCGCGGACTATGGATTTATCGAATCCAAGAAAACAATAATTATTTACTAACGCAAAACAAAACAAATGCACACACCCGTCGTGCCGCGATGAGTATTTTCGTTGAATGAACAATGAAGATGATTGATAAAAAAAGAAATGTCAAATTTAGTTCCGTTCGCACAAGTAGGTCTGTAAATCGAGATTAGCACCGTTCGATAGGTGGCTTGCCGGTTCGCTCAGAAGGGGGTGGGTTTGATCGATGAATAATTATTTTATTGATCGTATCAATAAAATTTAGAATTTCTGAAAAAAAAAATAAACGGAAGACGAATCAAGATCAATTCTTCGTACAGGGTGTACTAGAAATTATGTTAGGCGCCAGGTAATTTTCTCAGGAATTACCAAACCGTCATAAAACTGAAAAGAAGAATTCCAATGGAATAAAAAGAACGAGTTATTTTTCCAAATAGGAAATTCAAATGATTTATTAGGGAAACCTTTCAGTATAGGTAAAAAACCCTAAATTTTTTCGTAAACAAAAATTTACAATGAATGGTTTATAAGAGATGGCGGAAGGCCAAATCAAAAGATAAAATAGATATATTATGGAAATGAACAAAATTGGTAGGTACAATTAATAGTTTTATTTAGTGTCACAAAAGACACAAAGGAGAGAAAAATGACGGGGTTGACTATGAAAATTAATGAAAGTAAAAATTGGGTCGCGAGTCCCGCAATCTCGGGATAGACAACGGATGCACGAAGACTCCACAATAAACAAGTTTCTGCCACTTTTGGCCAGAATAACACAACTATCAAAACACGCAAACTACTGTCCTGGGACAAAACGAAAAGAATGAAAAAGGGTACTTATCTGCCTATAAGGATCCTTTCTCCAGAGCCTGAGATATTTCCTCCCGAAAGATCTTCCTCACTAACAAAATAATCACACACAAAATAAACTCGTTGGCCTTATCTGCCAAAATCTCTACGTTAAGATTTATTATAAACTCAGAATAAACGTAATCAACTCGAAAAATGATTTTTCGCTAACTCTTAAATTTTTTCTGTCTCAGCCTTTTAGTCGAAAACCAAAAAGTGAAGCCAAAGTCCAAAATGGCTGACTTTTCTCGTCCATTAGCCATATCCAAAATACATTCTTCTCTTTTTAGCCAATGTCTGTGGTGGTGTTCTGTCACGGGCGAGCTTCAACACTTCGTATCATTGGTGAGAGTGTGTACCGTTGTTGAACCCAAGCCACGCATTCGAATTATGCAAAATATCCCTGGCTAATGGTGATATTTGCAACAAGAGTAGCTCAATGGACGAGTTCAGACCCATTCTTGGCAATCCCAACTTTTTAAGAGAAAAAGCGAAAAACCATTTATAAACTCGACAAAGTCCCCGTCCCATGCCCAGACTACAGTATGGAGGAAAATCTTTCGAGCAAGTAAATTCTCTGTCCTT
The DNA here is from genome assembly GCA_916050605.2 of Platycheirus albimanus. Lineage (NCBI taxonomy): Eukaryota > Metazoa > Arthropoda > Insecta > Diptera > Syrphidae > Platycheirus > Platycheirus albimanus. The sequence continues at coordinate 325,073,150 of OU696696.1, read as the reverse complement.
TCCCACTCGCCTTGCGAGAAAAGATCCGAAGGCTAACCCGATTGTTTTTCTTTACATCTTAAAGATTAAAATATTGTAGGTCTTCGTGCAGATTGAATTTAAGGGAAATAGATGCAAGTCATTTTTCTTTTCTTTGTGTTGAAGACACGCTAGGTTGGGCTCTCGGCCATTTCAAACGTTGGCTGGACTTTGAACTCAACAGCTTCATCTAGGACGGATTTGTGGACGGCCTGTCGCACATTTATGTTCGGTCATCTCGTGGACCAACTGTCGCACGTTAGAAAGTTGTGATTGTCTTTCACAACATTTGTATTGAGACCTGCTTGTGTTGTCTTTCCAAAATGCTTTTGGAGCGGGCTTCCTGCTGATGGCCAAGCGCACTCTCTACTCTGCCAGCATTTTGGAGAACCAACGAGAAGGAGGGGTGAAAAATGGAAAAAAGGAAACGAATAGGCCAGTGGAACTTGTTGTGGTAAAATTTACCGCAACAAATCCCACCCTTACCTCCCAAGAAATGACTTTACATTTCGAAAGAACTGTAAATCATTTCTGAAGAAGAACCAAGGATGAGGAAAAAGAAACAAAGGATTTCCATCAGAAAAGAAAAAGAAAATTTAAGCGAAAAAGTAAAAAAAAAAACTGAGAGAAAAAAAAATACAAAATTACGTTAAGTATTGGATGCATCTGAAAACGGTTTTAAATCTTTAGCGTGCCATTTCCCGCACTCTTTACCTTTATCATCTTCTAAAATGTATGTCCAAGGTGACACACGCTTCTTAATTTTTAACGGACCGACAAACTTCGGTGCTAACTTGGCTGCATAATAATTCGCGGCATCCGAAAGAGAAAAGTTTCTGCGCCATACAAAATCGCCGGGACGGTATTGAACATCCCTCCGACGTAAATTGTAAGCTTGAGCAGATTTGTGGCTTGCAGCCTGAAGCTTTTTGCCAATATCAATCCTTAGCTTTTTGAAACGTTCTTCGATCTCCCCTAGATCTTGAACAGTTTCCGACGAATCGCCAACTTTTGGTACTTCTTGACCAGAAGTTACCATCTCCCTCCCAAAATTTGCGAAGTACGGGGATACTCCCAGTACTTCGTGTTGTGACGTGCGAATAGCGCACGCAACCTTCGAAAGTTGTGAGTCCCAAACTCGGTGATTCTCACTGACGTAAGCTCTTAATGTCGTCTTGATTATTTGATTGATTCTTTCCGCAGGATTTGCCTGTGGATGATAATGAGCTGTAAAGTTCAAACGTGACGCGTACGCTTGGCAAAGCGTTTTCAATTCCTTTGATCGGAATTGCGGGCCGTTGTCACATACGACCACCCTCGGGGTGCCAAATAAAAGAAAAACATTTTCCTCAAGTTCCCTACAAATTGCTTTCGCAGTAGCAGACCTCAACGCAAAAAGAAGTGGAAATTTAGTAAAATAATCAACGACGGTGAGAATATAAATGAAACCCCTACTCGACTTTGGGAGCGGACCTACAAGATCTACACAGATCATTTCCCATGGTGAAGTAATCCCTACTCTTTCCGACATTAACCCAGCTGGCTTCTCATTCACCGGTTTCACCTGTTGGCAAACTCTACAATTCCTAACATATTTGGTGATATCACCTCTCATCTTAGGCCAATAAAATTTTGACCCGATCCTGGCAAAAGTTTTTCTAACTCCCATGTGTCCCGCTAGAGGACCATCATGAAACTCCTGTAAAATTTTTAATCTTTCCTGCTTCCCTAAAACCCTCTTCCATTCCTGATTATTTTCGTGAACGACAATGTGGTTGACCTTTATAAATTTGAACAAATGACCATGTTCAATTCTCCAGGCTGGATAAGCTAACGGGTTAGAATTAACTGCTGACTTCATTTTAATTATCCAAGGGTCGGTATCCTCTTCTGAGATCTCGGCTAACTCCGGGACTCCTCGAGATAGCATGTCTGGAACTACATGCTCCTTCCCCTTTCGATGGATAATTTCGAAGTCGAATTGTTGAAGCCTAACTGCCCAACGTGCTAATCTACCCTGTGGATCTTTAAGGTTGCTCAACCATACCAGGGAATAATGATCAGTCACGACCGTAAACCGAGCACCCTCGATGTATGGTCGCAACTTCTCAACCGCCCATAGTACGGCCAAACATTCCTTCTCTGTTGTACTATAATTGCGTTCACTCCTATTCAAAGACCTACTAAGGTAACAGACAACCTTTTCCCCTTCATCAAAGTTTTGAGACAAAACTGCACCGATACCATAGTCAGAAGCGTCTGTTTGTACGACAAAAGGTCGTTTAAAATCTGGGCAAGTAAGTATGGGTGCTGTCACCAAACACTCTTTTGCCTTCCTAAAGCTAGCCTCACACTCTTCTGTCCAAGTAAATTTCCTACCTTTCTTTAATAAATCTGACAATGGCCGAAGTAATTCAGCAAAATTCGGTACAAAACGTCGGTACCAAGAAACTGTCCCTATAAAACTCCTAATCTCCTTAACATTCTTCGGTGCTGGAATCCTAACCATGCTTTCCACTTTTGCTGGGTCTACATGAAGCCCATTCCGATCCACAATATACCCTAAGAACTTCAGCGATGGTATGCAAAAGTTGCATTTCTCCCTACTGACCTTCAACCCTGCTTCACTCAACCTTTTCATAACCTCACTCAGAATTTCGAGATGCTTCTGAAAAGTCTCTGCAATGATGATTATGTCGTCTAAATAGACGAAAACGAATGGCTCGAGGTCGGCACCCAAAACTGTGTCGATAAACCTCTGCCATGTCGCAGGCGAATTGTGAAGACCGAAAGGCATCCTTCTAAATTGAAAGAGACCCCGACCAGGGACCGTGAAGGCTGTAAAGGCTTTAGATTCCTCTTCCATGGGAATCTGCCAGTAAGCTGACTTAATGTCAAGCGAAGACAAGAACCTCGCGCCTCGAAGCCTGTCTAAAATAGCATTAATATAAGGCAGTGGATAAGCATCTCTATCTGTATTTTTATTTAGCTTCCTATAATCTACACAAAATCTAAAAGACCCATCCTTCTTTTTAACTAGGAGTATTGGAGATGACCAAGAACTATTGGACCTCTCAATTACCCCTGCTTCTAACATTTCGTTTAATTCCCTATCTATGTGTTCCTGCATTGCCGGAGAAACCGGATAATACCGTTGTTTAATCGGTTCCGCCGACGTCCTAATCTTATGTTCCACCATAGTGGTACAACCTAAACCTTCTGGCATCTTCCTAAAAGCTTCTTCAACTAAATTGTCTAACTGTTTAATTTCCCTACTGTCCAACTCTGAACGTTCTGTAATAGAACAAATCGAAACCACTTGAGCTTGGTCCGAAAAATTCCACATACGTGATCTCAAATCCGGGACGATCCCCGAGAGTGCCCAAAAATCTGCACCTAGGATCACGGTATGTGTCAGAGATGGTATAATAAGACAGTCTATTAAGACTACCTTATCTTCTACTTCTATCGGTAAGCTAACACTTCCTACGACCTCAACACCTGCTCCATCGGCTAAGAATACCGAACTAACAGTGCCTTTATTTGAGGTAAGTCCTAACTCTTGGAGAACTCTCCATCCATCCCTACCTATTATGGTTCTAGAAGCTCCTGAATCTAACAAACCTAAAAATCTAGTACCATAAATACTAACTCCTAAATAGGGTCTCCTATCATCCCCGTTTGCCTCCAAAGTAAAATCCAAATGAATTTGGTCCACCGACTGGTTACCAGCAGGCAACCGTCCTAATTTCTTCGGAACTCCCGCCCTGCTGGCGCGCGAGCCCTTTGAGCATTTCCCGAACACCGTCGGCAATTGCTTCTACTAACTCCTTCAGCCCCACAACCAAAACATCTCCTAGGAGCGGAACACCTACTGGAAAAATGACCTGGCTTCCCACAATTGAAACACCTAATAGTTCCATCAGATTGTGTGGATCTATTAGGCTGCGACCTACTAGGTTCCACCGCTCTGTTGGGCTGTTCGTCCCTACTGACGACTGCCACTTTGGGTTGCACTGCCGAAACTGCAGTATAACCAAATTCAGGTTCTACACAATTCCTGCCTCTCGCCGGAGGTTCGAAATTATCAACATTAGCCCTAAGAGTTTCTAAATCCCTACCTAGACTAGCCAAATCTTTGACGGATTGTGGTTTATTAAAACCAATCTGTTTTTGATAGAAAGGGTCCAAATTCTTTAACAAAATCGCCACTTTCCTCCGTTCTGAAAGTGGTTCTCCTAACCTCTTAAACATGGTCCTCATGGTAGCTAAATATGCTCCATACGACTCCTCCTTCCCTTGGGTCCTACGATTGATTTGTTCTAACAACAGATCATCATAATTCGCTGGCAAGAATTCATACTTTAAAGCATCTACAAATTCTTGCCAGTTTGAAATGTCCTCCCTAACCGACCTATACCAAAGTAGAGCTTGACCTGTAAGAAGGTCAACTACTGAATGGAACAACTGCGTTTCCGAAACCCCCCGAGCTAAACTTAGTTCTTCGACCCTCTCAAGGAATGAGTTAACTGATGTACCACAGCGCTCCCCAGTGAACTGAACATTCCACCTACAAATCCTTTCCGAACATCGTTCTTGAGAACCTGAAAACCCTAAACTACCACCTAAACTAACCCTACTTAAATCGTTGCGAATCGGCGGGGGTACAATTTCCCTCGTTTGCTGAATCGGGCCCTGATTCAGCTGACCTGCGCCTGAGGTCGATGCCTGTCCATCCATAAGAATTTTTTCTTCGTCCCCTTGCAATTTCGATAAGAGTAGCAAAAGCTCTAATCTGAGAGATTTTTGCTCTCCTAACTCTTCATCCCCCTCTGCTGGTGCTCTTCCTATCCTATTCAATGCCCATTCGATTTTGGTAAGGATCTTCAAGAATTCCGGAGACTTCGGATTTCTTGGTTGATCCTTAAGAAGAGTCCTAATCTCACTAATCTTTTCCTGCACTGCATCCCTATCCTCAATATACGAAAACGGATATTTATTAAATGTCTCCACCGAACCCCTGCGTTCCAGCATGCGAGCTGATCGAAGTGACGATCTCATAACGTCAACCGTCCCTTTCTCTAACCCTCTACTGAGCATTTCATAATATAGCTCATCCTGACACAACCTATTAATGTCCATGTTAATGAAAAATCTAAAATTCAGCAAAAAAAAATCAAAAACTCAATGGTAAAAATTCCAACACGATCTTGATTGAAAAGACTTAAAAAAAAAACTCCTAACGAAAACTAAAAGGAAATTTAAATCAAACGGAAATTTATTAAAAAAAACAAATGCAAAAAAAAATTGGCATAAACACTCAAAACACCCTGTTAAATCTTAATCTATTTGGAAGAAAGAAAAAAAACTTGCTATCTTTATTTAGAATGCCTATCACTTTAAAAAAAAATAACTTACAAAAACACTACGAAGGTATATTTAAAATTCTCAAAATCTACAAAAAAAAACAAGAAATTATTTAAAACGAATGAAAATTTAACAAAAAAAAATTTGTTCCCAAACAAAAATTCCAAAGAAAGATTATAGGTACCCCAAGAGAGAAGAAAAAAAAAATCAGAAAAAAGGTACTAAAAAAAAATATCCACACGAAACAATATCAGAAACTAAAATCGCGTAAAGTGGTAACACTAAAAACTACCTACTCAGTACTCACAAAATAAATTTTCCACAAAACCGAAAGAGATGACAATAGTCACCCCAAAATAATAAAAAAAAAGTCAATAGAAAAATATATCAATATATGTAAAAAAAAATAAAATTTTTTTTCAAATGAAATTGAACAATTGAAATGTTCAATCTCAATTGTGAAGAAGGTAGGTACGAAATTAACAAAAAAAAAAAAAAAAAAAAAAAACAATTAAACTCTCACCAAATCCTTGCCACAAACAACACTTTACTTCTATTGTTTTTTCCTCTGCTCCTTTGCCCACTGCTCCACACTTTTCCAAAAACTCCGCACACAAAAACTTGTTGATAAAAAAAACTGCTGCCTGCTGCTGCTGCTTATCTGCCTGTTAAAAAAAACAACTCCAAGTATAATATTCTTTTTTATAGGATTTTGATTATAAAAAAAACAGAACAACTTTCCTAAAACACAACACAGAGTCGACACAAACAAACAGAAATTCCTTCTACGATCTTGGCTCCACGTTGGCTGCGCCAATTATCACGATTTACTTTTTATTTATAAATGAATCTACACGCGAACAAATAAATTTAACTTTATGATGGTTAATTTTGAACGTACTATAAAACCGCGGACTATGGATTTATCGAATCCAAGAAAACAATAATTATTTACTAACGCAAAACAAAACAAATGCACACACCCGTCGTGCCGCGATGAGTATTTTCGTTGAATGAACAATGAAGATGATTGATAAAAAAAGAAATGTCAAATTTAGTTCCGTTCGCACAAGTAGGTCTGTAAATCGAGATTAGCACCGTTCGATAGGTGGCTTGCCGGTTCGCTCAGAAGGGGGTGGGTTTGATCGATGAATAATTATTTTATTGATCGTATCAATAAAATTTAGAATTTCTGAAAAAAAAAATAAACGGAAGACGAATCAAGATCAATTCTTCGTACAGGGTGTACTAGAAATTATGTTAGGCGCCAGGTAATTTTCTCAGGAATTACCAAACCGTCATAAAACTGAAAAGAAGAATTCCAATGGAATAAAAAGAACGAGTTATTTTTCCAAATAGGAAATTCAAATGATTTATTAGGGAAACCTTTCAGTATAGGTAAAAAACCCTAAATTTTTTCGTAAACAAAAATTTACAATGAATGGTTTATAAGAGATGGCGGAAGGCCAAATCAAAAGATAAAATAGATATATTATGGAAATGAACAAAATTGGTAGGTACAATTAATAGTTTTATTTAGTGTCACAAAAGACACAAAGGAGAGAAAAATGACGGGGTTGACTATGAAAATTAATGAAAGTAAAAATTGGGTCGCGAGTCCCGCAATCTCGGGATAGACAACGGATGCACGAAGACTCCACAATAAACAAGTTTCTGCCACTTTTGGCCAGAATAACACAACTATCAAAACACGCAAACTACTGTCCTGGGACAAAACGAAAAGAATGAAAAAGGGTACTTATCTGCCTATAAGGATCCTTTCTCCAGAGCCTGAGATATTTCCTCCCGAAAGATCTTCCTCACTAACTTAATAAATACACACAAAATAAACTCGTTGGCCTTATCTGCCAAAATCTCTACGTTAAGATTTATTATAAACTCAGAATAAACGTAATCAACTCGAAAAATGATTTTTCGCTAACTCTTAAATTTTTTCTGTCTCAGCCTTTTAGTCGAAAACCAAAAAGTGAAGCCAAAGTCCAAAATGGCTGACTTTTCTCGTCCATTAGCCATATCCAAAATACATTCTTCTCTTTTTAGCCAATGTCTGTGGTGGTGTTCTGTCACGGGCGAGCTTCAACACTTCGTATCATTGGTGAGAGTGTGTACCGTTGTTGAACCCAAGCCACGCATTCGAATTATGCAAAATATCCCTGGCTAATGGTGATATTTGCAACAAGAGTAGCTCAATGGACGAGTTCAGACCCATTCTTGGCAATCCCAACTTTTTAAGAGAAAAAGCGAAAAACCATTTATAAACTCGACAAAGTCCCCGTCCCATGCCCAGACTACAGTATGGAGGAAAATCTTTCGAGCAAGTAAATTCTCTGTCCTTTCCCACTCGCCTTGCGAGAAAAGATCCGAAGGCTAACCCGATTGTTTTTCTTTACATCTTAAAGATTAAAATATTGTAGGTCTTCGTGCAGATTGAATTTAAGGGAAATAGATGCAAGTCATTTTTCTTTTCTTTGTGTTGAAGACACGCTAGGTTGGGCTCTCGGCCATTTCAAACGTTGGCTGGACTTTGAACTCAACAGCTTCATCTAGGACGGATTTGTGGACGGCCTGTCGCACATTTATGTTCGGTCATCTCGTGGACCAACTGTCGCACGTTAGAAAGTTGTGATTGTCTTTCACAACATTTGTATTGAGACCTGCTTGTGTTGTCTTTCCAAAATGCTTTTGGAGCGGGCTTCCTGCTGATGGCCAAGCGCACTCTCTACTCTGCCAGCATTTTGGAGAACCAACGAGAAGGAGGGGTGAAAAATGGAAAAAAGGAAACGAATAGGCCAGTGGAACTTGTTGTGGTAAAATTTACCGCAACAACCGATATACGGGAGCTAACGTTAAGAAACCTTTAATATTTAAAATTAAGACGTTATCTTTTGGGTGTTATAAATGATACAAATGTCCACTTATGGCCAAATTAATAATACTGTTAAAAGCTATTTCCACTATTATAATGTATAGCCAAAAACTAAAAATGCAGTTTTGTTTGAAGTATTCTATGTATGTTACATACAAAGTTTCATACAAATCGGGGGAGCCTTTTTTGAGTAAATTAGAAAAAATGAAAAAATTGGCCAAAATCTAGTGGCTGTATAGGAGCCACCATTTAAAAAAGAGAAACTGACAAAAATCAATGCCATCTGATAGGAAGCTGTAAGGAACTATACCAAACAAAGTTTGTTTGAATTCGACACAACCGTTGACAACTTATGGCCATTTGAAAAAAAGACGTTAAGATCAGATCTCCGTTATTAGCATTTTTTGCCAAAAACTAAAAACGCAGTTCTCTTAAAAACACTAAAAGAATATAACACACAAAGTTTAATCAAAATCGTTAGAGCCATTTTCGAGAAAATTAGAAAAAACCAAAAAAAGTTGTCTAAAACTCAACGGCCCGTTGTATGGAAGCCACCGTTTAAAAAGGCTTCAGTGAAAAATTTACTAAACCATCCTATAGAACAGTATGAAAAACTATGTCAAACACAATTTGAGTTGATTCAATCAAGCCGTTGTGAACTTATGGCTATTTGAAAAAAGCCGTTAAAACCTGATTTTCTTTACGACCATTTGAGTCAAAAACAAAAAACGCAGTTTTGTTAGAAATGCTTAAAGTTAGCTAAATTTTAAGTTTAATCAAAATCGTTAGAGCCGTTTTCGAGAAAATTCAAATTGAAAAAACCATTACTTGAAAGGTACCAGTTTGAGCCGGGCTAAAACAAAATAAAATAAAATGCACGACTGGGTCGCACGAACTTGCTCTAATGAGTGACAGTGGTTTATGGGCTTGAGATTTTGATAAAAATAAAATTTTCAAAATTCTTAAATAAATACTTAAACTAATTTGAGCTGAAAAAAAAGTACGCCATTTTATTTCTTGGATAAATTTGAATTTATGAGAATAAATTTAGAAAAATCTGTGGAGTGGTTTTTGAGAAAAAAAGTTTTTTTTGAAAAACTTTTTGAAAAAAATTTTCAAAAAAAATTCAAAAACGCCAGTTCATAGGTATTCAGCAAATACATTTATTTAAAATTTTTAAAAAAAAATTTAATAAGCAGTTTTCAAAATAATAATTTTTTAAATTTTTTTTTAAAAAATGCTTTTAAAAATACAAAAAAATATTTTTCAAAAATATTGGTATGCAATACAAATTGAGCTACCTACAGCTATATGTGTGTGAAATTTCGAAAGAATCGGTTGAGTCCTTTTCGAGATAGTCGAAAGCAAAAAAAACGGTCCTATGGAAAGTACCGTTCTTAGCCATTTTTTAAAACTTTTTTTTCAGCCATATGATTGGTCGTACCTAAAAAGCAACACTGATTTTTTTAATTAAAAATCGTTAGAGCCGTTTTTGAGAAAAATAAGCTTTAACGTAACGGTTGTATGGCAGGTACCGTTATTTTTTGAGCTAAAAAAAAAAATTTCAATTTCCTTTCTGTACAATACCTAAAAAAGTCTATATACCAAGTTTGAAGCAATTCGGCCCACCCGTTTGGGCTGTAGGTCCAATACAGACAGACAGACAGACAGACAGACAGACAGACAGACAGACAGACAGACATACAGACGGACAGAATTTTTAGACCATCTTTTTTCGTCTTCGCTATCATCGTAATGTCATGTTTGATTGTTATCTCAAAACTTTTTTTTTCGACGAATGCATAACTTGCCTTATAGTACCTATAATCGCAAGTAAAAAACCTCGACAATGGTTTTTCTTGAAACTGCTATATATCAAGTTTGAAGAAAATCCGTCAAGCCGTTTAGACCGTAGCATGACGTGAAAAAGCGCACAGACGCACATCCGCACAGACAGACCGACGGACGGTATGGCGAAAACCACTTTTTTGGGCTTCACTATCATCGTAATGTCATGTTTGATTAAAACCTCGATTTTTTTTTCTGCACGAAAGCAATACTTGCCCTAAAGAGCAAGTAAAAAAGTTAAGTTGTTTTGATTCCGAGTATAACAATAATCCCACCAGATTTATCCTTCGATTTTTAAAGTCTTCAGTTTCCGTTTCGATACAACTTGCTTTCGCGGTATCAATTTAGAGCTTCCAACATTTGCGCATGTTGTATGTTCATGTTTAGGCTTAATAATTTGGTCCGATGGAAAAACGAATAATATCGTATATCAAGAGGCCTTTGAATAAAATTTATCAAAATTTAAACAAAATATAAAATCAATATTTTTGTTTACTATACAGTAGACGCTCGATATAGTAAACCGCTATAAGTGAACTATCCAATGTAGTGAACCACCAAAATTTAACACAGAGCAGTCTAAAAAGTAAACTATGAGAATCTCAATATAGTGAACAAATTTTGATTAGGCGATATTCAACGAAAAAAATTTCTGTTGCAATGAGCCTGTGAATGTCAACTATTTTTCTGAACAATTTACCATTCTTTTGTGTGTTTTTCACACTTTAACATGAATGTAAATATAAAGCTGCCCGATAAAAAAAGTTTTTGATATGGCTTTACTTTTAGTGCATATTGTAGTCGTTTAAGTAAATTCCAGGAGCATATCGAACGTTGCTAAGCATTAAGTCTATGAAAAGACATATATTTAGGACATCTGAAGTTCCGGAGGTGGAAACTAAGCTGCACAAATGCTTTTTGGAACTACGAAAAAAATACAACTTTTAAGGTTCTCGCGGTTGTTGATACATGACATTTTAAAATTTTCTTTCGGATAATCTGCGTTTATAAATAATAATTATTTATTAAGTGAGTTGAATTCTTTACTCACCCCGAACGTTTCGCTCAAATTGCACTGAGCGTGGTCACCGGGAAACTGCCAACATCGCTCTTAACATCTCTTTCGCAGTTTCCCGGTGACCACGCTCAGTCCAATTTGAGTGAAACGTTCGGGGTGAGTAAAGAATTCAACTCACTTAATAAATAATTATTATTTATAAATGCGGATAATCCGAAAAGAAAAATTAAAATTACGAAGAAAATATCTGCCAGACAGTGGATTGATTTTAAAACAGAAAGCAATTTCAATTTTGGAAAAATTATTGGAAGCAGGTTATGCCTTCGTCGCAAGAGAACGACCTCAACCAACTTGGTGTGCGCAACTGGAGGTCCCTAGCCAGTGGCTATTGAAACTTTTGGCTGATTGAAACTTTTGACAAGGTGTTCGTTAGTGTCTATTTTGACTTAGAGCTGATAAGATTTCGACATCCATCGGTCTAGACGTTTTGAATATAGTCAAAAAATAAAAAAATAAAAAATGTGTTTGCTTTAAGACCTCAAAAACACAAACAAATCCTTTTTGGGACATGAAGAGCTCACAAACGTGCCAACTTTGAGTTTGGAATTAGTGAAAAGTTTCAGGATTGGCCTGGGGGTCAACCGCTTTTCTGACTGTTCTATACGATATACGATTTTTGTCCTTATATACAAAAATGCTGCTCTACAAACTACGTTCAATATTGCCTCGCGAATCAAAATCGAACTCAAATGAGTCAAAAAAGTTTTGACCCAGGTAAATTGAATGCATTTTTCGTAAGGCTTCTTTAATTTAAATAAAAAAAATGTTTATAAATAACCCTTACCGCCTAAATGCTATTTTTCACTTCTTAAAAGGAAAACCCATTGTATGTTTGTGTTCAATGCCAAATTTATTTGGGTCTCAAACTGAGTCATTAAAGCTATTAATTGTATCTATATTAATACAATATTTTAAGTATTAATAAGGTTTGTAACAAAATCAATTTATATAATCCTCTCATATTGGAAATCATTATATTAAAAGCTGAGCAAACAACTTATACCTACTACCTTCAATAAATATGTACAACATAGTAGGTACACAAAAAACATCATGAAAAACTTTAAATCAGTATAAATAATATTGATTTTACTTCCTACGTCCTACCGAAAACAAAAGGTAGAGGGATAACATGCGAACAAAGGGGTTGCGTTCACAATATTTCTATCAAATCTATACAGCTAGAAAAATATTATTCAAAACAGAAACTTTAAAGAACGATTCTCTGCCAACCTTAATCAATGTAAATTGGGGCTGATATAATCATGGCAGCAGGAACAGAAAGACTATTTAGAAAGGAAGTTCAACATGAAAAGGGGATTTTTCCGTATTCTGTTCAACCCTGCCAACTTGATTATTTTTGCTTTTCAGTTAATTTGAAAACTCATCCACACCACATCATTGATAAGTATCTTTTTCTTCTCATGCTTTCTTTTTTTTTCAGGGATGCAAACAGCCAGCGTTCAATTACTGACAAACCGCAAGAACGAAGTTATCTTGAAATGCCACGTTGAGGGTACTGGCCAAATGGAAATTGAATGGTTTCGTAATAGTGAAAAATTAACTTCAATTCAAAATATCCATCTGGATGGGAATCGTCTGCTTATTAAAAGTCCATCCGTCTACGATAATGGACTCTATCGATGCGTTGCATCCAATCCAGCTGGCAGGGCGATGAGTAAGAAAGGTTACGTCCTCAAGTGGGCCGGCAGTGATTCGCAAGCTGGATCTGGATGCATTCCACGTTTTGCAGAAGGTAAAAAAGCTCAAAAAATGCTTGATAAATCATCGAAAAATGTTTTTTTGTGTCGTGGCAAGCGAGGCGATAAATTCGCAAAGGCTACCGTCTCAGATGTAAGTTTTAGTCAGCAGCCTTTAGAGAAGCAGGTGGTTAAGGAAAATGATGCCGTCGAATTGCCTTGCACGTATCAGCTACCTGAGAAGTATCGAAGCAAAATGGTTCAATTGAGATGGCGAAAAGATGGGAAAGTTTTTCGGCAAACAGATCTGGGTGTTTCGACTTCGACCACAGTAGAACCAAATATGGAATCAATGCTCCGTGAGGACTTCCGGATTACATTGAACCGCGCCAATGGTTCGTTGATGTTTTCTTCAGTTATAGCTAGTGATGCGGGACACTACTATTGTCAGATCAACATCGAAGGACACAGTCCTATGTCTTCGGAAACAGGAGAATTAGTGGTCATAGAACAGTTAAAATTTGCACCGCAGCCAACGTCAAAAAATCTTGAACTGGGTTCAGTGGGGAAGGTTCATTGCAAAGCACAAGGAACTCCAACGCCACAAGTTAAATGGATAAGAGTGAGTAATTTTTTTTCCTTCTTTTTATTTAAAAAAAATAAACTGTAGATGCGTCCCAAAAGATAAATTCTGACCATAGGGATTAAAGAATGTACCTACTCTAAGTCTGCACCAACAACTTCTCTATTATAAAAAAAAATAACTTAAGGAAATTTCTTACAAGAAAAAAGAATGCCAAAAGAGAACAAAAATGATTGGGATTGTTGAACAAGTCCTTCTCCTTATACTGAAGAATAAAATGTTAAGAAGGAGTTCGATAGAAAGTTTTCAGTGTCCACAGGGAAAACTATTCAAGAGATATTAGAACATTAATTTTTTTTCTTATAAAAATACAATCTTTGTCTCTTCTGGTTGTCGGTTAGACAAGACAGTTTTTAATTTTGGACATTGTCCAGCTGAACAATAGGTATATATGTCAGAACAAGATGATAGGCTGGTATTTTACCCAAATCAAATAAAGTAAATCTGTGCAAAGTTATTGCACACCCTATTTAATTTTATTCTTTTCATACTTGTTTCCCCCTTTTTTGTGTTGTGGGACTTAAAATTTGTGGTTGAATTTGTTTAGAGTTTTATTAAAATCGTTTGAAAATAAAGTATATGGCGCGGCCGGCGGTATGTCGATAATGGTCTCAGTTTATTATTGATGACTTTTTTTTTTTGGTTATTTGAATCAGAAGAAATAGTTGATTTAAATTTATAAAATGTTAAAAAAAGTTTCTACTTTTGCAATAACTTCAGTGTGCAGTATTTAATTCCTTGGAATGTGTATCCAATTTTTATTATCGGTTTATTTGTAGGGTTTGTCTATATATTTTACATATACAGGGTGATTGGTATAAGGTGTTACAAAAAGCTAAAGCATGTAAGTTAGGTCGAGTCACCTCCGTTTACCCGGGAGGGGCAATTTTCTAAAATAATGACTTAAATTTGAAAAAAAAATATTGAAAAATAACGGTAACTCCTACAATGCCATCCTATACCTTTTTGTAAAGCCAAAAACCTATTATTTTATTGTAATTTGAAATGCTTGGCAACAAAAAATCATAGAGCAATACGGTTTTGAGTGTTGGATTTTAAATTGATGGGAGCATTGAATTTTGAGAACGAAAATGATACTTTATTACGTAAAATTAAAAAAAAATTAGTTTAAACATTTAAAAAAAAAATTTCAAAATTTTGAGTTTGAAAGTTAATATTTTCAAAACGGTTTACTAAAATAACTTCATTTAAAATAACAAAAGAATAGGTTTTTGGCCTTACAAAAAGGTATTAGTCCAAGAGCCGGCAGCAAATTTTGGGAGTGGAGTGATAACCAAAATGTACATATATACACATGTATGTGTAGATATACGCAACATAATGCCAAATTTAACCGTCTGGCAGATTTTTTTTTGCTGCCGGCTCTTGGTCTATATAGGATGGCATCGTAGGAGTTACCGTTATTTTTTAATAATTTTCTTTTTTCAAATTTAAGTCATGTTTTTTAGAAAATTTCCCCTCCGCGTAAACGGAGGGTAATAGACCCCCTTCCATACGATTTTTGTTCTTGATACCTACATGCTCTAGCTTTTTTGTAACACCTTATACCAATCACCCTGTATATATATGTATGCATTAATGGATGTATGTATGTATGTGCGGTATCTACTCTTATACCACCCACTTAAGTTTTGTCCAGGAATGGTAACTGTGAAAGTTTGGTGCTGATTGGATGGAAGAAAAATGTCAGGATTTTGGGCATTTTTTTAAATTTTCTAATAACATTTTTTCTGTCGTTTTTTTTTCATCAATTTATTAACTGTTAAAATTATTAATTATGTATATTTATCTGGCAGCATTAAGATAAATCAAAGAAGTCTTATTTTTCATTAAATACCTGTTTTTTATTGGGCGTAGCAACGCAAATTAATATTAATGACGAATTTTTCAAAAATTCTTATTTATGTACCGATTTTGACGGGACTTTCATTGGCGGATAGCCGACGTTGTAATGAGTAGGTAGGTAGGTAGAAATGGCGGTTCTAATTTGAGTTGAAAAACTCCTTCAAAAGAACCGAATTAGCGCTGGTATGCGCCGTTTTGTTACCATTAACTAAACAACTTAACGAAGGATTAGAAGGATGTAGGGGCATGTATTTTACGGGGAAGGATGGGAAGAACTATTTTTCTCTTGGAAAGGTGACTCAACCTACCAGGCTAACCAAAGGCCAGTTCCATGTAACCTAACTCCAGACTTTATGCCACCTAGGCCAGGTTGCTTGTTGGTAAGGGTACACTGGTTCTGTCAAGAGTTGGTCCAGTACGCGGGCTTGGCGTAGAAACCCCACAAGAATCACAAACTCGCCACCTAGGCGAGGTGTATGGCTCTCAAGAGCATTCCCCCATCAAAAACCTGATTGATTAGAGGGATTGCGAAAAAATGAGTGCGAAAGGGAAGATACTCCTAAGACGACTTCAAGCAACCAAACTCCAGACTATATGCCAAATAGGCAGGGTGCTGGTTGGTAAGGCAATGTTGAATCCGTCAAAGGGGTTGGCTGGATAGGGGGAGGGGAGACAATTATAAGCTGCCAAGGCACTCCTTAACCGACTTCAAGTAACCAGACTTCATACTGTATGCCACCTATAGGCAGGGTGCTGGTTATTAAGGCAACATTGAATCCGTCCAAGGAGTTGGACTTGTTGGGTTCAGCCTAGGACCCACCCAAGGCATACCACACCACTTAGGTCAGATGCATGACCCTCAGATAGGTCCCATGCTGATCACCTGATTGATTGATTAAAATGTTTAGAGGGATTAGAAGCTTGTGGAAGTGATTATTCGGGCTAAACTTTTTATTTATTTTGTCGCATCAAGGAAGTTAATCAGATCGTTGATTGTTTTTTTTGATAGTTCCCCAAGATTTTCATAAAAAACTAAGGAGTTACTTAGGCTATTTTAATTAACCTTTCAGGTGACGATGCGGTCGCATTTTCAATAATTTGTATATGTACCGATTTTGACAGGACGTTCACAGGCAGATAGCTGATGTGATGATAGGTGGCGCTGGGGATACTTTGTTCGAGTTCTTATTTATATACTTCAATTAAATTCATATTTGATTTTATTCTATTTTCACCAAATATTTAAAGGGACGAAGTAAGTCGAGTCGGCTAGTTTATTTATTATAGTTTTGTTTATAATATTCATAGAGGTAAAAGGTTTTGTATAAACTGTGTATGAGTTCTTATTTATGTAATTGTCACTGCTTGTATTATGCTATTTTGCGTATTTTAAACTATTGTGATCGCTAGGTTTTTTACGTTGAGCAGATTTCTATTTTTTTATTTCGTGAATGCTTAACAACTATACATATAATATAAATACAATTGAAACAAATTTAAGTTTCCAATTATGATTTTCATGTTCATTTATACAGGGTGATTCACAAGCGTTGTGCCGAAAAGCTAGAGCGTATAGTTTGAGTTGAGACAAGAAAAAAATCGTATGAGAGGGGGGTCTATTCCCCCCCCCCCCCCCGTTTAGCCGGGAGGGGCAATGTTCTGAAAAATTGACTTATTTTGTAAACAAAAATATTAAAACTCAACGGCTTCGTTTACAACACCGTGTTATACCTTTTTGGAGAGCCAAAAACTTCTTCTTTCATTTTGTTTTTAAATTAAATTGTTTTAACGAATAGTTTAAGAAATATAAATTTTTAAACTCAAAATTTTGAAAAAAAATTTAAAGAAATTATTTTAAAACTCCCATTAATCTTTAATCCAACATTGAAAACCGTATGGCTCTACAACTTTTTGTTGCCAAGGTATTCAAAAATAACCGAACCTACTTCTTCACAAAAACAAGAAAATCTAGCCTTACGGGATGGCTGGCACAAGTGATCATTTAGCCAATTTTTTCGTGTTTTTGTGAAGAAGTAGGTTCGGTTATTTTTGAATACCTTGGCATTTGGCAACAAAAAGTCGTAGAGCCATACGGTTTTCAATGTTGGATTAAAGATTAATGGGAGCATTGAATTCTGAGAACAAAAATTATACCCCGGCACCCGAGGAAAATCTATTAATGCAATATCTTTTAAATGAAATTAAAAAGAAATTAAAAACCAAGACATAATTTTTGTAAGAAAAAGGGTTTTTTATTTTTATTTTGCCAAATTATGTTCGTTGAGTAAATAAAACAAACAGAAATGCTATTGTTTTTTAATTTCGGGTACCTATAAATCTTATACTGTAATTTCGTTGGGGTAAATGATGTAATTTCCTAGCACATTTCCGAATAAGATTCGAAATTACGTCATTTCTTATACAAAAACACATTTCGAAATTTTCTCATTTCCACCAAATTTGGATGAAATTGGGTTACAACCGAAATCGAAAATCCCTAATTTCAAAATGATTGTGTTCTCGAATTTCAGCTCTTCTTAATATCTTAGTGAAGAGAAATTCAGAAATTCAAATTGCGCTGGCATCAGAATATCCTGGAGTGCAAATTTTTAACCTAAAAATTTGCAGAAAAAAATTAACGCATGGTAACACTCACTTGCACCGAGGTTGATATAACATTTCCGAAATATCCAAGATGGCTGAGCTTATGAAATAGGCCAGAACAGAAGAGTTAAAGTTTTACAATGTCTTCGGTATGGCCCAAGCTGTTAATTATTTGACGCAGATGATATTTTGGACAAAGGTTATCGATTCCGTTTCTTTATTCGGATTTGGACACCATGGTTGAACCAGGGGTTGCAGGTATTTAAAATGTACATATCGCACTAATGAGTACATTCATTGTATACAAAATCTATGGTTCTCTGATGGTGTCTTTCCACTAAGTTGCCCTCTGGTTCACAGCATTTGTGACAGCTAGCATGTAGCGTTTGTGATAGAAATTACTTCCTCTTGATAATACTAAAATTTGTATAGCAAAGGTTTTGCTCCTAAAGGACTATTTACATAAGAACACTACGAACGATTTATAGAAAATCCGTTCATTGCTGCCGACAACTAATGGATTTGGATGAAGCTTGACAATTGACTATCAATAGGCCTAGTTTTTGTAAAATGTTTTGAGTCACTTTTGTTAGTCAACTCCATCATTTGTTGGTTTTCGGGTTTCGCTATCGCAAACATCAACGCCATCGCACTTTGTGCGATGTTTCAAAAGAATGAATTGATTCATATCATCGGAGGTATAAAGTGTAATACTACGTTTTCATTAGGGCCGAAATTAGGATATTTGAAAAATTGCTAAAAAAGTGTTTTCATCTAGGTTTCCACATTTGTTTTGACATCAGGCTATCTTCTTTCTTTTTCTTTTTTACAACCTTTTCATTTTTTCTTCTTGTTTTGTTTTGTTTACTACTTCCGTTGCCCTGGATTTTATTTCAAAATTGTTATTTTGTATTGTTTACTTCTGCCGTTTGCTTTGCATGTTGGTTTGTTTACTTTTGCCGTTGCCTTGGATTTTGTTTTAAATTGACATTTTAGAAAATATCTATTCAATTTGTTTCAATTTAGTTGCGTTTGATTTGTTTTCACATAATTTGCAACCTATTGATTTCGTCCAAATCAAACAAAATTTTAATATTATTTTGTATGGAAAGTGGACTCAAATTTGGAAATTTTCAACGAAATCACATTTTTTGCCCTAATGAAAACGTAGTATAAAGCATTAAAAGCGCATTTGGTCTCAAAATTTTAACCCCAATCACAGCAAATTCACCTAACCCAATAAATTAAATGTTGCTTTAATTTTTGAAATCACACCAGAAGGGCTAAACGGATCTGAATGAAATTTAGCAGAGAGATAGATTATAGTCTGGAATAGCATATTTGCTACTTTTTACCCGGATAAAATGTATGGTTCCCGTGGGATAGATTTGTTTTCATTTTTGAAATTACACCAGAATGGCTGAACTCATCTGAGTGAAATTTAGCACAGAGATAGATTATAGTCTGAAATAGCATATTGGCTACATTCCCGGTAAAATGTATGGTTCCCGTGGGATAGATTTGTTTTAATTTTCGAAATCACACCAGAATTGCTGATCGGAGCTGGATGAAATTTGGCACATAGCTAGATTTAGATTATAATCTGGTATAGCACATATAGACCAAGAGCCGGCAGCAAATTTTGGGAGTGGAGTGATAACCAAAATGTATACACATGTATGTGTAGATATACGCAACATAATGCCAAATTCAACCGTCTGGCAGGTTTTTTTTTCAGCCGGGGGCGGGGGTGGGCGTTCAAAAATGGTCATTTTTTCGATTTTGGGGTCGAAGTGATAACCACATAAATTTATATATAAACAATAGGACATGGTGCCCTGATGTCAAAAAAGTGTGTCCAAGACGTTTTACCTTCAGCCTTACCCCCGCCAGACGGCCGCTAAAATGCGGGAAAATCAGCTTTTTGGGTCGAAATGATAACCACTTAAATTAATATATAATCAGTAGTGGATGGTCCACTGATATCAAAAAAGTGTGTCCAAGACGTTTTACCTTCAGCCTTCCCCTCGCCAGACGGCCACCAAAATGCGCGAAAATCAACTTTTTGGGTCGAAATGATAACCACATGAGTGATACATCAAAAAATCAGGAAAATTCTCCTGATTGTAAAAATGTGTGTCCAAGACGTTTTTCTTTCAGCCTTCCCCTTGCCAGACGCATTTTAACACTTTTTTAAAGCATTTTTCAACTTAGATCCTTAATAACTTTTTTCATGTTAACTATAACCAAAAGAGTCATATACCAAAATATCAGGAGAATTCCTCTGATTGTAAAAATGTGTGTCCAAGACGTTTTTCTTTCAGCCATCCCTTTGCCAGACGCATTTTAACACTTTTTTAAAGCATTTTTCAACTTAAATCCTTAATAACTTTTTTCATATTAACTATAACCAAAAGAGTCATATACCAAAATATCAAAAGAATTCCTCTGATTGTAAAAATGTGCGTCCAAGACGTTTTTCTTTCAGCCATCCCTTTGCCAGACGCATTTTAACACTTTTTTAAAGCATTTTTCAACTTAAATCCTTAATAACTTTTTTCATATTAACTATAACCAAAAGAGTCATATACCAAAATTTCAGAAGAATTCCTCTGATTGTAAAAATGTGCGTCCAAGACGTGTTTCTTGCAGTCTTATGCTTGCCAGAAAACCCAAAAGAAAGAATGCACAAAAACCATTGTTTTGCAAGCATAACAATTGTATTTTATTTAAAAATAATATTATTTAATCACAATATCATCACAATCACAATTATTTAAAACAATATTAAATGGAATTTTAAAATTCCAAAGTGAAATTCAGTAAATGACGCCAGATACGAATTGTTTTACAAAACTTGTAAACCGACTTCGAAAAAAATTTTCAAAAACATTAAAAGTAAGTTAAAAATTTAAAATCTTTCTTTAAAACCTTAAGCAATTATATGCTTAAACATTTTATCTGAAGGTTTTGAAGGTAGTTTATTGCCGCCAAATAGAAGCGTCTTATTGCAACAAATTAATCGTTGCAACTATATATGCCATATTTGGAAAAGTGCAATATCAAATAGAGGGATACAACTTTCGCCATTTCACTGCGGCTGGACTATGGAGGATGACATAGTCAAATTGAATTGGTTCAACGGAGTTGTGGCTCCGGAAACCATTGAAAATATAATAATCTGTGAAGAAAATGATAGCGAAGAAGACAACATTTTGCAGAATTCTTCATCGGACGAATCTGATGAAGAATAGATTTTTTACAATTCAAATTTTAAATTTAGTTACCCATTTGTTGTTTTCTGTTTTTATAGTAAATAGCTTGGTGACGTGAAATAAGGGCCAACGAATCAAAAATGGTCATTTTTTCGATTTTGGGGTCGAAGTGATAACCACATAAATTTATATATAAACAATAGGACATGGTGCCCTGATGTCAAAAAAGTGTGTCCAAGACGTTTTACCTTCAGCCTTACCCCCGCCAGACGGCCGCTAAAATGCGGGAAAATCAGCTTTTTGGGTCGAAATGATAACCACTTAAATTAATATATAATCAGTAGTGGATGGTCCACTGATATCAAAAAAGTGTGTCCAAGACGTTTTACCTTCAGCCTTCCCCTCGCCAGACGGCCACCAAAATGCGCGAAAATCAACTTTTTGGGTCGAAATGATAACCACATGAGTGATACATCAAAAAATCAGGAAAATTCTCCTGATTGTAAAAATGTGTGTCCAAGACGTTTTTCTTTCAGCCTGATGAAGAATAGATTTTTTACAATTCAAATTTTAAATTTAGTTACCCATTTGTTGTTTTCTGTTTTTATAGTAAATAGCTTGGTGACGTGAAATAAGGGCCAACGAAATGAAGCCAAAAATCAAAAATTTTGCCTTGATTCGTTTCAAATCTGGAAATAACTCCAAAATTTTGATTTGGCTTAATTTCGATTAAGAAAACGATATAAGGCCAATTTGGCCTTTCGTTTAGTAGTGAAAACACTTAAACTGGTGATGACGTTACTCATTTTGTCGAAGTAAGGGCCTCAAAGTTTATCATCATGAAGGAATTGAAGTAGAAAAAATGTATTATGAAGTACGGAAATGTGAAACAATAGAATTTCCACTCCATGGTCGGCGTGGAGGGAAAATAGATTTGAGATAAAATGATAATTGATAGAAGAAAAGAAGATTTCGTTGGGGGAAAAAATAATAGTTTATTCAATTAACAACACAAGAAATCAAATATATTTTCTTCAATCTTTGCAAGAAACAAATGAATGAAACTTATCTAAATGAATAAAACAAATTTACCGAAACACTTGATAAAAACAGAAAGGCTAAAAATTCGACGCGAATTTTAAGCTTTTATTTTTGTTATCAAGTGTTTCGATAAATTTGTATTTATTATATTGTGCTAAAACAAAGAAACTTTAAGTCTTCCAGTTTTTCTAAAAATCAAAAATATTAAAACTACTTCTGCTCGTTTTTAGTTTTATAAACCTCAAAGTGTCAAAGTACTTGTGCAACCATGTTGAAACTGTGACACTTATACATGTACACATTTAAATAATGTTTCGAAGTTTTTAACTTCAGTTTCTAACGATATAGTAAGCCATGCCTATCCAGCTTATTTGGCTCACACAGCCTGTTTATTTATAACGGCCCGGTCGATACAGACAACAATAAAAAGTAACCTACCTTCGATGTTTGATCTACCATGAGTCGAGATTCAAGAACGTTTAGTCAATCTGTCCATTTTGTCAATTGAGAGAAAAGTTTCAAGGGAAATCGATTTCAACGATGTAGTTCAGCAAAATGAAGGCACGAAAACATATAAAATAAAATACGGGCTATTTACCTAATTGGAAAAAAATATTTGTAAAATTCTTGTATTATTTCTTATTGGCTTAGGAGTTCTATTGGAAAAACTTAACAAAGCTATATATAGGAAAAAACAAACATTGAAAATCGTTCGATCAGTTTCTTTAAAAAAAGGGTTTTTGAACAACATTCCGAAAAAATATTTTAAAAATTGTTTCAATACAAGAATACAGAGAAATCTTAAGTTTCTATCATTTCAATTTAAAAAAAAAACTTAATTATTTTATAAAAATCGAAAATTAAAGATATCAGAAATTTTGAAATGCAATGTTAATTGAATTATAAATGACTTCCTTTTTCGAGAAAATCAAAATTCTTGTTAATGATTGTACAATAGGTTTAGTACATACTTATAGGTACTTATAATCGCAAGGAATAATTGAAAACAAAACTACTACTTTAATTGTATAGGCAGGTACATGGTAAGTTTGGATTTTAGACAATCATCTATCCATATCCAATAAAAGAAAATCGATGTTTCTATGTACATATATTCCTTATATACTTCAAAACGACGTGACCAATTTTCATGATATTTTCGGGCAATATTATGATTGTATTAAGTTTTTTTATTTTGTTAAGTAAAGTGCTTTCTACACTAAGCAAGCGAGTATTAAATAAAATCTTTGATTTCTATTGGGTTATTATTTTTTTGCACTAAACCTGTTGGCTGCTATGGTAAAAGCAGATGTATATTCTTACTTTCTGAGCCTGTACGTGTATTATAATTTAATTACTATGATTGATGATTTTTTTTTTCGCAAAACTGACTACATTACGGGTGGCAATGGTACAGTGGATGTACAGTGGAAGTGGTTGATTGCTAACCTAGAGTTGTGGGTTCAAGCTATAACATGGGCAGCAATTTTCTATATTCCCCCAGTTTCAACTGCCACCGGTGGGATTTTTGTGAGATAAGTAACACCTTACTCTCAATCCACTGTACCAACTAAAAAACTTTTCCTATCTCTCTATTCCCTCTAACTAGTGCCGTGGGACACATTCAGGAGTAGGTGCATTAATTTATTGTTCTATTTAGAATTAATGAATCATTTTGTGCACAACGAAAAATGATTATTCAAAACAAAAATTGATTGTGTGATAACTGACCATTCACAAGTTTTGTTCAAATGTAGGTCAGTGTATCCACGTTAAGTGCATGTATGTATATACACAACACCCTCACCCTTTAAAAAAAAATTATTTTCTTTTTTCTTTAAGAATGAGAAAATTATTTTTGATACTATATTTTACATATTTCTTGCTCTTATTAAATTGTTATTGTGCACTTCTTTATTTACATTTTCAATACTTATTATACTATTTGGACCATTTTGAGCAATAATCTTGTATGGCCCTTTAAAAGGTTTATCTAACTTTTTTTTATTTCCTACTTTCAAATATACATAATCTCCTATTTTAAAATTTGATGTTATTACATTAGATTGGTTTCTGTGTATTTTATTTTTATTTTGTTCTAAACTTTCTTTAGCTCTATTATGTGCATATTGCAACTTCATTTTGAATTCATTCACATAATTATCAATGTTATAAATACTTTCTTTGTTTTTAATGATTTCACAAGGTAGAGCACATAGTTTTCCATATACTAATTCAAATGGTGAATAATTTGTAGTACTGTGTGGTGTCGTATTGTATGTGTATGTGTAGTAAGGTAGTAGTTCTTCCCAGTTATCTTTTCCGTCTGTAGTCATTAAATAATCATTTAGAATTCTATGATTTCTTTCACTGAGCCTAAAGTTTCATGGTGAAAAGGAGTAGACGTGGTTTTTTCTATTTTTAGTAATTTACAGATATTTACTAATAGTTCCGTTAGTGAACTCTGTGCCCTTGTCTGATTTTAATTTTCTAAAACAACCATATTTCAAAATAAATTTTTCTACAATAGTTTTTGATACTGAAATCGCATCTTTTGTGACTAATGGAAATGCTTCTATGAACTTTGTTAGTTCACATTGAATGGTGAGAATATACCTGTATCCATTTGATGGTCTAAGTGGGCCTACTGTATCTACTGTTATTACTTCAAATGATGTATTTGGTGTTTCTGTCATCGTGAATCGTTCTTTAGTATATTTAGTGATTTTAACTTCTTTACAGATTTTACAATTGTTTATATAGTTTCTAACCATCTTATTCATATTTTTCCATACATATTTTTGTTTAAGCTTTGCTATACATCTTCGTATTCCATTGTGCCCTCCTAATTTATCATCATGATACTTATGTATTAAATTCTTCATTTCTTCTGCATGCTCTATTCTTTTAGGTGGATTGTATAATATTATGTCTAGACAATTTTCTTTCTTATTCTTTTGCAGTTCATTAAATACTTCTTTAAATTTATGCACTGATATTGTTTTAAAAATATCATTATTATTTGCTAGCGCTAGCTTTTCTATCTTTTCATGCTTTGTATAAGATAACAATTTCTTCAAAATCAATTTTAACTCTGATAGAGAATTATCATTGTATCCAACATGTATTCTATTTTTAACTGCATATATTGTTTCTTTATGGGTCCCCATTAAATTCTTTATATTTTCAAGTTGCAACTTCTTAATATTTCTAGTGTCTGATATAGATATGCATTCCCATATGTGGAGGTGTACAGTCTCCTCTGGGGGCATAATTTCCGGATATTTTTCTTTCTCACTAGTGTTTACTTTTTTCTTTCTCAACTCCATTGCTCTGGTTAGAACGTTAACTCTTTGTTGTGGTATCATTTCTATTAACTCTTCTGAATTCAACTTCATTCTGGACAATGCATCAGCATTTGTGTTCATTTTTCCTTGTTTAAAAACTATATCAAAATCATAATCCATTAAATCTACTCTAATTCTAGTTAATCTAGATGAAGGGTTCTTATGTGTAAATAAACTAACTAAAGGTCTGTGATCGGTATATACTATAAATCTTCTTCCATACAGATATGGCCTAAAATGATTGATTCCCCAATGAATACCAAGTAACTCTTTCTCTATAACTGATTTATTTAGCTCGTGTTTGTTTAATGCTTTACTTGCATATGCAATGGGCTTATCATTTCCTACCTCCCCTTGTGAAAGTATAGCTCCTAGTGCATAATTTGAAGCATCTGTTGTCAATATGAATGGTTTTTCAAAGTTTGGGTAACGCAGGATTGGTGGGGACATTAATTTCTTTTTTAAGCTTTCAAAAGCAATTTGACAACGTTCTGTCCAACTAAAAATTTTATTTTTCTTTAACAATTCATTTAATGGTTTTGCTATGTCGGCAAAATTTTGTATAAAACGTCTATAATAGTTACAGAAAGCTACGAATCTTCGAACCTCATCTACATTATCCGGTTTTGGGTATTCATTTATAACTTTGTATTTACTTGGGTCTGTGGTGACCCCTTCTGCAGTTATTAAATGTCCAAGATATACTACTTCCGGACGGAGGAAATTACATTTACTTGGGTTTAGTTTTAAATTATATTTACGCAATCTTTTAAAAACTTCTATTAGGTTATTATTGTGTTCCTTGAGATTTGAGCCAAATACAATTATGTCATCAACATATAAAAATGCAGATGCTTGTAACCCACTAAGTGCAATTGTTAACATTCTCTGAAAGCTATTTGTTGAAATCTTCAATCCAAAAGGTAATCTTTTGAATTGAAAATGTCCATTATCTGTTGAAAAAGCTGTAAGAGGTCTGGATTTCGGATGCAATGGAATTTGGTGAAATGAACTTGTCATATCCAATGTTGAAAAATATTTTGCTTTTCCTAGCTTGTCTAGTACATCTTCTAAACGAGTTAATGGAAATTTATCTTCAACTACTTTTTTGTTCAAAGACCTAAAATCTACCACTAATCTCCATTTTTTGAGATTACCAGAACACATGTCTCATAATCAATTTTGCAATTGTATTTTAATAAAAAATCTCTACCCAAAATTCCATCTGTGGCTAAATTTAAACTATCATCAGTTACATTAAATGTATGTTCCAATTTCATGTCTTCTATGTATAATTCTATTCTTGTTACACCTTTAGTTAATATTGACTCTTCAGATATACCATTTATTTTACAATTACTACCATACTCTATTCTATTAGTACCTAATGCATTATTTTTTATTATAGAAATATCTGCTCCCGTGTCTATTAGCATACTTATTGGTTGATTTCTACCGCTAATTTTAAGTTTTATAAAATTTGTTTGTCCTTCTAAAGTTTTAATGTGAGTTATCTTCTTCTGGACATTACCCCCGGGTTCTGTTGGCCGGGGATGTACCCGTTTCCCTGAAAATGTCTTCTACCAAAATTTCCTTGTACTCTGCTGTTGTTGTTCTGACCCCTGTTTTGTATAAAATATCTGCTATTATTTTGGTGTGGGGCGTTAGGATTTGAAAAACTATTGAAATTTCTGTTGAAGTTACCTCTAGGGTTGCTTCTGCTTCTCTGTACCCTATTAAAATGCATTATTTTGTTTGGTTGGACGGGTTCTGTTTCTAAGGCTACTTGTACAGCGTCTGCAAGCTTTTTTGGTCTTGCAGCTGTCACTAGTGATTTGTATGGTTCTGATAGACCATTCTTAAAAGCTGTCATTCCAATCTGATCATTTAGTTTTACTATTACTTCCCTATGCTCATCCCCTTGTTCAGAAATTTGGAGTGCATTTAAGGAAGCTAGTAGTGCCTCTATTCGTGAAGCGTAAGTCAGAACTGATTGACTTCCTTGAAAACATTTCGAAATTTCATTGTGTAACCTAGATGCAGTTTTATTTGATTTATAAGCAGTTTGAAGTATCTTCTTCAAATCTTTAAATTTTTCTGGTTTGTTTTCCGTCAGAATTTTATTTTTTACTGTTTCTGCAAGCTTGGTGGCTAGAATGAACTTTATTAACATTTCTTTTTGACTGTCATCCTTAAGAGTGTCATGGTAGAATTCAATCAAACCTAAGAAATTATTTAGATCCTTTTGATCTCCTCGAAACTCTGGTATTACCTTTGAGGCAGTAATTAAATCGAAATTTGCCATGTTTATTTTTGGAATAGGCTGTGAGCTAGTATTTTTAATTTTTAAAAAGCTATTTATCTGTTCAACTAATTTTTCATATTTATCTTTTAATCCTTCAATATCCTTCGGGTCCGCTTTTTCTGTAATTTCTGTCCAGGCTTCTTTAATAAATTTGTTTGTATTTTCTATGTATTCTTTACTATATGCTCTATCTGGTGATTTTTTTAGATTTTTTAATAACTTTTCTAATGTTTCGAACTCCATGAGTTAATTTATTTTAATACTTTTTTTATTATATAATTACAAAACATTTTTTTTTTTTTAAACATTACTAATATTTTTAAAAGCGTGTTTTCTTAGATATTTCTTATAATATGCATTTAGTTTACATAATGTTAATATTATTAATAATATACAATTTAAATAGACTATTTTGCTATCTAAGTCGTTAAATGTTGTTGTTGATGCTGCTGCATTGTTGTTTATTATTTCCTCTTTTGATTCCTTGCCACCCATCCTTTTTTAGGTTTTTTATCTCCTCAACGAGTCTTCTTTTTTTTTGTGGTTAGAGTAGCTGCTGTTGTTCTTATTTGCCGGATGTTATCTTTTCATATCTGACGGGCACCACGTTATATAAAATTTATATATAATTCCAATATACTATCAATTACAAACTCTGTTTGCGCAGTCCGCAGGATCGCCATGTAGTGTTTAACGTTGCCCTATAGTTTAGTGTAATTCTGAGCTCTGTAGTGTTTAACGTTGCCCTATAGTTTAGTGTAATTCTGAGCTCTTCAGCCGCTTTAATCCGAGCATCAAAATGCACGATTAGTATTTCTAAGGTCTTCACCCGAAAATATAAGAGTCCAAAGTTGTTGGTTTAAGACTAACCTTTATTTACAAATGACTAGGCTATTTATACTTAAATCTATCTTACAAATAGTTGGATTCATCCCCACTCTTATTTTGATTTTGGTTCTCAATATGCTATTATATTATTGACCCACAAATGATGGCCCGAATGACGACAACGATTCGAATTCCATTTGAACAGAATGAACGTTCAGTTCAATCCATCCAAATGCAATTCGATGCCCTTAGCCACCGCGACACATTCAGGTGTAGGTGCATTAATTTATTGTTCTATTTAGAATTAATGAATCATTTTGTGCACAACGAAAAATGATTATTCAAAACAAAAATTGATTGTGTGATAACTGACCATTCACAAGTTTTGTTCAAATGTAGGTCAGTGTATCCACGTTAAGTGCATGTATGTATATACACAACAAGACCTAAGGTCTTACAGACGTGAAGTCAAAATTATAATTTAAAAAAAATCTGCACACAAGGGGCCTCATTTCAGCATTGCCGCCCCGGGCCTCCAACAAGCTTAGTCCGCCACTGGTAGGGTCATCTGAGGATGTCTACAAAGGTTTATGTGTAGTTTGGTCAACATTTTATAGAGTTTAGTAATTTGACAGAAATGCATTTTTAGTGCATTTTGTCGAAAATCTCAAAAGTTGTCACTTGTCAGCCATTGTAATGTAACGTTTTAGCCTATACAAAATAATTCCCCACGGGGCAATTTTCCAAAATCCAAAAAATTACTTAAAACAGAAAAAAAAAATTTGAAAACAACGCTTAAAAAATATGCTTTGCCTTTTGGGAAGCTAGAAATCTATTCTTTCAGGTATTATCTCATTTTTTCTCATTAAATAGGTTTTTTTTAAAGCACACACGCTCAAGGTGGTACCCCGTGGTGTAGTCGTTAGTGTGTCGGACTGCCAAACCGTAAGTTCTGGGTTCGATCCCTGACAACTCCACCTAAGTTCTTTTCCGGGGTACTGCCTCTTGCGAGGAAGTGAAAAATCCTCCAAGAGCAATTAATGTCATGGAAAGTGCTTCTCTGTTAGCCGTTCGGATTTGACTGTAAATTGTAGGTCCCTTCCATTCCTGCAGAATGTCAACGCTTGGGTTCAAATGGAAACTGATGAGCATTCCAAACAAGATAAGTGTTACGAAATTTAGTTACCCATTTGTTGTTTTCTGTTTTTATAGTAAATAGCTTGGTGACGTGAAATAAGGGCCAACGAAATGAAGCCAAAAATCAAAAATTTTGCCTTGATTCGTTTCAAATCTGGAAATAACTCCAAAATTTTGATTTGGCTTAATTTCGATTAAGAAAACGATATAAGGCCAATTTGGCCTTTCGTTTAGTAGTGAAAACACTTAAACTGGTGATGACGTTACTCATTTTGTCGAAGTAAGGGCCTCAAAGTTTATCATCATGAAGGAATTGAAGTAGAAAAAATGTATTATGAAGTACGGAAATGTGAAACAATAGAATTTCCACTCCATGGTCGGCGTGGAGGGAAAATAGATTTGAGATAAAATGATAATTGATAGAAGAAAAGAAGATTTCGTTGGGGGAAAAAATAATAGTTTATTCAATTAACAACACAAGAAATCAAATATATTTTCTTCAATCTTTGCAAGAAACAAATGAATGAAACTTATCTAAATGAATAAAACAAATTTACCGAAACACTTGATAAAAACAGAAAGGCTAAAAATTCGACGCGAATTTTAAGCTTTTATTTTTGTTATCAAGTGTTTCGATAAATTTGTATTTATTATATTGTGCTAAAACAAAGAAACTTTAAGTCTTCCAGTTTTTCTAAAAATCAAAAATATTAAAACTACTTCTGCTCGTTTTTAGTTTTATAAACCTCAAAGTGTCAAAGTACTTGTGCAACCATGTTGAAACTGTGACACTTATACATGTACACATTTAAATAATGTTTCGAAGTTTTTAACTTCAGTTTCTAACGATATAGTAAGCCATGCCTATCCAGCTTATTTGGCTCACACAGCCTGTTTATTTATAACGGCCCGTCCGATACAGACAACAATAAAAAGTAACCTACCTTCGATGTTTGATCTACCATGAGTCGAGATTCAAGAACGTTTAGTCAATCTGTCCATTTTGTCAATTGAGAGAAAAGTTTCAAGGGAAATCGATTTCAACGATGTAGTTCAGCAAAATGAAGGCACGAAAACATATAAAATAAAATACGGGCTATTTACCTAATTGGAAAAAAATATTTGTAAAATTCTTGTATTATTTCTTATTGGCTTAGGAGTTCTATTGGAAAAACTTAACAAAGCTATATATAGGAAAAAACAAACATTGAAAATCGTTCGATCAGTTTCTTTAAAAAAAGGGTTTTTGAACAACATTCCGAAAAAATATTTTAAAAATTGTTTCAATACAAGAATACAGAGAAATCTTAAGTTTCTATCATTTCAATTTAAAAAAAAAACTTAATTATTTTATAAAAATCGAAAATTAAAGATATCAGAAATTTTGAAATGCAATGTTAATTGAATTATAAATGACTTCCTTTTTCGAGAAAATCAAAATTCTTGTTAATGATTGTACAATAGGTTTAGTACATACTTATAGGTACTTATAATCGCAAGGAATAATTGAAAACAAAACTACTACTTTAATTGTATAGGCAGGTACATGGTAAGTTTGGATTTTAGACAATCATCTATCCATATCCAATAAAAGAAAATCGATGTTTCTATGTACATATATTCCTTATATACTTCAAAACGACGTGACCAATTTTCATGATATTTTCGGGCAATATTATGATTGTATTAAGTTTTTTTATTTTGTTAAGTAAAGTGCTTTCTACACTAAGCAAGCGAGTATTAAATAAAATCTTTGATTTCTATTGGGTTATTATTTTTTTGCACTAAACCTGTTGGCTGCTATGGTAAAAGCAGATGTATATTCTTACTTTCTGAGCCTGTACGTGTATTATAATTTAATTACTATGATTGATGATTTTTTTTTTCGCAAAACTGACTACATTACGGGTGGCAATGGTACAGTGGATGTACAGTGGAAGTGGTTGATTGCTAACCTAGAGTTGTGGGTTCAAGCTATAACATGGGCAGCAATTTTCTATATTCCCCCAGTTTCAACTGCCACCGGTGGGATTTTTGTGAGATAAGTAACACCTTACTCTCAATCCACTGTACCAACTAAAAAACTTTTCCTATCTCTCTATTCCCTCTAACTAGTGCCGTGGGACACATTCAGGAGTAGGTGCATTAATTTATTGTTCTATTTAGAATTAATGAATCATTTTGTGCACAACGAAAAATGATTATTCAAAACAAAAATTGATTGTGTGATAACTGACCATTCACAAGTTTTGTTCAAATGTAGGTCAGTGTATCCACGTTAAGTGCATGTATGTATATACACAACACCCTCACCCTTTAAAAAAAAATTATTTTCTTTTTTCTTTAAGAATGAGAAAATTATTTTTGATACTATATTTTACATATTTCTTGCTCTTATTAAATTGTTATTGTGCACTTCTTTATTTACATTTTCAATACTTATTATACTATTTGGACCATTTTGAGCAATAATCTTGTATGGCCCTTTAAAAGGTTTATCTAACTTTTTTTTATTTCCTACTTTCAAATATACATAATCTCCTATTTTAAAATTTGATGTTATTACATTAGATTGGTTTCTGTGTATTTTATTTTTATTTTGTTCTAAACTTTCTTTAGCTCTATTATGTGCATATTGCAACTTCATTTTGAATTCATTCACATAATTATCAATGTTATAAATACTTTCTTTGTTTTTAATGATTTCACAAGGTAGAGCACATAGTTTTCCATATACTAATTCAAATGGTGAATAATTTGTAGTACTGTGTGGTGTCGTATTGTATGTGTATGTGTAGTAAGGTAGTAGTTCTTCCCAGTTATCTTTTCCGTCTGTAGTCATTAAATAATCATTTAGAATTCTATGATTTCTTTCACTGAGCCTAAAGTTTCATGGTGAAAAGGAGTAGACGTGGTTTTTTCTATTTTTAGTAATTTACAGATATTTACTAATAGTTCGTTAGTGAACTCTGTGCCCTTGTCTGATTTTAATTTTCTAAAACAACCATATTTCAAAATAAATTTTTCTACAATAGTTTTTGATACTGAAATCGCATCTTTTGTGACTAATGGAAATGCTTCTATGAACTTTGTTAGTTCACATTGAATGGTGAGAATATACCTGTATCCATTTGATGGTCTAAGTGGGCCTACTGTATCTACTGTTATTACTTCAAATGATGTATTTGGTGTTTCTGTCATCGTGAATCGTTCTTTAGTATATTTAGTGATTTTAACTTCTTTACAGATTTTACAATTGTTTATATAGTTTCTAACCATCTTATTCATATTTTTCCATACATATTTTTGTTTAAGCTTTGCTATACATCTTCGTATTCCATTGTGCCCTCCTAATTTATCATCATGATACTTATGTATTAAATTCTTCATTTCTTCTGCATGCTCTATTCTTTTAGGTGGATTGTATAATATTATGTCTAGACAATTTTCTTTCTTATTCTTTTGCAGTTCATTAAATACTTCTTTAAATTTATGCACTGATATTGTTTTAAAAATATCATTATTATTTGCTAGCGCTAGCTTTTCTATCTTTTCATGCTTTGTATAAGATAACAATTTCTTCAAAATCAATTTTAACTCTGATAGAGAATTATCATTGTATCCAACATGTATTCTATTTTTAACTGCATATATTGTTTCTTTATGGGTCCCCATTAAATTCTTTATATTTTCAAGTTGCAACTTCTTAATATTTCTAGTGTCTGATATAGATATGCATTCCCATATGTGGAGGTGTACAGTCTCCTCTGGGGGCATAATTTCCGGATATTTTTCTTTCTCACTAGTGTTTACTTTTTTCTTTCTCAACTCCATTGCTCTGGTTAGAACGTTAACTCTTTGTTGTGGTATCATTTCTATTAACTCTTCTGAATTCAACTTCATTCTGGACAATGCATCAGCATTTGTGTTCATTTTTCCTTGTTTAAAAACTATATCAAAATCATAATCCATTAAATCTACTCTAATTCTAGTTAATCTAGATGAAGGGTTCTTATGTGTAAATAAACTAACTAAAGGTCTGTGATCGGTATATACTATAAATCTTCTTCCATACAGATATGGCCTAAAATGATTGATTCCCCAATGAATACCAAGTAACTCTTTCTCTATAACTGATTTATTTAGCTCGTGTTTGTTTAATGCTTTACTTGCATATGCAATGGGCTTATCATTTCCTACCTCCCCTTGTGAAAGTATAGCTCCTAGTGCATAATTTGAAGCATCTGTTGTCAATATGAATGGTTTTTCAAAGTTTGGGTAACGCAGGATTGGTGGGGACATTAATTTCTTTTTTAAGCTTTCAAAAGCAATTTGACAACGTTCTGTCCAACTAAAAATTTTATTTTTCTTTAACAATTCATTTAATGGTTTTGCTATGTCGGCAAAATTTTGTATAAAACGTCTATAATAGTTACAGAAAGCTACGAATCTTCGAACCTCATCTACATTATCCGGTTTTGGGTATTCATTTATAACTTTGTATTTACTTGGGTCTGTGGTGACCCCTTCTGCAGTTATTAAATGTCCAAGATATACTACTTCCGGACGGAGGAAATTACATTTACTTGGGTTTAGTTTTAAATTATATTTACGCAATCTTTTAAAAACTTCTATTAGGTTATTATTGTGTTCCTTGAGATTTGAGCCAAATACAATTATGTCATCAACATATAAAAATGCAGATGCTTGTAACCCACTAAGTGCAATTGTTAACATTCTCTGAAAGCTATTTGTTGAAATCTTCAATCCAAAAGGTAATCTTTTGAATTGAAAATGTCCATTATCTGTTGAAAAAGCTGTAAGAGGTCTGGATTTCGGATGCAATGGAATTTGGTGAAATGAACTTGTCATATCCAATGTTGAAAAATATTTTGCTTTTCCTAGCTTGTCTAGTACATCTTCTAAACGAGTTAATGGAAATTTATCTTCAACTACTTTTTTGTTCAAAGACCTAAAATCTACCACTAATCTCCATTTTTTGAGATTACCAGAACACATGTCTCATAATCAATTTTGCAATTGTATTTTAATAAAAAATCTCTACCCAAAATTCCATCTGTGGCTAAATTTAAACTATCATCAGTTACATTAA
Source organism: Platycheirus albimanus (assembly GCA_916050605.2). NCBI lineage: Eukaryota > Metazoa > Arthropoda > Insecta > Diptera > Syrphidae > Platycheirus > Platycheirus albimanus. Next base: position 325,038,153 of record OU696696.1, on the reverse strand, counting down.
ATGTATGTTCCAATTTCATGTCTTCTATGTATAATTCTATTCTTGTTACACCTTTAGTTAATATTGACTCTTCAGATATACCATTTATTTTACAATTACTACCATACTCTATTCTATTAGTACCTAATGCATTATTTTTTATTATAGAAATATCTGCTCCCGTGTCTATTAGCATACTTATTGGTTGATTTCTACCGCTAATTTTAAGTTTTATAAAATTTGTTTGTCCTTCTAAAGTTTTAATGTGAGTTATCTTCTTCTGGACATTACCCCCGGGTTCTGTTGGCCGGGGATGTACCCGTTTCCCTGAAAATGTCTTCTACCAAAATTTCCTTGTACTCTGCTGTTGTTGTTCTGACCCCTGTTTTGTATAAAATATCTGCTATTATTTTGGTGTGGGGCGTTAGGATTTGAAAAACTATTGAAATTTCTGTTGAAGTTACCTCTAGGGTTGCTTCTGCTTCTCTGTACCCTATTAAAATGCATTATTTTGTTTGGTTGGACGGGTTCTGTTTCTAAGGCTACTTGTACAGCGTCTGCAAGCTTTTTTGGTCTTGCAGCTGTCACTAGTGATTTGTATGGTTCTGATAGACCATTCTTAAAAGCTGTCATTCCAATCTGATCATTTAGTTTTACTATTACTTCCCCATGCTCATCCCCTTGTTCAGAAATTTGGAGTGCATTTAAGGAAGCTAGTAGTGCCTCTATTCGTGAAGCGTAAGTCAGAACTGATTGACTTCCTTGAAAACATTTCGAAATTTCATTGTGTAACCTAGATGCAGTTTTATTTGATTTATAAGCAGTTTGAAGTATCTTCTTCAAATCTTTAAATTTTTCTGGTTTGTTTTCCGTCAGAATTTTATTTTTTACTGTTTCTGCAAGCTTGGTGGCTAGAATGAACTTTATTAACATTTCTTTTTGACTGTCATCCTTAAGAGTGTCATGGTAGAATTCAATCAAACCTAAGAAATTATTTAGATCCTTTTGATCTCCTCGAAACTCTGGTATTACCTTTGAGGCAGTAATTAAATCGAAATTTGCCATGTTTATTTTTGGAATAGGCTGTGAGCTAGTATTTTTAATTTTTAAAAAGCTATTTATCTGTTCAACTAATTTTTCATATTTATCTTTTAATCCTTCAATATCCTTCGGGTCCGCTTTTTCTGTAATTTCTGTCCAGGCTTCTTTAATAAATTTGTTTGTATTTTCTATGTATTCTTTACTATATGCTCTATCTGGTGATTTTTTTAGATTTTTTAATAACTTTTCTAATGTTTCGAACTCCATGAGTTAATTTATTTTAATACTTTTTTTATTATATAATTACAAAACATTTTTTTTTTTTTAAACATTACTAATATTTTTAAAAGCGTGTTTTCTTAGATATTTCTTATAATATGCATTTAGTTTACATAATGTTAATATTATTAATAATATACAATTTAAATAGACTATTTTGCTATCTAAGTCGTTAAATGTTGTTGTTGATGCTGCTGCATTGTTGTTTATTATTTCCTCTTTTGATTCCTTGCCACCCATCCTTTTTTAGGTTTTTTATCTCCTCAACGAGTCTTCTTTTTTTTGTGGTTAGAGTAGCTGCTGTTGTTCTTATTTGCCGGATGTTATCTTTTCATATCTGACGGGCACCACGTTATATAAAATTTATATATAATTCCAATATACTATCAATTACAAACTCTGTTTGCGCAGTCCGCAGGATCGCCATGTAGTGTTTAACGTTGCCCTATAGTTTAGTGTAATTCTGAGCTCTGTAGTGTTTAACGTTGCCCTATAGTTTAGTGTAATTCTGAGCTCTTCAGCCGCTTTAATCCGAGCATCAAAATGCACGATTAGTATTTCTAAGGTCTTCACCCGAAAATATAAGAGTCCAAAGTTGTTGGTTTAAGACTAACCTTTATTTACAAATGACTAGGCTATTTATACTTAAATCTATCTTACAAATAGTTGGATTCATCCCCACTCTTATTTTGATTTTGGTTCTCAATATGCTATTATATTATTGACCCACAAATGATGGCCCGAATGACGACAACGATTCGAATTCCATTTGAACAGAATGAACGTTCAGTTCAATCCATCCAAATGCAATTCGATGCCCTTAGCCACCGCGACACATTCAGGTGTAGGTGCATTAATTTATTGTTCTATTTAGAATTAATGAATCATTTTGTGCACAACGAAAAATGATTATTCAAAACAAAAATTGATTGTGTGATAACTGACCATTCACAAGTTTTGTTCAAATGTAGGTCAGTGTATCCACGTTAAGTGCATGTATGTATATACACAACAAGACCTAAGGTCTTACAGACGTGAAGTCAAAATTATAATTTAAAAAAAATCTGCACACAAGGGGCCTCATTTCAGCATTGCCGCCCCGGGCCTCCAACAAGCTTAGTCCGCCACTGGTAGGGTCATCTGAGGATGTCTACAAAGGTTTATGTGTAGTTTGGTCAACATTTTATAGAGTTTAGTAATTTGACAGAAATGCATTTTTAGTGCATTTTGTCGAAAATCTCAAAAGTTGTCACTTGTCAGCCATTGTAATGTAACGTTTTAGCCTATACAAAATAATTCCCCACGGGGCAATTTTCCAAAATCCAAAAAATTACTTAAAACAGAAAAAAAAAATTTGAAAACAACGCTTAAAAAATATGCTTTGCCTTTTGGGAAGCTAGAAATCTATTCTTTCAGGTATTATCTCATTTTTTCTCATTAAATAGGTTTTTTTTAAAGCACACACGCTCAAGGTGGTACCCCGTGGTGTAGTCGTTAGTGTGTCGGACTGCCAAACCGTAAGTTCTGGGTTCGATCCCTGACAACTCCACCTAAGTTCTTTTCCGGGGTACTGCCTCTTGCGAGGAAGTGAAAAATCCTCCAAGAGCAATTAATGTCATGGAAAGTGCTTCTCTGTTAGCCGTTCGGATTTGACTGTAAATTGTAGGTCCCTTCCATTCCTGCAGAATGTCAACGCTTGGGTTCAAATGGAAACTGATGAGCATTCCAAACAAGATAAGTGTTACGAAATTTAGTTACCCATTTGTTGTTTTCTGTTTTTATAGTAAATAGCTTGGTGACGTGAAATAAGGGCCAACGAAATGAAGCCAAAAATCAAAAATTTTGCCTTGATTCGTTTCAAATCTGGAAATAACTCCAAAATTTTGATTTGGCTTAATTTCGATTAAGAAAACGATATAAGGCCAATTTGGCCTTTCGTTTAGTAGTGAAAACACTTAAACTGGTGATGACGTTACTCATTTTGTCGAAGTAAGGGCCTCAAAGTTTATCATCATGAAGGAATTGAAGTAGAAAAAATGTATTATGAAGTACGGAAATGTGAAACAATAGAATTTCCACTCCATGGTCGGCGTGGAGGGAAAATAGATTTGAGATAAAATGATAATTGATAGAAGAAAAGAAGATTTCGTTGGGGGAAAAAATAATAGTTTATTCAATTAACAACACAAGAAATCAAATATATTTTCTTCAATCTTTGCAAGAAACAAATGAATGAAACTTATCTAAATGAATAAAACAAATTTACCGAAACACTTGATAAAAACACAAAGGCTAAAAATTCGACGCGAATTTTAAGCTTTTATTTTTGTTATCAAGTGTTTCGATAAATTTGTTTTTTTTTTTCAATTCAGTTTTTTATTCAATTCATTTCTTAACCTATACTAACAGCTAGACCAAAAAACCTTAAAAACTAGCTAAAATATCTACTTAACATAACTTACTGGCACTATGCGGGCGCTCTAAATTATCCCATAACCATTATTCTATTGCCTTTCGGCTTAAAATTAACTTAATTTAAAAAATTCATGAATATATTTATTTATTTATTTTGAGAAAATGTTATTTAAAAAAACTCAAATTTAGGATCTTTTTTATTTTTTATATAAAACTTAAGACTACCCTAGTACCTAAATTAAACCTACTTAAAACTACCTAAAACTAGAACAGCCACAGTAGCGGTTTTGTGTTTTTGTAATTTTTTTGTGTGCTTTGTATTGTTTTTTGTATTTTTTTGTATTTTGTGTTTTTTGTATTTTTTTTCTTTGTTTTTTGATTTTTTCTTATTTTTTTTGTGTGCCACCATGTCTGTTCGCCCTAAAGCTACCCTAAACCTATGCAAGCTGACCAAGGCGATAACATTGACCAACTTTAAGAAACTTGAATTCCGTCGCTCATCCACCAAAAGTGCTGAGCTTGTTTAATTATATCCTGACGGTCCCGATTGGACACAGCCCTACTGAACCGAAGGCGCTCTGCTCCGTCTCCTGCGGCAACGTCTCGGTCGTACAGGAGTCGCCGATCCACAGTCTTACGGCCGACGTGGTAGATTAACGGAATTGCCAACCCATCCTGTATCAGCCCTTGACTATCTAAAAATGGGAAAGCCTCTGGTGGAATGAAGCCGCTTAAACGTGCGTTTTCGAAGTATTCATCATTTGGGTAGTAAGCCCCAAAGATGAGTCCATTAGAAGAGGTCATAGCTCTCGCAACATGACCGCGAATAAGCTTCAACAAGAAGTTATCTATCCTGTTTATGTTGGCCCCATTGTATAGGACCTCGTTGGAATAGTATCGTTTGTACTCCGACTCTGGTGTTCTATGTAATCCAAGGCAGGTCCTAAAACACTGCCTCTCAAACACCCGAATCTTTTCCATATGAGATGGGGCAACGTTGAACCACACAGGGCACCCATAGGCAATCATCGGCCGGATAAGGGCCATGTAGGAAATCACCTTCACCCTGCTGTCAAGACGACTGCTATAGAACAGCCGTTTTGTCAGGGCAAATGCTCCCCTAGCTCTGGACAGAGCAGCATCTATATGTCGGTTGAAATACAGATACTGATCCAGCCAGATACCAAGGTACTTTACTACAGTTTTACTCGCCAATGGATGTCCACTTGGTCCAACGATCACTTGATTTCTCCAGTTCTTTCTCGTATCCCTAGAAGCCCTAGACAATGGGGTTCTAAACAAGATAGTTTCGCATTTCTGGAAATTGATTTTCAATTTCCAGTCATCGCAATATTGTTCAATCTTATCGAAGTCATGCTGTAAGAGAATTCTGATGACCTCGACTTTTGGACCCGTTCTGTACGCTACAAGGTCATCGGCATACGCAATTGCATGAGTGAGACAACCTATCAGATCGCTGGTGTAAATACTAAAGAGGATCGGTGAGTTCACCGCTCCTTGCTGTAGACCATTTTTATATTAAATGTTGTGGTAGAAGTTACATTGCCACTTTTGACAACAAACTTTCTACCATTAAGCATATCATAAAGAATGTATAACAATGGTTTACTTATGCCAAGTCTGGTCAGTTTCAGATAAAGCCCCTCTAACCAAACGGTATCGAAGGCCTTTTCCAAATCAACCAGAACGGATATCCAATGGCTTTGTTCCATTGGATATCCGAGACTAGCTTAGACGCAGCATGAATGGTGTCATGCCCCGCCTTAAAGCCAAACTGATTGTCCGGAATAATATTTTTGTCCTCTGCCCATTTGGTCAGAGCTCTATTTAAAACTTTTTCGAATACCTTACTGATACTCGGAAGAAGACTTATCGACCGGAGATTTGCCGGATTGGAGCTATCCTTTCCCTTTTTCGGGAGAGGATGAACCACAGCTGTCTTCCAACGCATCGGATAATATGCATTATTCAGTGCGTTGTTAAACAGTGTGGTGTAAATGTCTACAGCTTCCTTAGGAAGATGTCGTAGTACAACGTTGGGTATACCATCGACTCCCGCTGACTTTTTTTTCCTTAATGATTCGAAGATGAGCTGGAGCTCTACCTTCGATATTAGCAGGGAACTAGGCCCGTTTAGCTCGGCGACTGTGGTGTTTGCCAAATTATCTTCATAAAACCTGGTGAAACCAATGTTCTCAGATCGCCATTGCGTGATGCTGTTTCGAAGAAAGGAATGGTGCACCAGAGCTCTGTTCTCCAGGTCGTGATTCGGATGAATGCTAGCATTCACCTTATTCACTTGCTGAAAAGCAGCCCCTACCGCTTCCACCTTCTCTTGAGGATCTTCAATCATAAAGAATTCGTCGTCAAGGACGGCGTTCCCTGGATCTATACCTGCAATAGTAAGTATGTCTTCGTTGTCCGTATTTCTCTGAAGCTTAAGGCAAGGAAGGTCGTTTTGATCATTCCTCCTAAAGATTTTATTAATTTGGGGAAACATACTCGGGTCGCTAGGATTAACGGCCCGAATTTTGTTATCCCAATACAAATTAATAGATAATCTGTAGTTCTGCTTAATAAGCAGATTGAGGTTTTTGATCGACGACTTCAATGTAGTAATCTCCGGATCATGTATGTCAGTAAACCGTCTGTATAAGAGTTTGAGTCTTGTAAGCAGTCTACTTTTGTGTTTGTGTAGTGCGTCAATTGTAGCGTTTCTGTATCTTCCAGTTGCATCTTGTTCTTTGTATCGTGGGATTGTCCTGTCCATCGTTCGTTGTATTGTCTCATCCATTTGAACTAGGTATCTGTCGATCTCAACGTTCGTCAGATTCCTGTCGTTTGGTGGAGAAATGTCATTCGAACAAAGTTCACTCGACAAGGCATTGGTGAAGCGTGGCCAACACATCTTACTAAACTTATAAGAGTGCGCGGGCACATACTCCTCCAACTCCATGAGCTCGTTTTGAAGCTGTATTACGGCTGCAAGTCCGCAGTGGTCACTGTCGTAATCAATTGTCTGTAGGCAGTTTCTTGTTTGACCAACAGTGTCAGTAATTGTAAGTCTTGAGTCTATCAGTAGTAGATCCAGAAAACTACCGCTTCTTGGGAACGATGGTCTATCAGTAACAAATAATTCGATCCTATACCCAACGGTGCATTGACCCATCCAATTAAAAAGATGGCATCCTCTAGGATTTTGTATTTGATTTCCCCAATCTTCATGTTTAGCGTTCAAATCTCCGGCCATGAGATAGTAATTTTCCTCCGAGTGGAGTCTAAGACATTTGAAAAGTTTTTCCAGTTCTGAGATAAAATTAGCAGGCTGGGGTGCTTCAGGTGCATACACCGCAATCACGTACAATCGCTTCCCCTGTTGGAGAGGAATGCAAATGATGCAGGCTTTGATAAATTTGTATTTATTATATTGTGCTAAAACCCAGATACTTTAAATCTTCCAGTTTTTCTAAAAATCAAAAATATTAAAACTACTTCTGCTCGTTTTTAGTTTTATAAACCTCAAAGTGTCAAAGAACTTGTGCAACCATGTTGAAACTGTGACACTTATACATGTACACATTTAAATAATATTTCGAAGTTTTTAACTTCAGTTTCTAACGATATAGTAAGCCATGCCTATCCAGCTTATTTGGCTCACACAGCCTGTTTATTTATAACGGCCCGGTCGATACAGACAACAATAAAAACTTACCTACCTTCGACGTTTGATCTACCATGAGTCGAGATTCAAGAACGTTTAGTCAATCTGTCCATTTTGTCAATTGAGAGAAAAGTTTCAAGGGAAATCGATTTCAACGATGTAATTCAGCAAAATGAAGGCACGAAAACATATAAAATAAAATACGGGCTATTTACCTAATTTGAAAAAAATATTTGTAAAATTCTTGTATTATTTCTTATTGGTTTAGGAGTTCTATTGGAAAAACTTAACAAAGCTATATATAGGAAAAAACAAACATTAAAAATCGTTCGATCAGTTTCTTTAAAAAAGGGTTTTTGAACAACATTCCGAAAAAATATTTTAAAAATTGTTTCAATACAAGAATACAGAGAAATCTTAAGTTTCTATCATTTCAATTTCAAAAAAAAACTTAATTATTTTATAAAAATCGAAAATTAAAGATATCAGAAATTTTGAAATGCAATGTTAATTGAATTATAAATGACTTCCTTTTTCGAGAAAATCAAAATTCTTGTTAATGATTGTACAATAGGTTTAGTACATACTTATAGGTACTTATAATCGCAAGGAATAATTGAAAACAAAACTACTGCTTTAATTGTATAGGCAGGTACATGGTAAGTTTGGATTTTAGACAATCATCTATCCATATCCAATATAAGAAAATCGATGTTTCTATGTATATTCCTTATATACTTCAAAACGACGTGACCAATTTTCATGATATTTTAGGGCAATATTATGATTGTATTAAGTATTTTTATTTTGTTAAGTAAAGTGCTTTCTATACTAAGCAAGCGAGTATTAAATAAAATCTTTGATTTCTATTGGGTAATTATTTTTTTGCACTAAACCTGTTGGCTGCTATGGTAAAAGCAGATGTATATTCTTACTTTCTGAGCCTGTACGTGTATTATAAGTTAATTACTATGATTGATGATTTTTTTTTTCGTAAAACTGACTACATTACGGGTGGCAATGGTACAGTGGATGTACAGTAGTTGATTGCTAACCTAGAGTTGTGGGTTCAAGCTATAACATGGGCAGCAATTTTCTATATTCCCCCAGTTTCAACTGCCACCGGTGGGATTTTTGTGAGATAAGTAACACCTTACTCTCAATCCACTGTACCAACTAAAAAACTTTTCCTATCTCTCTATTCCCTCTAACTAGTGCCGTGAAAAAGACCTAAGGTCTTACAGACGTGAAGTCAAAATTATAATTTAAAAAAAATCTGCACACAAGGGGCCTAATTTCAGCATTGCCGCCCCGGGCCTCCAACAAGCTTAGTCCGCCACTGGTAGGGTCATCTGAGGATGTCTACAAAGGTTTATGTGTAGTTTGGTCAACATTTTATAGAGTTTAGTAATTTGACAGAAATGCATTTTTGGTGCATTTTGTCGAAAATCTCAAAAGTTGTCACTTGTCAGCCATTGTAATGTAACGTTTTAGCCTATACAAAATAATTCCCCACGGGGCAATTTTCCAAAATCCAAAAAATTACTTAAAACAGAAAAAAAAAATTTGAAAACAACGCTTAAAAAATATGCTTTGCCTTTTGGGAAGCTAGAAATCTATTCTTTCAGGTATTATCTCATTTTTTCTCATTAAATAGGTTTTTTTTAAAGCACACACGCTCAAGGTGGTACCCCGTGGTGTAGTCGTTAGTGTGTCGGACTGCCAAACCGTAAGTTCTGGGTTCGATCCCTGACAACTCCACCTAAGTTCTTTTCCGGGGTACTGCCTCTTGCGAGGAAGTGAAAAATCCTCCAAGAGCAATTAATGTCATGGAAAGTGCTTCTCTGTTAGCCGTTCGGATTTGACTGTAAATTGTAGGTCCCTTCCATTCCTGCAGAATGTCAACGCTTGGGTTCAAATGGAAACTGATGAGCATTCCAAACAAGATAAGTGTTACGAAATTTAGTTACCCATTTGTTGTTTTCTGTTTTTATAGTAAATAGCTTGGTGACGTGAAATAAGGGCCAACGAAATGAAGCCAAAAATCAAAAATTTTGCCTTGATTCGTTTCAAATCTGGAAATAACTCCAAAATTTTGATTTGGCTTAATTTCGATTAAGAAAACGATATAAGGCCAAATTGGCCTTTCGTTTAGTAGTGAAAACACTTAAACTGGTGATGACGTTACTCATTTTGTCGAAGTAAGGGCCTCAAAGTTTATCATCATGAAGGAATTGAAGTAGAAAAAATGTATTATGAAGTACGGAAATGTGAAACAATAGAATTTCCACTCCATGGTCGGCGTGGAGGGAAAATAGATTTGAGATAAAATGATAATTGATAGAAGAAAAGAAGATTTCGTTGGGGGAAAAAATAATAGTTTATTCAATTAACAACACAAGAAATCAAATATATTTTCTTCAATCTTTGCAAGAAACAAATGAATGAAACTTATCTAAATGAATAAAACAAATTTACCGAAACACTTGATAAAAACACAAAGGCTAAAAATTCGACGCGAATTTTAAGCTTTTATTTTTGTTATCAAGTGTTTCGATAAATTTGTTTTTTTTTTTCAATTCAGTTTTTTATTCAATTCATTTCTTAACCTATACTAACAGCTAGACCAAAAAACCTTAAAAACTAGCTAAAATATCTACTTAACATAACTTACTGGCACTATGCGGGCGCTCTAAATTATCCCATAACCATTATTCTATTGCCTTTCGGCTTAAAATTAACTTAATTTAAAAAATTCATGAATATATTTATTTATTTATTTTGAGAAAATGTTATTTAAAAAAACTCAAATTTAGGATCTTTTTTATTTTTTATATAAAACTTAAGACTACCCTAGTACCTAAATTAAACCTACTTAAAACTACCTAAAACTAGAACAGCCACAGTAGCGGTTTTGTGTTTTTGTAATTTTTTTGTGTGCTTTGTATTGTTTTTTGTATTTTTTTGTATTTTGTGTTTTTTGTATTTTTTTTTCTTTGTTTTTTGATTTTTTCTTATTTTTTTTGTGTGCCACCATGTCTGTTCGCCCTAAAGCTACCCTAAACCTATGCAAGCTGACCAAGGCGATAACATTGACCAACTTTAAGAAACTTGAATTCCGTCGCTCATCCACCAAAAGTGCTGAGCTTGTTTAATTATATCCTGACGGTCCCGATTGGACACAGCCCTACTGAACCGAAGGCGCTCTGCTCCGTCTCCTGCGGCAACGTCTCGGTCGTACAGGAGTCGCCGATCCACAGTCTTACGGCCGACGTGGTAGATTAACGGAATTGCCAACCCATCCTGTATCAGCCCTTGACTATCTAAAAATGGGAAAGCCTCTGGTGGAATGAAGCCGCTTAAACGTGCGTTTTCGAAGTATTCATCATTTGGGTAGTAAGCCCCAAAGATGAGTCCATTAGAAGAGGTCATAGCTCTCGCAACATGACCGCGAATAAGCTTCAACAAGAAGTTATCTATCCTGTTTATGTTGGCCCCATTGTATAGGACCTCGTTGGAATAGTATCGTTTGTACTCCGACTCTGGTGTTCTATGTAATCCAAGGCAGGTCCTAAAACACTGCCTCTCAAACACCCGAATCTTTTCCATATGAGATGGGGCAACGTTGAACCACACAGGGCACCCATAGGCAATCATCGGCCGGATAAGGGCCATGTAGGAAATCACCTTCACCCTGCTGTCAAGACGACTGCTATAGAACAGCCGTTTTGTCAGGGCAAATGCTCCTCTAGCTCTGGACAGAGCAGCATCTATATGTCGGTTGAAATACAGATACTGATCCAGCCAGATACCAAGGTACTTTACTACAGTTTTACTCGCCAATGGATGTCCACTTGGTCCAACGATCACTTGATTTCTCCAGTTCTTTCTCGTATCCCTAGAAGCCCTAGACAATGGGGTTCTAAACAAGATAGTTTCGCATTTCTGGAAATTGATTTTCAATTTCCAGTCATCGCAATATTGTTCAATCTTATCGAAGTCATGCTGTAAGAGAATTCTGATGACCTCGACTTTTGGACCCGTTCTGTACGCTACAAGGTCATCGGCATACGCAATTGCATGAGTGAGACAACCTATCAAATCGCTGGTGTAAATACTAAAGAGGATCGGTGAGTTCACCGCTCCTTGCTGTAGACCATTTTTATATTAAATGTTGTGGTAGAAGTTACATTGCCACTTTTGACAACAAACTTTCTACCATTAAGCATATCATAAAGAATGTATAACAATGGTTTACTTATGCCAAGTCTGGTCAGTTTCAGATAAAGCCCCTCTAACCAAACGGTATCGAAGGCCTTTTCCAAATCAACCAGAACGGCACCCGTGCATTGATTTTTGGCTTTGTTCCATTGGATATCCGAGACTAGCTTAGACGCAGCATGAATGGTGTCATGCCCCGCCTTAAAGCCAAACTGATTGTCCGGAATAATATTTTTGTCCTCTGCCCATTTGGTCAGAGCTCTATTTAAAACTTTTTCGAATACCTTACTGATACTCGGAAGAAGACTTATCGACCGGAGATTTGCCGGATTGGAGCTATCCTTTCCCTTTTTCGGGAGAGGATGAACCACAGCTGTCTTCCAACGCATCGGATAATATGCATTATTCAGTGCGTTGTTAAACAGTGTGGTGTAAATGTCTACAGCTTCCTTAGGAAGATGTCGTAGTACAACGTTGGGTATACCATCGACTCCCGCTGACTTTTTTTTCCTTAATGATTCGAAGATGAGCTGGAGCTCTACCTTCGATATTAGCAGGGAACTAGGCCCGTTTAGCTCGGCGACTGTGGTGTTTGCCAAATTATCTTCATAAAACCTGGTGAAACCAATGTTCTCAGATCGCCATTGCGTGATGCTGTTTCGAAGAAAGGAATGGTGCACCAGAGCTCTGTTCTCCAGGTCGTGATTCGGATGAATGCTAGCATTCACCTTATTCACTTGCTGAAAAGCAGCCCCTACCGCTTCCACCTTCTCTTGAGGATCTTCAATCATAAAGAATTCGTCGTCAAGGACGGCGTTCCCTGGATCTATACCTGCAATAGTAAGTATGTCTTCGTTGTCCGTATTTCTCTGAAGCTTAAGGCAAGGAAGGTCGTTTTGATCATTCCTCCTAAAGATTTTATTAATTTGGGGAAACATACTCGGGTCGCTAGGATTAACGGCCCGAATTTTGTTATCCCAATACAAATTAATAGATAATCTGTAGTTCTGCTTAATAAGCAGATTGAGGTTTTTGATCGACGACTTCAATGTAGTAATCTCCGGATCATGTATGTCAGTAAACCGTCTGTATAAGAGTTTGAGTCTTGTAAGCAGTCTACTTTTGTGTTTGTGTAGTGCGTCAATTGTAGCGTTTCTGTATCTTCCAGTTGCATCTTGTTCTTTGTATCGTGGGATTGTCCTGTCCATCGTTCGTTGTATTGTCTCATCCATTTGAACTAGGTATCTGTCGATCTCAACGTTCGTCAGATTCCTGTCGTTTGGTGGAGAAATGTCATTCGAACAAAGTTCACTCGACAAGGCATTGGTGAAGCGTGGCCAACACATCTTACTAAACTTATAAGAGTGCGCGGGCACATACTCCTCCAACTCCATGAGCTCGTTTTGAAGCTGTATTACGGCTGCAAGTCCGCAGTGGTCACTGTCGTAATCAATTGTCTGTAGGCAGTTTCTTGTTTGACCAACAGTGTCAGTAATTGTAAGTCTTGAGTCTATCAGTAGTAGATCCAGAAAACTACCGCTTCTTGGGAACGATGGTCTATCAGTAACAAATAATTCGATCCTATACCCAACGGTGCATTGACCCATCCAATTAAAAAGATGGCATCCTCTAGGATTTTGTATTTGATTTCCCCAATCTTCATGTTTAGCGTTCAAATCTCCGGCCATGAGATAGTAATTTTCCTCCGAGTGGAGTCTAAGACATTTGAAAAGTTTTTCCAGTTCTGAGATAAAATTAGCAGGCTGGGGTGCTTCAGGTGCATACACCGCAATCACGTACAATCGCTTCCCCTGTTGGAGAGGAATGCAAATGATGCAGGCTTTGATAAATTTGTATTTATTATATTGTGCTAAAACCCAGATACTTTAAATCTTCCAGTTTTTCTAAAAATCAAAAATATTAAAACTACTTCTGCTCGTTTTTAGTTTTATAAACCTCAAAGTGTCAAAGAACTTGTGCAACCATGTTGAAACTGTGACACTTATACATGTACACATTTAAATAATATTTCGAAGTTTTTAACTTCAGTTTCTAACGATATAGTAAGCCATGCCTATCCAGCTTATTTGGCTCACACAGCCTGTTTATTTATAACGGCCCGGTCGATACAGACAACAATAAAAACTTACCTACCTTCGACGTTTGATCTACCATGAGTCGAGATTCAAGAACGTTTAGTCAATCTGTTCATTTTGTCAATTGAGAGAAAAGTTTCAAGGGAAATCGATTTCAACGATGTAATTCAGCAAAATGAAGGCACGAAAACATATAAAATAAAATACGGGCTATTTACCTAATTTGAAAAAAATATTTGTAAAATTCTTGTATTATTTCTTATTGGTTTAGGAGTTCTATTGGAAAAACTTAACAAAGCTATATATAGGAAAAAACAAACATTAAAAATCGTTCGATCAGTTTCTTTAAAAAAGGGTTTTTGAACAACATTCCGAAAAAATATTTTAAAAATTGTTTCAATACAAGAATACAGAGAAATCTTAAGTTTCTATCATTTCAATTTCAAAAAAAAACTTAATTATTTTATAAAAATCGAAAATTAAAGATATCAGAAATTTTGAAATGCAATGTTAATTGAATTATAAATGACTTCCTTTTTCGAGAAAATCAAAATTCTTGTTAATGATTGTACAATAGGTTTAGTACATACTTATAGGTACTTATAATCGCAAGGAATAATTGAAAACAAAACTACTGCTTTAATTGTATAGGCAGGTACATGGTAAGTTTGGATTTTAGACAATCATCTATCCATATCCAATATAAGAAAATCGATGTTTCTATGTATATTCCTTATATACTTCAAAACGACGTGACCAATTTTCATGATATTTTAGGGCAATATTATGATTGTATTAAGTATTTTTATTTTGTTAAGTAAAGTGCTTTCTATACTAAGCAAGCGAGTATTAAATAAAATCTTTGATTTCTATTGGGTAATTATTTTTTTGCACTAAACCTGTTGGCTGCTATGGTAAAAGCAGATGTATATTCTTACTTTCTGAGCCTGTACGTGTATTATAAGTTAATTACTATGATTGATGATTTTTTTTTTCGTAAAACTGACTACATTACGGGTGGCAATGGTACAGTGGATGTACAGTAGTTGATTGCTAACCTAGAGTTGTGGGTTCAAGCTATAACATGGGCAGCAATTTTCTATATTCCCCCAGTTTCAACTGCCACCGGTGGGATTTTTGTGAGATAAGTAACACCTTACTCTCAATCCACTGTACCAACTAAAAAACTTTTCCTATCTCTCTATTCCCTCTAACTAGTGCCGTGAAAAAGACCTAAGGTCTTACAGACGTGAAGTCAAAATTATAATTTAAAAAAAATCTGCACACAAGGGGCCTAATTTCAGCATTGCCGCCCCGGGCCTCCAACAAGCTTAGTCCGCCACTGGTAGGGTCATCTGAGGATGTCTACAAAGGTTTATGTGTAGTTTGGTCAACATTTTATAGAGTTTAGTAATTTGACAGAAATGCATTTTTGGTGCATTTTGTCGAAAATCTCAAAAGTTGTCACTTGTCAGCCATTGTAATGTAACGTTTTAGCCTATACAAAATAATTCCCCACGGGGCAATTTTCCAAAAACCAAAAAATTACTTAAAACAGAAAAAAAAATATTTAAAAACACCGCTTAAAAAATATGCTTTGCCTTTTGGGAAGCTAGAAATCTATTCTTTCAGGTATTTTCTCATTTTTTCTCATTAAATAGGTTTTTTTTAAAGCACACACGCTCAAGGTGGTACCCCGTGGTGTAGTCGTTAGTGTGTCGGACTGCCAAACCGTAAGTTCTGGGTTCGATCCCTGACAACTCCACCTAAGTTCTTTTCCGGGGTACTGCCTCTTGCGAGGAAGTGAAAAATCCTCCAAGAGCAATTAATGTCATGGAAAGTGCTTCTCTGTTAGCCGTTCGGATTTGACTGTAAATTGTAGGTCCCTTCCATTCCTGCAGAATGTCAACGCTTGGGTTCAAATGGAAACTGATGAGCATTCCAAACAAGATGAGTGTTACGGGGAAATTCTTTAAAGGGTGAAACGCAGCTGGCTACCTCAAAAGCATTTTTTGTAGAAGAAGCGGTAAAATAAAGAGAGACATGAAACATTTCAAAGATGTTCAAGTGATGTTAAAGTTTCCATGATGCTTCCTCCTTCTATCAGTTTTAATCGAAGAGGTGTAAAAAAGTTTGAGCAGTATCTGCCCAGAGATGGGAGTGATACTCGAGTCTAAAGCGGCCCACAGACACCACACTTGTGCGCGCGCATGTGCACCGAAACGAAACTGGTGCGTGATTTCGCCACACACTGCACACCAAATTGTACACACTTTAGTTGTGAAAGAGACTTTTTATTTTATTTATTTTATTTCATTTCAAAAAAAGAAGGTACAAAAAGAATTGAATTCTTATTATTAGTACTTAAAACTATATTTAATTATAAGAGGTCAAGAGCGCAAATATTTTTTAATATAATGCAGATTAAAGTATTTAAGTTAATTAGGTTAGGAGGATAGGTACTAAGGAAGAAAAATGGGACGAAAAAGGGAAAAGAAAGAAAGAAATAGAAGAGAAAGAATGAAAAACGACCTAGAAGTTTCTCTAAAACAAGGTACCATTAGTATTGGAGGTCTTAACATACTCATATAGAAATTTCCTAAAAGTTTGATGGGTCCTACAATTACGGATTGATAAGGGTAACGAATTCCATAGCCTTATGGAATGAAAGAAAAACAACCTCTTGCTTTCCAAATAGTTAAAGGCTGGTAAAATTATATTACTCGTTCTACTGGATGCTGCAAAATTTAGCTTTTCAAAAAGGTACGATGGCTCTCTACTTCTTATCACATTGAAAAGTAGGATACAGCTTCTACAATTTAGAAACTCTTGAAGTGACAATCCCAAGATTTGTTTGCCAAACATAGATACATGATCAAAACGGCGTAAATTAAACACATAGCGCACAATTGTATTGTTAGCCACTTGCAACTTTCTCATCGAAACTGAATCGAGACAACTGTAGACTGAAGAACTATAACTGATTATAGGAATTAACAAAGTTTTTGCAAGTCTCATTCTAGTGGCTTGAGGCGTAAACTTTGCCGAGACGTAGAGCTGCCTTACACTACCATAAATTGATTTAGTGATGGAATTCACTTTATCAGCAGCAGAGAGCTGAGAGTTTAAGTAAAAACCGAGGCTCTATGCATTATTAAGATATGGTATTGTTTTAGAAGATATTGAGATGGAAGGCAGATACGATGTATCTATTTTGTGCTTGGAGAAGACTATACTTTTAGACTTATCAGGGTTGAGATTAAGCTTGTTTTATAACGCCCATTTTTGAATTTCCCGCAGATCTTCGTTCAGTCTGAAGACACAGTCCTCGGAAAAGCCAATTTGACAGGAACGGTAAATCTGCACATCATCAGCAAACATATGTACATTAACGTTATTGCAGACATTTGGCAAATCATTTATAAACAGTAAGAATAACAGGGGTCCCAAAATTGATCCTTGAGGAACACCAGCTGTAATGATTGAGGGATCTGAGATATCACAGCCCACTTTGACGATTTGGCTCCTCTCCGATATATAGCTTCTTATTAACGCAGTTGATAAATGACTAAAACCATTCAAATTAGACAGTTTACTACAGAGAATCTCATGATTTACGCTATCGAAAGCTTTAGAAAAATCCAAAAGGCACAGAATAGTTAAGTTATTTTTATCGAACTCCACCCTTATATCTTCCAGTATTTTTATTACTGTTACACAACTATGATTAGATCTAAAACCAGACTGGACAGCACTAAGCAAATTGTTTTCATTAACATGGTTACTTATCTGGTTTCGAACAATAATTTCAAAAATTTTAGAAAGGCAAGGTAAAATACTGATGGGCCTGTAATCTTCAGCGCCCTTACATTTTGAGTTTTTAGGTATCGGAGTTACCCTCGCCCTTTTCCAAGAAGAGGAAAATTTCGAAGTTGTTATACAAGAGTTTACCAGATGTGTTAGTGTATATAATATATGCGGCATAATAAGTTTTATAAACTTAAGCGGAATACCGTCGACACCGATAGCATTTGACTTTATACTATTCACTGCTTTAAGAACCTCAATTTCCTGAACACAATTAAATTCTAAAAGTGGAACATCATTCCTTGTTTCTAAAGACGTCATAGAGCTTAAATCTGTTGTTAATCCTAAGTCATGTTGAGAGGAGGACCCGTGGGAAAGAAAGTAATTGTTGAGTTGATTAGGATCTATGATACACCCATTCTTATTAGATTTACTCTGGATGCCACATCTTTTGATATTTTTCCACAACAGTCTACTTGGAAGGTTCACATTAAGTTTGGAAGAGTAGTATTGCTCTTTAGCTCTTTTAACTAGATAAACAACTGAATGCCTTACCATTTTGAAAGCCCTAAAATTTGTTTCACTCCTATATCTCTTCCAACGAGAATAACACCTATCCCTTTCTTTAATGAGTATTTTAATAGCGTTGTTGAACCACGGAATACGAGAATCAATTGAATTTACTATTTTAGTTGGGACATGATTATCAAACAATCTTTAAACAAGAGATTCAAACACTTCAACTTTATCATCCACAAGAGGCTAATTCCAACACAAGTTCCAAGGAGTAGACACACAGTCCAGAACAAGCTCATTCATTTTAATATTACTAAAGTCTCTAAAACTAAATTGCTCGGGAACTGGAGCTTCATTTAAGCAGATGTCATAGGTCAGAAAGATCAAATCATGATAGGAAGGGATGCCAGGCAAACTCAGCTGATCAAACAATAATATCTTACCAAGATTTCCAGAAAGGAATATATCAAGCAAACTGGGTACACAATTTGGACGAAAGTGGGTTGGAAAAGTTGTGTTAACAACTTGGAGTCCACACAAAGCACAATTATCTAAAAGGTCAGCGGAAGCAACCTTTTCAAAGGAAAAAAACATTTTAAATAAATCTTCCGCACTCCCTACTCATTCACAATACGATGCAACTGAATATAAAATGTGCGCGCGAGAAATGGGTTTTAACTTCAACAGAAACATAAAAAAAAGCACTCAAATTTTCTTTGAAAATCTTTATTAATAGAGAATCGAAACTTAAAACAGACTGACACCACATTCGTGTCTTACATTGATATTTATTATTTTTAATTCTTTCACATTATACATTTCCAAGAATAGCAAATCAATCGCAGTTGGCATTTTTATTATTTTTAATAATTCTAAGAATTATTGCCAATCGCAGTTGGCTTACTTAATTTCATAAAAAGATGATTACAGACAATAGGTCAGCAATTTATGCAATTCAGTTGTTCTTGTTAATGTTGCTTAAAAATATATCATACGTATCCGGTTGCTGTGTTTTGTATGTAACTTCTCCCTTCTTATGATTGAAATTCTCCTGAATTTTAGGTGCATTTAATTTAATTTGAATTCTTTTGTGTTGTACGCATAAAAATACTAATATTAAAAACATGGTTAAAATTACTACAAAACAAATTACATTTAAGTTATAGGATACATTTTTCTTAAATTCTATTTCCTGTTTTTCTTCCAAATTATCAACGGAATTTAATATAATATTTTCAAATTTCAAGGCTTCACTAATATTGTACGTTTCTTTATTATTCGGGTAGTAAAATCTTTGCTTTTGTATTTGTTTAACATTTGAATATTTATGGTCTAAAAGGTATAAAGTACAATTTGTAAAATTTATGAGATAATTTCCTAAGAATAAAAAAATTTTCTGTCATCACAAGTTTGATTTAAATTTGTTCTGATATTTTTTATAAAAATATTTTCATCATCTAGTTGTAATATTTCCGTGTTTGAGTTTTTGACAATTTTGTTTTGTAATACAATGCTTACTTTCTTCTAATTCAGAAATAGTTTTTTCTTGTTCATATTTATATGTTTTATTTTCATATTCTACAACGAATTCTTTTTCAGCATTAACTTCCATCATATATTTATTGGGGACTGAGGGTAACATTTTTAGTGGTATAGTTACAAAGTTTTTCGGAATTTTAATAGCAAATAATAAAGTATTATCATTGTATCGGTTAACACCTAATTTTATATGTTTTAATTTAAGGAAATCAATTTTGTAAACTTCGATTTATTCGTTAGTTAAAATACTAGGATGTAAAATATTATTTCTTGCTGATACTATATTTTCCTGTGAATATGCTCTACTCTAGTTTTAATATATTTAAGTTTGAAAAGCTGATCGAAATAAATCTGTTTCATTACCATATTTCTTTCTACTCTTTGTATAGAATTAATTTGTTTCAATATAGTGTCCCTATCGTTAATAATAGTTTCTTTTAATACATGAAAAGTGTTATTAAAGTATTCATTTATCCTAACTTGCTTATTTATTACTTTAATAGCGTTATGATTACTTTGACGAACTTCATCTAAGTACTGAGTAATAGCTTGTCTATCTTCTTCGTCCATGGTTCCGAATAACCATTTTTGGGCGCTGCCTACAATATTGATCAGACCTCTTTTATTTCTATTGTTCGATGGCATTAATGTTCTAATTTTGTGCACTATGTTTTCAATTTCTTCATTTAATATAAGTCTATATTCGCGATCTAAAGGTGCAGAATTTGAAGATATATTTTTGACTAAACTTACTATTTCGGTTGGGTTAATTAAATGCAAAACAATGTCTGTTTCGTTTGCAATTGTAACATCGCCTAGCTTTAGTTTAACAAATCCATCTTGCTCATTGATTGGTTGTGCGTTGAGGAAATTTTGGCAATTAGTTTGCACTACTGCTATTAGTATCAATATCCAAATCATCAGCTGAAAATTTTAAGGGTCTTTTAATGTTTGTTACGTGAATTTTATCTAGTTTTGCTTTCTTATATTTTGGCTGGTGCTTATGTCTAACTGCCTTATAGTTTTTAATAAAACCTGTTGTTCTTCTTTTTTCATACTCTTCTCTATTATTATTTAGTTTATGTATTCTCTTTTTTTTGGCCAAATATAAATTGTCAAAAACTTTCCTTAAACCGATGGCTCGTGTTTGTACTTGTTGAGGAGTTGCTTTTATTGAAGAATGGAACCTTTCATTATAGTTTCTTACAGCTTGTTGCATTGCTTGCTTGGTTGTTAAGTTACTATCATTATACAATAATATTCTTAATTTTTCTGCCAAAGTATTATGAAACCTCTCTACATCTGAATTACCTGTGTGAGAGTTTGGTTTAGTTAAATGTAAAATAATTTGTTCTTTGTCTAAAAGTTCCCTTATTTGAATGGCTTTAAATTCATTATCTGCTACAATCTTACGAGGTTTACCTATTTAAGCGAAATTTTCTTCTAACTGCTCAATTAATGTAATATGGTTCCTATCTGTTAAATAATAAGCCGCCCCAAATTTTGAAAATTTGTCTATTACTGTCATAAAGTTACATTTCTTGAAAACATATGTATCTAAATTTGATTTAAACCTGTTGGGGTTTCTGTGAACTGAAATTTAGGTTTTATTGGGTTACGGTCATATTTTACTGTTTTACAAACATCACATTATTTTATAACTATTTGAATTAATTCTAGTGATTTCGGGTAGTACCTATATTTTATATTTTATAGTATTAAAAGTTTCTTGAATACCTGAATGTAGACTTTCTCTAACATGGTATAAAGATATTTGTTTGACTACTTCTACCTCTGTTTTTATGTCTTGTGCTCTGTATGAACATTTAATAAATTTTATTTGTGAATCGTTAGAAAATAACTCAATGAGTTTTTCTTGAACAATATTGTATTGATGGTCAGAAAGTTCAGAAAATATTCCAGTTATACCTTTTCTTATAAATCTCCTAAATATGTCTGTTAAATTATTTATATCATAGTCTGCTATGTAAATTATCCTTTCTCCATTTAAAACTGTAATTTCTTCGGTTTTATTATTCATTAAAATAATTTGTTTTATATTTATTAGCAATTTCTGCCTTAATAGGTATATGATCAAGTAATTCAACCTCTCCTGAATGTATTGTTGCCATTGAAGTGTTGCTTTCTACGTTAAATATTACATCTGATTCTGTGTCACTTTTGTTCGAAATTGGCGAAAAATGTTCTATGTTAGGGGTGTCTGATGCTTTTCCTTCCTCAGTTTTAACGTCCTCGTTGATTCGGCTTAAAAAGTCTGCAACCTTGTTGTCTTTGCCTTTAAGGTATTCGATTTCGAATTGGTATTCGCCCAATTTGAGTAGCCAACGTTGATGCCTTGGTGACAAATCCTTTCCTCGGTATTTGGCATGAAGGTATTTAATAGGTTGATGGTCAGTCAGAATCTTAAACTTGTTTCCATATAAATATGGTCTGAAATAATTAACGGACCACATAATGGCTAAGAACTCTTTATCCGTTGCGGAATAATTGCGCTCATGTTTGTTAAGGGTTCTGGATGCAAAACAGACAGGGTGACCTTCTTGCGAAAGAACGGCTTCTATTGCATAATTTGATGCATCAGTCGTTAGTGTGAACATTTTCTCAAAATTCGGGAAGCGTAATATTGGGTGACTTGTACCTAATAAGATTTTTCAATTTTTCAAACGCCTCAATGTAATTTGGATCATTATTATTTACTTTACAATTGTCATTGGTTGGGCTACTTTTGCGTAGTCCCGGACAAATTTTCGATAATATCCACTAAGGCCCAAGAAGCTCTTGATTTCTTTCTGAGTTTTAGGAATGCTAATTTTTTAAATAGCTTCAATCTTATTGGGGTTTGGCTTTAAACCTTCTTCAGTCACCAAATGACCTAGAAACTCTGTTTCCTTTTTCATGAAGCTGCATTTATCGATTTGTATCTTTATATTTTTAGATTCTAACACATGAAAAATATCGTTTATGGCTCGAATATGTTCTTTTAATGACGTACTAAAAATAAGTATGTCATCCAAATACACAACACAAGTTTTGTTAATGAAATCTCTTAGTATATGATTCACAAGGCGTTGAAACGTTGCCGGGGCATTTTTCAACCCAAAAGGCATCCTTATGAATTCATAGAGGCCATGAGGTGTAACGAATGCTATTTTGTGTTGGTCTTCTTTTTTTATTAAAATTTGATGATAACCTTTCGCTAGGTCAATCGTTGAGAAATATTGGGCTTTTCCCAGGTTTGTCTAGGATTGAATCAATGTTTGGCAAAGGAAATTTATCGTCAATGGTTACCTCACTTAATTTTCTGTAATCTATAACGATGCGATACTTAGTATTCCCTGAGTTGTCCATTTTCTTCGGGACTACTATCAGAGGACTAGAGTATTTTGGATTACTCTGTTGTATAATACCTTCATCTGCCATTTCTCGCACCTGTCTCCTGACTTCTTCTTCATGCTTTGGTGGGTAAAGATAGATATAGCTTTGCATTAATTTGCTGATCGGTGGTTGTTTTTATTTCATGTACAATTTCGGATGTACTTGTTAGTTTATCTCCTTCTTTGAAGAACAAAGACTTGTACCTTCGAATAATTTTATTGATTTCTTGATATTCTTCGGGATTGAGGTGATCAAGCTTAAATGTGTGAAGTTATCATCTACATATTCCAGTGTCTGTATTTCATCAAATGATATTGGTCTATATTGTAATTTAATTGATTGCCCATTAAGAATAATTATTCCTGTTTCTAGGTCAATTAACGTGTTTAATTTGTTAAGCATATATGTGCCTATTATAAATTGATACTTTCGTTCGGGTAAGTTTTTTTTTACTTTCCAACGAATAAGAGCTTCTGTTGGTGCTTTAAATTCGTCGAGTGCAGGTGTATGTACTTCAGAATAAATTGATCCCTTACCATTAATGGTAGAAAATTGTATTGGTTTGGTTTTTACTGTTTTAAAAATTTTAATATTATTACCTATAAGACTAAGTGAGGACCCTGTATCAATTAAAGCTAAATATTTCTGTTTAAGTATCGTTATTTCAATTATTGATAAAATATATATCTAATTTATAAAAAAAATCTGCCTTATTAACTTCTACCTGATTTATTTCATCTATATTACTTAAAGACCTTTCTAATCCTTGCTCAGTCACATCCTGTTGAAAGCAATTTTGGCCCGAATATGATCTGAGGTTTCCTGATTGTACGATTTGTCTTTCTATTGTATTAATTTGCTCTCTCTGAATATTAGAAACATCCATAGGTTCGGGTTGTCTATAATTTTGTTGACGATACTGCCCGAGTTCCTATTATTGCCTGAAGGTTAGTTATATCTTCTATTCTGTTCTGATCTATTTCTGTATTGATTATTATTTGGGTTTGAATTGTTCTGGTAGTAATTATTGGGATGCTGATTATAATTATTATTAGCGGGTTAAAGTTATTACGGTTGAAATTATTGGGATACTGATTTACTGGACGCTGTTGCACATCATTATAATTTCTATTATCCTGCTTAAAATTATTTAAGAATTGCCTCCTGCTATCTTTATTTATAATATTCCTACTTTTTGTAAATTCTGGCCTTATGCATGTATCTTCATACCTACTTTCTAATATATTTTCTTCAAAAATTTTTTCTAACAATGTCCCTTGTGTCATTTCTTTAACAGTATTCACTAAAATTCCATTTACATTACTTAAATTTATGAAATTATCCCCTTCATAATATATAATAAGTTCGTCCACTTTATATTTTGAATTTTGGACTTCATGAGCTAATTCGCTTACCGTGTTAACTTTCAGCTTACTAATTTGTCTGTATAGTTGAAATGGCTCGATGTCCGGCTTCTATCTCAGCTTTAATGTTGCCTTTATAAGTTCCCAGTTGTCCGGTTGTGGTGTGTTAATTATAGTACTTTTGGCCTCTCCTTGTATCTTCTCATGGTAGATTGGTAAAGTTAGTGATCGTCTTAATTCCTCGTTATTTGCTTCATTTAAGTAGTATTGGAAGTTTCTTATGAATGAATTTATGATAACATCCCCTTGGCCAGTGAAGGTGGTCATATGCTTAACGTTGTTCCGAATCTGGTCCTGTCTGACATCTCGATCTCTATTTTGTAAATTTTGGTAGGCGTCCCTTAATGCCTCGAGTTGCTGGTTCCTTCTTAAGAGTTCTGCGTTTAGCTCCTCTATATTTTAATTATTATTATTGTTGGCAGCCATTTAAAAAGTTTTAATTAGTGGTCTTCACAGTTAATATATTCCACCGAAAATTTTTCGTAAGTGGATCCGTTTGTATTGAAGATTTCACTAATTTTTTTTTTAACACTGAAGTGTTCACTATCACTAATCTTAAGCGATTTTGCGTGTTTTCACCTTTGCGTTATTTTCACTTTTTTCTTTTATTGTACTGTACATGCACTAATCTTGCACGATTTTAATTATGTATGTACTTATTTGCTGGGTAACAATTTTTTCGCTTTTTACTCGTATAACAAGATAATCCGTTTTAGAATTATCCTACCGACTGCGCCAGAAATCGGTTTTAATTTCAACAGAAACATAAAAAAACGCACTCAAATTTTCTTTGAAAATCTTTATTAATAGAGAATCGAAACTTAAAACAGACTGACACCACATTCGTGTCTTACATTGATATTTATTATTTTTAATTCTTTCACATTATACATTTCCAAGAATAGCAAATCAATCGCAGTTGGCATTTTTATTATTTTTAATGATTCTAAGAACTATTGCCAATCGCAGTTGGCTTACTTAATTTCATAAAAAGATGATTGCAGATAATAGGTCAGCAATTTATGCAATTCAGTTGTTCTTGTTAATGTTGCTTAAAAATATATCATACGTATCCGGCTGCTGTGTTTTGTATGTAACTCGCGCATCCCGATACATATCACACCGATCGAGCAACCGACACCAAAAATTAAAAACTTTTGATTTTTACTCGCGCCGAAAATCGGTGTGCGCACCAGCCCACAGACAGCACACATTTCCTCGCACCGACACATGCGCGCGCACAAGTGTGGTGTCTGTGGGCCGCTTAACTGCTGGAACACAATGGAGCCGGAGCCGGAACCGCAGCCGCAGCCGTATCGCATGTCAAAATATTGAATACACACGAATTCAATGTTGTGAACCAACGAGACGGATCCGCAACCGCAGCCGCAAACCGCGACGGACGAGTTGGCCAACTTTTAATAAATACGTGCGTATTTTTGACATTCCATAAAAAAAAAAAAAAAAAAGAGCAACGTGCTAATAAAATCCTTTTAGAAATTAGGTCAGGTAATTAAAAATTTATTGAAAAGACTATACATGATGCGATATATGTTTTATCATCTTTTATATTAATATACTAGCTTTTGCCCGCTACTTCGTACGCGTGGATCTAAGAATAAAGTAGGTTTCTCAGTATATTTTTGTTTTTGCACAACCGGTTCAAAATCAGTGGCGATTCCTCTCAGTTGGCTAGGTTGGCTGCGCCAACCCAAAAATAAATAAATACAATTCATATTAAAAGTATCATGAAATAATATTTTGTGTACAAAATACAAACCTGATTGAGTTTTCTTAAAACCCATGTGTTTACCTAATTACAACAAAACATTTTTCATTCAAATAGAAAGCAGCAATCTCGTGACATTTTACTCCCATTCAAAATGGCATTGGAAATAGCGCATTCACATTCTAATTCAAATCGTATCCAAACTCCCCTTACCCTTCGTGTGCTGCTTCATTCCACCTTTAATGCATAAAATCGATGCTCAAAATAATAGCCATACTGCGAATGGCGAGTCAAAGGAAAACAAAATAAAACTTAGCCAGCAATCGCATCATTGGCAACGCACACGCAGGGTTGAAAATGTAAACCTAGAAAAGGAAGCAGATTGCCAGGAAAATCTTAATAGGTTTGCAAAAAGTATTAAGTACTAAGTAGGGTCTACATTAAAATGAAATGCACGAATTTGTCGCACATACCTACTTGATCTATGGGTGCCATAGATGGTTTTTGAGCAATAAAAACTACTCTTTGTTGTATAAAATATGCAACTAAGTTCAAAATATTTGTTTAAGAAGTGTTTATTTCCCGCATTTCGAGCATATTGACAGTGTTATAAGATACGTCGATTTTACCGTTATTTTCGTTATACGAAGACGAGTAATTGAATTAATTTGCTTCTATACATCAGACGTCCGTTACTTGAATTAAGCCCAAACATAAGAACAGTTTAGAAATCAAGAAAATTCTACCAACAAATACACACAAAGGGCTTAACACGATATCTAGAAAAAAAAATTAGAGCAACAAAATCTAGAAAAATAAAGTGCACGACTGGGTCGTACGAACTTGCTCTTACGTGTTAAAATGGTTTTGGGTGCTTGAGATTTTGGGAAAAAAGCGTTGAAAAAATCATATGAAATTTTATAAATCACTATAAAATCAATACCTAAAACGTTTTTTGGAGAAAATGAAGTAAGCCATCAGGTTTCTTTTACGTTTTTGAATTTTGAAAAAAAAAAATTTTCAAAATCGTTGGACCAGTTGTTTCAAAAAACAGTTTTTTTTGAAAAACTTTTCGGAAATATATTCCAAATTTTTTTTTGAGTATGCCAACTTCTAGCACTTTGTAGTTTTTAACAAAAAAATTATATTAAAAAAATATAGACTAAACCGTTTTTGGAAAAAACAAAAGTTGAAACAAAATTTTGAAACTTTTTTTAAAAACTCAAAAAAAACATTTTTTGGAAAATTTAAGAATTTATATTATTTCGTTTATAAAAGGGCTTCTACATTAAAAATTTCATCGAAATCCGTCAAGTGGCTTACGAGAAAATTGGATTTCAAAAAACCGGTCCTATGGGAGGTACCGTTATAAGACTTTTCTTGAAAAATGTATTCCAACCAAAACATAAAATTTGCACAGAAAACATCATTCAGAAAGTTTTATCAA
Source organism: Platycheirus albimanus (assembly GCA_916050605.2). Taxonomy (NCBI): domain Eukaryota; kingdom Metazoa; phylum Arthropoda; class Insecta; order Diptera; family Syrphidae; genus Platycheirus; species Platycheirus albimanus. The sequence goes on along the minus strand of OU696696.1, from coordinate 325,010,582 downwards.
AATCGTAGGAGCCGTTTATGAGAAAATTTAATTTTTCACAAAAAATCGTATGGCAGGTACCGTTATTTTTGGAGCTAGGATACTAATTCCACAAACCCCTCTGTAGGACGTCATAATAATACTATGTACCAAGTTTGAAGCAAATCGGTCCAGCCGTTTAGGCTGTAGGTAACTATACAGACAGACAGACACACGGACAGACAGACAGACATACAGACAGACAGAATTGTCGGACCCACTTTTTTCGACTTCTCTATCATCGTAATGTCATGTTTGATTGTTAGAATTTTTTTTTTCTTACGAATGCATAACTTGCCTTATAGTAGGTACCTATAATCGCAAGTAAAAAATACTTAGAATTACGAAAATCCAGAAAACCGAAAATCTGAATACTTAATCTCGAAAATCCAAAATCTAGAATGGACAAAATCTAGAATTATTAATATTAATACTAGATTTTGAATCCCTCTAAATTAAAAAAAAAATCTAGAATACTTTTTTTCTAGATTCTAGACTCCATCTTTTGTAGATTTTATCTTTCTATATTTTTTTTTTATAGATGTTGTCCTTTCTTAATTCTGACACTCTGTATAACTTCGTCGTGATCCCGCCCACACAGTACATACAAATTGTTTAAACCATTTTTTAATTTTTTTTCTAAAACTCAAAGGTTCGATATGTGCTAGCTACAATTAAGCAACCGTTACTCCTTAAAACATAGGTGCGATCTTGTGGGTGCTATGAAAGGTATATACTTTAGGAAGTGCGAACTATTTCGTTAATGTGGTTGTCCACTTTAATAAAACCTTTGAACCTGTTTTCTGTTAATATCATTTGTAGCCGAAAACTAACAAAATGAAGTTTTTTTTTCTATGTAACAAAGTTAAATAAAAATCGTTCAAGCCTTTTTTGAGCAAATTAGAAATAAAATGCACGACTGGGTAGCCCCAACTTGCTCTAATGTGTGACAGTGGTCTAGGCTCAAGGGGATTGAGATTTTGATAAAAATAAATTTTTCAAAATTCTTAAATAAATATTTTAAGTAATTTGAGCTGAAAAAAGTACGCCATTTTATATCTTGGATGAATTTGAATTGATTAGAATAAATTTATGAAAATCTATGGAGCTGTTTTTGGAGAAAAAAAAAGTATAAAAGTTTTTCATACAAATATAAAAAAATTAAAAATTCGTTTTTAAACGTAAATTTGCTTCTTTTTGCTTTACTTTTGGATCCTTGGTGTAGCCAACCTAATATTGGAGACCAGGAATCGCCACTGTTCAAAATGGGGGGTATGAGTGGTATAAAAGCTACATACTTTACCAGCTCTATAGCCGTAAGATTTTTGGCTTCTGTATAATATTATTTCGAACTATCAGAACGGTTTAAATTGCAAAGTTGGAGGGTTAAGTTCTGAGCAATATACCTAATTGGAATGCCCAGTTTCAAAACGATTATACGCGCTGATACTGCTATTTATGGCAGCTCCGCTTTATCAATTTTGGGCGTAAGTATTGCTCGTTCACCGTTCTTTATGGTTACATTATTTTTCGATTTCTGCTTTCGCTGAATGAGACATTTTGTAGGTGGTGGTAAATAGAGCCATCTATGATGTTTTTGATGTAACTCCTATTCAGAGCGACTAATTTATTTCTATTCATGTATATATAGGTAAGTGTGGTGCTATTTGAGAGACGCTAACTTCCTTAAAATCTTTTAATTTTGCTTTAAGTTCATTGAATAATATTCGATTGCAGCAATATTAAAAAAACAACCAGAATTATATATTTTCCTGCAATAAAATGCAGACTATATTTTAAGTTGGCGTACTACCAATAAATCTGCGAAAACCGCATTCAATTCCTTGCATTAGTTTTTGCGTGATGCGCGTACAAACATACAGACAGACAGACAGACAGACAGAAAAAAATTCTAAAAATGGTTGTTTTGGCTTCTGTGGGTCTAATAGAGACTCCCCATATTAGTTTTGTATCTATATCTTCAATGTACAGACATCGACCCGTTACAATTTTATTATATGTATAGATATATTAAGAACTAACTTTTGCCCGCTACTTCGTACGCGTGGATTTTAGAAAACAGTAGGTATATCAGTATATTTTTGTTTTTGCACAACCGGTTCAAAATGGGGGGTATGCGTGGTATAAAAGCTATATACTTTACCAGCTCTACAGCCGTAAGATTTTTGGCTTCTGTATAATATTATTTCGAAGTATCATAACGGTTTAAATTACAAAGTTGGAATGCCCACTGCTATTTATGGCAGCCCCGCTTCATCAGTTTTGGGCGTAAGTATTGCTCGTTCACCATAAGCCAAGCATTGTCGTGACGTTTACACTGTTCTCTATGGTTACATTATTTTTCGATTTCTGCTTTCGCTGAATGAGACATTGTCTATATAGTGGTAAATAGCGCCATCTATGATGTTTTTGATGTAACTTCTATTCAGAACGACTAACTTATTTCAATTCATGTATACGTAGGTAAGTGTGGCGCTATTTTATAATGTAAGTGAGACGCTAACGTCCTTAAAATCTTTCAATTTTGCGTTAAGTTCATTGAACAACGTTCGATTGCAGTAATATTAAGAAACCAACCAGAATTATATATTTTCCTGCGATAAAATGTAGCCTATATTTTAAGTTGGCGTACTACCAATATGTCTGCGAAAACCGCATTCAATTCCATGCAGTAGTTTTTGCGTGATGCGCGTACAAACATACAGACAGACAGACAGACAGACAGACAGACAAAAATTCTAAAAACGGTTGTTTTGGCTTCTGTGGGTCTAATAGAGACTCCCCATATTAGTTTTGCATCTATATCTTCAATGTACAGACATCGACCCGTTACAATTTTATTATATGTATAGATAGGTACATATGTATGTTTCTCAGTGGAAATTGTAAAAAAACGTGGAGTACGTACGACTCCATTGTGGGCACTTCTTATTAGGTACGTACGGCATGCGGTACGGTTACGGCTGCGTTTTTCTATTGTGTTCCAGCAGTAAGACGTACTAACGATTTATAAATTTATTTTATCCAGATCAGAAGGGGTAAAGAAATTCTTGCATCTATAAAGGAAGCCAAAACAGTTTGCAGCACTCTTGGCATTCTTAAGTAGTCTATTCCAATAAAGGTTGTCACTGATACACATACCGAGTACTGATAGCTTTTCGGCCTCCTCGATGCAAGTACCATTCATGGATAATGGCATAGGGGTATGTTTAGCTGTAACGACAAAAGACTGCATTTGGAGCATTAAACTATACACGATGTAAGGTGTTAAATTAACTGTACCTTTGATATTTTTAATTTAGTAGAAGTGTTAGATTTCCCTAGCCCGCTTTTGTACAGCCGAGTGTAGCTGAGACGTTTATAAACAGTAACACCAACAATTCAGTATTCTCAAAAATATGTATAAAAAAAGGCGGTACGGAGTTCGCCGGGTCAGCTAGTAATTTATAAAATCAACTGTTCTACTTTGCTTTCAATGATCACTTTTTATGAAACTACGCGAGATTTTCGCTCTTGGTGTCTTTTCTTTGTCCCTATTTACACAGGGTTAGTTATGGTAATAATCAGCCATTAACACGCTGTTTAAGGCAGGCAAACTCTGTGTATAGCATGCATGAATTTAATATGTTCTTAAGTAGAGATTGTTTTAAGAAAAAATTGTTATCTTTTTTAAACATTGGTAGTTAAACTTAAGTATTTGATAATTGTTGAGATTTTAGTAGTCTAAAAGAGATTGTGTTTGCTCTGCTTGATGAATTAGTAAATACAAAAAACCAATAAATAAACTATTAGTTATGGTTTATGTAGTTGCTACGTGGTTACAATCCATTTTCAACTTGTTTATTGTTGTGATTGTTAAATATAGAATCTAACTTTTTAATTCAGTTATAAACAATACATAGGGCTTTTAAAACATCCCTCAATAACAACATTTGTCCATGTTAAACCATTAGAATCGTCTCTGTCGGGAAAAGTGTCTAGCATGTTTGGAATTTTCGATTAATAACGCGAGTTAAATGCTTTGAACAGTAGTCCTTTTTTGCATTTAATTTGTCTTTTCTGCAACATTTGATCTCCCAAACGAAATATTTTCACTGGCACAAAATTCACTTTTGAGTTTTTTCTTTTATTATCATTATTTGTATCACAATCACAATTAAAAACTGAATTGCCATATTCATAAATAAAATATTTTTAGAGCAACGTTTCAAAGCAGAACACTTGCGATTGTTTTATGAGAACAAAAATATGAAATACCTACTCTGTTTGTAGTAGCTTTCAAATATTTGAAATTCGAGTGACGCGATGCGCAGAACGTGCACGAAAAATTTATTCTGTATATCTTGACTTGGTACTAATAATGGACTGTTGAATTATTGATTCAAAATTGCTTTTTAAAAAGAATTTGGCGTTTCATCCAGGAATCTCACTTTGGAATCATCAGTTGACATATAGCGAGAGAAACCTTGTCAATACGCAATTATTGAATTTTTCTAGTACAACTTACATAGAATTTTTGACTTAACCCTCATGTGAACTAAATCCAACAAGATTAAGATTTTAATCATTAAGGGGCCAGTTATAGCGATACGGCAAACCAAACCGAAAAAATTTTCAAAAGGAAAATTTAGTATGTTAAGGCTCGATTTAGAACACAAATGTTACACTGATCGATGGCAACCAACTCAGAGAATTTATTTTGCAAATAAAAAATTTAATTGAACTCGTACTTTTTGTTTAAAATGTATTTATTTATTTTTCTGTTATACGTATAAAAGAAAAATAAAAAACTAAATTTTTAACAAAAAGTACGAGTTCAATTCAAATTTTTATTTGCAAAATAAATTATCTGAGTTGGTTGCCATCGATCAGTGTAACATTTGTGTTCTAAATCGAACCATAACCTACTAAATTTTAGATTTGGTATATTATAATCAGATTTAAAACACAAATCCTACACTGATCGATGGCAACCAACTCAGAGAATTTATTTTGCAAATACAAATTTGAATTGAACTTGTACTTTTTGTTAAAAATGTATTTATTCATTTTTCTGTTATACGTAAAAAAGAAAACTAAAAAATTACATTTTTAACAAAAAGTATTTGTTCAATTAAAATTATTATAAACAAAAAATATTATCTGCATTGATTGCCATTGATCAGTGTAGCATTTATCTTAAAAATCGAATCAGAACATACAAAATTTTCCATTTGAAAATTTTTTCGGTTTTGTTTTCCGTATCGCTATAACTGGCCTCTAAGAAGAAAATTTTTCACCGGTGGCCTGACTTTCATCTATGGACGAAGTTCACAAACACTGATTGGAGAGTTAATAGTGGTTTTTGTCTATATTGCCATGGGAAGCAAAGACAAAAATAGAAGACATTTGATGCAAACATTGCATACAGGGTGTCCCAAAAGTCAACGTCGAAACGAAAACGGGTGATAGGGTAGGTGGTGAAAGTTATCAGAAAAATAATTAAAAAAATCGTTGCCATGTATTTTGTGAGTTAGCGGCATTCGAAAAAAAAATCGAAAAAATGCTCACCCTCTGACGGCCTTTCAAGTGCCGTACTTGCAAATCTTAATATTTTTTAATTTTTTTTTCTGTTATGGAACCTCGAATAACTCCGCTAACAGTTGCATTAAAAAATTTAAACACACCTGCATCAATTTTGAAGAAAATATCACTTTTTCGCCTAACTAAATACTCAACATTTTTACATGACCCTAATTCAATGGGCTGTAGTGTAAAAAAAATGTACTAAGAAATTTTGGCAAAGTTACCTTAAAAGTTGGCGTGTTCAATTCTCCTTCCAAAATGGTATAAGATTTTTCAGAATATTCCATTAATAACGGAAAAAAATGTTTTTCTCAAATAAGCAGGTTTTAAGATAATTCTTTTTAATTCATTAAAAAAAATTTGAATGTACTCCAGACTTTCTCGTCTAAGTTTAAGTTCGAGGCTAGTGACCATTCTTATTTATAAGTAACTACTATCAGGCCCAGACTTCCAAGGGCTATCAGATAGTAATTCATTTCTATTTTTTGGTTTACGTTTGAAATAAAATTCAATTTTTCATCAAAAATTACATCAAAGTTTATTTCGATTAGTTATAACTATAATAAATGTTCAATTTGTTTGCCTCCAAAAGCAATGCAAGATCTAAATCTTCTTAAATAAGATCGTTTTATAAGACGAGCGAATCTTCTTGAGTTAATGTTTGCAACAGCCTCCGAGATTTTTTGGCGTAGCTCTGCTAAATTTTGGATTGGTTTTGAGTAGACTTTCTTTTACTGCCCCCCCCCCCCCCCCCCCAGAGAAAGAAATCCACAGCTTGTCAGGTGAACGAGCTGGCCAGGAAATTGCACCAGACCGCCCTATCCACATGCCTGGGTCTTGTTGAAACCACATATTTCCATAAATGCTAAGTGGCACATCTTCCAATAAATTTGGCAAGTGGTTTTGTAAAAAATTTAAATACAACTCGCCGTTCATGTTCTCTGGTCGTTCGAATGGTCCAATAATAATCTTACCATTCAGAATTCCGGCCCACATATTAACTTTGAAGCGATACTGCAATTTGTCTTCCCGTATCAAATGTGGATTTCCTACATGCCACTCGTGCAAATTGTGAAGGTTCCTTTTTAAATGTCTATTCATCGGACCACAGAATTTTGTCCAAAAATCACGGATCTTCCCTGTACCGTTGTAGTATCGTTCGACAAAATGCAACTCTTCCAGGGTAATCTCGGGGTAGTAGACTTTGTGCACTCGTTGAACATGGTATGCAGCATGGAGCTCATTTTTCTTTAAAATTCGATGTGCTGTACTTTTCGGAACTCCTGTTCTTGTTTGAATTCCACGTACTGAGGTACTTGGGTTTTGATTGACTTCTTGTAGCACTTGGTTCTCTTAGGGCATGAGAGGCCTGCCTTCACTAGTTCTTTGGTATGGAAATCGACCTTCTGAGAATGACTGGTGCAAATTCACAAAAACTCTATGATCCGGATAACGCTCAGCATTTGGATATTTCTCATGGTAAAGTCTAGCTGCAGCACTAGCGTTGCCTCTGCGTTCTCCATAAATAAGGTGCATGTTCGCATATTCCTGCGCAGTGTACAAAGATGGCATGGTGATGTTAATCAGTTTTACTAAACGACAAGAAATGAATCACTATCTGATAGCCCTTGGAAGTCTGGGCCTGCTAGTAGTTACTTATAAATAATAACGGTCACTAGCCTCGAACTTAAATTTAGACGAGAAAGCCTGGAGTTAATTCAAATTTTTTTTTAATGAATTAAAAAGAATTATCTTAAAACCTGTTTATTTGAGAAAAACATTGTTTTCCGTTATTAATGGAATATTCTCAAAAATCTTATACCATTTTGGGAGGAGAATTGAACACGCCAACTTTTAAGGTAACTTGCCAAAATTTCTTAGTAAATTTTTTTTACACTACAGCCCATTGAATTAGGATCATGTAAAAATGTTGAGTATTTAGTTGGGCGAAAAAGTGATATTTTCTTCAAAACTGATGCAGGTGTGTATAAATTTTTTAATGCTATTGTTAGCAAGGTTGTTGGACGTTCCATAACAGAAAAAAAATTTCGAAAATATTAAGATTTGTAAGCACGGCACTTGAAAGGCCGTCAGAGGGTGAACATTTTTTCGATTTTTTTTCGAATGCCTCTAACTCACAAAATACATGGCAACGATTTTTTTTTATTATTTTTCTGATAACTGTCACCACCTACCCTATCACCCGTTTTCGCTTCGACGTTGACTTTTGGGACACCCTGTATAATAAGATCTATAGTAGTAGGAGAGCCACTAAAAAATAATGCGGTTGTTGGAATATGGATGTCGCTGGTATATATCACATATTTTAACCTTAATTCTCTCCAAAACGAGAAGTTTGGAGATATGGTTTGGAAAGTTTAGGTGTCACCACAGTCGATTCTGTCCTATAGTCTACTATAGATTTTATATACAATGATGTAAAGTAGATAATACAACTAGCATGGGGCGCTACGAAGTTCACAAACATAAAAACATGTTTCATGAAATCACTATAAAAATATATTATACAATGAGAGAGTATGATAGGAATAGAAAAATCAAAACTATTGGAATGATAAGAAAATGAAACAAAGCAGCTACCTTGCGATTTCTTTAAAATTTAATTTCAGGATAAAATAAATCTGTAAAGTTGATATTTTTAAAATATATTTTATTTATTTTATACTCTGCATTAGACTTTTGATTCCAATTATATTTTGAAAACCGATAAGCTATGCACTTTTGACAGAACCTACAAAATTTAAGGTTCACTTTAACAGTTCACTTCTACATAAGCTTCTGCGTGAGGGCAAACAGTTAAAATACATTTAACTTTCAAAAGTGAACCTTCCTACTTTTAAAATAAATAATAACATCTGAGCATTTTTAGCTATACAAGCGATTTGCCAATATTGAAATCAATATTAATTCCATTATCATTAGTAAATTTGTCTATTTTCTAAATTCAATTTCATTAAAAGCAAATACAATTCTCCATCATCCATACCTACAAATCTGGGATACAGATTTTGTATAGATTGCTTGGATCCATACGCTAACTTTATTCAATGTCAGGTATGTAAATTATAAATTCAATGCCCTCTCGGAATTCACGCTTCCCGCGGAACATGAACATTGGATCCAAACATGGTTTTCACTATCGGCGGTGATACGCGATAGTAAAGCTGAAGGGTAGTCACAGTAGGTGGGTATCTTCTGTGATGTATTTCAAAACCTCTTCTCCCACATAGCTATATAGTTATTGAAAAGCAAATTCGCAATATCGCATCGAGTAGCAACGTTACTGGGGAATTTGATTCACCTGCACACAGCACAGTGCTTTCATGCTTCGGGTTTTCTGTTTGATTTAGTTGCATGGTGTAAATGGTGGGATGGATTTTTCTTACAATTTGGGTTTATCGGCAGCAATGCTGTAAGCTCTGGGTGCAGGCAAACTATGATGAAAAATGCAAATAGGTAAGTTAGCAGTAGGTAAACATTCCGAAAACTTTCGCACAATAGCTAGGCAAATAATATTCCAACATTGGACGCTCGAGCTTCTAATAAAAATTTCAACATTTCAATTGAAGGCCCTACGTCCTAGCTCCCAAATCGACTAACTCCTACGAGGCAAAATGAACTAACTCCTACCAAATTTTGTAGTGGGATTTAGTTCATAATATTAGGAGAAAATTCAGTTGGGACATAGTTCATTACGAACTTATTCCCAATGAACTAGGCCCAACCCATCAACCAGTGGGAGTTAGTTCATATTGTGCACAAAGAAGAAGTGGCGCTGTTTTCGTGCTGAATGTTTGTAGGCAAAATAGGATAAACCAGTAAGAAATTTAATTTTTAAAAAAGAATTGAAACTTAAGTAACCTAACAGAGTGACGAATAAAATAAATTTCGTGCAGTGTTTGGAAAATTATTTTGGTAAAAAATCGCAGACCAAACAATTTAAAGGGAACAACAATTATATGAAAAAAATGAGCAAGGGCGCTTGACGCGTGTCGCAGGGGGGGCCGGTCACGCCGCACCCACGCCCACGCCGCACCCGCGTCCACACTGCACGAAATTTATTTTATTCGTCACTCTGTTAGGTTACTTAAGTTTCAATTTTTTACTTTGTTAAAAATTCCATTAAAAATTTTATACTTTTTTCATTCCAAAGCATTAATTTTTGTTTTATTTTCTAACGATTGGGAGTTAGTTCATTTGGGAAAAACCAACAATACTCAACTCTTGGGATTTAATTCATATTTATGGGACTAAGTTCATTCTACATTTGGGACATAGTTCCTTAAAAATATGGGAGTTAGTTCACATGAACCAAGTCCCATATTCGGTGGGAATTGGTTCATTGGGAGTTAGTCGATTTGGGAGCTAGGACGTAGGGCCCAATTGAATAAGAGGATACGAGGAACAGCGATCAGCAGGCACGTAAAGTTTGGTGATAATAATTTATTGAAGCAACCAGCAATGTAAAACTTTACGAGAAGGCAAATAAATTGTGCAGATGTCTTTCTATGGGTCTGAGCAATTCTATAGACAGACAACAATGAAACCATGTTGCAAATGGGCTCAGTACCTATATAGATATCGATTAGCAAAATAAAATGTTTGCGGGTGGATTTCACATGTTCAAATATAAAGTTTGCATTTTTTGTAATAAGCTTTGTTGTTTATGATTGATCTGTGGCAGTAGCTTCAAATTTAAGAATTATAAAGACACATATATCAGAAACTAGTTGAAAAACTGCTACTGCTGCTACAAGACTACATAAAACAAGGGCTCAGTCACCTATTAGCCGGTAAAAAAGGGAGGAGCTTGACGGTTGTTCGCGTAAATTAATTTACTAGTACATATTTTGGGAAGATCGACTAATTTTGAGCTCTATAAATAATTTTAAGTAAAAATCTAAAAACATAAAATCAGTCACAAGATGAATCAATAGTTATAATTAATTTCCGAAAATAAGAGGCTTATGACATGCAAGTTGTCAAGATGGAGAGCTCTTGGAACTGAATACTGAAGTCTTCCCCGAAACTATTTCAATGAAAACATTTTAGAACTAAAATTTCTAAGACATTTAAGTATTGAAAAGTATAGATTTGGAACATCGATCGCAAAACAAAATCTTAAATTCTCTTGAAAACATAAGGTAATTGCTGAATAATTTTTCGGAACATCTTGACTAATTTCGTTAGATATATAATGCTGCACTAGACTGGGCAATCGAGGAGAAGACCCGACCGATCCGATTGACCTTCCGAAGCTTTGATAAGAAACAACAAATTCTCAAATAAAAAACCTAAGCAACATAGCGGAGGACTTACCGAAAAACATAGTAGATGCTAGAAGTAAGACCACTAGTTCCAAAACTTCTGGAATTTAAAAAAACAGGGGAAAATAACCTTTTTCAAGTATGAGAATTCGATGGTTGACGGGCAAATCTGGTCAAACGCAATTGATACTCCTCTAAAGAATACAAAAAAGAGAGGAAGTTCAAACGAAAGCCCTCCTTGTCAGAAAAAAGAGATCAAATAGAACATTCAAACCCCAAAAACCAAACCAACTATAATTAGAACTATTAATATTACTCCTGCAGCAAAAAATTCGGTGAATCCTATCAAGAAAGGAGAATGGCAATTTTAGTATGGGAGCTGGCCTGCAGACCAATAACGATAAGTCATATATCGTTAAAAAGGTATCGTAAAAGGATACAAGGTACTTTTTGATTAATTTTAACTTACTTACTTACTTAAGGTGGCGCAGACAGTCCATTGTGGACCACGGCCTCAACCAACAATCCTCGCCAGCTAGGCCGGTTCCTAGCCAGTGGCCTCCAGTTGCGCACACCAAGTTGGTTGAGGTCGTTTACCACTTGATCGCGCCACCTTAGATGGGGTCTTCCAGAACTGCGTCGGGCCTCCGCTCCGGGTTGGAATTGTAGACTCGTTGAGCGTTTTCGTCCACATGACCCAGCCATCTAAGACGCTGAATTTTCAGCTTCTTAACCAAGTCAATGTTGCTGTATAGCCCGTACAGTTCGTCATTGAATCTTCTCCTCCATACTCCATTGATACATACAGGCCCGAATATCACCCGAAGAATCTTTCTCTCAAAGCAATCCAGCCTGTATTCATCCGATTGTGTCAGTGTCCACGCTTCTGCCCTATACAGCAGGACTGGGATGATAAGGGTCTTGTATAGTGTCTCCTTGGTCCTTTGAGAGAGGGCTTTACTACTAAGATGCCTTCTTAGCCCGAAGAAACAGCGATTGGCAAGAGTGATTCTTCGACTGATCTCTTCACTGATGTTGTTCTGAGAGGTTATAGTGGAACCCAAATAGACAAAGTCCTTGACAACCTCAAAGTTATATCTGTCCATTGTGACGTTTTGTCCGAGCCTACGGTGATGGTCTACTTCACCCGAGGACAGCGGCTCGAATGGGTCTGGCTGTAAGTGAATATAAAACTTACAGCCAGACCCATTCGAGCCGCTTCCACTTCAATACTTGCGATTGCTCCACTGACAGCTCGCTTCGTTTTTCCAATAATGTCAATATCATCAGCATAGCCAAGTAATTGAACGGATCTAAAAAAAAGCGTACCGCTGGTGTTGACATGCGAGTTGCGTACGATTGCCTCAAGAATGATGTTGAAGAGGTTGCATGACAGCGCGTCACCCTGTCGTAAGCCTTTCTCAACATTAAATGAGTCGGTGGTGTTCTTACCAACCTTGACGGAGCAGCGCGAGTTCTCCATAGTCATCCTGCACAATCGAACGAGTTTAGCAGGGATGCCAAGAAGTAACATGGCTCTGTATAGCTCGTTCCTGTTCACGCTGTCATAGGCGACTTTAAAATCGATAAAGAGGTGGTATCGATCTGGAATTCTTGGGTCTTTTCCAAAATCTGCCGAAGTGTGAAAATTTGGTCGACGGTTGACTTACCGGGCCTGAAACCACACTGATAGGGGCCAATCACTTCACGTGCGAAAGGGTTCAGACGATCACACAGAATGGCCGACAAGATTTTATAGGCGGCATTTAGGAGACTTATACCTCTGTAGTTGGCGCAGCTTAGAGTATCTCCTTTCTTGTGGATAGGGCACACAATGCTAAGGTTCTATTCGTCAGGCATACTTTCATCCGACCAGACCGCACGGGAAGCGCTCTTGGCAGCTCTGGTTCTGGCATTCAGAACTGCATGATAGGCTTAGTCTTTGGCTAAGTGTGCGAGCCTGCACTCATCATCGAACCAGGTGTTTCTTTGTGTTCGCCTAATGAAACCCAAAACATCCCAAGCTGCGGTTTTGATGGCCATTTTGCAATGTTGCCACTGGACCTCTGGGTTTGGCGCAGGCGCCGGGCTTGTCGAGAGATAAGAGGAGACATGGTTGGCAAAGGTTGTGGCGGTCTCTTGTGATTGTAACTTCGCAACATCAAACTTTCTCACAGTGGATGCTCTGCGGTCCGGTAGAGATCCGCATTCGCACTTTAGCTACAACAAGGTAGTGGTCCGAGTCTATGTTGGCCCCTCGGAAAGTGCGGACATTCCACGTGCAGAACCGAAATTCGTTGTCCTTGTTTCGTTTGCTAGGGTCGTCATCAGTAGGGTCATCCATATCCGAGGCAGTTGGTTGTTTCGGAACAAGACGTTTTTTACGTGGTAGGGGAGTTACCCCAACGCACAACCCCTAACTTGGGGGACCAGGCCCTATGCTGCTCTCCTTGGACAAAAGTAGCTGCAGAAATCCAGAGTCAGTAACCCACTACGGGGATGTGAGAGCTACCGTTGGGCCTATATGGGCTCATCCGCCACCTTCTCTATTTCTCTACCCTGACTAATAGTAGTGAAAGGACCCAAAGACCTGAGCTACGAATATGTCGAAGTAGCTCAATGGGGTGCCTACCATATTGTCTGTAAGCAGCGCCGTTGGTTCACTTAATTGGAAGCTCATCCGCCGCTCGCTTGCTTTCTGAGTGGTTCGTACAGAATAAACTGCTACCCAACAAGAGAAACAGAGGAGCTTTATGGCAGGGCAATTATAGTGTTGCTACTCGTATTTTTCTGTGATCAACTGTCGCTCTTTTAAGTTCAGCAAGTCAAGTCCGGGTGGACAAGACCAGTACCCGATGGCTACCACTAGGAGGTAAAATAATTACAATTGATGCGTATGAGACAGTTGCAACGCTGGGCATCGCCAGATTGATACCAATCAGGGTCTACCCTATTCATACAGCACCCCATCATTTTAACATTAAAATTAAAATTCGAAGGAAGTTGTTTTTGAAACAAACGGTATTCATTAAAAAAACTTTCAAGAGAATAATAAAAGAGCGTATTCTACATAAACAAGTTAGAATTAGAAAAGGAAAACAATCTAAGGAAATATAAAGTAGGTTTTTTAACATCTCTTTGAAAAAAATGAACTGAGACGTTACACCAAAATGGCAATAACAATTACAATTTTAACAAAACTTCTCAAAGAACAAAAATGTGATATTGCGAAAGGCATTAGTGAGGCAACAAAGAGAGTTATCAAGAATACAGACGAAAAAGTATAGGAATCATATCCGAAAAAGTAGCCAAGTTGGAAAAAGTAGTTGAAACACAATCAACCATCATAGATAACCAGAATGTCCGCTTCGAAAATCAGGAAAGAAGAATAACGCAACTTGAAGTAGAGATGCGGAAAAAAATGTAATAATGTTCAGAGTCAAAGAAACCGAACCAAATGCATCACAGCTTGAAAATTTAGCTATAAATAAGTTGAACGCTATAGTAACCAAAAATTTAAATTATCAAGCCAAGATATAGAAAGCTAGACCGGGCAATCGAGGAGAAGACCCAACCGATCCGGTTGACCTTCCGAAGCTTTGATAAGAAACAAAAAATTCTCAAATAAATAAAGTGCACGACTGGGTCGTACGAACTTGCTCTAATGTGTTAAAATAGTCTTGGGTGCTTGAGATTTTGGGAAAAAAGCGTTGAAAAAATCATGAAGTTTTATAAATCACTTAAAAATCAATACCTAAAACGTTTTTTGGAGAAAATGAAGTAAGCCATCAGGTTTCTTTTACGTTTTTGAATTTTTACGAAAATTTTTTTCAAAATCGTTGGACCAGTTTTTTTCCAAAAAACAGTTTTTTTTGAAAAACCTTTCGAAAATATATTCCAAATTTTTTTTGAGTATGCCAACTTCTAGAACTTTGTAGTTTTTATCAGAAAAATAAAATTAATAAAATATAGATTAAACCGTTTTTGGAAAAAACTAAAATTAAAAAAAAAATTTTAAACTTTTTTAAAAAACTCAAAAAAACTTTTTTTGAAAAATTATTGAAATTATATTATTTCTTTTACAAGAGGGCTTCTACATTAAAAATTTCATCGAAATCCGTAAAGTGTCTTACGAGAAAATCGGATTTCAAAAAACCGGTCCTATGGAAGGTACCGTTATAAGACTTTTCCTGAAAAATCTATTGAAACCAAAACATAAAGCTTGCACAGAAAACACAATTCAGAAAGTTCTATTAAAATCGTAGGAGCCGTTTTTGAGAAAAAATTATTTTTCACAAAAAATCGTATGGCAGGTACCGTTAGTTTTGGAGCTAGAATGCTAATTCCAAAAACCCCTCTGTAGGACGTCATAATAATACTATGAACCAAGTTTGAAGCAAATCGGTCCAGCCGTTTAGGCTGTATGTAACTATACAGACAGACAGACACACGGACTGACAGACAGACAGACAGACAGACAGAGAGAACTGTCAGACACACTTTTTTCGACTTCTCTATCATCGTAAGGTCATGGTCACTTGTCTTATAGTACTTATAATCGCAAATAAACAACATAGCGGAGGACTTACCGAAAAACATAATAGATGCTAGAAGTAAGACCACTAGTTCTTAAACTTCTGCAATTTAAAAAACAGGGGAAAAAGCCTTTTTCAAGTATGAAAATTCGATGGTCGACGGGCAATTCTGGTCAAAAGAACAGGAAGATCAAACGAAAGCCCTCCTTGTCAGAAAAAAGAGATCAAATACAACATTCAGACCCCAAAAACAAAACCAACTATAATTGGATCTATGTATTAATATTACCTACTCCTGCAGCACAAAATTCGGTGAATCCTATCAAGAAAGGAGAAATGCAATTTTTGTATGGGAGCTGGCCTACAGACCAATAACAATAAGTCATATATCGTTAAAAAGGTATTTTTGCGTAGATCAAATGTTTATATTGCGGCAAGTCTTAATTCGCTGGGGAAAAAGTTATGACCCCAATAAGCGAAATTGTATGCAATTTTTGTATGGAAGTTGGCCTATAGACCAATAACGATGAGTCATATATCGTTGAAAAGGTATTTTTGCGTAGATCAAATGTTTATATAGCGGCAAATCTCAAGTCGCTGTGTAAAAAAAGTTATAGACATAAATTCAGAACAGAGTAGGATAACAAAAAATGTATATAAAATGAAATAGACATATAGAAAAGTAAACAATAGCTAGTTTTGTAATATAAGCTCTTTATGTATTTTTACTTTCCCGAGCCATAACTTTTTTCCCACAGTGAATTCAGACTTGACGCCATATAAGCAATTGATCTACTCAAAAATACCTTTCCAACGATATATGACTCATCGTTATTGGTCTATAGGCCAACTCCCATACAAAAATTGCATACAATTTTGCTTATTGGGGCTATAACTTTTTTCCCACAGCGAATTGAGACTTACCGCCATATAAACATTTGATCTGCAAAAATACCTTTTTAACGATATATGACTCATCGTTATTGGTCTGTAGGCAATTGCCATTGTCCTTTTTGATGCAAAATAAGGATTTTCTTAACAGGACTACCCAACATCATCTAATGTACGCTCTGGATCATCACAATAGCAAACATACCCCATTCCTGAAAATACATATTACAAAACAGTCAACAGCAAAAATAACACCAATAACATCAATAACATCAACAACATCAATAACACTAAAATCACCAAACATTTCAACGACAATACCGTCAACAACAACAGCACCAACACCATCAACACCATCAACACCACCAACATCAATAACAACGCTAAAAATACAAACAACACTTTCAAAACCAACATTACCAACGACAACAACAACACCAACAAACCAAAAAACAGCAAAACCGAAAGAACGGACATCGCCAATAACAGTAACAACAACAAAAACACTACCACCTCCAACAACATTTAACATCATCAACACCATCAAAACCACCAACACCACCGGCACCAACAACATTAAAAACACCTCCAACACCCACAACTACAACTCCCGCAACACAAACAATTCGAAAAATACCACCAGCACTTCTATCATCGCCAATAACACCACCAATTCTATTATCACTAACAACATCAAAAGCATCAGTACCTATGCTATTACCAACAACTCTAATAACACCAATAAAACTAACCTTGAAAACAGCACCAACATTACCATCGACACCAATAATATCCACAACACCAACAACTTTGTCGACACCAACAACTCTGTCGACACCAGCAACTCCAACAACACCAATAAAACGAACATTGCCAACAACATCAAAAGCACCACCAACACCAATGACACCAACTACACAAAAATTTTTAATGAAACCTACATACATACATCTCTATCGACAGCAAACCTCTTGCGATAAGCCTCACACACAAGGCTTGCAGTGTATTATAGAAAGCAACAGTTATAGGTGGGTGCGGGTGGAAAGGATGGGAGTTGAACGATGCTGTGTTGCGACTGCGACCGACTGTAATTTCGGGCAATGGAAGTGCAGACGATTTATTTATTTTTAGTTTTTTTCTTTTTTTTATGTATGTTTTATATGTTTGGTTTTTTGGTTTATTTTTTCGCGACCGCATATGTACGGCGGATACTTGATCGACACTCATTAACATCAATATGTGCATGTATTCTGTTTGCTCTCAAGTTTTCCCAGATCACACTCACAATGCCTAGGTTGCAACTATAACAAACTTTTTTACTTGCTCTATAGGATAATTATTGGTTTTTTGCAGAAACAATATTGAGGTTTTAATCAAACAGGACATAACGATAATAGAGAAGCCAAAAAAGTGATTTTCGCCATGCCTTTCTGTGTGCTTTTTCACGTCAAGCTACAACTTTAAATTAAGCAGTTTAAAGAAAAACGTTTGTCGGGATTTCTCTTATTTTGTTTTCGCCCGGCTTAAATTGGTAACCACAGAGACAGACCATCAATACAGACCGCTAACTCGTACTCCTCTTGCCTGAAATGCCCTCGAAATGTATATACATATATAATAATATGGACAAGTGCGAGTCGGACTCGCGCAATTAAAGTTCGTACGAAAGGATTTTTGTTAAAAAAAACTTTATTTAAAATTTCACAACTTAAATTAATTTACAATATATTTTATGGATGAACTTAGCTCGCGATCTCAGACTTTTAGACTGACTTTTCATTTGTATCTATTCTATGTTGAAGCATTATGCCTATGCATAATAATGCTGGGTCATCAAGTTAACGTTTTCCTGGAACCCTTAACGAGTCCAATCGATTGGCAATCCAATGTGAGTGTTGGATTTCGTCATGTTCGTAGACGCTGACGTGCCATTATTGTTGGTTGCAACTGTGGGAACATCCGTTGTGGTTTGGTTCCCTGACCTTGATATAACCTCTCCCTCCTTAGGATGAAAACTCTCCTGAGTTATATAGAATGTACGTCTGAGCTTTTTTGATTTTATATAAACATAAATTATTAAATTAATAATTAACAGTAGAATTATAATTCCAATACATATATTAAACATTACATGATTTTTATGATTAAACTTTAATTCGTTAATATTTTCAATATTTTCTATTTGTTTTATTACAATATCATTGAAGCTGAGTTGTTCTTGAGTTGTATTTAAATTTATTTCGTAAGGTATAATAAATCTTTCTTCAAATATATTTTTTCTGTTCACAAAGGTTTCATTTTGGATTTTTAACTCACAGCTATTAAAATTTAACAAAAAGTTTCCATTTAAATGTGTGGTTCTTTCATCACAAGTACTTGATAAATTTATATTCTTAACATTCTTTAACAATAACAAACCATTTTCAATTTCATGAATTTTCATTTGGGAATTCTTTGTTTTCATACAAACGCTATTATATAAACATAAATTGGATTTCCTTAAATTTTTGAAGTCTATATTTAATTCATATTTATATACAGTTTCATTTATTTTTACAATTTCTTCATCATCTATTATTAATTCTTCAGAATTCATATTTGTTAAAGAGGTAACTAAATATTTTCTTGTCTCTATAAGTTCACTCGGTATTTTAATTACAAAAACAATTTTTTCATTTTCATATAGGGCTGTTCCAATTTTTATATTTTTTAATTTTTCAAAACTTACGTCATATTTTATTATTTCTTCTTTACTTAAAATATTGTTTCCCATTATTCCTGTTCTACTTGAAGCAATGTTATTTTGAATGTGTTCGACATTGTCTTTTATAATTCCGATTTTTAACAATGATTCTAGGTACAAAAATTTATTATTTATTCTAACAATATCTTTTTTACTATTAACGAGTTGATAGGATATTTTAGTTCTATCTTTTTCAATTGTTTCTTTTAAAGTCAAAAAGGTTTGATTAAAGCTATTATTAATAAATACTTGTTTATTATTTTGAGTTATTATATTATGGTTATTTTCGTCGATGATTTTCAAGTGTTCTTCAATGTTTTGTCTATCATCTTCATCCATTGTTCCATATAACCATTTCATACCTGTACCTACTATGTTAATAAGCCCTCTTTTTTGCCTGTGTGGAATAATAGTATGTATTTTATATTTAAGTGAATCTAACTCATGAAATAAAAATGTTGTATTAGCTGTTCTGAGTAGAAGGACTAACACTATCCATATCCATTTGATCTGAAAATTTATTTGGTCTTTTTATATTTGTAGGATGGATGTTCTTTAATTTAAGTTTTCTATATCTAGGTTCCTGTTTGTGTCTAAGAGCCTTGTAATTTTTCACTAATCCTTCTTCTCTTTCTTCATTGTATTCTTCCCTATCTTTGTTAAGCTTGCTAATAACCCTATCTTTCATATTTTGCATATTTTCCAGGACCTTTTCTTTATCTACTCTACCTTCTAAAACATCTATTGGTTTAAATTTAATTGAGGAATGCACTGATTTATTGTACCACTCTACACACTGATATATTCTTTCTTTCGTTGTTAGCTTGGATTTTTCTGTAGTGAGTACTCTCATTTTTTCGCTTATGGTGTTATGAAATCTCTCAATGTCGGAATTGCCAGTATGGCTATTTGGCTTCGTAAAGTGTACTTCTATATCTTCCTGTCTTAAGAAATCTTTTACATTTGTGTTTTGAAATTCATTATCTAAAACTATTTTATTAGGTTTGCCTTTAATGGAAAAGTATAGTCGTAATTTCTCTTTAATCGTGATACTGTTTCTATCTTCTAAATCAAATATTATGCCATGCTTAGAGAACTTGTCTATAAAGGTTAAGAAGTTATTTTTGGTGTTAATGTAAATATCTGCATGTACTATCTGATTGTTATCTGTTGGAGTTTCTGTGTAGTGAAGCTTCGGTTTTATTGGTTTTCTATCATACTTAGCCTGATTACATGTATCGCAGTTATTTATGTATTTTTGAATCAACTCTTTTAAATTTTTGAAGTATATGAGTTTTCTTAGACCTGCATAATTTTCGTTTATGCCAGCATGACCTGTTTCATTTTTATGATATTTCGCTATCTGTTTATAGGTATCATCTTCATTTTTCATATTTTGTGCGTGATACATACATTTATAAAACTTTATTTGTTTTGTGGGGTCAAATAATTCAATGAGCTTTAATTGTACTAAGTTGTACTCGTGTTCTGTTAAATCTGAGAAGATGCCTATTCTACCTTTTCTTTTTATAAACCTTCTAAATATATCTATAAGTCTTTCTTCTTGAATATCTTCGGAGTTAATATATATAATTCTTTTATTATTAACTATTTCAATTTCTTTGCTTTTATTGTTTGTAAGCATAATTTGTGTATAGAATCTGTTAACTACTGTATCTAATATGGGGAAATGATCATTTTGATCCTCTTGTTGTGAATGGATTACACTCATATTATCAATTTCAAAATTTAAATGGGGTGCTTTCTCTCCCTTCTCAGTTGTGAACGTCTCGATCACATTTATTTCGCCAGTTTCGCAATTAATTCTACTCAAAAAATCTGCAGCTTTGTTTTCTTTTCCTTTTATGTAATCAATATTAATATTATATTCTCCTAGCTGTAACAACCATCTCTGAAGTCGTTGATTTATATCTTTACCCTTATGTTTTGTTTGCAGCCATTTAAGTGGTTGGTGGTCTGTTAGCAGATCAAAGGGTCTACCATAAATATATGGCCTAAAATAGTTTACAGACCAAACTATTGCAAGAAGTTCTTTTTCAGTCACGGAATAATTCCGTTCATGATCGTTTAAAGTGCGGCTTGCATAACAAACTGGGTGACCGTCCTGTGTAAGTACGGACCCAATAGCGAAATCACTCGCATCGGTCGTAAGTTGGAATTTTTTGTTGAAGTCTGGATACTTCAAAACCGGTGAATCTGTGAGGATAATTTTGAGTTTTTCAAAAGCACTTATATAGTTTGGATCATTTAAGTTGATCTTTGAATTTTTCTTTAAATATCTGGTCATTGGTTGCGCAATTTTTGCGTAATCTTTAATAAATTTTCTAAAATAACCAGTTATGCCTAAAAACGATTTTATTTGTTTCGTACTTTCTGGTAACAGAAGTTTTTGTATGCTTTCTATTTTGTTTTGATTTGGTTTAACTCCTTCCGTCGTTAAGACGTGTCCCAGATATTCTGTTTCTTTCGCAAAGAATTTGCACTTGTCTATTTGAATTTTAAGGTTGTGCTGCCTTAATTTATCTAGAACTTTTTGAACACTTATAATGTGTTCTTTCAGAGATGAACTAAATATGAGAATATCGTCAAGGTAGACGACGCATATTTGATTTATGCATTCTCTTAGAACTGAGTTTATCAATCTCTGAAAAGTCGCAGGGGCATTTTTAAGTCCAAAAGGCATTCTTGTGAACTCATAGTGCCCAAGAGGAGTCGAAAAGGCTGTTTTCTTTCTATCCTCTTCCCTAACTAGGACTTGGTGAAAGCCTTTAGCTAGGTCTAAAGTTGTAAAGTATTGGGATCTTCCTAGCTTATCTAATATAGTTTCTATATTAGGAATAGGAAATTTATCGTCAATAGTGGCCTCGTTCAACTTTCTATAGTCGACCACTATTCTCCATTTCTTTTGCCCGGAATTGTCTAGCTTTTTGGGCACAACCCACAAAGGACTATTGTAAGGAGAATTGCTCTCTTGTATTATACCTTGCATGAGCATCTCTTTAATTTGTTTATTGATCTCCTGTTCGTGGATTTGGGGATATCTGTAAATTTTCGCATAAATAGGCCTATCTGTTGTAGTAACAATTTCATGTTGGATATCATGGGTACTGCTTAAATGCTGTCCTTCATGAAAGAATAAATCCCTATTTTTTTTGAGAAGAGTCTTTAAAGTTTCTTTTTCCTCATTATTAAGATGGTTACCAAGGAGACATTGTGGTATATCTTCATTATTTATGGATGCTTCTAAAATATGAACTTCCTCGTATATATATGGACATGCATTAATAAATTTTATCTGATTCCCGTTTATTTCTATGTGTTCTTTTTCTAGATCTATTTTAGCTTGTAAAGGCTTAAGTAAATTCTGACCTATTATTCCATCGAACTGTTTATCTCGAAATGATGTGAGTTTCCAGCACATATTACTATTTTCATTAAATTCTTGAGGCAATTCAGTTATTATCTCTGTATCAATAAAAGTTTTTCCATTAAGAGTGTTAAAAGTTGTAGTTTCCGTTAAAGGAATTCGTTTATAATCATTTAATTTTGTTTTATCTAAAAGAGTCGTAGTGGACCCTGTATCAATTAAACATTTTATTTTATGTTTCCCTACTGTTATTTCTATTATCGGTAAGTCTGATTTGGAGGCTGCGACTGAAAATTTTCTTCCTCCCTTTTAACTGTTTGAACGTGATCACACTCCATTGGTGTTGGGTTATTATGCCCTAAAGTCCTTTGATTTAAATTATTATTATTTCTAAACTGCCCTGAATAATAATTGTTTCTGTTCTGTCTATATTGACCTGAATTGTTATAATATCTTTGCTGTCCTAAATTGTTATTCTTGAATTGGCCTGAATTATTTTTATATTGACCTGAAAAATTATTTCTATATCTAACTTGATCGTTTCTTGTATTGTATTGTGGACGATTAAAATTATTATTGGTGGCAATGTTTTTGTGAGTTGGGATCTGTTTACTAGCTTTCTGCCTATTAATTTGGATCATCCCTGTTTCCTCAAGGGTGTAGTAGGCATCTCTTAAATTATCTACCTGCCTACTTATTACTATGCTAGCAAGATTTACGTCAAGGCCATTAATGAAAGTTTTTAGAATCATTGTTTCATTCGCTGAAGGCGAAAACTCGAAAGGTTTTTCAACATCGAACTCATATTTTGTGTTAAGTTTATCTAATATTTCTTTTAATTTGTTAAAATACTCACTAACATCATTATTATTTCTGGTGCTGATTGCCTGGTGGTGCAAGTTATAGTATGTTTCTCGGACTCCGAAATTCCTGATGAGTTCGGCTTTAATTGTATCCCACGTTGTGTAATTTCCCAATGTCCTGATCGCCTGAAGTGCTGGTCCTTGTATTTTATTGATTATGTTTCGTTGTAAAACGTATTGTTCCAACGGTGTTCCATTGAAAAAAGGTAGAAAGATCTCTACTTCTCTTATGAAGGATGTCAGCGCATATTCTGATGTACCCCAATATTCTCGTATTTTAGAGGACTCTTTCATTAACTCAGTCAAAGTAATTGTTATAGGAACCTGAGGAGGAGCTTGTTGTTGTTGCTGTTGTTGTTGTTGTTGTTGTTGTTGCTGCTGTTGTTGTTGCTGCTGCTGTTGAGCTAGAGCCTGAGCTTGAGCTAGCGCCTGTTCTACTGCGTCCATTTTTTTTATATATTTTTTTTTTTTGTGGTGAATTTAAAACGGATAAACAATTTTAATTTTATTCCGCAGACTTGAGTCTTTTTATTTTCACTTTTCACTAATAATGTTCTTTTCCTTTCTTTTATGATACTATATTCAAGTGATTACGGATTTCACAATTTGATTCCGGCGACACAAAATTAATTTAAGTTTAGTTTTGTATGTCACTATGCACTTTTTAATATTTATGTATCTATGTGTATTGCAATTCTAATCTTCGGATTAAAATCCTACCGACTGCGCCATTAAAGTTCGTACGAAAGGATTTTTGTTAAAAAAAACTTTATTTAAAATTTCACAACTTAAATTAATTTACAATATATTTTATGGATGAACTTAGCTCGCGATCTCAGACTTTTAGACTGACTTTTCATTTGTATCTATTCTATGTTGAAGCATTATGCCTATGCATAATAATGCTGGGTCATCAAGTTAACGTTTTCCTGGAACCCTTAACGAGTCCAATCGATTGGCAATCCAATGTGAGTGTTGGATTTCGTCATGTTCGTAGACGCTGACGTGCCATTATTGTTGGTTGCAACTGTGGGAACATCCGTTGTGGTTTGGTTCCCTGACCTTGATATAACCCGCACGAAGGGTTCCGTACCATTATCTATAAAAACGATCAACAAATCACGTTTGTTGTATGGGGGCGCTCCTTAAATATATATATTATTCAGTTTTTAGTATTATAGCGGCAATAGAAATACATCATCTGCCAAAATTTCAACTCCCTAACTATAACGGTTCATGAGATACAGCCTGGTGATGGACGGACAAACATAGCAAAAACGAGCAAACAATCACGTTTGTTGTATGGGCGCCAAAATTATTTTTTTATTTTATTTAGCTTTTAGTATTTGTTGTTATAGCGAACACAATAATACATCATCTGTAAAAATTTCAACTATCATGGTTCATAAGATACAGCCTGGTGACGGACGGACAGACGGGCAGACGGACAGACGGACAGATGGACAGACGGACAGACGGACAGACGGACAGACGGACAGACGGACAGACGGACAGACGGACAGACGGACAGACGGACAGACGGACAGACGGACAGACGGACAGACGGACAGACGGACAGACGGACAGACGGACAGACGGACAGACGGACAGACGGACAGACGGACAGACGGACAGACGGACAGACGGACAGACGGACAGACGGACAGACGGACAGACGGACAGACGGACAGACGGACAGACGGACAGACGGACAGACGGACAGACGGACAGACGGACAGACGGACAGAAGGACAGACGGACAGACGGACAGACGGACAGACGGACAGACGGACAGCGAAGTCTCAGTAATATGGTTCCGTTTTCACCCTTTGGGTACGGAACCCTAAAAAGCAAGGTAGAGCGTCACACTCTCAAAACAAATGGCATATCAGCTGATTGACAAAAAGAGAGACCATACAGTGCGTCGGCGGTCCGTATCTTATTGGTCCGTGCTGGTAACTTTCAAGTAACGATTTTTATTATAGATTTGCTCAACGATTTTCATTAAACTAAAGCATTGAAGAAACCTAAGGCATTTTTGATAATATTGCGTTTTTTGTTTTTGACTTTAATGGTCATAGTCATAACGAAAATCTGGTTTAAACGGATTTTTTCAAATGGTCAAGGTCGCTAAGGCTTGATTGAATTGACTCAAACTTTGCGTAAGGCATAGTTTTTGTAAAATGGTAATTCAGTTTTGTCAGTAAAATCTTTCAAAACGGTGGCTCCCATACAAAGAGTCGTTCAATTTAAACCAACAATTTTTTGAAAATATAACCTTAATCGGTTTTAATGGTTTTATTAAACTGGCCAAAAGTAGACAACGACATTAACGAAATGGTTCAGACTTAGGTACATTTCTTTCATAGCACCACAGACAAGAGAAATATACAGATGTCGAATGTGGGATCTATAAAGTTTAGTTCTCCGTTTCAATGAAGATGACGCCACTCAACACATTTCTCAGATTTGTGTATGATACCACAGACAAAAGAAATATACAGATGTAGAATAGTAGAACAAAAGCATGTTCAAAAAAAAAATTAAAAGCTAGCATACCAAAATCGAAAGCTAGCATACCTCATACTCAAACATGTCCGAGAAATTGACATCCTTCGAAAAAATTAAACATACGACATACCATTACCATACCATACCTCCATACCAAAAAACCAGTTCCCAGTGCTCACAGATGTCGAAAACCAGAACAAATGCATGTTAAAAAAAAAATTAAATGAGCTGAGCATACCAAATTGAAAATCTAGAATTCCTCATACTCATGCCAAACAGACATACAAATAACAACCCTCGTGTCGCTGCGCGATCCTTTTAAAAAGGAAGCGCATGATGTTTGATTGGTGTCGGTTTCGACTTACGAAACTTTTTTCTCTTCTCTCATTTTTTGCCAATGAATACAAAAACAATGTTTGTTAGGTAACTATAGAGGTAGTCAAAAGTATTTACACACAAAGAGGTTAATTGAATTGAATTTCAATGGAAAAAAAGTTCGTTGTGTAAATACTTTTAACTACCTCTGTACATTCCAAAAAAAGTAAACAACCCAATTTTTTATAATGAAGTATATGAGAGTTGGTGTAGCGTGTAGGTCAC
This sequence comes from Platycheirus albimanus, assembly GCA_916050605.2. Classification (NCBI taxonomy): domain Eukaryota; kingdom Metazoa; phylum Arthropoda; class Insecta; order Diptera; family Syrphidae; genus Platycheirus; species Platycheirus albimanus. Next base: position 324,984,159 of record OU696696.1, on the reverse strand, counting down.
GGACCAATATACAGACCGCCAACTCCAGACCGCCAACTCGTACTCCTCATGCCTGAAACACCCTCGAAATATTTTTTCCTGTCTGTGAATACGTGTACATCTTTCTCTGTGCATTTTGTAATGGCAACTATACCTGCGTATGCCATTTATTTTTTAGGTGTGTTTGCTAAATGGGTTTTAAAAGCAAGGGAGAGCGTCACACTCTCAAAATAAATGGCATATCAGCTGAGTTTTAGCTTGTAGGCAAAAAGAGAAACCATACAGTGAGTTGGCGGTCTGTATCTTATTGGTCCGTGGTGTAGGTTGTGTATCTTGTTTTTTTTTTTTTTTTTTTTTTTTACGGATTTTCGTGCGTATAAAAAGAAAGGGGTGATAATTTCGCACAAGAAAATCTTAGGGATGGCACAAGTGATAATTTAGCCAATTTTTTCGTGTTTTTGTGAAGAGTAGGTTCCTTTATTTTTCAATAGCTTGGCAACAAAAAGTCATAGAATCATACGGTTTCCAGTGTTAGATTTCAAATTAATGAGGGCATTGAATTTTGAGAACAAAAATATCATTTGATTACGTAACATTTTGAAAAAAAAAATTGGATAAAATTTTTTTTTTTCAAAATTTTGAGTTTTAAAGTTAATATTTTGAAAACAATTCACTAAAATAACTTCATTTACAATTAATAGATTTGAAAATTTTCATATCATCAGCGAAAACAAGGATCTCACTAGAATGAATACACGAAGTTACGTCATTGATAGCTAGTATAAACTGTAACATACCAAGATGGCTGCCTTGTGGGACTCCTGATTTTGCTGGGAAAGGGCTAGAAAACGAATTTCTGAACTTAACTATGTATGATCTGTTTCGGAGATATGAATATATCCAATTAACAAATCCTACAGGGAAACCTAGAGCTTTCAATTTGAAAATGATAATTTCATGTGAGAGTTGGTCGAAAGCCTTTGAGAAATCTGTGTAGATACAATCCAGCTCATTTCCACTCTCTAATGCCTTTGAGCACTTGTTCATAAAGGTTAATAAGTTTGTCACAGTAGACCGCTTCTGTATAAAGCCGTGTTGTTGATGGCAGATTAAATGTTTGCAGAAAAACGTTATACTATCACAAACTACTTGTTCGAAAAGCTTAAGAATAGAGGACAGTTTAGAATTCGGTCTGTAGTTGGTAATATCGGACTTATTACCCTTTTTGAAGACGGGAGTAATGAATGAATCTTTCCATACTTGAGGAAATTTACCGGACTTAAGGGATATCTTGAAAAGGAATTGCAAGAGAGAAGCTAAGACGGAGGAACATTTTTTTAATATTATAGGAGGAATGCCATCAGGACCGGGAGAGTAATCATCTTTCAGCAATGAAAGATAATGCAAAACTTTATCATTATCAATTTGGATGTTGTTAAAAGTGGCTTGGGGGAAATCACGGGAGTAGTCAAAGAAATCAAAGTCTATACTGACGGGATTTTCAATAAAGGACTTACTGAAATGCTTTGCAAACGCATTGCATATCTCAGGTGAGCTTGTCAAAGCGGAATCTTTGTAAACAAAGTTCACTGGATACCCATCAGCCTTTTTCTTTAAATTTACAAACTTCCAAAATTTCTTTGGATCAATCTTCAACGAAATTTCCATTTCCTTCACATATGCTGCATATAGGTTTCTGGAAAGTAAATTAATCTCTTCAAAAAGTGCAAGGAACACATTTTGATCAGAAATTGAAAGACTTTTAATGTAAGACTTCCAAGCCTTATTCCGTTTGTTCTAGAGATTTAAGGTCTTTCGTGTACCACGGATGGCTGGAGTTGATATTTTTAGATATCTTAAGAGGAATTGAATTTATCAAGCAGCTATTGAAAATTTCGTAGAATTGAGTAACTGCGTCGTCAATGTTAGAGCAAACATGAATATTCGAAATATTAGAAGCACTCAAATTGTCGTAAAGTAATTGAAAGTCAGTTTTATGGAAATCAAGTGAATAAGAAGAGTCTTCGGCATTATTGTTATTAAGTAAACTGCTGCTCATATCAAAAAATATATTCAATGGGGGATGGTAGGAGTCTACGTTAGAAATGGCAGAGGTAGATTCTACCACTACCGTACTAACAGCGTCAGAAGAAAAGACTTAATCGAGAATTCGATTTCTACAACTATTAATACAGCTTACTTGCTGTAAGTCAGTAGAGGTTATGTTGTCCAAAAGAAGAAGTTCCTGTTGCGAAAAAGTCAAGGCAGCTTCTAAATAGGACTCGTCTTCAGAAGGGGTCCACGTAATGTTAGGTAAATTGAAGTCACCCAACAGTAAAATGTTGCTATTTGAACTGGCAGTATCAATCATATGATCAAGAATTAACGATAGCTCGGCAAAAACTGACGCAGGACTTTTCGGTGGAATATAAACATTAATAATAAAAAGATCATATGATCATATTTGTTACACCTTATACATACATTTATATGTAATATCAAAATGGTATTTCTCATATCAATTTCTAATGGTTTTTCTTAAGCCAACGGTTTAATAGTTGTTTGATATTATTAGGCGGTTTTTCTGTTTGCGTTCAGAAAAAGCTCTGAACAGAGTCCGTGCATATTGAGCTCGCTCCGAACGTCCTCTGAACCATCAACCCCTAATCCTTTTTCGATCACAAAATCAAAAGACACGTCGTCGACCTGCCGCGTGGCGCGCTGCCATCGCACCAGTTACATTGACGCGAGTCAGAAAAAAACAAACAAAAAGACAAATTATGTGTGAAATGTGATTCTTACTTCATACCGATACCAGAACGGGAAATTGCCAACTAGAGTCACATTTCACACATAATTTGTTTTTTTGTTTGTTTTTTTCTGACTCGCGTCAATGTAACTGGTGCGATGGCAGCGCGGCGCGCGACAGGTCGACGACGTGTCTTGTGATTTTGTGATCGAAAAAGGATTAGGGGTTGATGGGTTACTTACGATGTTTTTCTTGTCGTTTTCCTAGGTGCTTAAATACTTACTGAGAAAGACGATGCAAATGCGGTGTGTAGATGTGGATTTATTTATGAAGCAACTATGATGTGTATAAACATATTTTTACATACATACAAACATACCTGCTTCGTGGGGTAGCAGATTTCTTCATAATTAAAAAGAAGTTCTTTTGTTTGAAAATTTAGACTTAATGATTTTTTAAGATACACCGAACAAAAAAAAAAAAAAATTGATAACAAATATAATTTAAAATTGATAATTTTTCGTTACAATTTTCAGCTAACATTAAAATTATCAATATTGATGTGGTCCTCATATCATTTGTGTTTGAAAAATATCATTTTGATACCTATTAAAAAGTGTTAAATTTAGAATAAAAAAAAAACCCTACCTATGTATATAAAATACTGGGGTTGTGATTTAATATTAAATATATAATATTAAATATATATATCAAATTGATATTTTTTTAATATCAAAATGATATTAAAATAATTGTTTTGATATTTTTTATTTGCTAAAAATAGCAAATAGCAATGTCAATGTAATATGTTAATAATTTCAAATTGATATTAATAGGCGTTTTTCTATTTTAGTTCGCAGCAGAGCCTGAGTTGTCAACAAAAATAAGTGTTTTTTTTTCCTTCAGAGTGTGTTCAGAGTACGCTCTACGAGCTCCAAATCAATAGATGGGGCAGACTGAGCTAAAAGCTGTGCAAAAATATAAGCGTCAAAAGTGAGATGCTTTCAAAGCAATTCGATTTATAAAAAGAAGAAATAAATAACAAATAAAATTAGAATGGCCGACAAATGTATTTTAAATTTAAAAACAATTTTTGTTCGGGTTTTTCATTTGGCATGAGAAAGAGAAATAATTGCGTTCTTGAATTCGTTTCAGAAATACCCTTTTTTTTATAATGCACTCGCACTCAAAGGGATATTAATACCTTAATAATGAATTAACATGTGCGAGTGAGGAGAGAGAAGGAATAGAAAGATAGGAAAGAAAGTTGTCACAGTGGATTGAGATTATAGGTGATAAATATCTCACGAAAATCCCACGGGTGGCGTCCAGTTGAAACTGGGGGAATAAATAAAAACTGCTGCCCAGGCTGGGTTTGAACTCACAGCTCTAAGGTTAAGCAACGAAGCACTACATCCACTGTACCATTGCCACGCGCTCAGAACATAATTGGTTCAGAGGACGTTCGGAGCGAGCTCAATATGCACGGACTCTGTTCAGAGCTTTTTCTGAATGCAAACAGAAAAACCGCCTAATAATATCAAGCAACTATTAAACCGTTGGCTTAAGAAAAACCATTAGAAATTGATATGAGAAATACCATTTTGATATTACATATAAATGTATGTATAAGGTGTAACAAAAAGACAGAGCATGTAGGTTGGTCCGAAAAAAAAATCGTATAGGAGGGGGGTCTATTTCCCTCCGTTTAGCCAGGAGAGGCAATTTTATAAAAACCTGACTTAAATTTAAAAAAAAAGTATTAAAAAATAACGGTAACTCCCACTATGCCATGCTATATTTGTTTGTGAAGCCAAAAACCTATTATTTTATTGTAATTGTAAATGAAGTTATTTTAGTGAATTGTTTTCAAATTATTAACTTTAAAACTCAAAATTTTGAAAAAAAAAATTTAAACTAATTTTTTTTTTTTCAAAATGTTACGTAATCAAATGATATTTTTGTTCTCCAAATTCAATGCTCCCATTAATTTGAAATCTAACACTGGAAACCGTATGATTCTATGACTTTTTGTTGCCAAGCTATTGAAAAATAAAGGAACCTACTCTTCACAAAAACACGAAAAAATTGGCTAAATTATCACTTGTGCCATCCCTAAGATTTTCTTGTGCGAAATTATCACCCCTTTCTTTTTATACGCACGAAAATCCGTAAAAAAAAAAAAAAAAAAAAAAAAAAAACAAGATACACAACCTACACCACGGACCAATAAGATACAGACCGCCAACTCACTGTATGGTTTCTCTTTTGCCTACAAGCTAAAACTCAGCTGATATGCCATTTATTTTGAGAGTGTGACGCTCTCCCTTGCTTTTAAAACCCATTTAGCAAACACACCTAAAAAATAAATGGCATACGCAGGTATAGTTGCCATTACAAAATGCACAGAGAAAGATTAGCCCAGGAAAAAATTAGATAGGGGCTTTTTTTTCTTTTGATCGTTAGAGGGGTTCATTATGAGCATATGTATCGGTTTTCGACCTCGTAACTCTATTGCGTTGGCCGCCATCTTGAATTTAAGGAAAACTTGTTTTTCTTAAATAACTCGCTTATTTTCAATTTTTCACTAAAAATGCTTATGACAAAAGTTGTTTAGAATTGCATTTCCTACAACTTTGTTCATGACAATTTCTTGCCTACGACTGATATTTTTCGATTTAATTGGAAAAAACAAAAAATAAAAAATTAATTAAATTTTTTTTTTTTAAACTCAAAAAAACTTTTTTTGAAAAATTTAATTATTAATATTAATTTTTCTATAAAAAGGCTCCTATATTAAGAATTTCATCGAAATCCGTCAAGTGGTTTAGGAGAAAATCTGATTTCAAAAAACCGGTCCTATGGAAGGTACCGTTATAAGACTTCCTGAAAAATCTATTCCAACCAAAACAAAAGGTTTGCATAGAAAACACTATTCAGAAAGTTTTATCAAAATCGTAGAAGCCGCTTTTGAGAAAAATTATATTTTCACTAAAAATCGTATGCCAACGAAAATATACTTTTTCTCAAAAGCGGCTTCTACGATTTTGATAAAACTTTCTGAATAGTGTTTTCTATGCAAACCTTTTGTTTTGGTTGGAATAGATTTTTCAGGAAGTCTTATAACGGTACCTTCCATAGGACCGGTTTTTTGAAATCAGATTTTCTCCTAAACCACTTGACGGATTTCGATGAAATTTTTAATATAGGAGCCTTTTTATAGAAAAATTAATATTAATCCTTAAATTTTTCAAAAAAAGTTTTTTTGAGTTTAAAAAAAAAAAAATTTAATTAATTTTTTATTTTTTGTTTTTTCCAATTAAATCGAAAAATATCAGTCGTAGGCAAAAAATTGTCATGAACAAAGTTGTAGGAAATGCAATTCTAAACAACTTTTGTCATAAGCATTTTTAGTGAAAAATTGAAAATAAGCGAGTTATTTAAGAAAAACAAGTTTTCCTTAAATTCAAGATGGCGGCCAACGCAATAGAGTTACGAGGTCGAAAACCGCTACATATGCTCCTTATGAACCCCTCTAACGATCAAAAAAAAAAAAAAAACCCTATCTAATTTTTTCCATTTCAGCCCTTTTTTTTTGTATAATTCGACTGGGCTAGATGTACACGTATTCACAGACAGGAAAAAATATTTCGAGGGTGTTTCAGGCATGAGGAGTACGAGTTGGTGGTCTGGAGTTGGCGGTCTGTATATTGGTCCGTGACCTACACGCTACACCAACTCTCATATACTTCATTATAAAAAATTGGGTTGTTTACTTTTTTTGGAATGTACAGAGGTAGTCAAAAGTATTTACACAACGAACTTTTTTTCCATTGAAATTCAATTCAATTAAGCTCTTTGTGTGTAAATACTTTTGACTATCCTGTAGGTACCTAACAAACATTGTTTTTGTATTCATTGGCAAAAAATGAGAGAAGAGAAAAAAGTTTCGTAAGTCGAAACCGACACCAATCAAACATCATGCGCTTCCTTTTTAAAAGGATCGCGCAGCGACACGAGGGTTGTTATTTGTATGTCTGTTTGGCATGAGTATGAGGAATTCTAGATTTTCAATTTGGTATGCTCAGCTCATTTAATTTTTTTTTTTTTTTTAACATGCAAGCTATCGAGTGAGATGCACTCGAAAATAAAAAAACACAATTTTGTTATGCTGCTGACTAAAAAAGAGTGAAGTTTATTTAATTTGTACCTCTATTTATAATTACAAAGATTGTTTCTTTAGCAAAAATGCGAAATGCTTCAATCATTATTCTATTTTGTATTACATGAAATTGTTTAATTGACAAAAAATAAGTTTACAATTTGAATTTGCTTAATCAATATAATTTTGTTGGCAAAGAATTCTAAAGAATATTATTTTTACAAAGAATTGTTAAATTGACAAAATAAAAATGAGTTTACAATTTGAATTGCTTAATCAATATAATTTTGTTGGCAAAGAAATCTGGAGAATATTATTTTTACAAAGAATTGCTAAATTCACAAAATAAAAATGAGTTTACAATTTGAATTGGGGATTGGATAGGGTTCAATAGGGTTCAATGGAAGGAAGTGAGGTGTCGTGTTAACTCCCCCTTTCTTAAGTATCTGCGTCTCGCAGATTAGATATTGAGAGTGATTTGTTCTACTGAATTAATGCGGGAATTTGGGTCAACTACAGGAATATTTAGTTTTAAGGGTTCAAATGAGGGAATATGAAAATTGTTCTTGTTTTTTGAATGTTGTCTCAAAAAAAAACGAACAGAATTAGGTTGATGGTTGCACCTATAAATAGAATAGTTAGGTTAGAACCTAGGAATAACCCATCGTTTGAAGAAATATTGGAAAGTTTTTCTACGTTGTCTAGGTGGAGTTTGTGTAAATACTGTAGGTCGAGTTTTATTTCCCCTTCAGTGAGGTTGTTTTGGAGTAAGGGAGGCAGTAAGGTTTTACTCTCCCAGTTCGTATACTTTACGTTACCAACTTCGATAGATTCGTTAAAAAAATTTACAAGAAACGAACCGTTCAGATAACGAAAATGTCTGCCGTATGTTACGTTGCCGACATAATTTGTAAGGAATAAGGTACTCTCGTTGATTAGTTCTATTATTGGCCTATTTTCATAATTAAAGTCACACTTGACTTTTTCACCATTTAATAGTTTCAGTACGCAATCGTCTTTGGTGAGCTTTTGGAGTTGCGATCTTTTACAAAGAATAGTTTCTTCGATTTCCATACATTTCCCTATCATTCCAAACTGGAGGTGTTGTGAAATGAATAAATTTGAAAAATTTAAATGAATTCTCTTGTTATTCTTAATTGTTGATTTAACGATAATATTGTTAAATGTCGTGTCCTCGGTTTGAGGTAGAACAGAACAGTGGAGAGTTTGTTATATTTGGCGACAATTCCGTCCCAATCTGTTGCATCGGGGTTGCCTGCCAGCCACTTCCAAGCGGATCCTATCCAGTTGATTGACCGTTTCTCTCTTCTTGGGGTCTTGTCCTGAAGTTGTTCTAGAAGGTTTCCTATTTTTGTTTCTTGGAGTTCCAGCTGCGGTAGGTAGGCACTGTTTTTGGGTATAAGGTGGTTGATGTCCGTATTGATTTTACTTAGTACTTCTTCGAACGTGGTAAGATTAATCAAATGAATGATTTTGTAATTGCCGGTGATCATTTTTCCGTTTCCTTGTTTGATCGCTACGAGTGGGCTTTGGTATTCGTAGATGTTAACGATTGCTCCTACACAGAGGATGACATTTAATCTGTAATAGAAGGTATGTTTTTAAGGTGGGATTTATGAATTCGTTTTCCGTTGGTTGTTGTTATGGTTACTTTATTATCTAGTCCTACAGTTTCTCTACGGTAAATTGGTTTATCTTTACTTTTTATTTGTTTGTCCTTTTTAAAGACAGTTTCACCATGTTTATAGGTTTCTGGTGGTGACCTTTTTTTTTAAGCCTGTTTAGTTGATTTTTTTGGTTACGAATGATTTCGTGTTTTAGATCAGTATTGACTATATTTTTGAAATCAAGCAGGTTTTGATAGTTAATTCTTTCTGATCTTCCAAAAAAATATAGGCAGGTTTTTTCTTGGTTACCGAATGGATTGAATTATTGTACCTATCTGTTGCTATGTTGACAATTTCCTTAATAGTTAAATCCGGAAATTCTTGTTGAAGACATATAATTATTTCGATAATGGTTGAATGTACTCTTTCAATTGTTCCGTTTACTTCGCTTTTTTGTGGAGGGGCTAGGTAGACGTTAATGCCAAGGCCTTCAATATAATTAAGAACTATGGGACTTATAAAACTGCTTTCATTGTCTGTTACTAAGATCTTAGGAGCAGTGAAGAAATGAATCAATTTTATTATCCTATCTCGGATGTGTAAAGCAGATTTGTTCTTAATATGGAAGAACTTTATAAATTTAGAGAATTTATCTACACAGGTTATAAATTTTTCTCTTCTGAATTCTATAATGTCCATGTGTAAGATTTCTGTTGGGTATGAAGGAATGGGGGTGGGTTGAAGATGAGGCTTTAGGGGATGACGATCTTATTTATTTGATCGACAAACGTCACAGGAATTAACGAAATTCTTGACTAATTTAGCCGTTTGGGGAAAGTAGTATTTTTCGAGAATTTGGTTTTTGTTTTCGATATAATTCCTATGAGCTCGTTTATGTTCTTCTTGTATTACCAAAAATTTATTTTCTTCCTTGTTTAAATCTGTTACTATTCTTTGAGTTATTCTTATTTTATATCGGCTAAATGAGGTTTTATAAATTTCTTGTAAAAGCGGAATGTATTTCTCTGGAATTTTGATACCATTTAGTATATTAGGATTTAATTTTTCCTTTAGGAGTTTAGTAAGAGTTTCTTTGTCATAAGAGTGCAGCTTAATATAGTGTCTTTGATATTTTGGATGAGGTTCCTCGTAGCATGTCATTTCATTGCCCTCAGAAAAGATAAGTTGATTTTTAAAAAACGTTAATAGGTGCTTCGCAGTGTGGTATAAGATCACTGCTATCTTCTTCAGCACTGTGTTGAGTTCCGGAGGATGAAGTTATTACGTTAAGTACGGGAAGTCGCGAAAGTGCATCTGCGACAACATTCGATCTTCCAGGCTTATATACAAGAGTATAGTTAACTCTTCTATTCTTGCCTTCCATCTTCTCAATTTCGCGTTATTATTGCGATTACTCAATGCAAATGTTAGAGGCTGATGGTCTGTGAAGATTTGAATGTTTTTGGCACCGTAAAGATATGTTCTGAGTTTATCAAGGGACCATATTATCGCTAGCATTTCCTTTTCGATTGTTGAAAACCTTTCTTCTGTTGTGTTCAATGATCTAGAAATAAATGTAATGGGTCTGTCGTTGCCTATATCGCCTTGAGACAGAACGGCCCCTATAGCATAATTGGATGCATCGGTCGTAAGGATAAAAGGCTTTTCAAAATTGGGAAATATGAGAATATCTGAAGATATAAGCATATCTTTAAGGTTTTTGAATGCTTTTAAGGCTTCAAAATGAATTTCAACTTTTTTTGATTGATTTGCTTTTATTTGGGCATCTTAATCTGGTGAAAACCAGACGTAAGATCGAGGGTCGTGAAGAATTTACATTCTCCTAAACTCGCAAGAGTATTTGTTATATACGGAATAGGATAAGCATCTGGAATAGTTATTGCGTTCAGTCGTTTGAAGTCAATAACAAGTCTGTATTGCCTTTCACCTGCGGAGTTGGGTTTCTTTGGAACGATCCAAAGTGGGGAGTTGAAAGGACTTTTAGATGGTCTTATAATGCCATCAGAAAGCATTTTGCTAATTTGGGATTCGACCTCTGCCCTTAGGTTAGCGGGGTAAGGGTAGGATTTTGTGTATATAGGTTCGGATGAAGTGGTTCTTATTTCTGCACGAACGCTGGTATCTATTGTACCACTATCTGAGATTGGTCCGAAAAGATTCTCATATTTGCATAAAAGGTTTTGAATATGATTTTCAGGGTCTAGGATGTTTGTTTGGATGTTATTTACTTCTTTTGATTGTTTTTCCTTGAGATTGATTTTAATGTCTGGGGCTAAGATAAGGATGTTGTTTTTTCTGTCTATTACGGCTTCTAATCTTTTAAGGGTATCATCTCCTATGATCCCGTCAAATGATTTGAGACCTGGGACGACAAAAAAATCAAAAAAGGTACTATTGCCGATAGGTTTGAAGAATTGAGCACTGATTTTACGTGTTATTTCTAGTTGTCCGGTAGCAGATTGTATTTTAAATGGAGAAGTGACTGGTTTAGAATTGTAAGCAATTCTTTCAGGCACGAAGTTTTTGTTAGCTCCAGTATCTATCAAGAATTTTAAGATTTCGCCATATCTAGTAACATATTCTAAGTATGGTACGCTAGAGAGGCTTCCGTTTTAAAATTTAGCTCTGCTAAATCGTCATTATTACCATCATCGTCCCATGCATCCTGGAAGGCTTTGAAATATTCCTCATTCAGTATCTCTTCTTCGTTTTCTTCCTCTTTAATATCTTGATCCGTGATAACATCTGTTGCGAAGAGGCGTTGCTGCTTCTGCGGAAGGTTATCAGAACCATTGAGTCTTTTTGGCACCATGTCATTTCCAGATCGATTCGTGTAGTTAATTTGACGACTTTGAATAGATTTGTCCACTTCCATGGGCTGTAGAGGCTTGGGGTTAGATGGCCTAGGAGGTGGTAGGCTGTTCCACGTTGGTTTTTGTCTTGGATATCGTTTGTATAGTTGGGACTTCTCCATGGGTGTTAATCTTGTTTGGTATTTTGGGGGGAACATTTGGTTGATCGGAGCAGTGATGGTGTTGTTGTTATTTCTTTGGTGTATTTGAAAATTCTTAAAATTTAAATTTTGAAATTCTAAACAAGAGGTATAAGCCTCTGGTAAGGTTTGGGGTTTTTGGATAGTGAGCATTTTAGAAACGTCTCCGTTAAGGCCTCTGATAAAGATGTCTAATGCTCTGTTACGGTAATTTTCCGTTAAGGCATTTACCGTTTGCTGAGAATAGTCCTCAGTCTTGATTTTGTTAATTAGAAGTGACAACTGATGATTTACCCTGTCAAAGAACTCGTCTATAGTTCTACGACCTTGGGTTAGTAAATTGAGTTCGTGTTCGAGTGTGCGAACATCACGTTTGTCTGCGTAATGCAACGACAAACATTTTTTAATTGTGGGCCATTCGTCATCGAAGATGTTGTAGGATACGAGGGCAGCATCGGCTGGACCTCTAATTTTTTGGCGAATATGTTGCAATATCGCTCTATATATAGGCTTCGTTTTTACGATGTCGTAGTCTTTAAGAATGGATTCTACATTGTGGACCCATGAAATATACTGGACCGCATTGCCGTCAAAGACTTGGAGGTCTCTAACGCAGTCGGGAAGTTTGCTTATCTCGGTTAGATCTTTCTCGGTTTGAGGAACCGGTAGAGTGGTTGTTGCATTCTGGGGCGGTGTAACCCTGCTTTCAACCTGACTTAACCGATCATTTAAAACATTGATCTGCTCAGTTTGGGTATTAATAGCCGCTGTCAATTGCTTTACTATTTCAGTCAATTGCTCTATACTAGTCATGGTTGAAGGGGTTAGGAAAAGGAATTTGGGATAGCAAAATATTGTTCTCTGTTTATTATTTAAGTTAAGTTTTTGTTAAGTTTAAGTTTCTTCTTATAAAAGCAGACAGAAAATTATAATCTTTTAAAGTTTTTTTTTTAAATTTCACTACGCTTAAATTTTTTGCGAAGAAAGGAAAATTTTTTTTTTTGAAATCAGTAAAAATTATTTTATATGTTTAGGTATATTTCAATTGCGTAAGTATTTTTTCTTAATATATTATGCTGCCCATAAAGGTATGGTTTAACTTAAAGTTTCGTATTTATATTTAGTATTGGTACTGATTCAATTATGTCACTTATATGATTAAGATTTTTTTGTAAAATTAAATTTTTCCAGTAGGTATTATAAATAAATTCGCCTTTAATAATTTCTCATATCAAAATATAATTGGTAGGTATTTTAATTGAATTGTATACGTAAGTTTGCCCTTAAAATTTTTATATCAAAATATAATTTTCATAAGTATTTTAAAATACAAGTAGCTTCTAAGTAATGTTTTATTTTAAGAATATGTTGTTCTTACAGCAAAATTTCCTGCATCGTTGGGGTTCCGTTTAATCCTCTTTGCTTCAGCTACTGGGGAACGGGGTGTTCCACGGTTTGATGCACTGCGGTTATTCTTTTGTTATCTGCAAATCCTCGTTGCTTCGAAGAATGTCTTTATTTCGTAGGCGGTTCTTATGTTTTACCTTTTTTTTGCTTTAAAGTTTTATATACTTTTTGTGAATACTTTTCACGAATCACTTAACTTTTTTACAGGGCGGTTCTTATGTGGTCACCTTGTTTAAGTTTAAATATTCTTCGCGAATGACTTTAGCGTTTTAATTTTTAAATATTTTTCGCGAATAACTAAATTTTTCAGCAGGGCGGTTCTTATGTGTCACCTTTAGCGTATTAGTTTTAGATATTTTTCGCGAATCACTAATTTTTTCAGCAGGGCGGTTCTTATGTGTCACCTTTAGCGTATTAGTTTTAAATATTTTTTCGCGAAGCCGTTACGGTTCTTTATGCACTCGTACTACGCGGTTCTTATGTTAACACGATCGTTACGTGGTTTAATTTTGTCTACCGGGTACGCGGTTCTTATGTTGCGCAGTACTTTTTCACTTTACGCGGTTCTTGTGTTACGCGTGGTTACATTCCGGTATTAATCTGTTCGGGCGCCAGTTATCGAGTGAGATGCACTCGAAAATAAAAAAAACACAATTTTGTTATGCTGTTGACTAAAAAAGAGTGAAGTTTATTTAATTTGTACCTCTATTTATAATTACAAAATGCTTCAATCATTATTCTATCTTGTATTACATGAAATTGTTTAATTGACAAAAAATAAGTTTACAATTTGAATTTGCTTAATCAATATAATTTTGTCGGCAAAGAATTCTAAAGAATATTATTTTTACAAAGAATTGCTAAATTGACAAAATAAAAATGAGTTTACAATTTGAATTGCTTAATCAATATAATTTTGTTGTCAAAGAAATCTAGAGAATATTATTTTTACAAAGAATTGCTAAATTGACAAAATAAAAATGAGTTTACAATTTGAATTGGGAATTGGATAGGGTTCAATAGGGTTCAATGAAAGGAAGTGAGGTGTCGTGTTAACTTGCATTTGTTCTGGTATTCGACATCTGTGATGACTAAGATCTGGTTTTTTGGTATTCTACATCTGTGTATTTCTTTTGTCTGTGATAACACCTAAAAGAAAAAACATGGCACCTACACTTTAAATATTAAAGGTTTCTTAACATGTATTATCGGGTTTCCAGTAATAGGCAAACTTTTTTAGGCTTAACCAATTTTTTCATAACTTATTTAAAAAAAAATTATTAACATCGTGGGTTATTTTTAAGGAGTTTTTCATTGATAACTGCGTTTTTAAGTTGTAGCTAAAAACGGACATTGTCTGTTTATAAACGGCTTAATTTAATTAGAAGTCTTCCCATACCGAAATGACAGGAAAAATTAACATATTGGGGCCTATCATGGTAACCGATCGGTGAGAAATTTCCTCAGATTCGGACGAAATGTACGAATTTTGTATCATGGTAGCCGTTCTGACTGATTAACCGGACATTCTTCTGAAAAATATTACGTTTAAATGTCAAAAACACAGCGACGCACATTGAATTCATGCGATCCAACGCGTCTATTTGATATGTGTTTCTTCCTATTCTCGCCGACAGCAAATAACATGTGGAACTTATTGCGGTAAATTTTACCACAACAAGTTTTGCCAACCCATTTCCTCTAATAACTTTTGTTTTCTAATCCCTTCCTGTTGCGGCTCCAAAATACTCTAAAGAGTGCAGTAGAAACCTGGTCCATCAGCCAGAGGACTGCTCTTTAAGTATTTTGGAAAAGTAACCAATCTACCACTAAATCTTGGAGTTGTCGACAGAAGGTCGAAAGAGCCGAAAGGCATGAAGATGACTCATGTCCAACGATGTGTGAACTATAATCACACCAACATAAATGTAGTATGGCCGAGTGCCCACCATAAAGTGTCGGACATCAAAGAAAAATCACAATGATGTGTTTTTCCCTTTTTTATAGTTTCTGCACGAAGGTCTACAAAATTAAGATTTTTCCCATTTATAAATTCAACCATTTTAGTTGGAAAATGGTTTAGTTCTTTCCAGCAAGAATATTCTCCTCAAAATAATTAATTTGGGCCGTTTTGGGCTGGGGACTTTGCGCGTTGTGTCGTAGTTTTTCACTTGCCTCTTTTAAAATAAAATATAATTGACATGATACGGCTGAACACGTCCACTGAGCCTACGAGGATCGCATCCTCAACGCATAGGATCGCGTGCAATGGTTGTATCACCGCTCTCAGCCGCACGTCTCTGCATAGATGGGCGAGATGCTGCTGCATGACTGAGACAAGAACACCACCACGCAAAAGATCCGAAGAGGGTGGCTTTATGGTCGGGGCGAAGTGGACAAGCGAAGCCTCCTTTTTGATGGAGATTCAATTTTGGATTGGATAAAAAAAGAGGAGAAATTTTTGAGAAAGAAAAAGGAAAGTGAAAAATCTATCGTGGTTTTAAGCGAAATTTTAAAATAAAACTTAGAATATAAAGAGGAAATTCGATTGAGGAAATCGAGATTTTAAAATTAGAAGAGCCTTGAGGAGAATATCTTTGCTGGAAAATTTTTGAGAAAAGCTAAGTATTTCTGTGTCTGGTGGTGTCCAGAAATTTTAGCTTGTTAATTGTTTGTTTAATTGGTTTTTAATTCGTTCTGTTTGTGACCCTATGTGGGGCAAACAAATTTATATAAAGTAGACCTTCGCTGACTATTCGTTTTCCTTCCAAGATTGTGGGACTCGTGACCTTGTTTTATTCTTACCTTCAATTACCATTGTGATCTTCCTTTGTGTCACCGTGACACAAAACAGTGTTTGCTTTTCTTTATTTGCTTAAACCTATTCCTAATTTCGAGAATTAGCCTTCTGCTAACCTCGAAATACATTTGTTCTATTTTTCTTTTTGTTGAAAAGACTCTGGGTTTTCGCCCAGGCCTTCTGCCAAGGTTTCCCAGACCAAACACTTCACAATCAATAAAAGATTCGAATTTCCCATTGGGAATAATAATCCAATTGTTTATTTCTTTCAAAATTGAAGACACTTTTCAGCTTCCATTTGGTAAGGCAAACTACCATAAAAGTTTCCTGGCGCCCACTTTCGTATATAGGTACACTACTGTACATCTATATATACCTACCCACCTTTTATTCATCAACAATTTACATTTTATTAATCGAGCGCGATTAATAAAAATTTCGTTCTTATCGAACCCACTCCCAGCTGAGCTAACGGGAGACAGCACTGCATTTGCTGTATCTCTTTTTTGTGTATCTCTTTTTTTTATCAAACACACCGGGCGACGTTTGACGTTTCAATTGTTACTTCCAAAGTCGTTGCACATCGTATCTGTGCATTTGTTTATTTTTTTTCCTTTAATAAAATATATTCGCGTTTTAGTTTTGGATTCGGGTAATCCAAGTAGTTCAATAATTATAGATTATAGTTTAAATAAATTAATTCGCGGTCGGTGTGTGTTCGGTTTTTGTTTATTAGTAAAAAATATTCCTAGCAAACTTTGTCGGATGGTAATCAAAAAAAAAAAAATATTTTCAAATAAAAAGGAAAGACAAACTATTTAATTTCTTTTGTATTTGTTTTGTGACTCCCTTTTCTTTGTTTGAGGTTCTCTGCTTGTATTAATATATTTCATCCCTTAAAAGTACGGCAGTGCTGTGCAGGAATATTCCACTACAAAAGAGGTTCATACTTAATTTATTTTTTCTTTTCCTTATGCCATGTGTGCGCGTCAGTACGCATTTGTTTTTGTATTGCTCTTCCGATTCGGATACCATGAACACAGTAAATGCTCTGACCGGGAATTTTCTCCGATCGGAGGATTTCCCCGAACGGAAACCATGAAAAGGGCCATTATGCTCCAAGTTCGGGACATAACCACTTTTTAAATAAAGAATTTGAACTTCTTTGCTTATTTTTTTCCTACAAAGAGTCCCTAGTTCTTGTTGCATGTGCTATTGCATCCAAAGAGCAAGTACGTGCGACCAAGTCGCGCATTTTATTTAATCAACTATCCTTTATAATGAAACTGAATTCGAAGAAGTTGAAATAAACAAATCACTTTTGTTCCCTCCTAAGTCCTATGTCCTATAGGAATTGTAAAAATTCTTATACAAATTCCTTTCCTTTATCTCTGGTTCTCTTGAGACACATTAAACATTAAATGACTAGACCATCATCGGTTCAGCGCTCTCTTTCACACAAAACTTTTACAAATTATAATAACCTTCTTTTTTCATTGTAGGACTTTTCGGATCAATTGCCCGAGACAATTGACGACATTAATGGTACGTTGATATTTAAAAATGTATCCGCCGAGAATCGTGGCAACTACACCTGCATCGCTAGTAATACCCAAGGACAAATAAATGCCAGTGTAAGTATTGCTGTGGTTGTGGCACCCAAGTTCTCTGTAGCACCCGAAGGACCAATTCAAGCAACAGAGATGGGTGTTGCCAGTATTCATTGCCAGGCTATTGGGCACCCCAAACCAACTATTCAATGGGATAAGGACTTGAAGTATTTGAGTGAAAATAACACAGATAAGAATCGATTCAAGTTTTTGGAGAACGGAACTCTGGAAATCACTGAAGTGCATTTGGATGACGAGGGACGGTATGGGTGTACGATTGGCAATAGCGCTGGTTTGAAGCGCGAGGAAGTCCGTTTTGTGGTGAAAGGTAAAGATTTTTTTTTTAATTATAAAAGAAGAGAGATTTTTAATTAGGATTTTGCAGCAGTCGAGGGCTTTGCTACAGAAGAATCATCCGATGGGTTTCTTATCACTCGAGCGGTACTCATAACAATGTCAGTGGCTTTTGCTTATATAATCCTAGTGGTAGGACTTATGCTGTGGTGTCGTTATCGTCGACAAGCTCGTAAAGCACGCCTTACTGAAGCCGGCAAGGAAAACGTAGAATCCGGTGAAATAAATAACAAAATATCTGAAATAGAACCATGTCTACCGGAAAATGGAAAATCCGAAAAAAATAAGTCTAAGAAAATAAACGGCACGAACAATCCTCGTGGCAGTGGCAATGAGGCACAAAAAAGTGATGACACTATATCGAGTGTAAATTCCAAAGGCTCCAAGAAGTCACATGCCTTCGATCAATTAGCTTTGTCACGGTGTAGCCTTTCGGAACTCATTCAAATTGGCCGTGGTGAATTTGGCGATGTTTTTGTTGGAAAAATAAAATCTTCACTAATAAAAATCAATGAAGCAAGTGAAAAGGACACAGATGAGCGACAGAGTGGAACTCCTCCGAATATGGAAAAACGACGCTCAAAAACTTCAATGGATGACATTGAGGAAATCAGAGAAGAACAAGAATCCAGTACAGAAGTTTCAGATGAATATAAATTGATTTTGGTAAAGGCTTTAAACAAAGTCAAAGACGAAACAGCATGTCAGGAATTCAAGAGGCAAATCGAAATGTTTCGGGCAATATCACATAAAGGGGTTGTTAAGCTCTATGGCCTATGTCGTGAGAAGGATCCACACTATTTGGTCCTTGAATATACTGACTGGGTAAGTTATATTTTCTTGTTTGTTATTTTTCGAAAACACGCTATATCATCAGAATTTTTCAACCATAGGAGTTCATGAAAACTTAAATCCATTACAGTACCATTCACTTAGTTCAACTTTTTCATAATATAGTTTTTCAAACCCTTTTTCTTTCTTTCAGGGTGACTTGAAGCAATTTCTTCTAGCCACAGCTGGTAAGGCGAATACAGCTACTACTGCGTCTGCGCAAAATGGAACGAACGGCGCAGTTGTCGGTTCAATACCACCTCTTAAAACTGGACAAATTTTAGCTGTAGCATATCAAATTGCTCGGGGAATGGATGCAATTTATCGTGCACGTTACATTCACAAGTAAATCTCGATGCGATAAAGTTATTTCGCCGTCTAAAATATTAAATTAATTTTTGTAATATTGTTTTGGGATTAAGCATTAAAATCATATTCATTTGCATGTTGCATAGAATTAATCGCTCAAAAAATAATGTCCATTTATCGATTTTTGTTCTCCCACTCTGTCTTTATAGGGATTTAGCGACGCGCAATTGTATAATCTCGAGTGATTTTATTGTTAAAGTTTCATATCCGGCATTATCGAAGGAGAAATACAATCGGGAATATTTTAAACATCGAAATACATTACTTCCAGTACGTTGGTTAGCACCTGAATGCATCCAAGAGGATGAATTTACAACGAAGAGTGATATCTATGCCTATGGGGTTGTTGTCTGGGAGCTGTTCAATCAGGCGACAAAACTGCCATTCGAAGAACTTAGCAATGAGGATTATTTGCTAAAGAGTTCTGGTGGAAGCTTGCAATGGAATGTGGCTGAAGGAACACCGGAGGCTCTTGAGGAAATTATGGTGAGTGCAGTTATTATGTTCTTATGTTGTTTTTGCCTGTATCGGCACCAGCCTCAAAGGCTGGATCGATTTCGTTCACGCTTCGTAAATACTATTTTTTAAAACATCTTACAGAGGGTTTTTGTGGTTTATAAAACAAACGGTACCCCACATGATTTTTAATGCAAAACTTTTTTTTAACAAAACTGTCTTAATGGTGTTTTTGATTATTTTTTTCAAAATCGGTTTGATAATTTTTGTTAAAATTTTATTTTCCTGAAAAAACTATCAAGGTTCTAAAAATTCGCATGCACGAAGAAAATATAAATATGTATCTTGTAAAATTGTCCACAAAAATCTGGTCGAACAATTTTGTAGTTTTGTATTTTTTTTTTTGGCAAGTATTCATGTAGGTAATATTTTATTAAAAACATTAAACTAAATACAGAATATTTAGATTAGATTTAATCTAAAAGAAAAAGAATAGAAGTAAACGCGCGCGACGACATCCATCCTTATACTGCCGACCAAAATGAATTTTCGCTTTAGCCTGTAGCTGTCCTCTTTTCGTTCTCCCTCTTTGATGATGATGCGATGACTATACTCTATTCAGGTAATTCGTTCAGCACATGCCTTATGAGGGAGCTTTTTATCTACCACTGATGCCTGCAGGTTATCCTAATGGCAAACTAAAACAGAAACTGCCTCTGAAATTAAACTTAAACCACTGAACTAACACAAGAATTGTTGTTGTGATTTTCTATAAATTTGTCCGCACCCATGACCTTTCAGTTTGACTGCAAAAAGCAGACTAATTTTTTTTCGTTTTGTTTAGTATCTTCACAAGGCCAATCCTACATGTCATCGGCCTCCGATGATTCGCACCGCCACAGCTTCAAATTATCGGCCGAGGAACAAGTATTATAAGGGCCTTCGCTGGTACCGATTTTCTCGAGCTCGTATCGGTCATTGCCTATCAGTTTGGTGATTTTATACGGTCCATAAAAACGATTTCGCAGTTTTCGATGACTGCCAATTATCATAATGTTGTTTCTGACGTTCTTGGGCACGTATAATATTCTGCCTCGATGCTCACACCTTTCGTTTACGAACTCAGCTAACATCTCCTTACGAAGTACTTCGAAAACAGACTCATCGGTGCCACCTCTCATCTTCACTCCGGTTAAAACTTTGTTAAGATTATTAAAAAACGACCGCTTCTTTTCACTCGTAATATCAGACTCGTCTGATGTCTTGTCATTCGGCCGATCGCGAACCTCAAGTTCAGCTATGGGAAGCCGCCGACACGTTTGAATACTCAGCACAATTCAAGAATATATTTGTTTGCACTTTGATTGACCCAAAACGTCGGTAAGGTGATACCGTCTGGTCAATCAAAGTGAACAAGGCAATTTGAAATGCGCTGAGTTCAACGCACGACGACTTCCTCCAGTCAGTGGCCGGGTGGTAAGTATGTACATGCATAGCTATGCATGTACAACATCCCTCCCCCCCTGGGGGGAGCTCGTGATCAGCCGCATAACAATCGCCAAGACCGAATCATTTTTATTTATAAATTTTCTTAAATATAGGTGTTGTAACATTTTTTTTTATATTAAGCAAATACAGTCTTTCTTATAATATTAAACAATGCTAAATGCTCTAAAGTTGTTTTTCTTTCTTAAAACCAAAATTGAGCTAATTATTTTTTTTTTTTTTTTTTTTCGTTTAAAACCAACAAAAAAAACGGATACATATATTTTTTAAATCTATAAACATTTTCGTGTAGGATTTTAATAACTATATTACAGAAATTGTCTTCAAATTAACAAGCATTAATTTTTCATTAATATGTAATTATTATAGAAAACAGAAATCTAGTCCAATAAGTTAATTCAAAGGAATTTAATTATTTCATTTATAATTATTTCTTATAGTCTAATTTTTAATCTTAAATCTTATGTTGAATATTACAATTTTACATTCTATTTCCTTTTCTCATTATTTCAATTCAATATTCGTTAATCTTTTTTTTTTTTTTTTTTTTTTTTTTTTTTTTTTTTTTTTTTTTTTAAACGCGGGCAAATGTTAAATTTCTCGATGATTTCCTTGATGGCAGGTCACGGCTATCTTCATTTGGCGAGGTTGGGCATCCTTCAGACTGCTTGTGGACGATAGGCGACAATATATTGAAAATTGGTTGTGGTACGTAAGCGTTGGAGGATTTTCTGCAACTGTACAGCCTTAGAGCAAAAACGATAATAAGTGCAACTACTACGAAACTGCTGATGAATATTATAGAGTACCGATGAATTTGCACTTCATATAATTGATCAATAGCTTTCCTGTTGTTTTCCAACTGATCAGCTTCCCTTTCCAGCTCACTCAGGGCTTTCTTCCCCTCCGAAAGTGTCGTTAACATATCTGCATGATTTCTGATCTTGAGAGGTGGCAACTTGTGAGGAGCTTCAATTGTCACGTCTTCATGTTTGATTCTTAAAGCTTCGATTATGTCTGTGTGATTAACTTTTGGCTGCCGAATCTCTAGTTCGGTTTTCAATATTTCTTCGTATGGTAAACGCAGCTCTTTGGTGCTTATTTCACAGGATTTTTCGATTTTAAGTATGCCAAGATTTTGCAGAATTGGGGCATAGTGTGTGCCATCGCAATCAAAATTTAAAACTAATGGGTCTCTTAGAGTGAAAAACCATTGGTTACTTGTGGCCATCTTTAATATTAATCCTTTAGTTGCGGGAATAGCCACGTATTTACAATTTTGCGATGACGAAATGGCATGTTGAAGAAGTTCTACCACACATTCGGAACTGCCGCTGGTATGTATTGGCCTGTTATATTTGCAAACTTTCACGGAATGTGAAGAATTCAAACTAACATCGATGCATTTTTCGAACTCTTCTTTTGACAAATCCACATAAAGACCCTGATTTTCGGCGATGTACTCAATCTTTACTTCGAGTATTAGATCCCATTTGGTGTTGAGCTTTGTGGGAATAGGATAAATTTTATGTATGTCAAACATATTCACTTCGGGCAGAGGTATTGATACCTTTATGATAAGTGAATCCTTTTCGAGGTAAGTGGACAGTGTATATGCCTGGTGTAATACAGAGAGATCTTGGATAAGCCACCTAGGCTTTGATGTCTGTTTAATTTTATCCAGGATATCGGTAAGATTTTTAGAGTCTAAAATGAAGGGATGTAGTTTATGCTGATACAAATCATTAAGAATTGACAATTCGATAGTTTGGCGGTTTTGGATTTCGATTAGCTTAGATATGATGAATAATATCATCTCGTTTATTTTCGTTTTGAGTTGAAGGGAAACTATTGCGTTGTTTGTTGCTCCAGCAAACTGATTGAATTCTGCACTTACGTTGTTGAGATTTTTCGTTATTTGTTCAACCTCTAGCATTAACGTTTTTACTGGTGTGTTCAGCCTATCGAAATTTGAGTTCATAACAGTAATCTGTTTCCGAATAAGGTCCATGGTTTGTTGGTCATTTCCTCTTAATATTCGCAGCTGGTTGTAAATTTTGTTGGAATCATCACTGTCCATTGTCCCGAAGGCCCATTTGGAAAAATGTCCAATTGCTTCTAATGCCCGTTTACTTCTGCGTTGGGTGAACACGTGTTATAGGTGAATGTTGTTCTGTCGCAAGTTGTTTGTAATGACTCGTACTTCATTAGTCACCAGATCAAAAGATTGTTGGAAACTGTCTGATCTAAGCATTTCACATAGTTTAATGATTTTACTATCACATTTATCCGTAAAATTTAAAACTGTTGAGAAATCCATTGGTGTCATCTTAGTAAAAATTGTCCAGGTGTTTTTGTAAAAGAGTGCTCTTCCGATTGTCTCGAATATCGCTGGAGATGGAGATAGCTCTTGGAGTTGGAACGGTGATGATGGTGAACTTAGTCCATTGATAAAAAAAACATTTGCCTTGTCCCATGTTGCTGCACGAGCACGTAGCACTGATATTTTCATTAATAAAATTATTATAAATTGATATTTTTTAAGGAAATTCATTATTGATACCATTTTTTTTTCTTTCAACGTTTACAAATTAAATAGCATATAAATAATTTAAAAATATTGTGTAATATAATTATAATGTAATATAATATAATAATATTTATAATTTAGTAATGTAAGTTTATTATTATTAATTTTTTTATATTTTTTCTGTTGGTTTTAATATATGTACATACATATCTATTAGGGTGGCCGTTTTCGTATGGACAAAAATAAAATTCGTACGTAATCTGAAAATAGAAAAAAAAAACTTTTAATTACCTATTGATTTAAAAACAAAGTTATTAAATGCGAAGAAATTCGTTAATCTTGTTAGGAGTGGAAGGGTTTTAATTGGTTGTTATGCACCCTTTTTTGGACAATTTTTATTTCATTTTCTCCCTTCTGAATCCTGCTTAACGCGTCCGCATTACAATTGGTTTTACCAGGTTTGAAAATTATCTTATAATCATATTCCGACAACTTGTGATGAAATCTGATAAGCCTCGTAGTCGGATCCTTAACATTGAAGACTCCAATCAGAGGTCGGTGATCCGTATATACTGTAAAACGGCGTCCAAGAAGGTATGTGCGAAAATGTTTGCATGCCCATACTATTGCCAAAAGTTCCTTTTCTATCGTCGAATAATTTTTTTCCGATTTATTCAGTTGCCGGCTTGCATAAGCAATAGGCTTATCCTCACCTACTTTACCCTGGGACAAAACAGCTCCCAATGCTTCGTTGCTGGCATCGGTAGTCAAAACAAATGGTTGCGTGAAGTCTGGATAGATAAGAACAGGTGGTGTGGAAATCGCTTTCTTGAGAAACTTAAATGATTTCTCACAATCTGGGGACCAATCGAATCTATTTTCCTTTCTCAAAAGCTTTGTTATTGGGGCAGCTATTTTGGAAAATTGTGGTATGAATTTTCTATAGTAGTTGGTTAGTCCCAGAAATGATTGCACCTGTTTTATTGTTGTAGGTCTTGGAAAATCTGCAACACACTTTGTTTTAGCTGGGTCGGGTGAAGCTCCAGCCTCAGAGCATATGTGTCCCAAATATGATACCTCACGACGCAGAAAATTACATTTCTCGGTATTTAATTTGAGATTATGCTGCCTGAGTTTACCTAAAACTTTAGATAGTTTTTGGTTGTGTTGTTCAAGATTTTTTCCATAGACGACAATATCATCCAGATATACGAAGCAATCAATGCCATGCAACCCGGTCAGGATGTGATTCATTATCCTTTGAAAAGTTGCCGGAGCACCGGTCAGACCAAAAGGCATTCTATTAAACTCGTAATGCCCTGTGCTTGTACTGAACGCGGTTTTTGCTCGATCGGCTGGATCGATCAACACCTGATGGTAGCCGCTTGCCAAATCCAAGGTTGTGAAAAATTGGCAGTGTCCCAATTGGTCAAGGATTTCCTCTATTCTCGGTAGGGGAAATGCATCTTTAATGGTGACTTCGTTAAGCTTTCTAAAGTCAACAACGACTCTCCACCTTTTTTGACCCTCGACCGATTTTTTAGGTACAATAAGCAATGGCGAATTCCATGGAGATTTACTTTCAGAAATTATTTTTTGGTCAAGCATCTCCTGCACTTGCCTTCCAATTTCCATTTTATGAATCTCCGGGGTTCTATATTGCTTTGTGTTGATCGGTGCTTGGTCAGATTTGGTGGGTATGTTGTGTACTAACACGGGTGTGTAGCTTAACTGATCGCCCTTTAGTAAAAATACATCATTAAACTTGATGCATAATTCCTCTACGGACTTCTTTTCCTCATTGATTAAATTTTCATCCAATTTTAAGGAGTCTAAGAGAAGTTTTATTCGTTCACTGTTATATTCTTTTGGAAAGTTCGACATAATTTTTGCTCCCGAATTCTTATCAAGAATTTTATAATTCTTGAAATTGGAATGGGTAGGTACAAAATGTCTGTCCATGAAATAGTCCTCAGTTGTGCAATTTAAAATAGGGACATGGACGTGACTTTCGCTTGCTTTTACAATTGTGTTACCCAAATAAATCCCACTATCAATTTCCTGTGAATGTATCAAGAGTTCATTTGATTTTGAATTCGGGACAAGTAACTTAACAATTGTTTGAGTCCGAGCTCCAATTTTACACTTAGCAACCTTTTCATTTACTAAAGACATGGCAGGCAGACTCGAAGGCCAACATTTAAGAGGTAATTCAATTAAATCCTCCTTTTTCCCACCCAAGAAAGTTATTCTTTTGGAATCTGCGTCGATGATTGTATGATTCCAAAGGATATCACGACCCAGTATACCGTCAGCAGGTATATCACTGCCATCGACTATGTTCCATTTTGTAAAGAACTTCTTTGGGAAAAATAAATTGGTTTTAATTGTACCTAATGTTGTGCCTACACCGCCAAAGACACCACCCAGTTGCTTGGTTTCTCGGATGTTTATATTGTCTGCATTTATTAAAGAACTTCTTTTAAGTAAGCTCGAGTCTGCCCCTGTATCTACCAGAAGAAGTACCTTTCCGTTCTTAGCTAATGGCATAGGCAGCTCGACGAACACGTCGTGCTTACGAAGATTCCTTAATGCATACAATACTTTATTTTTATCTTTAGTCATAGCAAACTGGGGCAAAAACTTTAAAACCTTTAGAGTTAAACACCTACAATTGTCTGCCAAACAGATAAACAAATTTTTCACCTTTAAACAGCACTCACTCAAAACGAAACGAATATGTAGAATAAGTAACCAGAGATCGAACTGACCTAGGTTTACTTTTGCCCCAGATACTAGTGGCCTTGATTTTCGCTTCGTTTTACGAACCGACTCAAAAGTGAAGAAATTTGACTCCTTCGAAACAACATTTAGATTCTTTTTTTCTTTTTGTCGTTGAAGTTCGTTTGATATATTATGTGCTGATGATGGCATTGGTTTATTTGTTTGCTTTTTAATTGTTTTTTTTGTGTTTGTTTTTGGCGGTGATTGGTTTGTGGAAGGGAAATTTTTTGGGGCACAATTTATTGATTTAAACTGGCCCCTGGACCGTTTCCCGATTGCTCTCTCAGATAATTCTTCTTAGAGAAACAATCGTCTTCCACATGCCCCATCCTAGAACACCACTTGCATTTTACTCTGGGCTTTTGGCTTGTTGTCCGTGTAGCCCGTATTTGCGAGCGGGGACAACTATTTTGACTATGCCCGTAGTCCTCGCAAGTATCGCAATATGGTGTTTTTTTCCGAATACGACATTCAACATAGGTGTGGTTTTGTTTACCACAGAATCCACATGTTGCAATTGATTTTGTGGTCCTAGTTGGCTGTCTATTGCTTGGTTGGGGGGGAGTCTTGGAAATAAGGTGTGAAGTGCGGTATAGGTGTAATCTGATTATCTATCTGAAAATGAGGTGAATAATTTTGTGAGTGTGGGGAATAATTATGTAAGTGTGCCTGCAGAGGCATACTTGGTATCGCTCGAGGTTGTTGTGGTGAGTAGGGGTGTGTAATTTGCGTTAAGAAATTGGCGTGCGGAAGTTGAGGTGTTGCCAAAACTGATGCTTGTTGCGCTAGCTCAGCTAATTTATCAAGATCCTTCTCCGTTGTTGTAAGCATATATTGACGCAAACAGGGATCAAGGAGGCCTCTTTTGAATGCCACTACTGCTGAAGAGCTTAGCTCTTTGACGAGACCTATTGATTCGGAGGCATTATAACTCGAATCAATAATTTCTTTCGCCTTTGACTGTAAGCACAAAAGACGCCTTGCAAAAGAGTGAATATCCTCTGTTGCAAGTTGATGGGTTTGTTTAATGTCTTGCAGTACCGAGTCTAACGTTCTTACAGGTAAGTACGCATTTTTCATCGCCTTTTCCAGGTCTTTCAACGTCTTGGGAGTGTTAGTTCGAATCAGCTCGAATGCATCGCCTGTAAGTCTCGTAGTGAGTAAGGAAACGTAAAGCTCTTCGTCTGCACTTGTCAAGCACTTGAGACCTAGTTGGCACGCATTCAGAAATTCGTACACTCTCGTAGGCAAATCAGGTGTTTGCAGACCTGAGAACTGAGGGATGACACGGGCAACTACCTTGGATATGTTTTCGTACGACATTTTTGTGCTTTTATCTGAAGTTGTGTGACTTACAATTTCTGGTACTTCAATGACCTTAAGAAGCTCGTCTTCTAAATGCTGCTCTTCTTGTTTATTTCCTGGGGTTTGAACTCCCTTACTAACAAGTTTCTTAAGAGGCGTAATTGGCGACGATGTTGAAAACAACGTCAAGAGATTTTTCTGACAAACCGGTGCCGAGGATTGTTCAAGTTTTTCTTTCAAAACTTTCTGTGCTGACAAGCTTTTATTAAGTTCGCTAGTCAGCTGGTCTAGTTGACTGTCAGCTTCTTCTGCCGCTTGCTGGAGCTGTTTTTCAAACTCCTTGCGCAAGAATTCGCTTTTTTCCAGCTTCTTAGCAAGCTTTTGTAATTCTTTTGTGTGTCGATTTCTTAGATTCTGAACGGCTTTTAAATATTCCGTCAGAATAGCGTCTGTTGTTTCTACACGCGTAAATCGACCCCACTGAGAACTAAACTGCTCTTTAACTAGACCAAAGACTTCAGAACTTAAAATTTCTTTTAGTTCTGAGAGAAATGTTTTGTTTAATTCCTCGGTTTGGCGCTGGTTGTCTTTTTTTTCTTTTTTAAGAGTTTCTAGCTCTTCTATAAGATCATTAAGTTGAGCCTCAGAAATATTTCCTGCCATCAACTTTTTCCCAAACAAATCAACTTATTAGTACGAAGAAAATTATATATTATATATTGAAAATTATTCCTTTTGTTTTTGGAAAAAAAAAAGAGAAAGGTAATTTCGATACTTAAATACTCACCCCTTTTTTTTCTTGTTTTTGTATTCCACTTCCACTTATTTGTATCTATATTGATTCAAACTTGCAAAAGCTTGATTTTCACTTGTATTCGCACAATTTGTATTTTATTTTTTTTAAAAGAGAACAGATCAAAATTTTTTTTTTTTTTTTTTTTTATTACTATTTTTTCTTTAAGATCAATTAAATTAAAATCACAAAATATACAAAAATTATAAACCTATCGTTTTAAAGGAAACTTTTATTAATGTTAATAATATATCCTCCGTTTATTTTTCTTTTAATTAATTTTCTTTTTAAAAAGGTTCGCGAACCGGCTGCGCCAATGTTAAGATTATTAAAAAACGACCGCTTCTTTTCACTCGTAATATCAGACTCGTCTGATGTCTTGTCATTCGGCCGATCGCGAACCTCAAGTTCAGCTATGGGAAGCCGCCGACACGTTTGAATACTCAGCACAATTCAAGAATATATTTGTTTGCACTTTGATTGACCCAAAACGTCGGTAAGGTGATACCGTCTGGTCAATCAAAGTGAACAAGGCAATTTGAAATGCGCTGAGTTCAACGCACGACGACTTCCTCCAGTCAGTGGCCGGGTGGTAAGTATGTACATGCATAGCTATGCATGTACAACAACTTCGAATGGAGTGAAGTCGATGCTCGAATGGTTAGTAGAATTGATGCAACGTTGCACTCGATTGGTGCACCTATACCACTTCTCTGGTTCTTCTATGGCAAGCCTTGTTAACACTGAGCTAATGCCTTGGTTGGCACGTTCAACTTGCCCGTTGCCTCTTGGAACGGCCGTTGTTATTTAAACGGTTTCTATTGAGTTTTCTTCGCAAAACTTTTTGAAGTCGTGTGATATAAAAGCCGCTCCTTGGTTTGTCACAATTCGTCTGGTTATCTAAAAGTAGATGAAAGGATTCCCAATTTATGAAGAACCTCCTTTGCATTTGTCGTTTTAGTTGGAAATAACCATGTGAATTTGGAAAAGACATCCACGACCACAAAAACGTACTTGTAGGACTTCCTTGTTTCCGTCATAGGTCCTGTGGACCACACATGCAGGATGCAGCGTATCAAATGGTTGATCTAATTCGGAATCGGATGAAGCTCACCTTCCGGTCTACGGTACTTCCTTCTCATCAGCAAACACTGAATGCAACACTGGATACATTTCTCGATTTTCTCGGTTACTTTCGGTATGAAGAATTCCGTTTTCAGTTGCTCTTCAGTTTTCTTGATCCCAAAGTGATATTTTTCATGAGCTCGACGAATGATTTCCTTCTGCATCTCAGCTGGTACAACGAGAAGATCCGTTCCATCGACTTGCTTCATAAGAACACCATTCTAAACAAAGTATTCCTCATAGTTCTGATCTTCCAAAATTGTCTTGACTGCCAAAGTTCGCTAATCTCTTCCTTGGGCCTGTTTGATGAGTGACGTAACTGTATCTTCCACAACCATGACTGGATTTCTACTCCTCTCTGACTTTCTTGTACACCTACTCTAATAGTACACCGGATGAAATCGGTCATCGATTTTGCTCTTTTGCATCAGTATCCCCGCCAGGCCTACCTTACTTGCGTCTGGGTTGTATATTCTAGAAGGAAAAATCTTCGAGCCCAAAATAACGTGCCCCAAATACTCGACACTTGCAAAAATTGACACTTATCCCACCTTATCTCCAACCCATGCTCGGCTGCTACCGCAAGAACTCGCTTCAACGCTCAACACCCTGGACCTCATCAACAGCAGGAGCAATAATGTCGTCTACGTACATAACAACCAAGTCCATATTTGCTAGATTCTTAAAGACATCGTGAATAAATGTACAAAAACTTGATGGAGATACACATAAAGCAAAAGGTGTCTTGGTAAATTCAAAGTGACCGTCGACTCTAGAAAAGGCAGTGTATTTACGACTTTCTTCAGCCATTGGGACATAAAAAAATCTATTTTTCGCCGAAAAATCGGCAGCACCAACTTTGTCTCAATCCTAGATGCCTTAAGCTTTTAAAGAGTATATGAATCGATAATGTTTCTGTTGAAATAAACATTTACATCAAGAAACACTATATTCATTTACACTTAGCATTTTTGAATCATTTAATATTTTATTTTGTCAAAGTAAATAATTTAATATTTATTCCTTACTTCCTGAAAAATAGTTCCTGAGAGTACATTAATAAATTTTGTTAATCATTTTCTTGAATTGAGAATTTTTTTATTTATCTTTTGGCTATACGGCGAACCACACTTCGCAACAATACATTTTGTAACAGGTTATGGGCCCAGTGTGAGTCAGAAGAAAAGAAATAATTAATTTTAAAAAGAAATATCTCAAGAAAAATGATCGGAACCGAAAGAATCAGCCATACAAAACTAAACAACCAGAATTATTCTGTTTGGAAATTTAAGACGGAATTGGTTTTAGTCAAGGAAGGTTTGCTCAGTTTAGTTAATACAGGAAAACCATCAGAAGTTGATGAAGCATGGAAAAAGAAAGATGATCATTGATCAAGCTACAGCAATAATTGGTCTTTTGGTTGAAGATGATCAGCTTGTGCATGTGCATATCAGGCGTGCGACATCGGGGAAGGATTCATGGGATGCTTTTAAGAACTACCACGAAAAGGGAACATTAAGTAATAAAGTTCAATTAATGCGTAGTATCTGTAGCTTGCGGCTGGAAGAAGGTGGCGATGTCCAAGTTCACATTAACAAGATGACTGAGTTGTTTGAAAAACTTAGAGATATCGGTGAAACTGAACTCTCTGATAAATGGAGCGTAGCCATGTTGTTAAGTTCGTTACCGAAAAGTTTTGACACACTTATAACGGCTCTGAAAACCGGACCAGAAAAAGATTTGACTTTTTCAGCTTGGTTCAATCAAATCTGTTAGAGGCATTTTCTAGGAGGAATGAAATTGATTTTCCTTATGAAGAGACAGCGTTGAAGACAGCAACTAGAAGAGAAAAGATTTGTTTTTTTTTTGCAAAGGTAAAGGACATTTCAAACAAGATTGCTCGAAATATAAAGAATGGAAGTCAAAAGCAAACAAGAACAAGCCACATGTTGCAAATAAAATTGAAAATCAAGCTGGATTCTTATTCATAGTTGGAAATCATCAAGATGGTTGGATTGCTGATTCCGGTGCCACATGCCACATTGCCAGTGATAGAAGGTTTTCCAAAGAATAAGATACCAATCATCACGAGAATATCAGTGTGGCAAATGTAAATCAAGTAACATCTCAAGGACGAGGCAGTGGAATCATAAACTTTCTAAATCAGAAAAATGAAGAATTTTCAGCTACTTTAACTGATGTCTTATTTGTTCCGGCTTCTTTCCGTAAGGAAACTTAATGAAAAAGGGTTTTCCGTTGATTTCAAAAGGAATCTTTGTGAAATAAAGCAAGGGTGCAGACCGATCGCAATTGCTGAGCTCAAATCTAACCTGTTCAAGTTACGGCATCCAGAAAAGGCCTATTTGACATTTGGGCACAAGGATGATTGTGTTCACTATTGGCACAGAGTGTGTAGTCACCGTGATCCTCAAATATTGACGGAGATGTGTTCAAAAGGACTGGTTGAAGGCGTCAAGATATCAGATGTGAAGAATCGTTGCGAAGTCTGTATGAAAGGAAAAACCACAAGATTACCATTTCCAAAGAAAAGTTCTACCAAATCAGTAGCTCCTCTCGATTTGGTTCATACCGATGTTTTCGGAATAATGCAAACAGTATCTCCCATTGGCAAAAGGTATATTGTTACGTTTATAGATGATTTGTCTAGATATACTGTGATTTATCTACTAAAACATAAATCTGAAGTCCAAAGTAAGATAAAGGAATACGTAGCAATGGTCCAAACAATGTTCCAGAAGACACCTAAGGTAATACGCTCCGATCGAGGAGGAGAATATACGGTAAAATAAATAGTCACATTCTTAAGGAACGAAGGAATTCAAATTCAAAACACAGCACCATATCCACCCCAGCAAAACGGAGTTGCTGAGCGAAAAAATCACACTCTGGTCGAAATGGCTCGGTGTATGATGTTGGATGCAGGTCTCCAGAATGTGTTTTGGGCAGAAGCAGTGACAGCAGCAAACTACATGCAGAATAGACTACCGACACGGGCAACATTGATTACTCCATATGAAGGATGGACTGGATCTAAACCAAATATCAAGCACATTAGACTCTTTGGCTCGAAGTGTTATTACATATCCCAACAGAAAAGAGAAGAAAATTGGATAAAACTGCCAAACAGATGGTTTTCGTTGGTTATGATGACCAATCTTAAGTCTATCAGTGCTGTGATCCATTGACAAGACGAGTTGTTGTGAGTCGGGATGTGCAGTTTACTGATCACGTTGGAACAAAATCAACTGAAACGCGTCTTAGAGTGAAGCCAAAGGAAATGTCTACGCCTGTTGAGGTTGATCTAAGGGTTAAAGACTACTATCAAGAACAAACTTAAAGTACAGAACAAGAAACTATAATACAAGAAACAACAGAACAAGAAACTTCAACAGAAGAAACAATAGAACAAGAACAAGAATTACAGGAAACTCAAGACGAACTGAACAATTTACATTGTCAAGCTCAATCCAATAATTGTTCATTAAGGCGTTCAGAAAGACCAAATAAAGGAAAATTAATTGACATCATGAAAATTATACAAGAAGAAAAGGTGGAACCGAAAAATTCAAAAGATGTGATGTCAAGTAAGTTCAAAGAGGAATGGCTTTCTGCTATGAAGGACGAAATGGATTCCTTGAAGAAAAATGGGACCTGGGAATTGTGCGAGTTACCAAAAGATGCTAATCTAGTCTAAAGCAAATGGGTTTTCAAGATGAAAAAAGGATCAAACGAAAAAAAGGATTCAAAGCTTGGCTGGTTGCACAAGGATTTTCCCAAAAATATGGCACGGATTACGATCAAGTACTTGCACCAGTGGTAATGCAAACAACTTTAAGAATATTACTGTCAATTGCTGGAAAACATAATATAGAGGTGCAACACGGCGATGCAAAAACGCCGTTTCTTAATGGTGATTTGAATGAAGTTATTTTTATGAAACAACCACCAGGTTTCGAAAAAGAAGGGAAAGAATATCAAGTTTGCTTACTTAAGAAAAGCATTTACGGTCTTAAGCAAGCAGCAAGAGTATGGAATGATGGAATTCATTCGGTGCTTGTAAATGCAAAATTCATTCAAAGTAAAGTTGTTCCATGTCTCTATGTAATTAAGAAAAACCAACAATGGTGTTATGTCCTTATTTATGTGGATGATTTGGTCGTTGCCAGCAAAAGCTAGGAATTGATTGAATTCGTGCAGATGCAGAGTACTTTGTCATCAAAGTTCGAAATGAAGAATCTGGGTAATATCAAGAATTATCTGGGCATAGAAATTGAAAAAGATGTCGAAGGCAACTATAGTTTATGTCAGAAAAACTTCATCCAGCAAATAGTAAAAGATTTCGGTTTAATTGATTCAAAATTTTCAAATGTTCCTATTGATCCAAATTACGGTAAGCAAGTGGACGGAGCGGATGTACTGTTTGATAATTCCAAATATCAAAAACTTATCGGATGCTTACTCTAATACTCGACCAGATATATCAGCAAGTGTTTTAATCATGGCTCAAAAAGCAAGTCAACCGACACAAACGGACTGGAACAAGTTGAAGCGTTTGGTGAAGTACTTAAAAGGAACCTCAGAACTGAGGCTTGTTTTAAGAACCCATAATGAAACCTTATATGGCTTTGCTGACGCTAACTGGGCTCAAGACAGAACTAGTCGAAAATCTAATAGTGGGTACGTTTTCAAGCTAAATGGTGGTGTTATAAGTTGGTCATGTCGCAAACAAACTTATGTGGCACTTTCTTCAACTGAAGCAGAATTCATAGCTGTATCGGAGGCTTGTAAAGAAGCATCTTGGATTCGTCGAATGTTGTTGGAAAGAAGAACCTATAACAATCTATGAAGACAATCAAAGCTGTTTAAAGTTAATTGAAGATGCAAATTTTTCAAATAGAACAAAACACATTGATATACGATATCATTTTGTAAAGAAATATATAAAAAAAGGATTGATTCTTTGCAAGTATTGTCCTACTGAAACCATGTTGGCTGACCTGCTTACGAAACTACTGATGGCAACAAGACTTCGAATGCTAAGAGAACAATGTGATATTTCTTTATCTAAATGAGGAGGAGTGTTGAAATAAACATTTACATCAAGAAACTCTATATTCATTTACACTTAGCATTTTTGAATCATTTAATATTTTATTTTGTCAAAGTAAATATTTCAATATTTATTCCTTACTTCCTGAAAAATAGTTCCTGTGAGTACATCAATATATTTTGTTAATTATTTTCTTGAATTGAGAATTTTTTATTTATCTTTTGGCTATACGGCGAACCACACTTTGCAACAATACATTTTGCAACAGTTTTTTACCTCAGAATAGTATTCTCTTGGAACGTTGATTTCGTCTGATTCTATTACTGTTGCAATGTTTACAATGTCATGCACATCTAGAGCAACTGCGTCGTCGTCTTCACCTTGACTTGTCACAACAGGACTAGCAATCTTATGCAAAGTTATTTTATTAGGTGTAATTAAGATTTCTCACCGACTTAATCGATTATTATTCTTGTTTTCATGCTATATTCCGGCATTATGAAAAAATAACTTTCAAAGTCTTCACCCTCTGTATTCACCGTGTCTCTTAATTTACCGCATTTTTTCACGCACGTACCACCAATCCCACTAAATGTTTTATTCGAATAAATAGGTACGCTTTGGTGAGCCAATACTTTTATAAGCATCGCGTCTTATTAAATTTACGTCACTACCAGTATCTATCAAAGCGTTCAATGTTTTTCCTCGTAAATTTATCTTCACTAAAATCTTACTCACTTGGCAGCAATTTACTTCATTTTGTTTTGAATTATTTTGTGGGCACGCTGGCGAAATATGACTGTGAGCTTGAAACATAACACCTCGGTCCTCTATCACTACTAGGAAATTTTTTTTTGAGATATGACCATGCTCACCGCACTTAAAACATTTTGAATTATTAACGCCAGTATTGCTCTTAAAGTTTCGAGACATAATTTTTACTTGCGATTATAGGTACTATAAGGCAAGTTATGGATTCGTGCAGAAAAAAAAATTCGAGATAACAATCACACATGACATTACGATGATGGAGAAGTCGAAAAAAGTGGGTCTGGGAATTCCGTCCGTCTGTCTGTCTGTCTGTCTGTCTGTCTGTCTGTCTGTTCGCGCTTCTAGAGCCTGAACGGATGGGCCGATTTGCTTAAAATTTGGTATCTAGGATTTATTTGGCCGTCCTTCGGAACGTATTTTTTATTTTTGCTCTAGGCCCAAAAATAACGGCACCTGCCATACCTACAATCGTGAAGAAAAAAATTGATTTTCTCAAAAACGGCTCTACCGATTTTGATAAAACTTTCAGGATGCTATTTTTGTAAGACAATCTATCTTTTGGTTGCAAAATATTTTTCAAAATTTGTCTTATAACGGTACCTCTCATAGAACCAGTATTTTCAAATCAAATTTTCTCGTAAACTATACATTCGATTTCAATAAAATTTTGGCCACAGGAAGTCATTTATAATTTTATTAATATGGCATTTCAAATTTTTGAAAAACTTTTTTTTTTGATTTCTTATAATTTTTTCAAAAAGTTTTTTAGTTTTCGAAATATGGTGGAAACGGGTATATTGATTTTTTTTTAAATTATTTTTTCAAATGTAAACTACAGATTGCCATATATTTGCATACCCAAATAAATTTCAAAATATTTTTTGGAAAAGTTTTTCAAAAATAACCTTTTTAAAAAAAAACTGGTCGAACGATTTTCAATATTTTTTTTTCCTAGTTTTACGTATAGCTTCGAAGTTTTATTGCATACTTTGTTTTTCCGAGAAAACTCTTAAACTAATTTAAAAAATAAAAGAATTTTCGAAATTATTTAAATTTTTTTTTAAATCCATATATGCAGCCACTAAGCAATAATTGCTTATCATAAGAGCAAGTTCGTGCGACCCAGTCGTGCATTTTATTTTTTTAATAAGAGGTAACCAATCTTTAATTAAATGTTCGTAATCAACGAACTTTTGTTTGAGTTCGTCTAACGTTGTCGCGCCGCACAATATGAGCTTGTCTAAGGAATCATATTGAACTCCTTCAACAATATAGTCAATTAAAGCTTTAGTTTGCACATTGCCCTTTAATGCGATTGTCATAATTTCATACATGTAATTACGCCTCGGTTCCGCTGGTTGCTTTTTTTCGATTACGGAGTTTTTCGTGAATTTCCCCACTATTTATTTCAATCTCGAATTCACTCTTCATGATAAATTTAAATTCGATCCATGACCGAATATTAGGTTCCAACAAAAAGAAAACAGTTTTGCCGCCCCGGACAACATTCTCCTCGCGAACAACAATAATTCATGATCACTATATACCATATAGCAATAGTCCGGTCAAAATAGACAAAAAAAAGTGCTAGGTTTGTAAAACTTCGCATGAAGCTGAAAATTGGTACAGACTAGCCGTTGGGAATACCATTTCAAACAAATTAAGCAACATCCCAATCGATCCGACTGGTGCGTAAGAAGTTATTGCAGGTCAAAAGGTCAAATAAACGGTGTTTACAATTTTTCTGGTAAACGGTATGTTTTATCATAAGAATACATGAGACAAAGTTGTAGACCATTTTTTTTTGTAAGAATAACAATTCCGGAGATATCGTGATGCTTAAACTTGAAGGAGTCACGTTCTTCATGATGTGCACATATATGCCACTTATGTACACATTTCGTCCAGTCGACAGGTTGGAAAAAGTATGTGGAAGGTGGAAAAAGGTCGGAAGCTAATGAAACTATCAGATATTGTTCAGGGATAGTTAATTAATATTTTACGAAGTTTTGGACCTCGAGGGAAAAAGAGGTGGGGGAGGGGCAACTGCAGGTAACTGCAAAATGTTCGACCTTGCAACGGTTTTTCCTTGGTAACTTTTTTTCCTTACGTTCTATAGCAAAAGCATTTCCATTTTATAGTAGAACGTTAAATTTCCACGAAATAGGAGCATAAATTTGTTGTTCATGCTATCGAGGTTTTTGTATTACGAGATTTTCATACTACGATTTGTGCGACATTTTTT
Source organism: Platycheirus albimanus (assembly GCA_916050605.2). Lineage (NCBI taxonomy): Eukaryota > Metazoa > Arthropoda > Insecta > Diptera > Syrphidae > Platycheirus > Platycheirus albimanus. The sequence goes on along the minus strand of OU696696.1, from coordinate 324,946,671 downwards.
AGAAACTATTTAACAGCACAGTGATGGCTGGGTGCTGTATGAATAGGGTAGGCCCTGATTGGTATCAACATGGCGATGCCCAGCGTTGCAACTGTCTCATACGCATCAATTGTGCTTATTTTACCTCCAAGTGGTAGCCATCGGGTACTGGTCTTGTCCACCCGGACTTGACTTGCTGAACTTATAAGCGCGAGTGTTGATCACAGAAAAATAGCAACACTATAATTGCCCTGCCATAAAACTCCTCTGTTTCTCTTGTTGGGTAGCAGTTTATTCTGTACGAACCCCTCAGAAAGCAAGCGAGCGGCGGATGAGCTTCCAATTAAGTGAACCAACGGCGACGCTTACAGACAAATATGGTAGGCACCCCATTGAGCTACTTCAGGTCTTTGGGTCCTTTCACTACTATTAGTCAGGGTAGTGAAATAGAGAAGGTGGCGGATGAGCCCATATAGGACCAACGGTAGCTCTCACATCCCCGTAGTGGGTTACTGACTTTGGATTTTCTCCAGCTCCTTTTGTCCAAGGAGAGCAGCATAGGGCCTGGTCCCCCAGGTTGGGGGTTGTGCGTCGGGGTAACTTCCCTACCACGTAAAAAAATTTAATAGTTCCGAAACAACCAATTGCCTCGGATATGGATGACCCTACTGATGACGACCCTAGCAAACGAAACAAGGACAACGAATTTCGGTTCTGCACGTGGAATGTCCGGACCCTTAACAGACCACGTGCAGCCGAACAATTAGTGGAAGCTCTAGATGGTGTCAAAGCCGACATCACAGCCATCCAAGAAGTGCGATGGGATGGTGAAGGCACAAGGAGGATGAAAAACTGTGACATCTACTACGGCAAGTGCTACAGGACAAGAAACCAGCGGCTATTTGGATGCGGATTTGTGATAAGAGGAAGGCTTAGGCAAGAAGTCTTGGGGTTTCGTGGCATAAGCGAACGCATTGTCACAATCCGCATTAAATCCAAATTCAGCAACATCTCGCTGATCTGCGTCCACGCCCCCACGGAGGAAAAAGATGACGCGACCAAAGAAGAATTCTACGATCTTCTCGAGAAGACGTATGATGAATGCCCGAAGTACGACACTAAGTTTATTCTTGGTGACTTCAACGCCAAAATCGGAAAGGAGGGTAACTTTGGCTCGACGGTCGGAAAGCATAGCCTGCACGACAACACTTCCGGTAACGGACACAGGCTAATCGACTTTGCTGCGGGGCGAAGTGTCATCTTAGCTAGCACATACTTCCCACACCTCAATATACACAAGGGGACCTGGCGGTCTCCTGATCAAAATACCGTCAACCAAATTGATCACATTGCGATTGATAGCAGACATGCCCCCAATGTCATAGATGTCCGCACTTTCCGAGGGGCCAACATAGACTCGGACCACTACCTTGTTGTAGCTAAAGTGCGAATGCGGATCTCCACCAGACCGCAGAACCGAACATCCACTGTGAGAAAGTTTGATGTTGCTAAGTTACAATCGCAAGAGACCGCCACAACCTTTGCCAATCATGTCTCCTCTTATCTCTTGACAAGCCCGGCGCCTGCACCAAACCCAGAGGCCCAGTGGCAACATTGCAAAATGGCCATCAAAACCGCTGCCACGGATGTTTTGGGTTTCATTAGGCGACCACAACGAAACACCTGGTTCGATGATGAGTGCAGGCTCGCACACCTGGCCAAAGACGAAGCCTATCATGCAGTTCTGAATGCCAGAACTAGAGCTGCCAAGAGCGCTTTCCGTGCGGTATACCAGCAAAAGAGGAAAGAGGAACATCGGCTTTTCAGAAGAAAAAAAAGAGAACTGGAAAAACGAATGGTTGAATCTATTGAGGGGTGCTATGGCAGAAGCAATGTTCGAAAGTTCTACCAAAGGGTAAAGCATTCGTCCAAGGGTTACAAAGCCCGAGCGGAAGCATGTAGAGACGAGGGTGGGAATGTCGTTGTAGATACACAGTCGGTGCTGAGAATTTGGAAAGAACACTTCTGCAGACTGTTAAACGGCGAAGACAACCAACTAATCGCTGTCAGGCAGAATGATCCATTCGATTTGGATGATGATGAACAAAATTTCCGTCCTCCCGACCAAGAAGAAGTTCGGATAGCAATATCTAAACTAAAGTCCAACAAGGCTGCTGGAGCTGATGGCCTTACGGCTGAACTCTTCAAAGCAGCGGGAGATGACTTGGTGAGGAGCATACACCAACTCATCTGTACAATCTGGTCGGATGAAAGTATGCCTGACGAATGGAACCTCAGCATTGTGTGCCCTATCCACAAGAAAGGAGATACTCTAAACTGCGCCAACTACAGAGGTATAAGTCTCCTAAATGTCGCCTATAAAATCTTGTCGGCCATTCTGTGTGAACGTCTGAACCCTTTCGCACGTGAACTGATTGGCCCCTATCAGTGTGGTTTCAGGCCCGGTAAGTCAACCGTCGACCAAATTTTCACACTTCGGCAGATTTTGGAAAAGACCCAAGAATTCCAAATCGATACTCACCACCTCTTTATCGATTTTAAAGTCGCCTATGACAGCGTAAACAGGAACGAGCTGTACAGAGCCATGTCGCTTCTTGGCATCCCTGCTAAACTCGTTCGATTGTGCAGGATGACTATGGAGAACTCGCGCTGCTCCGTCAAGGTTGGTAAGAACACCACCGACTCATTTAATGTCGAGAAAGGCTTACGACAGGGTGACGCGCTTTCATGTAACCTCTTCAACATCATTCTTGAGGCAATCGTACGCAACTCGCATGTCAACACCAGCGGTACGATTTTTTTTAGATCCGTTCAATTACTTGGCTATGCTGATGATATTGACATTATTGGAAGAACGAAGCGCGCTGTCAGTGGAGCATTCGCAAGTATTGAAGTGGAAGCGGCTCGAATGGGTCTGGCTGTAAATGAAGATAAAACAAAGTATATGCTGTCCTCGGGTGAAGTAGATCATCACCGTCACAATGGACAGATATAACTTTGAGGTTGTCAAGGACTTTGTCTATTTGGGTTCCACTATAACCTCTCAGAACAACATCAGTGAAGAGATCAGTCGAAGAATCACTCTTGCCAATCGCTGTTTCTTCGGGCTAAGAAGGCATCTTAGTAGTAAAGCCCTCTCTCAAAGGACCAAGGAGACACTATACAAGACCCTTATCATCCCAGTCCTGCTGTATGGGGCAGAAGCGTGGACACTGACACAATCGGATGAATACAGGCTGGGGTGCTTTGAGAGAAAGATTCTTCGGGTGATATTCGGTCCTGTATGTATCAATCTAGTATGGAGGAGAAGATTCAATGACGAACTGTACGGGCTATACAGCGACATTGACTTGGTTAAGAAGCTGAAAATTCAGCGGCTTAGATGGCTGGGTCATGTGGAGCGTATGGACGAAAACGCTCCTGCCCGACGAGTCTTCAATTCCAACCCGGAGGGCCGACGCAGTTCTGGAAGACCCCATCTAAGGTGGCGCGATCAAGTGGTAAACGACCTCAACCAACTTGGTGTGCGCAACTGGAGGCCACTGGCTAGGGACCGGCCTAGCTGGCGAGGAATGTTGGTTGAGGCCGTGGTCCACAATGGACTGTCTGCGCCACCTTAAGTAAGTAAGTAAGTATTTAACAGCACAAATTGTAGTATGAAAATCTCGTAATACAAAAACCTCGATAGCATGAAAAACAAATGTATGCTCCTATTTCCTGGATTTCCCTTTATTTTAGTCATCGCATACTCCGTTTTTGTTCGTATAGTGAAAAAAAAACCACTGACGTTTCAACACGTGAAAATAGCTCCTGTTTGTATGCTTCTTTTCAGTGCAATTCATTTTTCGGCAAAAAATTCAACTTAAATAACTTTTGTAGATAATTTCATGGTCTACAACTTTGTCTCATGTGTGTGGTGATGCTAACCCTAATCTCGTATAAGTACATACCTGTTCATGCACATTATATTATATACAAGTACATAAGCGCGAATCGTAACTCAAGAACATTAGCAGTTAATCAGTTCTTACGGTTGCATCATTCTAAACGGTTGTCATTCGGTTGCTAACAATAATTATTCATATTCTTTTATATACCTTCTCTTCTTTTCTCATTGATTAAATACTTATAATTACAATTAACTTGAATTAAATGTTAAACATAAAATTGATCGAGTGTTTCATTTATTCTACTGGTTCCTACATCTGGGGGCTCAACCAAACTTGCGGTTAAAATCGTGAATCGGCATTGATAACACTTTTTATACCCTATTCCATAGAATGGGTATATTGTATTTGGTGTGGAGTTTGTAACATAGAGAAATAATACCGTAAGGTATAGAAAAGTATATATATTCTGACTCTGAATTAAAAGCCTAGTCGATTGAGCCATGTCCGTCCGTATGTATACTCTAGAGGTCGCAATTTTTGAGCTAGAAAGCTGAAATTTGGTACGTATAATCTTTGGTTCAAGAGTAAGGCTTAGTTCTTGAACCGGCAAAATCCGCCCACAAACACGCCCACAATCGCCTTTTTTGTTGAACAACCTCAATTTGGTAAAATTAAGTTATGTTTTTTGTACAGTTACGATAAAAGCATAACGCTAAAATTTTGCAACGTAAGCTTTAGGTAAACTTTCTTAAAAATTAAATAAAATTATTTCAGTTTGGGCGTGGCTGACGCCCATTTTTCATACAAAACCATCAATATTGTTTTTATAAAATAACAATTGTTATATTAATGCGAAAAACATTAAGTTTTGTGGGTATTACTTTCACATAAACATCTTGTGTATGAAATCAAAAAAATTGATTTTGGGCGTGACTGACGCCCACTTTTCACTAGAAACTATTAAAAAATTGTTTTTTTAAATAAACGGTATTTATAATGATTCCGCAAGCCAAAATTTTGCGTCTCTTAATAGAAATTAAAAAGTTTGTGTATGAAAAGAAATTTTTGAATTTTGGATGTGGCTGACGCCCAGTTTTCATGAAAGAACGAAAAACGTAGTCTCAAATATTTAAGGTACTTCCAATATTGAATTTAAACCTTTTTCCTTCCGTTCGTTATTTGAGAAATATATCACTACATTTTCTTGTGTAAATTTTTTCAATACGCCCACTTTTGAAGGCGTGATTTTGATAAAATACCTTTGTTCAGGTAAGATTGTTTAAAAGCTATTCGATTCAGCTGTAGTTTTACACGTATGCCTAAATACTGATCAAAGGTCAGTAAGTGCTTCAATTTTTTAAGACACGCCCACTTTTAAGGGGCGTTTCTGTCAAAAGTCTTATAATGCATTAATTTTTTAATGTTTTTCAACTATCGGTCGCAATTTTGAAGTAAAAAGATGAACACTTAGATATATATTCCTTGGTTACGTAGCAGAGTATGGTCCAAGAATTGATAAAAACAACCATAATGGCTATTTCCATTCAAAATCTAATTTTTAAAAATTCAAGTTTTGTCTTGTTTTGTGCAAATCGATCTGCAAGAATAAAATTGAATGTCACTGAGCTCATACCAATTGCCTTGGCAATAAAAAGTTATAACTTTGGGCGTGGCACACGCCTTTTTTTAATGTGCCAGCACTAATTGAACATCACACCTCACAAAATTAATGTTATTGAATTTTTTTCTGAAACATCGGCTGGCTGCGTGAGGCGGACGCATACACATACAAAAATATAGGGAATAGGGTATCCAACAGTTCGTTGCAAAAGTACTGTAGCTCTCGCTTATGTTTTTACTTGCGATTATAGGTACTATAAGGCAAGTTATGCATTCGTTAAAAAAAAAAAAACTAACAATCAAACATGACATTACGATGATAGAGAAGTCGAAAAAAGTGGGTCCAACAATTCTGTCTGTCTGTCTGTCTGTCCGTGTGTCTGTCTGTCTGTATAGTTACCTACAGCCTAATTGGCTGGACCGATTTGCTTCAAACTTGGTATATAGTATTATTGTGACGTCCTACAGAGGGATTTTTGGAATTAGCATCCTAGCTTCAAAACTAACGGTACCTGCCAGGGGCGAACGCAGGAAATTTTTTCGGGGGGGGTTTTTAAAAAAATATATTAAATATAAACGAACAATTTGTTTTTAATATTTGTAAGTTTTTTTTACTCTGTATGTATGTATTTACATATATATAAAACTAAATACATACATTTTTAGTTATGATCAATATTTTATAAAATAAAATCAATGCGCCTTGGAACTTTTGCCATTATATTTATAACGTCCTCATAGTCAACCTCAATATCCCTATAGATGTTCAGCAACATCAAACCGTTCAGTCGCTCCTCGCCGGTTTTTCCTCGTAGATAAGTTTTTAATCTGCGCAGACATGAAAAGGATCGCTCGCTTGAAGCCACGGATACCGGAAGTGTTGCACCGATCTGCATAAAACAATGAACTGTTTTATATAAGGACGAATCGCAAACATTTAAGGTGTCTATAAAGTTGTTGGGCCGTTTTACGTTTGGCATACTCAAGCAATGTCTGAAACCATAGTTAATTTAACAATGAAATACATATCAAGAAAATAAAAGAAATACATTCTTACCTGCGCCACATCTTCATTTCGGCTAGAAAATCATCTAAGCCTACTTTTATATCATCTGGCCATTCTTGGGAAAACACCTCAACAGTCCTTTTTATTTCGTCCTCTTTAAGTTTGCAACATTTTTCTGGCAATATATTTTGAATTTTGGAAAGCAGCTCACGATGGTCGAGAAATCTATTTTTCAATTGCGTCAATAAATGGTCCAAAAAAGGAACATAGATAGACCGACGAAAATATTCTTCAGGACCACCTGCGTAATTATCCCTGTTCCTCTGTTTTGCGACATTTCGTGGGACTACCAACTGCAAATCCATTTTTTCCGCAATTTCTTTGGCTGCAGCAAATATGCTACCGAACCTTACTTCGGAATTCTGTCGCATTTCAGCAATTTCTTCATATAGGTGGTTTGCATATTCTATGCAGCAGCTTATATCGCATTCTTTTTTTTGCAAAAATTCACTAAGGTTTTTCATAAGGCTAAAAATTGGCTTGATTACTGTTAGTGAAATAATGAACTGGGCATTGTGTGTTGCTGTAAGTAAAGTATGCGGTTTAACTCCATTAGTTTTCAAATTTTTTTCGTCCAGGATCTCTAAAGAGCAGCAGATATATTCATATACGTCAAAAAACAAACTCAAGGAGTCTAAATGCTCAACCCAACGGGTTTCACAAAATCTTAAAAGCCGTGTTTGTTTTGCTTTTGGACAAGACGCATGTATTTGGTCTTTTAAAATTAGAGCTGCTTTGTTTGAGAGTCTGAATAAATTGACAACCTCTTTAATAGCCCCAATGCAATTTCGTATTGGTGGGATATTACAGGCGTGAGTAATGGCCAAATTCAAGTTATGGTTCGCGCAGTGGGCGTAAATCGCTTGTGGATATAATTCCCTTACTTTGGCAGCACAGCCGTTGAATTTTCCACTCATTGCACGCGCCCCATCATAGCCTGAACAGTCAAAAACGATAACATTAATACTTAATCATTCTAGCCAATTATTGACACTTACCTTAACCCCTCATATTAGCTAGATTAAGGCCCATATCCTTAATTGCAGACAGCAACGTACTTGCTAGTCCTTTTCCAGTTACGTCTTCAACCGGGATAAAGCACAAAAAGTCTTCGCGAATAAAATATTTATGGTCGATTGTATCAACATAACGAGCGCATATTGAAAACTGTTCAACCCCACTGATATCCGTGCTTTCGTCAGCAATAGCAGAGAAGTATCCAGATTTGTTGATACGTTGGACAATTTTCATTGTTATAATTTTTCCTGCAGCATCAATTATTTCGTTTTGAATGCGATAGCTTATATATCTGGCGTTTGCCCCCGAACTATTTAAATGATCTGCCAAAACTTTATCACCACTTTCAATTGCGTAACGCAGTAACGCCCTAAAATTTCCGTCGTTTTCTTCTGGCTGCTTATCAATTGATAGAAGGCCGTGGTCTCGATGTCCTCTTAAAGCTATACCTTGCCTGCCACAAAAAAAAACAGCTCGTATGATCGGAATCAACTTTTTTCTGTTTTCGAGTTGTTGTACTTTCCGGCTCGTGTCAAGTTCGCTGACTACATCAAGCCTTCGATTTTCGAAAATTGACGTAAAATTTTGTCCATCCTCTATAGCCTCTTTGTGATAACTTTTGTTTTGGTGTTCTCTAAATTTTTCAAGGGCTTTTTTCCACATCAGAAACGCAGTCAGTACTAATATATTTGTGTCCTGATGAGACCCTTTCCCGACGGACTTTAATGCAAAAACAACACAATATCGGCAGTAAGCACCGTCTTCTGCTGCAGAATACGTCAACCACACAAAAGAGCGCAACCAAGAGTGCTGAAATTTTAAATTTCTTTGGCCAGATATCGGAAAATTAAAATCTAAATCAGGAACCCAACAATGAACAAGAACTTCATATTTTTCACTGTCGTTTAATTGCTTCCGACAAAAATTTGCAATGTCGTTTACATAATTCTATGGATAAGATAATAAATATGTATTGTTACACGTTATGATTTTTAAGTTTGTGCCCATATGAGATTATGAAAAAATTTTTTTTTTCAAAATATGTGCACCTATGTGCCTTTATTCATACAAAAATAAAAAAAATATCTAAACATGAAACCAAAAGATTTTTTCTTTTACACACTTATATTACGTTAATATAACGTTAATCACAATATTGCACACCTCTTCCGTGTGTATTACTGTATTGTTCAAAATTAATTTCAATTTAAACAGTTCCGTTAAAAAAGGCAATTAGAAATACACATGAGCACGAAACAGCACCACAGGGGAAACAAAACTAATATTTTCTTATATTGAACTTACATTACGGTTTCCACTGTTTTGTGACACCTCAGGTTTTTATTTTTTTGTGGGGGGACCTTCTCCAGACAATTTGTTTAAATCCCCAATACTTGAAACTGTAGGTATAGCACTGTTTTTACTCGCTGCTGGTTTAAAAAACTTTAGTATTGAATTACTCATTTTTTTCACAATAACTTTTAATTTATTTTAATAAACAACCGATTTTATGTAGGAATCAAAAGAAAATCGACCTCACAGTTCAAACTACAATTTCATTTTAATTTTCATGTGTATTATGCTTATACAATACAAAAGTATACTCTTTCCTAGTTGCCGTTGTCGATCCCGTTCTTATACGTAGGGACTGGCTTTTAGTACGTGTGATGCAAGTTTTCATTTTCGTAGATTTCGGTCGCAACTGCCGTTAGTTTTGGAGCGACCGATGCAATGTGTTTACAAGTAAGAAGGGAAGTGAATTTTCGTAGATTTCGGTCGCAACTACCGCTAGTTTTGGAGCGACCGATGGGATGATTTTGCAAGTAAAAAGGGAAGTGAATTTTCGTATATTTCGGTCGCAGGTCCCGTTGTTTACGACCCAACACTAATTCCACATCGACATATCAAATTTACTTATAGCGAGTTTCATACAAGAAAAGAATTGCTCTTTCTGTCAAAAGAATTTATCTTCTTCACTTTTGCAAGTTTCATTCCAAAACAAGAGCAATTCTAGATGAATTCTCAACACGAAAGAATTGATCTCTGATGGGTTAGATTGTGTATTTGGAAAGATTTTTTCACTGACAGAATGAAAATTTCAAATAAATTTTATATTTCCAGGTTTATTTTTTTTTTTTTAATGAATGGTTATTTTTTCATTTCACATATTTCGGGGGGGGGGGTTTCAACCCCCAAAACCCCCCCCCCTGCGTTCGCCCCTGGTACCTGCCATACGATTTTTGTGAAAAATTAAATTTTCTCAAAAACGGCTCCTACGATTTTGATAAAACTTTCTGAATGATGTACTCTGTGCAAATTTTATGTTTTGGTTGGAATAGATTTTTCAGGAAAAGTCTTATAATGATACCTCCCATAGGACCGGTTTTTTTAAATCCGATTTTCTCGTAAGCCACTTGACGGATTTCGATGAATTTTTTAATGTAGAAGCGCTTTTATAAACGAAATAATATAAACTCTTAAATTTTCCAGTTTTGAGTTTTTAAAAAAAGTTTCAAAATTTTTTTTTAAATTTTGTTTTTTCCAAAAACGGTTTAATCTATATTTTTTTAATTTTATTTTTCTGATAAAAACTACAAAGTGCTAGAAGTTGGCATACTCAAAAAAAATTTGGAATATATTTTCGAAAAGTTTTTCAAAAAAAAACTGTTTTTTGAAAAAACTGGTCCAACGATTTTGAGAAAAATGTTCGTCAAAATTCAAAAACGTAAAAGAAACCTGATGGCTTACTCCATTTTCTCCAAAAAACGTTTTAGGTATTGATTTTAAAGTGATTTATAAAATTTCATATGATTTTTTCGGTGCAGGGAAATAACTTCACTGGGAAATAACTTCACATGGGAAATAACTTCACCACCAGTGGGAAATAACTTCACTTTTTTGATGTGAAGTTATTTACCACTTTGAGTGGGAAATAACTTAACTTTTTTGTGGGAAATAATTTCACTTTTGTTGGTGAAGTTATTTCCCACTTTAAGTGGGAAATAACTTCACTCCAACCTAAGCTTTGAAGATTCCATCAGAGTTGTTGCAATTATTCATGTTGCTAGGTTACAAGTTCATTTTCTTTGCAAACAGCTTTTGCTAGTAAAATATGTTGTCCGAGTATCTTGTGGCCATAAGCAATTGTTAATTATTCATTTTGCTTACTCTGAACATGTAAGTATAGTCATTATTTTCATGTAATGATCCGCATGATTTTTTCGCGCGAATTTTTCACAATTACTTTATATTATGTATATACAAAAAAAATTTCTTAAATATAAAGTATGTACCTAATTGTAAAAAAAAATCATGCAGATCATTACATGAAAATAATAAGTATACTTATTACTATAACATGTAAGCAAAATGAACAATTAACAATTGTTTATAGCCACAAGATACTTGGACAAATAAATTGTTATTAAAAAGAAAAAACCCCTTACTCTTTGCTATTTTTATCAAAAAATTCTTAGAAAACAAGGTGGGAAATAACTTCACCAAATTTTAAGTGATATTATTTCCCACTCAAAGTGGGAAATAACTTCACATCAAAAAAGTGAAGTTATTTCCCACTGGTGGTGAAGTTATTTCCCATGTGAAGTTATTTCCCAGTTGAGTGTCGTACCGCCTACCACCGGCAGCGCACGCGCTGTGTATCGTCGGCGTCGAAGGTCCCTCGTATTTGTCGCATTTGTGTTATCTGTCTCATTGTTTAACTCTTTTATATAATTTTGTTCGTCATTCTCCCAAATTCTAAATATTAAATTGCAACTCAATAACCCAAAAGCAACAAATTAAAAAAACCAAAAAAAAAATTATTCCAATCAATAGCCCAATAACTTAATTTCTAACGCGCCGCGCTCACAAAAAAAAAAAAAAAAAAAAAAACCCCAGTGCATAAATTGTGTGTGATTCAAAAACAACAACAAATCGGCCGCAACAAACAAGAAAAGAAAAAATAGCCCCAACCAACCCAAAATAAAAAGTGCATTGCTTATCCAATCCAACAACAAATATATCACAAGTGCGCGTAAACAAAATTCAGTGCCGTTGTTACCTAGCATTGGATTAGCATCGAGCGGTCCCTTCTTCTTCCCTCCCCCTTCTTAACACAGCCTATCATGGCTTCGGTTGACACATTCAAATGTGTATACACGCATTGGAGGTATCAACTGAAACCATAATAGTAGACGAATGTATTAATAGTTCCATGTAGATTTCCAGGGGCGGATTGGGAACATATTGACATGAAGGCGTAATTACTCATGTTAAAGTGTTTTTTATGAAGTCTTCTTGGTATCTGATTTGTAATTATTATAGATTAATTGTTCGTTATTGGTTTTCACTATATGTTTGTTTCTCTTAATGGTGGGTAATTTTAGGGTCGATTATAGCAACATTCGGGTGCTTAGAAAGAATTTCTATACCGCGTATGTCCATACTGCTACGTACAGGCCAGCTGTTTTGGCACTAAGTGAAACCCAAATAGGTGATAATTCTGATCCGTTAGAATTTAACCTACACGGGTACAGCTTAGTGCCATTATTCTTTTCCTATCACGGATTAGCCGTATACGTTAGAAATGACGTTGCTTACCAGCTTCTACCACAATATGGTCAGTGTTCAAACACAGACTTCAATTTCATGTGGTTTAAATTCACCGTACAAAAGCACGTCATCCATACATGTTTTATTTATCGAAGCCCAAATCTGGACAGTAACTCGACTTTTATCGAATTCGATGCACTGTCTGACTCCATCCAAAGAATTGTTTCCCTTTATCCTCGCACTGAAATCGTTGTTACGGGCGATTTCAATGTCTACAATTCTTCGTGGCTTCGCTATTCTGGTCAGACAACACCCGAAGGAAGGTATGCTGAGTTCTTCGCTGAGTCAAACAATTTGACTCAGCTTGTCGACGAGCCAACACGAATCCCTGACATTGCAGGTCATTCCGCATACACCCTAGACTTGTTTCTTACCTCTCATCCTGATAAATACACGATAAATGTATTATCGCCCCTAGGCACGTCGGACCATTGTATCATATCAGCAATTTTCTCGTGTTCCAACAGTACAGTTAAAGAAAACATCCCTAAGAGAACCGTATGGCGATACGAGAAGGCCAACTGGGACGGTCTCAATGATTTCTTCAGAAACTTTAACTGGTCACTATGCTTTCTCGATAGTGACGTAGACTCCAGCGCTGATATGATAACAAACATTATTCTCTGCGGGATGAGACATTTTGTTCCGAATAGAACAAAAAGTATCAAACCAAAAGAGAATTCATGGTTCGACTTGAGCTGCAAAGAGGCTATCAAGGAGAGAGAAGTAAGCTTCCGATGTTATAAAGCCAACCCTTCTGAGGAAAACCGGAAAAAGTTCAAACAAGCTAGAAAGACCTGTAATGCTCACATTCAAAGAACCAAATTTTTGCATGAACAAAAAATAACGCAAAAAATACTACAATGTCCCAGTGGTAGTAAAAATTTTTGGTCATTCGTAAAAAATGTACGTAACTCTACCACGTTTTCGGTTCCGACGCTCGTTGAAAATAACACTTCTGTGGTAAGCTCCCAAGCGAAGGCAGATTTATTTGCAGCAAAGTTTGCTGCTAATTCAACGCTACCCCAGTGTGATATGACTCCTCCTGTACTTGAGAACGTGAATGGTTTTATGGGACAAATCTTCTTTCGCACTCGTACAGTTGCAAGAGTACTAAAAGATCTCAACATACACAAATCCGCTGGCCCGGATAGTATTTCTCCCATAGTTCTGAAGAGGTGTGCTTCCACGCTGGCAAAACCACTGCGTAAGCTTTTCCATCTTTCCTATTCTACAGGTCTCTTCCCGAGTGGATGGAAAACAGCATTTGTCCAGCCCATCCCAAAAAAAGGCGTATCTTCATCTCCCTCAAATTACCGACCAATTGCACTGACTTCCCTTCTTTCCAAGGTCATGGAAACTCTGATAAACTTTCAGATCAAGAAATATCTTGAGAAACGGAAACTTCTTAATGACCGGCAGTACGGTTTTCGTAGCAATCGTTCCACTGGTGATATGATGGTATATCTCACCGAACAATGGAACAAATCTTTACATTATTTTGGAGAAAGTAAGATTATTGCACTTGATATTTCTAAGGCATTTGATAGAGTTTGGCATGAAGCTCTTTTATCGAAAATGCGTGCATTTGGCATCGATGAACCCCTCCTTCGATGGATTAGAAATTACCTTTCGGACCGTTCAATTCGCGTTGTTTTGGACGGTTTTCAGTCTGCTACCCACAAAATAAATGCTGGTGTGCCCCAAGGCTCCGTTCTGTCTCCGACTCTCTTTTTAATCTTTATAAATGATCTCTTGTCTAATACTTCTAATCCACTAAATTGTTTTGCTGACGACAGTACTCTCAGCTTTTCATACTCGTTTCCAGATTCACATCCATGTCCTTCGGATGTGGATCTGCAACGAAATCGTATGATAAGCTCATTAAATTCCGATCTTGACAGCATTGTCCAATGGGGAATCATCAACCGCGTGGAATTTAATGCTTCAAAAATGTGGCACTTGCATTGAGGAAACAGATCAGCTCTGCGTTCTAGGTATGTGCATCACAAATCATCTTCTGTGGAACGATCACATATTTGACGTCGCCAAAAATGCCGCAAATTGCTTAGGTTTCCTAAATCGATGCAAGAAATATTTTTCCCCTTCTGATCTGGCTATAATCTACAAGGCATTCATTCGCCCGAAGCTAGAGTACAATTCTCATATCTGGGCAGGTGCCCCTGTCACTCATTTGCGCCTCCTGGATAGGATTCAAAAAAGAGCCTTAAAATTGATAGGTGAAAGATCCATTACCGAAACATTTGTTTCACTCGAACATCGCCGTAATGTTTCTTGCCTCACCTTGTTTTATCGTTACTTCTATAAACAGTGCTCCAGTGAAATAGCCAGTTGCGTTCCTCCCTTGAAACAATTTCCCCGTAACACCCGCACCGCAAGGAACGCTCATCAATTTACCCTTGAGCCTCACTTCGGACGTACTGTTAAGTATAGAGACTCTTTTTTTAGCCGCACTACAAGAATGTGGAATGCTCTACCCGGCTCGATTTTTCCCTCCCATTGCGATATACAGACATTCAAAACCAATGTGCACCGACACTTCCTTTTATCTTCTATCCTCATTTCCTGAACGCTCGCACTGTGTTAACTCATATTAAGGGTATTAATAACCCCTTGTGTGCGGGCTCAAATAAAAAAAAAAAAAAAAAAAAGTTATTTCCCTGCACCGATTTTTTCAACGCTTTTTTCCCAAAATCTCAAGCACCCAAAACCATTTTAACACAGTAGAGCAAGTTCGTACGACCAAGTCGTGCACTTTATTTTCTCTAACACTTTGTCTTAAAAGTACGGCTTTCAAAATGAATTCTGTTTTAAATAATCTGACCGTCCCACAACTGAAGTCAGAGTTAGAAAAACTCACATGGGATACGTCAGGAAATAAACCGGAGCTGGTAGATAGACTAGAACACGCGCTCAAAGTAGGAAGCTGTAAAGAAAGTGTCGATGAGAAGAAGGAGGAGGAGATTTCTAGTGTTGGGGTCTATAGCGAAATATCAATAAAGGACGCAGAAAATATCGTTTCGTACTTCGATGGTGCGAATAATTTGCCTGTAGACAAATGGATTACAGAGTTCGAAGAATTTGCGGGTATCATGCAGTGGAATAATTTAGAAAAGTAAACAACTAAGGGGTACCGCTAAGATGTTTAGCAGAACGGTTTCATGTACTTCATATTCCGAATTGAAAAAAACAGTTAGTAAGTGAATTAAAAAGAAATGTTAGTACAGCTGATATATACATGCAGTTACAGAAGCGTGGAAAGAAGGCAAGTGGGAGTTATAAGGAGTATATATACATAATGAAAGAGTTGGCGCAAGGTATCGTAGACGAAACTTCCTTAATACAGTTTATAGTAAATGGGTTAGATGACAGAGAAGAAAACAAAGTTATCTTATACGGTGCTAAGACTCTTTCTGACCTTAAGGAGAAATTTGGGCTATATGAACAGTTTAAAAATAGGTCGAACAGCAATAAAAACAATAAATGTTCATCGAGTTTACAGTCATTCCGTACACTCAATCTTGCGAAAAACGAAACACACTGCCTTAACTGCGGTGCAACGGATCACAAGCGAAATGAATGTAAAGCGACTGGCCCGAAATGCTTCAGGTGTAATCAATTTGGGCACATTCGTGCTAATTGCAAGTCTTCATCTTCAGTAGGCAATAAAACACATGTTATTTATCATTCAGGCATGTATAAAACAGTCACAATAATTAATAATTATTCGGTCAACGCTTTAATTGACACTGGCAGCGATCTTACTCTTATTCGACAAAGTCAATTTGTAACAATGGGTAAAACTGATCTAAGCAAAGATTCAATAGGAATATCAGGTCTTGCGTCAGCTTCAGCTAAGTCATTGTATATATAAATTATAGTACTACCACTTGAGGTGCGACATCTATCGACGAAAAACTAAGCTCTAGAATACCATGGGAAGCAACAACAACGATTTCCACCATTTTAATTGTTTTTGTTGCTTCCCATGGTATTCTAGAGCTTAGTTTTTCGTCGATAGATGGCGCACCTCGAGTGGTAGTACTATAGTTTATATATACAATGGCTAAGTCTCTTGGAAGTTTTAAAGGGAAATTTTTGATTGATGGCATTGAGGTGGAAGAAACATGTCATGTAGTAAATAATAATGTTATCCAAATGAGCTGCGTCATCGGAAGCAATATAATAAGTAAGGCCAAGGTTATTTTTGATAACAACAATATAAAATTTTTTAATCCTAATGTTGATGCATGCAATAATTTGGTTATGAATATACAAGTAAACGAGTTAAATGAATTAGACACCCCACCTAAATACAAACAAGAAATTAAGGCTTTATGCAACAACTATACACCGAGTTTGGTTAAAAAATCTCCAGTTACAATTAAAATCAGTTTAATTGAAGAGACACCTATATTTAATACGTACAGAAGGCTTCCACCGTTGGAACAGGGCGTGGTGAAGAAGCAAGTTGAGGAGTGGATTAATGAGAAAGTAGTTCGCCCTTCGTGTTCGCCTTTTGCTAGTCGTGTTGTTGTTGTTAAAAAGAAGGATGGTACACATAGAGTTTGTTTGGATTACAGGAAACTCAACGAGCAAATTATTAAAGATCGTTTCCCAGTGCCTCTAATATAGAAGAAGTCTTGGATCAATTGCAGAATTCTAAGGTATTTTCTACCCTTGACCTGAAAAATGGTTTCTTCCATGTGGGAATAGAGGAAGAAAGTATCCCATATACTTCTTTTGTTACTAAGGCAGGGCAGTTTGAATTTACCAAGGTTCCATTTGGCCTCACCAATTCACCAGCTGTGTTTTTAAGATTCATTTACTCTTTTTTTCGGCCACTTATAAATAAAAAGATTGTGTTTTTTTATATGGATGACCATATCATACCGTCGGTTGATGAATTAGAAAACATTACAAATTTGAAGGAAATTCTGAATACGGCAGCAGACTATGCACTAAACATCAAATGGTCTAAGTGTTAACTTTTAAAACGAAAGGTCGAGTTCTTGGGTCATCTGATTGAGAATGAGACAATTTCTCCATCGGAGGACAAGACAAGAGCCGTACGAAACTTTCCTGAACCAAAAACTGTAAAGAATATACAGGCATTCCTGGGGTTGACTGGGTATTTCAGAAAATTTATAGAAAATTACTCAGTTATTTCTTCACCTTTATCTAACCTTTTGAAAAAGAATTGTACTTTCAGATTCGGACCGAATGAAAGGAATGCGTATGAAGCTCTTAAATCCAAACTAATATGTTCTCCAATCTTACACATTTATGTTCAAGGTGCTGATACTGAAATCCACACGGATGCTAGCAAAGTCGGATGTACGGCGATATTACTACAGAAAGCAGACGACAATCATTTTCATCCGATTTACTATATGAGCCACAAAAATTCCGACCCAGAATCCAAATATGATGCATACACCCTGGAGGTAATGAGCGGTTACCTTGCACTTAAAAAGTTCCGCGTCTACATTCTGGGAACGAACTTCAAAGTGGTAACCGATTGCAAGGCGTTTAAATGCACAATCCACAAAAAAGATCTGCCAACATCAGTTGCAAGATGGGTAATGTTTATAAACGAGTTTGGCAGTTTTCCAGTGGAACACAGAAAAGGTACGAGAATGCTTCACGTAGACACATTAAGCAGGTATCCGGCAGTGTTGACAATAAGACACGAAGTGTTTGCAAGAATAAGGAAGGCTCAAGAAAGAGATGATCACGTCAATGCCATCATGGAAATTTTAAAACGAGGTGAATACCAAGATTTCGTTATCAAAGGTTTTATTGAAAGTTGTGAATGGGAATGAACTATTAGTTATACCAAGAAGTATGGAAAGAGAACTGATTCAAAGCAAACACGAAGAGGCGCACTTTGGATTGAAGAAAACATTGGAACTATACTCTATTCAAGTAATTTGTTCAGCACATGCCTTATGAGGGAGCTTTTTATCTACCACTGATGCCTGCAGGTTATCCTAATGGCAAACTAAAACGGAAACTGCCTCTGAAATTAAACCCAAACCACTGAACACACAAGAGTTGTTGTTGTGATTTTCGATAAATTTGGCCGCACCCATAACCTTTCAGTTTGACTGCAAAAAGCAGACTAATTTTTGTTTCTTTTTGTTCAGTATAACAAAAACAACCCTCATCGTCATCGCACAAAGCACATCTCAAAGGTGTTGCCATGATTTAAAAAAAAAGGATCTCGCTACTGCATTTCTATGTTGAGATTTAGATATTGTAGCTTCTTCAGCTTTTGATTGAAGGGAGGTGTTGTCATTTGTTTTTATTTTTGTATCCTTTCTGAATAACCACTTGGTGGTGTGGAAAAAGATAAATAATTTTTAATTTTTTGCTTTAAATCATTAGATGGTAACCCTAATGTACAATTTACTCGATTTGCGGCAATTTATTATGCAAAGTACGGAAACCCTGTGAGAGCTTTAACTTGAGACCGATGTATGCAAGCCAATATAGCCAGACTGAGAGGCAAACGTCCTATCTTCCTTGTACTGAACAAATTACTCGAATAGAGTATAGTATCGCAAGATTTTTACATTTTCTCTATCAAGACTAAAGTTGAAAATTGCATAACAAACTGTATTAAATGTATTCTAGGTAGCCGAAAACAAACGAAAAGAGAAGTCTTGCTACACCCCATCAATAAAAGTGATAAACCTCTTCAAACATATCACATTGATCACATTATACCAATGGACCCTACAGCTAAGCAGTACAAATACATATTTTCGGTAGTTGATGCCTTTTCCAAATATGTGTGGATTTACCCCATCAAGTCATTGACTGCAGATGAGGGACCAACAAGCTCTTTTTGGTTCACCAGCCTGAATCGTGAGCGATCAAGGTTCGGCTTTCACGTCGAACATTTTCAAGCTGTTTTGTGAGGAAGAGAACATCGTACACGTCCTGACAACAACTGGCGTCCCACAAGGTAACGGACAAATAGGAAGGGTTAATCGGGTGATTATAGAATCACTTAAAAAACTTTCTTCGGATCAACCTGAAAAGTGGTTTAAGCATACAACTAACCTACAAATGGCAATCAACAGCAGTTATCAGAGGGCGATGGGAAGAACTCCATTTGAAGTGATGTTCGGCCAGAAGATGAGGTTAAAGGGCGACCTAGATTTGCAGTCAATTATACAAGAGGAAATATTATCGTCATTTGACTCTAATCGTGAAAACATTCGTGCAGAGGCGCGGAAACAAATTTCAAACATTCAAACTGAAAATATGAAAACTTTTAACAAAGCTAGGTGCGTTGGCAAAACATACAAAGTAGGCGACCTTGTGGCTATAAAGCGCACACAATTTACGACTCGTAAGCTGGACGCGGAATATTTTGGACCATTTGAGGTTGTTCGAGTTGGAAAAGCGAATCGGTATACAGTGCGAAAAGTTGGCAATGGTGATGAACCACGACAAACAACTACGTGCAGCGACTAAATGAAAATATGGAAGGCGACTAATGTCGATTATTTATCTGAGGCAGATGAATCGTAGGATGGCCGAATGTGGTGACGGTAACCCTAACCTCGTATAAGTACATACCTGTTCATGCACATTATATTATATACAAGTACATAAGCGCGAATCGTATCGTTACTCAAGAACATCAGCAGTTAATCAGTTCTTACGGTTGCATCATTCTAAACGGTTGTCATTCGGTTGCTAACAATAATTATTCATATTCTTTTATGAACCTTCTCTTCTTTTCTCATTGATTAAATACTTATAATTATAATTAACTTGAATTAAATATTAAACATAAAATTGATCGAGCGTTTCATTTATTCTACTGGTTCCTACATGTATTCTTATGATAAAACATACCGTTTACCAGAAAAAATGTAAAAATCCGTTTATTTGACCTTTTGACCTTGAATAACTTTTTACGCACCAGTCGGATCGATTGGAATGTTGCTTAATTTATTTGAAATGGTGTTCCCAACGTCTGTACCAATTTTCAGCTTTATGCGAATTTTTGCAAACCGTTTTGTATTTTAATTAAACAAGTAATAGCTGCCATCTTTAATATTAGCCAGACAGTCGGTGCTGTCTGAACGTGATCCCTCAAAATTGTTGTGTTGTCCCTGGTTCGGATCCTAGCCGGGTCCAAAAATGTTCTCTTTTTGTTCTCATTTTTATGAGATCTGATTTCAAATCTGTTCTCTTATTTGCAATTGTAATTTTTGAATCTACGATTTTATTTTTGTGTTTTTCTGTTGTAATGGACTGTTCAGCAGAGAAATGTACAGAGCATTCGAATTCAGCTCTTTTTTTTACTTGTTTTGGTCCTTGTGGGAAATTATTCCATGCGAAATTTTTAGGCTCAACGAATCATTTTATCGAAAAGATCAATTCTTCAAAAATTGCTTTTTGGTATTGTACAATCTGTACTAAAGTATCTCTTTCCCAAGTAACTTTTAAAATGTCGGCTCCTTAGGATGAAATTCTTAAAATCGCTAAGATTTTTGATGTTTTGTTCAAAAATTTTAATTAAATGTGTCTTCTATATCTCCCCCAATTGAAACTGCAAATAAATCAACGTCGATAGAGCCTTTTGATTCTGATTCTGCACATCATTCACCCCTATTCACTTCTAAGCTAATCAAAGCAGCATCAAATCTTAAAAAGGGTAACAAAAGTGGACGAGAAGGGACATCATCTTCGACACCACCTTTCCGGCCCGAAGCGCCCCAAACTCACGAAATGATAGTGCAACCACAAACAAAATGCCACTTGCTTCTCTACAGGAAGAAAATTTAACCACTGAAATCATTGCACTTTCCGATATAAATCCACTCAGTGTATCACCAAGCACAACTGTATCGAGTAGTTCAAATACCCATAACAACAGCGCTTCTGAACCTCCCAAAAAAAAGTCCGTTCCAAAGCCCAAATTGGTGTTTGTATCCCGACTTGAACCTGAACTTCAAACCAATGATATAATTCAACATCTTGTTGTCAGTAACTGCATTTCAAGTGCTTCATCTATAAAATGCACTAAAATCAGCAAGTCTGACAGTTTTGTGTCATCTTTTAGGATAACTACTCCTCCTTCATTATTCGGTTCTGTCTGCGAACATAAATTTTGGCCTCCCGGAACACTTGTGAAAGAATTTGTAGTTGGATCTAAGAATCTTAGTAATCGAAACGCTAAAGTTCCGGCTCCAAAAAACTAAAAAGGATTACCCTCTTCTATCAAAATGTAAGAGGAATACGCAGCAAAAGTGCTGAGATTTTCAAAAACTCTCAAGCTTTTCCACATGATATCTTTGCCATCACAGAAACATGGCTCAATAGTTAATTTTTGGACACAGAAATTTTCGACGATGAGTTTTCTGTTTTTAGAAAGGACCGTCATGTGGATAAGCCAAAATAAATGGGGGGGGGCGGTGTGTTGATTGCTGTTCGTAATTATCTTTCATCTTCCCTTGTCTCTTTTCCCTTCAATGTTTCAATTGAACTCTTTTGTTTTAAGGTCTCTTTTCAATCAAATGGTCTCTAAGTTATTAATGTTAACATTCCCCCGAAAAGTTCTGCGTCAGTTTTTACCGAGCTATCCTTTATATCCTTGATTTAACTGTTGGGCGACTTCAATTTGCCCAATATCATCTGGTCCCCTTCAGAAGACGAGTCCTATTTTGAAGCATCCTTAAATTCGTCTCAACAGGAGCTTCTTCTTTTGGACAATATAACTTCGTATTAAAAATTTTAAAAATCGAACTCTCGATTTAATCTTTTCCTCTGATAGTACGGTAGTGGTAGAATCTACCTCTGCCATTTCTAACGTAGACTAATACCATCCTCCACTCGATATATTTTTTGACATGAGCAGCCATTTACTCAATAACAGTAATGCTGAAAACTGTTCCTATTCACTTGATTTTCGAAAAGTAGACTTTCAATTACTTCACGAAGAATTAAGTGCTTCTAATATTTCTAATAAACATGTTTGCTCTAACATTGACGATGCAGTTACTCAATATTACGAAATTTTCAATTGCTGCTTGATAAACTTAATTCCATTTAAGATATCCAAAAAATTGAGCTCTGGCCATCCATGGTACACAAAAGAACTCATATCTTTACGTAATAGACGAAATAAGGCTTGGAAGTCTTACATATATTAAAAATTTCTCAATTTCTACACTATTCTACTGCACTATTTGAAGAATTTAATTTAATTTCCAAAAACTTTTACGCAGTATATGTGAGGGAAATGGAAATATCGTTGAGCTTGATCCGAAGAGATTCTGGAAGTTTGTTAATTCAGAAGTCTGATGGGTATCTAGTCAACTTCATTTACAAAGATGCCCCTTTAACCAGCTCACCTGAGATATGTAATGCGTTTGCAAAACATTTCAGCAAGTCTTTTATTGAAATTCCAGTCAATATAGACGAAAACTACTTGCAATACTGCCGTTATTTCCCCCAAGCCACTTTTAACAACATTCCTTTCGATAAGGATAAAGTTTCGCATTATCTTTCGTTACTGAAAGATGATTACTCTCCTGGACCTGGTGGTATTCCTCCCATTATATTAAAAAAAATGTTCATCCATTCAAGCTTTTCCGCTTCAATTTCTTTTTAAGCTGTCCCTAAGGCGTCAGTTATAGCGACCAGTAAAACGCATCAGTAAAAATTAAAAACAAATGAATTAGAAGTTCTTTTACTGATGGTCGTTTATAACGATCAGTAAAATTATGTCGGTAAAAAAAATGGTAATAGCAACGCATCCTGTCTTTTTCTTCTTCTTTCTGGTCGCAAATGTATCAGTAATTTATTTCCGGATGAACGAAACAGTAAGAAACTAGAATGAATTATTGTTTCATTTTGACTGACATGACAATCAGCTGATACGTAAAATGAGTTTTTGTCAGTAAAATCTAATTATTGGTTTTCCGTAAAAAAAACATTACCGAATCAATATACTTTTTTCAAATTAATTAATTTATGTTATTCGCCACCTATTGGTATATACTTTTTGTTTCAAAACACATTCAAACATATTAAATACTACAAAAGAAAATGTTCACTGATGCGTTTTACTGATCGCTATAACTGACGCCTTACGTGTGGTAAATTTCCTCGGGTATGGAAAGAATCATTTATTAATCCTGTCTTTAAAAAGGGTATTAAATCTGACATTGCCAACTATAGACAAATTTCTAAACTTTCTTCCATTCCAAAGCTTTTCGAACAAGTAGTTTGAGATAGTTTAACGTTTTTCTGCAAAAACTTAATCTGCCATCAACAACATGGCTTCATGCAGAAGCGGTCTACTGTGTCTAACTTACTAATCTTTATGCACAAGTGCTCAAGGGCATTAGAGAGTGGACATGAGCTGGATTGTATCTGCACAGACTTTTCGAAAGCTTTTGACCAACTCTCACACGAAATTATTATTTTCAAATTAAAAGCATTAGGTTTCCCAGTTGGTTTTGTTAACTGGATATATTCTTATCTCCAAACTAGATCATAAATAGTTAAGTTCAGAAATTCGGTTTCTAATCCTTTTACAGCAAAATCAGGAGTCCCACAAGGCAGCCGTCTTGGTCCATTACTTTTTATACTAGCAATCAATGACGTTACTTCGTGCATTCATTCTAGTGAGATTCTCGTGTTCGCTGATGAAATTTTCAAAGTTATTAACTCAGCTAATGACCGTGTTGATTTTCAAGCCGACATTGACAGATTTGTAATCTGGTGCAGCAAGAATCGCTTAAACCTGAATATGGTGAAATGTCAGACAATGATATTTTCAAGGAAACGGGTACCAAGTACACACGACTATATCATTTCACAACAAGTTTTGCATCGCGTTTTTAGTTTTAAGGATTTGGGAGTAAACTTTAGTCCAAACTTGAGTTTCACGGAACACATCAACTTTATTGTTAAAAAAGCTAATTCCATGTTGGGATTTGTTAAAAGATGGTCGAAGGAATTTCAAAATCCTTATGTAACCCTAGCTTTATATAACTGTCTTGTCCGCCCCCATCTAGAATATGCATCACAGGTATGGTCTCCATTTTATGATGTTCACAAGTTTAGGATAGAGGCAGTTCAGCGTAATTTTATTCGATTTGCTTTAAAAGGTCTCTCCTGACAGATCCATAAAGCTTCCCAACTTACGAACACCGGATTCAACTTCTACAGATTCAAACTTTGTCACGAAGACGTATCAACAATGATATAATTTTTATTCACCAACTCTTAACGGGATTTTTAGACGCACCCGATCTACTATCTTGTATCGGTTTTAACTATCGTGGAGGGGCTCACTATCTTCGTAGCTTAGAGCTATTACATTGTCCTCAACATCTTACTAACAATGGCATGAATGAACCTCTGACCCGCATGTGCAAGCTTTTTAATTATAACGCAAGTGTTGTTGATTTTAATACTAGTAAAACTTCCCTTTAAAGAAAAAAAAAAAAACAAGTGCACCACGCTCGTAGTTTATGTTCTTGCATGTTCTTAATAGGTTTTTATTTATGTATTTATTAATTTATTTTTTTGTATGCTCTATGTATATTTTGCTTACTAACAACTAACACCCGCACTAAATGATGTAGCCAGTGAGCACATAAAATGTGTTGGCTAAATCTCTGATTGTAAGTTAATGCATGTCTTAAACTTCTTACTTTCGAGATCTGATAGGGCAAAAAAAGAATCACTGCATTGCAGAATGCAATTAATTTCATCGAGTGTCTGCAACTAGACATTAATTTCTTGCTGCCCGTCACCTCTAAATTTTTCGACAGACTCCTCTGCATCACGAAACGATATAAACCGCGAAGTTGTTACCTGCATCTCCACACAACTTTTTCAACTTTCCGGCCTGTTTGCGTTTCACTACTTGTGGCCACTACTGTTTCGAATTTGGCACTTGAGCCACAACTAGCGAAAATTTTTTTATCGTTCTCTTGCTCTTCTCTATTAGCTTCACCCATCGCACTCTCACAATCTCCACTTTCTGTCTCCTCCAAAACGTCGAATTTACCACCAACACCAGCACTACTCTCCTCGTTATACACGATCGTCATTAAACGAAAGTTTAAATCAGCTTTCATTTCGTCTGTTTTTTCGTTTCTCTTTCCCAGTTCATCTTTGAGTTGAATAAGGTTCATTTTTTCAATAGAGCTAAGTAGTGTAGCCATTTCTCTAACTCGAACTCTTATAAGGCACCAACACGAATGATCAAAAAATCAAATAACGGTTTGGAAAACTCGCCGCTACTTTGTACTTTTGCAATGCACGTTGCAAATATTTCACCGAAAGCGAATATTTAAATCGCAAGTCCACCGACTCTTCGTAGTTTTCACCAAATACAAACACTTATTCTCTACCGACGAAAAATTATTTTACACCGACAAACATTGTTTGCAATATGTAGTAGCAAAACATTAGCTAATTAAAAACCAACACGGTATTTTTTCTTTAATTATATCCTTCTCGGACGAGTCCCCGAATTTGTAATATTTTATTACAAACATTAAACAGAACATTTAGATTAGATTTAATTTAAAAGAAAAAATAGATCCATCCATCCATCCTTATATACTGCCGGCCAAAATGAAGTTTCGCTTTAGCCTGTAGTTGTAGCACTGTAGTAGTAGTTGTCTTCTTTTCGTTCTCTCTCGAAATTAATATTTATGTGAAACATATTAATTTCGAGCAGAAAAAAAAAACTAAGTATTTGTAACATGACTTTATAAAGATAGAGAAGTTCAAAAAAGTAGTTTCCTCCATAACGTCCATCGGTCTGTCTACGCGTATGTGCGCATTCTCACGCCATGCTACAGCGTAAATGGCTTGAAAGATTTGCTGCAAGTTTCATGCATAGCAGCTTAAAGAAAAGCAGTTTTCGAAGTTCTTTTTATTTTGTTTTAGACAAAACTGGTACCTTTAATGTTTTTTTTCATTTTGGAATTCCTCGAAAATGGCTCCAAGGATTTTGTTAAAACTTTAAATTTAACAAATCTATGGCATTTTTATTGAAACTGCGTTTATTTGTTTTTGGCATTAAATAATTAAATTAAATCAAATAGCCATAAGTTGACAACGGTTGTATCGAATTCACTCAAACTTTAATTGGTATATTTCGGTACAGCTTCCCAACGAGCTACTTGTTTCCTTTCTTCTAATTTGATCCAAAAATCCTCTAACGATGTTTATTAAACTTTGTATGTTACACATTAGAAAGCTTCGAAGAAAACTGCATTTTTAGTTTTTGGCTACATAAGTGATAGTTTTAAAGATTTTATTAAACTGGCCATAAGTGGTTCAGAATTGCTAAGGTACCTATATATTCTTAAGAGCACCCAAAAGATGACATCTACATTTTAAATATCACAGGTTTCGTAACGGTGGCTACCGTATATCGGGTTTTCTAGTTTCTGATGCCAACATTTTTTAGGGTTTATTATTATTATTATTATTATATCAAGCTTTATTCACTCATTTAATGCTTAAATTCTAAAGATACAAATAAAATATTTAGATACAAATTTTGATTAACTAGGTAATTTTTTTTTTTTTTTTTTTTTTTTTTTTTTTTTGCATATATTTACATAGATCTTTTTGAAGAAAATATTTATGTTATTTGAGCATAAGCCTCCCCCAGACTTCTCCATCTCCTTCTGTCAAACGCCTCTCGCCAGTATAATGGGCATGTTGCTCGGATGTCATCTTTCCAACGTTTGAATTGTCTGCCTACGCTTCTTCTCATATTTAGTGGTACCCAATCTGTTGCCAATTTTGTCCATCGGTTATCATTTGCTCGCATAATATGTCCAGCCCAGTCCCATTTTAGTTCCCTAAGCCTATGCCTTACGTCTTCAAAATTAGTTTGATTTCTTAGAATTCTGTGATTTGTACGTTGAGCGATAGGACGTTCAAGATAACTCTTTCCATTGCTCTTTGGCATGATCAAAGTTTAATTTCAATAGTTTTTATAACTTGCCATTTTTGGCACCCATAGGTTAGAACTGGGAGGACTGTTGCGTCGAACACGTACTTCCTTGTTTTGTTTGAAATATTTAAGTTGAGTAGATGTTTCACATTCCAAAACTGCCTCCAAGCGTTAGTTATTCGATGCTCTACATCCTTGATTTCTTTATTTTTGAAGGAAACAATTTTACCAAGATATGTATAGTCCTCAACATATTCGAGTATTTTGTTGTCAATACTTATTGTATTGGCATCACCATTTGTCATAACTTTGGTTTTCTGCTGATTCGTCGATAGGCCAACACTTTTACATTCTGAGCATAATTCTTCTAGCATTGTTTGGAGCTCTTCACTGCTGTTTGAGATAAGTATTACGTCGTCTGCAAATCGAAGGTTTGAAAGATATCTGCCGTTCACTTTTAAGCCTTTATCTTCCCAGTCTAGCTTTCTAAAGACTTTTTCAAGAGCTGTCGAAAAAAGTGCTGGTGAGAGAGGATCTCCTTGTCTTACCCCTCGTGATATTTTAAATTCTGGTCCTATACGTACTGTTTTAATGCGTGCGGTACTCCTTTCGTACATTTTCTTTAAAATTCGAACAATTTTGTCATCTACGCCTTGGTTAAGGAGGGCCTTCCAAATAAAGCTCTGATCGACTGTATCGAATGCTTTCGCAAAATCGATGAATGCAAAGTAAATATTTATATTATATTCTTTGCATTTTTCTGTTATTTGGCGTATGGTTTGTAGATGATCAATTGTAGAGAAACCTGACCTAAAACCAGCCTGTTTAAAAGGTTGATTAAAATCAGGTGTGGTTTTTATTCTCTCAAATAAACATTTCGCAAAGACCTTGTAAATTGAAGATATTATGCTTATAGGTCGATAGTTGTTGATATCGTCCTTATAACCCTTTTTGTGTATGAGTATTATCTCAGATTTCGTCCATTGGTCTGGGACTACTTCTGTGACCAAAACCTGATTGAAAATTTGTGTCAAACGGTTGGCCAATGAAAATTTTTTAGGGTTTACTTTGTGGGTATTGGTTTGGGAGTATTTTAAAGATAGCCGCGTTAGATTAGCTAAATGTACAAGTAACGACTTTATTTATTTGTAGTTTAAAGTATATCTACCTAGCAAAATAACGGGCATGACTGAAGTAAGTTATAACACTGTAAATATGCTCAAAATGCTGGGCATAAACACTGCTTAAACCAACAATTTGAAATTCTTTGCTTATTTTATACAACGAAGAGTAGTTATTATTGCTCAAAAAAATTGTTATAATTATCGTGCTATTGCACCCACAGAGAAAGTACTTGCGACCCAGTCGTGCCTTTTATTTTTATTATGGTTATTTCATTATGGCTACTGCCCACACTTTGTTTGCACAAAGTCGTGCATTAACATTACTCATATACCTATACTTATATATAATTTTCAATAATTTTAATTATTTCTTTTAGGCTTCCTGTTGGAGTCTAAATCCAAAAGACCGTCCCTCATTCAGTCAGCTTTGTACAGCACTCAGTAAAGCAATGCAATCCAGTGATAACTAATTTTAGTCGTTGTAAGCTTAATTTTTTGTATTATTTCGAAATTGTAATTATACAAAATAACATTCAAATAATAATAGGAAGAAAAAAATATCAAATATATATATTTTTAGTTACTATTATTCTAATTTATTTATCATTCGATTCTGAGGAGCAAACCAGTATAATTTTACTTTTCAAATTTAAGTATAATTAAGAATACAAAAATAAAGCCGGTTCCCACCCATGACAACGAACTGAACAAAATAAATATTTTAAACCATAATTTTAATGTATTACACTTTATGGAAAAAAAATCTAGCTACAAGTCATTGCCATTTTTTACAAGGACACATTTGTTTTGCTTCTTACTATAAATTAAATAAAAATATAATCAAATCAAAAAGCCCAAAAAATAAAAACAACAAATATTTTTAAATCTAAGTTTTGTAGATTGTGTATTGATTCATGATTTTTTTTTTGTTTATTTTAAATATAATTAAAGACAATGATGCTGTCTTCTAAAAACAAAACTTGTCTTACCAATATTATTTTATTAAGAAAATTAATATTATATAATTAAATTTGGGTTTTAAAAAAGCTGGAGTTATAGACACATTATTAAATTGTAGTCTTAAGCCATACTCAAATGAAAAGTCTTCAAAAAAGAAAAATTAATTAATAATAACTGTACAGTAAGTAATGTGTAATATAAACGAGTGAATATAAAGTATTCAAAATTGTCATTTTAGCTATATTCTAACGTTTTCGTTTTATTTTTTTATTAAGAAGTTTGCAGTGTTTGACTTTGGAGAATGTTAAGAGTAGTTTAAGCAATACTACTTTACACTGCAATTGTATACATCATTTCAATAAATTTATTGATCAAAATTAAATTAAATAATTTTGTTTGCTGATATTAATATTTTGGAGAGTTAAAGTAGCTTTACATGGAGCTGCAACAAATTATAGTGCAGACGACAAAGCAACAACAACAATCATAGCGCAGACGATGAAGATGAACATGTTCGTCTTCACTATAATTTTCAAGCTGCATCCATAATTTTCCTATAACCTGCATCCATGAAGACGTCTGCATTTCGGCCTTCCCTCTCTATCACACAAATATGATTTATATATTTTGCATCTTCAGTTTTTAGAGATCATGAATTGCAGCTTCATGTCAAGCCGCCTTTAGATACAGTTCTGTCAGGGACGTAAAAACCGCAGTATCAGCCATACCCAAGATTTGGGCCTCTGAAAGACCAGCGAAACTCTTTGAACGGTAGCTTTAGAAGGGCTAAGAACTGAAATCTTAAAAACCATAAAAGAATATGGAATTTATTTGTCAAAATGTTGAGAACAGGGCTATGCGTTGTGTCTGGTTTAATGGGAGGATTACAAGCCATCAAAGATTATATTCATTGCGCAGCGCATGCATTAAATTAAGAACTAATTGATACAGCGAAACATGTTCCTGAAAATTTTAAAATTTTTTGATAATTTAGAAAAAATATACTTTCATAAAAAAATTTTGCTTAATATATCACTCCGTTGTGGTTATTCCCCGTTCAGAAATTGCCGTGCACTTGCATTGGCACATAACCTACAACTGAATATAAACGTCTACCTACATTCAACAACAGAGAAGATTGGACAAATACTTTTTACGACTGTGTTTCTAGGATTGATGAAGAAACGTATATTTCTATTTCTTTTTTAAAATGTATTATAAAGACTTATCTACAGGGTGGGTCAAAAGAACTCATCCATCCGATGTTGTTTGGCTCTCTTTTTTTTCTAAATAAAAAACTTCGATTCTGTTCTTTGATTATGTTTATTTGAACCTTTATTTGGTCAAGTCGAGAAGATTATATCGGCCAAATGGGCGCCGTCACAATTGATTGCTCGTTTTATGGCATTTTTCATCACTTCAGAGAGAACTTCTGACGACAGATTCTCGCATTCGTGTCGAATGTTGTTCTTGAGGGCTCCCAGAGTCTCGGCCTTGTTCACGTAAACACGGAACTTCAAAAAACCCCACAAAAAAAGTCTTGCGGGCAAGTGCAAATCGCCAAAACGAGAGATGAGGCGAGCCGGGAACGACGCCTACAGAATATCGGTTCATGTATAGTACCACCACTTGAGGTGCGCCATCTATCGTCGAAAAACTAAGCTCTAGAATACCATGGGAAGCAACAACAACAATTAAAATGGTGGAAATTGTTGTTGTTGCTTCCCATGGTATCCTTAAGCTTAGTTTTTCGTCGATAGATGGCGTACCTCAAGTGGAAATACTATAGTTTATATATTCAATGGCTACAGTACCTTTTCAACGAACTGTTGGATAGCCTATTCACTATATTTGTGTATGTGTTATGTGTATGCGTTCGACTCCCGCAGTCAGCCGCTGTTCCAGTTTCAGAAACAAAATTCTTCTTTAGCAGACAGGAATAAATTCAATAACATTAATTTTGTGCGGCCGGTGTTCAATTACTGCTGGTGCAATAACAAAGGCCAACATTGAGACATTTTACTGATAGGGCAATTAGTATGAGTTCAGTGACATTCAACTTTAAGCTTGCAGATCGATTTGAACAAAACAGGCCAAAACTTACATATTTAAAAATTAGATTTTAAATTGAAATAGCGATTATGGGTGCGTTTAACAATCCTTGAACCACACTCTGCTACGAAACCAAGGAATACAAATCGAAGTGTTCATCTTCTTACTTCAAAACTGCAACCGATAGTTAAGAAACACTACAAAACGAATAGCTACATATTTGGACTTTTGATGGAAACGCTCCCTAAAAGTGCGCGTGTCCAAAAAATTTGCAAAAAAAATTAAAGCACTAACTGATTTGATTTGATTTGATATCTATTTATTATGCTTGCTTACACTTATTACATAATTTAGAATATAGACATAAAGAACTTATACATTAATACATAATAATATAGAATTGGATTATAGTGGCATTTTTTATTATGAATTTTTAATAGTACTAAAAGCCACTCTAGCAAATATTAAATAACAGTCTTAAGCGAACATTAATGTATGGGGTGAGATGTGTTTAAAGAATATGTTTTTAATTTAATAATAGAAACTTAAACAGAATACAAAAACAAATTGAACATTAGTGGACGTAGGTTAACAAAACTTCGATTTGCCTATGATCGCAATCAAAAAGCCAAATTTTAACTTTCTTCAAGTATAGCGGTAAAGAACGAATACAGCGAATACAAAAGGGTAACGTATTAAACAGTTTACAGGACACAATGGAGTAGAAGTTTCTTAAATGCGTGGTACGGAAATGTGGGACAGATACAAGACATTCACGAGAGCTTCTTGTATTGAGCATATCAGAAATTGGGCTCTGTAAGTAACCACCTCTCATATAAAAAATCTTAGAGGTCTTAAAATAGTAAAGGTGTCTGACAGGCAAGATGTTTAAGGTTCTAAATAGCTCAATAGTGGATGTTAACCGCGTAGCGCCACAAATCATTCTTACTGCACTTTTTTGTAGTATGAGAAGAGGTTGAATTTTCGAGTGATATGTTCCACCCCAGCAGCTTATGCCGTATTGAAGCTTGGAATGAAATATACCAAAGTAAGTAGTTTTTAAGGGACCGTTATAGCAGAGTTTTCTGAGGTGGTAAAGATTGCGAAGTGTAAAGCGTAAATATATCTTTAAGGCAGCAATATGGCTAGACCAGCTCATACCAGTATCAAAGAGGACACCGAGGTATTTGAATTCATCTACTTCATCTACTTTGAAACAACTATCACAGCAATTTTTTTCTGAATCGTATGTTAAATGATTATCATTGCATAAACAATTAGTGATCTTATATTTCAAACAGTTTTGAGTATGAAAAACAATTTGCAAGTCAGGAGAATCTCTAGTTTTTAAGCTGAAATACATAACTTTCGTCTTGTTGCTGATGTTAAGCTTGTGTTTAGAAAACCAGATACGCAAAAGATGAATATCATGATTCAGATCAGCTACTAGATCAAGAGCACTTTTAGAATTATAGGCTAACCCTAAGTCATCTGCAAACGCTGTTATTTTAGCTGTAAATTCAAGTTTGAACAGGGAATTTATATAAATAAGAAACAAAATGGGACCTAAAACGGACCCTTGGGGAACACCGATGTTCGAGATCCTAATGTCACTCAGTTTATCCTCAATTTTAACTCTTTGAGTTCTATCCTTAAGGTAGGACTCAAACCAATAGAAAATAAAACCTCGAAAGCCCGCCATGTATAGTTTATGAAGGAGAACCTCGTGATCAACGGTATCGAACGCTTTGCTAATATCAACAAATAAACCGGCACAATATAATTTGTCATCAAGGCCCTTGTTAATGAACGAACAAAAGTCAAGACAACCTTTTTTATAAACTGGAACTACAACAGCACATTTTAAAACCGCAGGGAATTCACCAGAACAAATGCTTAAGTTGAACAAATGAGCTAGGATGTCAGATACATTATATGCAATCATTTTCAAAATATAATTGGAAATTCCATCATCCCCACACGCATGCGATTTCCTAAGCGAGTTAATTAGGCTGTTAACCTCAGAACCAGTAATGGGGTCGAAGTAAAAACTTCCCTGAAAAGTATCTTCCACGAATCCAAGGTCAAAATATTGAGCCAAGCAAACACTAGGTTCAGATATACTTGGGTTGCCAACTGAACCAAAAAAATCATTAAATATGTTGGCAACATCAAAAGGCTCATCAAACTGAACTCCATTTCTGTTCAATACAATGTGACTCGACTTAATAGAATTGTTAGGATTGATTATACTGTTAATAGCCTTCCACTCTTTTCTAGGATTACCAACAGAATTATTTAATAAGGTTTGATAATATCTATCACGGCAGGATTTTATTTGCTTGTTGACGATTTTACACTTTTTTCTATAACGTTCCTTCAGGATATGGTTGGATGGATGCTTCAAACACTTAATACTCAATTTATTTTTATATTTAATTATATTAACTAAGTGATTGCTTATCCAAGGCTTCAATTTCCTTTCAGATTTTTTCGGTAAGTAGGTATAGCTGTTGTTGTTTATATAAGCTTGTAAGGTGAGCAAAAAAGTACTATATGCATTAGAAACATTGTCAGCAGCATGAACTGCTTCCCAATTTTCACAACGGAGGGACATATTAAGAAGATCAAACTTTATCTTTTTAATGATAGATGGTGTTGTGTTTTTTTTCGACTTCAATGCCGTTAAGCCTTTCAACAATATTCCTGTCATATTATGATCCGATATGTGCAGATCAAAATTAATACCGAAAATATTATTAGGACAAAGTTCTTTGAAGCGGCAAAAAACATGATCAAGGCAAGACTGTGATATAAGTCTCGTAGGTTCATTTATTATGGAAGACAACCCATTTTCGGCAATCAAAGTGAGATAAGAATCACAATTAGCATTCGAAGTTAAAATGTCAATGTTTAAGTCACCAAGGATAACAAGGTTAGCTGACGTAAGATTTTTTAAAAATGTTGCAAATTCGTCCAAAAACAATTCTACACTATGGGCATGCAATCTATATACACAAACAAAGATGAACACCTGGTTACATATTCGACAACGAAGCTCTAAGACATCAGCAGACAATAAACTATGACAAACAATATCAACATCCAATGAATCACGTACAAAAACTCCTACTCCACCTGCAGAATACGTTTCATTAGCTTTCGTATGGAAGTTGTAACCTTCTATACGGTAATTAATATTTTCATTCTGATAAATCCAGATTTCTGAGACAAAAATTAAACCGGGCAAACAAGGAAGTGCTTCAAGATTACATACAAGCAAATCGAAATTTTGTCGAAGACTACGTATATTTTGATGGACAACAAATAAAGGAATAGTTTTATCGAAAGTATTGCAAAAAATTTCATCATTTACGGACTTAATAATACTAATGAGCTTTAATCATTGATATGATATGTATGATATGATATGATATGATATGATATGATATGATATGATATGATATGATATGATATGATATGATATGATATGATATGATATGATATGATATGATATGATATGATATGATATGATATGATATGATATGATATGATATGATATGATATGATATGATATGATATGATATGATATGATATGATATGATATGATATGATATGATATGATATGATATGATATGATATGATATGATATGATATGATATGATATGATATGATATGATATGATATGATATGATATGATATGATATGATATGATATGATATGATATGATATGATATGATATGATATGATATGATATGATATGATATGATATGATATGATATGATATGATATGATATGATATGATATGATATGATATGATATGATATGATATGATATGATATGATATGATATGATATGATATGATATGATATGATATGATATGATATGATATGATATGATATGATATGATATGATATGATATGATATGATATGATATGATATGATATGATATGATATGATATGATATGATATGATATGATATGATATGATATGATATGATATGATATGATATGATATGATATGATATGATATGATATGATATGATATGATATGATATGATATGATATGATATGATATGATATGATATGATATGATATGATATGATATGATATGATATGATATGATATGATATGATATGATATGATATGATATGATATGATATGATATGATATGATATGATATGATATGATATGATATGATATGATATGATATGATATGATATGATATGATATGATATGATATGATATGATATGATATGATATGATATGATATGATATGATATGATATGATATGATATGATATGATATGATATGATATGATATGATATGATATGATATGATATGATATGATATGATATGATATGATATGATATGATATGATATGATATGATATGATATGATATGATATGATATGATATGATATGATATGATATGATATGATATGATATGATATGATATGATATGATATGATATGATATGATATGATATGATATGATATGATATGATATGATATGATATGATATGATATGATATGATATGATATGATATGATATGATATGATATGATATGATATGATATGATATGATATGATATGATATGATATGATATGATATGATATGATATGATATGATATGATATGATATGATATGATATGATATGATATGATATGATATGATATGATATGATATGATATGATATGATATGATATGATATGATATGATATGATATGATATGATATGATATGATATGATATGATATGATATGATATGATATGATATGATATGATATGATATGATATGAAATTTTGTTAACATTCCACAATATATTGGGCAAACCGAAATTACTGCGCAATGAAGACCTTACACGGTCAATATAACTTCAAATTAAAATACTTAGTGTGTTAAAACAATTTATAATCCATAAACCAATGAAAAAAAATGAAAATACGTGGTATGCTCCTCATTTAAATGAATTTCGTTAAGAAGAGAGTAATTTTCACTAGTAGTATTGAGGATTGGAGTGATTTTAGAAGCATTAGTATGAAATAGTATTAAATAGTTTTATTTTATTAAAAATTCATGGTTTAATGTAGCCTCAAATCATAAATTGTTGATCATCAGTTTCATAATATCCATATATTTATAATATACTAGCTGACCCGGCGAACTCCGTACCGCCTCTTTTTTTCTTGCGATTAAAGGTACTATAAGGCAAGTTATGCATTCGTAAAAAAATTAAAAACATGGTTGTCTGTAAAGTCGGTTTACAGACGATAATTTAACGTGATAACCAGTTCACAAAACACTTCATGTGTATAGGTATCCCTCCAACCACCAACCACCCAACCTACCTACAACCACCCACCATTTTTATAGTTTTTTTTTCACCCCTTAAACACCAACCTCTCACCCCCACATACAACCACAAACCAAAAGCCCACCATTCTTGAAAAATTGTTCCTCCTCCCTCACATTGTAAATCCCCCCTTCCTAAGCACTACCAATCACCCACACCAACTACAACCAACCACCCAATATTTTTGACAATTCCGAAATTTGTTCCTCACCCATAAGCCCTCCCCAGTACAACTATTTCTGACAATTCAGTTCACTACACCCTCAACCCAAATCCAACCACCCATAACACCTACAACAACTTTCCACTCACCCAACAACGCAAACCACCCACCTACAGCCACCAACCAACCACCAACCATTTTTGACAATTATTTTCCCTCACCCCCTCCCAACACGAAATCTGCCAAATCCAACCACCTACCCCACCTGCCACCACCTGCCACCACCTTCCACTCACCCACCTTTTTTGACAACTTTTTCATCGCACCCCATCAAATCAACCATCCCCACCACCAAAACTGCCAACCAATCAACCCACCTACAACCGCCAACCAACCACCCACCATATTTGACAATTCGTCCTCCCCCCTCACCCAACCATACCAAATCCCCCCAAACACCAAACACCAATCCCACCTACAGCCACCAAGGAACCACCCATTAGCTTGACAATATTTATCTCACCACCCAAACCAGCTACAACCACCCACCATTTTTCCTCTTCCCGACACTACCCCTCCCCATACCCCTCGCCTGGCCCACACACACTCCCACCACAACCAACCAACTACCCAACACCCTCCCCTCCCACTTTATCGACTTTCTTAGCAATGAAAGCAAAGGCTAGGTAACGTGACTGTGACTGTGACATTTTTCCGTGCGTGCTGCTCATATATTCCAAACCGATTTATTAGACGTTATCACGTCAAAAAAAAATTCTTACAATCAAACATGACATTACGATGATAGAGAAGTCTGGAAAAGTGGGCCCGAAATTCTGTCTGTCTGTCAGTCTGTCTGTCTGTATGTCTGTCTGTCCGTGTGTCTGTCTGTCTGCATAGTTACCTACAGCTGGACCGATTTGCTTCAAACTTGGTACATAGTATTGTTATGACGTGCCACATAGAGGTTTTCGAATTAGCATTCTAGCTCTAAAACTAACGGTTTTTAGTGAAAAATTAATTTTTCTCAAAAACGGCTAATACGGTTTTGATAAAACTTTCTGAATAGTGTTTTCTGTGCAAACTTTATGTTTTAGTTTTAATAGATTTTTCAGGAAAAGTCGCTTATAACGGTACCTCCCATAGGACCGGTTTTTAAAAATCAGACTTTCTCGTAAACCACTTGACGGATTTGTAAACCACTTGACGGATTTCGATGAAATTTTTGTAGAAGCCTCTTTAAAGACAAAAGAATGTTAATTTTTAAGTTTTTGAAAAAATAATTTCATACACTTAGGTTTTTCCCTGCTTTTCTTCCAAAATCTCAAACCCCAAGAATACTGTCCCATGCAGTCATGCACTTTATTTTTTGAATATTTTCGAAATTTCCAAATTTTTCGTTTAACTATTTACAATGTAGGTACGTTTCAGCTAAAACCTTATGTACAATACCAGGCTGGAGAAATCGAACTCTTCCAGTAAATTAATGTCAGTTGAATTATCAAAAATTGACGCGTTTGATATACCATCTACCATCTATTACCACCAACCATCCTCTACAATCTACCGTCTTCCACAATCTTTTATCATCTTCTACCATCTACCATTTTCTACCATTTTCTACCATTAACCACCTTCCACCATACACCATCGACCACCTGTCTTTGTATTCCTTCTTGTTCGCACATGTTAAATCATTATAAGTTTATTCATATTCCCTTGATTGCGAGTGCATAGTAAAAAAAAACTTCTACCATCTAGAATCTTCTACCATCTACCATCTTGTTCTATCTACCATCTGCTACTATCAAAATTCTTCTATATAATCTACCATCTCCTGCTATCTAGCAACTACCACCTTTTACTATCAACTATCTTCTACCATCTGCTACCATCTACCATGTTCTAACATCAACCATCTTCTACCATCTAGCATCTTTTACCTTCTTCCATCTAGAATCTTCTCCCATCTACCATCTTGTTCTATCTACCATTTACCATCTTCTAGCATCTACCATCTCCTGCCATCTGCCATATACTGTCTTCTAACATCTACCATCTTCTACCTTCTCCAGCCATCTGCCATATGCCATCTTCTTCAATCTACCATCTACCAACTACCACCTTCTACTATCAACTTTCTTCTACCATCTGCTACCATCTTCCATTTTCTCCCATCTACCATTTACTGCCTTCTAACATCTTCTTTCATCTACCATCTTCTACCATTTAGCATCTTTTACCTTCTCTACCATCTTTTACCATTTATTTCTTTGAACATTTTTTTCTTTAGAAAGCTTTTTGATGTTAAATTTTTTTAGAATACCTACATATACATAATGTATGTATGTATGTATGTATGTACATACATCATTTAAATGAAATTTGTAGCGTTCAAAAATATATAACACATATTTTGTTTGTGTATATTTGTACTTCAAAACAAAAAACAATAAATTAATATATCAAATTCTGACTGATAAATATTTCAAATAATTGACACTTTTACACTACTTTTTTTTATTTTTGCACGCAAGGTATGTCGTCGTAATTTTTTCTTACTTATAATTCATTTTTCTCACCGTTTACACCTTCCCTGAACTTCCACAAATATTTCAAGATCAAAATTTCCAAAATTGGTCCGGCCATTCTCGAGTTTTAGCGCTTCAAACGCACAGCAATTGATTTTTATATATACAGGGTGATTCACCAGCGTTGTGCCAAAAAGCTTGAGCGTGTAGGTTGAGTTGAGACAAGAAAAAAATCGTATGGGAGGGGGGGGGTCTGTTCCCCCCCCCCCGTTTAGCCGGGAGGGGCAATTTTCTGAAAAATTGAAGAATTTTAGATACGGTCCGACGTAATCCCTCCATTAGTACAAGGAGGATAGCTACAATGCTCGGAGTGTCCCAATCTAGAGCATGGAGAGTGCTTGGTACGGAACATTTACACCCTTACCACTTCACGCCAGTTCAGGAACTCACAGCAAACGACAGGTTATTGAGAGCAGAATTTTGTCGAACATTGCTGCTTAGAGATGAAACTGAACGCAACTATTTTTCAAGGATTTTCTGGACGGATGAGGCACAGTTTACCAGGGATGGCGTCACTAACTTTCACAATTTACATCACTGGAGTGAAAATAATCCACACAACAAAAAGCAGAACAAATCACAACACCGCTTTAGCTGTAACGTCTGGCTTGGTATTGTTGGACACACCGTGATCGGACCCCGATTTCTGAATTTAGTTATTAATGGAGAATCATATCTACAGTTCCTACGAGACCTTTTGCCCGATTTGTTAGACAACGTTCCATTGGCTATAACCGATAGTTTAATCTATCAACAAGATGGTGCTCCAGCACACTATAGCTTACAGGTGAGAAACTGGCTGGATGATCATTTTAGTGACCGCTGGATTGGGAGAAGAGGCCCAACAGAATGGCCTCCTAGATCACCAGATTTAACACCCTTAGATTGTTACGCATGGGGATTCATGAAGAATTATGTGTACGAAGTGGAAATCGTTTCTTTGGAACAGCTTAAAGAACGAATTGAAGTCGCTGGAGTAAAATTGCAGGAAAATTTATCAAATATAAATTTATGCGCAGGCATTAGAAGGAGATATAATCTATGCCTTCTAAGAAATGGGGATCATATTGAAAATTTCTTATAATTTCAAGAAATTCAAGAAAAATTGTGGTTTAATCATCTTAAGCTCCTAGCAGGTAGAACCCTTCCCGGCAGGTGGCCGCGGCCGGCCCCCAGGCATAGTAAAAGTCCTCATAAAACTCCTATTACAGAACAAATATTAAAAGAAAGGTTAATGTTTCAAAAATTAATAAAACTAAAAGTCGAGATAGGTAAAAATAAAAACAAAGATTTTCTTAGAAAAAAGTGGTTCTGGTTTTTTTTTTATTTCTCAAAAACGAAAAGTCATTTTTGCATCCGGTTTTCTGTTTTCGACTAAAAATTAACAATGGCATTGAATTTTTAAAACAAAATTGGTACTTAATTACATAAAATTTTAAAAAAAAATTAGTTCAAAAATGATTTTTTTCTTTTTTTTTGAAAATTTTGAGTTTGAAAGATTATATTTTTTAAACAATTCGTTAAAACAATTTAACTTAAAAACAAAATGAAAGAAAAAGTTTTTGGCTTTCCAAAAAAGTATAACACGGTGTTGTAAACGAAGCCGTTGATTTTTAATATTTTTTTTACAAAATAAGTCAATTTTTCAGAAAATTGCCCCTCCCGGCTAAACGGGGGGGAATAGCCCCCCCTCCTATACGATTTTTTTCTTGTCTCAACTCAACCTACACGCTTAAGCTTTTTGGCACAACGCTGGTGAATCACCCTGTATAATATATAATAATATATATTAAAAGAGAACACATTTCGCCGCTCTATGAATTTGATCGATTCCGTTGATGATCATTTGTTTTCCTCTCTCCTTGGTGAGTGAAACTTTTGTATATGTTCTGCCTATGAAGCATTTGAGACTGCATTGCTTCCCAACAATTTTCCGTTACCATTTCATGCCGCAACCTATATCTGCTTGTGTGACTGAGCTGTACTAGCTGCTAGCTACATTCATCTCCTGCCGACGTAGACAAAGGAAAGCCATATTTGCTATATTTGCCTTAAACAGAAATTGTGATTTATTGGCCAATATAAATAACAACAAACCTTCGTATTTGCTGCATGTCATGGTCTTTGACATTTGACAACCAGCTGTCATCTATCATCTATCAGCTGCCTATAACTACATTACCGACTACTACATCCCTTTGGTTCGTGAATTTGCTAAATAGTAACTCGCTTTGCCTGGTACACTAAAATCCAACAAATTTTGGCAAGTAAAAATCATTATCTTTTAAAAAAACTAAATATCACCATATACCGTCATCTACAAAAAAAAAAAAAAAAAAAAAAAAAAAAAAAAGAGATTGAATCATTATGTCTTCTAACGCTGTTTGTGATAATATTGCGGATTATCTCATAGACACAATCATTTGTCATGGAAACTGTCGCAAATTATTGCATGTAGCTTGCATTAATGCTCCATTAAGCACCATAAAACTATTCAAAGAAAGGAAATCTTTTTATTTCTTTTGTGAAGAGTGTGACCCTTTTGCATATACGAATATTGTTCGTGATGTTCTGCAAAATAAGCAAAATCTTGTAAATCTCCATAACCAATTACTTCAACTAAACAAGAAAATTGAAGATATTACCTGCAATCAACAATCGCTACTAGACGTTGTTCAAAATGAAGATGATTTAACAAATAGTCCTACTATATGTGATACTGTACCCCTGAAACGAAAAATTGACGAAATAGATATTGATATATCTGAAACCAGCCATCTGACAAAGAAACCTGCCACGGATTTAATAGCGACTACATACCAAGAATCCACTACAAATATTCCTCGCCCAGAACATGATGATGCTTCTAATGAACTTTCTACATTAAATCAATGTTATTACACAACATCATCTTGCTTAGCTGCTTCAAACACTACCTCAACAACTACTCCTCCTTTGATAGTGATTGACCAACATTCTACAGATGTGATTACTTCTCCTGTCAACACATTTCCTCATACAGCCTCCACAACTGAAAGAAATTTCATATCACCTTTTGAATCAGGCTTAAAAATAGTTGAAGGACATAAAATTCTATTTATTTCGAAGCTTGCTCCATCTACGAACGCTCTTGATCTGAAATGTCATATTAAATCTAAGATTGGGACACTGGATTCTATAGTCGTAGAAAAAATACTCCATCGCAATTATTCTAAATATTCATCGTTCAAAATTAAACTGCCAGACTCAGTCTTCTACCTCCTAAACTCAAGTTCATTCTGGCCTAAGGGAATTGTCATGCATGAGTATCAAAATAGAAAATCAAATTATAATTCTCACCATTTTCAAAAACGATTGACAATGCGCAGCCTCAACCAAAGCGGCTACAAAAACTTCTGATTTACTATCAGAATGTAAACGGCCTCCGGACAAAGACCAACAAGGTCTATAAAAATGTAAATAATATTCCACATGATGTCCTTATACTGACAGAAACTTGGCTGAATTCATCTTTTGCTGACACAGAGTTATTTGATTCCAATTTTCAAATTTTTCGTCGTGATCGTCATAATGACTCCAAT
The DNA here is from genome assembly GCA_916050605.2 of Platycheirus albimanus. Lineage (NCBI taxonomy): Eukaryota > Metazoa > Arthropoda > Insecta > Diptera > Syrphidae > Platycheirus > Platycheirus albimanus. The sequence continues at coordinate 324,903,659 of OU696696.1, read as the reverse complement.
ATAGCTACTGTTGGAGGAGGATTGTTACTAGCCGTTCGTAATAATTTGTTTTGTAATCTCGTCGACGATTTTTCGGACTCCAACCTCGAAATAATATGTGTGAAAATATCAACCCCGTCCGGTCATTTATATGTAGTTGTTTGCTATATCCCGCCTTCTTCTACAAGTGATGTCTTCAATAAACTTATCGACTGCTTGGAATCTATAAATGACAAAATTGAACCTTCAGATGAACTTTTTGTTATTGGTGACTTTAATTTGCCAAATCTTGAATGGACTAAATCATCGGAGCATGAATCTTATCATGCTGTTAATGCGTTGAGCAATAACGAAGTTCTTTTTATCGATGGAATGACTTCATTTGGTCTTAATAAATTAAGCAATGTCAAAAACCAATTTGGTAAAATTTTAGACCTTGTATACTTTTCTGACCTTAATAATTCTGATGGAACTGTGATACTTTCGGATGCAAAACTTATTGAGGAAGATCGGCATCATCCTGCATTATCTATCTCATTAAACCTAAATATTATTAATGTAACTTATGATTGTAAGAATATGCATGAATTCAATTTTAAAAAATGTAATTTCTCAGAACTCTATCGTTTATTGCAAGATATTAACTGGAATAGTTTATTTTTTAATGTCAGTTTTGATGAAATGGTCTTCCGTTTTTATAAAATTTTATTTGATTGTTTCTTAGAAACCATTCCGTTACGAAAAATAAGACCTTTAAATAACACTACACCGTGGTTTGATCGACATATTAAAACTCTTACAAATAAAAGAAACAAGGCTTGGGTGAAGTTGAATCGATTCTGGAGCGTCGAGGCTCAAAATGATTACATTAAACTAAGAGATGAGTTTATTAATTACTATAATTTTCTTTATACGGACTTTATCTCTAAAACTGAAGATGATCTTAAATCTAACCCCCGAAACTTCTGGAAATATGTCAATTGCAAAAGAAAATCTGATGGTTACCCAAATAATATGTGTTATCAAAATTCAGAGAGTCACAACCCAGAGGACATAGCAAATATGTTTGCCGAATATTTTCAATGTGCTTTTGAAGTATCCACTTGCGATACAAATAATATTCCCGCTGTTGATGAGTTTTTACATCTTAATTCGATTAACTTTACTATTACTGAGGAAATTATCTTAGAGTATATTAAAAAATTAGATAACTGCTTAAGTCCTGGTCCTGATGGTTTTCCTGCTTTTATGTTAAAAAAATGTGCAATACATATGTCATATCCGTTATTTTTACTTTTTTATCAGTCCATAAATAGCTGTAAGTTTCCGACCCTTTGGAAAAACGCATTCCTTATTCCTACTCATAAGAAAGGTGAAAAAAATTTGATTTTAAATTATAGACCAATTGCTAAACTATCTGCTATACCCAAAATGTTTGAATCTATTATTTGTGATATCTTGTCTTTTCACTGTTCCTCCGTTTTATGTGACAACCAACATGGCTTTGTTAAAAAGAGATCCACTATAACCAATTTGTTACAGTTTACTACATTTTGTATTGACGCGTTTGAAAAAAAACAACAAGTTGACTGTATTTTTACTGACTTCAGCAAAGCATTTGACAAGCTAAGTCACCATATTCTTTTAAGGAAACTGCAATATTTGGGTCTTAACGATAGATTTGTTATGTGGATATCTTCATATCTAAAAGATAGATTATATAGTGTTGTTTTTAAAAGTGAACGTTCTAAATGTTTTACTGTTAACTCCGGTGTACCTCAGGGTAGCCATCTTGGCCCGTTATTATTTGTACTATTTATTAACGATCTTCCGTCCGTCCTATCAAATTATATGTCTCTTATATATGCTGATGATGTAAACATTTTTCGTACAATCAACTCTCTAAAAGACTGTGATCTCTTAAAAAAAACCTTCAAAGTTTCTGGGAATGGTGCAATATTAATGGTTTAGTTTTAAATATTGACAAGTGTAAAACAATGTGTTTTACACGCAAGAAAAATGTGATTGTCTATAATTATGCGATTGATTTGTCACCTCTTAGTAATCTGTCTTGCTTTACTGACCTTGGGATAGTGTTGGACTCAAAATTAACTTTTATTGACCATTTTGACTACATTATTAAAAAAGCTAACATGACACTCGGTTTTATTAAAAGATTTGCTCGAGAATTTCGTGATCCCTATGTTCTAAAAACTCTTTATGTCTCAGTCGTAAGATCCATCTTAGAGTATGGTTGTGTTGTATGGGCGCCATATTATGCGGTTCATATAAATAGATTGGAGTCCGTTCAAAGAAGATTTATGAGATTTTGTTTAAGATTTCTACCATGGTCGAATAGAATTATCTTGCCACCTTACGCTCAACGTATTCAACTAATAAATCTTCCATCTCTAACGAGTCACAGAGCGTATCTACAATTTTGTTTTATTGTCGGAATATTCAATCGATCCATTTCAGCTCCACTGATACTTTGTAGATTAAATTTCATAGCTAGTCAGTATAATTTGAGAAGGCAGTTGCCAATTTCCAACATTTATAGTAGATCAAACTACGGCGCTAATAGTCCTTTAAATCTCTTAATTAATATTTACAATAAAAATTCAAATTTAATTAATTCCAGCAATGACAATGTAAAATCACTCAACTTAAGAACAATATTTTTTATTCAAAATAATCCATAATGTACATTAGATATAAGTTTTTCTTTTTTTGTTATAAATAAAAAAATGTATGTACCGTTAGTATTTAACGAAATGAAATAAATTTTTTTTTATTAGTAGTATGTATAGTAAAGAACTTACGCGTGAAAAAAATTATTTTACAAAACGAGCTCCAACTGTAGTAAGAAAAAGTGAAATAAATAAAGTTGTATTTGATGGAGTAGCGGTTACAGGCGAAAAAGAAATAGCTCATAAGTCTAATGTGTTTTTTTTTTATTAAAAGTGTGAAACAAATTAACGATGCAATTGAGAAAGTATCTTATTCAAATCAAATCGATTTTACTATTGAAAATCCCTTCAAGTTTAAAGAAGTATCTATGAGTGAATTGAAAAATGCACAAAAAGAATTGAACAATAAACGGGACAGTGACTTGTTAAGTCCAAAGGTATTGTTATATGTGTTTGTACTTATCGCTCCTCCATTATTAAATGTAATAATGAAAGAAAATTTCCTAATAAAAACACGCAATCGTATCTCTTACTGGAAAAGTGAAAAAACTATAAAGTGCGAAGAATTCAGACCTATTAATTCCCTTCCGATTTATGAAAAAGGTCTGGAAAAAATTGCCCAAAAACAGCTATGAAAATATTTAAACGATTTCAACATTATTATTGAAAATCAATCGGGTTTCAGCAAACATACTCATGTGAATCAGCAGCAAAAATGGTATAAATAGGTTGGAAAGAAGCTATTTCACAATGTAAAGTAGTTATTTGTGTTTTTCTTGATCTTAATCGAGCTTTTGAGACAGTCGATCCTGATATATTGTTGGACAAATTGTCCAGGTACGAGCTCAATGGTGTTGCTCTTGATTGGTTCAAAAGTTTTTTATTCGGACGAACACAGTAGACTAGAATCAACGATACCATATCTGATCCTGAGGCAATTAATCTTGGAGTACCTCAAGACTCAATACTTGGTCCACTTCTTTTCAACTGTTATATCAATGATATTAACAAAGTAGTGAGGAACAGTAAACTAGCTCTGTTTGCAGACGGTTCACTTTTGTTTATAGAAGCCGAAACAACTCAAAAATGTCAACAATTGATTCAAGAAGACTTGAATAGTTTAAATGTATGGCCCAAAGCAAATAAGTTAAAACTAAATGTGTGCTCTTGAATGATAATATGAATTTAAATGTTATAATAGATCAAGAAATTGTAGAACAAGTTCTAGAAATAAAGTATTTAGGTGTCATTAGTGACTATAAATTTAGCCTTGAATCTCATGTGCAATATATATTTCACAAGTTGTCAACTGTGTGAGAAATTTAGGTGCAAAATGAGAAAACCTCTTTTTTACTGCTGCAGGTTCTCCCAAGTATTATGAAATCTATGGGTTTTTATTGTTTTAGAACACACATAAAATAAAAATTACCTAAGCCCAGAAATAAATCGTTTTTATTCATAACTTTTGCAATTTAAGGAAATAAGAACCTTTTTTCCAACATTTTCCTGTAGCAATTCAATTCAAGTTGGCTCCGCTATTCTGGTCAGACAACACTCGAAGGAAGGTATAGGTACCGAGATCTTTGCTGAGTATAACCATCTTACCCAGCTTGTCGATGAGCCTACTCGTATACCGGATGTTGATGGGCATTCCGCCCATACTCTTGACTTGTTCCTTACTTCCCATTCTGATAAATATACTATTAAAGTAACTTCTCCATTTGGCACCTCGGACCATTGTGTCATTTTTCAGCTAATTTCTCGATCTCCAACCATCCAGTTAAAGAAAAAATTCCCACTAGGACCGTTTGGCAGTACGAGAAAGCCAACTGGGACGGTCTGAATAATTTCTTTCGCAACTTTAACTGGTCATTATGCATCCTCGATAATGACATTGATGCCAGTACTGAAATGATTACAGAAGTGATTTTTCTTGGAATGAGAACTTTTGTCCCTCACAGAACAAAATGTATCAAACCAAAAGAAAAGTCTTGGTTTACCGAAGAGTGTAAAGAAGCTATCAGGTTGAAAGAAGTAAGCTTCCGATCCTACATAGCCAACCCAACTGAGGAAAAGCGGAAGAAACATAAATAAGTTAGGAACTCGTGCAACTCCGTTATACACAAAACAAACTTTTTACATGATCAGAAGTTACGGCAAAAAATTCTGCAATGTCCCAAAGGCAGTAAAAACTTCTGGTCATTTGTAAAAAACGTCAAGAACTCAACGTCATCATCAGTTCCAACGCTCATCGTCGACGATAAACCAATTGTCAGCTCTTCAGGGAAGGCGAATATGCTCGCTGCTCATTTTGCTGCAAGTTCTACGTTGCCTGCACGCAACAATGCCCCTCCTGTACTTGAGAACGTTAATTTTTCTATGGGCCAGGTATTTTTCCGCACTCGTACAGTAGCAAGAGTTCTTCAAGATCTTGATATACACAAATCCGCTGGCCCGGATGGTATACCCCCTATTCTTCTGAAGAGGTGTTCCTCATCGCTGGCAAACCCACTGCGTAAGCTTTTCCATTGCTCCTATCGTTTAGGAATCTTTCCTAGTAGATGGAAAACGGCATTTGTCCAGCCCGTCCCAAAAAAAGGTGACTCCTCCTCCCCCTCCTCCTACCGACCAATTGCACTTACGTCCCTTCTTTCCAAGGTCATGGAAACGCTGATAAATCGTCAGCTCAAGAAATATCTCTAAGATCGGGAGCTTTTAAATGACCGGCAATACGGCTTTCGTAGCAATTGTTCCACTGGTGATCTGATGGCATATCTCACCGAACAGTGGAACAAATCTGTGCATCGCTTTGGCGAAAGCAAGATTATTGCGCTTGATATTTCAAAGGCATTTGATAGAGTTTGGCATGAAGCTCTTTTATCGAAAATGCGTGCATTTGGTATCGATGATACTCTTATTCGTTGGATTAGAAGCTATCTTCTGGACCGTTCAATACAAAATGTATTAGACGGTTTCAAGTCTGATCTCCACAAAATAAATGCTGGTGTGCCTCAGGGCTCCGTTCTGTCTCCGACTCTCTTTCTCATTTTTATAAATGATCTCTTGTCTGTGACTTCTAATCCATTAAATTGTTTTGCTGACGACTCAACCCTCAGCTTTTTGTATACGTTTGATAATTCACGGCCTTCGCCTTCGGATGTGTTATTACAACGAAATCGTATGATAAGCTCGTTGAACTCCGATTTAAACAGCATTGTGAATTGGGGTACTAGAAATCGTGTGGAGTTTAATGCGTCGAAAACTGAATGCTGTCTTTTGTCGTTGAAGCTAAACATACCCAATATGCCATTATCCATGAATGGTACTTGCATCGAGGAGGCCGAAAAGCTATCAGTACGCGGTATGTGTATCAGTGACAATCTTCGTTGGAATGATCATATACTTGAGATTGCCAAGAATGCTGCAAGATGGTTAGGCTTTCTTAATAGATGCAAGAAGTTTTTCACCCCTTCTGATCTGGCTACAATTTACAAAGCGCTTGTACGCCCTAAACTCGAGTATAACTCCCATCTCTGGGCAGGTGCTTCTCAAACTTTTCTCCACCTGCTCGACAGAGTTTAGAAAAAAGCGTTAAAATTGATAGGAGAGAGAAACATTATGGAAACATTTCCGTCACTCGAACATCGTCGAAATGTCTCATGTCTTTCCTTATTTTACAGATTCATTTACAAAAAATGCTCACTCGAGGTAGCCAGCTGCGTTCCACCCCTTAAACATTTCCCCCGTAATACTCGTCTTGCTATGAACGCTCATCAGTTTACACTTGAGCCCAATTTCGGACGTACCAAGAAATATAGAGATTCTTTCTTTAGCCGTACAACACGAATGTGGAATGGATTGCCTGGCACGATTTTTCCTTGCCATTTTGATCTTCAAACATTCAAGATCAATGTTCATCGACACCTCCTTTCCCTTCCTTCATAACTTCCTATCGCTCGCGCTGTGACTTATCATTAAAAGGGCTATAACAAACCCCTTGAGCGCATGTGCATTATAAAAAAAAAAAAAATCAGGTTTTCCTAAGTTCCCTTCGTGACGTTGTGGGGTACACTCGTGTCGAGAATTTCTCAGTGTTTCATTGAATTTTAAAAAGCTTAAAACTGAATAATCTCTTGTGTGTAATCTGAAAGTTGGAATACGTGATCCACGAATTCAATGCACTCAATGTAAAACTTACTTTCATTTGAACTGTGTTAAATTGAATCCAAGTGATAGAGACCATATGAAAAAAAATAACATTCCGTTTAACTGTCCTAAATGTGTTAACAAAAAAAAGATTCACTTCATAATTCTCTCATAAAGAAACAGCTTTTACAACACAAAAAAAATTCTCCGAGCCCTCCGCTGCAACTCTCTTCTCCACAAGCACCACAAGTTGTGGGAGTTTCACAATCAACACCAATTCTGTGTGATTCACACCTGTTTCAACTCAATCAACAATGTTCCTACGCTTCACCATCTAATTTCTAATGCTACTCTACCAGCGCTAGCATCACGATCGCAACTGTTCGGCAGCGATGCCAGATTGAGGGATTTTTCCCTTTTTTCGGGATTTTTCGACCCGAAAGGGAAAAAGTAAAAAAGGACGCCAAAAAACGGGGAAAATAGACAGTTCAAAAACTTTCACATTTTGATACCAAAACCTCTTCATTCAAGTTTTATATTGACAATCTACCAAACATTTTTCAAGTTGACTTGAGCGATGAAACTCATTTTTTACCGATTGAAGATCTTTACTTAAGCCCTTTTTACTTGCTCAATAGGGCAAGTATTGGTTTCGTGCAGAAAAAAAAATCGAGGTTTTAATCAAACATGGCATTACGATGATAGAGAAGCCCTAAAAAGTGGTTTTCGCCATACCGTCCGTCGGTCTGTCTGTGCGTCTGTGCGTCTGTGCGTCTGTGCGTCTGTGCGGATGTGCGCTTTTTCACGTCATGCTACAGCCTAAACCACTTGACGGATTTTCTTCAAACTTGATATATAGTAGTTTGAAGAAAAACGGTTGTCGAGGTTTTTTTTATTTCGTTTTAGCCGGGCTCAAACTGGTACCTTTCAAGTAACGGTTTTTTTCAAATTGAATTTTCTCGAAAACGGCTCTAACGATTTTGATTAAACTCAAAATTTAGCTTAATTTAAGCATTTCTAACAAAACTGCGTTTTTCATTTTTGGCTCAAATAGTCCTAACGAAAATCAGGTTTTAACGGCTTTTTTTCAAATAGCCATAAGTTCACAACGGCTTGATTGAATCGACTCAAATTTCGTTTGACATAGTTTTTTATAGTTTTCTATACGATGATTTTGTAAATTTTTCACTGAAGCCTTTCTAAACGGTGGCTTCCATACAACGAGCCGATATGTTTTAGCCAAAATTTTTTGGTTTTTTCTTATTTGCTCGAAAACGGCGTTTTCAGTTTTTGGCTAAAAATGCAAATAACGGAGATCTGCTCTTAACGGCTTTTTTTCAAATGGCCATAAGTTGTCAACGGTTGCATCGAATTCACTCAAACTTTGTTTGGTATAGTTTTTTTTAGCTTCCTTTCAGATGGCATTGATTTTTTTTCATTTTCTTTTTTTTAAATGGAGGCTCCTATACAAAGAGCCATTAGATTTTGGCCAATTTTTTGGTTTTTTTCTAATTTACTCAAAAAAGGCTCCCCCGATTTTTATGAAACTTTGTATGTTACATATATAGAATACTTCAAAGAAAACTGCATTTTTAGTTTTTTGCTACACATGACAATAGCGGAAACTGGTAATATCAGTTTTATTAATTTGGCCATAAGCGGAAATTTATATCATTTATATCATTCAAAAGACGACATCTAAATTTGATATACTAAAGGTTACTTAACGTTAGCTCCCGTATATCGAGTCTTCCAGTTTTAGCCAAATTTTTTTTTAGTTTTTACCAAATTTTTCAAAAATTAGTTGTTCTTATTAATCGAAAAGTTTGTTTTCGTCTTACTATTGCACCCACAGAGCAAGTACGTGCGACCCAGTCGTGCATTTTATTTAAATAAGAAGCTTACCTATATCAAATCGCTCTGAAATAAGTGAGTTTGATATTGTGTTTGTTTAAAAAAAAATGCCGAAATTTTTTCATAACAGCTTGTGAAGAAATTTTAAAGCGATTCAATTTTAGTGATGACGGTCAAGTTTTTCAGCTTTTCGGATTTATCAATCCAACAACTTTGAAAAATAAGAGTATTTCTTCCCTAATTCTGCTTTGCAGACATTTTCCTCATTTATTAAGTGAATCGGAGCTAAGTGATCTAGATTCTAGACATGGAACAGTGGCGATTCCTGGTCTCCAATATTAGGTTGGCTACACCAAGGATCCAAAAGTAAAGCAAAAAGAAGCAAATTTACGTTTAAAAACGAATTTTTTATTTTTTTCATTTGTATGAAAAACTTTTATACTTTTTTTTTCTCCAAAAACAGCTCCATAGATTTTCATAAATTTATTCTAATCAATTCAAATTCATCCAAGATATAAAATGGCGTACTTTTTTCAGCTCAAATTACTTAAAATATTTATTTAAGAATTTTGAAAAATTTATTTTTATCAAAATCTCAATCCCCTTGAGCCTAGACCACTGTCACACATTAGAGCAAGTTGGGGCTACCCAGTCGTGCATTTTATTTCTAATTTGCTCAAAAAAGGCTTGAACGATTTTTATTTAACTTTGTTACATAGAAAATAAAATGCACGACTGGGTCGCACGTACTTGCTCTGTTGGTGCAATAGTCCGATGAAAACAAACTTTTCGATCAATAAGAACAATTCATTTTTGAAAAATTTGGTAAAAACCAAAAAAAATTGGCTAAAACTGGAAAACTCGATATACGGGAGCTAACGTTAAGAAACCTTTAATATTTAAAATAAGACGTTATCTTTTGGGTGTTATAAATGATACAAATATCCACTTATGGCCAGATTAATAATACTGTTAAAAGCAATTTCCGCTATTATCATGTGTAGCCAAAAACTAAAAATGCAGTTTTCTTTGAAGTATTCTATGTATGTTACATACAAAGTTTCATAAAAATCGGGTGAGCATTTTTTGAGTAAATTAGAAAAAACGAAAAAAATTGGCCTTAAACTAATGGCTCTTTGTATAGGAGCCACCATTTAAAAAAAGAGTAACTGAAAAAAAATCAATGCCATCTGATAGGAAACTGTAAGGAACTATACCAAACAAAGTTTGAGTGAATTCGATGCAACCGTTGACAACTTATGGCCATTTGAAAAAAAGCCGTTAAGAGCAGATCTCCGTTATTTGCATTTTTAGCCAAAAACTAAAAACGCAGTTCTCTTCAAAACACTAAAAGAATATAACACACAAAGTTTAACCAAAATCGTTAGAGCCATTTTCGAGAAAATTAGAAAAAACCAAAAAAAGTTGGCTAAAACTCAACGGCTCGTTGTATGGAAGCCACCGTTTAGAAAGGCTTCAGTGAAAAATTTACTAAACCATCCTATAGAACACTATAAAAAACTATGTCAAACAAAGTTTGAGTTGATTCAATCAAGCCGTTGAGAACTTATGGCTATTTGAAAAAAAGCCGTTAAAACCTGATTTTCGTTACGACCATTTGAGGCAAAAACAAAAAACGCAGTTTTGTTAGAAATGCTTAAAGTAAGCTAAATTATAAATTTAATCAAAATCGTTAGAGCCGTTTTCGAGAAAATCCAAATTGAAAAAAACCGTTACTTGAAAGGTACCAGTTTGAGCCGGGCTAAAACAAAATAAAAAAAACCTCAGCAACCGTTTTTCTTCAAACTGCTATATACCAAGTTTGAAGAAAATCCGTCAAGCCGTTTAGGCTGTAGCATGACGTGAAAAAGCGCACATCCGCACATCCGCACATCCGCACAGACAGACCGACGGACGGTATGGCGAAAACCACTTTTTTGGGCTTCTCTATAATCGTAATGTCATGTTTGATTAAAACCTCGATTTTTTTTTTCTGCACGAAACCAATACTTGCCCTATAGAGCAAGTAAAAAAACTTCATTTTGTTAGTTTTCGGCTACAAATGATATTAACAGAAAACAGGTTCAAAGGTTTTATTAAAGTGGACAACCACATTAACGAAATAGTTCGCACTTCCTAAAGTATATATCTTTCATAGCACCCACAAGATCGCACCTATGTTTTAAGGAGTAACGGTTGCTTAATTGTAGCTAGCACATATCGAACCTTTGAGTTTTAGAAAAAAAATTAAAAAATGGTTTAAACAATTTGTATGTACTGTGTGGGCGGGATCACGACGAAGTTATACAGAGTGTCAGAATTAAGAAAGGACAACATCTATAAAAAAAAATATAGAAAGATAAAATCTACAAAAGATGGAGTCTGGAATCTAGAAAAAAAGTATTCTAGATTTTTTTTTTAATTTAGAGGGATTCAAAATCTAGTATTAATATTAATAATTCTAGATTTTGTCCATTCTAGATTTTGGATTTTCGAGATTAAGTATTCAGATTTTCGGTTTTCTGGATTTTCGTAATTCTAAGTATTTTTTACTTGCGATTATAGGTACCTACTATAAGGCAAGTTATGCATTCGTAAGAAAAAAAAAATTCTAACAATCAAACATGACATTACGATGATAGAGAAGTCGAAAAAAGTGGGTCCGACAATTCTGTCTGTCTGTATGTCTGTCTGTCTGTCCGTGTGTCTGTCTGTCTGTATAGTTACCTACAGCCTAAACGGCTGGACCGATTTGCTTCAAACTTGGTACATAGTATTATTATGACGTCCTACAGAGGGGTTTGTGGAATTAGTATCCTAGCTCCAAAAATAACGGTACCTGCCATACGATTTTTTGTGAAAAATTAAATTTTCTCATAAACGGCTCCTACGATTTTGATAAAACTTTCTGAATGATGTTTTCTGTGCAAATTTTATGTTTTGGTTGGAATACATTTTTCAAGAAAAGTCTTATAACGGTACCTCCCATAGGACCGGTTTTTTGAAATCCAATTTTCTCGTAAGCCACTTGACGGATTTCGATGAAATTTTTAATGTAGAAGCCCTTTTATAAACGAAATAATATAAATTCTTAAATTTTCCAAAAAATGTTTTTTTTGAGTTTTTAAAAAAAGTTTCAAAATTTTGTTTCAACTTTTGTTTTTTCCAAAAACGGTTTAGTCTATATTTTTTTAATATAATTTTTTTGTTAAAAACTACAAAGTGCTAGAAGTTGGCATACTCAAAAAAAAATTTGGAATATATTTCCGAAAAGTTTTTCAAAAAAAACTGTTTTTTGAAACAACTGGTCCAACGATTTTGAAAATTTTTTTTTTTCAAAATTCAAAAACGTAAAAGAAACCTGATGGCTTACTTCATTTTCTCCAAAAAACGTTTTAGGTATTGATTTTATAGTGATTTATAAAATTTCATATGATTTTTTCAACGCTTTTTTCCCAAAATCTCAAGCACCCAAAACCATTTTAACACGTAAGAGCAAGTTCGTACGACCCAGTCGTGCACTTTATTTTTCTAGATTTTGTTGCTCTAATTTTTTTTTCTAGATATCGTGTTAAGCCCTTTGTGTGTATTTGTTGGTAGAATTTTCTTGATTTCTAAACTGTTCTTATGTTTGGGCTTAATTCAAGTAACGGACGTCTGATGTATAGAAGCAAATTAATTCAATTACTCGTCTTCGTATAACGAAAATAACGGTAAAATCGACGTATCTTATAACACTGTCAATATGCTCGAAATGCGGGAAATAAACACTTCTTAAACAAATATTTTGAACTTAGTTGCATATTTTATACAACAAAGAGTAGTTTTTATTGCTCAAAAACCATCTATGGCACCCATAGATCAAGTAGGTATGTGCGACAAATTCGTGCATTTCATTTTAATGTAGACCCTACTTAGTACTTAATACTTTTTGCAAACCTATTAAGATTTTCCTGGCAATCTGCTTCCTTTTCTAGGTTTACATTTTCAACCCTGCGTGTGCGTTGCCAATGATGCGATTGCTGGCTAAGTTTTATTTTGTTTTCCTTTGACTCGCCATTCGCAGTATGGCTATTATTTTGAGCATCGATTTTATGCATTAAAGGTGGAATGAAGCAGCACACGAAGGGTAAGGGGAGTTTGGATACGATTTGAATTAGAATGTGAATGCGCTATTTCCAATGCCATTTTGAATGGGAGTAAAATGTCACGAGATTGCTGCTTTCTATTTGAATGAAAAATGTTTTGTTGTAATTAGGTAAACACATGGGTTTTAAGAAAACTCAATCAGGTTTGTATTTTGTACACAAAATATTATTTCATGATACTTTTAATATGAATTGTATTTATTTATTTTTGGGTTGGCGCAGCCAACCTAGCCAACTGAGAGGAATCGCCACTGACATGGAATATAGGTCGCTAAGAAACATTGACATATCAGCTACACCTTCTGAAAACATCAACGAATTTTGGAATGATATCCTTCAAACGAATTTGGATACAGATGGATTCCGAAACATTAGTGGAGCAAGCGCTGAGAGGGCTTTTTCCACAATAAACTTAAATAAAACTAAATTAAGAAATAAACTGGATAATCGAACACTTTGCAGAATTCTTCATACTAAATTGTTGTTGAAAGACCACAATTGTATGGAATTGGAAATAGACAAAGAATGTTTGCGTTTACATACAAGCAGTATGTACAGAGATGAGCTAGTCTTGAATTAGATACCTATGTCTATAACCTATCCGGTAATTATGATACAAATTTATTGAGGCTAGTCTTTTAATATATAATGTATGTGATAAACATACCTTTGTAAGAAATTTAGTTTTTTTTGACGTGATAACGTCTAATAAATCGGTTTGGAATATATGGGCAGCACGCACAGAAAAATGTCCAGTCACAGTCACAGTCACAGTCACACTGACGTTACCTAGCTGCTTTGATAGCCTAAAAAGTCGTTAAAGTGGGAGTGGAGGGTGTTGGGTGGTTGGTTGGTTGTGGTGGGAGTGTATGTGGGGCAGGCGGGTGGTGGGGGTGGGGTATTGGTAGTGTCAGGAAGAGGAATAATTGTCAAGAATGGTGGGTGGTTGTAGCTGGTTTGGGTGGTGAGACAAAAATTGTCAAAACTAATGGGTGGTTCCTTGGTGGCTGTAGGTGGGATGGGTGTTTGGAGTTGGGGGTATTTGGTATGATTGGGTGAGGGGGGCGGTGAATTGGCAAATATGGTGGGTGGTTGGTTGGCGGTTGTAGGTTGGTTGATTGGTTGGCAGTTTTGGTGGTAGGGATGGTTGATTTGATGGGGTGCGATGAAAAAGTTGTCAAAAATGGTGGGTGAGTGGAAGGTGGTGGCAGGTGGGGTAGGTGGTTGGATTTGGGGGATTTGGTGTTGGGATGGGGTTGAGGAAAAAATTGTCAAAAATGGTTGGTGGTTGGTTGGTGGCTGTAGGTGTGATGGGTGGTTGGCGGTGTTGGGTGAGTGGCAAGTTGTTGTAGGAGTGTAATGGGTGGTCGGATTTGGGGTGAGGGTGTAGTGGAGGGAATTGTCAAAGGTAATTGTACTGGGGGGGGGGGGGCGGAATTGTCAAAAATGGTATGTGAATAGCAGGTTGTTTTAGGTGGAGTAAGTGGTTGAATTTGGTGCATGGGGGGAATTGTCAGAAATAGTGGGTGGGTGATTGGTGGTGGTTAGGAAGGGCTGGCTTTATTGTTTGGGGAGGAGGAACAAATTTTCAAAAATGGGCTGTTGGTTGGTGGTTGTATGTGGTGGTAGGTTGGTGTTTGGGTTAAGGGGTGAAAAAATTCAAAAATGGTGGGTGGCTGTAGGTGGGTTGGGTATTTGGTGGTTGGAAAGATGTAACCTACGTAAACCGACTTTACAGACAACCAAGTTTTTTTTTTTTTATTATTGAATAAATTGTTTTTGTTTTGTTTAAAATGTTGTTTTTTGTGTTTTTGTGAAAAAAGGGGAAAAAAGGGAAAAACTGAAATTAAAAAGGGAAACAAAATTATTTTGGATGAAAAAAAAGGGAATCGACACGCCAAAAGTCTGGCAACGCTGCTGGTCGGAGTGGCCTCTCAACATTTCACCGATAGTTCTGAGCACATAGTGGACATTAACAATAGAACTCTCAAGTCTCAATGCCATCTCACCGCTTTCGCCTTCAAAATCTTCTGCAACCTCTTTCTCATCTGCACCTCCAGAATCCCTGCACCATGCTAAAGACGTACCTCTGTTGTTTAATATTTCGCAACCTATCACCTATGAAGTAATTTATAGAGAAATATTGTCTATGAACAAAGAGATAATTTCTCTGAAAGAGATGAACCAAAATGCACTGTCTCTCATTAAAGTACTTCAATCGGAAAATTGCTCTTTGCTGTCCAAGGTTGACAAATTGCAAAATAGAGTGAATTTTTTACAACAAAAATCGTATAACAAATGCATTGATATTGTGGGTATACCAGATGTCAACAAACAAGGTGCATTGCCGTCGGCAGTTAAGTTATTTGGTAAAGGATTGGATGCGAATATAAGTGCAAATGATATCAAAAGTGGTTATGTGAAATCTATCAATTAAAAGATGCATTCAAAGACCAATTTAAACAACGGCTCTTCATCTGCACCTTCTAAATCTATGGACATCGTGTGTGTGTGTGTAAAATTCAAAACAATTGAATGCAAGGAAAAGATTGTTTCCCTTCAGCGTAAAAAACAACTTTCATCGTGTGTTTTCGGAGATCAATTTGGCAATAAACCTATTTTTGCAATTAATCACTAACTTATTTAAATAGAATTTTGTTTAACAAAGCTAGACAGTTAAAGAAAGAAAAGAATTATTATTTTCTATGGATAAAAAGAGGAGTAATTTTAATGAAAATATAAGAAGGAGAAAAATCAATTCGTGTATCTTCATTTGAAGATTTCAGTAAAATAATTTAATCATGAATAATACATTTAATTTAGATTTTAATGTTTCTTCGTTAGTTACTCCTTTTTGCAAATTTGATAAAGAGCTTCATAATAGTATTTTTCATTCTCATAGTTATAAAAATAATTTTTTACTTGCGATTATAGGTACTATAAGGCAAGTTATGGATTCGTGCAGAAAAAAAATTTCGAGATAACAATCACACATGACATTACGATGATGGAGAAGTCGAAAAAAGTGGGTCTGGGAATTCCGTCCGTCTGTCTGTCTGTTCGCGCTTCTAGAGCCTGAACGGATGGGCCAATTTGCTTTAAATTTGGTATATAGGATTTATTTGGCCGTCCCTCGGAACATATTTTTACTTGCGATTATAGGTACTATAAGGCAAGTTATGCATCCGTAAAAAAAAATTTTTTTGACCATCAAACATAACATTACGATGATAGAGAAGTCGAAAAAAGTGGGTCCGACAATTCTGTCTGTCTGTCTGTCTGTCTGTCCGTCTGTCCGTCTGTCCGTCTGTCCGTCTGTCCGTCTGTCCGTCTGTCCGTCTGTCCGTCTGTCCGTCTGTCCGTCTGTCCGTCTGTCCGTCTGTCCGTCTGTCTGTATCGGCACCTACAGCCTAAACGGCTGAACCGATTTGCTCCAAACTTGGTAAATAGTATTATTATGGCGTCCTACAGAGGGGTTTTTGGAATTAGCATTCTAGCTTTAAAACTAACGGTACCTGCCATACGATTTTTAGTGATAATTGAATTTTTCTCGAAAACGGCTCCTACGATTTTGATAAAACTTTCTAAATAATGTTTTCTGTGTAAACTTAATGTTTTGGTTGGAATAGATTTTTCAGGAAAAGTCTTATAACGGTACCTCCCATAGGACCGGTTTTTTGAAATCCGATTTTCTCGTAAGCCACTCAATGGATTTCAATGAATTTTTTAATGTAAAAGCCCTATTATAAACGAAATAATAGAAATTCTTAAATTTTTCAAAAAAAGTTTTTTTGAGTTTTTTAAAAAAGTTTTTAATTTTTTTTTTATTTTTTGTTTTTTCCAAAAACGGTTCAATCCGTTATTTTTTAATTTTATTTTTCCGATAAAAACTGCAAAGTGCTAGAACTTGGCATACTCAAAAAAACTTTTAGATAT
Source organism: Platycheirus albimanus (assembly GCA_916050605.2). Taxonomy (NCBI): domain Eukaryota; kingdom Metazoa; phylum Arthropoda; class Insecta; order Diptera; family Syrphidae; genus Platycheirus; species Platycheirus albimanus. Next base: position 324,886,906 of record OU696696.1, on the reverse strand, counting down.
ATTTTCGAAAAGTTTTTCAAAAAAAACCGTTTTTTGAAAAAACTGGTCGAACGATTTTGAAAAATATTTTAACACATTAGAGCAAGGTCGTACGACCCAGTCGTGCACTTAATTTATTTTTGTTCTAGACCCAAAAATAACGGCACCTGCCATACAATCGTGAAGAAAAAAATTGATTTTCTCAAAAACGGCTCTAACATTTTTGATAAAACTTTCAGAATGCTATTTTTGTAAGACAATCTATCTTTTGGTTGGAAAATATTTTTCAAAATTTTTCTTATAACGGTACCTCTCATAGAACCAGTATTTTCAAATCCAATTTTCTCGTAAACTATAAATTCGATTTCAATAAAATTTTGGCCACAGGAAGTCATTTATAATTGTATTAATATGGCATTTCAATTTTTTCAAAAGCTTTTTATTTTGATTTTTTATAATTTTTTCAAAAAAATTTTTGGTTTTCGAAATATGTTGGAAACGGGTATATTGATTTTTTTAGAATTATTTTTTCAAATGTAAACTACAGATTGCCATAGATTTGCATACTCAAATAAATTTCAAAATATTTTTTGGAAAAGTTTTTCAAAAATAACCTTTTTAAAAAAAAACTGGTCGAACGATTTTCAATATTTTTTTTTCCTAGATTGACGTATAGCTTTGAAATTTTATTGCATACTTTGTTTTTCCGAGAAAAGTCTTAAACTAATTTAAAAAATAAAAGAATTTTCGAAATTATTTAAATTCTTTTTAATATCCATATATGCAGCCACTTAGCAATTGCTTATCATAAGAGCAATTTTGTGCGACCCAGTCGTGCATTTTATTTATTATACAACAAAACATTCGAAGTTTAAGAAAAATTTTTGATTTGTTTTTAATTCACTTTGAATCTTTTGTTAACAAGTCTGACGTAATTTTCCTAACTGAAATTTGGATTTTTGAACATGAAAAATCTTTTTTTAACATTCCCGTATATAAAATGTTTGCGAAATGTAATAATTCATATGCGTCTGGTGGTGCTGCTGTGTTTATAAATGAAGGTATAAATTGTCAGTTTTCAAGCTTTGATTTATCTAGCTGTGATATGTTTTAGATGCCTCTCGCTTTTAATTCTTCTAAATTAATCTTTATCTGTTTATGTAGATTCCATTTTATTAGTGAAGATGTATTTTTTGATGAGCTTTCAAATGTTCTTAATAACCATAAAGCTAAGAATTTGTTTGTGTTAGGTGATGTGAACATTGATATTTTAACTGAAACTTCTTCTGTTGAAAATTATAAAACTTTGATGGCTGCTATTGGGTTAGAATCATGCATTAATGAGCCTACTAGAATAACATCTTCATCTAAGACTTTCATTGATCACATCTTTGCTAGACTTGACCTTAAAGCTAACATATCTCTCATTAGCTCCATTTCAGAGTTAAAGATATCTGATCACTGTATGACTTGCCTGTTTTTTAACTTTGTCGATATGGTAAAAAGTCTCAATTTAAATCAAACTTCTTTTAAGACTTCGAAGAGAATTAACTTTGATCAACTAAACTCGAGTTTGATCCACGAACATTGGTTGGAAGTCTATAGTGAATCTGATCCCTCTATATCTATCAATACTTTTATAAATACACTTAACGCTCATGTGCTGAATATAGTTCAGGAACAGTCAGCTCCAGTAGAAAAAAACTTAAAAAACTTAAATCTTGGATGCCAACGTATCTTTTACAAAAAATAATAGAAAAAATGAGTTAAGGTTGAAGTGCAAAAAGCACCCTAATAATATTAATCTTCAAAAAAGCTTTGAGGCTCTCAGTAAAGAGATTTCCATTGAGGTTCCTATTTGTAAAGAAAATTTTTAACGAATTCAATAAAGTCCGCGGAAACTAAAAAAAAGAGTGGAGATTAGTAAATGGAATATTTGAAAAAAATGCGGATTCTGGTCCTCCAGTAAATTTGATGTATGGTAATGTAAACATGGTTAACCATTCTGACATTGCCAAACTTTTTAATGAATATTTTGTCAAAATAGCTGTGGATACTATTTCTGAAGCTGGCTGATAGATGTTTCAACGACGGAGTTTTTTCAAACAGTTTTTACTTCGAACCAATTACTTCTTTTGAGGTTTATAAAACAATAATGGCTCTGGACAATTCAAATTCTTCTACTACTAACAGTTTTTCTAATTACTTTGTTAAAAAAGTTTGTCTAAATATAGTTGATGTTTTAACTCATTTATAATAAAAGTATTTTTCATGGTAAATTTCCAAGCGATTTAAAAATGGCTGAAGTTATTCCTATATACAAAAAAGGCGATAGAAAGTGTATTAAGAACTATAGACCTATGGTTTTTTCCAAAATGTTCGAAAAAGTAATTAAAAGCACAGAGGACCTAAAGGAGAGTGAAATCTTTCACCCTCCGACACCCATTTCTGGTTTTTTTTTTTATTATTATTTTACATCGTGTCTGTGAATAAATGTGAAAACCAACAACACAAAACGAAGAGGTGAGTTTTGTTTGTTTTGACAATTCAATTTTTTTTTTTTTGCTTGATGACAGATGTGAGTAAACAATTTTTGTCCTCAAAATAAATCATTTTTTATAATTTTTTATGATTTTCGCAGTGATAAATCGAATCCCACATCCAGGAATTAGCGACCGAGACCGAAGCAGTATCAGTATCGCCCAAATGTTCGGTAGTATTTCCAGGTAAGTCCTGCGTTTGTCCAAACTATTGATTGCTTCAAAAATCTCTTCATTCTTTAGATACTTGCGAAGCCGTGAATCTATAGGAGAACCAACAAACTTTCCAGACATAATATTCTAGTCTAGTCTATTGGCACAGATATTGTATTCTCAACCCCGCCGAAATAGATATGTGGAAAAGAATCCTATAACAAAAGTAGTTCACTCCAAAAATATACCCACAAACCGAAAGTTGAACCATTTTTGTTCTAGGATTTTTGTATAACTTTGAATTATACAATTAAACAATGAGATATTGAGATTAGAAGGACAAATTAATAAAGAGTCTAAAAATGTTAGAAGCATTTCCATAACCCAGACCATAAAAGGTCATGTCGGAAACAACTTTTATTTGCCAATTTTCGTTTGATATAAGATTTAGACACACTATCAAAATTGACATTCACTAAACATTAGTCGTAAATTTGTTTTTCTCATTTTGGCGTTGTGCAAAAAATCGGGAAATCTAGATCAAATCTGAGAGAAAATCTGAAATTGTCGTGGAATTCACCATAAGATTTTTTATCTTATGGTGAAATTATTTCTTAACTTAAACTGTTGTTTAAAAGCCCTTCGCTCAACTATTGTAAGACTTCATGCTTCACAGTTTTTACGAAGTTCTTATAAGAAAGTAAAGTACATACCGAACTTACACGGGAACAAGTCAAATTTACAAAAGTGGATTTAATTTGATGATCTTTGATTTTGGAGGATGATTTTGATGCGAAAAATGTCAAAATGTTTCTCTCAGATCTTTGATTCAAAGTTTCCATAACCTAATCGTAGATGTTGGGAAGATGTGGCGAAGGCCACAGATAAGAGGATAAAAAACCTATACAATTTCGGATGGTTTTTTTTTGGTTCAATAGAGTGGGTTGATAATAACTTAACAATAGATTTGTGGATGTACCTTGACCCGAATCGAAATGTTTGAAAAGGTCTTGCTAAATATCACCCGCGTCTACAAGAACACGTCTCTCGAGGAGCAAAAGCCATTGATTGGAAATTTATTGCTATAACTGATACTGATACTTGTTAACATTCAATAACTTCCAATATTTTGGTAATAATTGCGTTAATTTTCATTCCTTCCGCTCGGCTCAATCTCTTTCCTGCCGTCTTCGGTTGCACATCTTAAGTCGTTAGAGATCTTTTTTCTCCTGATCATGCCAACCTTGGCTTCATGACTCCCTCTGTTATGCCGTTGAAAACTTTACTAGCAAGAACTTCAATGTTGATTTGCTCCTCCAAGCCAAGCAATCTGAATTTTTATGTACCAATTTTTCTGACTGGGCTAATGTGGACTTATGTGACTTCATCGTTGTATCTTTTGAACAAATAAATTGAGCAAAACAGTTAAGAACTACGGAATGGGCAATAAATCTTATGTTAAACTTTTCTTCGTATAGACTATACTGTAAGGGGTTTACCATTTTGGATGTGAAAGTTTTCATGTTTCTCCACGTAAAAGCAAGAGTGACACAATCACTAACTACTTCGAAATGTTTAATACTCATGGCCACGTTCTGAGCAAGTTTTTGCTGTATGTGTGTTCTGGCATTGTGGTGTTAAAGGTCTTGGTTAAATCAGAGAAGCGATAGCATTCATTGTCATTAGCTACATTGGAGTCGATGAACAGGGCGAAAATATCAATGAAGTTCAATAAAGTATAATTGAGGTTTTTTCAGATTCTAAAACGAAGTTAAGATTTAGTCAATGGTATTTCCTTGACCCGAAGTTGTATATTGACAAGGACATATTTGAGCGTCAGTAACCGGACTGAGACGTTCACAAAAATCTCTGAATTAAATCTTTTAACAATGTCTAAAGCACTGATTCCTCAATAGTGCAATGCTGGTTCTCATCTTCACATTAATATTTGACCTTCTTACGTGGATATTTCAAAGAAGCTTGAAAAGCTAAGTCTATAGTTTATCAGCACCAGATGCGAAAAGAAGCATATTAGTCGGGCGATAGCTTTTTTATGAATCTTTTTACGTACAGGCTAGCTGTTCTTCGCTTTATTTTTTTTCACACAAAATATAAAAAATATTAATTTACAGCTTTAATTTTGATTTCATTCTTTTAACATTGCTCTTAGCTTTTATAAGATGTTAATTTATCCTGATCTAACTTGCTTTGAATATGTAATGTTCATTTGGCATAAGACGAACATTTTCAGAAGAGGATAATATGAAAAGTCCTAAAAAACTCCAAGAATGCAAAACGAAAACATTTGTTTAGTTAGCCCGTGGCTAACTATTCCTATTCAGGGGTACGTGCGACTAAAAGACTAAAGTGGTGGAATTCACTCTTTCATGTCGAGAAAGCTTAAAGTAATGTACAACGATGAGGTGATCATGCAATTCAGATCCGCCGTAACAGATTTCTCTTACGAATCTATATGTTTATCCGATATCTTCATTTAAGCCACGCAACGGATTTTGAAGCGTTTTTCATAAATATGTAGATAACTTTTTCCAGAAGGTTTATATATACATATACATATCCCGAAAAAACATACTCAAAGCCGTAGCAACGCACTATATTTAAAACTAGCCTCACCCGGTGTACGTTGTAACGCTCTTTCTCGATTTTTCTTCTTATTATTTCATTTACTGCTCTTATGTTTATACAAAAATTGAAAAATTCCTATTTTCTTATATAATCGTAAAATTCGACGCGATGATAAAATAACAGGGCCATCTATCGGCAAGGGGTCGGACCGCTCTATAAACCTTCCTAATGACTTGTAGAATAAATTTATTTCAGCACTCAATGGGGTTTTGTGCATAGTTTTCGAGACTATAGCGTAAACACACACAAATTTTGAATTTTATATATATAGATAGATAGATAATCTATCTATCTATCTATTTAAAATAAGCGCACGTTGATACGCCTCAGAGTCAAAGAGTCTCCAATTGAATGTGAAGTTCGTTTTTGTCCTGACAGCGATCAAAATAGCTAACAGAGACACAGAACCATTTATTAAGCGTGTCCTACTAGAGTTAGACCATTAACTTTGGGGGTCTTTCAAGAGATGCAAGATTTTCTCTGTTTAAGTCTTAATTTAATCTAAAAATCAGCTTGGAATATTATTAAATAGAAATCTTAACCTTATGAACCCAGGCCCAGTCGCTAGTACTTTATATAAAAATATACTTACTTTTTTTAAAATTAAAATTAAACCCTCGTTCACATAGACCAGGGTTGATAATTTTTGAAACCAAAAAAAAATTATAAGATGATAAAAGATAAAACTAGTTGGAAAAGGAAGAGAATATATCAATTATTATGAAAGGAAAAATAAATTACGGTCGATCTGTGGTCGTGAAGTGGGCGGGAGGGGGGTTTTAAGTTATTTTAAGAAAAACAAATGGTCTATCTCCATTTCCGTAAAAACTAAAAATCCTATGGAAAAAAGTTAAATCGCAAAGTTGTAGGTTACATTAACATGGTAAATTTTTTCAGAATTAAAAGTGTTAATTTTTATAAAAAGCTCAAAATTTTATATAATGGTAAAAAAAAATGTCTGATTAGAGTTTTTGTTGTTGGGAAAAGCAACCGAATTTTTAAAAAAAGCAGATATTTTGACGTGGGATTTTTCAAATGAAAATTAGTTTGTTTTTTCGATATTAAGTCAAAATTTGGTGCAAAAATTAAAATTTTTAATCAATAAAATACCGTGTATTTGAGGCATAAAACGGCAAGTTTTCACCAAATTTCATGAAATAAAAATGTTTTTTGTAAAAGATAAAAATAAAAAACCAAAAATTTTGTTATTTGAATTTTTATATACATTTTGAGGTTATGTCGAAAAAGTGTATTCACAAAAGTTGTAGATCTTTTAATAACCTACAACTTTGTTATTTCACTTTTTTCCATAGGACTTGTAGTTTTGCCGGAAATCGAGATAGACCGTTTTTTTCCTTAAAATCCTTTGAAATCGAGTTGGTTGCCATCGATCAGTCTAGCATTTGTGTTTTAAATCTGATTATATTATACCAAATTTTCCATTTGAAAATATTTTCGGTTTGGTTTTCCGTATCACTATAACTGGCCCCTAACAATACATCCTGTCTTTTTCTTCTCTTTCTGTAAGCAAGTTTTTTTCCGGATGAACGGAACAGTATAAAACTAGACCGCAATCAGGTGGATATTTTTCTGAGCAACGAAAATAGAAACTTCTTTCAGATAAAAAAATCAATTGAATTTCTAATAGAAAATATAAATAAAAACAAAATAAGTCTTTCAACCTTAGGAATACTACGTTTTCATTAAAGCAAATGAAAAAATTTCGAAGCAAATTTCCAAATTCGACTCCATTTCCCATACAAAATCAAATATAGAAATTTGTTCATTTGGGCGAAATTTAGGTTGCAAATGTGAAAAAAAAAATCAAACCCAACTGAATTGAAAGCAATTGAAAAACAATATTTTCTAAAATGTCAATTTGGAAAGTAAATCCGAGGCAACGGCAAAAGTAAACAAAACAAAATACAGTGAATGACGGTTATAAGAAACTCCGAAATGACACAAGTTTTGTTTCGTATAGCGTGTGTTTCTTACATCGGAACCACGGATAGAAAAAGAACACGGATACAAGAAAAAGAAGTTTTTATAAAAATATTCTTAAAGAAAAAAAAAAAAACATTACCTACATAAGCCTAGTACTCAGTTCACGCTGAACTAAATCTTATCTCTACAATATTTATCTCTACACACCTTTGCTAAAAAGGCACGCTAAATTTTGAAGTTGGAGAGATTAAAGATACTATAAGGCAAGTTATGGATTCATACAAAAAAAAATTTTTTGAGATAACAATCAAACATAACATTACGATGATAGCGAAGACGAAAAAAGATGGTCAACAAATTCTGTCCGTCTGTCTGTATGTATACCTACAGCCCAAACGGGTGGGCTGAATTGCTTCAAACTTGGTATATACAGGGTGTCCCGAAACTCAACGTCAAGCGGGCACCGGGTGAAAGGGTAGGTTATGTCCGTACTGGGAAAAGTAAGGAAAAAAATCTGTCGATAGTTCAGTTGGTAGAGACAACTGCGTGGAGGAAAAACTTACCCTTTCCTTTGTTAAGGAAGTCATTACGTTTCCAAGATTTATAAAATTTAAGATTGTACTTTGATTCTTTTAGTTTTATTTATTCTTTTTTGTTTTCAAAAGCAAACTTATTAACTATTAATATCCTTTAACTGCCAGTCTCGATATAATAATAATAATTTTATATTTGTCAGAATTTAATTTGATTGAGAATTTAAAAGCAACGAAAAACAATTAAAATAAAATAAATCAAACAAGTATAAAAATAACAAGTATGTAGGTAGCAACTAAATACTTATGCGACATTTGGTGTCGCGAACGTATGTAGTGTTAATTACTTAGATGCCGTTTGGGCACATTCCCCCCTTGATGAGTCGGCAGATTCTTCAATTTGGTCCAAAGGCAGCAAAACTAATTTTTGGACTGGGCGCATCATTCGTCGTTTCTTGCCAGCCACCCTTAATTCCACGTTCCTGACAAGGCTATCACTTCCAGGAAATATCTGCGTGATTCTACCAGTTGGCCAAAATGTTGGTGCTGCGTTTTCATCCTTGATCAGCACTAAATCACCAATCTTCAAATTTTCTCGTTTAGTTTTCCATTTTGGACGTTGTTGTAGCTCGTTCAAATATGCTTGGTGCCACTGCTTCCAAAACGATTGTGACATATGCTGCGTGAGTGCATATCTTCGAAGTGCACTCCTAGGTGATCCATCCATTCGTTCTCCGAAAAGCTGCTTCAATGGTCTCCCATGAATAAGATGTCCAGGTGATAAAAAATTCAAATCTTCCGGGTCATCAGTTAGAGCCGTGAGTGGTTTTGAATTCAATATGGCACTTATCTGCGCCAGTAATGTTTGAAACTCAGTGCTGGTCAGTTTGTGCTGCCCAACAACTCGGCGCAAGTGAAACTTCATGGCCTTCACCTTTGATTCCCATAGACCTCCTTGATGTGGAGCGGATGGAGTGATGAAATGCCACTTTACTCTTAATTCTCGCATCTCCTTGTACGCGTCCGAATCTATCTGCGACCAGCTATTCACCATTCTCGCTAATTCCTTTTCCGCACCGACGAAACATGTTCCATTGTCACTCCACAAATTCGTACAGCTGCCACGAATGCTAGTAAAACGGAGAAATGCCGCCATAAAGGCTGATGTCGACAAATCTTCAACGAGTTCGATATGAATTGCTTTTGTCGACATACACACAAAAATTGCAGCATACTTCTTTTCCATGATCTTACACCTGGCACCGCGTGCCTTTACCTCGAAAGGGCCAGCATAATCAACACCTGTATGTGAAAATGGTGGACTTTGGCGCACTCTGTCCGCAGGAAGATTTCCCATTAATTGCTCACAAAGCTTCTGACTTTGTCGCACGCATGGAATACAACGTGAAATTTGGGTACGTATTGCTCTTCGGAGATTGGTGATCCAAAATCGTTGTCTCAGCGCAGCTGCCATCAGCTGAAAACCACCATGCAAAGTCCGCTCATGAGCTTCACGTATTAGTAATTTAGCTAGATGGCTTATATCAGGCAGTATTATTGGATGCTTCTGCTCATATGACAATTCTGCATTCTCCAATCTTCCGCCTACTCGCATAATGTTCTTCTCATCGATTATCGGGCTAAGTCGTAGCAATTGACTCTTTTTTGGAACTGGTTCTCCATTTCGTAGGGCATTCAATTCTGGGCTGAAATAAACTGATTGTTCTCGTTTCACCCAATAATCTATAGCCCTCTCTTCTTCAGCTTCAGTTACGTCACCAGTTTCTCGTTTAGACTTGTCATCACCGCGAAGCTTAAGGTTGTCTATATACCGCCATACCCAGGCCGTTCGTCGAATAAGACGACGCCATGACGATGTTCGAGAAAGCATATCAGCCTTAGTTTGTTTTGAAGTATTTTCGCCACGCATTTCAAAAACGGCAACACTGGTGAATGCCTTTTGGATGGGACGTAGCTTCTTATCGTTGGCCATTTCAAGCCAATTTGATTTCGTTTCGGCGTGAATCTCTTTCTCGATATGAACTGACAATTCTGCCCGAGGTACTGGCCACTCGGAGCCATTCTTTACTAACCATGATGGGCCGTTCCACCATATTTTTAATGATTCCAGATCTGCTGGTGCTATTCCACGACTTAATGCATCTGCTGGGTTGTCAGCAGTTGTTATGTGCCGCCATTCGCAATTATTTGTCAATTTTCGGATGGTTTGGATTCGGTTATGTACAAATGGTTTTAAAGTTTCTGGCTCCTTCTCCATCCAGTGCAGTACTATTGATGAATCTGTCCACAGTACTGTACGAATGAATTCAAACTTGCATGCTTTCCTTACCACTTGCATTAGTTCACTTAGCAACACCACAGCGCACAACTCTAACCGTGGTATGGTCAATGTCTTGACTGGTGCCACTCGAGACCGAGAGGTTAGCAATGTGCATATCGTTCCATTACTATGTTCAACTCTAACATAAATCACAGCCCCATAAGCTACCTCAGATGCATCCGCGAATCCGTGAAGAGTGAAGCTGTGCGTAGGTGCGATTCCCAGCCAACGTGGAATTCGGATTCGAATAAGCTCAGGTAATTGAGATTGAAATTGTATCCAATCATTACCAATCTTATCTGGTACTTGTGCGTCCCAACCAATTCTTGCCTTCCATATGCACTGCATTATAATCTTCGCCCTAACAATGGCTGGGCCCAAATATCCGTTTGGATCAAACAGCTGTGCTATTTGACTAAAAATATTTCTCATAGTCATTACCTGCTTCTCTCCTGGCGGCTGTGGTTTAAATTTGAAAGTAAGCTCATCAGTAACGGGTAACCAACGCAACCCCAGCACGGTTGTGTCATTAAATTCTCCTAAATCGACTGCTTCTGTTGACTGCAATGATTGCTTTGGAACTACGTTCACGCCATTAGAGTGCCATTTACTCAACGGAAACCCACCATTGTGAAGAATCGTGGACATCTCGATACACAGTGCGCGGGCTTCTTCTTCATTATCAGCACCTGTAATCCCATCGTCCATATAGAAGTCTCTCTCTATTACTCGTGCTCCTTGTGGGAATTCATCTTGTTGGTCTCGCGCACACTGAATCATAGCGCGAACGGCGCAGTGTGGTGCAGAAGCCATTCCAAATGTCACTCTTGTCAACCAGTACTCCTTCACATCAGCTTTTGGATCTGGTCGCCAAACTGTTCTTTGAACATCCCACTGCTTCTCAATAACCTCTACCTGCAGATACATCTTTTTAACATCTGTCGTTATTCCAATTCTATGCGTGCGAAATCGCAGTATCAAGTCGAACAAATCTTCTTGCAACTTCTCTCCAATCATCTGTGCCTCGTTCAAAGAAATCCCGTAGTTTGTCTTACACGATGCATCAAACACAACCCGAAACTTACGTGTCACTGCATGGTGTGGGATATAGTAACACCATCCTTTCGGCTCGCGGTCCACTTGACGCAAATGACCTGCTTGCAACATCTCATTGATACTAGCAATGTACTTTTCACGCAATGCTGGTTCCCGATCAAACCGACGCTCCAAAGCATACAGACGGCGCAGTGCGATATCACGTGATGATCCTATTTCGTCTATGTCGCTACGGAAAGGAATACCAACCACATACCTGCCAGTTGAATTTCGATAGTGATGATCCATAAAAAATTTCTCGCATTCTTCCTGCTCCTTTGTTTGAACTCGACCTGGGGGAATTTCTTCAACTTCCCAGAATCTATGCAGTATGGTTGAAAGGTGGTCATCCCGCGCATGTACCAAACTCACTTGTGCCTCTTCTAAAGGACATACACCCCCGCCATAAAGCAACCATCCAAGTCGGGAGCTTTGTGCAGTGATACCAAGCTTGTTAATTGAACTAATTTTATTTAAAACTGTTGCCCAAACTCCAGCGCCAAGCAGCATGTCTACATTTGCTGGTATATGAAACACCGGATCAGCCAATTCACCTTGAATGTCTTTTGGAATTATATTGGTATCTAAAGGTGATTTGGGTAGTGAGTTAAGAGACAATACGGGTATCACAAGCAACTCGAGCTCTGCAACTGGATTTTCGCTGAAACGTGAAAGTAATTGACAGCAAATCTTTCTTGTGATTGGATTCTTAGACACGCTGTTAACTCCCGCGATTCTTATACTGCACTGTGTTGTTGGCAGATGCTCTGTCTGCACAACTGATCTAGCAATAAGATTAACTTGGGAACCAGAATCACACAATGCTCGGATCGGCCTTGTAGTAAATGGACCGATTTTCAAACGAACTTGAGCTGTTGCCAGCAAAGCTAGACTGATACCTGGGTCTTCGTGTGGATTAATTTTTGTGATAAGTGAATTAGAAGCAGAGTGGTTAGGTACACTGAGATCATTGTATCCGGCCACTTGTGTTGGTTGCTATTGTGTTTTTGCAAAAGTACCTGTCTGAATACTTGAAAGATCGGATTTCGATCGCTTATTGAGTTGACATAAAATGCTGTTATGCCTTTGTCCTGGACATCGAGGACATGACTCTCGAGAACAGTTGTTTGCCAAGTGGTTTGGGCTGAAGCACGATTCGCATAACCGCTTCTTCTGCACAAATTCCCGTCTTTCGTTTATTGGCATTGCCTTAAATTCATCACAGTGAAACAGTGCATGTCCAGGAAAATCACATTTAAAACACTTGCGGGTGTCAGTTGGACGCTTGCGTTCAATGAATTGTGCCACTGGGGGTCGACCTTGGCCATATAGTAATTTCGATTGTGATTGACCTGAAATACGCTGCGTTGTACTGATTGCCGACTTAAAATTATTGCGCGTATATTCTGGTGGGCTAGCTGCTTTTACCCGAGGATTGCTTGCCCCCTTTTCCAAACTTGCAAGACAATTTGCACGCTGTTCCAAAAACGCAAACATTTCTTCCAATGTGGGTAGCTCATTTGTTCGGTATCGCATCTCCCATTCATGCCTTCCCTCTGGGTCCAACAGCTGTTCGATTTGATGCATGAATTGAAAGTCAACCAACTGCTCTGATGACAGCAATGACAACAAATGCCGACGATTTACCCGTACTATATCCAAAATCTCTCGCAAATCCTCAAAGGATCTTTGACGAACTGGAAGCAAAGCATTTACTTCTTGCATGTGGGCTCTAATGGTTTGGTGGTTGTTGTCAAACTGTTGTCGCAATGAAGACCATGCCAACAGATAATTTTCATCACTGGCAATTGACCATTCACCAACTGCACGTTTAGCTGGGCCTTCCAAAGCAGCTAGTAATTTCCTCAAACGCTGCGCATTTGATAAATTTATATTGTTGTGCACCTCTTCTATGAAGGCATCCCGAAAAGGTGCCCACTTAGCGTAATCTCCAGAAAATGTCGGCAATTTAAACTGATTTGGCATGTCGCTCCACTGAATCCGCAATACATTATCTGACAGTTTTTCTTGTTCTACAACTTGAGGCGCCACTATAGCTAAACGCGATCGTAATGATGCCTTGGCAGTGAAATAAATGTCTTCACCCTGCTCCAGATAACTGCCAGCCGCGTTTGTTATTGACAACCCATTTAGACACAAGTTGTTGAACTCTTTCCAATAATTCTCTAGCATCTCGAGTTTAGTCTGAATTGCATGCTGATCGGCATCTAAGAACTCCGTTTCTTTCGTAAAATTCAATATACGACGAAGTGCAGAAAGTTTAATTCCACACCAGTTGGACGAGGTGTCATCATTATGGATCTGTTCAGGTTCATGTGAGGGAGCCCATGGTCCACCATATGAAGGCCCTATTGATTCATCTTCTATGTTAGATTCCGAAAAGTTCTTGAAACTGCTTTGCTCCTTCGGCTTCGAAAACTTTCTGTTGCTTCCTGCAAAATAATACTGACATTAGTCTTCATTGATTATGACCAAGCAGATTCAAGCCGCTTTGCACATGTTTGTAATCACGCATATTGTGATTCACAAACGGAATCTGCATATGATTGCGATCACGCCAATTGTGACCCACAAGCAACTTAGAATTGGTTATAGCCACGCATATTTCGACTCATAACCATCGCTACACATTGTCTATGACCACGCTTATTTTGACCTTTAAGCATATCTGCATTATATATGCGATCAAGCCCATTGTGGTCCACATACAATTCTGCATAAAATTATAGCCACGCATATTGTGACTCATAATCCTTACTGCATTATAGTTATAGCCACGCCAAATGTGGCTCATAACCCCTTTAGCATACGCATAATATTCACATACCTGCTTTTCCAGCCCTTGTTGACCTAACAACCAACTCCTGCGTGCGGAATCTTCCCATCAAACTCTTCTTCGGCGGAGAGAACATTTTATCATCAATTGATCGTTGTTGTCGCTTTAGATTCTACAGAAATTGAAATTTATAAATATTGTGAAATACTAAAGAAAGCTGCGTAAATATGAACAAAACGCAATAATAATAAAAAAAAAAAAAAACAAATTCCAACCATCGAACATCCTAAGCACAGCATATGAGACGCTAGAATTCTTCCGCATAAGACCAAAGGTACACTGATTCCATCCGGTTCGTTAGGACCATGTCGATAGTTCAGTTGGTAGAGACAACTGCGTGGAGGAAAAACTTACCCTTTCCTTTGTTAAGGAAGTCATTACGTTTCCAAGATTTATAAAATTTAAGATTGTACTTTGATTCTTTTAGTTTTATTTATTCTTTTTTGTTTTCAAAAGCAAACTTATTAACTATTAATATCCTTTAACTGCCAGTCTCGATATAATAATAATAATTTTATATTTGTCAGAATTTAATTTGATTGAGAATTTAAAAGCAACGAAAAACAATTAAAATAAAATAAATCAAACAAGTATAAAAATAACAAGTATGTAGGTAGCAACTAAATACTTATGCGACATTTGGTGTCGCGAACGTATGTAGTGTTAATTACTTAGATGCCGTTTGGGCACAAAATCCATCTCGCTTTGTTTAGTAAAAATAGTAATATTTATAAAAATTATAAAAATCGTTACACTAGACCACACTTTTAGGTACTGTGGTCACAAATTTTCATATTTTGAGGTGTTTATTTTTTTATGTAATCCTTACTAACTATGCTATTATTCCCAATTAAAAATCCAAAAATAAATATCGTAGTTTTCGTAAGAAAAATAAAATTTGACTGAGTCATGGTGACATTTTTTTTTTAAACTTAACTTTGATACTTCATACTTTAAAAAAAATGTACCGCACTACCCTGGGCAAGTTATTTAAAAAGTTGGCCCATTTTACCAAGATTTCAAAATGGTACAACACTTGCTAATTATTCACCCATAAAAAATATTATTAAAATTTAAACCGCTGTAGAGCATTATAAATTAGGACTAAAAAATTGGAAAATTCTACCCTTGTTAAGAAAAACACTGGCCAACACAACAACAAAAGATGCAACTTCCTGGCAATATCCATCAAATTCCTGAAAACAGAACAAACTAACGGATTGCAGCTGCATGCAGATCATTCTAAAGTGAAAATCACAAAAAAGCTTCAGCACGTGCAATTGAAAAGTCAACTGGAGTTCCGAAGAGCATTGCTCATAGAATCTTAAAAGAAAACAGCTACCACCCGTACCATGTACAACGAGTACAAAGTTTGTTACCTCGTGACTACGCTTCTAGAGTCAATTTTTGCAGAACAATGTTGGCCAAAAATAGTGAAGACCCGCAATTTCTCAACCATATTTTATGGACCGATGAATCGACATTTAAAAAAGACGGACTCATGTTACATGAGTGGCACAGAGAGAATCCACATTTTATGCGTGAAGACCGCTCTCAATATCAATTTAAAATAAATATTTGGACCGGAATTTTAAATGGACAAATAATTGGACCATATGAGCTGCCAGAAAATCTAAATGGCGAAAACTACCTGCATTTTTAACAAAATGAACTGCCGAATTTGTTAGAAAATGTACCATTGAACATCTATCGAGACATTTGGTTTCAACAAGATGGTTGCCCAGCACATTATGCGCGTCTAGTACGGGATTACCTGAGTACTGAGTATCCCGATAGGTGGATTGGGCGCCTTGGATCAATTTTGTGGCCTCCTCGTTCTCCGGACCTAAACCCGCTCGATTTCTTTTACTGGGGCTGCATAAAAGAAAAAGTTTATGATAAACCAATTCTAAATAGAGACGAACTACGCCAAAAAATTCTTGAAGCAGGAGAAGATATTAATGCAAGGAGATTTGGACTTCTGATGAACAGATCTTTTCTGCGGCGATGCAGAGCCTGTATTCGTGCCGAGGGTAAACAATTTGAACATTTGCTTTAGTGTAAAGTGCTTTTAGATAAAATAAATGTATTAAACACATAAACAACATAAATTCATACAAAAGTCGTTGATGAGAAGTAAAAACTTATTTAGAAAGTTTTTTTTTAAACTGCTCTATGGTAGATTGTCACACGGGAAAAGCATTCATCTTTCCGAATTGTTCATGTTTTAGAACCGTTCATGTTTTCGAGATTTTACTGTATTACTATTTTTACTAAACAAAGCGAGATGGATTTTTTTCCTTACTTTTCCCAGTACGGACATAACCTACCCTCTTTCACCCGGTGCCCGCTTGACGTTGAGTTTCGGGACACCCTGTATAGAGTTTTTAAGGCATTGTACAGAGGGGAAATGGAAATTTTTTTGAGCTAAAAAAATAACGGTACTTGCTTAATAGACGTTACGCTAAAGCTTATTTTCTAGAAAACATATGGCTGAACAAAATTTTAAAAATGTCCAAAAACGGTAATTTCAATTAGGCCGTTTTTTTGCTTTCGACAATCTCGAAAACGGCTCAACTGATACTTTCGGAATTTCACACATATATAGGTGCAAGTAGCTCAATTTATACTGCATACCAATATTTTTTTTAAAATAGTTCTCTGTATTTAAAAAAATTAAATTAAAAAAAATTATTAATACTTTCAAAACTGCTCATTAAACATTTTTTTTTTAAATTATAAATATGTTAATGTATTTGCTGAATACCTATGAACTGGCGTTTTGGATTTTTTTTTTTTCAAAAATGTTTTGAGAATATACATATATCATATTTTCTCTCTGGTTAAAAGTAGAATTTTAATCTACCTAGAAAACATTTCGTTTTTTAGCTCAAAACAATTTGGATTTAGAGCTGGAAAATCTACTGAAGACGCTCTGCTTAACTTTTGTACTCATATATACAGGGTGATTCACGAGCGTTGTGCCAAAAAGCTAGAGCGTATAGGTTGAGTTGAGACAAGAAAAAAATCGTATGGGAAGGGGGTCAATTCCCCTCCGTTTAGCCGGGAGGGGCAATTTTCTGAAAAATTGACTTATTTTGTAAAAAAAAATATTACAAATCAACGGCTTCGTTTGCAACACCGTGTTATACCTTTTTGGAAATCCAAAAACTTCTTCTTTGATTTCGTTTTTAAATTAAATTGTTTTAACGAATAGTTCAAAAAACATAAATTTTCAAACTCAAAATTTTGAAAAAAAAATTTGAAAAAATAATTTTAAAACAAATTTTTTTCAAAATTTTACGTAATTAAGTATTATTTTTGTTCTCAGAATTCAACGCTCTTATTAATGTTTAATCCAACACTGAAAACCGTATGGCTCTACGACTTTTTGTTGCCAAGGTATTCAAAAATAACCAAACCTACTTCTTCACAAAAACACGAAAAACTTGGCTAAATGGTCACTTGTGCCATCCCGTAAGGCTAGGTTTTCTTGTTTTTGTGAAGAAGTAGGTTCGGTTATTTTTGAATACCTTGGCAACAAAAAGTCATAGAGCCATACGGTTTTCATTGTTGGATTAAAAATTAATAGAAGCGTTGAATTCTGAGAACAAAAATTATACTGAATTACGTAAAATTTTGAAAAAAATTAGTTTTAAAATAATTTTTTCAAATTTTTTTTTTCAAAATTTTGAGTTTGAAAATTTATGTTTTTTATACTTCGTTAAAACAAATTAATTTAAAAACGAAATGAAAGAATAAGTTTTTGGCTTTCCAAAAAGGTATAACACGGTGTTGCAAACGAACCCGTTGATTTTTAATATTTTTTTTACAAAATAAGTCAATTTTTCAGAAAATTACCCCTCCCGGCTAAACGGAGGGGAAGAGACCCCCCTCCTGTACGATTTTTTTCTTGTCTCAGCTTAATCTATACGCTCTAGCTTTTTGGCACAACCCTCGTGAATCACCCTGTATATGAAAGTATGAACTTGAAAAAACCTACAGCAGCTTTATATATAGATATAAAAAAGGCGTTCGATACTATTTATCATAAGATCATGTTAAGCAAGCTTGAAATGCTTGGGCTTAGGGGTTTTATTTTGAATTGGTTTGCTTCATTTCTTGAAGGCAGAATGCAAGAGGTTAAAACTGGTGAATATTTAAGTGATAGTCTTAATATTAATATTGGAGTTCCACAAGGCTCCGTTCTGGGCCCAATATTTTTCCTTATTTATATAAACTCTATATTTGGATTGAACCTTAAGGGTAGAGTTACAGGATTTGCTGATGATTTAGCATTTGTTTATTCCAGCTTATCACTTTTAGACCTGGTTGCTGATATAAATCATGACTTAGAGTCTATAAGACACTGGCTTGGAGTCAGAAACTTGTCATTAGCGATAAAACAAAAGTAATGTTTTTCAACTTACCTATGCTCGATCTAAGTCCTTCTCAATTTATTCAACATAGCTGCGATTGCTCAAATACTTTGTTGAGCTCTTATACTTGTCCTGTTTCCAACCAACCTACTACTTTTAAAAGTGATTTGGGTTGTTCATCTCAATGTTTTCCTATTGAACAAGTTACAGTATTTAAGTATCTAGGCTTGACTATTGATAACAAAATGAACTAACAAGCTCATACTGTGTTTATTAAGAAATATTTACAATCTGTCACTTATATAATGTACCATCTAAGTAAAATTTGCTGTAGGAAACTACTCGAAACTGTTTACTATGGACTGGTGCAATCCAAACTCCAATATGGAATAGTTTGTTGGGGTGGTACTTTTAAAAATTATATTCAGCCCTTGATCGTTTCTCAAAAGCATATTTTAAGAATTATTTGGCAAAAAAGACGATCTGAACATAGCTTTTATTTATTTGTCAGCTCTAAAATTCTACCATTAAAACATCTTTACTTTTATAAAGTCTTAAAAATCTTTTTTTTAAGAAGTGCTTATCTTTTTAATCGTATTCCATCTGCTTACTCATTACGCAGTAGTGAGAGAAATCTTCCATTTGTACCAGCACATAATACTCAGTTGCGTAGCTATCATAGGGCCAGGTGGTGTAGTGCGCCAGGGCCCCGGAGCTCAGGGGGCCCTCTAACCTCAGCTTTGAAAAAATAATAATGAAATAAGATAAAAAAAATTAAAAAAAATGTTCTTGTGAGCAGGCTCGAGCCTCGAGCCTCGAGTCTCGAGCCTGCTCACAAGATAAACTTTTTTTTCAAGTTTTTTTTTCCAAATCAACATCACCAATTATAGAACTCCTTATTGAACAGTTTCAACACATGCGCCAAGGGTCCTCGATAAGCATGTGCTGTTTGTTATTGTTATTTCAGTTATTTGGTAGTTTGGATGAGTACGCCCGTAGCACATTGGATCAGCGATAAGCTCACGTGCTTGACGGTCGTGAGATCAATTCGCCAATTCCACCCATCAATTTTATAATTAAGTTTTCATTCGCTCTTGCCTTGCATCAGTTCTCATATATGATATTTGTGGCGATGTTTTCAACTTTCTGGGGTCTGGACGTACTACAATAGTTGACGCTAGGTGTGTCGCTGACTGTTGTAATTCGTAATTCCCTACTACCAGCCTTATTTCATCAAGTATCACCACTAATGCTATGATTTCTATTTTTAATTTAATTTAATTTTTAATTTTAATTTTGGTGGGGGCAATACCCCCATTTATTTAGCTTAGTACAAGCTTCAAATATCTTACTCTAACTTAAAAACTATACAGGTAAAACTTAAAACTAATTGGGAGGGTGATTCCGGAGTAGGAGTTTAAGGCATGGAGTACTGAGGTTAAAGTCGAACAAGTCTTGGTTCGAATTTACCCTCCGCAGCATTCGAGTTAAGGGTTCGTTGGAGCCATATGAGGTACGGTGTGGAGGAAGATAGAAGAGGCGAGGATTTCTTAGGTTACGAGGGTTCGTGTTGAAGAAAATAGAATTGTAAAGGGTTTCACAGTCAACGGAACAGGAGAGGAGTCGGTGAATAAAGAGAATCTCGGATATTTCCCTTCGTTCTTGCAGCGAGCTCAGGCTGATTAATTGAAGACGATTTTGATATGGGGGCAGGATCAAAGGATCATTCCAAGAGAGACCACGAAGAGCAAACCTTAGGAAACGACACTGAATGCTCTCGATTCTAGAGATATGAATTTGTTGGTATGGTGACCATACTTGACAGGCGTATTCAAGGAGCGGGCGTACAAAGGTTATGTAGAGAGATCGGGTGACGTATGGGTCGGAGAATTCTTTGGCCCATCGTTTCACAAAACCAAGTGTTGAGTTGGCTTTTAAAATTATGTTGTCGATGTGTGCCAGGAAGTTGAGTTCTCGGTCGCATAATATGCCAAGGTCGCGAATCGCCTCCACGGAGGATAGGGGTTGGTTATGGAGAAAGTAGGGCCGGGGAGGAGGTTTAATGCGCTTTCGTGAAAAAGTAATTGATTGGCATTTGGTAATATTGAGCTCTAAGCAGTTTTTAAGGCACCAGATTGAGAAGCTGTCGAGATCAAGTTGAATAAGAGAAGAGTCATGTGCCGATGATATAGTCTTATAGAACTTAGTATCGTCAGCGCAGAGCGAGATATGGGAATATTTTATTACCATTTCTATATCGTTGATGGTAAGAATGAAAGGAGTGGGCCTAAGTGAATACCTTGGGGAACCCCTGAGGTAGCCAAGAAAGGATTGGAAAGGGCAGATCTGAAACGGACACTGTAATAACGGTTTTCTAGATAAGAAGATATCCATTTCAAGAAGACTGGCTCAAAGCCGAAGGAGGATAATTTGAAAAGTATTAGTTTATGCGAAATTTTATCAAAAGCCTTGCTAAAATCTGTTGAAATGGCGTCGACTTCGTTCCCATTCTCAAGAGCTGAGATCGTATACGATACAAATTCAACAAGGTTAGTGGTTGTAGACCTACACTTTAGAAAGCCATGTTGCCTAGGAGAGATGAGAGACTTGCATCGAAAACTAAAAATTTCGTATAAAATGCTTTCAAATAGTTTAGGGATATGTGAAAGTTTGGCAATTGGACGATAGTTTTTAACATCGCTCTTTGGGCCCTTTTTGTGTATAGGAGTTATATAAGAGGTTTTCCATATCTCAGGAAATTCTCCTTGAGAAAGGGAAAGGCTGAAGATTTTGGAGAGAGGGTTAGAGAGAGCTGAGGAGCATTTTTTCAGGAAAATCGCGGGGAGACCATCAGGGCCGGGGAGAAATTCGTCATTGAGTTGATTTAACTTGTTCTCAACGATATTGGGGTCGACAGTAAGAGGAAAGAATGAACCAAGTGAGAAATTCGGCAAATAATCGAAATACCCTGGGTCAGGTACGAAAGAATCGCCGGTAAAAGATTCCTTGAAAAAAGTAGCAAAGAAGTTGGCTATAGCTTCCGGATTATTCGAGGTTTCGGTATTGAAAGAGAGAGAGGTAGGATAACCACCGGATTTTCTTTTATAATTGACGAACTGGAAGAACGACTTGGGATCATTTATAAGGTTGGTTTGTGTTTCTATTAAGTAACGTTGATAAAGAGAGTTGTAAAGCTCGGTAAAGTGTTAATAAGAACCAAGGTAGTTAGAATATTCGGTGGGAGATCCAGTGCGAAGGAAAACTGTCCATAACTTGTTTCTCTTGTTACGCAAAGAGCGAAGTTTTCGGTTATACCAAGGAGGGGATGCGATCGATGTTTTATGGCGACTCAAGGAAACATTGATAGAAATTGAATTAAATATTTCCTGGTAAAATATTTCTGTGGCATCTTTGACACTGAGGTTATCGAAGTTAAAAGAAACTCTATTGAGATATTCATTAATAAGGCGGAAGTTTGCTTTATGAAAATCATAAGAGTACTGATTTGTAGGGGGATGATTTGGTAGTGGAGAATCATGATAAAATGAGAGAATGAGGGGAGGATGATAGTTGTCGATGGTAGATAGGTGTATAGGAGATAGTGATACAGAGGAGTTATCAGGATCGGTGGTGAAAATAAGATCAAGTTGCCTATCTATACAGTTTCGGATACCGCTAGCTTGGTAAAGGCTGGAATCAGCTAGGCGATCTATAAATAGACATTCCTTGGCAGAGGTGGGATTGGAAGCAATGAAATGAGATTGATCTTCTGATGGAGTCCATTTAAGATAAGGAAGGTTAAAGTCCCCAAACAAAAGGATATCAGCATTGGGGTCACATAGAGATATTATGTGGTCGATTGTATCAATGGCGAGCTGGTAAGATTCAATAGGTTGTGACGGTAGAATATAACAACACATCACAAAAAGTGATTTGTGAGGTAGCGATATTTTTATTGATACATAGTCGAGATTCGAGGAAGAAGAGGTTGCGATGTGGGAGGAATCTAGCGTGTTTTGGATAGCTAGTAGAACACCGCGGTTAGGGCATTTGTCAGAAGGATCTCTTAGCTCATCGTCGCGATAGACATTGAATGAAGAAGGAAACAATTCTTGATTCTCTATACTAGGGATTAGATTAGTTTCCGTCAGGGCATAGATTTCAAAGGGTAGAGCATGAGTTTGTTGCAAAACACCATGAGTTTTGGAGCGAAGGTATAGTAGAAGGTGAGTGGGACGATTTCACTATTTAGGTGTTGGTAAGGGTTGGTTTTAGGAGTTGTTGTTATCCAATTTGAGGCGAAGTGAGAGGTTGGGTTAGGAAAGATTTGAGATATTGGGCTTGAGGGAGAAGTTGAAACTGAACTAGGAACGAAAATAGTTATTATGGTCCGCCCTGCATCTTTGAAGGTGAGATATTCTGTTTGAATGTACAAAAGACGCATAGGTAGAAAGGTCATTTTCGACATGGGAAGGGGTGAGGTTTAATGTTTCATGGAAACGGACGAAGATCTTTTTGAGATCAATTGGATTAGTGGGGAGGCCTTCTTGAAAAATTGAAGCTATAAGGTTTGTCCTTGTAACACCATTTATGCAGACATTATCTTCTTTATTGTGAAGGTATGCAAGGTAG
Organism: Platycheirus albimanus; assembly: GCA_916050605.2. Classification (NCBI taxonomy): domain Eukaryota; kingdom Metazoa; phylum Arthropoda; class Insecta; order Diptera; family Syrphidae; genus Platycheirus; species Platycheirus albimanus. The sequence continues at coordinate 324,863,807 of OU696696.1, read as the reverse complement.
AGTCGAACATTAGAATATATTCGATGTTCTCTAAGGCGAGAAAGAACATAACGGCCATCATCATTTTGATCGATAAGACGTTTTGTTAGTTTAACGGTAGGAGGGAAAAGTGGATCAAGGAAAGATGTTCTGTTAGAGGGAACAGAAGGGGGCTGAGAATCAATAGGGGGAGAAGGAGTCGGAGGATTCGGATAGGATTTGGTTTGTGCATTCCGCACATCCATCCATCTGGAACCAAATTCTGCTAGAACTCACTTTCGCTAAAAAACTTTCCGATGACAAAATATGTATGATATAGGTTGCAGCACAACAGTAACCGTATTATCTTTGATAGCTCTCAACATGATCGACAACAAAAAATAAACAACGTTTTTCTAAACTCGAGTTCAAATTGACAAATGAGCTACTATAGAAACTATAATATCTTCTTATGACTTAATATTGATTTTACCGCATCATTACCAAACAATCTGTTTTATGGTTTTTTTTTTTTGTTGAGCTTCCTGTAATCTTTACTAAACATTGACAAGCAATATAGGATAATCTCAGTAAGTACTCCGAATTTCAAAAATTTTGATAGTTAGTTAACAAATGAAAATTATGGAAAGAAAAAAGGAACGTAGCGGTGCAGCAAAGCGGAAACAACGTCAAGAAAGGGAAGGAAGTAAAAAAAATTGACCAAGCTAAACAGCTTTTTTACGAAACCGCTTTCTGCTACAGTTCCTTCAACAGCCGAAATATCGGTCAAAAGTGTCAAGTATTCATTTATTGATAGCGTGGACACAGCTGTGTTAATTTATAAAGCGACTTGAGTAGATCAGGATCCAATAACTACCATCAATGCCACTGCTGAAAATGACTACCTCGACGCTGCCGTGCAACCTGCAGTAGAAGAATCATCCATTTCTACATCTTCAAAAGTTCTTGAAATTTTAAATGACTTGGGAAAGTACATGAACAAGAAATTGAACGATAACGAAAAACGGCTGATTCTTGACAAGGGACCTTTGAAACCTCCGGGACATTTTCCGCAGGACCCAAGACAACAGGAGCTTTTCAGAAAGGTATTACAGTGATGCTACTGTTTCATACAATTCCTGTTACTTCCGCGGCAGCAGAAAGATCTTTCAGCAAACTGAAGATTATAAAAAATTGTTTAAGAAACAGCATTCGACAAGATCGCCTCCGACATTTATCATTAATTGCAATAGAAAATGAGGCGGCATCAAACTTGGATTTGAGTGAAATTTATAGACGAATTCACAATTTGGACGTGGAACTCTGTTAAAAATCGTTTTTTGAGATTAATTAAATCTCATCTGTATAATAAATATTCTATATTGTCATGTGCGTCGTTGTTTATTTATTCCCTTTTTCTTCTATTAAACACATGGAGATTCTAATAGAGGCCTACTAGGGATAAGTTCAACTCTCTGTTTCCTATTCTTATTCCTATCAATAATTTTGAAGGCCAATATAAATTCAAACTACGCGGAAAGAGGGGGAGGAGGGCCTGATTCTTTCCCTATGCACCAGGGCCCTTGTCCCCCTAGCTACGCCACTGGTAATACTCAACACGTTTTTAGATTTTACACGTCAGTAGCACCTAGATTGTATAATGAACTTCCTTTTAAAATTCGTTCCATTCGTTCCATTATTTCCTTCAATAAAAATGTTAAGAAATGGCTTTTCAATTTCATTTTGATGAAATCAACAATTTAATAACAATCATTGTATAATTGATACTATTATTAATCATTTCCTTATTAGCTTATTGTTTCACTATCTGTTATATTTTCTATTTTTTTTTCTCGATGTTCTACAACAAATCAATATTATTTTGTCAACTCATATTATATTTTATTTATCTTTAATAAGTTTATGGTACTCATTTTAGATTTGGTAATTATTGTTAATTTAAGATGATTTACATGTATCTAAGACTTGTAAAAACTAATCTAAAATTGAGGATGAAAAATAAAAAATTTTAAATACAAATACAAATACAAAAGTATCATACAATCTGTGTGTTTTTCTGCATACTTGTCCTTGTCATTGACTTTTATTTTAACCATAATTACGTTCATTTAAAAAAAAAATACGAAAACATAATGTGTATTACGCATTTTCTAGAGAAAAACGACCCGAAAGTCAAAAAATTAGCAAGGGCAGGAAAAATGGAACAGGCTAGGAACTGGAAAACTTAAGATTGGAACAAGATATCAAATTTATTACAACTCCATTACAAAAACTGATATTTCTTCTAAAATTAAAGACCTAAATGAAGTTTCTATCTTTTGAATAAACAGCGCAATCACCGTTAGCATGGGTCAGGGTACATCAAAGAAAGCCTTTTCTTAAATCCCCGCTAAATGGTATCAAAATTGGAGATAGGCCCTTGCTGTACAACGATTTTTTTCTTAGAATATACCCATAAACATGCCCTAAAATATTTGTAACGATTTGGGGGCAACCTACACAAAAATCTTTGTAAATATTTGCATAGCAGAAATACGCCAAATAAATACATTTCAATTCAAAAAATTGTTGAATCAATTGAGGGCTGCTACGGCAGAAGCAATGTTCGTTAGTTCTACCAAAGGGTAAGACATTCGTCCAAAGATTACAAAGTCCGAGCGGAAGCCTTTAGAGACTAGGGTGGGAATGTCGTAGTAGATACACAGTCGGTGCTGAGAATTTGGAAAGAACACTTCTGTAGACTGTTAAACGGCGAAGACAACCAATTAATCGCTGTCAGTTGAAGGTTCCTGATCATGCTCACTTCCAAACTCATCTTACTTACTTACTTACTTAAGGTGGCGCAGACAGTCCATTGTGGACCACGGCCTCAACCAACAATCCTCGCCAGCTAGGCCGGTCCCTAGCCAGTGGCCTCCAGTTGCGCACACCAAGTTGGTTGAGGTTGTTTACCACTTGATCGCGCCACCTTAGATGGGGGTCTTCCAGAACTGCGTCGGCCCTCCGGGTTGGAATTGAAGACTCGTCGGGCAGGAGCGTTTTCGTCCAATGCTCCACATGACCCAGCCATCTAAGCCGCTGAATTTTCAGCTTCTTAACCAAGTCAATGTCGCTGTATAGCCCGTTCAGTTCGTCATTGAATCTTCTCCTCCATACTCCATTGATACATACAGGCCCGAATATCACCCGAAGAATCTTTCTCTCAAAGCACCCCAGCCTGTATTCATCCGATTGTGTCAGTGTCCACGCTTCTGCCCCATACAGCAGGACTGGGATGATAAGGGTCTTGTATAGTGTCTACTTGGTCCTTTGAGAGAGGGCTTTACTACTAAGATGCCTTCTTAGCCCGAAGAAACAGCGATTGGCAAGAGTGATTCTTCGACTGATCTCTTCACTGATGTTGTTCTGAGAGGTTATAGTGGAACCCAAATAGACAAAGTCCTTGACAACCTCAAATTTATATCTGTCCATTGTGACGTTTTGTCCGAGCCTACGGTGATGATCTACTTCACCCGAGGACAGCATATACTTTGTTGTCCAAATTCATCTGGTTCAGGCAAATTTTCTAATGGTCCTAATGCCTCTGCCGCAGCTTCGTCAAAGTCATCATAATCCACTAAGAAGTAAAACCGTATATGTACCTACCTAACTAAATACAAAACATCATAACCTAAGATACTGTCAGTCGTCAAATGCGTCATTTTGCACATAGTCTGGATCATTATCAATCTCGCCCTCTTCATCAGATTTTATGTCTAGCATTGCCCTCAACGCCGTTGCACTTTCATCTTCGTTGCCTCTATTGTATTGTCTCAATAACCTATCTAAATAAGACACTGACAAATTAAAACAATGTGAATAAAAATAATAAAACTTGACATTTTAATACTACAACTTACTTTATGCTTATCTTCAAACTTTATTTTGCACAAATTTAAACAATATTTACTAAATTTTGGGAAAACCAAACACGGCTTTTAGTTGCAACACACCTCAACTGTCAACTCAATGAAGAAGAAAAATGCATCACCTACTTAATAATAAACAATTAGAAATGATTAAAAACTGTGGGGTTCGCGCGAACCCCAAGTTTTTAATTCACATATTTTGTGTGTCGTAAACTAGGGTTAAAGTCGCCTTTGACAGCGTGAACAGGAACGAGCTATACAGAGACATGTCACTTCTTGGCATCCCTGCTTAACTCGTTCAATTGTGCAGGATGCCTATGGAGAACTCGCGCTGCTCCGTCAAGGTTGGTAAGAGCAGAAAAGCTTGCGACATGGTGACGCGCTGTCATCTAACCTCTTCAATATCATTCTTGAGGCAATCGTACGCAACTTGCATGGCAACAGCAGCGGTACGATTTTTTAAAAATCTCAATTACTTGGCCATGCTGATGATATTGACATTATTGGAAGAACGAAGCGCGCTGTCAGTGGAGCATTCGCAAGTATTGAAGTGAAGGAGGCGAAAATGGGTCTGGCTGTAAATGAAGATAAAACAAAGTATATGCTGTCCTCGGGTGAAGAAGATCATCACCACAGGCTCGGACAAAACGTCACAATGGACAGATATAGCTTTGAGGTTGTCAAGGACTTTGTCTATTTGGGTTCCACTATAACCTTTCAGAACAACATCAGTAAAGAGATCAGTCGAAGAATCACTCTTCCCAATCGCTGTTTCTTCGGGCTTAGAAGGCATCTTAGTAGCAAAGCCCTTTCTCAAAGGACCAAGGAGACACTAAACAAGACCGTGTGCGCAACTGGAGGCCACTGGCTAGGGACCGGGCTAGCTGGCGAGGATTGTTGGTTGAGGCCGTGGTCCACAATGGACTGTCTGCGCCACCTTAAGTAAGTAAGTAATTGTTTATATAATTTGAATATTATTTATAAAATATCAAAGACATTTATGTGACAGCTCTTTAAACGTTTTCTTGTTCGTTGTGCGTTTTGTTATTGACATACAAATATAGTAGGTGTCATAAAGACACCACATCAAGTAGCAGGATGATGACTTGCAGTTTAAAGTAAGGACAGGAGGAAGATAGATGTCAAACGGCTGACAGATGAGTGTTGGCAAACATGAAGAGAGAACAAAGTTGTAGTATAATGAAACACGTTTGAGGTCTGGATAAGAACTGGCTTTATTAAAGAAACATTTATGATGCTTTCGTTAACAAGAAAGAGAGATGATAAGAATGACAATAATGATCATTAACTTTCTACATCTCCCCTTCCAAGCTTTTTTTTTCATTTATAATTATCACAAATGTTTGACTAAAATAATTCAAAATAAACAACTTATGCATTAAACTATTATTTTATAAAAAGAAAAACTAGCTTTTAATTCAATTTTAAAATAAAAGAAATGAAAATGAAAAATAAAATCTTGCATAGGTATAAAAAATCGGTATAATCGGTGCGTGTTCTTAAATATCTTGAATTTCTTCTCAGTGTGCTTCCATTTTCGAGTTCTATTTTGTATGACCTAGGTGTTCTTTCTTTTGCAACTATTTTCGCCTTAATTCATTTTATAATATTAAAATACCATACGTTCTGCCCTACACATAGGTCCTTTGCCTCTTTGGCGGTTCTATTATAATAAGCTTCATTCATTCTGTTATTTTTATTCTGAACTGGTTCTAAACATTTTGAATAAGAATTTCGCAAGAATTCCTCCTTTTCAGGAATCAAAGTCCTTGAACGTCTACCAAAAAGTAACTCAGCTGGCGTTAAAATGGAACCTTTAATCGGTGTATTTCTATAGTTTAAAAGGGCCTTCCATAAATCCTCACCACACTTACTCATTAATTTCTTTGTTATTCCAACAAATCGTTCCACAAATCCATTTGCCTGAGGATAGTTTGGACTTGTTGTCGTTAATTTGATCTCATTATCTAAACAAAATTTTTTGAAATCGTAAGAACCAAAAGGCATATTATCTGCAATGATTTCTTTCGGAATACCATGAGTTGCAAACAAATGTTTTAATTTGGAAATCATTTCCATTGCCGTTTTATTATTTAGTTTTAAAATGTCAAAGTACTTTGAAAAGTAATCCGCAACCACGGTTTCCCTTTATATTCTAAAACATCCATACAAACTTTTTGGTATGGGCAAGTGGGAACCGTATGCCAAAGCAGTGGCTCTTTCACTTTAGAATCACGCAACTCTTGACAAATATTACATGAAGCTATTAATTTTTCAATTTCGTTGTTCATTCCAGGCTAGTATAATGAAGATCTAGCTCTGGCTTTGGTTTTCTCAACTCCAAAATGGGATTCATGTAATCTTCTCAACATGTAACCTCTGTGAGAACAAGGTATAAATATTCTTGAATTAAAAAATACCAACCCTTGGTCTACAAATAATTCACCCCTATGTTTCCAAAAATATTTTACATTTTCTGGTACTAGGCTTTTATTTACCGGCCATCCATACTTAATTAAATCAGTTAAATTTTCAAGCATTAAATCTTTTTTTGTTTCTTGAACAAGGATATCTTTTTTCTCATCACTAGCACTAATGGTATGAACTACTTCATTTATATCTTCTATTTCAGGATTGACAAGTTACAGTCGCGTGAAGTTAGCCGCAACTTTGAAACCAAACTGGTTTTTCTTTAGAGTTCTGATATTATTACCAAGAGTTCTGGAGTTCCTCATATCAATTTTGAATAGTTCTGGCAAAAAACCATCAAAATCGGGACTTTGAAATTTCTTAACCCTAAAAAATGTTAGCCGCAACTTTGTCACCCCCAGGAGTTCTGATGCAATAAATGTGTTCAAAACCAATAGTTCCGGAGTTCCTCATACCAATTTTTAAGAAATCTGCCCTAAAACGCCCAAAAAATGCATTTCAAGTTTGTATGCAAAAACGTGCATTTAACATTTTTTTATAATTCTGATGTCCGAAATGTCTTAAACACCAAGAGTTCTGAGGTTCCTCATACAATTATTTTAATTTCTTTTAAAACACGCTCACAATACACTTTTTTAATTTTCACCCTAACCTACAAAAAAAAGTAGCCGCGACTTTGCTACCCCCAAGAGTTCTGATACAATAAATGTGTTCACAACCAATAGTTCCGGAGTTCCTCACACCAATTTTTAAAAAATATGCCCTAAGACGCCCATAAAAAGCATTTCAAGTTTGTATGGGAAAAGTGCATTTAACATTTTTTTATAATTCTGAAGCCTTAATATGTTAAACACCAAGAGTTCTGAAGGTCCTCTTACTTACATTTAAATAGTTCTGCAATAAATAGTCCAAAATGCAGATTTTATTTTTTTCAGGCAAAATGCATTTTTTCGTGAAGTTAGCCGCAACTTTGAAACCAAACTGGTTTTTCCTTAGAGTTCTAGTATTATTTCCAATAGTTCTGGAGTTCCTCATACCAATTTTTGAAAAATCTGGCCTAAAACGTCAAATAAATGCATTTCAAGTTTGTATGCAAAAAAGTGCATTTACCATTTTTTTATAATTCTGACGCCTGAAATGTGTTAAACACCAAGAGTTCTGAAGGTCCTTTTACTTACATTAAATAGTTCTGCAGTAAATAGCCCAGAATGCAGATTTTAATTTTTCAGGCAAAATTCATTTTTTTACTAGCCGCAACTTTGTCACCCCCAAGAGTTCTGGTGCGATAAATGTATTCACAACCAATAGTTCCGGAGTTCCTCATACCAATTTTTAAGAAATCTATCCTAAAACGCCCAAAAAATGGATTTTTAAGTTTGTATGCAAAAAAGTGCATTTACCATTTTTACTTGCGATTATAGGTACTATAAGGCAAGTTATGGATTCGTGCAGAAAAAATAAAATGCACGACTGGGTCGCACGAACTTGCTCTTATGATAAGCAATTGCGTAGTGGCTGCATATATGGATATTAAAAAAAAATTAAATAATTTCGAAAATTCTTTTATTTTTTAAATTAGTTTAAGAGTTTTCTTGGAAAAACTAAGTATGCAATAAAATTTCAAAGCTATACGTCAATTTAGGAAAAAAAAATATTGAAAATCGTTGGACCAGTTTTTTTTTTAAAAAGGTTATTTTTGAAAAACTTTTTCAAAAAATATTTTGAAATTTATTTGAGTATGCAAATATATGGCAATCCGTAGTTTACATTTGAAAAATAATTTTAAAAAAAATCAATGTACCCGTTTCCAACATATTTCGAAAACCAAAATTTTTTTTGAAAAAATTATAAAAAATCAAAAAAAAAAGTTTTTGAAAATTTTGAAATGCCATATTAATAAAATTATAAATGACTTCCTGTGGTCAAAATTTTATTGAAATCGAATATACAGTTTACGAAAAAATTTGATTTGAAAATACTGGTTCTATGAGAGGTACCGTTATTAGACAAATTTTGAAAAAAAATTTCAAACCAAAAGATAGATTTTCTTGCAAAAATAGCATTCTGAAAGTTTAATCAAAATCGTTAGAGCCGTTTTTGAGAAAATCAATTTTTGTCTTCAAGATTGTATGGCAGGTGCCGTTATTTTTGGACCTAGAGCAAAAATAAAAAATATGTTCCGAGGGACGGCCAAATAAATCCTAAATACCAAATTTGAAGCAAATCGGCCAACCCGTTCAGCCTCCAGAGGCGCGAACAGACATACAGACAGACAGACAGACAGACAGACGGACGGAATTCCCAGACCCACTTTTTTCGACTTCTCCATCATCGTAATGTTATGTGTGATTGTTATCTCAAATTTTTTTTTCTGCACGAATCCATAACTTGCCTTATAGTACCTATAATCGCAAGTAAAAATTTGAGATGACAATCACACATGACATTACGATGATGGAGAAGTCGAAAAAAGTGGGTCTGGAAATTCCGTCCGTCTGTCCGTCTGTCTGTCTGTCTGTCTGTCTGTCTGTCTGTCTGTATGTCCGTTCGCGCCTCTGGAGGCTGAACGGGTGGGCCGATTTGCTTCAAATTTGGTATTTAGGATTTATTTGGCCGTCCCTCGGAACAAATTTTTTATTTTTTCTCTAGGTCCAAAAATAACGGCACCTGCCATACAATCTTGAAGACAAAAATTGATTTTCTCAAAAACGGCTCTAACGATTTTGATAAAACTTTCAGAATGCTATTTTTGCAAGAAAATCTATCTTTTGGTTTGAAATTTTTTTTCAAAATTTGTCTAATAACGGTACCTATCATAGAACCAGTATTTTCAAATCAAATTTTTTCGTAAACTATACATTCGATTTCAATAAAAATTTGGCCACAGGAAGTCATTCATAATTTTATTAATATGGGATTTCAAAATTTTCGAAAAACTTTTTTTTTATTTTTTATAATTTTTTCAAAAAAATTTTTGGTTTTCAAAATATGTTGGAAACGGGTACATTGATTTTTTTTAAAATTATTTTTCAAATGTAAACTACAGATTGCCATATATTTGCATACTCAAATAAATTTCAAAATATTTTTTGAAAAAGTTTTTCAAAAATAACCTTTTAAAAAAAAAACTGGTCCAACGATTTTCAATATTTTACTTTCCTAGATTGACGTATAGCTTTGAACTTTTATTGCATACTTAGTTTTTCCGAGAAAACTCTTAAACTAATTTAAAAAATAAAAGAATTTTCATTATTATATAATTTTTTTTTAATATCCATATATGCACCCACTACGCAATTGCTTATCATAAGAGCAAGTTCGTGCGACCCAGTCGTGCATTTTATTTTATAATTCTGACGCCTGAAATGTGTTAAACACCAAGAGTTCTGAAGGTCCTCTTACTTACATTTAAATAGTTCTGCAATAAATAGTCCAAAATGCAGATTTTATTTTTTTCAGGCAAAATGCATTTTTTCGTGAAGTTAGCCGCATCTTTGAAACCAAACTGGTTTTTCCTTAGAGTTCTAGTATTATTTGCAATAGTTCTGGAGTTCCTCATACCAATTTTTGAAAAATCTGGCCTAAAACGTCAAATAAATGCATTTCAAGTTTGTATGCAAAAAAGTGCATTTACCATTTTTTTATAATTCTGACGCCTGAAATGTGTTAAACACCAAGAGTTCTGAAGGTCCTCTTACTTACATTAAATAGTTCTGCAGTAAATAGCCCAGAATGCAGATTTTAATTTTTCAGGCAAAATGCATTTTTTTACTAGCCGCAACTTTGTTAACCCCAGGAGTTCTGGTGCGATAAATGTGTTCACAACCAATAGTTCCGGAGTTCCTCATACCAATTTTTAAGAAATCTATCCTAAAACGCCCAAAAAATGCATTTCAAGTTTGTATGCAAAAAAGTGCATTTACCATTTTTTACTTGCGATTATAGGTACTATAAGGCAAGTTATGCATTCGTCGAAAAAAAAAGTTTTGAGATAACAATCAAACATGACATTACGATGATAGAGAAGACGAAAAAAGATGGTCTAAAAATTCTGTCCGTCTGTATGTCTGTCTGTCTGTCTGTATGTATAGAGACCTACAGCCCAAACGGGTGGGCCGATTTGCTTCAAACTTGGTATACAGACTTTTTTAGGTATTGTACAGAGGGGAAATCGAAAATTTTTTTTTAGCTCAAAAAATAACGGTACCTGCCATACAACCGTTACGTTAAAGCTTATTTTTCTCAAAAACGGCTCTAACGATTTCGATTTAAAAAAAATCAGTGTTGCTTTTTAGGTACGACCAATAATATGACTGAAAAAAAAGTTTTAAAAAATGACTAAGAACGGTACTTTCCATAGGACCATTTTTTTTGCTTTCGACTATCTCGAAAACGACTCAACCGATGCTTTCGAAATTTCACACACATATAGCTGTAGATAGCGCAATTTGTATTGCATACCAATATTTTTGAAAAATATTTTTTTGTATTTTTAAAAGCATTTTTTTAAAAAAAATTTAAAAAATTAATATTTTGAAAACGGATTATTAAATTTTTTTCTAAAAATTTTAAATAAATGTATTTGCTGAATACCTATGAACTGGCGTTTTTAAATTTTTTTTGAAATTTTTTTTCAAAAAGTTTTTCAAAAAAAACTTTTTTTCTCAAAAACCGCTCCACAGATTTTTATAAATTTTGTCTCATAAATTCATATTTTTCCAAGAAATAAAATGGCGTACTTTCTTTTCAGCTCAAATTAGTTTAAGTATTTATTTAAGAATTTTGAAATTTTTATTTTTATCAAAATCTCAAGCCCCTAAACCACTGTCACTCATTAGTTTTCACACTGCATCAAAAACTCAGTTTTTGCGAAAAGCCACAAAAACTGCGTCGCCCGATTCACGGTGTAAAGGGTTTTTTACTGGTTTCTCTCATTAAATACCACCACTCACTAAACTTCGTTGCTGACCTTCGACGTCTTCGTCATCTGATTTGGATTCAATAATATGTCACATTTATCGACATTACCAAAACTTTCGGCATTGCTGCATGCGAATAGACATGTCCCCAAGGAAACGCTAAGGGTGACATTCATGATACAACCTTTGTATATATAAACTAGATTTTATATACAAAGATACAACTAATAAAGATAATATGGTATCGCGTATCATACAACTACTACCAACGAACGCCTTCCAATTTTTTTTGTTTTGTTGGCGTTTTTCATTGCATCTTTATTAGTCTTATCATGATTGCGAATAATACAATGCAAAACGTCAAATTCTATTGCGCACCGATGACGTAGGAGCACAACCCATTGACATACTATATGTATGGATAGTATGTCAATGTGTAGAACGTATACCTAGACGAGCGTAGAACAAAACAAAAATTAAAACGGGAAGGCGAAAAGGAGAAGACTAAAACCTTTGTATATAGATTATACATACAATACAAAGCTAAAACTATTCCACGCCGCGCCGATGAAGTACCTAGGTGCGCAGAACGAAGAGCAATGAGAATTTTTTTCTTGATATAGATAGGTTCAGAATTCTGAATATAAGATAAATAAGTGTCAGAATTATAAAAAAAATGGTAAATGCACTTTTTTGCATACAAACTTGAAATGCATTTTTTGGGCGTTTTAGGATAGATTTCTTAAAAATTGGTATGAGGAACTCCGGAACTATTGGTTGTGAACACATTTATCGCACCAGAACTCCTGGGGTTAACAAAGTTGCGGCTAGTAAAAAAATGCATTTTGCCTGAAAAATTAAAATCTGCATTCTGGGCTATTTACTGCAGAACTATTTAGTGTAAGTAAGAGGACCTTCAGAACTCTTGGTGTTTAACACATTTCAGGCGTCAGAATTATAAAAAAATGGTAAATGCACTTTTTTGCATACAAACTTGAAATGCATTTATTTGACGTTTTAGGCCAGATTTTTCAAAAATTGGTATGAGGAACTCCAGAACTATTGCAAATAATACTAGAACTCTAAGGAAAAACCAGTTTGGTTTCAAAGATGCGGCTAACTTCACGAAAAAATGCATTTTGCCTGAAAAAAATAAAATCTGCATTTTGGACTATTTATTGCAGAACTATTTAAATGTAAGTAAGAGGACCTTCAGAACTCTTGGTGTTTAACACATTTAAGGCTTCAGAATTATAAAAAAATGTTAAATGCACTTTTTTGCATACAAACTTGAAATGCATTTATTTGATGTTTTAGGCCAGATTTTTCAAAAATTGGTATGAACTGGAACTATTGGTTGTGAACACATTTTTTGCATCAGAAGTCCTGTGGTGACAAAGCTGCGTCTACTAAAAAGATGCATTTTGCCTGAAAATTCAAAATCTGCATTTTTGCCTGAATACTTCAAAATGTTCAAATGTTTATAAAAGGAACTTCAGAACTCTTGCTTTTTGACACAATTTAGCCTTCGGAACTGTTTGATAACCATGAATGCACTTTTCCCATACAAACTTGAAATGCTTTTTATGGGCGTCTTAGGGCATATTTTTTAAAAATTGGTATGAGGAACTCCGGAACTATTGGTTGTGAACACATTTATTGTATCAGAACTCTTGGGGGTAGCAAAGTCGCGGCTACTTTTTTACTTGCGATTATAGGTACTATAAGGCAAGTTATGGATTCGTGCAGAAAAAAAAATTTGAGATAACAATCACACATGACATTACAATGATGGAGAAGTCGAAAAAAGTGGGTCTGGGAATTCCGTCCGTCTGTCTGTCTGTCTGTCTGTCTGTCTGTCTGTCTGTCTGTCTGTCTGTCTGTCTGTATGTCTGTTCGCGCCTCTGGAGGCTGAACGGGTGGGCCGATTTGCTTCAAATTTGGTATTTAGGATTTATTTGGCCGTCCCTCGGAAAAAATTTTTTATTTTTGCTCTAGGTCCAAAAATAACGGCACCTGCCATACAATCTTGAAGACAAAAATTGATTTTCTCAAAAACGGCTCTAACGATTTTGATAAAACTTTCAGAATGCTATTTTTGCAAGAAAATCTATCTTTTGGTTAGAAATTTTTTTTCAAAATTTGTCTAATAACGGTACCTCTCGTAGAACCAGTATTTTCAAATCAAATTTTCTCGTAAACTATACATTCGATTTCAATCAAATTTTGGCCACAGGAAGTCATTCATAATTTTATTAATATGGCATTTCAAAATTTTCAAAAACTTTTTTTTTTGATTTTTTATAATTTTTTCAAAAAATTTTTTGGTTTTCGAAATATGTTGGAAACGGGTAGATTGATTTTTTTTTTTAATTATTTTTCAAATGTAAACTACAGATTGCCATATATTTGCATACTCAAATTAATTTCAAAATATTTTTTGAAAAAGTTTTTCAAAAATAACCTTTTTTAAAAAAAACTGGTCCAACGATTTTCAATATTTTTTTTTCCTAGATTGACGTATAGCTTTGAAATCTTATTGCATACTTATTTTTTCCGAGAAAACTCTTAAACTAATTTAAAAAATAAAAGAATTTTCGAAATTATTTAATTTTTTTTTTAATATCCATATATGCAGCCACTACGCAATTATTGAACATAAGAGCAAGTTCGTGCGACCCAGTCGTGCATTTTATTTTGTAGGTTAGGGTGAAAATTAAAAAAGTGAATTGTGAGCGTGTTTAAAAAGAAATTAAAAAAAATTGTATGAGGAACCTCAGAACTCTTGGTGTTTAAGACATTTTGGACATCAGAATTATAGAAAAATGTTAAATGCACTTTTTTGCATACAAACTTGAAATGCATTTTTTGGTCGTTTTAGGGCAGATTTCTTAAAAATTGGTATGAGGAACTCCGGAACTATTGGTTGTGAACACATTTATTGCATCAGAACTCCTGTGGGTGACAAAGTATCGGCTAACATTTTTTAGGGTTAAGAAATTTCAAAGTCCCGATTTTGATGGTTTTTTGCCAGAACTATTCAAAATTGGTATGAGGAACTCCAGAACTCTTGATAATAATACCAGAACTCTAAAGAAAAACCAGTTTGGTTTCAAAGTTGCGGCTAACTTCACGCGACTACAAGTTACTTACAAAAATAGCGGGAAAGAAAATCCGCTAGAGAAGTCGTATTCTCATACGTCGAAGTCTTGGCGATGGGATTTCTCCAATTTCTTTTTTCATGATCCCCAACAAAGGTTTATGATCGGTAATGACACGGACTTTACGACCATATATATATTGGTGGTACTTTGTACATGCAAATACTATTGATAAAAGCTCCTTTTCAATTTGAGCATAATTGACTTCAGTTGTGCTCAAAGCCCTGGATGCAAAACTAATGACCTTATTTTCCCGAAGTAAACAACAACCCAGGCTTGACTTTGAAGCATCCGCTTGAATTAATGCATCCTTATTGGATTGAAAAGGCTGAAGTGATGCTGCGTTTGCTATTATATTTTTAATTTTGCTCAAACAATTTTCATGTGCCGAAAGCCAGTGTTGAACCAACAACAAAAAAAAAACATAAACATATAATATTTAACGATTTTATTGTTGAAATGAATTTATACAAAAAAAAAAAGAAACAAACAATACAAAATTTTCTTTCTTAATATTAGATAGAACTAAATTATAATTAAAATTAAAACAGGCATCCATCGTTAAAGTTGCTCCATACATGAAAAGAAACAAAAAAAAATAATTTACTAAATTGAACATTTCTTTCGTACACCACTGTACTTACCAAACTATTTGCCCAATGTCAAGGGAGCACCCCTTAACCTGAAACCTAAAAAACACAATTGAAGTAAATTTAGATACCTGCAAAGAAAAAGAAAATAAACACAATTAAACAAATTAATAAATTGAATATACAAATTAAACATAAATATGTCCTACGATTAACGTTTGACATTAATTTTTTTTTTAACACAAAACAAAAACATTAGAAACTACACATAGAAAATACACATAGCACAGAAACACAAGTTGAACTATCTATACATATTTTGTTGATGTTTTGTGAACTATTTTATTGCATCAAAATGATGGCAATTTTCTCATTTATTGA
The DNA here is from genome assembly GCA_916050605.2 of Platycheirus albimanus. Classification (NCBI taxonomy): domain Eukaryota; kingdom Metazoa; phylum Arthropoda; class Insecta; order Diptera; family Syrphidae; genus Platycheirus; species Platycheirus albimanus. The sequence continues at coordinate 324,848,418 of OU696696.1, read as the reverse complement.
ATTTAAACACTTTTTTACACAAATTAACAATACACGGATTAATTAATTAAGAATGAATGTACACACGCGGTAAAACAAATGACAACAACTTTGAGTCATTTTGATAACCAAACCTTCAATGTCAATTCATTAAAGGCGTATTCACAATACGTAGTTTTTTGCGGTGAAATTAAAAAAATTACTTATTGTTTACAAAAATTTAAATAAGTATATTATTTTAAACAAATTAAGTTTTTTAAACAATTTACAATAGGTGTAAAAGAGAAAATTAAAAGGCTTAAAGAAAAAGGGAGATAGAAAAAAAACCTAGTTTAGCAAAAAAAAAAAAAAGAAGAAGAGTATGTTACCAATGCTGCCAAATAAAAAAAAAAAGATAAAGAGATATGGTGTTATATACTCACCACACCAAGGAAGTTTCGATAAAAATCTACATTTAGTGAACATTTAGTTAAGGGGACGACTTTATGTCATTTTTTTTTATATTTTCTTAATCAATGAGCAATTACTCAACAGTTTAAGGTATAAAACTTTAATTCTGAATACTAAAAAGTTTTTTGTTTTCTTTTCATGGGACTAACAACTGTATACAAGATCTAAGGACGCAATTTGGCAACACTAAACGTCCGTTAACAGCCCAAAACAGGGTATAAAAGGAACGCAGATTTTGCAAATCGATCTCTTCTGATCTTGTTTGCCATCGGTATAAGTAGTTGAGTTTAAAGGTGTCAAAGGTAAATCAAATTGAAAGCGAATAGCTATTATAAAGGCGAAACGCATATAATTTGATAATTTGGTTAGTGGAAAATTCCTAATTGTAGTAAATAGTAAATCAAATTGAAAGCGTATAGCAAACATAAAGCGAAACGCACATAATTTGATATACATTTACAAGTAGATTGAAAACAAAAAAAAATTTGAATACTAAGAAGCAAATCAAATAGAAATCGTAAGACGAACATATACGTTAAACGAACATTGTTTGATATTTAAATTTAACATTAAATCTAGTTAATGTAATTAAGGAGGAACTAAATTATATTAATTTTAACTATATTAACATGACTAAGAACTAACACAAAAAGGACAATAAAGCAATAACCATTTATATTACCAAGCAAACGTTCGCATTTCTTCTTTTATTTAATTTTTATGTTCTTGCTGATTGAAATTTATTTAAAGTAAGTATTTTTCAGTAGGTCAAGAAACATTGGTGGTTCCATCCAGGAACTGCGGTACAAGCTTGGTTTTAGGATATTGCTTTATGACAATTTTAGTGTTACGTAGTTTAGCAGTTAAATAAATTTAACGTTTCTGTTTATTGATTAACCAATAATTTACTAACGGCATTTCACTACGCAACTTCCAAAAAAAAAACACTACCACGAGCATCATGAGCAAAAACCTTGAAGAGCTTTTAATCAATCAAATTGTCCTAAAGGGCAAAATTGAAAAAACCATAGAAAATGGAAAGAAAACCAGAACAGATAAGCGAACCACAGGTTTTTATAAACAAAAATTGATCGATTTGCGCAATCTATGGTGAGAATTTGTGAAACAAGATAGGCAAATTCTATAATCAATTGAAACCACTAAAACCAAATGTGAAAATCCCTATGTAAAGGAACAACAGTTCGATGAAATCGAAATTGAATATTCCGAGTATATGGGCGAATTGGAAGATGGATTGCCTAAAACATCAACACTAGATCCACGACCAAACGATCAACCTGAGCCCTGTTCATCATACACATATACACAACTTCCAAAAATAACATTACCCAAGTTTAATGGGGATTATAATGCATGGAGATCATTTTCTGATCTTTTTACTTCATTGGTTCATGACAATATTGAATTGAAGCCCGTGCAAAAACTCCATTACCTGAAAGGATGTCTTACTGGCGATGCAGAAAGGATTATTAAACACACTCCAATCACCAATCAAGATTATTCTCCAGCTTGGGAAAAATTAAAGAATAGATATGAAAACACTAGAACTTTAGTGAATCATAATTTGAAGGCCCTGGTAAGCCAAACCAAACTACCAACTGAAACTGGCAAGGGCTTAAAAACTTTAGTCGACACTACCGAAGAGTGTTTGCAACAACTTAAAGCACTCAAGGTAAATACGTCAACCTGGGATGCATTGCTAATATACTTATTGGTACAAAAATTACCCTTTATGACATTGCGTCTGCGGGAAGAAGAATTGGGAGATGCTAAAGAACTTCCAGAATTTACAAAGTTTTTAGCATTTTTACATAAAAGAATTAAAGTGCTAGAATCAATTAACAATACAATTGGTACAAGACCAACTATTGCCACCATTAAAAAGGAAGGTACCCAAACTTATCACAACATTGTGAACTCTCATTGCCCAGCTTGTAATGAAAAGCACTATGTGGGAAATTGTAGAGTATATTTAAATTTGGACATACCTAATAGACGGAAGGTCATCAAAACAGCTGGAAGATGTTTAAATTGCTTTTCAAATAAGCATAGTCACACAAAATGTCAAAACAAACGACGTTGTGACAAATGTCAACAACCACATCACACCACACTACACTTCAGTGAAGCCCTGTTAAGGGACTCAATTACGGAAGAACGTGATGGTAATGTGGAAAAAACAAATAATTTCTTTGCAGCAAAAAACCATTATGCCTTACTTCCAACAGCGTTGGTAGTAGCACTCGATCATAATGGTCATTCAACAACTTTGCGATGCCTCATAGATTCAGGCTCACAAACGTCATTTATAACCGAAAATGCTTGTCAAAGTTGCAAAATCGTGGCACACGCACATCAATGGAAGTGTTGGGATTAAATAAAAACCAAACAGCATGTGCCAAGCGACAAGTACTATTGCAACTCCGTTCAACAAAAACAGAGAATACGTCAATAGAAGTGAACATGTTTATATTAAAAACAATAACCGATTTGTTACCAAGTAAAGAATACCGTAAAGGCAACTGGGCACATCTCGAAAATCTCAATTTTGCTGATCCAATGTTTTGTAGCCCGAGGCCTATTGATGCTTTACTTGGAGCTGACGTTTACGGATGTATTATTCGTGAAGGAATACGTCGTGGACCACACGGAGCTCCAGTGGCCATCAACACCATATTTGGGTGGATAGTGATGGGAAATACTGCAACTTCATTCGATTATCCAATTATTAATGCATTCACAATCACTATTAAACCTGTTGATGCTCTTAGTGCCCAGATGCAAAGGTTTTGGGAAACTGAAGAAGTGCAAAATGATAACACACAAACACATGAAGAACAAGAATGTCAAAAATTATATGAAGACAATTTTTTGCGACTACCAAATAAACAATATGTAGTAAAACTACCGTTTTCAAATCCAAGTGGACCAATTCTTGGTGAATCAAGAAATAGTGCTCTTAAACGCTTTGAATATCTCCAAAGAAAATTAAATAATAATTCGCAGCTAAAGCAAGTTTAGATGAGTATTTGAAAATGGGTCACATGGAAGCATGTGAAGTACCTGCAAGTACAGAATCTCATTACTATGTACCACACCATGCTGTATTTAAACAAAGTACTACGACTAAACTGCACGTTGTATTCGACGCATCCGCTCGAACAACAAACGGAAAATCATTAAACGAACAATTACTCGTCGGACCTACCTTACAACCTAAATTATACTCCGTTGTTTTAAATTGGAGAAAACACAAGGTAGTAATGACAGCAGATATTGAAAAAATGTATAGAATGATTTGGATGCACCCCGATCATCGAACATTTCAACGTATTTTGTGGAGAGATCCTACCACAAAACAAATTCAAGACTACCATCTAAACACAGTGACGTTTGGAACATCTTCCGCACCATATCTAGCTATACGAACATTACAACAATTAGCAAAGGACGAACAGAAACAGTTCCCACTTGCGTCAAGGATCACATTTTCAGATTTCTACGTCGATGACTTACTTACAGGGGCAGAAACAACTCAAGAATGCCTTGACCTTCAAGCTCAAATGCTATAAATGCTTAAAAGTGGTGGCTTCAAGCTTCGAAAGTGGGCAAGCAATAGATCTGAACTTCTAACACACTTGCCAATTGAAGATAAGGAGGTAAAAGGATCACTTGATTTTTTTGAAAACGAAAACATCAAAACCCTTGGCATTAGATGGTATCCAGGAGAAGATTATTTAACGTTCAATATTCAAAGTCTACCGAATACAAAGACGTATACTAAACGTGCTATATTGTCAGAAATAGCTTCATTATACGGCCCATTGGGATGGATTGCACCAATTATAATTACTGCTAAAATATTAATTCAAACATTATGGATAGCTGGGTACTCCTGGGATAGCAAAGTATCACAAACCATCATTACACAATGGCAAACATTTAAGGATGAGCTCTCAGAAATTAACAAAATTAAAATTCCAAGATGGATTGGAACTACAAGAACTAATCTTAATCAACAAATTCATGGATTTTGTGATGCTTCCATGAAAGCTTACGCAGCAGTGTTGTATTTGAGAACGGAAGATAACAATGGTTATATTCAAACCAGACTACTCACGTCTAAATCAAAGGTAGCTCCGGTCAAACCCATAACATTACATCGATTAGAATTAAACGGGGCTTTACTATTAACAAACTTGTTAAAGGTAACAATTCAGAATATGTAGCTTGAAAACACTCCAGTAGTATTATGGACAGATGCAACAATTGTTTTACAATGGATACATAATCATCCTTCAAAATGGAAAACATATGTAGCCAACCGAGTTGCAGAAATCCAAGAAGTGCTACCCACCGATTATTGGCGACACGTTCCAAAAACGGACAACCCTGCCGACTTAGCGTCTCGGGGCGTCTCAACAAAGCAATTTATAGATTGTAAACTGTGGTGGCATGGGCCTGACTGGCTAACCAAAGATCAGGATACCTGGCCCAAAAATCCAACTCTAAGAGAGTGTACAGAACTAGAAGCAAAAAAACCAACTATAACCAATTTCTTTGCCATGGCATTGAACGAGCTATTACCAAAGTATTCATCATTTACAAAACTTGTACGAGTTACAGCTATGATATTACGCTTCATTCACAACTGTCGCCATCCTTTACAAAAACACGTAAACATGCTTTCTGTAGCAGAATTGTATATAGCAAGAACAATGATTTTAAAAACTGTGCAACAATCCACAATTGCACAGGAATACCAACAGCTTAAGGCAAACAAACCCTTATCAAAGAAAAGTCACTTGATAAAGCTTTGTCCCGTTCTGGACAACAACGGTCTCATTAGAGTAGGGGGACGATTAGAAAATGCGGACATTCCCTACGATACGAAGCATCCAATCGTTCTTCCTCGAGAACATTATGTGAGCGAACTTATAATTAATAAAACCCACAAGGAGACTCTCCATGGTGGAATTTCATTAGTCTTAAACACCATCCGTAATAATTATTGGATTTTAGATGCAAAAAGAATTATCACACGACACATACACAAATGTGTAATATGTACCAAACACCGAGCAGCTACTGCTCAGCAATTAATGGGTAACTTACCAACCCCTCGAGTCAATGTTTCAAGGGTTTTTAGCCATGTTGGCATAGATTACGCTGGGCCAATAAATTTAAAAATGTCAAATCATAGAAAGGCTAAAATTTATAAAGGATATCTGTGCATATTTGTATGTATGGCTACAAAGGCGATACATATAGAAGCAGTATCGGATTTAACATGCACAGCACTCCTAGCAGCTCTAAGAAGATTTGTTTCCAGACGCGGTTTCTGTTCCGATATATACTCTGATTGTGGAACAAATTTTAAAGGAGGAAAGGTTATTTTAGAACGAGAACTAAACCAAGCCATCAAGGAAGCTACACCAGATATCATAAAATACTTATCAAATCTAAATATTAATTGGCATTTCAACCCTCTAGCCGCACCTCATCATGGAGGTTTATGGGAGGCTGGCATTAAATCGATAAAATGTCATCTCAAACGAGTTATACGCACGTCAATCTGCACGTTTGAAGAACTTGCAACATTACTTACCCAGATAGAAGCATGTCTAAATTCGCGACCATTATGCTCACTTCAAAATTACATAGATGAATTAGCGGTTTTAACCCCAGGTCATTTCTTAATTGGTCAAGCATTAAATGCAATTCCTGAACCAAATATCCCATCTTCAAACGTAACACATAGCCAACGATGGAGACACATTCAACAAATGAGTCAAATTTTTTGGAGAAAATGGAGAAAGGAATATCTCAATCGTTTGCAGCAGCCGCCAAAATGACAAAAAATCGAACCCAACTTTAAGGTGGGAGATGTTGTCCTTATTAAGGATGAAAACACTCCACCAACATTATGGCCGTTGGGAATAATTGAAGGAGTTCATCCTGGAAGGGATGAAATAGTTAGAGTGGTAACAGTACGAACAAAACACAATACGTGCCAAAGGCCCGTTGTTAAAATTTGTCGTTTACCAGTTGAAAACACAATTGCAACATGAATTCGAAGTATTAATCTCGTCCATGTGTTGTTTCGTTGTAGATTTATCTGTGTCAAACCCTTTATTTTCACACATAACATAACCTTATTTGTTACAGCCAAAATGCAGTCAGAGTTGGAAGACTACATTACAATCTTGGAGGAAATCAGATTCTCACCACCCGAAGTTTCAACACCTCTTCAAGAACTTATCGCAAACAACCTGAATTTTCTGACCAACGAACCACTCTCCGATAATGAAATCAACAATGTTGATGTTGAAGACAGATTATTCCCCAAATCACAAAACTCTCAAGACATTCTTGAAGGAAACCCAATTCCTGTCACTATTAATGGTTCAACGTTACAATCCTTGCATTTATTAAGACCATCAACCACCATCAAGGAAATCCAAATGAGGATCGACAACGATTTCCAGAAGTTTATCACCCGAGAAGGCGAAGATGTTTTCATTAACAAGGATACTTTAAAACGTATCGATTTTGAGAGGATTGCAAACTGCAAACGGAAACAATTTACTGTGAACCTCCCAGATCGATACCAAATAAAGGTTAATGTGAAGAAAGCCGGCAAAGTGGTGTTTCATCATCATCATAAGAGGGGAATAGAAAAAATTAAAACAAGAATTATTGAACGTAACCGTTCAAAGGGGGGAGTATGTTGAACCAACAACAAAAAAAAACATAAACATATAATATTTAACGATTTTATTGTTGAAATGAATTTATACAATGAAGTATCAATAAATTAAAAAAAGAAAAAAAAAACAAACAAACAATACAAAATTTTCTTTCTTAATATTAGATAGAACTAAATTATAATTAAAACAGGCATCCATCGTTAAAGTTGCTCCATACATGAAAAGAAACAAAAAAAAATAATTTACTAAATTGAACATTTCTTTCGTACACCACTGTACTTACCAAACTATTTGCCCAATGTCAAGGGAGCACCCCTTAACCTTGAACCTAAAAAACACAATTGAAGTAAATGTAGATACCTGCAAAGAAAAAGAAAATAAACACAACTAAACAAATTAATAAATTGAATATACAAATTAAACATAAATATGTCCTACGATTAACGTTTGACATTCATTTTTACTTGCGATTATAGGTACTATAAGGCAAGTTATGGATTCGTGCAGAAAAAAAAATTTGAGATAACAATCACACATGACATTACGATGATGGAGAAGTCGAAAAAAGTGGGTCTGGGAATTCCGTCCGTCTGTCTGTCTGTCTGTCTGTCTGTCTGTCTGTCTGTCTGTCTGTCTGTCTGTTCGCGCCTCTGGAGGCTGAACGGGTGGGCCGATTTGCTTCAAATTTGGTATTTAGGATTTATTTGGCCGTCCCTCGGAACGTATTTTTTATTTTTGCTCTAGGTCCAAAAATAACGGCACCTGCCATACAATCTTGAAGACAAAAATTGATTTTCTCAAAAACGGCTCTAACGATTTTGATAAAACTTTCAGGATGCTATTTTTGTAAGACAGTCTATCTTTTGGTTGGAAAATATTTTTCAAAATTTGTCTTATAACGGTACCTCTCATAGAACCAGTATTTTCAAATCAAATTTTCTCGTAAACTATACATTCGATTTCAATAAAATTTTGGCCACAGGAAGTCATTTATAATTTTATTAATATAGGATTTCAAATTTTTCAAAAACTTTTTTTTTTGATTTTTTATAATTTTTTCAAAAAATTTTTTGGTTTTCGAAATATGTTGGAAACGGGTATATTGATTTTTTTTTAAATTATTTTTTCAAATGTAAACTACAGATTGCCATATATTTGCATACCCAAATAAATTTCAAAATATTTTTTGGAAAAGTTTTTCAAAAATAACCTTTTTAAAAAAAAACTGGTCGAACGATTTTCAATATTTTTTTTTCCTAGATTTACGTATAGCTTCGAAATTTTATTGCATACTTTGTTTTTCCGAGAAAACTCTTAAACTAATTTAAAAAATCAAAGAATTTTCGAAATTATTTAAATTTTTTTAATAGCCATATATGCAGCCACAATAAGCAATTGCTTATCATAAGAGCAAGTTCGTGCGACCCAGTCGTACATTTTATTTTACTTGCGATTATAGGTACTATAAGGCAAGTTATGCATTCGTAAAAAAAAAAAAAAATTCTAACAATCAAACATGACATAACGATGATAGAGAAGTCGAAAAAAGTGGGTCCGACAATTCTGTCTGTCTGTCTGTCTGTCTGTCCGTCTGTCTGTGTGTCTGTCTGTCCGTGTGTCTGTCTGTATAGTTACCTACAGCCTAAACGGCTGGACCGATTTGCTTCAAACTTGGTACATAGTATTATTATGACGTCATACAGAGGGGTTTTTGGAATTAGCATTCTAGCTCCAAAACTAACGGTACCTGCCATACGATTTTTTGTGAAAAATTAATTTTTCTCAAAAATGGCTCCTACGATTTTGATAAAACTTTCTGAATTGTATTTTCTGTGCAAACTTTATGTTTTGGTTGGAATAGATTTTTCGGGAAAAGTCTTATAACGGTACCTCCCATAGGACCGGTTTTTTGAAATCCGATTTTCTCGTAAGCCACTTGACGGATTTCGATGAAACTTTTTATGTAGAAGCCCTCTTATAAAAGACATAATATAATTTCGAAAATTTTTCAAAAAAAGTTTATTTGAGTTTTTTAAAAAAGTTTCAAAATTTTTTTTTAATTTTAGTTTTTTCCAAAAACGGTTTAATCTACAGTTTTTTAATTTTATTTTTCTGATAAAAACTACAAAGTGCTAGAAGTTGGCATACTAAAAAGAAATAAAGAATATATTTTAGAAAAGTTTTTCAAAAAAAACTGTTTTTTGAAAAAACTGCTCCAACGATTTTGAAAATTTTTTTCGTAAAAATTCAAAAACGTAAAAGAAACCTGATGGCTTACTTCATTTTTTCCAAAAAACGGTTTAGGTACTGATTTTTAAGTGATTTATAAAATTTCATATGATTTTTTCAACGCTTTTTTCCCAAAATCTCAAGCACCCAAGACCATTTTAACACATTAGAGCAAGTTCGTACGACCCAGTCGTGCACTTTATTTTTAACACAAAACAAAAACATTAGAAACTACACATAGAAAATACACATAGCACAGAAACACAAGTTGAACTATCTATACATATTTTGTTGATGTTTTGTGAACTATTTGATTGCATCAAAATGATGGCAATTTTCTCATTTATTGAATTTAAACACTTTTTTACACAAATTAACAATACACGGATTAATTAATTAAGAATGAATGTACACACGCGGTAAAACAAATGACAACAACTTTGAGTCATTTTGAATAACCAAACCTTCAATGTCAATTCATTAAAGGCGTATTCACAATACGTAGTTTTTTGCGGTGAAATTAAAAAAATTACTTATTGTTTACAAAAATTTAAAAAAGTATATTATTTTAAACAAATTAAGTTTTTTAAACAATTTACCATAGGTGTAAAAGAGAAAATTAAAAGGCTTAAAGAAAAAGGGAGATAGAAAAAAAACCTAGTTTAGCAAAAAAAAAAAAAAAAAGAAGAAGAGTATGTTACCAATGCTGCCAAATAAAAAAAAAAAGATAAAGAGATATGGTGTTATATACTCACCACACCCAGGAACTTTAGATAAAAATCTATATTTAGTGAACATTTAGTTAAGGGGACGACTTTATGTCATTTTTACTTGCGATTATAGGTACTATAAGGCAAGTTATGCATTCGTCGAAAAAAAAAGTTTTGAGATAACAATCAAACATGACATTACGATGATAGAGAAGACGAAAAAAGATGGTCTAAAAATTCTGTCCGTCTGTATGTCTGTCTGTCTGTCTGTCTGTCTGTCTGTCTGTATGTATAGAGACCTACAGCCCAAACGGGTGGGCCGATTTGCTTCAAACTTGGTATACAGACTTTTTTAGGTATTGTACAGAGGGGAAATCGAAATTTTTTTTTAGCTCAAAAAATAACGGTACCTGCCATACAACCGTTACGTTAAAGCTTATTTTTCTCAAAAACGGCTCTAACGATTTCGATTTAAAAAAATCAGTGTTGCTTTTTAGGTACGACCAATAATATGACTGAAAAAAAAGTTTTAAAAAATGACTAAGAACGGTACTTTCCATAGGACCGTTTTTTTTGCTTTCGACTATCTCGAAAACGACTCAACCGATTCTTTCGAAATTTCACACACATATAGCTGTAGATAGCGCAATTTGTATTGCATACCAATATTTTTGAAAAATATGTTTTTGTATTTTTAAAAGCATTTTTTTAAAAAAAAATTAATATTTTGAAAACGGATTATTAAATTTTTTTCTTAAAATTTTAAATAAATGTATTTGCTGAATACCTATGAACTGGCGTTTTTAAATTTTTTTTGAAATTTTTTTTCAAAAAGTTTTTCAAAAAAAACTTTTTTTCTCAAAAACCGCTCCACAGATTTTTATAAATTTTTTCTCATAAATTCATATTTTTCCAAGAAATAAAATGGCGTACTTTTTTTTCAGTTCAAATTAGTTTAAGTATTTATTTAAGAATTTTGAAATTTTTATTTTTATCAAAATCTCAAGCCCCTAAACCACTGTCACTCATTAGAGCAAGTTCGTGCGACCCAGTCGTGCATTTTATTTTTTTTATATTTCCTTAACCAATGAGCAATTATTCAACAGTTTAAGGTATAAAACTTTAATTCTGAATACTAAAAAGTTTTTTGTTTTCTTTTCATGGGACTAACAACTGTATACAAGATCTAAAGACGCAATTGGGCAACACTAAACGTCCGTTAACAGCCCAAAACAGGGTATAAAAGGAACGCAGATTTTGCAAATCGATCTCTTCTGATCTTGTTTGCCATCGGTATAAGTAGTTGAGTTTAAAGGTGTCAAAGGTAAATCAAATTGAAAGCGAATAGCTATTATAAAGGCGAAACGCATATAATTTGATAATTTGGTTAGTGGAAAATTCCTAATTGTAGTAAATAGTAAATCAAATTGAAAGCGTATAGCAAACATAAAGCGAAACGCACATAATTTGATATACATTTACAAGTAGATTGAAAACAAAAAAAATTTTGAATACTAAGAAGCAAATCAAATAGAAATCGTTAGACGAGCATATACGTTAAACGAACATTGTTTGATATTTAAATTTAACATTAAATCTAGTTAATGTAATTAAGGAGGAACTAAATTATATTAATTTTAACTATATTAACATGACTAAGAACTAACACAAAAAGGACAATAAAGCAATAACCATTTATATTACCAAGCAAACGTTCGCATTTCTTCTTTTATTTAATTTTTATGTTCTTGCTGATTGAAATTTATTTAAAGTAAGTATTTTTCAGTAGGTCAAGAAACAGCCAGCAAAACGTTTTGTTCTTTTTAAGAATTTCTCTCAACGGCTGCAAATGCTCCGATAAATTTGGTATAAATGATCGGACATAATTAACCATTCCCAATAAACGTTGAAGCTCCACTTTATTCCTAGGGGCATTCACTTCTCTTATAGCCTTAACTCTATCCGGGTCAATTTCAATGCCATTTGAACTGATTATATGTCCCAAATAAGTAACTCTATCTTTTCTAAACTGTACTTTTTCAGAGTTAAACTTAATATTTTTATTGCGTGCCCTGTCTACTACTTTCTTCAAAATATTGTCATGTTCTTCTAATGTTTTAGCAAAAATTATAATATCATCTATGTATTGTATAGGTATGGCAGTTCCATCTATGTCTCTAAAATTATTTTCATTTAGCTGTTGAAAAGCTTCCGCGGCTGGTTTGATTCCGAATGGAAGGCGCAGGAACCTGTAACACCCAAAAGGCGTTGAAAATGTGCAAAGTTTGCTGGACTCTGCATCAATGGTCACCTGATAATAGCCCATTTTAAGGTCCAGAATGGTAAAATACTTCATGTTTGATAATTTGGAAGATATTTCTTTAAAAGAGGGTATAAGATGCGCTTCTTCCAATATTGCTTCGTTAAGATATTTTGGATCTAGACACAAACGCAAGCTTCCATCTTTTTTTTTTCTACTACGACTAAATTTGAAACCCATTCACTGGTTTCTCTAGTACCCTCAATTATTCCTTGCTTAGTCAATGCTTTTAGCTCGTCCTCTAATCTCTTCATTAACGAGAATGGGACACGTCTTGCTGGTCTTACAACAGGTTTGGAATTGCTTTTTAATTTTATTTTGTATTTTTCTTTAAATTCTCCGAGTCCCTCAAAAATATCTAAATTTTCTTTTATAAAATCTTATTTTCTTTCATACGAAACTATGTTATCTATCCTCAATAACAAACCTAAATTAATGCATGATTGAAATCCTAAGATGGGAATCGAGTTCTCGTCAACGACAACAAAATCTTCTTTATATATTTTCCCATTTATTTCGCAATCTAAATTTGTTTCTCCTTTTGTGTTCAGTTTATATCCTCCGTATGCACATAAATTCTTCTCTACTTTTTTAATTTTTGCTTTTTTAATTTGGTTAAAAATACTATAAGGAAGAACATTTACCTCGGCACCAGTGTCTAGTTTGAAATTGATTTCAACATTATTAACCTTTATTTTTTTGAACCATGCGTTCTGAACACCATGCGGCATGCATGAAACTGTGTCTATAAAAAACTCGTTGCTACCACTATCCTGAACAATCTTTTGGACATCTCTTTGAAAGCACACTGAAGCAAAATGATTTTTTTTAACCACACTTAGTACATGTTTTCCCGTATGCCGTACACCGACCTCTCATATGCTGGTAACCACAAAAAATACAAACTCGTTCTTTTACATTTCTGGAATTGGAATTAAATTTTGGTATACATTTCTGTAAATCACTATTTTTTGTTTGACACTTCCCTGCTTCCCCTTCCCTGTTGCCGCTGCCTCCTTCTTCAGTTCGTCGATTCCAGCTTCCTGCTCCCCCACCATCGCTGCCAGATTTATTTTTTGTGAAAATTGTATGAGCCTCAAACGTGCTCCAAGCAGAATTTGGGTTTTGCATTACAGCTGTTTGTTGCATAGATACCTCTGCCGCTCTCGCCATCTCAATTACCTTGTTAGAATCCAATTTCTCTGTCTCTAATAATTTCTTTTTTAGACTTTTATCGTTAACTCCGAGCACTATTCTATCTCGCAGCATCCTATCAGAATTTCCAAACTCACATGGTTTGATCAGTTTTTTCAGATCCATTAAAAAACTGTCGAAAGGTTCTGATGTGGCTTGATTACGTGTATGAAATAAAAAACTCGAGTATACTTCATTCTTTGGGCTGCAAAAATCGTCGAACGCTTCAACTACTTTTGAATAGATTTCTTTGTCATTTTCACTCAAAGCAAATGTTGTGAATAATTCAACAGCTTCTGGTCCAACCGAATTGAGAAATATTACTGCCTGAACTTTTTCTGGTTTTTGTCCAGTTCTGCCGCGATATAAAATAAATCAAAGTTTTGTTTAAAAACCCTTCAATTTTCACCAACATTTCCATCAAAGTTAAGCGCACGTGGCTTTGTAAGATAATCCATATTTCTCGTGATATATTCATATATACTGTTGGTTTATATTTTGCTGGCCTACCACGAGGTCTTTTTATATCAGCCTTTCCCTTGGGTTTCGTGATTCCCATAAGTTATTGAAAATAATATTATTAATTTTTTTATATTAAATATTAAAAAAAAAAAAAATTTTTTTTAATAATTATCCTCGTCGCCATGAAGTATAATGAAACACGTTTGAGGTCTGGATAAGAACTGGCTTTATTCAAGAAACATTTATGATGCTTTCGTTAACAAGAAAGAGAGATGATAAGAATGATATTTTTGAAGTTTTGACCAAATTGATTGTTATGTGGATATTTGAGAAGGTTCTCGTCGGCTTTGTTGGTCGTATTGCTTTTTTAAATGAAAACAGTTTTCATTTTTATGTTTCCCAACGTTTCGACGGTGGTTGCCGTCTTCTTCAGGGGATGTCTTTATTTACAAAGAGAACAAGAAAATTTGTTATGTTTATACAAATGAATACTTGTATGGACGGACTAAATATGACTTACATCAAGTTAGATATTAACAAAGATCTGAATTTAACATTAAATTTATTTTTGTTTTCAATTAAAAGAAAAAAAAAAAAGGAAATTTGTTTTTAAAATTAAACACTTCTCGTTAGAAGATTAGTCTAAGTGATGGCGACTGTTATATTTATGTCTTGTTAACGGTTCTGTTGTTTTTATTGTTCATTATGTGGAGTGTTTCTAATGTATAGCGTTTGGATGTGTGTTTTTCTGTTGCAAGTATTTCCACCCAAACGCTTTACATTAGAAACACTCCACATAATGAACAATAATCTTTTTTTTTTCTTTTAATTGAAAACAAAAATAAATTTAATGTTAAATTCAGATCTTTGTTAATATCTAACTTGATGTAAGTCATATTTTGTCCGTCCATACAAGTATTCATTTGTATAAACATAACAAATTTTCTTGTTCTCTTTGTAAATAAAGACATCCCCTGAAGAAGACGGCAACCACCGTCGAAACGTTGGGAAACATAAAAATGAAAACTGTTTTCATTTAAAAAAGCAATACGACCAACAAAGCCGACGAGAACCTTCTCAAATATCCACAGATGATAAGAATGACAATAATGATCATTATCTTTCTACTGTGTAGTCTTAAAAAAACATGCGGCAGATTATACAGGGTGATTCACCAGCGTTGTGCCAAAAAGCTAGAGCGTGTAGGTTAAGTTGAGACAAGGAAAAAATCGTATGGGAGGGGGGGGTCTATTCCCCTCCGTTTAGCCGGGAGGGGCAATTTTCTGAAAAATTGACTTATTTTGTAAAAAAAAATATTTAAAATCAACGGGTTCGTTTACAACACCATGTTATACCTTTTTGGAAAGCCAAAGACTTCTCCTTTTATTTTGTTTTTAAATTAAATTGTTTTAACGAATAGTTTAAAAAATATAAATTTTCAAACTCAAAAATTTGAAAAAAAATTTGAAAAAATAATTTTAAAACTAATTTTTTTCAAAATTTTACGTAATTAAGTTTAATTTTTGTTCTCAGAATTCAACGCTTCCATTAATCTTTAATCCAACACTGAAAACCGTATGGCTCTACGACTTTTTCTTGCCAAGGTATTCAAAAATAACCGAACCTACTTCTTCACAAAAACAAGAAAACCTAGCCTTACGGGATGGCACAAGTGACCATTTAGCCAATTTTTTCGTGTTTTTGTGAAGAAGTAGGTTCGGTTATTTTTGAATACCTTGGCAACAAAAAGTCGTTGAGCCATACGGTTTTCAGTGTTGGATTAAAGATTAATGGAAGCGTTGAATTCTGAGAACAAAAATTAAACTTAATTACGTAAAATTTTGAAAAAAATTAGTTTTAAAATTATTTTTTCAAATTTTTTTTCAAATTTTTGAGTTTGAAAATTTATATTTTTTAAACTATTCGTTAAAACAATTTAATTTAAAAACAAGATAAAAGGAGAAGTCTTTGGCTTTCCAAAAAGGTATAACACGGTGTTGTAAACGAACCCGTTGATTTTAAATATTTTTTTTTTACAAAATAAGTCAATTTTTCAGAAAATTGCCCCTCCCGGCTAAACGGAGGGGAATAGACCCCCCTCCTATACGATTTTTTTCTTGTCTCAACTTAACCTACACGCTCTAGCTTTTTGGCACAACGCTGGTGAATCACCCTGTAGACTAAATGAACTCACTGGGGGAAAGGAAAGTAGTACGTTCGTTTAATGGATTTAATAAACTATAATTGTCAACAATTTTTAAATTGTGTCGTTCTTAAATTCCGAAATTGTAACAAAGTGTAACACTCGCGTCGTTCTTTTATGCGCCATAAAGTTACATTCTGTAGCAATATCCAACTTATCTCCTCGACAGGAGTTGAGATTGTTGATCTGTCAAAAAGAGCAAAGGGTAGAATTTGTTTACAAATTGAACTTGATTCTTTAGCTTGCGAGATATTTTAATTTGTTTTAAAATATTTTTATGCATATAATTTAAAAAAAAAAATTAAATTGAAATGGAATAAATATCGGATCGATCAGAAAAAGGTAAAATGTTTGCACAAGAAAGTTCGGTTGTCTGCCTTAATAGGTCGAATGGTAAAAAAGTGATTTGTTTATATTTTGATGTGAATTCTCATTGCATTGTTTGTGTTTTTTTAAAAGAAAAGTGAATTCATTTGCCTTTTATAAAATTAAACACTAAATTTCAACACTTGTCGTTCTTAAATGAAATTGTTACAATCCTAACAATCTCTAACATGACCTTCAACACTTATTATTGCCATAACTACAATCTGGAGAAAACGAACGCACCAAAGTGATAGCCTGTTGTAATACAATAAATGTTTGAAGTGCGGCGGCGGATGGATGGGGGTAAGCCAAATGCCCTCTGTATGGTGGATGCACACTGGAGATGTTTGGCGATGGTGGAGTATGGTTGCACTCAGCAAAAAAAAAAAAAAATTGCAACACAAAGAAACTTTTATTTGAATTAAATTAAATATAGTTTTATGTCAAGTGACAAGAAAATAACAAATAAACGCAAGAAAAGGTCAATAAAATATTTGAAAACTTTACATGTCAGATATATAAAGAGAGAACTTTTAAAATAAGACACAGCGGAGAAAGAAGCAAAAACACGTCCAACCGATTTGAAAAACCGCAGGGGGAATTCATTCGGGGATCCAAAACCCGAAACAATTTGACTAACTCAATTGGAACCATGGAAAGATACACAATCGAGCAACGCGTCGAAGTTATTCAGGCTTATTATGAAAATGGACAACAGTGGCTGATCAATTTTTAAAAAAAATCATCTTCAGTGATGAGGCACATCTCCATATCAGTGGATTCGTCAATAAGCAGAATGATAATCCAGGGTGATTGTCGAAAAACCCACAGAGTGACTTTTTGGTGCGGTTTATGGGCTGGCGGCATCATGGGCCGTTTTTTTTCCAAAATGAGGCCGGTCAGGCAGTTACTGTGAATGGTGTTCGCTATCGTGAGATGATAACGAACTTTTTATGGCCCCAGGTGGAAGATATGGATGTGGACGATATGTGGTTTCAACAGGACGGTGCCACTTGCCACACAACTAACGAAACGATGGCTCTTTTGAGCGACAAATTCAATGGCTGTGTTATCTCACGTGGTGGGGATGTCAATTGGCCGCCAAGATCATGTGATTTGACACCGTTGGACTTCTTTCTTTGGAGTTATTTGAAAGAAAAGGTGAATGTCGATAAGCCAGCAACAATTTGTCTAGCCACTGCACTTAATATAAAAAAAAAATTAGTGACAAAAATATGTGAAGTACAATCGAGTGTGCTAGGTAAGTCATAGCATAACATATATGTATAACACTAGTAAAAAGTGCGTTGTCCGGGCACCCGAGTCAAGTCTTTTTATGAAATATCTTCCAAATGAAATGAAAAACCCAAAAAGGAATCTTTGTATTTATTTTATCGTATTAAAACGTAATTTTAAATAATTTTTAGAATATCTTTTATTGGCACAGTTTGACACACCCGTTTTGAATAACCAGACTTTCTTTTCTTTAACTGCCAGTTAGCCGGCATGTTTATAAAGTTTGCGTGTGTGAATGGAAAATATGCGTTGCAATTTTCGTGCCAGTAGCTGGCTGTGGGCAACGCTATATTGTATTCCTGCCATAAACGTGTTATGATGTATACAAATAAAAAGACTTAAAATTTCCTTAAGCCAACCGTTTATTATTGAATCTTTCTTAAGACTAACTTATCGTTCTAAAAATTCTATGGTACAAAATATGATACATAATCTCATACGATATGAGATGCATTGAGTGCTGAGTTTGTATTTTATTGAAGTGCTATGCATAGTTTTTTATCGTGACAATAAATTAGAGGAATTTTATGTGACACGTTTTGGTGGCCACACAGAAAGAAAGATAAAACGAATTTGCAAGAATCAGATATCAATAACGGATCTGAAGTGGATTCTAGCTTGCAATAAGCAAGATAAAATTATGCTGATATGCAGTTACAGAGATTTGAAAATAATTATTAATAATAGTTTAAAGATATGCATAACACCTCCCCCCTCAAAAGTAAACAATGATCTTGAAAAGATTTTGTTTATAAATTATGCTCATCTAATGAATCTCTCGATCCCGTTTGAATTCTATTTCTGACATTTAGAACTCTAATTTTCTTATTTCCCTTTTGTTTGACTATTTTTTGTTGTTTATAACAAAATATGATAAGGATTATTATTAATACAATTATAATGATTCCAAAAGTACTTGTAGAATAACTTATTTCCTCTTTGTTAAATTTTTCATATAAACTATGAGCTTTTTGATCTACATCATTTAAAGGGATTGACAAATCTTTTAAAATTTGTACATTTCTTACATTAAGGTTTCCAATTTTTGTATAATCTTCATTGTTATTAAAAGAAATATTTTTACAGCAATCATTCAAATAAAAATGGTATTTATCATTATTTGTTTCAATAATGGATATATTATTTGTAGCTATGTACATATGTACGTATTTTCTGAATGAAATTCACAATTAGGTTCAAATATTATAGTCCCTATGTCATATAGATTCTTTTGTGTTGTGTCGTTTATACATTTTTTTCAAAAGTTGTTTCCTTACTTAAAGCATAAATATATCCATTTTCACGAATTTCGTGAAATAATTCTTTTTCATATGATAATTTATTAAATTTACAATCGTTTGTTTGTTTTTTTTTTTTACAAAAATATCTTCTATACAGTTTGGAGTTTTACGTATATTATTAGTGATTAACCTGTCACAAATATAATATGATTTTATGTTTTTACATTTTTCAGGTAAAAATAAAGTGGTAAAAGCATTACATTCATTGTTTATTAGTAAATATTTTTCGTTTTGGCTTAACATATAAAACTTTTTGTCTCTCAAAATAGAAATATATACAATTTCATAAGTCTGAAATCTTACATTTGATACAATAGGTATCTCTATTATGATTTTTATTTCTTTGATTTTTAAATTACATTTAATAATTGATTCGGAAATTATTTCATTGTAATTTTCTATCTTTGGTTCATATAATAAATTTTCTTTACGTTCATGATTTTTCAGGATTTATATTAACTTACTTGGTTTTATAATTATGGGATGTAAAATTTTAACTTTTAGTAATAAAATTGCTTGTAAAACTATATCAGTTTCAATGTCTAATTCCATTGTTTTATCTAAAATATTTGATTTTATTTCTTCAAATAACATTAGTAATTTGCTTTTATCTTTGATAGGATCTTTGTTTAAATTATCAATAATCTCATTAATTTTCATTTCTTGTCTGTCATAATTTTCTTGCAAAATTTTGTTTTGTTCATTTAGGCTTTTCATTATCTGTATATTAGCAATTTGAATTTCAACTATTTTATCATTGGAATTCTTAAGTTTGGATATATTTTCTTCAATGCATTCAGCATCTTGGGAATCCATTGTTCCGAATAATCCTTTCAATCCACTACCTATTATATTTATTTATCCTCTTTTTTCTCTGTTAACATCATCCTCAACTTTAAGACCTAGGATATCTTTTGTGTCTCTTAATCTTCTTTTGATTTTATCTAAATGTATAGAAACTCCTTGTTTGAATTTATTACATTCTCGAGAATAATCAATACAGATATTATTTAATAACTCTGAGTTTGTTTGTATAAGCGAAATGGTATTTTCCAAATCTTGTATGTTAATTGTGTTTATAATTATAACCTGTCCGTCTTTTGTGTGTGTTGCTCCTATGTATTTATAATAAATTCCTTACTAACTTACTTAAGGTGGCGCAGACAGTCCATTGTGGACCACGGCCTCAACCAACAATCCTCGCCAGCTAGGCCGGTCCCTAGCCAGTGGCCTCCAGTTGCGCACACCAAGTTGGTTGAGGTCGTTTACCACTTGATCGCGCCAACTTAGATGGGGTCTTCCAGAACTGCGTCGGCCCTCCGGGTTGGAATTGAAGACTCGTCGGGCAGGAGCGTTTTCGTCCATACGCTCCACATGACCCAGCCATCTAAGCCGCTGAATTTTCAGCTTCTTAACCAAGTCAATGTCGCTGTATAGCCCGTACAGTGTGAGTATCGATCTGGAATTCTTGGGTCTTTTCCAAAATCTGCCGAAGTGTGCAAATTTGGTCGACGGTTGACTTACCGGGTCTGAAACCACTCTGATAGGGGCCAATCAGTTCACGTGCGAAATCGTTCAGACGTTCACACAGAATGGCCGACAAGATTTTATAGGCGACATTTAGGAGACTTATACCTCTGTAGTTGGCGAAGCTTAGAGTATCTCCTTTCTTGTAGATAGGGCACACAATGCTGAGGTTCCATTCGTCAGGCATACTTTCATCCGACCAGATTGTACAGGTAAGTTGGTGTATGCCCCTCACCAAGTCATCTCCCGCTGCTTTGAAGAGTTCAGCCGTAAGGCCATCAGCTCCAGCAGCCTTGTTGGACTTAAGTTTAGATATTGCTATCCGAACTTCTTCTTGGTCGGGAGGACGGAAATTTTGTTCATCATCATCCAAATCGAATGGATCATTCTGCCTGACAGCGATTAGTTGGTTGTCTTTGCCGTTTAACAGTCTGCAGAAGTGTTCTTTCCAAATTCTCAGCACCGACTGTGTATCTACAACGACATTCCCACCCTCGTCTCTACATGCTTCCGCTCGGGCTTTGTAACCCTTGGACGAATGCTTTACCCTGTGGTAGAACTTTCGAACATTGCTTCTGCCGTAGCACCCCTCAATAGATTCAACCATTCGTTTTTCCAGTTCTCTTTTTTTTCTTCTGAAAAGCCGATGTTCCTCTTTCCTCTTTTGCTGGTACACCGCACGGAAAGCGCTCTTGGCAGCTCTAGTTCTGGCATACAGAACTGCATGATAGGCTTTGTCTTTGGCCAAGTGTGCGAGCCTGCACTCATCATCAAACCAGGTGTTTCGTTGTGGTCGCCTAATGAAACCCAAAACATCCGTGGCAGCGGTTTTGATGGCCATTTTGCAATGTTGCCACTGGGCCTCTGGGTTTGGCGCAGGCGCCGGGCTTGTCAAGAGATAAGAGGAGACATGATTGGCAAAGGTTGTGGCGGTCTCTTGCGATTGTAACTTAGCACCACCAAACTTTCTCACAGTGGATGTTCGGTTCTGCGGTCTGGTGGAGATCCGCATTCGCACTTTAGCTACAACAAGGTAGTGGTCCGAGTCTATGTTGGCCCCTCGGAAAGTGCGGACATCCATGACACTGGACGCATGTCTGCTATCAATCGCAATGTGATCAATTTGGTTGGCGGTATTTTGATCAGGAGACCGCCAGGTCCCCTTGTGAATATTGAGGTGTGGGAAGTATGTGCTAGCTAAGATGACACTTCGCCCCGCAGCAAAGTCGATTAGCCTGTGTCCGTTACCGGAAGTGTTGTCGTGCAGGCTATGCTTTCCGACTGTCGAGCCAAAGTTCTTTCCGATTTTGGCGTTGAAGTCACCAAGAATAATCTTAGTGTCGTACTTCGGGCATTCATCATACGTGTTCTCGAGAAGATCGTAGAATTCTTCTTTGGTCGTGTCATCTTTTTCCTCCGTGGGGGCGTGGACGCAGATCAGCGAGATGTTGCTGAATTTGTATTTAATGCGGATTGTGACAATGCGTTCGCTTATGCCACGAAACCCCAAGACTTCTTGCCTAAGCCTTCCTCTTATCACAAATCCGCATCCAAATAGCCTCTGTTTCCTTGTCCTGTAGCACTTGCCGTAGTAGATGTCACAGTTTTTCATCCTCCTTGTGCCTTCACCATCCTATCGCACTTCTTGGATGGCTGTGATGTCGGCTTTGACACCATCTAGGGCTTCCACTAATTGTTCGGCTGCACGTGGTCTGTTAAGGGTCCGGACATTCCACGTGCAGAACCGAAATTCGTTGTCCTTGTTTCGTTTGCTAGGATCGTCATCAGTAGGGTCATCCATATCCGAGGCAGTTGGTTGTTTCGGAACAAGAGGTTTTTTACGTGGTAGGGAAGTTACCCCGACGCACAACCCCCAACCTGGGGGACTAGGCCCTATGCTGCTCTCCTTGGACAAAAGGAGCTGGAGAAATCCAGAGTCAGTAACCCACTACGGGGATGTGAGATCTACCGTTGGTCCTATATAGGCTCATCCGCCACCTTCTCTACTTCACTACCCTGACTAATAGTAGTGAAAGGATAATAAATTCCGCTCGACTCAAATTTTCCGAAAGTAACGCCTTCAACGTATATGATTTGTAAAATCAATCTCAAATTATTATGTTTCTCTTGGTGAAAAGTGGTTTAATTTGCTTTTATTGTATTTAATGTATTGGTTATTTCTTTTTATAACTACCGAGTCTCCAATTATTTTTAGAATCTTAAAAGGTCCTGAAAATTTTTCTCCGAACTTATCTCTTTTATCATTTTCTACTAAAACTAGGTCTGTTACTTCCAAATTCTTAATTTTTGTACCTAATCTCCTATCATATTTCTGTTTAGATTCAAGTTTATTCTTGAGCTGTGTTTCTCTTACCTGTTGTTGTATTCTACATAATTTCAATTGAAGTTCTTGGGTATAATCTGTATTTGTTTTGTAATTTAAACTACCAAAATCACTAGGTGGATTTGCTTTCCTGCCAAATAAAATTTAATAAGGTGTAAAACCTGTACTACTGTGTTTTGACGTGTTATAACAGAAAGAGGCGTATTTAAATAATTTCGAATACTCTGGTTTAGTTCTATCTTTTATCATTGTTCTTAGGTATTCTCCTAACCTAGCATGTGCTCTTTCAGCGGATCCATTACTTTGAGGATAAGCACTACTAGTTCTTAAGTGCTTTATCTTAAACATTTTACACAAATCTTTCATTACTTCGTTAATGAATTCTCCTCCATTATCTGTTAGAATAATTTTTGGAATACCGAAATATAGTATCCAATGGTCTGTAAACGTTCTGGCTATGGTTTCACTTTTTTTATTTTCTATTGGAATAAACTTTATATATTTACTCAAATCATCTTAAATTGTTAAACTGAATAATATTCTGTTTCCTTCTTTATATGGTCCAGTTAGGTCCATATCTACCTTTTCTAATGCGTAATTGGCAGTAGATGTAATTTGCATAGGGTTTTTTCCCGGATGTCTATAAATTTTTTGCTTCTGACATTGAACACATTTAGATATATACTCAATTACATCTTTATTTAATCCTTTCCAATTAAATCTATCTCTTACTTTAGCTATTGTTACCTTTTGTCCTCCATGACCTCCTAAAAAGCTTTCATGGCGCTCTTTTTTAATAAATTTACGTTCTTCTAAATCGTTAATAATTTGAATTTCTGATAATTCATCATTACATTCATCTTCTGAAACATTATTTAATATTTCCCTCTCATGTACTATTCTTCTATTTAATTCTTTTCTAACATTCTTACTAGTGCTTGGTGTTTCTAACTCACACTGTTCCTCATAAATGTTCCTAAGAACATCTTCATCTTCTTCATCTGCAGAGTCTTTACCAAAAAATTTTTCAATTAGTTCATTGGTTCTTTTATCTTCTCTAGTCATTACTGGGGATGCAATTTTTTTATTTCCTGTTTCTAATATATGTATGTTTCTACTTAATTCATCAGCTACGACATTATCTACACCTTTCTTGTAATGTATTGAGTATTCATACTCTTCTAATTTTAATCTCCATCTTATAAGGCGACTCCCTGGGTCTTTAACATTAAACAACCATGTCAAAGGACGATGATCTGTTTTTATTCTAAATTTCTGTCCATATATATATGGTCTAAATTGTTGAATAGCCCAAACTATAGCTAAACATTCCTTTTCTGTAGTGCTGTAATTTTGCTCGGCTGTAATCAAACTTCTACCGATAAAATGAATTGGTAAGTCTTTTCCATCTTGTTCTTGTGACAAAACAGCTCCAAGACCTTTACAACTAGCATCTGTTGTAACAATGAACTCTTTTTTGTAATCAGGATAACGTAATATTGTAAAGTCCTTTAGTTTTTGTTTGAGTTCTTCAAAACTCTTGCTTTGCTCATTTCCCCACTTAAAAACTGAGTTTTTTTTACTTGCGATTATAGGTACTATAAGGCAAGTTATGCATTTGTCGAAAAAAAAAGTTTTGAGATAACAATCAAACATGACATTACGATGATAGAGAAGACGAAAAAAGATGGTCTAAAAATTCTGTCCGTCTGTATGTCTGTCTGTCTGTCTGTCTGTCTGTCTGTCTGTATGTATAGAGACCTACAGCCCAAACGGGTGGGCCGATTTGCTTCAAACTTGGTATACAGACTTTTTTAGGTATTGTACAGAGGGGAAATCGAAATTTTTTTTTTAGCTCAAAAAATAACGGTACCTGCCATACAACCGTTACGTTAAAGCTTATTTTTCTCAAAAACGGCTCTAACGATTTCGATTTAAAAAAATCAGTGTTGCTTTTTAGGTACGACCAATAATATGACTGAAAAAAAAGTTTTAAAAAATGACTAAGAACGGTACTTTCCATAGGACCGTTTTTTTTGCTTTCGACTATCTCGAAAACGACTCAACCGATTCTTTCGAAATTTCACACACATATAGCTGTAGATAGCGCAATTTGTATTGCATACCAATATTTTTGAAAAATATGTTTTTGTATTTTTAAAAGCATTTTTTTAAAAAAAATTTAAAAAATTAATATTTTGAAAACGGATTATTAAATTTTTTTCTTAAAATTTTAAATAAATGTATTTGCTGAATACCTATGAACTGGCGTTTTTAAATTTTTTTTGAAATTTTTTTTCAAAAAGTTTTTCAAAAAAAACTTTTTTTCTCAAAAACCGCTCCACAGATTTTTATAAATTTTTTCTCATAAATTCATATTTTTCCAAGAAATAAAATGGCGTACTTTTTTTTCAGTTCAAATTAGTTTAAGTATTTATTTAAGAATTTTGAAATTTTTATTTTTATCAAAATCTCAAGCCCCTAAACCACTGTCACTCATTAGAGCAAGTTCGTGCGACCCAGTCGTGCATTTTATTTAATAATGCATGTAATGGAGCAGCGATAGTACTAAAATTTTGTATAAACTTTCTATAGTACCCTATCATTCCTAGAAAACTTCTTACTCCTTTCTGATTATCGGGTTTTTGTAAATTATCTATGGCTTCTACTTTCTTTAAATTAGGTAATAATCCTTCACTTTTTATTAAGTGTCCTAGGTATTCTACTTCCTTTTTCATAAATTCGGATTTATTTAATTGAACTTTCTAATTAGCTTTTCTCAAACGTTGAAGGACTAACATTAATCTTTGATTGTGTTGTTCTAAGGATTCTCCAAATATCACTATATCATCAAGGTAGACAAAACATTCTCTTCCTTGTAATCCATTAAGAACTGTATTCATCATGCGTTGAAAGATTGCTGGCGCACTTTTAAGACCAAATGGCATTCTTAGAAATTCAAAATGACCGTAAGGTGTGGAAAAAGCTGTTTTTTCGATGCTTTCTTTACTCAAAGGGATTTGATGAAATCCGGACGTTAAGTCAAGGGTCGTAAAGAATTTTGCATTACCAAGTCTATCAAGTATTTCTTGAATATTGGGAATTGGGTAATTGTCGCTTATTGTTATTTCATTTAATTTTCTAAAATCAATAACCATTCTCCATTTTGTTTCCCCACTTGCATCTTGTTTCTTTGGTACAACCCAAAGTGGACTTGACCATGGTGAATTGCTATGCCGAATAATATTTGCCCTTAAAAGTTTCTGAATTTGAAGATTTACTTCTTCTTCGTGTACTCTAGGATACCTATAAGTTTTTGTATTTACCGGCAAGTCATGAATTGTTCTTATATGATGTTCAACAAATGAAGTTTCTGTAAGATTTTCATCTTCGAGACTAAATATATCACTAAATGCTTTGATTACTTTCTTTAAATTCATTATTTCCTCTGAGTTTAAATGGTTTATCCTCATGTTTTCTAAAACTTCTATAAATCGTTCATCTATATGTTTATTTTCAATATTCTGTTCATCAAATTTTTCAATCATTTTAATACTCATATCACTTTCTTCATTAAGAGATTCACAATTGGTATATGACATTGACTTTATAGGCGCGCTTGAGGAGTTATTTTCCTCAATCTGTTGGCTTATACAGTTTGACACAACTAATGTTTCACTTTTATCACCTATACTACTAGAAGCCAGTGACTTTATAGGTGCGCTTGAGGAATAATTATATTCTTCAATCTGTTGGCCTATACCATTTGAACATTCTAATATATTTGTTTTTTCATCTTTGGATAATAAATTTACACATTCGTTTTCATTCACGAGTTTTTGTTCATTACAATTTATTATGAATTTAAAATACTGTAGGAAATCATATCCTATAATTCCTTCGTAATAACTGAGGACATCTTTAGTTATAATATGAAAATTAAACTCATTAACAATACCTTTCGTCAATTCGATGCCTATTTGCGCAGTACCTATACTGTTTCTATTAAATTTACCAATTCCTTTTAAAGTTGTCGTTACATATGGACACAAATCGTTTTTAAAAATACAGCTTTGTTTTAATAATGACACTCCTGCTCCGGTATCAATTAACATATTATAAGACTTATTCTTATAAATCATTTCTACGTGAGGACTTCCTATCATTACTGACGAAATAATTGCCCCATTAACTATTCGTTTTTTCGAAAATTTTGTGAACTTTTGGGTTCATTGTATTTTTTTTGGAAATCCTGTTCTTTAAATGATTTTTGGTGCTTGTTATGATCCCTATTATTTGAATATGACTTTTGATGATCATAATTCTTATTAAATTTTTTTGAATTAAAGTTTTGATTAGTTGATTTATGACTCTTGTTTCGGAAACATTCTTTGGACATATGGCCCAAACGTCCACAATTGAAGCATTTAACAGAAGTGTGGTTAATTTTTATCAAATTCCTATTCGTATAGTCTCTATTTATATTTGTTTCCCTCGATTTACTATTATAATACCCTAAACGGATTTCTTCCTCCATCGCTAGTTGACTAGCTTCAGAAAGAGTTTTAGGGCGTTGGGTGTTAACAAAAGTACCTATTTCTCGCTTTAATCCAGATATAAATGCGTTAAGCATATCTCTTTCAATGCCCATCATTTGTCCATCATATGTTGGGTCTTCGGAATTTTCTACATAAAGTGCTTGAACTCTTCGTCTTGTCAAGGTTTCACATCTTTGTTTGAATTGAATAACCGTTTCATTAAAATTTTTACGAAGTCTCGTCATCTCTAGGTGGAGTTGCAATTTTGCAAACTCGAATGAGTTTCTCTGAATACCCTATATAATTCATACTTGAGTTCTACCCAACTATTGATTTTTTTTGTTCATTAGTAAAATTTCTGCACTTCCAGAAATTCTACTTTTAATTACCGCCAGAAGTAACACTTTTTGTGATGAAGATGCTAATTTCATCGCGTTGTCATAATTTTGAATAAAATTATGAGCCTTCATTGCATCACTATTAAAATGCGGAATTATTTTTATCAAATCACTGAGATTTATTCCGTTACTTTCCTGCCTTTCTTTATTATTTTCCTGCCTTTCTTTATTGTTTAGTTCACTTGTAATTTTATTTTTAATTTGATCATCGAGATTTATTTCGTTATTTTCCTGCCTTTCTATATTATTTTCCTGCCTTTCTTTATTGTTTAGTTCACTTGTACTTTCGTTACTTTTCCGTGATTTAGAAATAGCACCGATTTTATTACCTAAATCTGCTAATCTTAATTTTTGTAATGCTGTTTGTAAAATTTTGGTTTCGTTGTCAATCTTGTGTTCTTCCTCTAAAAGAATTAAAAATGTCTGCCTTGAATAAATTTCGTTTTTAAAATAAACTAAATAATCTTCGCTATCTTCACTTTCTTCTGAAATTTTTTTATTTTGGACAATCTCGAAAACTTTCAGGCTACATATATTTCCTGTTCGAACCCCAACACATTGGAATTGGGAGTCTAGTATTTCTTCACTAAAACTGACCTCACCTTGAGAACTTGTGGAATCCATCATGCCAATATACAGACACAAACAAAAGCAAACAAGGGAAAAAAACACAATTATTATTTTATTCAAACCTAGCTCTAAATATTTCGTCCTGAGCTTCTTGAATTACTTGCATAATTTTAATGGCCTTATTGACCAGATATTTACTATTTTTTTCTAATGTCACTTTTTCGTTTTGCAATTTTTTGAATTTATTTTCTTGTTCTATTTGTTCTTTAGTTAGATCTTTTTTTTTTCTTCCTGTTCAGTATGATCTGACATTTTCATATGAATTTCACAACAAACTTAAGCAAACTTACATAAGAAATTCCATCGTTGTTGATGTTTTTATTGGGTGCCCTCTCTTGTCTTCTTCTTTGTACTGATTTTTTTTAAAGGATGAATTAATCTGCTTCTTCAATGATGACGAAAAGTCTTTTTTTTTTTAATTTTCACTTTATTTTTTTTTTTGTAGGTAGGTAGGTACGATTTTGAACTTATTAATGTTTTTGTACGGTTTTTTTTCATTTTATGGCACAAACTATTGTTTTCGAATTTGTGACACACCCAAAGGTTTTAGGGTTGTATCTCGAAGAAAAAAAAAATATTATTTTTTTTGATGTTGTATGTTTTTTTTTATATATACACGAATTAATGACTTATTCAGAGGAGTTTAGAAATCGTCTCGTAATAAAAAAAACTTCACTAACGTTTGTATTTCGGGTATGGTTTTTTTTTACCAATTTCACCGCTGCCACTAATTTTTGTTGTGCCGTATAAAAATAAAAAGACTTAAAATTTCCTTAAGCCAACCGTTTATTATTGAATCTTTCTTAAGACTAACTTATCGTTCTAAAAATTCTATGGTACAAAATATGATACATAATCTCATACGATATGAGATGCATTAAGTGCTGAGTTTATATTTTATTGAAGTGCTATGCATAGTTTTTTATCGTGACAATAAATTAGAGATAAAGATTAAGATAAAACGAATTTGCACGTATCAGATACAGTGTTGGATAGTTACGCGTAACTTTGAAATTTTAATTAGTTACACGTAACTAATGTAACTTATGTAACTAATGTAACTAATGTAACTTATTGTAACTAAATGTAACTAACTATAAATAATAGAATTTTTCAAATACAAAAACTCACATTTTATGTTTAATTGAAATTTAGAAGTTCCGTCCACAAACCCGATCGAATGACGATTGACTACACTGTTTTAGGGCAAAGCTGGGCCAGCTGCTAGCTGTGGCAACGGCAACCCAGCAAGGAATACATTTTTAAATTACTATATTTCTGCAAAAAAAAAAAATTTTAAAATAATAAAACAAAATAGATCTCGTTTGATTTCCTTTGGGCGAGCTGAATCTGAAATTTGAGACCAAATCTGAGATCAAATCTGAATTTACCATATAAAAATAAATCACAATAAACAAAGAAATGTCCAGGAGTCTCAAGAAAGAAGAGAAAACTTCAAATTTAAGTAAAAATCTATTGTATGCTCCAAGACTATAATATTTTATTAGATTTCCTTTTCATCAGGAACATAGTAATTTCAATATGTATTCCTTGCCAGGTTGCCGTTGCACTTGCTTATAAAAGAATTTTGTCAATAGTCGATTGGGATTCAGGATGAGATGTAATTTTTTTTATTCTTTATTATTAAGTTAGAGTTAGTTTTATTTAGTTACAGTTAGTTACATTAGTTACGCCAAATATTGGGCGTAACTAATTCATATCAGTTACGCGTAACTAAACGAGTAACTTACTTCGTGTAACTTACTTGCCAACACTGATCAGATATCAATAACGGATCTGAAGTGGATTCTGGCTTGCAATAAGGAAGATAAAAGTATGCTGATATGCAGTTACAGAGATTTGAAAGTAATTATTAATAATAGTTTAAAGATATGCATAACAAACGCAGCCGGTGTATCGTGTATCGAAGAGCAAATACGAAAAAAAGGAAATTAGCTAAAAAAGTGTTTTTGTTTACTTCTGCCGTTGCCTTGGATTTAATTCCAAATTGGTGTTTTGTTTTATTTACTTCTGCAGTTGCCTTTTGTTTAGTTTTGCTTACTTCTGCCGTTGCCTTGGATTTACTTCCAAATTGATTTTTCCTCTAGACATGTTCACAATCATTTTGAAATTAGGGATGTTCGATAGAAGGTACACGAAACTGAAAACAATAGCATCTTAACGAACATAGTTTGACAAAATTAAAATGAAAAACCTTTTTTCTTACAAAAATTATTTCTTGGTTTTTAATTTCATTTAAAAGATATTGCATGAAAAGACTTGCCTCGGGCGCCCAGGCACTTATAATGGTGTTATTTATGGAAAAAAATTTTTTGGTTTGATTTTTTTTTTTTTTTTTTTTTTGAAGATCTAATTACGGTATACTTCCTATAGAACCGGTCATTTCAAATCAGACTGTCTCTTTAAAAACTGGGCGGATTCAAATGAAATCTTTAATGTGGAAACTCGTTTCTAAGCAAAATATAAAGTTGTTTTTATAAAAAAAACTTTTTTTATTTTTGAATACCTATTTGATCTTTTTTTAAACTTTCTTTTCCTGACAAAGACTACAAATTTCTAGATTCACATGCTTATTAAAGAAAAGGGCAACAAATGGGGCAAAAACTGTCCTCCATATTTCATTGTGTTCAGCAATTTACTTCAACTGCAACCAGATATTTCTCTTTGAATCTACCTCATCAAGGATTGTTGATTGCTATGTCGTTTGTATGTTTGCCATCTGTTTATCAAGTGGCGGGATGAGATGACATAAACTGCACGGACCTTATTATTATGTCTGCTGCAAATAGGCACAATTTCCATGGACATTTTGAACAATTAGGTAATAGTCATAAGGTCCATGAACATTATGTCTATTAAAAAGTGGACATAATGTCTATATTGAAATTTTGGACTTCAAGTCTAGTTTTATTTATGGAAATTATTTATATATCGTCGCCCGAGAATTGTTTTGTCGTAAGCGCCAAAATGGGTTTTTTTTAAACTGGATATGCAGCACTAAATTTTCAAATGTGCTCTTTTCATTTCTGTTGTCAGAGTTTTTCTATCTCTTACCGTTGCTGAGATAATTAGTTTGCATTTTGTCGTATATCCACAAAATAATCACCCCTTGAGTTTTGTTTTGTCGTAAACGCCAATTTTCGGCATATACGACAAAAATTCCATGTGTTTTCCCTCTTTTTTTTTCTTAATATTGTTTTGTCGTAAGTGTATAGGCTTAAGGTATACGATCAAAAATTTAAAATAAAACCTTAAAATTGAATTGTCGTACGTGTATGAGACTCACATAGAATGTAGGACTGATCATATACAAATACAACAAAAATGAGAAATCAAATATTGCGGTTTGGTTTGTTGTACGTGTATAGAGATTTCAACTGGCGTTGCAGAAAGTATAAATAAAGTTTCTTAAATATATTAGAGACGAACAATTTACACTCTATTATAAAATGAGCGGAAGAGAAATGGAGTAAAAAACAGCTTCAATATTGAAAAAATCAAACAAAAGCAGTCTGGTAACTCCAAAAAATTTGTTCACCCAAAGTCTTCGTGTTTCAAGTAACTCAAAACCGTTATCAAAAGACAAACTACTACGAAGCCTTGTTCAAATCAAAAACATAAGAATGAAATCATCAATAATTTATTATTTAATACTATTTTTTTACTGGTGTGCTATAACGCTATGTACCTATACAGTTATTTATGTTAACTTTAGGTTTCCTAACCTAGATGACATTGTTGATCTCATAGATCTAATTTTATATTTCATAGTCATAGAATGACTATTCCGTTAGTTTTTATAAAACAAAATGTGATTTTAATTTTGTACCGGTCTACATTCGTATTTTTATGGTCATAGGATGATTTTTTGTTATTGTTTTTTTTTAAATTTATTAATCAAGTTAAATTTTAACACCAAGATTGCCTTTTAACAATAAGACTCAATTCCTATTTTAACCTTCATAAAATAAATAATATTTTATTGTTAGCACTAGCTTCGTTTCGCCAAAATTCATCAATGTATTGAAAATAATAATTCTTTCACATGCATTTAGTAAATAGCTGATATTTTACACTTCACTTTTGTTTATGTGTATAGATTATCAGCTATCTGCCTGTGAAAATCCCGTCAAAATCGGCTTAGCCGTTTCCGAGATTAGCCGGAACAAACAAACAGACAGGCAGACAGACATATGCAAACATTTTAAAAAAATGCGTTTTTGCTATAAGTACGTACCGTATATACTTTCATACGCATTTAGTAAAAAACTGATATTTTGAAATAACAGACAGACACTTCATTTTTATTTATGTGTATAGATTATCAGCTATCTGTCTGTAAAAATCCCGTCAAAATTGCGACCGCAACGCCACCTACAGGAGTAATTAAAGTAGCCTAAGTTTTTCCTTACAGCAGCAGCTATTAAGTTTTAGTTCCCGTCAAAATCGGCTTAGCCGTTTCCGAGATTAGACGAACCAAACAGACAGACCAACATTTTAAAAAATGCGTTTTTGTTATAAGTACCGTACCTATGTATATACTTTCATACGCATTTAGTAAAAAACTGATATTTTGAAATTACAGACAGAAACTTCATTTTTACTTGCGATTATAGGTACTATAAGGCAAGTTATGGATTCGTGCAGAAAAAAAAATTCGAGATAACAATCACACATGACATTACGATGATGGAGAAGTCGAAAAAAGTGGGTCTGGGAATTCCGTCCGTCTGTCTGACTGTCTGTCTGTCTGTCTGTCTGTCTGTCTGTCTGTCTGTCTGTTCGCGCTTCTAGAGCCTGAACGGATGGGCCGATTTGCTTCAAATTTGGTATCTAGGATTTATTTGGCCGTCCCTCGGAACTTATTTTTTATTTTTGCTCTAGGCCCAAAAATAACGGCACCTGCCATACAATCGTGAAGAAAAAAATTGATTTTCTCAAAAACGGCTCTAACGATTTTAATAAAACTTTCAGGATGCTATTTTTTTAAGATAATCTATCTTTTGGTTAAAAAATATTTATAATTTTATTAATATGGCATTTCAAATTTTCCAAAAACTTTTTTTTTTGATTTTTTATAATTTTTTCAAAAAAATTTTTGGTTTTCGAAATATGTTGGAAACGGGTACCTATATTGATTTTTTTTTAAATTATTTTTTCAAATGTAAACTACAGGTTGCCATATATTTGCATACCCAAATAAATTTCAAAATATTTTTTGGAAAAGTTTTTCAAAAATAACCTTTTTAAAAAAAAACTGGTCGAACGATTTTCAATATTTTTTTTTCCTAGATTCACGTATAGCTTTAAAATTTTATTGTATACTTTGTTTTTCCGAGAAAACTCTTAAACTAATTTAAAAAATAAAAGAATTTTCGAAATTATTTAAATTTTTTTTAAATCCATATATGCAGCCACTAAGCAATTGCTTATCATAAGAGCAAGTTCGTGCGACCCAGTCGTGCATTTTATTATTTATGTGTATAGATTGGAAATTGACTTTTTTTAATTATTTCTCATACCAATTCGTATAGGATTTAAACAAGACGCTTGAATATTGAAATGTCGTACGTGGGTTCACTTTGTCGTACGTGTATGGGATGGAAACAAAAGCTTATTTTTGTGGCGTGTACGACAAACTCATTTTGGGTAAAAAGCTTTATAATTTGAAAACCAAAACAGCTAGGACAATGTTGAATACTTAAATCAAAAGAAGATACTTCACACAATATATTCTAATAAAAAAAAAGAAAACTTGATCGCTTCGTTTTTTTTTGTATAATAACGCAAACCTTTAAATGCGATTTCCCAAAATCGTGTTTTTGGGAGATACAACAAAACAATTCTCGGGCGACGATATATCAAATGCTTTTGTTTAGGTCTATTTTTTATAATGGGCCTCTGATTCCGATGGCATTTTTCTTCTTAACTTGACGCTACCGATTGAATGGGTCAACTAAAGAAATTTGACTATATGGACAAACAATTACTCAAACAGGCATTGTGGTTCCATATCAACAATAATATATAACAGTTACGTTCCAAAACAGAAATTTGTCTTTTTTATGCATTATGTGATTTTTTTTGGCGTTTCCATTATCTTGACATTATGTCTATTTCAAAATTTACTAATTAGACATGTCAAAATTTTCGATTTCGCCATAAGGTCCATGGACATTATTATGTCTATTTCAATCATGGACCTTATGACTATTTCCAATTGGTCATAATGTCCATGGACATTTTGCCTATTTCAAACAGACATAATGTCCGTGAACCTTATGTCATCCCGCCATTTCTAGAACTTCATTTAAAAGCCTGAAGATTTTTAGTGCTATCGTTTGGCTTATTCAGTGTGCAAAAACTCCAATCAATCATATTGAAATTAAGGATGTTCAAAATGGGATGATTTCGAAATGTGATTTTGTATGCGAAGTGAGGTTATTTCGAATCTAATTTGGAAATTTGCTACGAAATTACCTATTTTGCCTCAATAAAAACACAGTAAAAGATTTAAAGTTTCCCGAAATGGCCAACGATATCATCTCTGTTTGCTTTTTTATTCAACGCACATAATTTGTTTTTAACCTATCGGCGACAATAGCTTTGAAAGTACAAATTGCGCAACTGTGAAAGCTTGCATAGCAAACTCGATTTTCCTTGCTAACTTAACATGTGCGAATAAAAAAGATGACAGTTAAATGTAAAATCCTACCAACTCTTATAGCAGGCGGATGAAAAGTTGGGAACCACCCAACTTTGTTTCAGTTTCTCATGAGCTTACACTTGCAAGTTCATTTTTACTTTTGCCATCCACTGGCGCTTGTAAGTTTTCCAATAGGTTCATTTCAAAAATCTCAACAAACTATTTATTTCTAACATATGCCAAACACGCCCCTTCAGCTGAAATGCAAGGAATAATGGCGGGCTTACACATGCATAAATTCACCGGCGAGCGCCTGTAACCGTGAGAGTACAAAATTTTCGCGTTTGTAAAGGCTTACACACGAAACTTAATTTTCCTTGCAAACTTTCCATGTGTGCATGAAAAAATTCATCCTTCTTAAATACATGCGAAACCTTAGCAACTGCTGTTACCGGCGCATGAAAAGTTGGTGAGCAACAGACTCTTATTATACTTCCATGCATGTTCCCAACCAACGCCTAAGTGTATGTTTACACATGCTTTTTGCTTTCATAAATTTATTCATGTGTAAACTGCACAAATCACAGAAAAGGAACACGTTTAATGTTGAATTTTTTTCGTCGAATTCTTCAAAATTCTTCATTAAATTAAACCTATTTAAAATAATTTATTTTTTAATTTAAATAGCGTATAACCTGGCCAGTGAATGGGGCAAGATTTTAGATTCCACTCTATTGCGATGTAAGTGGTGTGTCGTCAGTTTATCTGCCATATACAGACAAACTGACACACAAACAAAATTACTCTTTTATATATAGTAGAGATATATTTTTGAATATCATTGCACTCGATTGCACCAAATATCACTCAATAGAAATAAGATCCTATTTTATGTTACAACCAATAGGAGCTAAGAAAAAGATTGTTAGTAATTATGAAAATGTAGAAGTAAGATAGAAGATAAGTAAAACAGTTATGATAATAGCATTTAAGTAGTAGAATTATGGATAGTAAAATCAGATTGGTTTTATGCACTGAAGACGTTTGTTTTCCTTTGTTTTACTTTTCTCTAAGTGGTTCGGTTATTTTTGAATAGCTTGGCAAACAAAAGTCATAGAGCCATACGGTTTTCAGTGTTAAATTAAAAATTAATGGCAGCATTGAATTCTGAGAACAAAAATAATACTTAACTACGTACAATTTTGAAAAAAAATTAGCTTTAAAATTATTTTTTTTAATTTTTTTTCAAAATTTTGAGTTGGAAAATTAATATTTTGAAAACGGTTCAATAGAATAACATCATTTAAAATTACAATGGAATAATAAGGCTTTGGCTTTACAAAAAGGTATAGCATGGCATTGTAAGAGTTACCGTTATTTTTAAATATTTTTTTTTTCAAATTTAAGTCATGTTTTTAGAAAATTGACCTTCCCGGCTAAACGGAGGGGAATAGACCCCCCCTCCTATAAGATTTTTTTTTTGTCTCAACCCAACCTACACGCTCTAGCTTTTTGGCACAGCATTCGTGAATCACCCTGTATAACATATATTTTTGAATATCATTGCACTCGATTGCACCGAATATCACTCAATAGAAATAAGATCCTATTTTATGTTACATTGGTTGTAGGAGCTAAGAAAAAGATTGTTAGTAATTATGAAAATGTAAAAGTAAGATAAAAGATAAGTATAACAGTTATGATAATAGTATTTAAGGAGTAGAATTATGGATAATAAAACCAGATTGGTTTTATGCCGGAAAACGTTTGCTTTCCTTTGTTTTACTTTTCTCTAAGTGGCGGCGAGAAATCGCCTAACACGATAGGTAAAGCGGAGTACGCTCCCAATATAATAGCGTGGTACGCTCCTATACCAAACAACTAGGACCATATGGATACACCACACTAAATTATTATCTAATATATGTATATAAATCGAGTGTCACCTTGTTTGTCCGCAATGAACTCCTAAACACCTAAAATTATGAACAGATTTTAATCAAATTTTGAAAAGTTTATTTCTCAATTTATAAAGAGGTTTGACACAAATGCATTTTTAGCGCATTTGTAGTGCATTTTGAAAAATTAGTAATTAATCCTTTCGTAGGATATTCTAAGGATGACTACGAAGGTTTCCATGAAGTTTGGTCAAAATTCAGTACATCTATGTACCACGAAAGCAATTTTAGTGCATTTTGTTAATATGGTAATAATTTTTTTGATAGCATCTTCTAAGGAAGAAGAGAATGGCTGGACCAATTTTAGAAATTTTTATCTTGAAATATTTATTGAAAATCAGGGAAGGTTTAACGAAAAATTACGACGACCTACCTTGTGTGCAAAAATAAAAAAAAATAAGGAGTGTAAAAGTGTCAATTATTTGATATATTTATCAGTCAGAATTTGATTATATTAGTGTATTGTTTTTTGTTTTGAAGTACAAAATATCGTTACATACACAAATAAGATATGTATGTGTTTCTGTAATACGATTTTGTTTTATTGTTTAGTATGTTATATTTTTGAACGCTACAGATTTCATTTAAATGATGTAAATAGGTACTTATAGTCCGGTGAAAATAGACAAAAAAATAGTGCTATAGGTTTGCAAAAATTCGCATAAAGCTGAAAATTAGCAACATTCCTATCGATCCGACTGCTGCGTTAGAAGTTATTCAAGGTCAAAAGGTCAACACAGGTTGGAAAAGTGGGTGGAAGGTGGAAAAAGGTCGGAACCTAATCAAACTATCAGATACTGTTCAAGGATAGTTAATAAATGTTTTACGAAGTTTTGGACCTCGAGGGCCCTATGGAAAAAGAGGTGGGGGAGGGGGAAGGGGTCACTGCAAAATTTTCGACCTTGCAACGGTTTTTCTTCAGTAACTTTTTTCCTTACGTTCTTATGCGAATTTTTGCAAACCGAAATGTCTATTTTGACCGGAATATTATGTATATGTAGGTATTCTTAAAAATTTTAACTTCAAAAATCTTTCTAAAGAAACACTTTTTTAAAGAAGTAAATTGTAGAAGATGGTTGGTGGTAGAACCTGGTAGATGGTAGAAGATGGTAGATGGTAGAAGGTAGAAGATGGTAGACGATAGAAGATTGTAGATGGTGGTACATTGTAGAAGATGGTTGGTGGTAAAAGGTGGTAGATGAAAGAAGATGGTAGAAGGGAGAAAATGGAAGATGGTAGATGGTATCAGATGGTAGAAGAAAGTTGATAGTAGAAGGTGGTAGTCGGTAGATGGAAGAAGATGGTATATGGCAGATGGCTGGAGATGGTAGACGATAGAAGATGGTAAGAGATGGTAAATGGTAGCAGGTGGTAAATGGTAGAAGATGGTAGATGTTAGAAGATAGTATATAGCAGATGGCAGGATATGGTAGATACTAGAAGATGGTAAATGGTAGAGGATGGTAGATAGAACAAGATGGTAGATGGGAGAAGATTCTAGATGAAAGAAGGTAAAATATGCTAGATGGTAGAAGATGGTAGTTGGTAGAAGATGGTAGGAGATGGTAGAAGATAGTTGATAGTAAAAGATGGAAGTTGGTAGATAGCAGGAGATGGTAGATTATATAAGAAGGTAGAGGGTAGAAGATAGTTGATAGTAGAAGATGGTAGATAGAACAAGATGGTAGATGGTAGAAGGTTGCAGATGATAAATGATAGAAGACGGTTTTTTTTAATGTTTTTCCCATGGGCAACTTTATGTTGCATGCTCACGTGTGGGAAAACCATCGAATCTATTTGTGTTAGCTAGAGACAGATTAACAAAGAATATTGTGCACCGATTAGTGTTGAACTAATATTGAATTAAAATATTTATAATTCAAAATAATATACATACATTACTGTTAAGAATAAAGAATTATTTACCCTACCTACTTCATTTCTAAAATTAAATGTTACATGTTTAAGTATCAACTTTGTAATTTACTTATTTGTTACAAACTTCATAGGTTGCATTAATAATGCTGATTTTCGCTTTATCAACTTTACGAAAATTCAAATTTCAATCATTTTTATACCCGCTATAACGATTTCATGATTATTCTGCTAGTACACGTTTTAGAGTGTAAGTCACAGACCCCGGCTCCGCTTGGAGCTATTGTGCCAATAATTTATTTTACACTAAATTGTTGAAAAACATAAGTATAAATTTTTTACATTTCAAATTATCGTTTACAGATCCTAAACAAGAATAAAATTCGTTATAAATTGTTATTAATTGATTGAAAGGGCTACATACACCATAGTTTGATCTGCTAAATATTTGATTAATAGGTTGCTGTCGTCTTAAACTTGAACGACTGAAACAGAAATTTAATTTATTTAGAACTGACGGTGATGTTATAAAACCATTAATAATCCCAACAATAAAACAAAATTGTATATATTTTCTGTGGTTAGTCAAAGATGGAAGGCTGATCAAAGCTAGTCTTTGAGAATAAGGGGGAAGTAGATTTCCTCTTGACCATGGAAGAGACCAAAGACAGAAACGCAGGAACCTTTTTTGGATCGCTTCAATTCTTGTGAGTGTAACATGTATTGAGTAATAAGGTGTCCATTGTCCATACCACACAGCCGTATTCTAGAATTGGTCTTACAAAAGAAATAAATAGAAGCTTAAGAACAAAAGGGTCCTGGAAATCACGACCGAATCTTGTAATGAATCCAAAAACCCTATTGGCTTTTTTAATTATGTAATTTAAGTGATCATTAAATGTTTACTTGGGATCTAGAATAAAACCCAAGTCAGAAAACATAGAAACTTTACTTAACGGACAAGAATCAAACGTTTAGTTGTACAAAAACGGAACTTTTTTACGTGTAAAACTCATAGTTTTGTATTTGTCAATGTTTAAAACAAGTCGGTTTTTATTGCACCATTCCCTAAATATTGTTTAGTCTTCTTGTAATAATAAACAGTCAGAGGAAGATTTATACTTTTGAAAAGCTTAATGTCATCAGCATTAA
Organism: Platycheirus albimanus; assembly: GCA_916050605.2. Classification (NCBI taxonomy): domain Eukaryota; kingdom Metazoa; phylum Arthropoda; class Insecta; order Diptera; family Syrphidae; genus Platycheirus; species Platycheirus albimanus. The sequence goes on along the minus strand of OU696696.1, from coordinate 324,808,088 downwards.
TAAGGACAGACGAATTTTTTAAGATCGAAATTAAGTCATTAATAAATAAACCAAATAAAATAGGCTGCCCTGAGGGACGCAAGAATTGACAACAAATTGATTTGAACTCTCATTACGAAACAAGACACAATAACACCGATCTTTTAAGTATGATACAATCCAATTTATAAAATTGTTGTTAAATCCTTGATGTTTTAATTTTAAAATTAGTGTATTGTGACACAACTTGTCAAAGGCCTTACTAAAATCTGTAAACACACAATCGACTTGCCCATGTTTTTCAATTACATCTAAACAAAAGGACACGAAGTTAAATAAATTAGTCACAGTGGATCTCTTTTTGACAAAGCCATGCTGGCTATCACATACAATTGAACTACAATGAAAAGAAAGGACATTACTTACAATTGACTCAAACAGTTTTGGTATCACAGATGGGTTGGGGTCGAAATACTGTATGGTCAAAATTCTGTTTACAAAATACTGTATTTCAAAATACTGTAATTCAAAATTCTGCTTACACAAAATTCTGTATTTCAAAATTCTGTATTTTAAAATTCTGTATGGGCAAAATTCTGTATTGCAAAATTCTGTATTTAAACAAAATTTGTTTTGATAATGTACAAAAGTGCGCACTTTTGTACATTATCAAAACAAATTTTGTTTAAATACAGAATTTTGCAATACAGAATTTTGCCCATACAGAATTTTAAAATACAGAATTTTGAAATACAGAATTTTGTGTAAGCAGAATTTTGAATTACAGTATTTTGAAATACAGTATTTTGTAAACAGAATTTTGACCATACAGTATTTCGACCCCAACCCGTGATGGGAGCGGGTCATAATACCGGTTGTCACAATTCTGTATGACCAAAATTCTGGTTTTTTTTTTTTTGAAAATACTGTATCACCAAAATTCTGTATTTCACAATTCTGTATTTCAGAATACTGTATTTCAAAATCCTGTATGCCAAATATCTGTTTATCCAAAATGCTGTTAGTATAAAATTCTGTTTTTTTTTACAATACCACAGCTAAGCATGTGCGAGTACAACCAGCATTTGTTGCAATTAATTATGTAATGGCTCATTTAATAATGACCTTGGTATGTTAAGAACAAGAAAAACAAAATTTTAAAGAGAAAGAGACGTATAAGTACGCTAACTTGTTGTCGTCTCTATTTACATAAGTGTATGAATCCATACTTAAAAGAGGTTAAAATCTTAATTGATTCGAATATTTAATATATTTAGGTTTAAGTGCAGAAAAAATTGTCTGAACGTGTAGCTGTTGTTTTTGTTGTTGTTGATGTTTTTAATGTTGTTCATATCATTCATTTTGATGTTCTGTATTTCAAAATTCTGTATTTAAACAAAATTTGTTTTGATAATGTACAAAAGTGCGCACTTTTGTACATTATCAAAATTGGACGTCATCAATTTTTGTCCAATTAAGGTTTGGTAGATTAAAGTCACCTACAATCGAAATTTCAGCTTCGGGTTCCATAAGCGCATATATACTTTCTATGCAGGCATTTAACTTTTCATAAGCGTCATTGATTGAATTTGGAGGTATATACGCGGAGATAATAAATAAATGACCAGATTTCAACTTGATTTTAATACACAGAGCTTCGATACCTGTGGGTCGAAAGTCTTCAATCAGGCAGCACGTAAGTGAGTTCTTTATCGCAAAAAGAATTCCTCCTCCTACAATATTACAGTCTTCATCATCATGACGATCACGTCTAAGATTTGATAGGATGCATCAAAAAGCTCCGAGTCAAGAATAGAAAAATTCAGCCAAGTTTCTGTAAGTATAATGAAATCGTGGGGAAGGTTGTTTACATTTTTATAGACCATATTAGTCTTTGTCCGAAGTCCATTTACATTTTGGTAGTAGACTGATATTTGTTTGAGCTGCTCAGATGTTGATTCCGCATTGTCCGGTTTTGACGAAAAGGGATCTGGGATATTCCATGATTATTCTGTTTAGGAAAAAATTCATGTATTACTACACCTATTGGCCAGAACAAAGGCGAGCTCAATATTTGGAAATATATATGGAAATATTTAGTCACCTTTTATATACGTACCTACATTTATATTGAAGTCAAATACTTACTTACTTGCTTATGTTGGCGCCACTGGAGCGTGGTACTCCAAGGCCTTGCTGAGAATGCCCCTCCAGCCGGCTCGATCTCTAGCCTGCTGTCTCCAATTTCGTACTCCAAGTTGACGGATGTCTCCCTCTACCTGGTCACTCCATCGAAGATGAGGTCTACCTTGGCTTCTGACTCCCTCGGGTTTGGCGTTGAAGACTTTACGAGCTGGAGCGTCGATGTCCATTCGCTCTACATGGCCCAGCCATCTTAGTCTTTGGATTCGAATTTTTCTGGCTAGGCTTATGTCGCTGTACAGATCGTACAGTTCATTGTTATATCTTCTTCTCCAAACGTTGTTTTCGTGATTTACGCAGACAGGACCATAGATCGTACGCAGAACTTTTCTCTCGAAGACTCCAAGTGAATTTTCATCCGATTGGGAGAGGGTCCATGCTTCCGCACCATATAGCAGGACCGGGATGATGAGTGTTTTATACAGTGTCACCTTGGTTCTTCTCGATAGGGCTTTACTCCTCAATTGCTTACTCAGCCCAAAGAAACAGCGATTAGCAAGAGCTAGTCTGCGTTTGATTTCAGCGCTGATGTTGTACAGCAGTGCCCAGGTAGACAAATTCACTGACTACCTCGAAGTTATACCTATCAATGGTTACGTTCTGACCAAGTCGGTGGTGGGATTGGACTTTTGTTGATGAAAGCATATACTTCGTCTTCTCCTCGTTTATTTTCAGCCCCATTCTGCTTGCTGCTGACTCCATAGTAGTGAAAGCACCGGTTACTGCTCGCTTGTTCTTTCTATCACGTCTATGTCGTCAGCAAACCCAAGTAATTGTGTCGATCTATTGAAAATGGTGCCTGATGTGCTGGCATGGGTGCTCCGTATTACATTTTCAAGCACAATATTAAAACAGCTGCATGACAGTGCGTCACCTTGTCTTAGCCCTCTGGTGGTTTCGAAGGTTTCAGTAGTCTCTACCAACTTGGACGGAACAGCGAGCATTCTCCAACGTCATCCTGATAAGGCGTATCAGTTTAGCAGGGATTCTAAAGTTAGACATGGCACGATACAGTTCAACTCTATTAACACTGTCGTAGGCTGCTTTAAGATCGACGAACAGGTGGTGGGTGTCGATGTTATACTCTTGGGTTTTCTCCAGGATCTGGCGTAATGTGAATATTTGGTCGGTGGTAGATTTTCCAGGTCTGAAGCCGCATTGGTAAGGACCTATCAGGTCGTCAGCAAACGGTGTGAGACGTTCACATAAAACGCTGGACAGGATCTTATAGGCGATGTTTAAAAGGCTTATGGCTCTATAGTTCGCGCAGAGGAGGCGGTCTCCTTTTTTGTGAATCGGGCAGATGGTACTGAGATTCCGCTCATCAGGCATACTTTCCTCCGACCATATTTTAAAGATGAGTTGGTGTATGCTCCTGACCAGGTCATCTCCAGCGTGTTTATAAAGCTCCGCTTGAAGGCCATCACATCCAGCTGCCTTATTCATCTTTAGTCTGGTGATGGCTACTTTGATTTCATTTTGGTCGGGCGGGTGTAGTTCGTGGTCGTCATCTAGATTAACTGGAACAAGTTGAACTTGGGCGGGATCTTGGCTGTCATCGCCATTTAGAAACCGGTTAAAGTAGTCTCTCCAGATGGCTAACATCGCCTGCGTTTCCACTATGGTATTTCCATCCTGATCTTTGCAGGGCCCAGGGCGGCTTGTGAAACCGGATGTAGACTGTTTCACCTCGACTTCGCGTTGCTGGTGTTCTTTTTTCTTTCTCCTGAGTAGACGTTTCTCAACTTTCCTTCGCTCAACATAGAGATTTCTGGATGCTCTAGTATCTCTCTGGAGCCACGACTTGTGTGCCTCCGTTTTGGCTTTGTTTGCCTGAGCACATTCGGAGTCGAACCAGGGGTTTCTGGGGGGTGGATGTGAGAAGCCCAATACCTCTGACGCAGCACTTCTTATGGCTTGTTGACATAGCTGCCATTGGTCTTCCGGGTTCATGTCATCAGTCGAAGGATTTCTCGCAAGCTCAAGGGATACGCGGTAGGCATAGGCAGCGGCGGTCTCTTCCGATTGAAGTCCAACATTGAATTTCCTAGGTGTAGTCGGTGTTCGCCTAAGAACTTCCATGGGGATCCGTACCCTAAGTTTTGCACCGACTAGGTAGTGGTCCGAATCGATGTTTGCTCCTCGGAATGTACGGACATTCATAATGCTGGAGGAGTGTCTTCCATTAATCACAACATGGTCAATTTGGTTGGAGGTTCGACCATCTGGGGATCGCCATGTGCCCTTGTGGATGTCGGGACGTGGGAATCGCGTGCTGCTCAGCACCATATTTTTCCCGCTGCAAAATCGATGAGCCTGAGTCCGTTGTCGGAGGTGGTGTCGTGCAGGCTGTGTTTTCCGATCGTCATACCAAAGATGTCCTCTCTCCCAATTTTGGCATTGAAGTCTCCCAAGAGAATTTTAATGTCATGTTTTGGGCACTGCCCATATGTTTTGGCGAGGAGCTCGTAGAAACATTCTTTGGTAGCGTCGTCTTTCTCTTCTGTAGGGGCATGATTGCTAATTAGGCTTATGTGGTGGAATTTGGCCTTAATGCGGATCGTTGTCACTCTCTCGCTGACTTCGCGAAAGCTCAAGACCTTTTGCCTAAGTCTTCCTCTGACAGTGAATCCGCACCCAAACAAGCGCGATCTCCCATCAAGGTGGCATTTCCCATAATAGAAATTACAGTCCTCTGTAATTCTCAGGCCCGGTCCATCCCATCGCATCTCCTGCAGGGCTGTTATATCAGCGTTGAGACTGGCGAGGGTCTCGGCTAGCTGCTCGGCTTTACGCGGCCTGTTTAGCGTACGCACATTCCACGTGCATATGCGTAAATCGTTGTCCGTTTTTCGTTTGCGGGAGGGGTCGTCAACATTTTTGGTTCTTTCATCCGAGGCATTTTCTGCGGTTTTCATCACAATCGAGTTTTCCTTTCATGACCAGCTTGTGAGGCCTGTGCATGACATATAGATCTTTGTGGTGGTTTGATCTTCAGAGCGTATCTCTTTCTTCCTGCTCCTAGTTCCTGAGAAGATAACTCAGGTATCTACAACCTATGGATCCAATGGATCCAACGTTCGTCGTTAGTTCACCTTTCAGCTATCCAGCAGGCACCACTTGGAGGTGACGATACAATTTTGCCCACCAAAAGTCACATAAATCTAAGTTAATAATGAAAATGAAATAAATAATAAAACCAAAATTTAATTACCGCATAAATCATTCCACACACGCTCGAAGGAGTATTACTTACTTACTTACTTACGGTGGCGCATACAGTTCATTGTGGATCACGGCCTCAACCATCAATCCTCGCCAGCTAGGCCGGTCCCTAGCCAGTGGCCTCCAGTTGCGCACACCAAGTTGGTTGAGGTCGTTTTGATCGCGCCACTTTAGATGAGGTCTTCCAGAACTGCGTCGGCCCTCCGGGTTGGAAGGTGCGTTTTCATCCATACGCTCTACATGACCCAGCCATCTAAGCCGCTGAATTTTCAGCTTCTTAACCAAGTCAATGTCGCTGTATAGCTCGTACAGTTCGCCATTGAATCTTCTCCTCCATACTTCATTGATACATACAGGACCGAATATCACCCGAAGAATCTTTCTCTCAAAGCACCCCAGCCTGTATTCATCCGATTGTGTTAGTGTCCACGCTTCTGCCCCATACAGCAGGACTGGGATGATAAGGGTCTTGTAAAGTATCTATTTGGTCCTTTGAGAGAGGGCTTTGCTACTAAGATGCCTTCTAAGCCCGAAGAAACAGCGATTGGCAAGAGTGATTCTTCGACTGATGTTGTTCTAAGAGGTTATAGTGGAACCCAAATAGACAAAGTCCTTGACAACCTCAAAGTTATATCTGTCCATTGTGACGTTTTGTCCGAGCCTACGGTGATGATCTTCTTCACTCGAGGACAGCATATACTTTGTTTTATCTTCGTTTACAGCCAGAACCATATTTGCCGCCTCCAAATCACTGACTTCGTTCTTCCAATAATGTCAATATCATCAGCATAGCCAAGTAATTGAACGGATTTAAAAAAAATCGTACCACTGGTGCTGACATGCGAGTTGCTTACGATTGCCTCAAGAATGATGTTTAACAGGTTACATGACAGTGCGTCACCCTGTCGTTAGCCTTTCTCGACATTAAATGAGTCGGTGGTGTTCTTACCAACCTTGACGGAGCAGCGCGAGTTCTCCATAGTCATCCTGCACAATCTAACGATTTAAGCAGGGATGCCAAGAAGTGACATGGCTCTGTATAGCTCATTCCTGTGCACGCTGTCATAGGCGACTTTAAAATCGATAAAAAGGTGGTGAGTATCGATCTGGAATTCTTGGGTCTTTCCCAAGATCTGCCGAAGTGTGAAAATTTGGTCGACGGTTGACTTACCGGACCTGAAACCACACTGATAAGGGCCAATCAGTTCACGTGCGAAAGGGTTCAGACGTTCACACAGAATGGCCAACAAGATTTTATATGGACTTATACCTCTGTAGTTGGGGCAGCTTAGAGTTACTCCTTTCTTGTAGATAGGGTACACAATGCTGAGGTTGAGATTGTACAGATAAGTTGGTGTCTGCTCCTCACCAAGTCATCTCCCGCTCTTATGAAGAGTTCAGCCGTAAGGCCATCCGCTCCAGCAGCCTTGTTGGACTTTAGTTTAGATATTGCTACCCGAACTTCCAAATCGAATGGATCATTATGCCTGACAGCGATTAGTTGGATCTCTTTGCCTTTTAACAGTCTGCACAAGTAGTGTTCTTTTCAAATTCTCAGCACCGACTGTGTATCTACTACGACATTCCCACTCTCGTCTCTACATGCTTCCGCTTGGGCGTTGTAATCCTTGGACGAATGTTTTACCCTTTGGTGATCTTTCGAACATTGCTTCTGCCGTAGCAGATTCAACTATGCATTTTTCCAGTTCTCTCTTTTTCCTTCTGAAAAGCTGATGCTCCTCCTTCCTCTTTTGCTGGTATACCGCACGGGAAGCGCTCTTGGCAGCTCTGGTTCTGGCATTCAGAACTGCATGATAGGCTTCGTCTTTGGCCAAGTGTGCGAGTCTGCACTCATCATCGAACCAGGTGTTTCTTTGTGTTCGCCTAATGAAACCCAAAACATCCGTAGTTGCGGTTTTGATGGCCATTTTGCAATGTTGTGACTGGGCCTCTGGGTTTGGCGCAGGAGCCAAGCTTGTCGAGAGATAAGAGAAGACATGGTTAGCAAAGGTTGTGGCGGTCTCTTGCGATTGTAACTTCGCAGCATCAAACTTTCTCACAGTGGATGTTCGATTCTGCGGTCTAATGGAGATCCGCATTCGCACTTTAGCTACAATAAGGTAGTGGTCCGAGTCTATGTTGGCTACTCGGAAAGTGCGGACATCCATGACACTGGAGGCATGTCTGCTATCAATCGCGATGTGGTCAATTTAGATGACGGTATTTTGATCAAGAGACCGCCAGGTCCCTTTGTGTATATTGAGGTGTGGGAAGTATTTGCTAGCTGAGATGACACTTCGCCCCGCAGCAAAGTCGATTAGCCTGTGTTCGTTACCGGAAGTGTTGTCGTGCAGGCTATGCTTTCTGACTGTCGAACCAAAGTTACCCTTTTTTCCGATTTTGGCGTTGAAGTCACCAAGAATAATCTTAGTGTCGTACTTCGGGCATTCATTATACGTCTTTTCGAGAAGATCGTAGAATTCTTCTTTGAATGCGTCATCTTTTTCCTCCGTGGGGGCGTGGGGGCAGATCAGCGAGATGTTGCTGAATTTGGACTTAATGCGGATTGTGACAATGCGTTCGCTTATGCCACGAAACCCTAAGACTTCTTGCCTAAGCCTTCCTCTTATCACAAATCCGCATACAAATAGCCGCTGTTTTCTTGTCCTGTAGCACTTGCCGTAGTAAATGTCACAGTTTTTATCCTCCTTGTGCCTTCACCATCCCATCGCACTTCTTGGATGGCTGTGATGTCGGCTTTGACACCATCTAAGGCTTCCACTAATTGTTCGGCTGCACGTGGTCTGTTAAGGGTCTGGACATTCCACGTGCAAAACCGAAATTCGTTGTCCTTGTTTTGTTTGCTAGGGTCGTCATCAGTAGGGTCATCCATATCCGAGGCAGTTGGTTGTTTCGGAACAAAAAGTTTTTTACGTGGTAAGGAAGTTACCCCGACGCACAACCCCAAACCTGGAGGACCAGGCCCTATGCTGCTCTCCTTGGACAAAAGGAGCTGGAGAAATCCAGATTCAGTAACCCACTACGATAATGCGAGAGTTACCGTTGGTCCTACATGGGCTCATCCGCCACCTTCTCTATTTCCCTACCCTGACTAATAGTAGTGAAAGGACCCAAAAACCTGAGCTCCGAATATGTCATAGTAGCTCAATGGGGTGCCTACCATGCTGACTGTAAGCGTCGCCGTTGGTTCACTTAATTGGAAGCTCATCTGCCGCTCGCTTGCTTTCTGAGGGGTTCGTACAGCATAAACTGCTACCCAACAAGATAAACAGACTAGCTTTATGGCAGGGCAATTATAGTGTTGCTATTTTTTCTGTGTTCAACACTCGCGCTTATAAGTTTAGCAAGTCAAGTCCGGGTGAAAGACCAGTACCCGATGGCTACCATCAATTGCTGCGTATGAAACAGTTGCAACGCTGGGCATCGCCAGGTTGATACCAATCAGGGTCTTCCCTATTCATACAGCACACAGCAATCGAATTAGTATTACGAGGCAAAAAGGCGCATAATGAACTTTCCCATGATGTCCGTAGTACGAGGGAACGATTCCAAGTTAAAAGAAAATCATATCGAAACATAACAACTGCCACGATCAGGAGTAAGTCAAGCGATCTGCGACCTTATTTACCATGGAAGTGTTTGGTGATGAATGGCTTGTTCTACTAGACTCTGGAGCGAGCATTTAATGTATGGGTACTAACATATTGGAATACCTTGAAGTCAAAAACGTAAATATTAAAAGTTTCGTCCTCGGTTTCCACAGCAGATGAACAGGACATTGTGGAACTGGTCAAGACGGATGTGTTTTACCATTGTATATATAAACTATAGTACTATCACCTGAGGTGCGCCATCTATCGATGAAAAACTAAGCTCGAGAATACCATGGGAAGCAACAACAACAATTAAAATGGTGGAAATTGTTGTTGTTGCTTCCCATGGTATTCTCGAGCTTAGTTTTTCGTCGATAGATGGCGCACCTCAAGTGGGAATACTATAGTTTATATATACAATGGTTTTACAAAGGTACAAGCACAACAGTGGGCTTTTTTACTGTCCCTACCTTATGGCAACACCTTTATTTAGGTGTGGACTTTTGGAGCAAATTCCAATTAGCTCCACACACAATCTTCGGAGATGAGTGTGAGACGTATCATTGAAACACAAATCAGTGATACGTTTTATTTTTTCACTGACAGGTCGATTATATAGCAGTCATTAAAATAGTCATCATGGAAAACAATTTAATTCACACAAGAACCAACATATTGAGGTTAGAGTTGATCATTGAAAGTAAAAGTGATGTATAAGAACACAATGAAAATTGAACATAATCAGTGGAATGATTGTAATCCATATGACAGGAATGAAAATCAGCTGTACAGTGAAAGCAATTTCTGTCAGTTAAATAATAAAATTGGATTTTAAGAGAAGTGTTAATAAATATACATATGTATAATATTTTTTGCATTAAACAAAATTCTGAAAGTCATTATCTTTTGCTTGGTACCAATAAAACACAGTTCTGTTTGTTAAATCGTCTTAAAATCACAACTAAAAAGGTTCACAGATGCATTTCAATGAAAGCTATAACTGGCCCCTTACCGTGCTTAATCCCTGATGAGGCGCGTAATTCCTTCAGCGTTAAGAGACAAAGTTTTCTTCTATTTAGATGACCTGTTAGTAGTCTCTAAGTCTTTTGGAGAACATATCAATATTTTGAAAATCATCAGCGAAAGATTGACCGAAGCGGGACTGAGTCGTGCGTTCGTTTTCTCCAGATGATTATTATGTCAAAATCAAGTGTTGAAGTGTAAAAGATTGCAACGATTGTATAAAATTTTATTTAAAAACGATTTTTGTTGTTCTGTCAAACACTGTTTTTTTGTTAAACGTAGTAATAAATAGCTTAGCAACAAAAAGTCCTCGAGCCATGCGGTTTTCAGTGTTTTACTTAGAACTAAAAAGAACATAATTTTGATTACAAAAACAATATTTAATTACTTAAAATTTTGAAACAAATTAGTTTGAAATTTTTTTTCGAAATTTTGAGTTTGAAAATTATTTTTTCTCAAGTGGTTCACGAGAATAACTTTACCTTTGAAAAAACAGATTTTTGGCCTTACAATTTTTTTGCATTGTAAGAGTTCCGGTTATTTTATAATAGTTTTTTTTTTCGAATACAAGTAATTTTCCAGAAAATTGCACCTCCCGGCTAAACAGAGGTTTATAGCCCCCCCCCCCTCCCATACGATTTTGTTCTTGTCTTCTCGTTCTGTTACAAAATTACACAAATGAGTTAATTTTAATTTTTTTCATTTTTTCGTACTTTGTTTGGAATTTTCCCCATGTCCGTCACACCAAATTGCTCCCAGAAAAACTTTTTTCCCTAAGGGGCCAGTTATAGCGATACGGAAAACCAAACCGAAAAAATTTTCAAATGGAAAATTTGGTATAGTATAATCAGACTTAAAACACAAATGCTACACTGCTCGATGGCAACCAACTCAGCGAACTTATTTTGCAAATAAAAATTTGAATTGAATTTGTACTTTTTGTTAAAAATGTCTTTAATCATTTTTCTGTAATACGTATAAAAGAAAAATAAAAAAATACCTTTTGAACAAAAAGTATTTGTTCAATTAAAATTGTTATGAACAAAAAAAAATTCTCTGCATTGATTGCCATCGATCAGTGTAGCATTTGTCTTAAAAGTCGAATCAGAACATACAAAATTTTTCATTCGAAAATTTTTCCGGTTTGGTTTTCCGTATCGCTATAACTGGCCCCTAATAAATCAAAGGCTTTCTATTGAAACGACTTACAACATTATATATGTGTCTTGAATTATTTCATTTTTTCTATTTTCGTCACACTTTTGTGTAAAATTTTCCCCATGTTCACCACACCAAAATTTCTTGTCTAAATCCTTAAAAGCTTTCTTTTGATATGCCTTACTACATTATATAAAATGACTTAGGTAATTCATTATGTCGTTGGCTTTCGGTCTATTAGGTTTATATATATAAAGAAGAGTGAGAACGTTCAAACGACCCTAAGGAAAGAGTTATAGTACTGGTGAGCTGTACGGGAGATGGGGAAAGAGGGAGCAGTCGTGAAAGGTTCTAATTAGAAGCAAAGGGGATTGAGAATCCTGATATGGAAGGGTTAGTCATTCTTTAACCAGATAATCAAATATTTTTTTTTCTCTCTCTGTTTTGAAAATAACTTCTGAAAAATCTTTTTTTTTAGTTAACATAAGCTTCTTCTCGCAACTATTGAACATCCAGATGACTAAAACTTATGTCATCGTGAATGTAATGTAGGGGGTGCCTGTATTAATACAGTGTCTTCATTTTTCAGTGCATCTCTCCGTTACAGATGGTACCAATCGTGTGTAGGACTTTCAATGTCTCACGACCCACCTTTGTGGGCGGTTGAAGATTCATAAGGTCTCCATTACAGATGACAGTTTAGGCTCTATCCGTATGGGGAATAATGTACTTTGTCCACGCTAATAAAGATGTACATAGATGGTCTTATGGGAGTTTCCTTTTTGGGCATATACTTATTGTATGTGAATTTGTTATATCTCAAATATATATGTTGTATAACTCGTCAAAGTATATGAAACATTCCATTACGGATGGAAGTTTTATGTATCTATCGAACCATTTTTACGTTACATTGCTCGTTGTATGGGAGCAGGCACGTAGCCAGAGGAGATTCAAAACAAAATATTAGAATTATGATCAGTTCATTTCTTATATCCTTCGATTATTTTTTTCAAATACATAATATAAACATTTATTAAAGTATCATGTCTTCAGATCAATAATTTATGTAAGTAGTGAGGAACTGATAAATGAATGTGTATAGGTAAGTATAAATCATAGTAGGCAAGTTCGAATTTCGTTTAAAAATAACTCTTAGAGCCAGTTGTGCAATCGTGGTTCATCCTCGGATCAAAATTTAAAAAAGATTTACCTCGGTTCGTTTTTGCAAACTACTACTGCTAGTTATGCTACTTTTTTTTTGATTAATTTGTTTTTTAAACATGAATATACAAAGTATTTTTTTTATTGGTTGTCATACTTAATCACTTATATTTGTTCACCTGTTTGTTTTTATAGAGATGAAAATTGTTTTATGAACTAAATAGCACAGCTATCGTTATGAGAATTTTGTCCGTTACGTTGACAGTTAAAATGTTATTCAAATAAAAGTAGGTACTCACCGAACTAATATTATGAACTATTTTGACCCAAAATATTCAATGAAAGTAGCCGTTTTTGAGTGAACTAAAAAAAACAGATTTTCGTGACATTTGACCTTGAATAACTTGTAGCGCAGACGCGAGACTTGAATTTTGAGACAACTTTTAGAACACCAAAACGAAGGTGTGGACTTTCATAAAATTTCCGCTCAAAGTTGTGTATAAGTATAAGTTTTTGAAATACCTCAACTCGCCCTCAAGAGAAAATTCTCGGTTTTTTCTCTTTAAGGCGTGTCGCCTTGAAGTCACCCCGAAGTCGATCTTGGTATTTACCTGGGGCGAGTTGTAACGAATCTGCTTTTGAAGTGACTTTTGCTGTCAAGCATTTCTTGTGTATTTGTCTTTTGTAGGTATTTGATTTTTCATATATTTTTTTTCGAAAAAAGTAAAAGAAATGCAAGTGAATTCATTTATTTTGATGAAAGTAAATACAAATCGAACAAATAAAGCCAAATGGAAACTTTTGATTTTGTGCGTTGTGAAAAATATACAAACAGCAGCCCTAATGCGATTTTTGAGAACGAGTTTTTTTTTACTTTTATTAAAATACAGTCCATAATAACGTCATCAAAATACAATCCATCACATTCAAGGCACTTATTTAGAAAAAAATAAATTTACTATTTCGTATACGCTCGGATTATCATGGAAAGACCGTCCATGATTTCGGTTTATCTTTAGTATATAGAAAAATATAAATTTCTTCTGAGACACCTAGTTCAATAGTACAATACCCAATACCCATATGTATTAAGGTTTTAAACACAATGTCTAGTTAACGTTTCAGTCAGCACCAGTAAAGCACATTTTTTATAAAAATTGTGTTTTCGAAAAACTTTATCCGCAACTTAGGTTCGTAATATTTTTATATTGAATGTTGATATTAAGCTTCATATTTTGTTTATATAAAATCGTTAATAACATTGTGTGTTGTCTTGATTTGTATAGATGCACGTATTCCTAATAACCGTATTCTTGAAAAAAATACAACCAAAAATAAAACATTCATGTAGTTTTTTAATTTTTTTTTTTTGGTTACAGGGTGATTCACGAGCGTTGTGCCAAAAAGCTAGAGCATGTAGGTTGAGTTGAGACAAGAAAAAAATCGTATGGGAGGGGGGTCTATTCCCCCCGTTTAGCCGGGAGGGGCAATTTTCTGAAAAATTGACTTATTTTGTAAAAAAAAATATTAAAAATCAACGGCTTCGTTCAAAACACCGTGTTATACCTTTTTGGAAAGCCAAAAACTTCTTCTTTCATTTTGTTTTTAAATTAAATTGTTTTAACGAATAGTTTAAAAAATATAAATTTTCAAACTCAAAATTTAAAAAAAAAATTTAAAAATATTATTTTAAAACTAATTTTTTTCATAATTTTACGTAATTAAGTATAATTTTTGTTCTCAGAATTCAATGCTCCCATTAATCTTTAATCTAACACTGGAAACCGTATGGCTCTACGACTTTTTGTTGCCAAGGTATTCAAAAATAACCGAACCTACTCCTACTACTCCTTCAAAATTTTGAGTTTGAAAATTTATATTTTTTAAACTATTCGTTGAAACAATTTAATTTAAAAACAAAATGAAAGAAGAAGTTTTTGGATTTCCAAAAAGGTATAACACGGTGTTTAAACGAAGCCGTTGATTTTTAATATTTTTTTTTACAAAATAAGTCAATTTTTCAGAAAATTGCCCCTCCCGGCTAAACGGGGGGGAATAGACCCCCCCTCCCATACGATTTTTTTTCTTGTCTCAACTCAACCTACATGCTCTAGCTTTTTGGCACAACGCTCGTGAATCACCCTGTATGTATATGTACAGAATTACTTCTTCGAAATTAAACAAACCCCTCCCAAAACAAAATCCTGGCTACGGGACTGTATGGGAGCCACCATTTAAGAAAATGTAACTGGAAAAAATGCTCGCAAATCTTATGCCCTTTGGCAATACGCGACCAGATAATGTTACCTCATCAAATATAACCATAAATTGATTTACACATCCAACTGGCACCAATGAGGAGGTTTCATCCGGCAGGAAGTGCCGGATAGCTACAGGAATATTCTCTGCCATTAATTCAGTAATTTTGCCAAATATTTTGTTGTTGCCATCAGTGCTGGATAGTTACGCGTAACTTTGAAATTTTAATTAGTTACACGTAACTAAATGTAACTAACTATAACTAATAGAATTTTTCAAAAACAAAAACTCACATTTTATGTTAAATTGAAATTTAGAAGTTCCGTCCACAAATCCGATCGAATGACGATTGACTACACTGTTTTACGGCAAAGCTGGATGATTGATATTGCCGTCGGGCCAGTTGCCAGCTGTGGCCACGGCAACCTGGCAAGGAATACATTTTTAAATTACTATATTTCTGCACACACAAAAAATTTAAAAATAATAAAACCAAATAGATAAGTAAAAATCTATTGTATGCTTTTAGAATATAATATTTTATTAGATTTCCTTTTCATCAGGAACATAGTAATTTCAATATGTATTCCTTGCCAGGTTGCCGTTGCCCTTGCTAATAAAAGAATTTTGTCAATTATAGTCGATTGGGATTCAGGATGAAATTTCTGTTAATTTTGTATTTAATATTTTCTTATAGGAAAGCAATTAGTTCACCAAAAACAAAGATATGAATAGGTAAGAAAAATGGAGATAAATGTAGATAAAGAATGCTTATAACATTTTATTTCACTTTCTTTTTCAACAGATGGAACAATCCCATTTATCTGGACTTTTCATAAATACCCCTAAAAAATCAAAACAGTATATTGGTTCGTTGTTTTTAACATTATTTTCTTCTAATTAAAAGTGCAAGTTGTAATATCTCAATTGAATTCTCGCATCAAATTAATGTGAGTTGTTTAGTTGGTTGAGAATTTAGTGTTTGATAATTTTGATGTTATTGTCAGCTAATTTAGGAGTCAAGATCGTACGTCCTCTTAAATTTGTGTAAATTTTTGTATTTATTAAATTGTACATTTTCAGGTTGCTTCAACTTGGATCCTAATCGTGGCTTGGACATAATTGTAAAGTCTTTCGAAATTTCCAATTCCCTTCTTCCAATTTTTCCGTTGCAGTACGGAAATTTCTCTTGTTTTTGATAACCTAAGAACAAAGAACCAGCTTATGACAAAATACATTTTTTAAATTAATTATATTACTTACTGAGTGTCTATGTAGGAAGTATCAGTTTGAGTACCATTGTGGGAACAAGAAACACCTGTTTGTGTACCACGATTTAGACACAAAGTTTCTGTTTGCGTACCTGTTGTTAGTAATGTGGAACTGCCAAGAAAATGTGTTTCCATTTCATCTACATTTTCCAAATCATTACTGGTAACGAAAGGTGTTTCCGGGCTTTTTTCGCTAAATTCATAGCCTTTTGTTGGTGTAACTTGAGTGGTGTCCAAATCCGAAGCAGATAAAGTATTTGCAACAACATTTTCTTCAGAATCAACATTTATTTCCTTGAGCGTTTGATTTTCGGTTTTGTAGTTATTGACAATACACATTTTCTTTTTAATAACTTGTTGGTAAATAGATATTTCAAAATATGTATTTTATTTGATTCGTAAGAATTGCCTGGCTTTCTTTTTCATCCTTATTTGATGCAAAGTAGGTTCTTTCTCGTTTTCGAAAGGCAAACCGAGAGAAGGAATCACATTTGGCAACAAGCGAATCGCCTGCGAAAGGCCATGCTCTTCCAAAATTTCGTTGTTTGGAACAAAATCTGAGTCCTGCAAATGTTTGCTGCAAATCCTTGAATTTTTTGGCGCGAACTTGTCTCTTCGGCGACATAAAAACACCCACTCTTTGCACACTTTTGCGTTTTTTGGAAAATTGAAAAATGATATTTTAATTTCCGAATTTTTCTTATTGTTGTTAGAATTACATCCAAAAACTGCACACCTCATGTTTATAAATATTTTGTTTTATCTTTTTTATTAAATATATGCTTATTTATATAAATTTAACCACTTAACACACTCACTTAAAAAAAAACCACGAGATCTCTATACTATTTTTACATGAAAACAAGTCAAAGTGTCTCCAGCGCCAGCCATTTTTCTTTATTTTGACAGATACGCAGAAATATGCAAAAATGAAAACGCTAAAGACATTCGGGCGTTTTCATAGATGATGTTTAAGTTGTTGCTAAGAAAAACTGGAGTTTACCTGATGAAGTTTCCATAAGCTAAACTCCAGTTTAGCTTAGCAACAACTTAAACATCATCTATGAATACGCCCCATTACCTTTAATATGGTGTACTGTGCTTTCAATTAGCCAATGTAATGTTACATTTTATTCGATGTCAGACTTCCCAGGACTGAAGCTGCATTTATATTATAAACTAATGGTCCGTGGTGTTCACATACAAAACTCAATTTTTTTTTAAGAAGAAGTTCCACATTTTGAATTAATTGATTTACATATATATATAACAAGTTAAATTTTATTTCCTTATTTACTAAAATCTTTATTTGAATAAAGTTATTTGTACGTATAAAAATCATTCCAGTAATTTTTGAGGAAACATATGAATACAAGGATTCTAACTTTAATTGTAAGGCCATTTATGTGTACCTATAATCGCAAAAAAAGCTAAGTCCATTTCCAAAAGAAGCATCGTGCATGCTTCTCTTCAAATCGTTACTTTTCCTAATTTTGTGGTTTACAATCCCCTCGTGCTGCCGTTTTTCTTAGGCCCGTTTTATCAAAGGGAACTTTAAAGTCACTCCGCAGCTTCCAACATATATGCTGTTGGGCTTAGACCTTAGAGGCTTTTTTGTTCGTATGATACACTGCCCGACAACCGATTAGCGCCCCTATGTGCTTCTTGTTTTTGGAGTTTAATATCAGCTTCTCTACTCAACCTTTTGAAACGAATTTTTTACCAATGAAAGTTTATAAAATTATACGAAAATTATGGTGGTAACTCAATGAATAACATTTTAACAGAATTTTAAAGAATTGAATAAAAAAAATCCCTTTTTTGTGACATTTTTGATTAGCGCCTCCTCTTGAAAATGCCGAATATCGTAAGAAAATGGGTAGAAAACATTTTTTATTTGTATTCCATACATAAATAGCTTGTTTATAAAAGAATAAATAATGAGTTGCACTGAAAAAATTATTATTCTTAAGAGCTAAGAATCGCGTTCATACACCGAAATTCATTAAATTTAAAGCCAAATACATACAAATTATGCACGAATTCTTAAAAAAAAAGTAGCTTTATGATCAAGTCTTAAAATTAATGAATCTGCTTTCATAAAAAATTTTGTATGGAGATTAAATTTATGAAATATTTTAAAGAAACTTTTCCTAAGTGTATGTAAAATTCATACGCCTCTCAAGTTTAATTTTTTTATGAAAAGGCATCACTTTTAAGAATTTTTTCATATATTGTATGTATAAAATTCTACTCTTGTATGTATAAGTGTAAATGCATTAATCTTATGCATTTTTCTTAGGGTTTAAGTAATTAAGCTTAGGAAATATTTTTAAGAACTTTTTCATAAACGTAAATGTACCTACAATTCATACGTCTTTTAATTTTAACTTTTTTTGAGAAAGCATCACTTTTAAGAACTTTTTCATAAAATTCAGCACTTTTTCATATATTGTATGTATAAAAGTCATCTCTTATATGTTTAAGTACAAATGCATAAATGTTATGCATTTTTTCTCAGAACATTAATTTTGTGTGTCTGATGTTCAATAAAGGTAGTTCCACACTATCCCACAGTGTATTACGACATGTCAAAAAAAAAAGTGTGATGGAATGTGTGATGGTTTTACATTAAATCCTAAAAAAAAATTTCAGATCTAAACACATGTCAAATCGTATGAGATCTGCGCTGTCATATTCTGTTTTCACACTATTATACACTTGTTACATCAGACATTTTTGACATGTCGTAATACACTGTGGGATAGTGTGGAACTACCTTAATTGTTATCTATACACATAAATAAAAATGAAGTGTCTGTTCGTAATTTCAAAATATCAGCTATTTACTAAATGTATATGTAGGTATATAAAATTTTTGTCTGTCTGTCTGTTTGTTCCGGCTAATCGCGGAAACGGCTGGACCGATTCTGACGGGATTTTCACTGGCGGATAGCTGAAGTTGGAAGGAGTAACTTTAATTACCAGTATAGGAGGCGCTGCCGTCGCAATTTTCAAAAATTCTTGTTTATGGACCGATTTTGACGGGACTTTCACTGGAGGATAGCTGGCGTTGTAAGAAGTAACTTAGATTATTTTGATTACTCATCCAGGTGAATTTTTAAAAATTAGATTTTGAATGAAAGTAGCGATTATGGGAGTATTTAACAATTCTTGAACCACACCCTCCTATACGTAGCCAAGGAATACAAACACAAAATTTTCATCTTCTCACTTCAAAACTGTGACCGATAGCTAGTAAACATTAATGCAGATTAAAATTATAAACGTAAACGCCCCACCTTAAGCAAGGAAACGCCCCTTAAAAGTGGGCATGTCCTTAACTTTTGTTAAAAAAATATAAAAAAAACTCCTGAGGTTTGATTTTTAGTCGATTTGTATAAGCATATGTGTAAGACTACAGCTGAATCGAGTAGTTTTTTAACAATCTTACTCGAATAGAGGCATTTTATAAAAATAACGCCCTTAAAAGTGGACGTATTGACAAAATAAAATAAAATGCACGACTGGGTCGCACGAACTTGCTCTAATGTGTGACAGTGGTTTAGGGGCTTGAGATTTTGATAAAAATAAAATTTTCAAAATTCTTAAATAAATACTTAAACTAATTTGAGCTGAAAAAAAAGTACGCCATTTTATTTCTTGGAAAAATTTTGATTTATGAGAAAAAATATCTATGGAGCGGTTTTTGAGAAAAAAATTTTTTTTGAAAAACTTTTTGAAAAAAAATTTCAAAAAAAATTTAAAAACGCCAGTTCATAGGTATTCAGCAAATACATTTATTTAAAAATTTTAGAAAAAAATTTAATAAGCCGTTTTCAAAATATGTATATATTTAAAAAAAAAAATGCTTTTAAAAATACAAAAAAATATTTTTCAAAAATATTGGTATGCAATATAAATTGAGCTACCTACAGCTATATGTGTGTGAAATTTCGGAAGAATAGGTTAAGTCGTTTTCGAGATAGTCGAAAGCAAAAAAAACGGTCCTGTGGAAAGTACCGTTCTTAGCCATTTTTTAAAACTTTTTTTTTCAGCCATATTATTGGTCGTACCTAAAAAGCAACACCGATTTTTTTAAATCGAAATCGTTAGAGCCATTTCTGAGAAAACTAAGCTTTAACGTAACGGTTGTATGTCAGGTACCGTTATTTTTTAAGCTAAAAAAAAATTTCAATTTCCCCTCTGTACAATACCTAAAAAAAGTCTATATACCAAGTTTGAAGCAATTCGGGCCACCCGTTTGGGCTGTAGGTCTCTATACATACGGACAGACAGACAGACAGACATACAGACGGACAGAATTTTTAGACCATCTTTTTTCGTCTTCTCTATCATCGTAATGTCAAAAAACCGGGTTTTGAAAAAAACCGACCGATTTTGAATTTTTTTTAACCTACAAAACAGTACAAGAAATCGGATGGCTATGCTTTAACTATAGTGATTTTCAAGTGATTAATTAGTTAGGTTTTTAGTTTTTAATGACTTTTTTATTTCAAATAATTAATTTATAATGATTTAGTGATCTAAGTCTTATTGGTTTGGCTCAAAGCTGTCTACCAGGTTGACGTTGACAATAATAAATATCTTAAAAAAAAAAAAAAAAAAATTAATTTACAAATCGAATTAAAAATCTCCCTCTAAAATTCGCTTCCTATATCGAAGTGCAGCTACAGTATAATTGTATAAGGCATCCCATCCTTTTTCGCCGTTTAGAATGCTCAATGCTTCACTTTCTTTGAAGGTTTTTTCACCGAACACCGTAACACGAAGTTCCTTTAAAATTGGACAAATAGTAAGGAAATGTAAAATATCTTCCCTAGTGTTCATGTTGCAAAATTCGCAAAATATTGGTAGATCCGTACGGTGGGGTAGGTTAGGTTAGGTTAGGTTAAAGTGGCTGTTGGCTGAAAAGACCAACACACTTAGTCCATAAGAGGACCGTTGTGATACCACGAGTTTGGGGTGTTCCCCCCTAGTAACTCAGAACCAGTTTGTGCTTCTAATGAATTTTAAAAGAGAGTTAGTGTCCACGTTAGACAGATCACTACTATCGTTGAAGAAGTATGCTCCCAGATATAGTTTCCTTTTGTGAGCTAGTGCAGGGCATGTACAAAGAAGATGGGCAATTGTCTCTTCCTCCTCTTCGTCCATACAACTTCTGCAAAAGTCGTTTGCGAACACGCTAAGTCTTATGGCGTGTCTACCTATGAGGCAGTGTCCTGTAATGACACCTATAATGGAGCTAATGTGCCGTCTGCTCAGAGAGATCAAAGTCTTAGAGCGATTCGAATCCAGCTTTGGCCAAATCCGTTTTGTCGCTAGACATGTGTTGCCACTTGTCCACCTAAGATTAGTTCTATCCATAGCTTTTTGCCTTAGCAAAAGTTTACATGTAGCGATGGGAATACCCAGGTAACTGTGTTCAGTTAATATAGGTAGTGTTGTTCCTTTTTTGGCAAGTTCGTCGGCCTTACAGTTCCCTGGAATATCTCTGTGCCCTGGCACCCAGCAGAGGTGAATGTTAAACTAAACTGTTCCGTCATCTCTCTAAGAGATGATCGACAGTCGAGAGCTGTTTTAGAGTTATAGGAGATGGAATCCAGGGACCTCAGCGCGGCTTGGCTATCAGAGAAAATGATGATATCCTTAGAAGATATCACGTTTTCTTTAAGCCAAGATAAAACCTATTTAATTGCCATTAGTTCCGCCTGGAACACGCTACAATGGTTTGGTAGACGGAAGGAGAGACTAAGATTTAGTCTATTAGAGTATACACCTCCCCCCACCCCATCATTTGTTTTCGACCCATCGGTAAAAAACTGAATTTGATCGTCGTCCTGGAAGGCATTTTCCTCCCAGAGTGATCTAGAGGGTATGCTTACCTGGAAGTTTTTATCAAAATGAAGTTGGGATGTGGAGTAGTCTATGTTACTTTGGGGAATACTGAAGGTGTTCAGTATGTTAGCATGGCCATAATTATTATTTTTCCATATAGAGATCGCCTTCAGGCGAATTGCTGAGCAAGCAGCGATTTGCTTGCTGAAAATATCTAGGGGTAGCAGGTTGAATAGTATTCCTAGCGCTGCAGAGGGAGTAGTGCGCAGCGCACCGCCTATACACAGGCAGGCGGTACGTTGGACTTTACTGAGCTTAGCACTATTAGACGCTGTGTCTAGGGCAGGCCACCAGACGACCACCCCGTAAGTGAGAATCGGTCTTATCACCGATGTGTATAGCCAATGCATAACATGGGGCTCTAAACCCCATTTATTGCCGATGGCTTTTTTGCAAGAGAAAAGGGCTACTGTGGCTTTCCTTACTCTTTCTTGTATATTGGGTTTCCAGCTTAATTTCTTGTCCAAAATAAGACCCAAGTATTTTGCTTCGTCAGAGAATATAAGACTTATACCATTAATAGATGGAGGGTCGACGTGTGGAATTTTATATTTCCTTGAAAAGAGGACAAGTTCAGTTTTGTGGGGGTTAACACCTAGTCCACAACGACTTGCCCAATTTGTGAGCTTATTGAGTGCAGATTGAAGAAGTTCACATAAGGTGCTGAGATGCTTTCCTGAAACGGCTATAGCAATGTCATCCGCATAGGCAATCACATTGAATCCCCCCTCTTCCAGTATTATTAACAGTTCATTTACCACTAAATTCCAAAGGAGTGGAGATAGGACACTACCTTGTGGCGTACCTCTACTAACAGATCGTCTTGCGGATGTTACACCCAGTTTTGAGTTGATCACCCTACTTATAAGCATTTGGTCGATCAGTTTACCAAGTGAGCCATCTACCTTCAGACCTGAGAGTGCATTAGCGATTGCAGATGTGTCGACGTTGTTAAAAGCGCCTTCTATATCGAGGAAAGCCACCATTGTGTATTCCTTGTGATGGAGGGAGTATTCGATAGTGCGGACAAGTGAATGTAGCGCAGTTTCTACCGATTTCCCTTTGCAGTAAGCATGTTGAGACATCGACAAAAGTTTAGTATCAATGTTATTGCGTAAATATATATCAATCAGACGTTCTAAGGTTTTCAGAAGGAATGATGATAGGCTTATGGGTCTTACTCGTAGATCTTTAGGGTTGGTTTGGGAGCTTTTTCCCGTTTTTGGTATGAACACTACTTTAACTTCTCTCCATGACCGGGGAATGTGAACCAGTTCCAAACAGCTTCTCATAATATTTTCCAACACAGGCAGAATAATATCTGAAGACTTCTGTAGTTCAGCGGGTATTATGCCATCTGGCCCAGCAGACTTGTAAGGCTCGAAGCTGTTCAGTGACCAAAGCAGTTTGTCCCTGTTGATCAGACCTTCAGGGATATTTTGAATATTTGACCTATTAGAGTGAATATTACTGATATCAGAGGAACTACCAGGAAAGTGGGTATCTAGTAGTAAATTGAGCGATTCCTTGCTTGATGTCGTCCAGGAGCCATCAGGTTTTTTCATAAAACTTGGTACTACTGGGTTTGTTGAGAGAACTTTTCTAAGCCTTGATGCTTCAGAGACATTTTCGATCTTACCACAAAAATTTCTCCAAGACATTCTTTTAGATTTCCTAAGTTCTTTTTTGTATTTTGGAAGGGATTTCTTGTATGATTCCCAGTCCGATTCGTTTCTTGAGCTTTTGGCTTTGTTAAACAGTTTACGACTGTTTCTCCTAAGCGGTTCTAGTTCTGTATTCCACCAGAAAGGCTTCTTCTTGCCTCTTGGTGTTATGAGAGGACAAGAGGTTGCCAGAGCATTGTTGAGGGCCAATGTAAGATCACCAACCTTCTTTTCAAGCTCCTGGGTATTACATGGGGGTATTGAGAGATTACAATCTATCAGGTTTTTGAGTGTATCTCTGTACTTTAGCCAGTTAGTTTTCCTGTGATTTCTGAAAGCTACCTGGCAAGGGGGATCATCTTCTAATTTGAATTGGATATAACGGTGATCAGAGAACGAATGGTCTGGTGACACCCTCCAATCCTTGATACTTGAATAGATGAAATCGGAGACAAGAGTAATATCAAGTACCTCTCGTCTGGTTTTAGTAACAAACGTAGGTTCGTTGCCTATGTTGCTTACAATAAGGTTAGTGCTTAAGATGAAATCAAAAAGTAACTCACCTCTACTGTTTATATCGGAACTGCCCCACACTGTATGATGGGCGTTGACATCACTACCGATGATGAGAGCAGTGTTTGTTGCTTCAGCTTCCTTGACCAGCCTATCTAGGTTATCACCCGGTATAGGTAGGTCGTGGGCAAGATATGCCGATGCCAGCCAGTAATGGTCTTTAGCCGTCTCTAGCCTTACGACAGTCATTACTTGGTTGCTGAAATTAGGGAGTAAAAATACTTTAATGCTACTTTTCACCATAATGCATGACCTCAAGTTACCTATGTCTGATGCATACAGTGTGTATCCCGGAGTCCTGAGTCCACGGACCTGGTTGTTGTATATCCATGGTTCCTGGATCAGGACTATGTCCTCCCCAGTGTTAGTCAGCCGAAGGAGGAGTGAGGCCGAAGCCTTTTTGGAGTGCTGGAGGTTAATCTGAACTAACTGCAGCATTGTTGCTACAATCAGGCAGAGAAGCCTCCACCACTGTGTCGTTCAGGTCCTCGTCTGAAGATAAACCGAGAAGTTCATCCTCATTCAGAGAGCCTTTTAGGGAGTCGTACGTCTCTACTATCAACTGTTCGTCAAAGGTAAGAGAAGACAACGTTTTATCAGTAGAGGATGATGAGTCAGAGACATCCGCCTCCTCACCCATGGAAGGAAAGGTGATCCTCACATTATCGGGTGGAGAAGCCGATGCCTCGAACATAGGCTCCTCGTTGTCAGAGAGCGAAGGATGTGGAGGAATAATACCTGCCTCTAACTCGTCTTTTTTATAAACCCTTAGGGTTCTAGATTCAAACCCATACCTAATCACACCTTGGGTCTTTGCCAAATGGGCAAGAGACTCTTTATTGATCACAATTAGCGCGCATCTATAAAGACCCTTCTGCTCATACAGCTTGGCGACCTTCCCGTTGTGAGTAGGTATATGCAAGTTGCTTAACCTGATTATCTGGATGATCTCATCCCACGCGGAGGGTTCAGCTGGGATCCAGGTGCGAGTCCTGGGTCTGCTCGGGATATCCTCCTTTGCTACGACTTCAAGATTCGCTCCTGGCCATACTTCCCCAAGACCACCGATCGCGAGCCTATACAGATCACACGATCTCTGGTCCTCGCAGACAACTAGTTTGACATGCCCCTGGTACCAGCCTCCATCACTAGTGATAGGTGGTGCACCAGGGTTTGCCAGCATCAAACTTAAGAAGCTAGCCGAGAGCTTCATCTTTACTAGCTGCCATCTATCGGACGAGATCGTGCCATCTGGATCGCACCTGTCAATAACGGCGATGACAATCTTTCCCTTCAAGGCGTCGCTGAAAGATTTTTGCTTAATAAGCCCAGAAGGATAGGGAGGGTTGCTTTTGTTCCCTTTTGGTCTTTTGGGAACCGGTGCAGCCTCCTCCATTGACCTCTGCCTTTTGGACGTACAGTCCACAGGCTTTATGTCCTCGGTCAATACCTTCAAGGCCCAGCTTAATTTTTCTTTCTGCTGGACGGTTCTATCACTCTCTGGAATTGCTTCTGTGAGTTGTCGAGACCGTTCAGCATTGCGACGGTTTTTGTAGAGGACTTTCGAGGGAGCTATGCTCCGCTGTCCTTTCCTAAGAGGAGGATTACCCCCCGGGGTGCTGGAAGCAGAAGGCCCACCAGGTTTGACCTTAGTAGTCCTTCTGCTCTGCAAATCTACGCCCTTCAGAAGAGGTTTAACCCCTGTGGCTTTAGGAGTGGTGATGAGACCAGGTGTGTCCTTAGTCCCATTCCCATGCCTAGAGAGATGTTTGCCTACTCTCACCTCACTGCGAACACCGCTTGTAGAGGGGCCATGAGTAGCCACAACCCCTCCACTGCACAATGTTGCAGGAGAACTAACGCCAGACAGCTTTGGCGCCGTACTGTCGCCCGGTTTAAAAGGAGAACCGGTCTCATCTGTTTTTGTTTTTATGTTGTTTTGTTTTTTATTGTTGTTTTGATTAATTTTTGGTCCCACGAGTTATGGGGGAAATCAGGTCCATCTGCAACACCCCCTGTAGCAGATAAGGCACTTACTCTTCGATTTTGCCTGTTTCAAAGAGGTTCCGTTAGAATACAGCCGGTATACCCCCTGGCTGCAAACCATCCAATGGGCACGGGTCACATGACACCCTGGATTAGGGGGGGGAGAGGGAGAGGGAGTGAATTAGGAGGGATTTATGGATGTTGGATAGGAGGGGAGGGGAGGGAAGGAATGGGTGAGGATGAGGTGAGAACACCCTTTGGTTTTCGGGACTCTTCTAGTGACACAGAGCCCCAAGAATCTTTGACCCTACTTAAGCCTCTACAACTCGACAAGTTCGGTGTTCGGGTAGAGGTACGGTGGGGTATATAATTTAAATTTAATAAAAGCACATACTTCCTTAATTGTTACTCTATCGACAAAATCAATATCATCTTTAAAATAAGAGGTGAAATATTAAATTTACGGTGGTATATAATTTAAATTTAATATTTCACCTCTTATTTTAAAGATGATATTGATTTTGTCGATAGAGTAACAATTAAGGAAGTATGTGCTTTCAGCAAGATAGAGGTCCAGTTTACTATAATAATTTCTATACAGCGAAGCTCCAGCATCTTCAGTATATCTATCATATAGGATTCTACCGTAATTATGCAACAACAAGTTGAATGCCTCTCTTAGAACAGAGGGTTGTATGTGTGATTGAATGTCTATATCCACTCCACACTCTGATGCGATTTCCTTCCATATATTCATATTGTAACAACTTCCACCCGTTCGTATAACATGTTTCAACACTATGTTTGGTATCCTGGTTTCGTCCATCTCTAATACTTTTATGATATAATTAAAATGCATTTCCAAAGTATACAAAAACATAGGTGGGGTTCCAGTCTCAATGTACAACATATAATTTGGGGTATTTTTTGGCAAACGGAACATCCTCTTTAAGAAATAACGAAGAAATTTTTCAACAGATTCATAGGCTCTGTATCCCCACACCTGTGCTCCGTAAAGTAAGACTGACGCGGCAGTTGAACGGAACACTGTGTCTTTCGCGCTGTGCGATACATATTTGTTTCTGATGCACCGGTCCCATACCGAAGAAATAGCACGTTTAGCATCTGATAGTTTTTCATCAAGATGTGTGTTTACATTTGAGTTTGCAGATATCAACATACCAAGATATTTGTACTTACGCACGACCTCTACATCCTCTCCATTAAACTTCCACTTTTCGAGACAAGGGTAGCGGCCAAATCCATCTCTGAACACCATAATTTTGGATTTCTCCAGGTTGACTGTTAAGTTCCAGCTTTTGCAATACATGTCTAGCCTGTTAATCATTAGCTGAAGCCCATCCACAGAATCAGATAGAAAGACGATGTCGTCCGCATACATCAAAGCTGGAATTGTTACTCCGTTGAAGCTAATACCACCTTTTACGACATCCGCTATATCATTAAGATACAGTATGAAGAGTAATGTACTAAGTATACACCCCTGTTTAACACCCATTGAAGTTTCGAATTCTTCAGAGATAAGATCTCCGTCCCACACAGATGCAACATTATCCTCGTACAGTGCTCTCAAAATTCGAATAAACTTGGATGATACACCTATTATAAACAATTTATAAAAGAGTGCTTCCCGCGATATCGTGTCAAATGCTGCACGAAAGTCCACAAAAAAGGCATATAACTTTTTCTTCTTATTTTTATACGCAGCAGCTATGTTGGTAAGTGCAAATATTTGGTCAATTGTGGAATAACCTTTTCTGAACCCAGCTTGAAATTCCGTTAGAACGTTCTTTTCCTGAACCCATTGACTAAGTCTTTTGTATAATAAGGCTGCAAACAATTTGGCTGAGGTATTTAAAAACGAAATTCCCCTGTAGTTTGCTGGATCCTTGTAGTCCCCTTTTTTGTGTAGCGGAAAAATAATTGATTTTTTAAAATTGTCGGGAACTTCAGCAGTTTCGAAAATTCTGTTGAACTCTACAGTGAGAGATTTCATAAACTCGGCCGTTGAATTTTTATAGAATTCAAATGGAATTCGATCATTACCCGGGACTTTATTTTGCTTTGAGCTGTTAATGACTTCCTGAACATCTTGAAGAGTAAAAAGTGCGTCCAATTTTTCATCCAAGAACATAGGGGCTGCATATTTAAATAAAGGTGACGTTAGTGGGGCATTCAGAAGGCTATTAAAGTGAGTTCTCAGCAGAGGGGCTTTTAACGACAGAGCTATGGTGTTAGTACGTCCATTTACATATTTAACCGCTTTCCAAAATTCAGCTGAAGATCTTGTATTATTTATCACATTAATATGTCGTTGTTCGCATGCTGCCTTTTTGTTATAACAAATCCGTTTAAAATCCTTGTTAGCTTCGTTATAGAGAACTTTAAAAATATTGGCGTTGTTTGATCTCAATAGTTTTAAGAATTTAAAAGATTTATTTCTCGCTTTCAGACATTCTGCGTCAAACCACTTTTTTTTATATGTGAAATTAACACTTGGTAATTTACTTAAGGGAACAGCTTTCTTTATGGTTTCTGTTAAGGCTGCAATATCAACTGGTCTATTTACCGTTTCAAGGTTTTCAAGATTCGCATTCAGGTTATGCTGATAACATTCTCGAGTTCCTTCATTCCATACAAGCTTCGGTAAAAGTCCTAATTGCTTTATGTGCTCTTCATTAACACTTGCGGAATCAGAAAAAGTAATTTTCAAAGGCATATGGTCAGAAAAAATCTGCTCTGCAACTTTAAAATCGTCCAAAAGATGATTCCATTTTCCAGCTATAAAGCAGTAATCAATAACTGAACAAGAAGATCCTCGAATAAATGTAAGCTCCCCTTCTAAGTCTCCTGCACAGCTTCCATTCAAAACCCGACAGTCGTACGCATCAGCAAGTTGTAGTATTTTCGTACCTTTACTGTCGCAAACTAAGTCCTTAGATTTCCGATTTTTGTTTAAATAAGCACCGTCATAACCAGATACAAAATTATTTTGAGAAGACCCTATTCGACCATTGAAATCACCAACAAGCATTATATCAGTCGTTTCTATCAATTGAAGTGAGTCACATAGTCTGTCATAATCGCGTTGCCAGTGGTTGCAGTTTAAATAGATAGGTATTAAAATGACGTCGTAGCTGCTTGTTTTAATATCCAAAGCATGCAATTCACCTGTTTTTTTAATATTAACACAAACGCCATCAAGATTTTCACGGTATCCAAATAATGTTCCTCCACTTCCTCTTCCAAAAAGCGATGTTTTAACTGCGGGTTCCCAGATAAGTTCGTAATTTAAAAATATATTCTTAAATCTATTTTCATCATTTTCTAAGAAATGAGTTTCAAAAAGAACAAATATATCAAATTTCTTTATATAATTGAAAAAATTCCACAAAATTTAATTTATTTTTTAAACCTGATATATTATAACTTAATATTTTTGTTTTCTTATTTACTAGGGGATTCTCTATTTTACTCTGGTAGACTAGACCACTTCATGCGACTTTTGAAAATACATTAGAGCTTGTGGACATAGCCAAAAGATTTTCATTTGTTGGTAGCGTTATATGTGATTTGGCAGCACTGACCGAGCTGACAGAGGATGTCAAATTTGACGTTTTGTGCTTGTTTTCATTATTTGTGCTTTCATTCAAAAATAATTTATAATTTATTGGAATGTCTCCAAAAAGTGATTTTATAACTTCACCCCCATTTTGTTCACCACATTTCAGCCCTTGCGCCGAGTTCCAAGTAAAAATTTTTCCTGCAATAAGAAGTTTATCATCTCTTAATGCAATTTTTGTTGTTGGGACGAAGCTCTTTCATGATCGGAATCATTTTAGCCCGTCGCTGTCGAACGTTGAGGGGCAAATCCTTATTTATGCTTATTTTAGTCCCCTTGAGCTTATTAGCATTCCTCAATACACCCCACGCTGACTCCCTGGATTTCATTTTAACAATAAAGGTTGCATTGCTTGAGTCCCTACTACGAATTCCGTTGATTGACTCGACCACTTGGTTCGGAGAGACGTCTAGTAATCCAGCGCAGATGGATTTCGCTTTTTCAGCCATGTCGGTTTGGCTTTCAACAGGCAGGTGGATTATAAGATTAGCCTCCGTGTTTTTTTGCAGAACTTTTTCAAGCTGTTCCTCAAGCTGATTGTTTCGTTGCTCTAGGTAAGTAACTTTTAGAGAGATTTTCGAAGTGATTAATAAAATGTCAATGAATTAATGAAATTGTTTTTTTAAAAAAGTAGTGTCATCAAACAATAATTATACTTTTCACCAAGTTTTTAAGTATATTGATTATTCATATACCCGAGGACATTTGATAAATAAAATGCACGACTGGGTCGCAGGAACTTGCTCTAATGTGTGACAGTGGTGTAGATTGTAGAAGCTTGAGATTTTGATAAAAGTACATTTTTTCAAAATTCTTAAATAAATGCTTAAACTAATTTGAGCTGAAAAAAAAGTACGCCATTTTATTTTCTGGATAAATTTGAATTTATGAGAATAAATTTATAAAAATCTGTGTAGCGGTTTTTGAGAAAAAAAGTTTTTTTTGAAAAAAATTTCAAAAAAAATTTATAAACGCCAGTTCATAGGTATTCAGCAAATACATTTATTTAAAAATTTTAGAAAAAAATTTAATAAGCAATTTTTAAAATATTAATTTGCAAATTTTTTTTTTTAAATGCTTTTAAAAATACAAAAAAATATTTTTGAAAAATATTGGTATGCAATACAAATTGAGCTACCTACAGCTACAGCTATGTGTGTGAAATTTCGAAAGAATCGGTTGAGTCGTTTTCGAGATAGTCGAAAGCAAAAAAACGGTTCTATGGAAAGTACCGCTCTTAGCCATTTTTTAAAACTTTCTTTTCAGCCATATGATTAGTCGTACCTAAAAAGCAACACTGATTTTTTTAATTCAAAATTGTTAGAGCCATTTTTGAGAAAAATAAACTTTAACGTAACGGTTGTATGGCAGGTACCGTTATTTTTTGAGCTAAAAAAAAATTTCAATTTCCCCTCCGTACAATACCTAAAAAAGTCTATATACCAATTTTAAAGCAATTCGGCCCACCCGTTTGAGCTGTAGGTGTCTATACATACAGACAGACAGACAGACAGACATACAGACGGACAGAATTTTTAGACCATCTTTTTTAGTCTTCGCTATCATCGTAATGTCATGTTTGATTGTTATCTCAAAACTTTTTTTTTCGACGAATGCATAACTTGCCTAATAGTACCTATAATCGCAAGTAAAAATGTAAGTATATTTTTCAATGAAATTTTGTCACTATTTAATTTTTGGTAAAAAAAAGAGTACAATACGAATTATTTATTGACTTGCACTCGCCATCTGAGATCGTCAAGAAGATCACATCCATCAACATTGAACCTGGTGTAGAGGTCGAAGTTACCATTGCCAACTAAGTGCATTTGGACGCTTTTTGTACACATACAACTTGCGATTATAGGTACTACAAGGCAAAATAAACATTCGTAAGATCCCAATTCCCCAAGTTCTGAAGTATTGTTTCGAATACTTAAAAAAGTGAGTTCTCAGATTAAGTCTCTATCCTATTTAAAATACTTTTGCTCCATGTGAAAGCAAAAATTTGCACATATTAACATTTATATATGATACTTTTCAATTCAAGTTGGTTTATCAATATTTAGTTTTTGGTAAAAAAAGAATATAATACGAAGAATTCATTTTTTCAACCAGTTAAGAACTTATTCTTTAAAGTTTTCCTTTAAAGAATGTTTTCATAAAAGTTAAGATTTTTTTCATAATTTGTGTGCATCTGTTTTGAGAACTTTTTGATAAAAGTTTTCCTTGATAAGAATTTTTTTTAAAAGTTAAAACTTTTTCATATTTTGTGTGCATCTGTTTTGAGAACTTTTTCATAAAAGTTCTCCTCTTAAGAATTTTTTCATAAAAGTTAAGATTTTTTCATATTTTTTGTTCTTAAAATTCATCTCTATCATATGTTTAAGTAAAAATTCTTTAATATTATGCATTTTTTCTTAAGATATGAGTATTTATTCTTAGAATGTATGTATTTTGTCATTACTTATAAGAAGCAGTGCGAAACATGTCCAACTATGGTACAGATATACAAGCGGAAAGTCCAAAGGAAACTGGTATTCTTGATGAATGCTCCTTAAACGAAATTCCTTCTTTCCACGTCGTTGATAATTACAGTGTAGACGTCATGCATGACATCTTCGAAGGGATCTGCCACTATGATCTCTGTCATATTATACTCCATTTTATACAGAATAAAAATATTTCAGTCTAGAAACTCTAAACAGGCGAAAGCTTACTTTCGAATATGGTCCAATTGAAATTGGAAATGCATCCAATGAAATAACCATAACTCATTTAAATAAACGCAATTTACGAATGTCAGCGAGAGAGATGATGACGTTTGTTCAGTTCTTTCCAATAATGGTTGGTGACCTTGTTCCAATTGATGATGAGGTTTGGAGTTTTCTTTTAAATCTCCTAGACATAATTGATTCTGTTCTTTGTTTTGATGTGACGGATTTCTCCACTTTATCTTTGAAGAGTAAAATAGAAACGCACAATAGAAAATACGTAGAGCTTTTTCAAGACAACTTAAAACCTAAGTTTCACATCCTAACCCCTCCGAAAATTTTGGTCTTTCAAATATGAAGCCAAACACAAAAATTTCAAAGTCTATTCACATTCAATAACTTCCAGAAAAAATATTTCTCTTACTCTAGATAAAAAACTTCAACTTAAGTAGGTATGCGAATAGACTCTTAAACTACAAATTCAAATTTCAAGATATAGAATATGTTGTATGCCCAAAAGATGAAACACACACCGGCTTGAAATGTTTAATAAGCTAATAAGCAAAAAGCTGGACATAGAAAAAGAAAAACTCAAATATTTTAATAAAGTTGAACATGATGGCGTTGTGTTTAAAATTGGATTTCTTGTAACTAAGCTCGATAATGATTATTCAATTTTTAAAATTCTGAACCTTGTCCAATATAAAGAAAAGATCATTATTTTTTGTCAAAAAATAAATGAAGTTAACTATAACCCACACTACATGGCTTTTGATATCGACCCAACTGTCCTGGGTGAACTTGAAATTTTAAATTTTGAGGATATAGTAGGACCTCCAACCACAATTATAAAAACTTCAAAAGGAAAATGTATGTTACGAATAGAAGAATAAATTATCTGCCATAAGTAGGTACCACCGTATAAAAGATGTAAATAGGTATACTTGCCTTATCTTCAGAACCTGAAATTTTTATTTCAAATGCTTTTAATTTGAGTTCAATACGTCTGTCTTTCTGTCTGTCTGTGTAACTGAGATAATTATGAACAAACACATCTCTGGAAAACTGACTTAAAAAAAAGTTTCTTATTTAAAAATAAATATTATGTTTGATTTTTTAATCATCGTGGATTAGGCCTCGTGGGGATACCACATAAAAAAAAACGCACCTAGTTCTTGACCTCCAAGGTGGCATGGAAGAAAGTACACACTTTCGGCATCTTGACGAAATTTTGAAGTGCTATAACTTATTCTAAAAGGCTATATTTAAAAAAAAAAAAAACATTTTGATTTTTCTTCACACATTCAACGTATATACGTAGGTATTTCAATTTCACACACACACTCTCACATGCTTGATGAGATTTTGACCCCTGTACATAGAGAAAATAAATAAATATATCCTCTTTGCCCATTTATATGCCACTTCCCGCTTTACTGGGCTATTGCATTTGTAGATTGTCGCTCTCCCTACTCATTAAGTCTACTGTATGTGTATTTCGTGTTTGTGTTCAGCTTATAGGCAAAAAGATTCATACAAACAGTGAGTTTGGCGGTCTGATCATATTTTATTGCATTTGTGTAGAGACTAGAGATAGAGAGTGTCTCTCTCCCTAGTCCCTATCCCAACCCCTACTCATTATACGTACAGGGTGATTCACGAGCGTTGTGCCAAAAAGCTAGAGCATGTAGGTTGAGTTGAGACAAGAAAAAAATCGTATGGGGGGGGGGGGTTCTATTCCCCCCGTTTAGCCAGGAGGGGCAATTTTCTGAAAAATTGACTTATTTTGTAAAAAAAAATATTTAAAATCAACGGGTTCGTTTACAACACCGTGTTATACCTTTTTGGAAAGCCAAAAACTTCTTCTTTCATTTTGTTTTTAAATTAAATTGTTTTAATGAATAGTTTAAAAAATATAAATTTTCAAACTCAAAATTTTGAAAAAAAAATTTTAAAAAATTATTTTAAAACTAATTTTTTTCAAAATTTTACGTAATTAAGTATAATTTTTGTTCTCAGAATTGAATGCTCCCATTAATCTTTAATCCAACACTGGAAACCGTATGGCTCTACGACTTTTTGTTGCCAAGGTATTCAAAAATAACCGAAGCTACTCCTTCACAAAAACACGAAAAAATTGGCTAAATGATCACTTGTGCCATCCAGTAAGGCTAGATTTTCTTTTGGCTTTCCAAAAAGGTATAACACGGTGTTGTAAACGAAGCGGTTGATTTTTAATATTTTTTTTTACAAAATAAGTCAATTTTTCAGAAAATTGCCCCTCCCGGCTAAACGGGGGGGAATAGACCCCCCTTTCATACGATTTTTTTCTTGTCTTTACTCAACCTACACGCTCTAGCTTTTTGGCAAAACGCTCGTGAATCACCCTGTATAAGTTAAACCGAAAAATGTTTAACGTGAGAAAAACAAAATTGCAGACACCGCAACAACAGATGTCTGCACCTACAACCTCGACTTCGGTCAGTGCACCCATCACCCGTGCATTACTGGAGTATCACATTGCACCAACCGACCACGAATTGATTCAACGGAAAACGTTGCGACAGAAGGTAGCCTACTACAGTCATCATAATGCAGAGTCATCGAATTTATATTGAATTATACGTTTCTTTAGGAATACATTTTGTTAAGTTATTTTAGTAGTTATTTTGTACTCGATCAATCAATAAATCAAATAAAGGAAAAAAAATAAAATAAAAAAATAAACTTAATGTTTGTTTTTAATGGAACTTAATTAAGAAAAGTTTAACTGGCGCCCAACGTGTTCTTAGCTAAGTAAAGTGTTTAAGCCGACCTAAAGAAGTTCGCCGCGCGTTCGCAAACATAAGACGACCTGATATAGCTCGCCGCGAAGTGAAACTTAGCAAAAGACCCAATAAAATAGTCAATCTATAGAAAGACTTAGCCGCGAGGAAGTGTAAGTGCGTTTCCCAAAGTAGCAGAAGCAAACCGGATAAAAAAAAACCCTTACCAGCGCGGGATGAAAACCATGATTATTCTGTAAGAATAAAATTAGGAGTATTATTTAGTGAAATAATTTTAAGAAAGAAATATTCTGATTCAAGAGTGATTAAATTAATGATCAAATAATTCATTTTTTTCGATTTAAAAACGATACAAAATTTAATTTAATTG
Source organism: Platycheirus albimanus (assembly GCA_916050605.2). Lineage (NCBI taxonomy): Eukaryota > Metazoa > Arthropoda > Insecta > Diptera > Syrphidae > Platycheirus > Platycheirus albimanus. The sequence continues at coordinate 324,772,538 of OU696696.1, read as the reverse complement.
TGATTTAGCTAATTTATTTTGATTAAAAGTGATACATTTTTTTTTACTCGAGCAACCAGACCTAATTTCTTTCATTTTTTTTTTATTGCAATTTTTTTTCCTCTCTACTTACAACTACTAATTTACATATTTTTGTTTTAAAATCTATATAAATATATTAAAAACGTACAATTTCAATATCCCGAAAATCATAAAATCCTTTCCAAATTCCGAAAACCGTGAGTAACAACAAATACAGAAGAAGAACCATGACGGATACTTCAGATTCTAGTTCTAATCATAATCCTAATCCCTTGCCTAAAATTCAAGTGCCAAATTTCAACCTACCCCCTCCAAATCCAAACGGAATTTCCTCAAATCAAGGTGCAGTAGTTGCCACACCTGCATTAGAAGAAATCGTTACACGTATTGTTTCAAAAGTCTGCAACGATCAATGTAAAAATATTGTCCAATCCATTATAAATCCGCATGCCAACTTTTACAAGGGCAAAGAAGAGAGTATTGATTCACAATCTGCAGGAAACCTAAATGAACTAGATAAAGTACCTGATGTGGTACGAACACTAAGGGAACTCTCAGGAAACCCTGGTGAATACAGCTCTTGGCGAAAGAGCATTGAAAGAATATTTAACATTTACAACCATCTTAAAGGCACACCAAAATACTTTGGTATCCTTAATACTATAAGAAATAAAATTGTAGGTAATGCAGATGCGACCCTAGAATCGTACAATACGCCATGAAATTGGGAGTGCATTTCTAAACGTCTCACTACCCACTATGCTGACAAACGCGACTTAGGTACCCTTGAGTACCAAATGACAACTCTTTCACAGAACAATAACAGCGTTGAGCAATATTATCAAATGGTATACCAACATTTGACATTGATATTAAACAAAATCTCTAGTATGGACATTTCTACAGATGCCATGCATTTGTTAACGGCAACCTATCGAGACAAAGCTCTCGACACAGTCATTAGAGACCTTAGAGATGATCTTCCTAGACTTTTAGGTATAAGAGAACCTGCAGACCATCCCCAAGTTTTATACCTATGCCAAAAGCTTGAGAATCAAAGCTTCCGCTCGCAGCATGCTAATATTCCTAACGGCCATAACAAAAAAACAATAAATGAATTGCCACCTCGCAGAGCAGCTCATGCTACACAACAACAACAATTTTTCCCACATTTAGCACATGTTCCTCATCACCCCCCACAACGGTCCCATTATCCGCAATACCCCCAATACGCTCAATACCCCCAACAATCTAAACAACGTTATCAATACCCTCAACAAAATCCTTTTCTACAACAAAAACGATATGTTCCACCTCGACCGACTGCCCCAAAGCCCAAAATCATTTCCTAGGCCACTACCAATGGACATTGACCAGAGCATACGCTCAAGAGTAGTAAATTATATAAATAGACCAAAACCCCACAATCCAAATTTTGAGCAAGCTATTAATCAAACTATTGTTTCAAATAATACTGAACCATATGATTACCCTTACCAATCTGAAATCAATGATTACAATTCACTTGTCAATTCCATGAATACGGTGCATATTGGAGATGAATCATTAGAAGACTATATTGCAAACCAAAATGACTGCAACGAACAACTTAACGAATATGCAGATATTCATGTTTTAGATTAACAAGCTCGTCCTTGCCATACTTCGAATGTAAGACGAGCAATGGTAAAATCTTAAAATTTTTAGTCGATACAGGGTCAAATAAAAACTACATCCAGCCAAGCTTAGTAAAGAATCCAATCCCTAACAACCAAAATTTTTTTGCAAATTCAGTTGGCGGTAAAGTCGAAATAAGCCAACATACTATGATAAATCTTTTCGGTATTAATACCATTCAAATACAATTTTTCATCCTCCCTACACTCAAATCCTTCCATGGAATCCTGGGCAATGGCAGCCTTAAAGACTTGTCAGCTGTCATTTTTACAAAAGACAGTTATATGCTTATTAAAAATAAACTTAAAATTCGACTAAAACAACAAATCTCTGAGTCAATAAACTCCGTCATCATAAGAGACAGTCACATGTCACAAAAACATAAAACCGAACTCCATAAACTTACGGAGTCATATTCTAATCTATTTGTCGAACCTGACGAAAAATTAACCTACACTACTACAGTGAAAGGTAGAATTAGAACATTAAATAATGAGCCAGTCTACACAAAATCATATCCTTACCCAATGTCTTTGAAAGACGAAGTTGAAAAACAAATAAACCATCTGCTCAAAGATGGCATCATAAGACCTTCACGGTCCCCATACAATGCACCAATATGGGTTGCACCCAAAAAAGTTGATGCATCTGGCGAAAAGAGATATCGATTAGTAATCGATTACAGAAAGCTCAATACTATTACAATTCCCGATCGTTATCCGATACCCGAAATAAATGAAGTCTTATACCAACTCGGACAGAACAAAATTTTTTCGGTATTAGATCTGAAAAGTGGTTTCCACCAAATTAAACTTCACGAAAACGACATCGAGAAGACAGCCTTCTCAGTTAGCAATGGAAAGTACGAATTCGTCCAACTTCCTTTCGGACTAAAACGCAACATCCATTTTTCAACGAGCTTTAGATGACATTCTTCGAGAACTTATAGGCAGGATATGTTTCGTCTACATAGACGATATAGTTGTATTTAGTAAAGACGAAGAATCTCATTTTCTAAATCTATCAACGATTCTTAGAACACTTCAAGATGCAAATCTCAAAGTTCAAATAGACAAATGCGAATTATTAAAAGACAGCGTAGAATTCTTAGGGTTCATTATATCTTCAAAAGGAATTAAAACAAATCCGACTAAAGTTAAAGCAATAGCCCAGTTCCCGCACCCAAAAACACTCAAAGACCTACGATCTTTTCTTGGCCTATCAGGGTTTTATCGAAGATTTATCAAAGATTATGCTAAATTAGCAAAACGCCTGACAGTCCTTCTCAGAGGGGAAGATGGACGAACGTCCAAGCAATCCTCCAGTAAAAAAATCATAAACCTTGATAACGAAGCCCTTGAAGCTTTTCAAAATTTAAAAATTCTCTCATCTCCGAGGATGTTGTCCTTAAATTTCCACTTCAAAAAAGAATTATATCTCAGAACTGATGCTTCTAAGTTCTAACTACGCTTTAGGCGCAGTACTAGAACAAGATGGCAAACCTATAACGTTTATCTCTCGGACACTTTCAAAATCAGAAGAAAACTTAGCAACTAATGAGAAAGAGATGCTGGCCATCATATGGTCGCCCAATACTCTCAGAAATTACCTTTACGGTTCAGCAGTTGTTAAAATATTTACCGATCATCAACCATTGACGTTGAGCAATAAAAACACCAATAACAAACTTAAGCGTTGGAAAGCCATACTCGAAGAATATTATTATGAATTAAAATATAAACCCAGTAAAACCAACGTTGTGGCTGATGCAGATGCTCTATCAAGATCACCGCTAGATAGCAATATAAACTCTTTAACTATCACACAACATAGTGACGAAAGTTCAGGACAAAACCTCATTCAAATTGCAGATGAACCTGTAAATGTCTTCAAGAACCAGGTAATTCTATTAGAAGGTACTGTAGCTTCATATGAATTCAAAATTACATTTCCCACTTACCATCGACACAAAATAATAGAACCAGAATTGTCTAATGAAAAAATTATTGATATCTTTAAACGTTACTCAAATCCATCCGTCATCAATGGTCTACAAACAAGTGAAAGAATCTTAGGCCAATTCAGGAAATTTATCACATTCACTTCAAACAATACAATATTAGATTTGCAAGTAAAATTGTCACAGACTTAATTGATGAAGAACAACAAGAATCCAAAATCATCAAAGAACATAACCGCGCACATAGAAATAGCAAAGAAAACAAATTACAGATTCTGACCAAATTTTATTTCCCACAGATGCGTCGTAAAGTCGAAAAAGTAGCAAAAAGCTGTACGATATGTAAGGAACATAAGCACGACAAGCATCCTAGCAAACCCATGATCCAAGCAACCCCTTTACCTAAATATCCTGGCCAAATATTACACATACATAGATATCTATTTCACAAATAAATGAGTTATCCTGACAGCAATAGATAAGTTTTCGAAATACGCTTTAGTAAGGATCCTAGAATCAAGATGCGCCGAAGACATAAAACAACCTTTAAGAGAATTAATACTTTCTTTTGGTGTTCCGCAAACCATAGTCGTAGATAACGAAAAATCCTTAAATTCAAATTCAGTCCTTTTCATGGTAGAGAACTTCTTCAACATAAAAGTGTTTAAAACACCTCCATATACGAGTACCGCAAATGGACCGGTAGAACCTTTCCACTCGACACTTCCCGAAGTAATACGGTGTTTGAAATCCCAAAATTCACACTTCACATTCCCAGAACTTCTTGACAAGTCGATATTCGAATACAATAATTCAATACATTCAACTACAGGAAAAAAACCCATTGATATATTTTTCGCTAGCAAATAATCCTGAGCAGCTTGAAAAAGAAAGAGAAAAAACAAAACAAAAAATTAAGGAAAACAAGACTCCGATTTAGAATACCATAATTAAAAGAAAACTCTGTAAGAGACTTTTCCAGTGGAGAAATTATTTACATGAAAGTTAACAAAAGATTAGGAAACAAATTATCACACAAATACAGAAAAGAAATAGTAAAAGAAAATAGGAATTCAACTATCTTAACAGAATCAGGAAAAAACATACACAAAAGCCTTATTAAAAACTAACTTCATTTCTTTCCTTTTAGGTTGTTGGTACAACTTTGTACCATAAATGCAACTGTGCAAATACTAGACAACTCCAATGCAAAAATCGTTGAAACACACATGGGCTCCGCCAAACTTCAAATCGGCACCTTCAAAATAGTGCATGTAATAGACCTAAACTAGTACGAAGAAATCATAAACACCATTCAAGCCGACATACATAGATCATCAAATTAATAAAACTGACACCAATCTCAATTACTTATCCCATCAAATTACCCAAATACTCAAAATTCTCAATACTCTAAAACCTACAAGAAACCCTAGATCCCTAAATTTTCTAGGAAGCGCGTGGAAATGGCTCGCAGGCAGTCCTGACCATGACGACTTTCAAATCCTTAAATCCCACACCCACAAAATTTTAAAGAACAACGAAAAACAAATAATAATAAACAATGCTTTAGCCAACAGAATTAATAAAATTAGCAATTTAACAAATACGAGTAATTTAATAAAAATTGCCAAAATTAGCCAAATTCCAAAAAATGAATTTATTTTAGATATTATATATAAATTGGATGTTATAAAAGAAGAATTAATTATTATAGAATACGCCTTACTTTGGGCTAAAAACAAAGTTGTAAACTCTTTTATCTTTTCTAATATAGAAATAAAACTTGTAAAAGAACTATTCGAAAATAACAAAATTCTATTCTTAAATCTAGAAGAGGCATAAGAATTTTCCGATATAAGAATCGCCTCAGATAAGGCAACTTTATCGTAACAATTCCTACAACTGGAACCGATGTTTGTAAAAAAATTTTATTAAAACCTATTAAATATCTGAAAAAAAGTAATTAAATTAAAATATAAAAATTTACTTTATTGCAACAATCAATTATATGGAATTAAAAATTACTGTAATACATACAATGAATTAACTATTTGTAAGAAAAATTAAATTATAAGCCTTAACTCTGATAATTGTATTAAAAATTTTATTAAAAGTAAACCATCAAGTTGTGAAGAAGTCAACAATCAACACATCCCAGCAATAGAGGAAATCAACCCCGGAACTATTCTCCTGAATCAATTCAACGGATCAATACTGGTGGAAAGCAACAGCATAAGCCTGACGGGTTCATTCATTCTCCAATACCTTAATACGTCAATATTTATAGACGGCCAAGAATACTTCTCGAAGGAAGTCCCAATGGCAAAACCCTTACCAGCAATTTTATACTCAAGTTCGTCAACCAAAACCTACAAGGAGCTCCTAACGATGGAAATGCCAAAGAAACTTCACACAAATAATACGGAACACATAACCGAAATTGAAGAACAAGTACAGATGCATAAGATTGCAAATTACAGCCTCTCATCCATGCTATTACTTACCATAATAGCAATAATAGTAAGGCTAACGATTTCGCCAACAAAAAAAATCGTCATAAAAAATGAAGAACCAGCACCAAAGCTTTCCGACTCAAATCAAGTAGAAGCAGCAACATCGCAGAAACCAATCCCGATACTTTAGCTGTCGAGTGAGGACACTTGAATTTAAGGGCGGAGAAGTTAAACCGAAAAATGTTTAACGTGAGAAAAACAAAATTGCAGACACCGCAACAACAGATGTCTGCACCTACAACCTCGACTTCGGTCAGTGCACCCATCACCCTTGCATTACTGGAGTATCACATTGCACCAACCGACCACGAATTGATTCAACGGAAAACGTTGCGACAGAAGGTAGCCTACAGGCTACAGTCATCATAATGCAGGGTCATCGAATTTATATTGAACTAGCTTTTGCCCGCTACTTCGTACGTGTGGATTTTAGAATAAAGTAGGTATCTCAATAATGTTTCTGTTGTTGCACAACCGGTTCAAAATGGGGGGTATTCGTGGTATGAAAGCTACATACCTTACCAGCTCTACAGCCGTAAGATTTTTGGCTTCTGTATAATATTATTTCGAAGTATCATAACGGTTTAAATTGCAAAGTTGGAGATTTAAGTTCTGAAGCATTATACCTAATTGGAATGCCCACTTCCAAAACGATGCTACGCGCCGATACTGCTATTTATGGCAGCTCCGCTTCATCAGTTTTGGGCGTAAGTATTGCTCGTTCACCGTTCTTTATGGTTACATTATTTTTCGATTTCTGCTTTCGCTGAATGAGACATTGTCTATATGGTGATAAATAGCGCCATCTATGATGTTTTTGATGTAACTTCTATTCAGAACGACTAACTTATTTCTATTTATGTATATGTAGGTAAGTGTTGCGCTAGTTTTATGATTTACAGCGCCACTATGTAAGTGAAACGCTTACTTCCTAAAAATCTTTTAATATTGCGTTAAGTTTATTGAATAACGGTCGATTGCAGCAACATTAAAAAAACAACCAGAATTATATATTTTCCTGCGATAAAATATAGCCTTTATTTTGAGTTGGCGTACTACCAATAAATCTGCGAAAACCGCATTCAATTCCATGCAGTAGTATTTGCGTGATGCGCGTACAAACATACAGACAGACAGACAGACAGACAGACAGACAAAAATTCTAAAAACGGTTGTTTGGCTTCTGTGGGTCTAGTAGAGACTCCCCATATTAGTTTTGTATCTATATCTTCAATGTACAGACATCGACCCGTTACAATTTTATTATATGTATAGAAGATATAGATTATACGTTTCTTTAGGAATACATTTTGTTAAGTTAGTTTAGTAGTTATTTTGTACTCGATCAATCAATAAATCAAATAATGAAAAAAAAAAATAAAAAAAAAATTAATGTTTGAAAAGTTTAACTTATAATATATCGAGCGTCTACTGTATATGTATTTCGATGTATCTATGAAAAATTTGCAATCCTAGGAAATGGTCAGTCAGTGTTTGATTTTTGATAATGATAGACCATGAGTTCAGTTTATTCTGTTTAAAATTTTATATTTATTTTCTCCAGGTTAAAAATATGGACCAAAATAATGTGCTTCCGGAAAATATCATCTACAGCGCATTCAGTGATGGAGATGGAGAACCAAGTGAAAGTGATGTATTAGAACTTGTTAACATTGTGCCTTCATATCAGGTTTATGATGGGGTTGCAGTAACAACGGTCAGTTCAGATTTCACAAGTCAAGAAATTTTAAGGAAATCAACTTTGACCAAACCGTCAAAGACTTATTGCGAGATTGTAGACTGGAGCATGTGATGAACCATTTTATCGGTCAGTTACATATTAATCTTTCTCGTCTCACCCACGATAAACAGAAATATGAGGTATGCTGACTGTACGTTTGACGTCACTATCATCTGATTTTTTTCGTAAGCTCTATCATAAGGTTGTTAGTGTGTGTAGAGTTTTGTATGTGTCTAATTAGCAAACCTTGTATTCTGTGGATCATGGTGTCATCTAGATGAATTTCCTTGTTTATGTTTTAATATCTAAATCACAAGAGCCCATTGAGTTTCTCATTTTGCATTGTTAGAAGAACAAAGAAATATAGGTAAATAACGCGCGAAATATTATACACATGATATTCTGTGGTGGTGGGCTCATGTGATATCGTGATGATGTGCTCAAATTCAAAATGCTTTGTCTTTAGTTCTATCATGAGGTTGTTAGTTTGTGTAGAGTTTTTATATAGATACATATCTATATATGGGGTGGATGGAAAAGAATGCGATGAGAGAAACTGTTTTAAAAAAATTTTACATGAAATTTCTGTTTACAAAATACAATTTTTTTGTGTCAAATTAAGTTTAAAAACAATTTAAAAAATTAATACTTTGTCACACCTCCCTTGGCGGCTTCAACAGATTTCTAAGTAAAAAAAAATCATAAAAATTTTCTTAGTAAGAAATCCTATTCTAAGTCCAAAAATTTATTTCAGTTCAAAGATCCTGAAAACGTTTCAAGTCCAAAAATTTTTCTGAGTCCAAAAATCCTGAAAATTTTTTTTAAGTCCTAAAAAAATCATAAAATGTTTTTCTTTTCTTATACAGAGCATAAAATCACTTCCGAAATCTTAAGAATCATAAGGCCAGAACATATTGCTTTGCTATATAAAAACCAAGCAATTGGTGACTGGTCTTTATTCGTACATAAATTACATCAGTGGTGGAAGTCTAGTTCATCAACTTGAAATGAAGGTGATGAAGACGTATTCAGTTACAGTACAAAATCAAAAGAATCAACGCCCCAACCACCTTCACCTTCAACCTCAATGCACCAAAGTTTGCCGGAGCAACATGAAGCATCGCCAACGTTGGCGTGTATATTGAACAGCCTTAAATCGGATTCAATATCAAAATATTACCATGAGCATTCCAAGCTATTGGACGAACATCAACAGAGTCTAATAAATATTATCTGCAATTATTATGTGGAAAACGACCTGCATTTATCCTTGAAAGAAAGCTATAGAAAAGAGCAACAAATTATAAACCGCTTTCCAAGTGAGAGAAAGGAGTTTTATAGAGTTAATAGCAGGGGAAAATTGTATTCCAAATACTGCAATAAAAAAAACACTTTGCGGACAGTATTGAAGAGGTCATCTACTCCCGACGCCGCCGCCGGTGACGATTCCACAACACCAACAGGAAAAAATCAACTTAAAAACATATCATTTAGTAAGTTCCTTTTTTTATTTGTTCTTGTATTTAATATTTTTTTGCTGATTTTTACTTTTTTATTTTTTTAGCTCCTGAATCAAATGCTGAGGACTACATAGATACAATGAGGAATGACGACCTGTCGATTCCCGAATTCGACAGCTGCTGGCAAGCTTGTAGCCACTTTCGGCTGCAAGGAATTAAGGATGCAGATTCCTTGGCTGATATCATTAAAAAGTGGCCGGAATACAAAAAACCCACCAGCTATCGTTTGGTAAGTTTTGTGCTGCCAAAAAAATTAATATTTAACAATTTTGTTGATTTTTAGATCAACAAAGATTTTGCTGTCGTATTCGGGAATCGGCCAGGAATATTTTCAAGATGGCCCGAACAAGCCCTCAAGTTAAAGCATTTTCTTTTGGAAGAAAATCATTTGCGCGACAAAAGTATGAGGACGCTTCTTGACGCAATTGAAGACACAGACGTGACAAATGGTAGGTACATAGGTATTTGTAAAAAAAAAAATTTCAAACAAATTTTCGCTGTATTGCTTTTCTACTAATTTTTGACTTTTTAGTAATTATATGTATGTTTTTTTATTATTTACTCCAAACAGATAATGCAGCGGTAAAACGTATGTGGTGCCTCCATGCGTTTTTGCTCCCAACGCAAAATTAAGTGAGAAAAAGCAGCGACGGAAAGAAAAGCGTATTAAAATTCACGGTAGAGAGCTCACAGGAAGCTTTCCTATTTATAGCAGAAACAAGCCAGCAAATTGAAGAGCATATTGCTTTTCTAAAATCCAAATCTGTAAGCATTCAGCCATTCATTTTGGATCTTGGGGATAAAAATTTAAACAATATTTCAAACTTTTACGTGTATTTGGACACATAATGTACAGTTTTAAAAGTTTTCTGGGGGCAGTAGATGCCTGTTTTAAATGCTTTCACTTATTCCACTTGGAATATCCTATTGCGTGTTCCCAATTTTGGGCGTTTATTGAGAACCATTATTATGACATTAAAATATCTGCCAGTAAGACACCCAAAATGTTTCTTCTCTCCAAAAAATTAAATAAATAATTTTAAATTTTATTCTTAAAAAGTTGAAAAAAGTTTTTGTTTTTGTTTATTTTATTTTTAAAAAGTTGAAAAAAGTTTTTCTTTTTGTTAATTTTATTTTTAAAAAGTTTTGAAAAAATTATATTATGCTATTAATGTAAATAATAAAAAATGTTATGTTATACTAATTTAAGTATATATAATACAAATAATGGTTAAAAAAAAAAATCCAAATTTTCTTTTTTTTTCAATTCTTTTTAACGAGCTCTGGTCGGATTTTGGTTGTGTTTTTTCTCAGCTGGGTTTTGTTTTTTCTTCTAGTTTTCTGGGACGAGACAAATTGGAAAGGTAAGAGTATACTTGCATAAATAAATACATATTCATATTCATTTCAATTTCAAAGGTTTTATGAATTAAAGCTTAATTTTTAGTAGCTGTTTTTTAGAATAAATTTATAAAGCATTTTCAATCATTTAATAATTTATTTTCTTATGTTTTACGTACTTTTTCCGTTTATTCTATGAATTGTTATTGAACTTATAAAATCTTGATGTAACCAATAAATACATTAATTCAATGTTTTATTTCTATAATGCATATTTGAATATAAATATGCATTATAGAAAAAAAACATTGAAAAAAAAATAAGAAAATACATTATTAAATGAATGAAAATATTCATACGCTTTAAAATATAGCTACTTAAAATTAAGGTTTAATTCATAAAAACTATGAAGTTTTTCTTACGTTTTATGAATTTTTTCTTAATATATTAAGAATAAAGTCATAAAACGTAAGAAAAATTTCATAGCATTTATGAATTAAACCTTACGTTTTAAGAAGCTGTTCTTATATAAGAATAAATTCATAAAACGTAAGAAAAATTTTATGGCATTTATGAATTAAACCTTACGTTTTAAGAAGCGGTTCTTATATATTAAGAATAAATTCATAAAACGTAAGAAAAATTTCATAGCGTTTATGAATTAAACCTTACGTTTTAAGTAGCTGTTCTTATATATTAAGAATAAATTCATAAAACGTAAGAAAAATTTCATAGCTATTATGAATTAAACCTTACGTTTTAAGTAGCTGTTCTTATTAATTAAGAATAAATTCATAAAATATAAGTAAAATTTCATAGCTTTTATGAATAAAACCTTACGTTTTAAGTAGCTGTTCTTCTATATTAAGAATAAATTCATAAAATGTAACAAAAATTACATAGCTTTTATCAATTAAACCTTACGTTTTAAGTAGCTGTTCTTATATATTAAGAATAAATTCATAAAACGTAAGAAAAATTTCATAGCGTTTATGAATTAAACCTAACGTTTTAAGAAGCTGTTCTTATATATTAAGAATAAATTCATAAAATGTTAGAAAAATGTCATTGCTTTTATGAATTAAACCTTACGTTTTAAGAAGCTGTTCTTATATATTAAGAATAAATTCATAAAACGTTAGAACAATTTCATAGCTTTTATGAATTAAACCTTACGTTTTAAGTAGCTGTTCTTATATATTAAGAATAAATTCATAAAACGTAAGAAAAATTTCATAGCTTTTATGAATTAAACCTTACGTTTTAAGTAGCTGTTCTTATATATTAAGAATAAATTCATAAAACGTAAGAAGAATTTCATAGCTTTTATGAATTAAATCTCACGTTTTAAGTAGTTGTTCTTATATATCAAAAATAATTTCATAAAACGTAAGAAAAATTTCATAGCTTTCATGAATTTAACCTTACGTTTTAAGTAGCTGTTATTATTTATTAAGAATAAATTCATATAATGTAAGAAGAATTTCCAAGCTTATGAAGTAAACCTTACGTTTTAAGTAGCTGTTCTTATATATTAAGAATAATTTCATAAAACGTAAGAAAAATTTCATAGCTTTTATGAATTAAACCTTAAAAGCTATGAAATTTTTCTTAAGTTTTCAGCTAATTTTTTTTTTAAATTTATACGTTGCATGAATTTATTCTTAAAATTTAAGAACAGCTACATAAAATTTAGGTTTTAATTAATAAAAAGCTTAGAAATTGTTTGTGAATAAGAATTATGTAGAAATTCTTAAATATTAAGAATGTTTCATACGCGTATGAAAAGTTTCATACTCGTAATTACGAGCAAGTTATGCATTCGTCGAAAAAAAAAGTTTTGAGATAACAATCAAATATGGCATTACGATGATAGCGAAGACGAAAAAAGATGGTCTAAGAATTCTGTCCGTCTGTATGTCTGTCGGTCTGTCTGTCTGTCTGTCTGTCTGTATGTATAGAGACAGGGCCCGATCTAGGGGGGGGCGCGCCGGGCATTTGCCCGGGGCGGCAAATTTTAAGGGCGGCAAAATTTGAAAATGAGCTATGTATTTCCAAAAAATGTTTACTTTTTTCCTTCTTATTAAGATCGTCATTTGAGAAAATATATAAATCAAAAAGAATTTTGATTTTTCTCACACAAGTGTGATGTGTGTGGGGAGCTGAAGTAAATTTACTCTCTGAACTCTCAATTAACCGAAGAAACACACAAAACATTTTATCCGTCATCAGAAATATATTCATCTTTTCCTACTGGGAAAGTACATAAATATGTAGGTACAGTAAAACTACTTTATAACGGACTCTCCTTTCTATAGCAAATTTCATTTTGTTCCCCTTCTTCTTAAAAAAATATCCCATATTAGTTAGGTTCCATCGAATGTATAGATGTATTAAAAAATGTATACAGTTATTTAGTTTAAGTTTGCAAAGTCGCGTTTCGAAGGTAAAACAAGTTAAATCCTCAGTAGTTGTTCTAACAAAGCTGTCATTGGTACTTTTGACAATTGATCCGATGAAGACTATAAGGTCAGCGATATAATCAATAATAATCGAGAACAAGCAATTTGAAAAGAGTTTACTTCAGACGAGACGAAAAAGCCCTACTATAGTAATAATGGAACTGTACACCTGAGGATATTGCTGCTGTGGCAGACAAAAACGGTTTCATGAATTATATTTTAAGAATTTTTGAAGTTTTATTGAACAAGTGATAAAACTAAACTGGTAAAATAAAAAACAAAATTTTAAATGCGCATTCAAAAATTGAATTTCCTAACAAAAGATATGAATTTTTTTCATTAATTTCTTTTTTATACCAATTTTCTTTGAAAATAAAAAGCAACACGAGGTTTCAAAACACATTTCACATTTCTTTATAACGAATTTTATATTTTTTCAGTTTTTTGTTCCCTTGAAGGTTCGCTATAAGGAATTTTGACTTAAATGTCCGTCAAAAATATAAAGTCGAAGTATTTTATTAATCACTTAAAAACCGCTAGTTAACGTTTTTTGGGGGAAAATTAAATTAATCTGATTTCTTGAACAGTTTTGATTTTTTTAGAAAAAAAAAATTCTAGAAAACATTTTTCCACATTTTTTTTTTTTTGGAGAATGCACTTTCCAGCACTTTAGGCGTTTTTCTGTTTTCATTCAGTAAAGAGCTCTGAACTAAGTTCGAGTTTATCGAGGTCGATCTGAACGTCCTCTGAACCAATTGTGTTCAGAGCGCTCTGAACTATTAATGAAACGAATTTAATATCCCATTGACTTCCTTTTCTTATGCCATTTTTAAACACTTAAAATCAATTCGGCGGCCATTTTATTTTTTTTTTATTTCCAGCCGCGCCGCGCCGCTAAAATATCGATTAAATTGGTATTGGTTGGTTTCGAAGCGTATCACTTTTGACGTTTACATTTTTGTTTGGCTTTTAGCTCAGTCTGCCCCATCTATTTATTTGGAGTTCGTAGAGTGGACTCTGAACACACTCTGACGGAGAAAAGAAATACAAATTCTATGCTCTGAAGTCTGTGAATCAAAAAAAAAAACTTATTTTTGTTTGACAACTCAGGCTCTGCTGTGAACTAAAAAAGAAGAACGCCTTTTATTGCTTTTTATCAGGAAGACAAAATTAAAAAAATTATTAAATTGTATTAAAAAAAAAACTTTAATTGTTTATGAAATTTTAAGTAACAAAGTTATTTCGTTTATAAAAGGCATTTCACTTAAAAAATATCATCGAAATCCTTTAAGTGGCTTAGGAGAAAATCTGATATTCAAAATTCGGCCCTATTGGAGTTACCGTTATAAAGAATTTTCCAGACAAATGTATTCCAACCAAAACGTATAAGTCGTTTTTGAGATACCTAAATGAGTTTGTCAATAAAAATCACATGGCATGTACCGTTAATTTCGGAGCTAGATACTAGGTCCAAAAATCAATCTTTCAGATGTTATAATAATACTGTGTTCTGTGTACCAAGATTGAAGCAAATCGGTCCAGCCGTTAAGGGTGTAGGGTCCGATACAAACAGACTGACAGACAGACAGAATTGTGCGACCTATTTTTTCGGCTTTTTTATGATCGTAATGTCATGTTTCATTGTCCAAAGGAAAATTTCCAACAATATTACATTCTTACGGGTCGGAATGAATACCTCCATTTTCAAAAGTCGGTCAAAAAATGCACCAACAATTTTATAACTTATATATGTTCTCATTGCAAAAGGGCGGCAAATTAAATATTTGCCCAGGGCGGCGAAAAAGCTGGATCGGGCCCTGTATAGAGACCTACAGCCCAAACGGGTGAGCCGAATTAATTCAAACTTGGTATATAGACTTTTTTAGGTATTGTACAGAGGGGAAATTGAAATTTTTTTTTAGCTCAAAAAATAACAGTACCTGCAATACAACCGTTACGTTAAAGCTTATTTTTCTCAAAAACGGCTCTAACGATTTCTATTTAAAAAAATCAGTGTTGCTTTTTAGGTACGACCAATCATATGGCTGAAAAAAAAGTTTTAAAAAATGGCTAAGAACGGTATACTTTCCATAGGACCTTTTTTTTTGCTTTCGACTAACTCGAAAACGACTCAACCGATTCTTTCGAAATTTCACACACATATAGCTGTAGGTAGCTCAATTTGTATTGCATACCAATATTTTTGAACAATATTTTTTTGTATTTTTAAAAGCATTAAAAAAAAAAATTTTAAATTAATATTTTGAAAACTGCTTACTAAATTTTTTTCTAAAAATTATAAATAAACGTATTTGCTGAATACCTATAAACTGGCGTTTTTGAATTTTTTTTTAATTTTTTTCAAAAAGCTTTTCAAAAAAAACTTTTTTTCTCAAAAACCGCTGCACAGATTTTTATATATTTATTCTCATAAATTCAAATTTATCCAAGAAATAAAATGGCGTACTTTTTACTTGCGATTATAGGTACTATAAGGCAAGTTATGCATTCGTCGAAAAAAAAAGTTTTGAGATAACAATCAAACATGACATTACGATGATAGCGAAGACGAAAAAAGATGGTCTAAAAATTCTGTCCGTCTGTATGTCTGTCTGTCTGTCTGTCTGTCTGTCTGTCTGTCTGTCTGTATGTAGACCTAAACCCAAACGGGTGGGCCGAATTGCTTCAAACTTGGTATATAGACTTTTTTAGGTATTGTACAGAAAGGAAATTGAAATTTTTTTTTTAGCTCAAAAAATAACGGTACCTGCCATACAACCGTTACGTTAAAGCTTATTTTTCTCAAAAACGGCTCTAACGATTTTTAATTAAAAAAATCAGTGTTGCTTTTTAGGTACGACCAATCATATGGCTGAAAAAAAAGTTTTAAAAAATGGCTAAGAACGGTACTTTCCATAGGACCGTTTTTTTTGCTTTCGACTATCTCGAAAACGACTCAACCGATTCTTTCGAAATTTCACACACATATAGCTGTAGGTAGCTCAATTTGTATTGCATACCAATATTTTTGAAAAATATTTTTTTGTATTTTTAAAAGCATTTTTTAAAAAAAAATTTAAAAAATTAATATTTTGAAAACTGCTTATTAAATTTTTTTTTTAAATTTTAAATAAATGTATTTGCTGAATACCTATGAACTGGCGTTTTTGAATTTTTTTTGAAAATTTTTTTCAAAAAGTTTTTCAAAAAAAACTTTTTTTCTCAAAAACCGCTCCACAGATTTTTCTAAATTTATTCTCATAAATTCAAATTTATCCAAGAAATAAAATGGCTTACTTTTTTTTCAGCTCAAATTAGTTTAAGTATTTATTTAAGAATTTTGAAAATTTTATTTTTATCAAAATCTCAAGCCCATAAACCACTGTCACTCATTAGAGCAAGTTCGTGCGACCCAGTCGTGCATTTTATTTAACTTGCGATTATAAGTACTATAAGGCAAGCTATGCATTCGTCGAAAAAAAAGTTTTGAGATAACAATCAAACATGACATTACGATGATAGCGAAGACGAAAAAAGATGGTCTAAAAATTCTGTCCGTCTGTATGTCTGTCTGTCTGTCTGTATGTATAGACACCTACAGCTCAAACGGGTGGGCCGAATTGCTTCAAAATTGGTATATAGACTTTTTTAGCTATTGTACGGAGGGGAAATTGAAATTTTTTTTTAGCTCAAAAAATAACGGTACCTGCCATACAACCGTTACGTTAAAGTTTATTTTTCTCAAAAATGGCTCTAACAATTTTGAATTAAAAAAATCAGTGTTGCTTTCTAGGTACGACCAATCATATGGCTGAAAAAAAGTTTTAAAAAATGGCTAAGAGCGGTACTTTCCATAGAACCGTTTTTTTTTTTGCTTTCGACTATCTCGAAAACGACTCAACCGATTCTTTCGAAATTTCACACACATATAGCTGTAGGTAGCTGAATTTGTATTGCATACCAATATTTTTCAAAAATATTTTTTTGTATTTTTAAAAGCATTTAAAAAAAAAAAAATTTGTAAATTAATATTTTAAAAATTGCTTATTAAATTTTTTTCTAAAAATTTTAAATAAATGTATTTGCTGAATACCTATGAACTGGCGTTTATAAATTTTTTTTTGAAATTTTTTTTCAAAAAGTTTTTCAAAAAAAACTTTTTTTCTCAAAAACCGCTCCACAGATTTTTATAAATTTATTCTCATAAATTCAAATTTATCCAGAAAATAAAATGGCGTACTTTTTTTTCAGCTCAATTTATTTTAAGCATTTATTTAAGAATTTTGAAAAAAATGTATTTTTATCAAAATCTCAAGCTTCTACACCACTGTCACACATTAGAGCAAGTTCCTGCGACCCAGTCGTGCATTTTATTTATCAATTGTCCTCGGGTATATGAATAATCAATATACTTAAAAAACTTGGTGAAAAGTATAATTATTGTTTGATGACACTTTAAAAAAAAAACAATTTCATTAATTCATTGACATTTTATTAATCACTTGAAAATCACTATAGTTGAAGCATAGCCATCCGATTTCTTGTACTGTTTTGAAGGTTTAAACAAAATTCAAAATCATTCGGTTTTTTTGAAAAACTTTTCGAAAACATATTCCAATTTTGTTCGAGTATGCCAATTTCTAGCACTTTGTAAGTTTTATTAGGAAAAAAAATTAAAAAAAAATTTAACAATGGTTTTTAAAAAAACCAAAAATTAAAATTAAATTAACTTTTTTAAAACGCATATACTCAAAAAAACTTTTTTTTCGAAAAACTTAAGAATTATTATCATATTTCTTTTATATACTTAAGAATTATTATTATATTTCTTTTATATACATGAAAAATTTCATCGAAATCCGTATAGTGGTTTACGAAAAATCTGTTTTGAATAAATACCGGTCATGGCAGGTACCGTTATGAGACTTTTCCTGAAAAATATATTTAAACCAAAACATAAAATTTTGAAGAAATCAGCAACCTTTATTTGGCAATATTAAATTGTATTTTTTGTATGTAGGTACAGTTACGATCAAAGCACATCGCTTAAATTTTGCACACGCAATAGGTAAATATTCCCTCAATAAAATAAAAATATTTCAGTTTGGGCGTAATTGACGCCCACTTTTCATACAAAACCATACCTTATGTTTTTATAAAATAAATATGTTTATATTTGAGCGAAAAGCTTAAAATTTTGTGGGCATTAGTTATACGTAAACATATTATATACGAAAAGAAATTTTGAATTTCGGGCATGACTGACGCCCACTTTTCATATAAAGTATCAAAAACAGCTAAGAATTTAAGGTATATACCAAACTCAATTTTAAGCAATTTTTCTTCGTTCGTTATATAAAAAAACATATCTATAATTTATTTTTACTTGCGATTATAGGTACTAACGGGTGATTTTTTAGCTGGTTTGGTTTTGGCAACACTGGTTTTGACAGCTGACGTGTGTTTAGTACCTTGTGTCACTGTCAAACAGCTTCAGTTTGGTTTGCAATTTAACCATGGATCGTCTTACAAATGAACAACGCTTGCAAATTATTGAATTTTACTATCAAAATTCGTGCTCGGTCGAGCTGGCCGAGGATCCGCTTTCTTATCGAAAAATTGTGTTCAGCGATGAGGCTCATTTTTGGTTGAATGGGTACGTAAATAAGCAAAATTGCCGCATTTGGAGTGAAGATCAGCCAGAAGCATTGCAACAGCTACCAATGCATCCCGAAAAAGCCACTGTTTGGTGCGGTTTATGGGCCGGCGGCATTATTGGGCCATATTTCTTCAAAGATGATGCGAATCGCAGCGTTACTGTCAATGGTGAACGCTACCGAGCGATGATAACAAACTTTTTTTTTGCCCGAAATGGAAGATCTTGACTTGCATGATATGTGGTTTCAACAAGACGGTGCCACATGCCACACAGCACGCGAAACAATGGCGCAATTGCGAGGCGAGTTTGGTGAACAGTTAATTTCACGTTTCGGGCCGGTCAATTGGCCGCCTAGATCGTGCGATTTGACACCATTAGACTATTTTTTGTGGGGGTATGTCAAGGCTAATGTCTATAGGGACAAGCCCGCTTCGATTGACGCACTGGAAGCCAACATCCATGCATTCATTCGTGAGATACCGGCCGATATGTGTGAAAGAGTATGCCAAAATTGGACTCAGCGGATGGGCTACCTGAGACGCAGCCGCGGTCAACATTTGCATGAAATTATCTTTAAACATTAAATTGCAAGGTTCAAACTATCGATTCAAATAAATATTTCATTCATTTTTTCGAATTTTTTGTGTTTTTTTTAAAAAAAAAGTTCTAAACCTCTTAAAAAATCACCCGTTATAAGGCAAGTTATGCATTCGTCGAAAAACAAAAGTTTTGAGATAACAATCAAACATGACATTACGATGATAGAGAAGACGAAAAAAGATGGTCTAAAAATTCTGTCCGTCTGTATGTCTGTCTGTCTGTCTGTCCGTATGTATAGAGACCTACAGCCCAAACGGGTGGGCCGAATTGCTTCAAACTTGGTATATAGACTTTTTTAGGTATTGTACAGAGGGGAAATTGAAATTTTTTTTAGCATAAAAAATAACGGTACCTGCCATACAACCGTTACGTTAAAGCTTAGTTTTCTCAGAAACGGCTCTAACGATTTCGATTTAAAAAAATCTGTGTTGCTTTTTAGGTACGACCAATAATATGGCTGAAAAAAAAAGTTTTAAAAAATGGCTAAGAACGGTACTTTCCATAGGACCGTTTTTTTGTTTTCGACTATCTCGAAAACGACTTAACCGATTCTTCCGAAATTTCACACACATATAGCTGTAGGTAGTTCAATTTATATTGCATACCAATATTTTTGAAAAATATTTTTTTGTATTTTTAAAAGCATTTTTTTTTTAAATATATACATATTTTGAAAATGGCTTATTAAATTTTTTTCTAAAATTTTTAAATAAATGTATTTGCTGAATACCTATGAACTGGCGTTTTTAAATTTTTTTTGAAATTTTTTTTCAAAAAGTTTCTCAAAAACCGCTCCATAGATTTTTATAAATTTTTTCTCATAAATTAAATTTTTTCCAAGAAATAAAATGGCGTACTTTTTTTCAGCTCAAATTAGTTTAAGTATTTATTTAAGAATTTTGAAAATTGTATTTTTATCAAAATCTGAAGCCCCTAAACCACTGTCACTCATTAGAACAAGTTCGTGCGACCCAGTCGTGCATTTTATTTCAGCTCAAATTAGTTTAAGTATTTATTTAAGAATTTTGAAAATTTTATTTTTATCAAAATCTCAAACCCCTAAACCACTGTCACACATTCGAGCAAGTTCTTGCGACCCAGTCGTGCATTTTATTTACATTAAAAATAAGTCAAAATTCATTATATTTAAGTACGTTTTTGATTCCGTGTGTGCCACCGCGTTGAACTATGACCTCGTACATCCTGTTGGGTAAAGAGTCAACTAATTTTTTTATATAATCAAGTGAAATAGTCTCCCATGCACTTTTTATTCCTTCAATAAGATCCAATTCAGTTGGGTATTGCATTCCAGACTGCATGCTAACCATCTTCTGTGATTACAGCAGCGGACAAGGGAATTATTTTGAGGCGCGCGTCCAATTCGCACGATTCTACAGGCAAAATTAAGGAAAAAACCGTTATGAAAACATGCGTGCGGACTGTGCGAAGAATGATTTCTAATGCTGAATATTTAAAACTCTTAACAAAAACCACTTCTCAACCATCTTCGAAAGATGCAACGCCTCGATTTCTCAACTTTACTAGCTTAGAGATGTGGATAGGGTCTGCTGGAACTTCCATTCCAAGGGTCCAAACGGCTATGCTGACCTCTTTCATGAATGCCACAGCATACACTAGTGCTTTTCCTGCAATCAGGGACATTTTTGAACCCTTGTAATGGAAGTTCCAGCAGGCTAATGCCCCTATCCACAAACAAGACGCATAGGGGGCGCTAATCGGTTGTCGGGCAGTGTATAACAAGTACGGCCCTGAATACGGAGTCTCTTTGAATTTGATTTCTTTATACGTGTATATGTAAAGTACATATCTAAAGGCTTTGTAAGAGGGTAAAATTCTGAATGGAAAATCACAGTCTTCTAACTTGAATCCTGCACAATATTATGGTTGACTCTTGAAAGTACTGTTGGATTTAAAGTGTCCACTTCAAGTAACTTTCAACACTCATTACTCGGTAATATATTCTGTAAAAACCCACACAGTTTTCCCCAACATAACATTCTTGCACGTTGATGTTGTGTATCGCCTGTTCCTATGTTCATGTCTCTGTATCTTAAAATTCTCGTTTTGCGTCCTTCTTTAGAATTGATGTATCTTTTTTATTCGAATCCACAGCACATTATGGCAATGGTACAACTGAAGAAGGTGCAATTTGGTTTCACTCTTGAATAAGATATTATCCTTGACAATACATACTTAAAATATTAAATATGTTGCCGTGCTTCAGGTTTCCCCTCCCCATGGAAGGGCAGCTAGATAATACTAAATCATGAAAGGCAATATGGCCACTATCTATGGTGGATGGAGTGATACACTGCCCGACAACCGCTTAGCGCCCCTATGCTTCTTGTTTTTGGAGCTTATCTACTAAGCCTTTTAAAACGAATTTTTTTACCAATGAAAGTTTATAAAATTATACGTGAAAAGAAATGAAAGTTATGGTGGTAACTCAATGAATAACATTTTAACAGAATTTTTTACGACATTTGATTATCCCCCCCCCCTTGAAAATGCCAAATAATGTTAGAAAATGGGAGAGACCACCCCCAAATTATATTTTTGAATGTATATTATATACATATGTACATACATTCATATATTACATAAAAAAATTACGATTTCCTTGATATTTTTTTACTAAGAATAATAAAATAAATTTGTGTATATGTAGTATATATATACACAAATTCTATACATACATATATATATTATATATACATATATAAAACAAAGTTGGGTTTGTTGGAACACTTATAACTCGAGAACGGTTGGGCCGATTTTCATGGTTTTTAATTTGTTGTATAAGTCTCGGTCCCGAATAGGCTATAGGCAATTAAAAGCATTAGAAAATTGACGAAAAAATAAAATAAAAGGAAAATAAAAAATACAAATTAATATTTTGTTTGTTTTTTGTTTTGAAGTCAAAAACATAAAAAAAGTTTTAAAGATGCAGGGTGCTCTTGAAGTTTACAATTGTTATGGAAAGTGTATGTGTATGATGTATTTGTATGTGTATGTTTATGTAATTTCGTAATATTTGTTTGTGTATCCATAAAAAATTCCTCCAATAGTGAGATTGACTTATTCTTTGGGTATTTTTCGCTGTCGTTTCTTTCATGAAGACATCAATGGGCAGCAGTTTTTTATTGTGAGAAGCATCCATATGTTGTTACACGTGCACTCCTCACTATTGCAATATACATATGTACATTACAGACAGAATGACGTGGGTCTCGGGTCAATGGAGACTTTCTAATATTAACATTTAATTCCCAGTTCAAAACCCTAAAAAAATATTTAACATTTTTTTACACTTTGGAGTTTGGTTTAGAGGGTATATAATGTATATATGTATGTATGTATAAAAATGAATTTATTTTTTGTTTGCTTGTAAATATTTAAGGACTCCGCCGTCAGGAAATATTTGTGTTTCTTTAAAGTTTGGTCAAAGATGATCATGAAGTCTCTGGCCACAAGGTGAAGAAAGACACACCGCAGCCGAGCCATTGAATAAGTTTGTTTGCTTAGGCTTAACTTAGAAACTACAACTCCAAATTAAAAATGTCTCTTTGTTTTGAAATGTTAATGTTTGCGGGTGGCTTGAAGGCTAGTTATGTTGTACAAGATTTAGCTGTTTATTAGGTGAAATGAGTTGAAAGCAAAAAGTGGTATCCAATTTTAAAAATTCTTACTGTGTTTGATAGTTAAAATATACTTAAAGTCCTGGGGGTGATTTTTTTAACAAAAGTTTATGATACATTAATGAAGGTAATTGATAATGGAAATGGTGGTTTATACTTCCTTGATCTGGTAAGACATTCCTCATGTCAGTAGTTTTAGCCACTGTTCGTGCAAGATCCAACATTGCGGTTGCAGTTGCTAGAATAATGCCGTACGGCTCATTCAGCATTAATATTGCCGTTAAATATTCAAACTATTAAAGAACCAACATGTAATATTGTAAAAAACTCCGCAATGACCAAAGTTTTATCATCATCGAAAATCATCATCTGGGACGAAGGCACAATGGCGCATAAACGTGCATTAGAAGCACTTAACCGAACATTAAAAGATCTACGTAATGACTCGAAATGTTTTGGAGGCGCACTGATTTTACTGTCTGGAGATTTCCGCCAAACACTGCCAGTAATTCCATTGTCAACGGCTGCCGACGAAATAAATGCTTGCCTCAAATCATCGTATCAATGGCGCTTTGTGAAGAAACTTCAGCTAAGAACAAACATGAGAGTTGCATTGCTGAATGATGCATCTGCTGAAGATTTATCTGAGCAATCGCTGACTTTCGGTAATGGTCGATTAACTGTACGCGAATCAAGCGGATTGATTTAATTTCCTCCGAATTTTTGCAATTTCGTCTCATCAAAAGAGGAGCTCATCAGCAAAGTATTCCCGAACATCATTACTAACCACAAAAATAGCAAAAGGTTAAACGAGCGAGCAATTTTGGCGGCTAAGAATAAAGATGTAAATGACTTAAACTTTATAATTCAGAATCAAACGTTGGAACCCTGCATTTATTTAAATCTATTGACTGTGTAACACATGAAGATAAAGCCACTAATTATCCAACTGAATTTTTAAGCTCCTTGGATGTGCCTTATTTACTATACCGCACAATTTACAACTGAAGGCGGGCTCGGTAGTCATCATGCTTCGAAATCTAAACCAACCAAAACTATGCAGTGGAACGCGCTTGGTGATAAGAAAACTGATGAGTAATGTGATTCACGCGCCGATACCCGACGGAAAATTTAAAGATGAGATAGTTCTCAGGATTACAATAATTCCAACGGATATGCCCTTTGAGATTAAACGAATTCAGTTCCCGATTCTTCTTGCCTTCGTCATGACTGTTAACAAATCACAAGACCAATCCATTACAGTTTGTGGCCACAACTTAGAAAATTCATGTTTTTCTCATGGTCAGTTGTACGTGACATGTTCACGTGTCGGCAAGTCATCCGTTGTATATGTTCTTGCACCCGATAAAAAAAAAAACAAAAATATCTTATATCAGAAGGTACTTCAACAAAGAGAATTAAACAGAGTGCATCCCATGCTGCACAATATGTACATATACATAGTTTAATTCAATCATATCTTGCGAATTGCGATTGATATACTAAATTTGTGTACGTTTTTATTTCTTTTTGAGTTATTTTGTTAATAAAGTAGTGAACTAATATTTATTTTGTATTCATTGTATTACTCTCAAAAAATCATAAATTAATTTTAGCTAATCTGTAACACGACATTCATTAACTGTTAGGCGGTACGAAGTTCGCCGGGTCAGCTAGTATGTATATAAAAACGAACACCTATTTTTCCTGGACTCGATATGACTTGAGAACGGTTGTACCGATTTCATTTATCTTTTTACTTGCGATTATATGTACATACTAGCTTTTACCCGCGGCTTCGCTCGCGTCAAATACAGTGTCTGAGGGTTCGCCTTCGCCATAATAGTAATCTTAATTTTTAAAAATAAAGTCCACTACTGGATCGCACCAACTTGCTCTAATAAGACATTGATCGTGGCTTGAGATTTTCAAAAAAAAAAATTATTTTTCGAAACTCTTATTCTTTGGATGAATTTCAATCTATGGTAGTAAAATTATCAAAATTTGTGGATTGGTTTCTCAGAACAAAAATATTTTTTGGGGAAAATTTTGTGTTATGGCGGCAACCAAAAAGAAGTTTTATTCGTTTAGTTTCTTTTAATGTTTTATATTATATTTATAATTCAATAAACACTTAATATTTAGTTTCAATACTTATAATTCACTTTATAATTGAATAGCTTACTTTACTGGGCGGCGTCTGGATCAGAGAGAAGATACTATAGAGAGAGACAACTTTCCTCGCCTCCGACCCCGCACAGATTTTTGTTTACATTTCTTATAACGAGTTGAATTCCTATCGGTATATATGTACATGTTTTATCCTTGTCCAGAACAAACAAAATCAAAAAAAAAATAAGAGTCTCTTTCTCTTTTATTTAAAGGTCTATGGACAGCAAGTTGCTGGCAGAATCGCAGCTTGTAGGCTAAAAGAGAGCCATCGTCGAAGTTGCATCTCTCTATTCGTATCTTCTCTCTGGTCTGGATAAGAAGTGATTTTCTATAGATGACATTTCATAAATATGACATTTAAGCAGTGATCCCACTCTATTTCAATACATTACATAATTTCAATACATTACATTTTTCAAAAAAAAATTAAATTCCCCCAATACATAGGTGTTCTGCATTTATCATTTATAACTACTTATCATTTTTAAAAAGTTAATGATCTGTTTTCAAAATATAAAATTATTAAGAAAAGAGTTTTTTTAAAAAACAACAAAATATTTATTAAAAATATAGGATATTTTTGTTAACTTTGTTTCCAGCCAGTTATGCATTCGTAAAAAAAAAATTCTAGCAATCAAACATGACATTACTATGATAGAAGTCGAAAAAAGTGGGACTGACAATTCTGTTTGTCTGTCTATCCATCCGTCTGTATCGGATCCTACAGCCTAAACGGCTGGACCGATTTGGTTCATACTTGTTAAATAGTAATATTATGACGGTTTTTTGGAATAAACATTGTAGTTTTAAAACTAACTGTACCTGCCATACG
Organism: Platycheirus albimanus; assembly: GCA_916050605.2. NCBI lineage: Eukaryota > Metazoa > Arthropoda > Insecta > Diptera > Syrphidae > Platycheirus > Platycheirus albimanus. The sequence continues at coordinate 324,746,378 of OU696696.1, read as the reverse complement.
ATTTTTAGTGAAAATTTTGATAAAACTTTCTGAATAGGGTTTTATGTGCAAATTTTATGTTTTGGTTGGAATACTTTATCAGGAAAAGTCTTATAACGGTACCCCTTGGGACCGGTTTTTTGAAATCCGAATTTCTTGTAAGCCTCTTTTAACGAACTTCGCTGAAATTGGAATCCCGTTTATAAAAGAAACAATACAAATTCTTAAATTAAAAAAAAAAAAGTTTTTGAGTTTTTTTAAAAACTTTAAATTTATTTTATTTTTTGTTTTTTTTTCCAAAAACGGTTTAATCTATTTTTTTTTTTTTTTTTGAGCTTTTGATTGATTAGGCTTAAAGATCTTTGGTGTTGAATGCAATTAATAAATAAAACTGATTCATCTTGGTGTACCCTACGTTTCGCACATTCAAATCACAAGAGACAATAAGACAGTTTTAATATAGATATATGTATGGAAGTTGAAATTTTTTAAAGAAATAAATAAAGTATTATATCTAAACTTACTTTTTTTATAAAAAATTATTACATAAATTTACATTAAAAATTCTAACTATTGCTTGACGACTTGCTTTACAAATTTAAAAACTTAAAACAACACTTAAATAAATTAATTTAACATTGAACACAACATAATCCAAAACTAGTATCACAGCTTATTCTTTGATGGCAACGCTATATGTTATCGATATCTTGATGGTGGTTCAGATCGTTGTCGTTCATATGTTGTGAGAGTGCTGTAGCTGTTCTCTTTTTTCTAATGTCAGCTTTATGTTCTGACAGTCTCACTCCTAATTTTCTTTTTGTTGTGCCAATGTAAATCATTTTGCATTGGTTTTCATTTTTTCTCTTGAACGGGATTTCATAAATGACGTTGTGTTGTTCATTTTTCTCTTTTTTTGGTTTGGTATTTGTGAATATTGTGTTAAGTGTGGAGTTAGCTTTGTGTGCGAAAATTGTTTTGTCTTTGTCTATTGGAAAGGTGTTGTTAAGTGTGGGGTTATCCGTGAGGCGTGGGACGTACGAGTAGGTGAGAGGGTAATATCTAGGGTTGCCAGATTTTTGTTTTGATTATTGTTGCTGATTTTTGTTGAGTGTTTTATGAAGTTTTGTTTGCTCATTTATTATTGTATTTGGGAAATTATTCATTTGTAAAATCGTCCTTATTTGTGTGATGTTTTTGTTGTGGCATATTGTGTCGCTTATGTCCAATACTTTATTAATAAAGTTTGTTGCTGTGTTTATTTTGTATTTAGTAAGTTGAGAAGACATACAATTTATCATTCTGACTGATGCAATCGGCTTGGCATACCAATCGAATGATAAAATATCGTTTCGTTTTATTAATTTTATATCTAGGAAGAGCAATGAATTGTGGTTTTCAACTTCAATTGTGAATTTGAGTTTTGTGTAGTAGTTGTTTAGAGTTTTTAGTATTTCTTCTGTGTCATTTCTGTTTATTTATGTTTTTACGATGAATTTTATCTTAGTGCTGGATTTTTTCAGTTTGTCAATTGTTTCGTCCAGAAGATGATCCAACACTATATCCGCAATAGTAGGTGATAGTGGGTTTCCCATAGGCATGCCGAAGGTTTGGCTTTATAGTTTGGTGTCATATTTGAAATAATTGTTGTCTGTTAAGCAGAATTGTTTTTTTTTTATTTTTATTTTTCTGATAAAAACTACAAAGTGCTAGAAGTTGGCATACTCAAAAAATATTGGGAATATAATTTCGAAAAAAATTTCAAAAAAACTGTTTTGAAAAAAACTGGGCTACCGATTTTTTCGCTAATATTCAAAAAAGTAAAAGAAACCTGATGGCTTACTTCATTTTCTCCAAAAAACGTTTTAAGTATTTATTTTTAAGTGATTAATAAAATTTGATTATGTTCAATGTTTTTTTTCCAAAATCTCAAGCACCAAGACCATTTTAACACATTAGAGCAAGTTTGTACGACTTAGTCCTGCACTTTATTAATATAAGTATGATGATAATTTCTCTTTGGCTTAATTATTTACAGTTATACATTGTTGAATATTATTTGGAGAGAGATCTTCACACCCTAACACAAAAACAAAAACAAATAAAATGCACGACTGGGTCGCACGTACTTGCTCTGTGGGTGCACAGCACGATGATTACAAAAAAAATCAAGCATAAGAACAACTCATTTTTGGAAAATTTGGTGAAAACTAAAAAATTTAGCCAAAACTGGAAAAACCGATATGCGATAGCTAACATTAAGATACCTTTAATATTTGAAACTTAGATGTCATCTTTTGGGTGCTTTAAATGATAGAAATGTCCACTTATGGCCAAAATTTTAAAACTGATATTACCAATTTCCGCTATTATCATATGTAGCCAAAAACTAAAAATGCAGTTTTCTTTGAAGCCTTCTATTTATATTACACCACAAAGTGCCATAAAAATTGGGGAGAGTTTTTTGAGTAAATTAGAAAAAACGAAAAAATGGCCAAAACCTAGTGGCTATTTGTATGGGAGCAACTATTTAGAAAAGAGAAACTGAAGAAAATGCAATGCCATCTGATGGAAGCTGAAAGGAACTATGCCAAAAAAAACTTGTAGAAAACCATAAGGAACTATGCCAAACGAAGTTTGAGTCAATTCAATCAAGCCGTTGCGAACTTATGGCCATTTGAAAAAAAGCCATTTAAACCTGATTTTCGTTACGACCATTTGAGCCCAAAACAAAAAAACCAAGTTTTGTTAGAATTGCTTAAAGTTATCTAAATTTTGAGTTTAATCTAAAATCGTTTAAGCCGTCCTCTCCCTTAACCAAACAATAGAAATTGTTCGAGAAAAAACAATATTTGCACACAAACCCAACTTCACACTACGTACAATATTCACCAACACCAAACCACCCATCAAAATAACCGAACAACATGATGGCGTATATGAAATTCCCTGCAAAACGAAACTAAACGAAACTTGTGAAAAAATATATATTGGAACAACAAAACGTGCACTAGGAGTGAGGTTGTCAGAACATGAAGCCGATATCAGGAAAAAGAAGACAGCTACAGCAATCTCACAACACATGCTAGACCATCAACACAACGCAGACTTTGACAACGTTAAAATATTAGACTCTGGAAAGCCTTCGCATCCAACAAAAAATAAAGAAAACGATGAACCACAAAGAGGACATTGATGACATAAGCGCCATTTACAGTGTTGCCATATCAGAATCCAAACTGTGATATTACTTCTAAAAAATTCTGTTTGTTAGTAAGACGTGTTTTAGTGTTTTTGTTTCTTAAATGTTTAACAATTTTTAAATTTTATTTAAATCAATAGTCCGTTTAAATGTAATACAATAGTAAAAAAGTAAGTGCAATAGTTTTTTTAATTGTTAAAATTAGTTAAATCATAATCTAAACCTACTATGTTTTATTTACTTGTTTGATTTATTCAAAACTTTTTTTGTATTTCGTTTTCCAAGAACTAATAAATCTGAACCCCTGATGATGCCGGAAAAAACCGGAGAAACGTTGGGAAAAAATGAATTAGCTTATTAATTAATTAATTGCATTGTTTTCATTGATCATTAAGCCCAAATATCAAATCAACAAAAAAAGCTTGAATGTTTTAAATGCCCAAATCATTAAGAATAAAATAGATGATTTGAATATACTTTTTGATAGCAGCGAAGTCGATATTATATGTATGTATCTCTGAAACCTGGATGAAACCGGAAATGTGTGACACTTTTTTCAAATTAAATAGCTTTAAACTTACTCGCGCTGATAGATTTAATAAATTGGAAGGCGGTTTTTGTAAAAAATTCGTTTAAATTCCGTATAAGAAAAAAAATCATCCGCGAATGATTCAATCGAATACTTATTTCTTGAGGTAACAGGTGAGTTTGGAACATTCGTGGTTGGTTGTGTTTATATGGCACCTTACTAACTTACTTATGCTGGCGCCACTGGATCGTGGTACTCCTGGACCTTTGCTGAGAATGCCCCTCCAGCCGGCTCGATCTCTAGCCTGCCGTCTCCAATTTCGTACTCCAAGTTGACGGATGTCTCCCTCTTCCTGGTCGCTCCATCGAAGATGAGGTCTACCTTGGCTTCTGACTCCCTCGGGTTTGGCGTTGAAGACTTTACGAGCTGGATCGTCGATGTCTATTCGCAGTACATGGCCCAGCCATCTTAGTCTTTGGATTCGAATTTTTCTGGCTAGGCTTATGTCGCTGTTCAGCTCGTACAGTTCGTTGTTATATCTTCTTCTCCAAACGTTTTTTTTGCGATTTACGCAGACAGGACCATTGATCGTACGCAGAACTTTTTTCTCAAAGACTCCAAGTGAATTTTCATCCGATTGGGAGAGAGTCCATGCTTCCGCACCATATAGCAGGACCGGGATGATGAGTGTTTTATACAGTGTCACCTTGGTTCTTCTCGATAGGGCTTTACTCCTCAATTGCTTACTCAGCCCAAAGAAACAGCGATTAGCAAAAGTTAGTCTGAGTTTGATTTCAGCGCTAATGTTGTTGCCTGAATTTACAGCAGTGCTGTAAGTGAATTTGTCTACCTGGACAAATTCACTGACTACCTCGAAGTTATACCTATCAATGGTTACGTTCTGACCAAGTCGGTGGTGGGATTGGACTTTTGTTGATGAAAGCATATACTTCGTCTTGTCCTCGTTTATTTTCAGCCCCATTCTGCTTGCTGCTGACTCCATAGTAGTGAAAGCGCCGGTTACTGCTCGCCTTGTTCTTCCTATCATGTCAATGTCGTCAGCAAACCCAAGTAATTGTGTCGATTTATTGAAAATGGTGCCTGATGTACTGGCATGGGTGCTCCGTATTACATTTTCAAGATTTTCCAGGTCTGAAGCCGAATTGGTAAGGACCTATCAGGTCGTCAGCAAACGGCTGGAGACGTTCACATAAAACGCTGCACAGGATCTTATAGGCGATGTTTAAAAGGCTTATTCCTCTATAGTTGGTGCAGAGTAGGCGGTCTCCTTTTTTGTGAATTGGGCAGATGGTACTGAGATTCCACTCGTCGGGCATACTTTCCTCCGACCATATTTTGCAGATGAGTTGGTGTATGCTCCTGACTAGGTCATCTCCAGCGTGTTTAAAAAGCTCCGCTTGAAGGCCATCACATCCAGCTGCCTTATTCATCTTTAGTCTGGTGATGGCTACTTTGATTTCATTTTGGTCGGGCGGGTGTAGTTCGTGGTCGTCATCTTGATTACCTGGAACAAGTTGATCTTGGGCAGGATCTTGGCTGTCATCGCCATTTAGCAACCGGTTAAAGTAGTCTCTCCAGATGGCTAACATCGCCTGCGTTTCCACTATGGTATTTCCATCCTGATCTTTGCATGGCCCAGGGCGGCTTGTGAAATCGGATGTAGACTGTTTCACCCTTTTATAGAAGTTTCGTACCTCTTTTCTGCAAAAACATCTCTGCATCTCCTCGACTTCGCGTTGCTGGTGTTCTTTTTTCTTCCTCCTGAGTAGACGTTTCTCATCTTTCCTTCGCTCAACATACAGATTTCTGGATGCTCTAGTATCTCTCTGGAGCCACGACTTGTATGCCTCCGTTTTGGCTTTGTTTGCCTGAGCACATACGGAGTCGAACCAGGAGTTTATGGGGGGTGGATGTGAGAAGCCCAATACCTCTGACGCAGCACTTCTTATGGCTTGTTAACATAGCTGCCATTGGTCTTCCGGGTTCATGTCATCAGTCGAAGGATTTCTCACAAGCTCAAGGGATACGCGGTCGGCATAGGCAGTGTCGGTCTCTTCCGATTGAAGACGTCCAACATTGAATTTCCTAGGTGTAGTTGGTGCTCGCCTAGGAACTTCCATGGAGATCCGTACCCTAAGTTTTTCACCGACTAGGTAGTGGTCCGAATCGATGTTTGCTCCTCGGAATGTACGGACATTCATAATGCTGGAGGAGTGTCTTCCATCAATCACAACATGGTCGATTTGGTTGCAGGTTCGACCATCTGGGGATCGCCATGTGCCCTTGTGGATGTCGGGACGTGGGAATCGCGTGCTGCTCAGCACCATGTTTTTTCCCGCTGCAAAATCGATGAGCCTGAGTCCGTTGTCGGAGTTGGTGTCGTGCAGGCTGTGTTTTCCGATCGTCATACCAAAGATGTCCTCCCTCCCAATTTTGGCATTGAAGTCTCCCAAGAGGTTTTTAATGTCATGTTTTGGGCACTGCTCATATGTTTTGGCGAGGAGCTCGTAGAAACATTCTTTGGTAGCGTCGTCTTTCTCTTCTGTAGGGGCATGGGCGCTTATTAGGCTTATGTGGTGGAATTTGGCCTTAATGCGGATCGTTGTCACTCTCTCGCTGACTTCGCGAAAGCTCAAGACCTTTTGCCTAAGTCTTCCTCTGACAGCGAATCCGCACCCAAACAAGCGCGATCTCCCATCAAGGTGGCATTTCCCATAATAGAAATTACAGTCCTCTGTAATTCTCAGGCCCGGTCCATCCCATCGCATCTCCTGCAGGGCTGTTATATCAGCGTTGAGACTGGCGAGGGTCTCGGCTAGCTGCTCGGCTTTACGCGGCCTGTTTAGCGTACGCACATTCCACGTGCATATGCGTAAATCGTTGTCCGTTTTTCGTTTGCGGGGGGGGGTTGTCAACATTTTTGATTGTTTCATCCGAGGCATTTTCTGCAGTTTTCATCACAATAGAGTTTTCCTTTCATGACCGGCTTGTGAGGCCTGGGCATGACATATAGATCTTTGTGGTGGTTGGATCTTCAGAGCTCCTCCTGCTCCTAGTTCCTGAGAAGATAACTCAGGTATCTACAACCTATGGATCCGATGGATCTAACGTTCGTCGTAAGTTGCCCTTTCGGCTATCCAGCAGGCACCACTTGGAGGTGACGATACGATTTTGCCCACCTGATATGGCACCTGATGTAGCTTATTATACCCCAATAAGAAATCTTTCGGAGGAGGTAGTTTCTTTGTACACTGATATTTTGATTTCCGATGACCTCAATAGATTACTATTGGACAATAAAAATAATAACTTAATTGCAATGGTCGATTCTTTTGGTTTAAGCTTTGTTAACACTAAGCATAAGCAACCCACACATTTTTAACCTTATTGTTGTCCTTCTCTGTTAGATTTTTCCCTGGTATCAAATCGTAATTTAGTGCTGCACTACGACCAACTAACACTAAGCATAAGCAACCCACACCTTTTTAACCTTATTGTTGTCCTTCTCTGTTAGATTTTTTCCTGGTATCAAATCGTAATTTAGTGCTGCACTACGACCAACTTCTGGCAACCACCTTTTTACATGATGATCTTATCTACATATCAATCAACGCACGTTTCGTTTATATAGAAGAGGCTTCTTTATAGCTACTACGATTATATATTCTAATATAAACTTAGTAAATATACATATATAATATTTTTGTATACGGCACCAAAACCTTTTCTTTTTTCTTCTCTTGTATACTTCTTGATGTTAAGGTGATCTATGTTCAGACTGTTCTCTTAACTTATTTGTATTTTGTTTATCTAGCCGATGTTGTGGCAAATTTATCTGTGCTCGTCTCTGCTTTCACTGTAGGCTGTTACTTTCATCGTCGCCATGGGCAGCAATCATAATGGGTGGCTTGGTAGTTTAAATGATAAAAACAAATTAATTTTTTACTTAATACGATTTGTTGGAGCATAATGGATTGCGCATTTGCCACATAAATGCCCAAAGTCTTGTGAATAAAATTGTTGAGTTCAGAATGCTTTTTGAGGATAGCTTAATCGATATAGTTTGCGTATCTGAAACTTGGTTTTATCCTAACTTTCAAAGTAGTCTTTTACTTCTTCTTCGAACTCATTCAAAGGGCGGAGGGGTTGCTATATATGTTAAAAATTACATTAGTTCTAGCGTAGTCAAATACTCAGATGGAAATCAATCTTGCGACTATTTTTTCATCGATATCCTTAATGGAGAAAACAAATGTATACTTGGAACACTTTATATTCCACCACATATAGCAAACTCTAGTGTTATAACTCCCATTGTTGAAGATATATCGAATCTTGCACCTGAAATAATTTTATGCGGTGACTTAAACGTTAACCTCCTGCATTCTTCCTCTAATTCCTTAAAACCTCTATGAATAGTCTTGGTCTTTCATTTGTTAACTACTTTGAACCTATGCACTACAAACCTAATTGTGCGCCATCTCTGTAGATGTTTTTCTTGTGAGTAATGTAAATCTTGTTAAATGTTATAGTCAGTTGTCTGTCCCTGTATTTTCGTACCGTGATCTCATCTTTGCTACCTATGATTTGCATGTCCATAAGGAAATGAATCAGTCCATTCAGTATCGTGATTTCTGCAATGTGAATGTAGAAAGTCTATTTAATGATTGCTCGATCCTTGATTGGAACTCAGTTTTTTTTTGTCGTCTGACGTTGAAAGACAAACTGAATTCCTGACGGTGTCAATTGATTACCTGTTTAATAAACACGTTCCTATCAAAAATCGTCTCCTAAAGTCTCAAAGCTGTCCATGCCTCTATTATTTTGAATGCTGTGAAAAAACGGGATATACTCTATCTCCGCGCCGGTGCGGTGGAAACGCTTTGGCTGTGCCGAAATGCTTAGTAGCTTTAAAACAGCTCGTAACCTTGTTACAAATCTTATCAAGACAGCTTAACTAAACTACTATCATAATAGATTCAATACCGACCGCTCCTCTAAGTTTTTATGAAAAGAAGTTCGCAATATTGGATTGCAAAAATTTCCAAAATTTCCATAACCACCTCGTCTTCTATCCCAGCCTTCTTAACAACAACGAGTAACAACGAAAATGAAATTACTTTCAATCTTGCAAGAGTTGACGTATACAATGTAGGAAATGTAGTCTTCCATCAAATCGAAGGCTATGGGACTGGACAACATGCACCCTGACTTTCAGTGTCTTTTGATCTCTCGTCTAGTAAGCACGTCATATGCTTGTGCATACAGTTGGCCGGTCGTGTATTTTTACACTGAAATTTTTGGCCCTATTAGTTATATGTTGTTATAAGCTGAACATTGACTCTATTGTGCTTTATAATGTCGTACATGTGCGGGCGCGAGGTTGAAGGACGTGGCAAAGGCGTTAAATGTGCTGGTTGTAAAGTGATTTTTCATTTAAATTGCGTTTATCTAAAGCTAACTGATCTTGCGTCTATGAAAAAGAACAATATTCCATTTCGCTGCCCTTCGTGTAACAGTCAAAGTCAGGAATCCCTCCGCCCCCCCCCCGCTGCGAACCCAATCACCAAATAGAGATATTGATTCTCCTTCGCAAGCATCGTCATCATCACCAACAGATGTTAATGCTAAGTCTCCATCATTAAATACCGTTGGAGAAGTATATAATTCCTCTCCCGCAAACATTACTCTTGAGGTGGTATATAATGAAATAACTTCCCTCATCAATACCTTACAAGAGGAAAAAAATTTGCTGGAGAGTAAATTAAATGATATGCAACAAGTTGTTAACTCTCTGCAGCAACAACGTTATCGCAAATGCTTTGACAGTATAATAAATGAAATCTTTTCAAGAAAATCATCATTTAATTCACCCTCTAGCATACATTTTATGGGCCAAGAAATTCATTCTCCTCCAGCTATGTCCAACTTGTTTAACAATTACTTCACTGGTATTGGCGTAGACACATTAAAAAATGCTGGTATTACGCACTTAAATGATAATTCCTGTAATATGAATTGCTTTATAAAAGAAAGAGTTTTCCAACATAGCTTCCTCTTTGACACCATCAATTCTTATGAGTTATATAAAAGTATTAATTCACTGGATAATTCTAATTCCGCAAACCAGAATAGTTATTCCAACAACTTTTTGAAAAATATTGCCGCCTTTAATGTAGTTGATGTATTTAATAAGTGTGTTTTTAATGGAATTTTCCCAAATAGCTTAAAAATGGCTGAAGTAATGCCTATTCTAAAAAAAAGGTAATTCCAAAAATCCTAATAACTATAGGCCCATATCTCTTCTTCCTGTTTTTTCTAAGCTTTTCGAGAAAGCTATGAAAGTCAGGATTGTGTCTTTTTTGGATAAACACAATTTCTTCAGCAACAATCAGTTTGGATTTAGATCAGGCAGATCAACAGAAGACGCACTTCTTCAATTCTGTAGGCAAATTTATGCCAGTATTAATGTCAGTTCAGTAAAGTTACAGCTTCAATTTATATTGATATAACTAAAGCATTTGATACCGTGGACCATAATTTGTTACTTTTCAAACCTGAAAAGCTTGGATTTAGGGGTTTTATTATTAAATGGTTCCGTTCTTATCTAAAAGGTAGGAAGCAAAGGGTAAAGTTAAAAGATTATTTCAGTGATCCATTAGATATAGTTATCGGTGTCCCCCAAGGTTCGGTCCTAGGTCCAATTTTATTTTTAATCTACATAAACTCCATCTTTGACTTGGACTTGAAGGGTTTTCTAACAGGTTTTGCTGATGACATTGGCTGTTCATACTCGAATAATTCAACGATAGACTTAATAGCTGATATTAATTACGACTTGGAGGTTCTTAGGCATTGGTTTGGCATGCATAAGCTTGTCATCAGTGATAAGACTAAGATTATGTTCTTTAATGAATCTTACTTCTCTCTTTCCTCTCCCAAGTTCATCTTCCATAGCTTAGATTGTACAAAATTTCGTTTAAGCAGGGATACATGCATAATATCAAATTTGGATCTGAGTTTCAATGTGAATGTAAGCTGCTCTCCTAAATGCTTTACTATCGAACATGTTTCTGTCTTTAAATATCTCGGTTTATTAATTGACACTAAACTAAACTGGAGTGCCCATACCTTGCAATTGAAAGTATCTTTTATCTACAACTTTTATTATGTACCATCTTAGAAAGTTCGCATCGAGAAAGCTTCTAGAAACGATCTATTACAGCTTGGTTCAATCGAAGTTACAATACGGTGTTACGGTAAATTTTACCGCAACAAAAACTTCCCTTCGGTCGTTCTTTTTTCCTTTTCTTTTTCTCGTTGTGGCTGCAAAATATTGGCGAAGTTGAGGGCAACCATGGTCTCATCAACCAGTGGTGTACCTAGCCGTATTTTGCAAAAGCAACAAAAGCAGGTGTTCGAGTACGACGTCCTAAACGAGAAGAGAGCCGGCGGATGAGCCGAAGAAGTAACGAGTCAGGTGGACTCTTACTTACCTACATAAACTGAGCAACAACAACTATACACCTTTTATAATTATCTTTTAATTTTAATATCTTTTCATTTTAACGTAAAGTAATTTTAACATTAACTTAAAATAACGTTAATTTGTTTAATGTACAAAATGGGTTTTTAACGCGTGTTAGATCATAGTTTTGTAGAATGTTCAAAATGAGTTTAAAGTAACGCTCCTTTCTGTATCTTCAAAAATAAACTACTCAAAACAAAATAGGGCCCATCCAAGATTCATTTTGTATTTTGCCTAAAAAATACTTAATTGGTGAACATTATCGAAGCCTAGCATTTTATTGTAAAGTTTGCATGTGTATGAGTCCTTATCAATGCTTTCAACAACAATTTTACCGTTACCTCCAAGTGAATAGGCAAAAAAAGCCGATCGCTCGAAAAAACAATTAATTCAACAATTATTGCATTTGTTTTCTCAGTCCGATTCTAGCGTTGTTGCTAAGTGTTTCTTTATTTAACTGCTGTTCTTTATTTCTTCGTGATTAAACGTGATTACAATGCCCGGTTCTAGACGCCATTTGGATACTGAAAACGCAATTAGAGCAGTAAATATGCTGGAGCAAGGAGCGTCTCAAAGGGCTGTTGCAAATCGAATCGGTGTGTCGTGGCGAGCTATCCGAAACGTGTGGGAACGCTTCCAGGAAACCGGGAGTGTAGCAAAGAGACCAGGATCAGGAAGAATTCGAGCCACAACTCAGCAAGAAGACCGGTACATTCGAATAACAGCACGTCGGGAGCGTACTGTAACCGCCCTGGCCTTACAAACTCAACTGCGGCAGTCAACTGGCACTCAACTCAGTGATCAAACCGTTCGCAATCGACTCCACGAAGATGGTCAACGCCCAGAGTACGTGCTATTCGGCCGAAACTTACACCGGCCCATCGGGCAGCGCGATTAAGGTACGCCCGTGAGCATTCAAATTGGACCATGGACAATTGGAGGTCTGTACTCTTTACAGACGAATGCAAAATCAAGTTTTTGAGTAATGATAAACGAGTACGAGTATGGAGAAGGACAGGTGAACGTTTCAGCGACCCGTGCATTCACGGAAGTGACCGATTCGGGGCCCCAGTGTTATGGTATGGGCTGGAATAAGTTTGCTAGGCAGAACCGAGCTGATTATCCTGGATGAGGGCACCGGTACTGCCGCCAGTTACCTTGAAATGGTAATACGACCTGTTGTGATCCCATTTTCACAAAGAGTTGACAATGGGTTTGTTCTTATGCAAGACAATGCTCGCCCACATACGGCCCGTATCACGCAAGCAGCTCTTTCTGACGCCAATATTACACTTTTGCCATGGCCAGCAAAGAGCCCATACCTCAATCCGATCGAGCATTTATGAGACCAGTTAAAAAGAAGCCTCAAAGAAAACCAAAGCATTGTTAACACTAAACAGGAGCTCATAAACGCGTTAAAAGCCTGTTGGGAGCGTATACCCGAACAAAATGTAAGGCATCTGATCGAAAGCGTACCAGATAGACTTATACAGTGCATACAGAGTAGAGGAGGCGCTACTCGCTACTAAGCAAAAGAAATAAACAAGAAATCACAACAACAAATAGTGATACGTAAAGTTTAATTTTTTTTTTTATTTTTGTAAATTTGCCTATAAAATGTTTTTTTCAGTGTAACTTTAATAAACAATTTTTTTTCCGTGTTAAAAGTGTGTACACTATACTTAATACTAAGCTGAAACATAATACCAAAAAAAAAAATATAAACTAATTTTTTTCAGATGAAAGCCAAAAAACTTAGTGGGCCCTATTTTGTTTTGAGTAGTTTAGTTCATTAAATAATTCACGCTTCCAATCCCGAATTATAGATATACACGACCGTTTCGTTTGAGAATAATTTTATTAGTGACATAAAAAGATAATAGATACTACTCTGTTACTACTCTGTATGCCGATCATGCAAGCAAGGCATGATAGTGGGAACAACATCGACTGCAGAAATGCTGACGTAGTGTCTGTTCCCACGAATGCAACTGCGATGATCGGATACAGAGTATCACATTCGTTTTGGTTAAGTGTATATAGATATATATATATATATATATATATAACTCCTCCATTGCCAGAGAGAGCTTTATTGTTTGGTATGAAATACAATATTTTTACCATAATTTGATCAAATATCCTTTTTGTTAAAGTTTCTTTTTTCAATATGTTTTTTTTTTTTTAATACAATATTTTTACGTTCAATTTTCAATACATTTTTGGTATGAAATACAATATTTTTACCATAATTTGATCAAATGTCCTTTTTGTTAAAGCTTCTTTTTTCAATATGTTTTTTTTTTTTAATACAATATTTTTACGTACTTTTTTCAATTTTCAATACATTTTTGGTATGAAATACAATATTTTTACCATAGTTTGATCAAATGTCCTTTTTGTTAAAGTTTCTTTTTTCAATATATTTTTTTTTACTACAATATTTTTAAAATATAATTTTTTTTTTTTTTTTTTTTATACATGTTTCAATGAAAAATTTATATGAAGGTATTTATTATTTTTTTTTTTTTTTGTGTATACAATTTATAACATTTTTTCAACCTCTTTAAGCATCGAAGTGCTGCCTCACCTGTGGCTGTGGCAGTGGAAGTTGAACTTCTGGTTCAGGCTGTTGGATTTCATGTCTCTTACATGATTTTAAGCGAGTGAAGACAAAGATAATCAGTCCGATTATCGTTGTAGTAGTAATAAACTTAATAAGGGTCCAATTGATAACAGATAAGGATGTAGCAGGTTGTAGCGTTATATGTTTTACTGCTAATTGGTCCTTTAAAAGTTGAGCGATGCCGTCCAGTCTTATATCCTGAAGAGTGATTTCTTCGATGTTTTCATTAACCGATAACTCTGGTTGGGTTAAGGATGGTAGAACCAGTGGGTGGCCTAATTCGTAAGCTTCAACATTTTTGAATGATTTGGTATTAGTATGAAGGCTACAGTTAGTAGGCATTTCGATAAGGTACGTTCCTGATAATGAGCTGAAATCACTATGTTGCTGACAGCTCATTTTAATCTTCGTTTCTTCAGGGAATATTGCAATGATATAGTTTGGACTTATTTGCTCCATTATTGTATTCTCAATTTTAACTCTCACTGATTTACATTTGTTTTCGGTTTTACTTGTCTTTATTTTTAGCATTTGGACAATGCAGTCTTCTTCTCGGATTTCTTCAAACATAAATTGATTTTGGCAGTAGTACAGATCTTGCACTTTTTGGCATGGATTATCGATGTATTGTGCATGTAACTCGCTGATTACCAGGAAAGATTTTTTTTGGCATAATGAGGGTTATATTTTTTGAAGGAATTGGATAAAGGTGGTAAAAGGAGTATAAGTCGGGATACATGATAGGAAAATGTATTATAAATACTATTCTCTCATTAGTCTGATACGACTCAAGTTCTAATATTTCATAATAATAATGAAGATCTAATATGGAAGAACCAAACATCAGTTCGTTAGCTTTATAGCTTTGGGAAACCTCACGAACCATGAAATGCATGTCTTCAATTTTGAGAATGCTACTGTGAAGAATCTTTAATCTTGCGAACGCAATTGCATTTTCTAAATTGTCAAGAAGGTGTAGCATTATATTTGAAACATAACTTATTTCATCGAGAGCATTCTTTGCGAGTAAGAAATCGTTTGTACTAGGATTGCTTGCTTTTCGTATTTGATTAATCTTTGTCAACAATTGATCTTCATTTTGCTTAATTAAATTTATAGTGTTATTAAAATCTTCTATAATTTTAGTTGAAATTGAAATTTGTTTATTTAAAGTATAAGCGATATTATTTTGATTATTTTGCAAAGAATTTATAACGTTATCGTAGCGTTTGCCATCTTCAGAGTCAAGATTTCCCGTAATACTCTTAAAAACAGTACCTAGTCCGTCTATAATTCCTCTTTTGATTCGTTTAGTATAATGTATTGACCTAAATTTTTGTTTAATCAGATTAAGTTGAAAAATTACCAGATTATCCATATTTTTCATATCGGAATAAGGTTTTTTATTGATATCAATGGATTTGTTCCATAACTGATATTGGTTAAAAATTTTGTTCATCTCATCTTCCATCGCGACTAGGTCGTAGTAGTGTATAAAAGTATGAAATGTTTGCCTCACTCTTGCGTTTCCAAGTTTAAACGGAAGTATTCCAGGATTTGCTTCAAGGTTTGTAACCTTTATTTGAGCTTGAGAACCGATGAGAAATGGAAGCAAAATGATTCTGAAATTGTAGGAAATTAAGGGCGTCTTAAATTATTTTTATGATAAAAAGTATCGGGTGTTTGAATAGTTAGCCTATTATCGTTTGTGACTTGCTGGGGCTTAAACCTTGGATTAACTTTATTTCGAGCAAGTGTTTTATGATAAGCTACACGACTTTACTCGTAGTTCAAAGGTTCATGTCTGTTTTTATTTAGATTTTGTATTACAGATTGTTTATGTGAAAGAATAGTATTACTTATGTTCTTATACATTTCTATAGTAAGGTCTTTATGTTCTCTTATGTAATTTGTAAAAAGATTTTTGCTCAAATCAATATCAAAAGGATTGTTTAGATCAAGGTGACCATTTATTATGTTTATTGGACTATATTTTGTAGCAGAATGAATTGAATGATTGTAGCCAAGAAGTGCATAAGGCATTTGGTCTAATATATTCATGTTCTTTTTTGTTTCTTGTAAAATTCTGATATGTTCTATTATAGTTGAATGAAATCTTTCGATGTTTCCGTTTGAATTTGGGTGGAGTGGTGTAATATAGTGTACATTTATTTTGTGAAGCAGTGCAAACTCTTTGATGACATTGTTTTTCAATTCGGAGCCATTGTCCATAACGAATAATTTTGGACATCCATGGTGTGTAAAGAAGGTTATTAACGCTTTTGTAACGTGAATTGAAGTCAATGCATCTATTGGGTATGCCTGTGCATATTTTGAAAACGTGTCTATAAGTGTTAAGAATTTTTGTGTTTTAATAGTGAAAGTGTCCAAGTGTACAATTTCGAAAGGTTTGCTGGGGGTTGGGGTTATTTCGAATTTTTGTCTTGGAGGGTTGCGGTCGTATTTCATTCTTTGACATAGTGAACACAAGTTGATAAATTTCATGACACTACTTTTAATGTTTGGCCAGTAATACATTTTTTTAATTTCATTTTCTGTTTCAATAATACCACGGTGGTTTGTAATACCCTCGTGATATTCCCTTATTATATTTTCCTGCCATTGGGTATCATGGACATCTTCTAAAATATTGTTACAGAGAAGCAATGATATTGAAGAGTTTTTGAATGTTTCCTTAAGGACTACAGAGAATCTAGGAATAAATTCAGGTGGTTTCAAGTTAATTGCAAATTTTTTCTCGGTTGTAGAAAATTCTTTAAAAATATCTATTATTTCGTTCTCAAAATTTGATTCTGTAACTTCAATAGTAGTTCTAGTCTTACTCCCGAATAATCGACGTATTTTGGGTGGTTTTGGAAAATGGAGTACTGTGTTTATAAAAATTTGGGTTTTAAAATAATTTATAGGTGTATCAGATATAGGAATTTCTAAAATGGGGTTTTCGTGGCTACTATGAACAGTTTCACAGTCAGAATTATCTAAATTGTAGTCAACGTTTGACTCAATTTCATCTGCGTCGGGGTTTTCATCAATGTTACCAGCTATTGAATTATTATCTGTGACTGGGTTAAAAATATCACTATTAAAATCGGTCAAAGTTTCATTTATGTTAAGCTCACATGTTTTTATTCGTGATAAAGCATCAGCATTTGAATTTTGGATACCTTTTTTATAAATAATATTGTAGTCAAACTCATCTAGTTTTAATCTCCATCTTATTACTCTTGAGCTAGGGTCTTTCATTGAAAACAACCAGTGTAACGGCTTATGATCCGTATATATATTAAACTTTTTTCCATACAAATATGGGCGGAAATATTTCGTAGCCCATACGATTGCAAGAAGTTCTCTTTCAATCGTGCTGTAATGTTGTTCTGAGTCATTTAAAGTCCTTGATGCATAAGCAACAGGTCTATCTTGATTTTGGGTGCCTTGCGACAAAACGGCTCCGATTGCATATTGACTTGCATCGGTAGTAAGATTAAATGGAACAGAAAAATCAGGGTACTGAAGGATCGGTTCATTTATTAATAGATTCTTACAAGTTTCGAAACACTGGATGTATTTAGTATCGAGAGTTATTTTTGCACCTTTCTTTAAACAAGAAGTCAGTGGCTTTGTTATTTTTGCGAAACTAGGTATAAATTTTCTGTAGTATCCAAGGAGTCCCAAAAAGCTCTTCAATTCTTTGGGAGTTTTTGGAATCGGAAAATTTTGAATACATTCAATTTTATCTGGGTTGGGTTTTATTCCAGAAGTTGTTATAATATGACCCAAGTATGCAGTCTCTTTTTTTAAAAATTCGGATTTGTCAAGTTGTATTTTAAAATTCGCATCTCGTAAGCGTTCAAATACTTTTTTCAGGTTAAATAAATGCTCTTGTAGTGAGGTAGAAAAAATTATGATATCGTCTAGATAGACGAAACAGATAATGCCTTGAAGACCTTCTAAAATGTGGTCCATTACACGTTGAAATGTAGCGGGCGCATTTTTCAAGCCAAATGGCATTCTAAGGAACTCATAGTGACCATTTTCAACGTTGAAAGCGGTCTTTTGAATATCTTCGGGGTGCATCTCAATTTGATGAAACCCGCTTGCCAAATCTATCGTTGAAAAATAATTACATTTACCAAGTTTATCCAAAACATCTGAGATATTGGGGATAGGATATCGGTCATCTATAGTTTTATCGTTGACCTTTCTATAATCGACGACGATACGCCATTTTCTTTTTCCAGAGGCATCGGGCTTTTTCCCAACTACCCAAATTGGAGACGACCATGGCGAACTGCTAGGTCTTATAATATTTTGTTCCAGCATTTTGCGGATTTGTTTATTTACCTCAGTTTTATGGACAAAGGGGTAGCGATAGTTTTTTTGATGAACTGGTATTTCGTCACAAGTTCGAATTTCATGTTTTATTTTATTTGTAAAAGAGAGATAGGTATCATCAGAATAAAAAATATCGGAAAATTTTGTACAAAGGGCAATTAATTTTGTTTTTTCTTCTTCATTCATATGATCGGTTCTTATACGCTGTTTGATATCCTGAAATTTTGTTGTTTGGGTTTCTAATATACTCATATGAAAGAGTTCGATATTGTTTTCAAATAGGGTAGATTTAATTGGGTACGAGATTGTTAAGTTAACATCGCAAGTGGAATTGTTTTTTATTTCTGCATGTGCCCATCCATTATTAGAAATAGTTAATGTTTCAGGTATGTTACAATTTTGTACAACTTGTGCAGGAATTAATATCTTCCCGTTTTGGGTAGTAACTGGTATTTTAATTCTTGAAACGTTGCCTGCTGGCAAAAGTTTTTTGACTAAGACTTGTGGGCTTGAGATAAAATATTCAATGGGTAGATTAGTGTTGGGCGTTTTAAATCGTGAGTTTGGAAAATCTAGGACAACATTTAAATTCTTTATCAGATCTAATCCTATAAGGCCATCAAATACATTATGAAATTTATAGGCATAAAATTTAATGTTTATATTTTCATTTAATTCCTTGAAAGCTGGAATTTTAACTGTTATATCATGCTCTGAAGATGCAAAAGAGGTGGTAACTACAAAATGTTCTTTTGTTTTTAAATGTGAAAAAAATGTATTAATTATATTTGGATCAAGAAATGATTTAGTAGCTCCTGTGTCAATCAAAAGTTTTAATGATGGATTTGCTATCGTTAGGTAAGACAATTGTTTGTTATCAAAGGAACTATTGAAATCTATTGTTAGATAGTTTGTTTTTCTAACTGAGCTTGCTGAAAATCCAAATCAGTATCCTCATATTCAAGTTCTTCTTTTCCGGGCTCAGTACACGAAAAAGCTTCATGTGTATTTAAAATAGTTGATGTGCTCATAGGCACAGGAATAGGTTCCGAAACTCTTGAATTTGGATTTGGTTTCCAAACATTGCGACTTCTACCAAACACTTGAGTATGAGTTGGAAAGTTAGAATTTGATCGGGAATTATTGAACGGTTGCGAGTTAAGACTGTGCTGTAAGCTGTTAATTGGTTGTGAATTAAAAAAACGTTGTGAATAATTGTTTGGTTGCGAACTAAAATTACGTTGGGAATTATTGTTTGGTTGTGAATTTTGATAATATTGTAAGTTATTGTTTGTTTGAGAACTAAAATTCCTTCGTGAACTAGTGTTAGGTTTGAAATTATTGGAAAAACTTTGCAAGCCATTGTTTTGTTGATAACTAAAAGAACGAGCTTGATTGGTTTGAGCTCTTTGTAAGTAACGAATGTTTTCTTCTTTTTGGATAAAACTCAAAGCGTCTGCTAGAGATGTTGGTTGTTTTGTTCGAACCATAATCCCATACGGGTTTTTTAATCCTGCCAGAAAAACTTGCAAGGCTTGTTTTGAATACATATCTAATTTGATTTTTCGGGTTGCAGCACTACTTTCGTGCAATGCCAAGTAATTTGATATCGTGTTCAACATTTTCCTTATTTTATCATGAAATTCTTGAGGAGATTCGTTAAAATTTTGTCTCAGATTATTAAGGTCAAACGATAAACAATATTCATCGCGATGGTCACTAAAATTTGCTTTTAATACTTTTTTTATATCATCAATTGTGGCGACTTCACTAATATTAACGATTTCTCTTGCAGAACTTTTAAGTTTGCTAAGAATAGTTCTATATATAACAACG
Organism: Platycheirus albimanus; assembly: GCA_916050605.2. NCBI lineage: Eukaryota > Metazoa > Arthropoda > Insecta > Diptera > Syrphidae > Platycheirus > Platycheirus albimanus. The sequence continues at coordinate 324,726,304 of OU696696.1, read as the reverse complement.
TTTTGGTAGTTTGTTGCGTTGGCAGTATCATAAAAATACTTCACAATAGAGTCTATGCTTTCAATAAATAATTTTAATTCATTACAGTCACCATTAAATTCGGGAATGGTTTCCGCATGCACTTTCAGAAATTGCTCAACCGACATTTTATTATGTATTGATAAATTGCTAAAGTCACTGAGAATATTATCTATGGGATTGGGATTACTTGCGGAGGCGGGAGTTGTATTTTTGTTCTCGGGATTAATATTTATTGGAATGGGAGTAGCATTATCGTCTGCCATGAGTTACTTACAGCTTTGCACACATTTTTTTTTTGTTTCAGTAATTTTTATTGTTTGCTATTTAAAATTTATATATATATATATTTTTTATTTGTTAAGTTTTTGGATACGACTACACGATTTCAAGTCTCACTGCGTTTTTCTTTGCTTGCTCTTTTAGTTTTTGTTTTTTCACCGACTGCGCCAATTATAGATATACACGACCGTTTCGTTTGAGAATAATTTTATTAGTGACATAAAAAGATAATAGATACTACTCTGTTACTACTCTGTATGCCGATCATGCAAGCAAGGCATGATAGTGGGAACAACATCGACTGCAGAAATGCTGACGTAGTGTCTGTTCCCACGAATGCAACTGCGATGATCGGATACAGAGTATCACATTCGTTTTGGTTAAGTGTATATAGATATATATATATATATATATATATAACTCCCGCGCGATAGTTGTAGAGTAGTAGGAAAAAAGCCTAGTTCAGACTCCTCTTCAATTTTAATTCTTTTCAATTTTTCTCGAGAATTGTTTTAGTTGGGAAATAGTCTGAACTCGTCCATAATGTTTCGACAAGTTTTGGAAACACATCCAATAACTTGTCGAAACGTTGTTTGTGTGCGTGAGAGTATGTTTTGGCAAGTTTTAGAAACACATCCAACAACCTATTAGTTATATGTTGTTATAAGCTGAACATTGACTCTATTGTGCTTTATAATGTCGTACATGTGCGGGCGAGAGGTTGAAGGACGTGGCAAAGGCGTTAAATGTGCTGGTTGTAAAGTGATTTTTCATTTAAATTGCGTTTATCTAAAGCTAACTGATCTTGCGTCTATGAAAAAGAACAATATTCCATTTCGCTGCCCTTCGTGTAACAGTCAAAGTCAGGAATCCCTCCGCCCCCCCCCCGCTGCGAACCCAATCACCAAATAGAGATATTGATTCTCCTTCGCAAGCATCGTCATCATCACCAACAGATGTTAATGCTAAGTCTCCATCATTAAATACCGTTGGAGAAGTATATAATTCCTCTCCCGCAAACATTACTCTTGAGGTGGTATATAATGAAATAACTTCCCTCATCAATACCTTACAAGAGGAAAAAAATTTGCTGGAGAGTAAATTAAATGATATGCAACAAGTTGTTAACTCTCTGCAGCAACAACGTTATCGCAAATGCTTTGACAGTATAATAAATGAAATCTTTTCAAGAAAATCATCATTTAATTCACCCTCTAGCATACATTTTATGGGCCAAGAAATTCATTCTCCTCCAGCTATGTCCAACTTGTTTAACAATTACTTCACTGGTATTGGCGTAGACACATTAAAAAATGCTGGTATTACGCACTTAAATGATAATTCCTGTAATATGAATTGCTTTATAAAAGAAAGAGTTTTCCAACATAGCTTCCTCTTTGACACCATCAATTCTTATGAGTTATATAAAAGTATTAATTCACTGGATAATTCTAATTCCGCAAACCAGAATAGTTATTCCAACAATTTTTTGAAAAATATTGCCGCCTTTAATGTAGTTGATGTATTTAATAAGTGTGTTTTTAATGGAATTTTCCCAAATAGCTTAAAAATGGCTGAAGTAATGCCTATTCTAAAAAAAAGGTAATTCCAAAAATCCTAATAACTATAGGCCCATATCTCTTCTTCCTGTTTTTTCTAAGCTTTTCGAGAAAGCTATGAAAGTCAGGATTGTGTCTTTTTTGGATAAACACAATTTCTTCAGCAACAATCAGTTTGGATTTAGATCAGGCAGATCAACAGAAGACGCACTTCTTCAATTCTGTAGGCAAATTTATGCCAGTATTAATGTCAGTTCAGTAAAGTTACAGCTTCAATTTATATTGATATAACTAAAGCATTTGATACCGTGGACCATGATTTGTTACTTTTCAAACCTGAAAAGCTTGGATTTAGGGGTTTTATTATTAAATGGTTCCGTTCTTATCTAAAAGGTAGGAAGCAAAGGGTAAAGTTAAAAGATTATTTCAGTGATCCATTAGATATAGTTATCGGTGTCCCCCAAGGTTCGGTCCTAGGTCCAATTTTATTTTTAATCTACATAAACTCCATCTTTGACTTGGACTTGAAGGGTTTTCTAACAGGTTTTGCTGATGACATTGGCTGTTCATACTCGAATAATTCAACGATAGACTTAATAGCTGATATTAATTACGACTTGGAGGCATTGGTTTGGCATGCATAAGCTTGTCATCAGTGATAAGACTAAGATTATGTTCTTTAATGAATCTTACTTCTCTCTTTCCTCTCCCAAGTTCATCTTCCATAGCTTAGATTGTACAAAATTTCATTTAAGCAGGGATACATGCATAATATCAAATTTGGATCTGAGTTTCAATGTGAATGTAAGCTGCTCTCCTAAATGCTTTACTATCGAACATGTTTCTGTCTTTAAATATCTCGGTTTATTAATTGACACTAAACTAAACTGGAGTGCCCATACCTTGCAATTGAAAGTATCTTTTATCTACAACTTTTATTATGTACCATCTTAGAAAGTTCGCATCGAGAAAGCTTCTAGAAACGATCTATTACAGCTTGGTTCAATCGAAGTTACAATATGGTGTTACGGTAAATTTTACCGCAACAAAAACTTCCCTTCGGTCGTTCTTTTTTCCTTTTCTTTTTCTCGTTGTGGCTGCAAAATATTGGCGAAGTTGAGGGCAACCATGGTCTCATCAACCAGTGGTGTACCTAGCCGTATTTTGCAAAAGCAACAAAAGCAGGTGTTCGAGTACGACGTCCTAAACGAGAAGAGAGCCGGCGGATGAGCCGAAGAAGTAACGAGTCAGGTGGACTCTTACTTACCTACATAAACTGAGCAACAACAACTATACACCTTTTATAATTATCTTTTAATTTTAATATCTTTTCATTTTAACGTAAAGTAATTTTAACATTAACTTAAAATAACGTTAATTTGTTTAATGTACAAAATGGGTTTTTAACGCGTGTTAGATCATAGTTTTGTAGAATGTTCAAAATGAGTTTAAAGTAACGCTCCTTTCTGTATCTTCAAAAATAGTTCATTAAATAATTCACGCTTCCAATCCCGCGCGATAGTTGTAGAGTAGTAGGAAAAAAGCCTAGTTCAGACTCCTCTTCAATTTTAATTCTTTTCAATTTTTCTCGAGAATTGTTTTAGTTGGGAAATAGTCTGAACTCGTCCATAATGTTTCGACAAGTTTTGGAAACACATCCAATAACTTGTCGAAACGTTGTTTGTGTGCGTGAGAGTATGTTTTGGCAAGTTTTGGAAACACATCCAACAACTTGTTGAAACCGTGTTTGTGTGCGTGTGAGTATGTTTCGTTAGATCCCACCACGGTTGTTTTCTAGGAGAGCGTCATGCTTCCAGAAAGCCGTGACCGATGATCTCGAAACGAATGGTTGTGTTGTGTCGTTGTATGTATGAGTGAATGACTGGAATGGACGAGGGAAGAAAGATGTTGATGTAAATGAGCTTGGAAGGCACTCTGGTGAGAGACTTACAAGCGCGATATACAAAAGTTGAGAAAGAAAGATTTTTCGAGGAATTTTGGAAAAGGAAAAAAAATCGAGGAGGAGACTTTTTTTTTTGAGACTGATCGAGGATTTTTGGAAAAGGAAAAAAAGGAATCGAGATTCGAGTCGTGAAAAGTTTTGAAGGAGATAGATAAGAGAGAGGAGACAGACAGTAAACAAAGATAAGTAGTTTGTGTTTTATTAGGAATATAACTATATATTTGAAATTCTAAAATATATACTTATATTCAACGTGTGTACGAGTTTTCCACCTTACTTTCGGGACGCGCCTTAGTTTTTCTTAAAAACCCATTTTTCTGTTGATTTTATTTGCTTTTATTTTATTTAGCTTCAATAACTCGTTAAATTTTCCTTGAGCCAAACGGCCATATTTAATTGTTCATTTTTTTTATTTTGAAAAGACTTTTGGGTTTTAGTCCAGGGATCTTCTGTCCCAAGGTTTCCCAAAACAATAAAATAATTACATTTTTAAACATAACTTCCTTCTTTTTATTTAAAATATCGGTCCTTCAAATCCTAAAATTAGTTTTGGAATTTTCTAATTCGGTTTTAGGAAAAAAATTCCTGGCGCCTAACTTTTTTTGCACCCTATTGTGCATACCTATATGCTCTTTTGATAAACTATTTTGATTCGATAAATCAATAAAGTTTATCAGAAGAAGCCCAAAAATTCTTCCACCGAACCCACCCCAGCTGAGCAGCCGTGGTGACAGCTATTTTGATCTAGCTGTTATTACACTTTTTTATTTCGCATTCTCTTTCGTGTCCTCCGTTCGTGGTAGTTTGAGTAAACAAATAATTAATTCGTGTCGTGCGTCGCCGCCGTCGGTATCGGTGTACAAGTACTTCTTTTTTTTTTTGTCTTATGAAATTAAATTGATCGCGTTTTCAAAGAATAATAGTTTTAATTAAATAAATTCCCCTCCCCCTATCGGGTTCGTGGCGCGAAGAAAAAGTGTAATAAAGTGGTGCCCAACGTTTGAGGCCCAAAGTGGAAGAATTTTTTTTTTGTATTGTGTGTTTTTTTTTTATCAAAAGATTGATGGGGAAAAAGTTCTAATTAATTTTTTTCATTGGTGTAGTTTTTCGTGGCCAAACCAAGTGTTGTGGAAGGAGTAAGCGGAGCAGACAAGGGATCCAGCCAAGGAAACAAGAGGAGGAGCAGAAAGTTTTTTGGTGATATTTTTTTTATTAGTGTTGTAAACTTGTTTTCAATTCTGTGGTGTCTTTTGTTTCATTATTTGTTTTCATACAATTTTATTCAGTTTCCTTTTTTTTTTGAAGAAATTTTGTTCAGCGTTTTTTTTTTTATTATTGCTTTTGTTCTCGCATGGGATAGGTACTTTTTTTCGCGACATTTATTCCGTGTGTTTTGCAAATCGAGTGCAAATTCAGTTGAGTTATTTTCGGTGATAGCTGATAGTTTTGTTTTTTTTTTTTTTTTTCTCTCTCGTGGGATATTTTGTGGTATTATTTTGTGCTTGTAAATCGAGTGCAAATTAAATTGAGTGTATTTCAGTGATAGTTTTTTTTCTTATTTCTTTTCTCTCGCGTGGGATATTTCGTGTTACATATTTTGAGAATTGAGTTAAGAGTATAAATTGAGTTTCTTTTGATAGGATTATTTTAGTTGGTGTTTACGGTTGCCACCAACGTGAGAATTTTCTGGGTGAAAATTTTGATAGAGTTTTTTTTTAGATAATATCGGGCGAGTTTAAAATATAAAGTTTCTTGTTGTTTTTGAATATTTATTGCATTGAATATTGTTTTTTATATAAATCGATTAGGGTTGACAGTTTTTTTAATTTTAAATAATTTTTTTTCTCGTGGTTGTTTTTAATTAGTTTTTTATTAAATATGAATATAGGGAGATTAGCGCAGGACGAACTGGCCTATGAGATGAAGGTCAGGGGTTTGAAAGTAGGGTCGGTAGATGAGATGCGAAAGGCATTGAGGTCATCGAGGTTGCTCGTTAAGAGGAACTCGATGGAGGTTAGCATGGTGTACCCGTTTACATACGATGAGGATAAGGAGGCTATAGAAGCGAAAATTGAGGAGATTAAGGGCCTTCTTAAGGTACCTCCGAAGAATCCAAAGTCTTCGGAGTACATTAAGATTGTAACAAAGATTGAGTGGTGTATAGGTAGGTTAGCTAGGACACCTTGTGAGGCAGACGACGAAGAAGATGCGATTAGCTCACTTCGTAACAAGGTTTTGTGTTTGTTAGGAGATCTCACTGGTGATAGTGAGAATAGTGATAGGGAAGAGGAAGTTGAGAAAGAAAAGACTCCGGTTAAAAGGCAAACCCAACTTCAGGTACAAGTTGGTCAGACCCCAAGTGATGTGCGGTCTGCGTTAGGACTGGCTGGAGGGTCATTGCCTGAACCAAGTCGTTTTGGCAGTAGTCCTTCAGTCAGTGGTATTAATGTTAGGGTCCCATTAGGACATAGGGTTGATAGGGGTGACACTTTTGCTGAACAAATGGTCGTTCAACAGAAATGCACCGAACGTGTAGGGAAGTGGGGGGTGAAATTTACTGGTGACTCTAATGGAGCATCAGTGAATTCATTCCTGGAAAGAGTGGAGGAACTTCGTCTGGCTAACGATGTTCCGGACTCCCACCTTTTCAAATCCGCTTCGGAGCTTTTGTCGGGTAGGGCCCTTATGTGGTATAGGACGGTTAGGGAAGATTTAGGAGATTGGCAAGAACTCGTCAAGGAACTCAAAGCGGAGTTCCTTCCTGCGAATTACGATGATCTTCTTTTGGAAGAAATTAATCGGCGTTCGCAGGGAAAGGATGAAACTTTCGGCGCGTATCTTGCCACTATGAGGACATTGTTCCGAAGATTGTCGGAACCTTTATCAGAGGGAAGAATGTTATCTATTTTGAGGAAAAATGTAGACCCCTTTTATCAGGTGCAGATAGCGAGTGCCAAACCAAAGACGGTTAAGGAACTTGCTGTCTTAGGTAGGGAACTAGATACCCTTAAGATAAATGTAGATAGTTTTACTCCACCAAGTAGAGGTAGGCATTTGTTGGAACCAGAATGTGGTTACCAACCGAGTTCATCCGGACAACACCGAGTTGCGGCTGTTGCTCCAGTCCCAGAGAACCCTTTTAGACAGGTAGTTAGGTGTTACAATTGTAACAGGGATGGGCATTTGGCACACAACTGTTCTGTGCAAAGGAAGTGTTTCGGTTGCGGGGCTGTAGGTGTGTATCGTAGGGATTGTAGGCGGTGTTCGGGAAATGGGGAACGGGCTCTTGTGACAGCAGGACAGGAGACCCGTCGACGTTAGTTAGGTCGTCTGCTGACGATCAACTGGTACCACAAGTTTATCTGAGTTTCACTTTAGCGGCAAGCGGTAGGGACAGTAGGCCATATTTAGGAGTTAGGGTTTATGGAATCAAGTTTTTGGGTCTACTTGATTCAGGAGCCTCTCGCACCATTGTGGGTGGTGACGGGTGGAAAATTTTAAAAGAATTAGGACTTAGATTAGAAAAGAGTAGTGTTGGGTCAGTAGCGTTAGCAGATGGGGCAGGTGTAGGAGTAGCTGGGTCTATTTCTCTACCAGTGGAGGTTGAGAATAGATCCATTTTAATAGAATGTCTGGTTATACCGAATCTCCCACACCAATTGATCTTAGGTGCCGACTTTTGGGCACTATCGGGCATAGTCCCGGATTTGAGATCTGGTATGTGGAGTTTTTCGAGCCAGGAAATGGTGGCTTCGGTAACAGACACGGTAGCGATTAGGGAAAAATCGGATTTGGACGATTTCGAAAATAAGAAGTTAGAACACTTGTTAGGAGAACTTTTTGAATCAATGACCGAGGGATTAGGGTGCACCAACTTAGTTGAGCACAAGATTAGGACGTCCGCAGAACCAATAAAACAACGATATTACCCTGTTTCGCCAGCGATTCAGAAACATATCGATCAGGAACTCCAAGAGATGTTGGAAGCTGGAGTGATCGAGAAGTCGAAGAGTCCTTGGGCATCGCCGATTCTTCTCGTTAAGAAGAAAGACGGCAGTTATCGGTTCTGCGTTGACTATAGGAAATTGAATGAGGTTACTGATAGGGATGCTTATCCACTACCATTTATTTCGGCGATTTTGGACAAGCTTCGAAACGCGAAGTACTTGTCCTCATTAGACATTAAATCTGCTTATTGGCAGATTCCAATGGAGGAAGAATCGCGTAAGTACACAGCCTTTACCGTGCCAGGGAGGGGTCTTTTTCAATTTTGTAGGATGCCATTCGGGCTTCATAATTCACCAGCGACATGGCAAAGGTTTATTGACGACGTTCTAGGTCCCGATTTAGAACCGTTCGTCTTTGTGTACTTAGATGACATTATCATTGTCACCGATTCTTTTGAGAAACACCTAGAAATTCTCAAATAAGTTTTTAAAAGGTTAGGAGAGGCGGGGTTAAAAGTAGGTAGGGAAAAGTGTAATTTCTGTAGACCTTCTTTGAAATTTCTAGGTTATGTAGTTGATAGGAACGGGCTCCATGTAGACCCGGAAAAAGTGGAAAGCATGATGAGGATTCCTCCACCGAAAAACGTGAAGGAAATTAGGAGTTTTGTAGGGACTATTTCTTGGTATCGAAGATTCGTGCCAAATTTTGCAATTTTAGTTAGGCCTCTTACCGATCTCTTAAAGAAAGGTAAGAAATTTGAGTGGACACAAGAGTGTGAGGAGTGTTTTAGGAAAGCCAAAGAGTGTTTGGTTACGGCACCGATCTTGACATGTCCGGATTTTTCCCGGCCGTTTGTTGTTCAGACAGATGCGTCAGATTTTGGTATCGGGGCCGTACTTTCTCAGAATTTTGAAGAGGGGAAAAGGCAATTTGTTATTTGAGTCGGTCATTGAATAGGAATGAAAGGAACTACTCTACGACCGAAAAAGAGTGCTTAGCGTTTCTTTGGGCGATCGAAAAGTTACGGCCGTATCTCGAAGGTGTTCGATTTACGGTTGTGACGGATCATCACTCACTGATCTGGCTTAGCAATCTTAAGGATCCGCAGGGTAGGTTAGCTCGTTGGGCCATTCGGCTCCAACAATTTGATTTCAAGATCATCCATCGAAAGGGCAAAGAACATGTCGTTCCTGATATGTTGTCGCGAGGAGTACCCGAAGTAGCCGGTGTCTCTGAAGTGGATTCGGACCCTTGGGTGATCAGAATGAAATCTCAGGTAGAAAAGAGCCCGTTAGAATACCCATCCTGGCGAGTTGAGGATGGGCGGCTCTATAAACATGTTAGGGTGAACCATATTGTTGTTCACAACGAGAATGAGGAGTGGAAATTAGTTGTAGGGAAAGGTGATAGGGCAAAGATTTTAAACGATTGCCATGATGCTCCGCTTTCAGGACACATGGGCGTTAAAAAGACATTTGCTAGGGTAGCAGAAAAATATTACTGGCCCAAAATGAGGAGTGATATTACGAGATATGTTAGGGTTTGTAAGACTTGCCAAAAAGTGAAACCGGTGAATGAGAGGCCAGCTGGTCTTATGACTGAGAGGGTGGGAAATTCCCAACCGTGGGATATGATTTGTGTGGATTTAGTTGGTCCACTTCCGAAGTCGTCGCGCGGTTTTATATATATTTTAACGGTCGTCGATTATTTTAGTAAATTTCCCCTGTTGTTCGCGTTACGGTCCGCAACGGCGAAAGCGGTTTGTCGAGAATTGGAGGAAAACGTTTTTCTTCTCTTCGGTGTTCCAAAGTGGATCGTCTGTGACAACGGTCCCCAGTTCCGTAGCAAGGAACTGAAGACGCTTAGTGAAGCGTACGGGTCACAACTTCGGTATACGGCGCATTACCATCCGCAAGCGAATCCTGCGGAGCGCATAAACCAAATAATTAAGACTACGCTCCGAGCGTATGTCTCGGAAAACCAGCGGAGTTGGGATATGCAATTGGCAAAAGTGGCCTGTGCTATCCGAACTTCGCAACATGAGGTGTTAGGTGTTTCGCCATACTTTGTAAATTTTGGTAGGAACATGGTAACTAGTTGCCATGATGTAGGGCTTAGAGATAGTGATAGGGACCAAGATAGAGGGGATACCGTTAGGCAGTTTCAGAAACTGAGACAGGAGATAGCTAGGAAGTTGGAAGCGGCGGGAAATAAGACCGCTAAAACTTATAATTTGAGGAGAAGAGACATACAGTTTCAACCTGGTGATCTCGTTTGGCGTAGGAATTATTCCTTGTCCGATGCGGCAAATTATTTTGCGGCCAAATTAGCGACCAAGTTTGTTGGTCCATTTAGGATCAGTAGGAGGGTGTCACCTTGGACATACCTCCTGATAGACGATAAGGGGAAGGATCGAGGGACGTGGCACGTAAAGGATTTGAAGCCATTTATTGACACTTAGTCAAAAGTCCCTTATTCTTTCTTTTAAATCGTAATTTTTTTTGTACTTTGTTTGTTTTTTTTGGTAAATTGTCCAATTATATGTTTTCAATTCGTGCCACTAATTATGTTTTTTTTTCTTTTTTTCTTTTCTTATATGATGGTAACCCTGTGTTGTGTTGTACACCCTGTTCTTTTACCCTCCAATCCTGGCCGAGCCTTAAGAAATGGTTTATTTTTCTTGAAAAGTAAACACATTTCTTGGGAGGTAAGGGTGGAATTTGTTACGGTAAATTTTACCGCAACAAAAACTTCCCTTCGGTCGTTCTTTTTTCCTTTTCTTTTTCTCGTTGTGGCTGCAAAATATTGGCGAAGTTGAGGGCAACCATGGTCTCATCAACCAGTGGTGTACCTAGCCGTATTTTGCAAAAGCAACAAAAGCAGGTGTTCGAGTACGACGTCCTAAACGAGAAGAGAGCCGGCGGATGAGCCGAAGAAGTAACGAGTCAGGTGGACTCTTACTGACCTACATAAACTGAGCAACAACAACTATACACCTTTTATAATTATCTTTTAATTTTAATATCTTTTCATTTTAACGTAAAGTAATTTTAACATTAACTTAAAATAACGTTAATTTGTTTAATGTACAAAATGGGTTTTTAACGCGTGTTAGATCATAGTTTTGTAGAATGTTCAAAATGAGTTTAAAGTAACGCTCCTTTCTGTATCTTCAAAAATAGTTCATTAAATAATTCACGCTTCGAATTCCGCGCGATAGTTGTAGAGTAGTAGGAAAAAAGCCTAGTTCAGACTCCTCTTCAATTTTAATTCTTTTCAATTTTTCTCGAGAATTGTTTTAGTTGGGAAATAGTCTGAACTCGTCCATAATGTTTCGACAAGTTTTGGAAACACATCCAATAACTTGTCGAAACGTTGTTTGTGTGCGTGAGAGTATGTTTTGGCAAGTTTTGGAAACACATCCAACAACTTGTTGAAACCGTGTTTGTGTGCGTGTGAGTATGTTTCGTTAGATCCCACCACGGTTGTTTTCTAGGAGAGCGTCATGCTTCCAGAAAGCCGTGACCGATGATCTCGAAACGAATGGTTGTGTTGTGTCGTTGTATGTATGAGTGAATGACTGGAATGGACGAGGGAAGAAAGATGTTGATGTAAATGAGCTTGGAAGGCACTCTGGTGAGAGACTTACAAGCGCGATATACAAAAGTTGAGAAAGAAAGATTTTTCGAGGAATTTTGGAAAAGGAAAAAAAATCGAGGAGGAGACTTTTTTTTTGAGACTGATCGAGGATTTTTGGAAAAGGAAAAAAAGGAATCGAGATTCGAGTCGTGAAAAGTTTTGAAGGAGATAGATAAGAGAGAGGAGACAGACAGTAAACAAAGATAAGTAGTTTGTGTTTTATTAGGAATATAACTATATATTTGAAATTCTAAAATATATACTTATATTCAACGTGTGTACGAGTTTTCCACCTTACTTTCGGGACGCGCCTTAGTTTTTCTTAAAAACCCATTTTTCTGTTGATTTTATTTGCTTTTATTTTATTTAGCTTCAATAACTCGTTAAATTTTCCTTGAGCCAAACGGCCATATTTAATTGTTCATTTTTTTTATTTTGAAAAGACTTTTGGGTTTTAGTCCAGGGATCTTCTGTCCCAAGGTTTCCCAAAACAATAAAATAATTACATTTTTAAACATAACTTCCTTCTTTTTATTTAAAATATCGGTCCTTCAAATCCTAAAATTAGTTTTGGAATTTTCTAATTCGGTTTTAGGAAAAAAATATCTGGCGCCTAACTTTTTTTGCACCCTACTGTGCATACCTATATGCTCTTTTGATAAACTATTTTGATTCGATAAATCAATAAAGTTTATCAGAAGAAGCCCAAAAATTCTTCTTTGATCAAATCAAAGAATAATAGTTTTAATTAAATAAATTCCCCTCCCCCTATCGGGTTCGTGGCGCGAAGAAAAAGTGTAATAATGGGCTTGTTTGTTGGGGAGGTACGTTTAACTATAACTTACAACCCTTACTGGTTGTACAAAAACATATCTTGAGGACTATTTGGAATAAGAAACGGCGAGAACAAGTTTTGGACTTTTTCTAAGTTCTAGGATTCTTCCACTAAAACACCTTTACTTTTATAAAGTCCTCAAGATTTTTTTCTTAAGAAGTGGTAACTTTATCAATCAGAACTTATCTGCTTATAGACTTCGTAGCTATGAAAGCTTTTTAGCTCAAGTGCCATCTCACAATAATCGTAGCTTTTTAAACTATTACTCCTCTGTCGCACCCAGACTTGTTAACAAATTACCTATTGAATTTCGTAGTATCCGTTCACCATCTGTATTTAATAAAAAAAATTAAATTATGGCTTTTTTCTTTTGATTTCTATACAATTAATAATCTCATTAATCTACAAATTTAATACCTTTAAAAATAATATAAATATTTAAAAACTAACTAGTTCACACAATTGAAGTCTTTTATCAAAATAAATATAAAAAAAAAAAAAATGTATCAATGTTAATTTTTTTTAGTCAAACAACATTTATCTATATTACACATTAAATGTCAATGAGACACTACTCAAACTTATCTCTATGTATAATCTATTATTTTGTAATTTGTATAGATGTATCTGCCACTAGTTTTTCAACTACAAGATGCATCATTTTAATATTTCCAGTTTCTATTACCAGTACTTTATTTATATTACTTATTTTATTTATTACTCTACACACAAAATACATTGTACTACATTATTTTTTGGAAATAAAAATACTACTACTACTACTACTAATAATAATTCTCCTTCCTCTTATCCTCTCCTATATTACCCATATATTCAATACCATAATAATGACATCTACCTACCCTTCCTTGTCGAAAAAATCTAAAATTATCCCAATCCTAAAAAAAGGTACAAATTCCGAATATAGACCCATCGCCATCCTTCCCTTCCTATCTAAAGTATTTGAATTCCTTATAAGCAACCAAATAAAAGAATTTATCAAAGTTAACAAGCTTCTTAATCCTTTGCAGTCTGGTTTTCGATCTGGGCATAGCTGCACCTCCGCTTTATTAAAAGTCTCTGACGACATACGAATGGCAATTGATGCTATTCACACAACTGTGATCAAATTATTGGACTTTTCGAAAGCATTTGACTGTGTCAATCCTAACATTCACTGTGATAAACTTATGAAATATTTTAACTTCTGTGATACTTCTAATAGACTAATTTTTTCATATATGACAAATAGAATGCAAGCTGTTTCATGTAGTAGTAAATTGTCCTCATTTCTTCCTGTTCATAACGGTATTCCTCAAGGATCGATTCTTGGTCCACTACTGTTCTCAATGTTTATTAATGACTTACTCTCCATTATATATTTCTGTCGTTTTCATATACGTATATGCGGACGATGTCCAACTCTATATTATTTTTCTGATTGGCATGGTTGAGGACGCGATAGCAAAACTAAACGAAGATCTTCGTGATACATATGAATGGTCTAAATGTAATGGTCTCAAATTAAACCCAGAAAAAACTAAAGCCATACCAATATCTAAACATCAACCAAATTCTTCTGAGTTTCCTCCCATCCTTTTAATCTCATGCCCTGTTGCTGTTACATATGTAAGCGAAGCTACAAATCTTGGCATATTCTTAAATAACAAATTAACTTGGGATAACCACATTAATTCCATTACATCCAAGGTGTACGCTTCGCTCAGAAGTTTATCAACGACAAAAACAATTCTACCTAGAAAAGTTAAGTTGACGCTGGTAAAGGCTCTCATAATTCCCATACTATCTTATGGCTGAGAGCTGTTTGCCAATCCTGATTTCCTGTCGCTTCAAAAGCTTAGAGTCGCCGTTAATTCATGTGCCCGATATGTCCTTAATGTTCGTAGGTTTGATCATATTTCGTCTGAAGCTAGTCAACTCCTTGGATGTAACTTGGAAACATTTTTTAAATATCAATGCTGTTCCCTACTCTTCAAAATTATTCATAAGGAGGAACCTAGCTATTTGTTTGATAAAATTACTTTTTGCTCCTCTAATCGATCTATGGTACTACGACCTTCTATACGCTCCTGCTTGACCTCAAGCAGGCAATTTTTCATTTATGCTGTCAAGCTCTGGAATGATTTGTCCAGTCATGTGAAGTCGAGAACTGAACATAGAAAATTTCTTAATGAATGCATTGAATACCTTTCTAGTTTGAGTTGAGATAACTTAATTTTTCTTTTTTTATTTATATATTCTGTAGTCCTCTTTTAATGTTTTGGTTGCGATTTTTAATATTAAAATTTTGTTTTTTTTTTTTATATATTAAATAAATTTAAGAACCTATATACATATTCATATTTTTGTATTATTATTTTAATTTCTTTTGTAATTTTTCATTTTTAATTCTTAATTTTTAATTTTGTTTCAAAATTATTTGATCATTTTCTTTATAAATTAAATCCTGTACTAGTTATAAGTTCATCTTGATGTACAGCGTATTGAGTGCTTTAACAATAATTTACCCTACCTTTTTAACGATCACGTCAAAGTTAAAGCAAAATAAAGTGCACGACTGGGTCGTACGAACTTGCTCTAATTAAAAAAAATGCAACGTTTTTTGAAGAAAATAAAGTTAACTATCAGATTTCTTTTGCTTTTTTGAATTTTAAGAAATTTTTTTTTTCAAAATCATTATACATACCTACTAGTTTTTTCAAAAAATGGTTTTTTAAAACTTTTCGAAAACATGTTCTAATTTTTTTTTGAGTATACCAACATCTAGCAGTTTAAAATTCTTATCAGAAAATAAAAATTTTTAAAATTTTGATAAAACCGTTTTTGAAAAAACCAAAAATTTAAAAAAAACTAAATTTTTTTAAACTCAGTTTTTTGAAAAATTAAAGAATTGATATAATTTTGTTTATAAAGGAGCTCTTACATCAAAAGGTTCATCGAAATCCGTTGAGTGGCTTACGAGAAAATCTGTTATGAAAAAAACTGGTCCTATTGGAGGTACCGTTATAAGACTTTTCCTGAAAAATCTGTTCCAACCAAAACTTAAGGTTTACTCAAAAACCACCATTCAGAAAGTTTTATCAAAATCGTAAGAGCCGTTTTTGAGATAAATGAGTTTTTCATAAAAAATCATATGACAGTAACCGTTAGTTTTATAGCTAGAATGCTAATTCCAAGAACCCCTCTGTAGTACATCATTATAATACTATGTACCTAGTTTGAAGCGAATCGGCCCAGCCGTTTAGGCTGTAGGTACCGAAACAGACAGACGGACAGACAGACCAACAGACAGAATTGTCGGACCCACTTTTTTAGGCTTCCTTAACATCGTAATGTAATGTTTGATTGTCCAAAAAAAATTTTTACGATTGCATAACCTGCCTTATAAGTATCTATACAACAAAAAAAATATTTTTCTTTGAGTCTGTTATTTAGTGAATATTTTCTGATTGTATACATCGAAAAAAAAGCAGAAACTCCATTTATAATAAGTAAAGTTTGCTTTTGTACCTTTACACAATGCAAAACGAATATTATAGTGTTTTAGCAGTTTTTTTAGGAGCCGTTGCATATAAGATGCAGGAGAGGGGTAGGGGGCTGTGGATGTGAAGCGGGAGTGAGAAACTGTCAACGGCAGTGTGCGCGTGCGCTTTGCAAAGGAATAACGTATTTTATGTGTCGTGAGGCCTAAAATGTCTACCAAAAAGTGCAAAAATCCCGTGGACTCTTTTTGTTATATTTGCGGCGAATTCATTAAAGTGAGAGCCAAAAAATTTGTTTGTCGTCAAATACGAGACTTTGTGAAGCCTATGAAGCTTATTTTAATTTACCCGTACGAAGTCAAGATAAAGTATGGGCACCTCATTTCTCATGTAGTAACTGCAAAAACATTTTAGAGGGTAAGAAAATACATCATACTTTTCATTAAAATCTATATATATATAACTATTCCTATTCTGACACATACATTAAATGTGTCATTCGTTATTGAATAATGTTAATTTTTTTCCAGCCTGGTACCGAGGAGAAAAAAAAAGTATGAAGTTTGCAGTACCAAGAATATAGAGGGAACCAACTGACCATATCCATGATTGCTATTTTTGTGTAGTAAATCCAAGTAAGCGTCGCGCTGGTAAAAATGCCAAAAAGATTGAATACCCAAACCTACCATCAACGTCTGCTCCAGAACCCCACAGTGAAAATTTCCCTGTGCCTTAGAGCCCAAAACAGAAGGCACAAGAGCAGTTACCGCTATCACAAATATCTAGTAATAGCGGAGACAGCGAGTTCGTGATCACATCACCGTCTGTTGAACCACATCTTATTAATTCAGAAGAGTTTGATGACTTAGTAAGAGATTTAAATCTACCTAAACTTAAAGCAGAAATATTAGCTTCACGACTAAAACAGTGGAATTTGCTCAAGAACGATGTTAAAATAAGTGACCAAAGAAAACGTCATAAAACATTTTCTGGATTTTTTACAAAAGAAGACGGACTTTGTTATTGCCGATGCACTTCACTACCAGCAGCACTCATGGACACAACGGAGCGAGTTTCAAATAGGACAACATAACGTCAAAAATGAACCAATTGTGAAGCCCGATCATATTTTAATGCCTCCATTGCACATTAAATTAGGTCTGATGAAGCAGTTCGTAAAGGCTCTGCGTCAAGACTCTGGGGCCTTTCAATATTTAAAATCATTTTTCCCGAAATTGTCAGAGGCTAAAATTAAAGCTGGTATTTTCATCGGTCCACAAATAAAAAAAAAGAAAAAAAAGAAAATAATGGCCAGTGAACAATTCCTACAGCTCCTCAGTACCCACGAAAAACAAGCGTGGCTCAGCCTTAAAGCAGTGATTCATGGCTTTCTTGGCAACAGAAAGGCAGAGAATTACACGGAGCTTATTACTGATATGCTTCACAACTTCAAAGTTATGGGTTGCTGAATGTCTTTGAAAGTCCACATGCTACATGCTCATTTGAATAAATTTAAAGACAACTTAGGTGCATATTCAGAAGAGCAAGGGGAACGTTTCCACCAAGATGTAATGAACTTTGAAAAGCGTTATCAAGGACAATATAATGAAAACATGATGTGTGACTACATTTGGGGGGTCATACGAGAAAGTTCCAACTTACACAGAAGAAATACCAAATCTGTTCATTTTTAAAGTCTTTTTTGTATTCTTTTTTGTATTTGTGGGTTTATTTATGCCGTCTTGTATAATTAAAGTCAATAAAAATATGTGAATTCAAAACTGTTTTCCTTTGTATAATTGAAATTAAAAAATAGAGCTTTTTCATACAAATTAAAATTTCGTTTTAGTAACTACAAAAGCAAACTTTATTAGATAAAAATATTTGTTCTTTAATTAGTTAGGCATAAGTAATGAAAATCAGAGGTACAGAACTCAGACTCGAAATTCGTGTTGACCCGTGATTTAATGAGTACGTTGGATCAATATTATATAGGGACCGATTTTATGAAATACAAAAGCATTTGTTTGTGTTCAATTTAAGATCATTTATGTTGCACCACCTAGAGAATTCATCAAGATCGTTCTGCAATAGCAAGCGATCGGCTATGTTGGAAATAACCGGAAACATTTAATATCATCAGCAAATACAAGGCATTTGCAAGATTTCAATATAGTAGGCACATCATTTATATGCAATAAGAATATGGGGGGACCCAAGTGACTTCCTTCAGGAAATCCAGAAGTAGCGAATAGAGATTTAAACCAGCTTAGCAAAGGACCGCTAATTCCATATGCCTCGAACTTCATAATAAGAATTTTAATATTTACTCTGCTAAAAATGCTTTTGTGAAATCAGTATAAACCGCATGGACTTGATTTTTATTCTCCAAGGAATTTATGCAGAAATTAGTAAACTCCACCAAGTTCGAGACTGTAGATCTACTTTTCCAGAACCCATGTTGAAATTTGCTTACGTGTCCCTTTATTAAATCGACAAATATTTATCCTTAACAAGACAGTCCAACATCTTTGGGATGATGGAAAGTTTTTCTCATCTAAGAAGATACCACTCGAAATCGATTGGTTGAACAACTCAGCCAATGGAATATTAAAATTATAAGATTCGATAAAAGATGGAATTGATTTCAAATAGTTATCATCCACACCGTCTATACTAGTGTAATCATAAATACTTTGGAAATAGTCACCAAACATATCGGCGATATCATTTGGTTCACTCGAATAAGTCTGATTGAAATGCATTGTTGATGGGAAACCAACACTTTTGCGTTTTGAATTAACAAACTTCCAAAACTGATTTGGATTAGACTTCATATTGGATTCAATTGTTTGAACATATTTACAATGTAAACACTTTGATAGGAGTACAAACTCCTTCCTAAGACGACAGAAAAATGTATAATCAACCAACGAGTTAGATTTTGTATAGCTTTTATGTGCGGAATTTTTCGCGTTTCTTAGATTTTTAAGTCGGTGATTGTACCATTTTGGACTTGAAGTGGACTTTCGAAGGACCAAAGGCACAGAGCTATTTAAGGTATCGCTCAGTATAATTGCGAAAAATAAGGAAGTTTACAGATAAGTTATTATTTTGAAACTCAGATAACCAATTTATAGAACCTAATTTGGTTTTTAATAAGTTCAAATTTGCTGTATTAAACTTACGGAAAAATTTATTTAAATCAATAAATCTAGAGTACCTAATTATTATAAAAATAAGTTGAAATAGATAATTTTACAGCAGTGTGATGAACAGAGTTACAAAGCAAAGGAAGAGATTCTAAAAGATTGACATTCAAATCATCTGATACAAAAACTAAATCTAATAGTCTATTTATAGAATTAAAAACATTGCTTAGCATGAACATGAAATTTCAAAAATTGGTTTCAAAACGAGAGAAACTGGGGGCCTTAGCTGTAGAAATTATTGGAACATCCAAATGCAGAAGAACGTGCTATAATGAAGATGAACATGTTTGTTTTCACCATAATCTTCATCTTCATTTCTCCTATTTTCTATAATCTTGATTTATGAAGACGTTCTTAATTTTTATCTCCCCTCTCTATCACACGAGTATGATTTTTTCTTTTTTGCAGAAGTCACGATGAAGATTAGTGTAAATCCACCATAATGCGCTTAATAATCAGTTTGTATCGTCACAGCCAGCTAACAACACTCATCAAATTACTAAAAATTCTTTCATTACTGCTAGTTGCCTTATCTTCTGTTTTACTGCGGTTAGCTCCATTGATGTACTCAAAAGTATACTCTGCCATTAAATCTAATGCAGTTGAGCTTGATGAAATACATCCCCTGCCCTATTCCTAAAAATAATTGTACCTGTTATTCTTCCGTATATAACTCATACATTCACTTCTATTCTAAGGGGCCAGTTATAGCGATACGGAAACCCAAACCGGAAAAATTTTCAGATGGAAAATTTTGTATGTTATAAATCGATTTTAAACACAAATGCTACACTGATCGATGCTAAATAACTCAGAGAATTTTTTTTGCTAGTAAAAGTTTCAATTGAACTAATATTTTTTGTTAAAAATGTATTTATTCTTTTGTATGGTTAAATTTGGTTTTTCGCACAGCTGATTGACAATTCCACCAAAATGGAACAAATAGTCTTTGCTGTTTCAATCCAATTGTTTTCGCTTTTCACTGGAAGGTGAGCTGTCAAAACATTTTTTTCGTTGTAAATTGGGCCATGAAAAGTTTTTCGTTTTAATTTTTGAACAAAATAACAAAATAAATAAAAAAACAGAACAAACTTTCTTCGGTATTTACGAGACGGGGACTGGTGTACGTAAGATGTCAACAAGATGATGAAGCTGTTCTCATTGACAAGAATGAGGACTTGTCCAGGATTGCCATGATCGCTGTTGTAAATACATAACATAGTAAAATTATATTCAAACTTTTTCCTACTAATTTTTTTTTTTCTTTTTTATCCTTTTTTCAATTTCACTTTTTTCTATTTCTTATAATAATTTATCTCTTAAACTGAGTAGTAATACATATAGCTTAATTTTCTCGTTCTTTTTTTTATTTTTTCCATTTTCTCATATCATTATAATTCTTTTATTCTTTTGTAAATTATTGGTAAAACCCTTGCTTATCTTCATCGCTTTTGATTAAAAAAAAAAATGTCTAATATGAATTCCCCTGGCGTAGGTGATGGCAATGGTTTGGTGTTGCGTTCCATGCTCGGAGTGTTTTGCAATCAATGTACGGGATTCCAAGTTTGTCACATTAACGCACAAAGCTTGCGAAAAAAAATTGATGAGCTTAGATTTACGTTTGTGGGCTCTGGAGTTGATGCTATCTGTGTTTCTGAAACCTGGTTTCCTATTAATTTTCCCAGTACTATGTTTCACTTAAATGGTTACAGACTTTTTAGGGCTGATCGAGGCGATAGGGGTGGTGGAATTGCAATTTATGTCCGAGATGGTATTACTTGCAAGTTGAATTGTAAATCAAGCCGCGGTAGTGAAATAGAATATATTTTCGTGGACATGGGTTGTGGGGATGATAAGCTTTTGCTTGGTACAGTGTACAGACCCAACAGATATGTTGATCTTTCAACTCTCGTTACTCTCATGGAAGAAATCGCTATGATGTCAACAAAAATTGTTTTGTGCGGGGACATGAATTGTAACTTGCTGACTGAGAGTAACTTAGTTAATATAATGGGATCTTTTAACCTTTCGCCGGTAAATATAAGTGTGCCTACTCATTTTACTACTACCTCCAATTCATTGCTTGATGTTATTTTCATAAGTAACACAAATGATGTTTTATTTTATGACCAACTTGTTGCACCTGCTTTTTCCAAGCATGATCTTATTTTTATCACTGTCAACTTCAATATAATAAGGCCACCGCAAATTGTAAAATATCGAGATTTTAAAAATATCAATACTTCTGCTCTTGAGCATGATGTTTCTATGATTGAATGGGATAGAATTTTTTATATGTCATCACCCGACTTACAAGTTGAATTTTTTCAAATGAACATTAAAAATCTCTTTAACATACATGTTCCCCTTAAACAAAAATATTTAACAAATCAATCGCGACCTTGGTTTACGCCTGAAATTTCATCCCTCATGTACCGCCGAAATCAAGCCTACCTTCGGTGGAAAAGATACAGGTTAGAAGATCTTCACAGATCGTATCGCTTCGAAACCAAGTAGTTTGCAAGATTCGAAATGAAAAAGCAAAAATTTTTAAAGATCGCCTTAATTTATCCGTGGATGGTCGAAAACTTTGGAACAATCTTCGCGATGTCGGAATAGGTAGACAAAAAATGTACGAGAGTTATAACATCGATAGTAATGAGTTGAATAAACAATTCTTAACGCTGCCCACTACATCTTCACCTGATCGTTGTGGGATGTTTAATGAAGAAGAAGATCGTTCTTCTGCTTCCGAATTTGGTTTTGAGTTCTCTGGAATCACTTGCATGGACGTGGTTGAAAGCTTTATGTTGGTTAAGTCAAATGCAGTCGGAACTGATGATATACATCCTGTTTTCCACAGATTTTGACTTATATAACATACATATTTAACTCTATACTTACGACTGGCATTTTTCCAAGGCTTTGGAAGGAAGCCAAGGTAGTCCCCGTACCAAAAAATTCGAATGGCAAGGAATTTCGTCCAATCTCTATACTGCCTTTTCTTTCCAAGGTCCTGGAAAGGATAATGCAAAGACAAATAAATATTTATCTCAATAGAGAAAATATGCTGACTCCTTTTCAGTCAGGGTTTCGTCCAAAGCATAGCTGTTTGACAGCACTAATCAATGTGACTGAAGACCTAAGGCAAGCTATTGATGAAGATAAGGTGAGTTTTTTGGTCCTACTTGATTTTTCGAAAGCCTTCGACACGATTGATCACTCAATTCTTTTTCGCAAGCTTCTGTACCAATTTAATTTTTCATCTTCTGCAGCTAATCTGCTACTCTCATATCTAAGTGAACGAAAGCAGGCTGTAAGTATTTCTGATACACTGTCCTCTTTTTTGCCAGTCCTGAAAGGAGTTCCTCAAGGATCGATTTTAGGTCCCATCCTTTTTTCGCTTTATATTAACGAACTACCATCCATACTTAAATATACACTTACACAAATGTATGCAGATGATGTGCAACTTTATTTGAGTAGTCCACTCGGTCTTATTGAAAACTGTGCTCATAACATAAACCAGGATCTTCAAAGTATTCACGTCTGGGCCCAACAAAATGGTCTGTTTCTGAACCCTTAAAAAACTAAATGCTTGGTTATTTCAAGAAAGTCACTTGACCTCTCTTATTTCCCCCGTTTATTTCTTAATAACATCGCTATTGACTTTATGGAAACCGTCAAAAATCTGGGAGTCATTTTCAACAGGTCCTTAACTTGGGAAAATCACATAAATTCTCTTGTTGGTAAAGTGTATGGATCCCTTAGAGTTCTTCAAGATTCACAATACTTAACTCCTTTAGAAACTCGAATGATGTTGGCAAAAACTTTAATTATTCCTCTTCTAACGTTTGGTTGTGAAATTTACTGTAATTGTGATTCCGAAAGTAGACGAAAACTAACTGTCGCCTCTAACAACACAATAAGATACATTTATGGTCTTAAAAGGTATGACCACATATCTGGCTATGTCTCCTCTTTATATAACATGCAGTTTCTACACTTTCTAGAGTATCGAACACTTCTTCTTTTCTTCAGCATTAAACAGACACATCAACCACAGAACCTATACTATCGATTACAATTTCCTTCATCAAATAGATCATACAAACTTAACATCCCTCGACATACATGCCTAACATCAGAGCGACAGGTTTTTGTTAACGCCGCCCATGCGCCTATGGAACTCCCTGCCAAGAGATATACAAAGACTTGGTGATGTCAACATTTTTCAAAACAAATTAAAGCTCTATTTTTCTTTACTCTAATTGCGAGGTTTTACCTTTAATAAAGTTAATGATTTACAATAAAAATCTTACCTTATACTCAGTTCCCCGTTTTAACTTAAAATTTTTATGTTTTTCCTATGTTAATATGATTCTTATCTTATCTTGCTATGTTAATTAAATAAGCTTTCATTCTTATAACCGTACATTATTAAGCTATCACTTTTAAATAAGATATTGTATCTTAATGTGGTTAGCATATCGATGAATAAATAACAAACAAACAAACAAACAAAAATATCATAAGTCAGACTGAGACAGAGGCACTGACCACTGACTTCTGTTTGACATTTATCAAGGAAGTTGTTTATTCACACGCACCGAGCCACCAGTGTCGCCAGCAACGCAGTGTCGTAATGATTTGTAATGTGATTTTTTTGGTAAATACAGATTTGTGGAAAAAGAATTCTTTTTTAAATTAATTTTGGACTCATAAATAAATATTTTATTTTTATTTATTTAGGAGAAACATACAAACATAATTTAATTAATTTAATTTAATTAATGAATTCATTAATGCGTTTTTGCGCGAGTGAACAAATAAATGTGAATTAAAATCATTATACAATGTACATAATATTTTTAATTATCTTATTTTTTTTTATAGTTAATAAATTAAGAACGTCAAAAGAAATACAAATAACACAATAAGAAGAACAGATCAAATCTGTTGTGTGATTTTTCCTTGGAAATATAGAATTGATCTGATTTCACTTCTAAAAGAAATTGAAACAGATTTGGTCCGTTTTTGTAATTGTGTTATTTGTATTTCTTTTGACGTTCTTAATACATAAATTATAAAAATATAAGAAAACTAATGATTTTGATTCACATTTATTTGTTCACTTGCGCAAAAATACATTAATCAATTCATTACACTCCTTGAATCGTCTGTATTTATTTAAAAACATTAATCACTTCTACAAACAAAAATTTTCCACAATGAATTTCACAAAATTAAAAAAAAAAAAAAACAGAATTGACGCTTGAGAAAAGTCAAATTATTGAAGTATGTGTGCAAATGTGTGTTAAATTTGATCTGAAGTCCGATCTGGGTTCAAAAAATGATCCGACGCACGCACCAACAAAAATCACATAAGAATCGATTCGCACTATAATTTGATTTAAAATCCTTTTTCTTGCTCACTCTCACTCATGCGACTTCGTTTCTCCCCGAAATAATTTTTTAGTATTTTTTTTTCGTCTTTATTGAAAATTTCATTTTTAGACAATGCAGGAAATTAATACACTGCGTGCGTGTAGACAAAAGTCTGTTTTGTGAAATGTCAGGGTAAAATACTTTTTCTGGCATCATTTTCTTGATCGCTATAAACGCTAAAACCGAAAAAAATATTATTTTCATCCCGTTCCACCTTTTTCGGTTTGGTTTCCCGAATCGCTATAACTGGCCCCTAACAACAGGTATTTTTCCCTCTGAATGGAAGTCAGCCAAAATCATTTCCGTTCCTAAAATTTCCAAGGGAACGGAATTCAGACCAATTTCCATCCTTTCCTTCTTATCAAAGGCAATTGAAAAGGTTTTACAAAAACAAATTCAACTTCATATTGCTGGACACAGTCTTCTGTCTTCTAGAAAATCCGGATTTCGACAGAAACACAGTTGTACTACTGCTGCAATAGGAGTATCTGAGGAAATACTTCTTGCACTTCATGATAATCAGGTGTATTTTTTGGTCCTTTAAGACTTTTCTAAGGCGTTTGATATTTCAGACCATTCTACCTTATGTCACAAGCTTAATCTATTTTACAATTCCTCGCCATGTGCCGTTAAACTAATTCTGTCTTACCTTACAGATAGAATACAAGCAGTTGCCATAAATGACTTATCGGACTTTCTTTCTGTAACTAGTGTTGTTTCATCACAGGGATCCATTTTGCGACCCCTTCTCTTTCCACTGTACACAATGAACTTCCTACTCTTATTAAGCCTGTTCGATTCATATGCATGCCGAGGACGTTCAACTCACCTTGATTTGTCCACTGGGTTTAATAGAGCACTGTGCTTTTTGTATGAATGAAGATCTTACGCAAATAGCTCGATGGCCAAATCTTTGTAGTCTAGTCTTGAATCCCAAGAAATCTAATCGCTTCTGTTCAATTTTAACACAATGAAGTATTCGCAGGCATCAGTTTCACAAGTTTTGCCAATGTCAAAGTAGTGTGCGTAGCCCGATTCGCGGTATAAAGGGATTTTTACTGGTTCCTCGTATTAAATACTACTCACTAAACTTCGTTGCTGATCTTCGACGTCTTCATCATCAGATTTGGATTCAACAAGAAATCACATTTGTCGACATTACCAGTGAATATTATATGGGTGACATTTTTATAGGTATTTGTATTTGTGCTTCTTGAGTGGATTCTGACTTCAAATCCAGAAGCAAAATTCTCTTCTCAGAATCGTCAGAGGTGTCATTTGCTTACCAATGGAACTGTTTCAGAAGACTTCCAAATGCTTCTGGACGCTTCTTTTCGTCCAATGGAAAGTGCTATAAGGGGCCAGTTATAGCGATACGGAAAACAAAACCGAAAAAATTTTCAAATGAAAAATTTTGTATGTTGTGTTTCGATTTTTAAGACAAATGCTACACTGATCGATGGCAACTATTTCAGAGAATTTATTTTGCAAATAAAAAAATTAATTGAACTCGTACTTTTTGTTTAAAATGTATTAATTTATTTTTCTGTTATACGTATAAAACAAAAATAAAAAACTACATTTTTAACAAAAAGTACAAGTTCAATTCAAATTTTTATTTGCAAAATAAATTCTCTGAGTTGGTTGCCATCGATCAGTGTAACATTTGTGTTCTAAATCGAACCATAACCTACTAAATTTCCCTTTTGAAATTTTTTTCGGTTTGGTTTTCCGTATCGCTATAACTGGTCCCTAAGTATGTGGGAACTGCTAAAAACCTCGGAGTGACCTTCAATAGGAGCTTAACCTGGGACAATCATATTAATTCATCAGTTGGGAAGACGTATGGTGTACTTCGCACACTATGGACCACTCATTCCTTTACCCCCTTTAAGACCCGATGCCTACTCGCGAAATCAGTCGCCGTGCCCATTCTTATCTTTGGTTGTGAAACATTTTACAATTTTTGCTATGCCTCCAAACGCAAACTTAATGCTGCGTTTAACAGCATAGTGCGCCATGTTTTTGGACTGCAACGTTTTGCTCGCGTTTCAAATTATACCAACTATTTGTACAACATGTCATTCGACAACCTTCTAAAGTTTCGTCAGTTGAGTCTCTTGTCAAACATTATTTTATCACATCAACTTTCATTTTCTAAACGAATAAATTAGATTTACCTCCTCAATAAGATCTGATCAGTTTATCCCCACTCGTTTTCTTGCTTGACTTCGGAACGTCAATTCTTCATTAGGACCATTCGGTTGTGGAATTTGTTGCCCAGTGAGATTAGAAGTATGAAGCAGGATTTACAAGCATACTTAAAGCATATTTAATTTGTAATTTTTAAGCATCTCATCAATACCTAGTTCATATTATCATATTACGAGTATGTTGGAATATTTATATTTATTAGTTTAATTATTTTTCTTTTCTCGTCTCTCTATTAGGGGCCGCCAGTTATAGCGAAACGGAAAACCAAACCGAAAAAATTTTCAAATGGAAAATATTTTTATAGTATTATCAGATTTAAAACACAAATGCTACACTGATCGATGGCAACTAACTCAGAGAATTTATTTTGCAAATAAAAATTTGAATTGAACTTGTACTTTTTGTTAAAAATGTATTTAATCATTTTATTTGTTTATTTTTATTTTATACGTATTACAGACGGATAAAACAAAAATAAACAAATACATTTCTAACAAAAAGTATTTGTTCAATTAAAATTGTTATGAACAAAAAAAACTCTCTGCATTGATTGCCATCAATCAGTGTAACATTTGTCTTTAAAATGGAATCAGAACATACAAAATTTGAAAATTTTTTCGGTTTGGTTTTCCGTATCACTATAACTGGCCCCTTAGGGTTGTGAAACATTTTACAATTTTTGCTATGCCTCCAAACGCAAACTTAATGCTGCGTTTAACAGCATAGTGCGCCATGTTTTTGGACTGCAACGTTTTGCTCGCGTTTCAAATTATACCAACTATTTGTACAACATGTCATTCGACAACCTTCTAAAGTTTCGTCAGTTGAGTCTCTTGTCAAACATTATTTTATCACATCAACTTTCATTTTCTAAACGAATAAATTAGATTTACCTCCTCAATAAGATCTGATCAGTTAATCCCCACTCGTTTTCTTGCTTGACTTCGGAACGTCAATTCTTCATTAGGACCATTCGGTTGTGGAATTTGTTGCCCAGTGAGATTAGAAGTATGAAGCAGGATTTACAAGCATACTTAAAGCATATTTAATTTGTAATTTTTAAGCATCTCATCAATACCTAGTTCATATTATCATATTACGAGTATGTTGGAATATTTATATTTATTAGTTTAATTATTTTTCTTTTCTCGTCTCTCTATTAGGGGCCGCCAGTTATAGCGAAACGGAAACCCAAACCGAAAAAATTTTCAAATGGAAAATATTTTTATAGTATTATCAGATTTAAAACACAAATGCTACACTGATCGATGGCAACTAACTCAGAGAATTTATTTTGCAAATAAAAATTTGAATTGAACTTGTACTTTTTGTTAAAAATGTATTTAATCATTTTATTTGTTTATTTTTATTTTATACGTATTACAGACGTATAAAACAAAAATAAACAAATACATTTCTAACAAAAAGTATGTGTTCAATTAAAATTGTTATGAACAAAAAAAACTCTCTGCATTGATTGCCATCAATCAGTGTAACATTTGTCTTAAAAATGGAATCAGAACATACAAAATTTGAAAATTTTTTCGGTTTGGTTTTCCGTATCACTATAACTGGCCCCTTAGGGGCCAGTTATAGCGATACGGAAAACCAAACCGAAAAAAATTTCAAATGGAAAATTTGGTATAGTATAATCAGATTAAAAACACAAATGCTACACTGATCGATGGCAACCAACTCAGAGAATTTATTTTGCAAATAAAAATTTGAATTGAACTTGTACTGATAAAAATTTGATAAAAATGTATTTAATCATTTTTCTGTTATACGTATAAAAGAAAAATGAAAAACACATTTTTAACAAAAAGTGTTTGTTCAATTAAAATTATTATGAACAAAAAAAATTCTCTGCATTGATTGCCATCGATCAGTATAGCATTTGTCTTAAAAATCGAATGAGAACATACAAAAAATTTCATTTGAAACTTTTTTCGGTTTGGTTTTCCGTATCGCTATAACTGGCCCCTTAGGGGCGATACGGAAAACCAAACCGAAAACATTTTCAGATGGAAAATTTTGTATGCTCTGATTCGATTCTTAAGACAAATGCTGCACTGATCGATGGCAATCAATTCAGAGAATGTTTTTAGTTCATAATAATTCTAAATGATCAAATACTTTTTGTTAAAAATGTATTTATTTATTTTTCTGTTATACGTATAAAAGAAAAATAACAAATTTACTTTTTACCAAAAAGTACAAGTTCAATTCAATTTTTATTTGCAAAATAAATTCTCTGAGTTGGTTGCCATCGATCAGTGTAGCATTTGTGTTTTAAATCGCACCATAACATACTAAATTTGCCATTTGAAATTTTTTTCGGTTTTGTTTTCCGTATCGCTATAACTGGCCCCTTACAACTGAAATTTTTTTTTCTTTCCATTTCAAACTCATGTAGCTTTCATTTTATTTTTATTTTTATATTGCTTTTCTATGCTAAGCACTAATTTATAAGATTATGTATCTTAATGTGTTCAAGCAAATCATTGAAATAAATAAATCTATACACATAAATAAAAATGAAGTATCTGTTTGTAATTTCAAAATATCAGTTTCTTACTAAATACGTATGAAAGTATAATATTATGGTACTTATAACAAAAATGCAATTTTTAAAATTTTTCTCTGTCTGTCTGTTTGTTCCGGCTAATCTCGGAAACGGCTCAACCGATTTTGACCGGATTTTCACTGGCGGATAGCTGATGTTGTAAGGAGTAACTTAAGCTATTTGAATTACGCCTGTAGGTGGCGCTGCGGTCACCTGGATAAAATATTGTCGTAAGTTACAATTTGCTTCTTTTGGGGAAACGCAATTAAAGTTCAAACATTTTTTCTCAAAAACTATACGGTGAATTTTTTAAAAAATTGAATAGCTTGTACAGAAAATATCTGGCAACTCAAAAACGTGAAAGTAAATATAATATTCTAATAAAGGAAGGAACAAGAGTAAATTATTCTCATTATGCCGGTGTCGTATGTGAAGTTTTAACCTAAACTGCTTGTTACCCAAACACATACGACAAAATAATCACACATACGAAAAAAATAAAACAAATTCAAACGTCGTTAGTATACCTACAAGCTACAACATACAAAATAAAACATACTACCTTTTTATATAAAAACAGAAACAAACTCAGATTTATTTTTTAGAATTATTTATTTATCTGTATAAAAAATATTTTTTTGCAACAAAACTTAAAATAAACAAAAGTAAAAATAAAAATAAAAAAATAAATAATTAATTCGTATTATTCGATTAGTTATAAATACGGTTAAAAAAATCACATTTTTAAGTTCAGTTGATTTCAAATATTAATATAACTACCTAACATTTAAGTATAGGAATAAAAATACTCTTTAAAAAGCTCAGTTTTAGTTAATTTTTAAAATGGCACGATAAAATGTTTTACCTTCATTTTTTTCAAGATATGGAATCATACTTTTAATATCATTTTTTTTTTCTTGGAGTCGATGGCCTTGGATGGAGCTATACGTAGCTCTTTTTGCAATAAATTGGCATCCGTGCGGTTTTGAAAACGTCCGGAGTTTTTGATCAAATCGTAATTAGTGTAAAACGCTTCCTTAAATGAAGTCTAACATTCTATTTTGTAAGCATTTTCTCTGTTGTAGATTAGTGTTTTGACTGAACTGGATCTGGTAATAAGCCAGGTTTTCAGACTTACATATAAGCATAGTTTTTTTATCCTTTTTAAGCTTAGGTGTGCTTCTAAGTATTTTCTGGGAGCTCGTTGAAAGTCAATAATGAGAGTCTACAGCCGCGAAGCTCGAAATATGGTCCTTCACCTCATCTACACGGTCGATATCTGTAGCCTTTCAACTACGCTTATTCTGAGATTTAGTAATTTGTATATTTTAAGAATAAGTGGTATACTGTTCTTTCTGATTTACTCAATGTGTTTAAAAAATACTTCTTGCATACTTGTATGATCTCATGCCTTACTTTAAAATTGTTATGAAAACTTGCCTTTTTTTGTGGATTTCATCATGTCTGGTATTTTTTCGTCTACGTTAAACTTCATCTTTTTTTATATAAGTTCCATAAAATATTTTTTTGTCCTCTGATGATAGACTCCAGAAATTCATATGAATGACTTCCCTCTGCGCTTCAGTAATATTTCGGGTACAACCATAAAAACAGTTTTGTGTGAAAGTGACACCCAACTTTTTGCCAGGCCTTCAAACACCACCTTTTCCCTCATATGGAAGACCTTTTTCTCGAAGATTTTTTCTAATGTTTTGTTTCCACAATTAAGGATTTTTGTTTCTTTTTCTTTTGTTTGTTGGCGTTGTACTACACGCTGTAGAAAACAATAACAAAGGAAATTTAACTTGTGATATATTGTTATGTAGGGTATGTATATTCAGAAACTAACAAGAACTGCTATAATCAGATGGTAGATTACGGTCTTCGACTCGATTAGTGGAGGGAGTGGACAAAATCATTTTATCTGCAGCTTCATAAAAATTTCCCAGGGTTGAGGTCCTGTTTTCTGTGTTCATTGGCAATTCATATGTTGGATCTTCTTCCTCATCATCAGCTGAAAAATCATTAATGCTGCTCGCACCTTTATCATAGTCATCATCCCCTAGTATTTCGTTGTGCAAATCTCTTCAAATCTCTCTTTTGCCTTATCATGTGTTATCTTACGCATAGAGTTCTTCAGACACACTTGGTGCAGGGGACTCGCCCGTCCTCTGCCCTCTGCGACATCTTGATCACTACTGAATTTATACCAGTCTGTGTCGTAGCTTATGAGACATACGACAAACGTTTACCAAATTTTCAGTAAAATATTGTCGTATGTGCATCAAAAATGACACATACGACAATTATTCACCAAACTTTCACTGAAGAGATTTTGTATAAAAAAAATGTCGTATGTTTATATTTTGTCGTATGTGTAGCATTTTGTATACACGTACGACAAAGAAATACTTAAATGTTGGCGACCTTGCACATACGACAAATTTTAATAATATTATCTTGGAAACTAACGTAGATATTGAAAAACGGATTTCACTAGGCTCTGTAGAGAAAAATTCAAATAACAAAACTGCATTTAAATCTCAAAACCTCAATTTTTCACATACGACAATATTTTATCCAGGCGACGAATATGAAAGAATTATTATTTTCAATACATTGATGCATTTTGGCGCAACGAAGTTCGCGGGTCAGCTAGTAAATAAATAAATAAATAAATAAACGAAGTTTGTGGAATACTTAATTCCAAAGAACGACGAGGGAGGAATGGACAGACCTGGGTTTTCTTCAACACTTTGGGCTACAGCAGCAATATTCTCAGTTGTTCTTGAGCGACATGCACTGGTTTTATTCTTCACATCGCTAACATCCCAACAGCTCAAATTTTTCCACCGATTTATGATTTGCTGTCCGACAAGGTGCTTCACGACGACCAGAACATGTTTTAGTTTTACGAACCGTCTCTGCCAAATTTTCACCATTTTTATAGTGAATTTCAATAATTTCAATGCGTCTTTGAAGCGTGTATCGTTCCATTTTTGTTAATGGCGTAATTTTTTTTTGTCAAATGTCAAAAAATTACAGCTTAAAAAGTGGCAACTACCAAAATAGCAAGCTATTCAAAATAACACCTTTTATTGGAAAACCCTTTATATGTTATATATTTTTTTTATTTAATTCGAATTTTGTTTTCAAATTAGTTTTATTAAAGTGGCAACTTATTTGAAAATCCGCCGCTAAGTTGCTATGGCTCGATTCATATCGTTCTTCACTTTTTTCGTTTTTTTTTTTTTTAAATATATTTTGAGAAATTTGTTCACAACCTGCCTACAACTTCCTCACTACGTAAACCAAAATTAAGATTCTCTGTCATCTGACAATTTTCTTGCAATAAGTCTACCAATTTTTTGTTGGATAAAGTCTTCCAAGCAGCCATTTTTTTTATTGGAAGACAAAAAATTGCCAGCAGTTGTCAGCCAATTGTCTGACAGTAAATTGTCCGATTTTTTTTTTCACTTGATAGATAATTGGCAATTGTCAGTTCATTGGCAGCTATTGGAAGTCTTTTGACAGGTCTGCTAATATTGGCAGACCTTCCAATCGTGTTAACAATCAATGTGTGAAAATCTTCATACATATACAGGGTGTCCCGAAACTCAACGTCAAGCGGGCACCGGGTGAAAGGGTAGGTTATGTCCGTACTGGGAAAAGTAAGGAAAAAAATCCATCTCGCTTTGTTTAGTAAAAATAGTAATATTTATAAAAATTATAAAAATCGTTACACTAGACCACACTTTTAGGTACTGTGGTCACAAATTTTCATATTTTGCGGTGTTTATTTTTTTATGTAATCCTTACTAACTATGCTATTATTCCCGATTAAAAATCCAAAAATAAATATCGTAGTTTTCGTAAGAGAAATAAAATTTGACTGAGTCATGGTGAAATTTTTTTTTTAAACTTAACTTTGATACTTCATACTTTAAAAAAAATGTACCGCACTACCCTCGGCAAGTTATTTAAAAAGTTGTCCCATTTTACCAAGATTTCAAAATGGTACAACACTTGCTAATTATTCACCCATAAAAAATATTATCAAAATTTAAACCGCTGTGGAGCATTATAAATTAGGACTAAAAAATTGGAAAGTATTGAATTGTTCCCTATTGATGTATTACTGAAAACTTTATCTATTCATAAATCTTAATGAAACAAATGAAAAAAATTTAATACATTTAAAAAAAAAAAAGATCTGTTCATCAGACGTCCAAATCTCCTTGCATTAATATCTTCTCCTGCTTCAAGAATTTTTTGGCGTAGTTCGTCTCTATTTAGAATTGGTTTATCATAAACTTTTTCTTTTATGCAGCCCCAGTAAAAGAAATCAAGCGGGTTTAGGTCCGGAGAACGAGGAGGCCACAAAATTGATCCAAGGCGCCCAATCCACCTATCGGGATACTCAGTACTCAGGTAATCCCGTACTAGACGAGCATAATGTGCTGGGCAACCATCTTGTTGAAACCAAATGTCTCGATAGATGTTCAATGGTACATTTTCTAACAAATTCGGCAGTTCATTTTGTAAAAAATGCAGGTAGTTTTCGCCATTTAGATTTTCTGGCAGCTCATATGGTCCAATTATTTGTCCATTTAAAATTCCGGTATAAATATTTATTTTAAATTGATATTGAGAGCGGTCTTCACGCATAAAATGTGGATTTTCTCTGTGCCACTCATGTAAATTATGCAAATTCAAATAGATAATAATTAACACAACACTAATCGAATCCAGGGGAAAACAAAAGCAAACGATTATGCTAATAAAAAAGCCAACGATTATTAGAAATTGCGAACAAAAGTAAGAGCGTTCTGTACTGAAAGCAGATCGTGTAAACAGAAAGTTTAAGTCTGCTGCTTTTTTGTGATTTTCACTTTAGAATGATCTGTATGCAGCTGCAATCCGTTAGTTTTTTCTGTTTTCAGGAATTTGATGGATATTGCCAGGAAGTTGCATCTTTTGTTGTTTAGCCCAGTAATTTTAGGTTTTATCTGCGGAAAAATTCCAATCAAGCTGAATTTTGGTACACACCTTTATTACGGCGTTGTTATGAAGATGTAAAAAATCGACATTGATATCGTGCTGGCAAAAAAAGTTATGAAGGTCAAAAGGTCACGAAAACCTAAAAAAAACAGTTTTTCGCAAATATATCGGTTTCTATAGCTCCAATGATTTTAACGTGTATGACAAAATTGTAGAACATAAAATTTGCTACAATTTTGTTAGTACAATCAATTTTGTATGTCGATTAGTTACCGAGATATGGCACTTTGAGAAAAGGTCATTTTTCAAAATTCGCCAAAAAATGCCAAGAAATGAAGAATTCCACCTTATTTCTTCGGATATACCCGAGAAATCATGAAATATTGCTGTTTTTATGGCTTCTTGTTAAGATTACCAACTTTTTACACCCCCCAACGATCCCCGCTTGCCCACCAGGTGCCAGGCCATGCCCATTACTATTGTCATTCCACCCTAATTTTTATATATTACTTTGTTCTTAGTACAGTGGGCAGGTAGAAAAAGGTCGGAAGTTAATCAAACTTTGAGATGTTGTTCAGGAATATTGAATTAACATTTAACGAAGTCTTGGACCTCACCGGCCCTGTTGAAAAAGAGGAGGAGGGGAAACTGCAAACTTTTCGAGTTCGCGCCGGTTTTCGCTCTATAACTTTTTTTGCTTACGTTCTACGGCAAAAGTGTAATAAACTTTTTTGTAGAGCGTTAAATTTACTAAAATATTGTTGGTACAAAAATAGTTGTATGTCATTTCGTTACCGAGATACGGAAAAAGAGGAAAAGGGGGAATTGCAAAATGTTCGACTTTGCTCCGGTTTTCCCTCAATAACTTTTTTTCCTTACTTAATACGGCAAAAGTATACAAGACCTTTTTTTTAAAGCATTAAATTTCCTACCATATAACTAGGGCGAAGATTGTTGTATGTCAATTCGTTACCAAGAAATGGAATTTGAAAAGAAGGGTGGAACAGCTTAATTTTTGACCTTCCATTCCATTCCATTCCATTTCTTCATAAAGAATTGACATGGAAGAACTTTTGAACTATTAAAATTGTAGACAATTTAATGCTCTACAAGAAAATCAAAACAATTTTTCCGTAAAATGTAAGGAAAAAAAGTAATTGGGCGAAAACCAGAGCAAATCAAAAATTTTGCAGTTCCACCCTCCTTTTCAAATTCCATTTCTTGGTAACGAATTGACAAACAACAATTTTCGCCCCATTTATATTGTAGGAAATTTAATGCTTTACAAAAAAGGTCTTGTATACTTTTGCCTATTAAGTAAGGAAAAAAAGTTATTGAGGGAAAACCGGAGCAAAGTCGAACATTTTGCAATTCCCCCTTTTCCTCTTTTTCCGTATCTCGGTAACGAAATGACATACAACTATTTTTGTACCAACAATATTTTAGTAAATTTAACGCCCTACAAAAAAGTTTATTACACTTTTGCCGTAGAACGTAAGCAAAAAAAGTTATAGAGCGAAAACCGGAGCGAACTCGAAAAGTTTGCAGTTTCCCCTCCTCCTCTTTTTCAACAGGGCCGGTGAGGTCCAAAACTTCGTCAAATGTTAATTCAATATTCCTGAACAATACCTCAAAGTTTGATTAACTTCCGACCTTTTTCTACCTGCCCACTGTATACTAAGAACAAAGTAATATATAAAAATTAGGGCGGAATGACAATAGTAATGGGCATGGCCTGGCACCTGGTGGGCAAGCGGGGATCGTTGGGGGGTGTAAAAAGTTGGTGATTTTAACAAGAAGCCATAAAAACAGCAATATTTCATGATTTCTCGGGTATATCCGAAGAAATAAGGTGGAATTCTTCATTTTTTGGCATTTTTTGGCGAATTTTGAAAAATGACCTGTTTTTC
This sequence comes from Platycheirus albimanus, assembly GCA_916050605.2. Classification (NCBI taxonomy): domain Eukaryota; kingdom Metazoa; phylum Arthropoda; class Insecta; order Diptera; family Syrphidae; genus Platycheirus; species Platycheirus albimanus. The sequence goes on along the minus strand of OU696696.1, from coordinate 324,690,206 downwards.
GAAGTGCCATATCTCGGTAACTAATCGACATACAAAATTGATTGTACCAACGAAATTGTAGAAAATTTTATGCTCTACAATTTTGTCATACACGTTAAAATCATTGGAGCTATAGAAACCGAGATATTTGCGAAAAACGGTTTTTTTTAGGTTTTCGTGACCTTTTGACCTTCATAACTTTTTTTGCCGGCACGATATCAATGTCCATTTTTTACATCTTCATAACAACGCCGTAGTAAAGGTGTGTACCAAAATTCAGCTTGATTGGAATTTTTCCGCAGATTGGGGTTTAAAATGCCTAAAATGACTGGGCTAGTTGTGTTGGCCAGTGTTTTTCTTAACAAGGGTAGAATTTTCCAATTTTTTAGTCCTAATTTATAATGCTCTACAGCGGTTTAAATTTTAATAATATTTTGTATGGGTGAATAATTAGCAAGTGTTATACCATTTTGAAATCTTGGTAAAATGGACCAACTTTTTAAATAACTTGCCGAGGGTAGTGCGGTACATTTTTTTTAAAGTATGAAGTATCAAAGTTAAGTTTAAAAAAAAAATTTCACCATGACTCAGTCAAATTTTATTTTTCTTACGAAAACTACGATATTTATTTTTGGATTTTTAATTGGGAATAATAGCATAGTTAGTAAGGATTACATAAAAAATAAACACCGCAAAATATGAAAATTTGTGACCACAGTACCTAAAAGTGTGGTCTAGTGTAACGATTTTTATAATTTTTATAAATATTACTATTTTTACTAAACAAAGCGAGATGGATTTTTTTCCTTACTTTTCCCAGTACGGACATAACCTACCCTTTCACCCGGTGCCCGCTTGACGTTGACTTTCGGGATACCCTGTATATACTGAGGGGGGTTGTGAAACTGACTGCGAAATATAATTAATTACGATATGTCTTATGATTATGTCGGGGTTTTTATTAGTAAATTCATCGCCATAATATAAAAAAAGATACTTCGCAGATAACTGAGGGATAATCATAGACATGAACGACTAAACAAGGAATAAAATATAATGATAAGCTGCTTTTGCCAAAGAATTTCTAATCACAGTGCACAGTTGCTCTTTGTTACAGTCCTGTTCTTGATAACGTGCTTAAAGGCAAATGAGAGAATCAAAAGGGCATCACTTATTTCTTTCTTGCTAAGCGTTTACTGCTATCTTTTATCAATAGACTTATGTTATGACGCAGTAGGAAGTAGTTTTCAAATGATTTTAATCCCGATCAACTAAATAGTTTATACGAACTGTCCCTGTTGAACCAATTTAAAGCAACAAGAAATTTTTTTTTAAAATAACAGTTACGATTTTTTTATTTAGTTTCTTTAAATAACACTTAAAAATAATTTAAACATAAATAAATTAGGTACCTATTCATTAAATAAGTCAATATTATACATTAAATGCTAAAATACATTAAATACATGCGTCTATTTCTTGAAAAGTCATCCACAATCCCTTTTATCTATATACAAAAACAAGCCTCCATTATTTTTTTTTTATTTCATAGCTCAATGATTGTTTTTTTTTTTAAATAACATATATGTACATACATACATTTTATCAAAAAGTTTGCTAAATAGTATAATATGTATGTACATACTACATTATGTATGTATAGAGATTTTAAATAAGGGTGGATAGATATTAAAATGACCACTCATTTTAATAATAAGCAATAAACAGTAAATTTGACCGATGTCGTCACCAAAACAACATGCCCGCCAATTCAAAACCCCTTTAGTAGAAAAGAAGAAGACTTTGAAATGTATCGCTCTGACTAGACTTACATTGGGAAAACTATTTTTCAACGGAAATGCAATTTCAACCGCGAAAAATTTGTCAATCAGTATTACACCGAGAGCCAACGACATAATGATTCAAGTCATTTATATAATGTTGTAAGGCGTATCTATAGAAAGCATTTGGGGAGTTGGACAAGAAAAAGTTTGTCTGGCAGTTTTTTGGTGTGACGAACATGGGGTAAGCTCGACACAAAAGTGTGACAAAAATGAAAGAAGTCAAGTCACATATGTATATAATGTTGTAAGGCATTTTAATAGAAAGCCTTTGTGGAGTTAGACAAGAAAAAGTTTATCTGGCAGCTTTTCGGTGTGATGGGGTAAATTAGACACGAAGTATGGCAAAATTTTAAAAAATTAAATCATTCGGGTACTTTTGTAATATAGCTGGTAGGATGTGTGAAAACAAGAAAAACCTCGTATTCGTTCAGCCGGAGGGGCAATTTTCTGGAAAAATTACTTAAATTGGTAAAAAAAAATATTAAAACATAACAGCAACTTTTACAATGCCATGCTACACCTTTTTGTGAAGCCAAGTCTCTTCCTTTATCGCATTTTTAATTTAAGTTATTCTAGACAATCTTTTTCGCAAAATTAATTTTCAAACTCAAAATTTTGAAAAAAAAAAAAAAATTAAATATAAATTTTCAAACCAATTTTTTCAAACATTTTGCGTATATATGCGTAAGTACTATTTTCGTTGTCGTGTGTTTAAATTTACAAAATTGTATATGTGACTTGACTTCTATCATTTTTGTCACACTTTTGTGTCGAATTTACCTCATGTTCGTCACACTAAAAAACTGCCAGACAAACTTTTTCTTGTCTAATTATTATGTTATGGCCCAACCATAATACGCGAAAGAAAAAGTAAAGTGCTAACCATAATTGAAGAAATTTACGTACGTGGACTTACGAAACAGTAGAAATACATGTGATTTGTATACCCAACCCGAAATGACTTTTTGTTCAGTTTCGGCAAGTTTCGTTCACTTGCGTTTTCGTACGTAATGTACGCTTTGAGTCGTACATTACATACGAAAATCTGACATTCCTTTTTTTCTAAAGGGTATTCTTCTTCTTTCTTTCTTTTATTTTTAAAGGCTATTATGGGCAACTGATGTACTTTACAAATCGGAACGAAACTTTTCGTTCGGTTTTGACACTTGCTTACTTTTTCTTTCGCGTATTAAGGCCCAACCATAATACGCGAAAGAAAATTTGATTTGAAAATATTGGTTCTATGAGAGGTACCGTTATTAGACAAATTTTGAAAAAAAAATTTCGAACCAAAAGATAGATTTTCTTGCAAAAATAGCATTCTGAAAGTTTTATCAAAATCGTTAGAGCCGTTTTTGAGAAAATCAATTTTTGTCTTCAAGATTGTATGGCAGGTCCCGTTATTTTTGGACCTAGAGCAAAAATAAAAAATACATTCCGAGGGACGGCCAAATAAATCCTAAATACCAAATTTGAAGCAAATCGGCCCACCCGTTCAGCCTCCAGAGGCGCGAACAGACATACAGACAGACAGACAGACAGACAGACAGACGGACAGACAGACGGACGGAATTTCCAGACCCACTTTTTTCGACTTCTCCATCATCGTAATGTCATGTGTGATTGTTATCTCAAATTTTTTTTTCTGCACGAATCCATAACTTGCCTTATAGTACCTATAATCGCAAGTAAAAAAGGAATGTCAGATTTTCGTACGTAATGTACGACTCAAAGCGTACATTACGTACGAAAACGCAAGTGAACGAAACTTGCCGAAATTGAACAAAGTCATTTCGGATTGGGTATACAAATCCCATGTATTTCTACTGTTTCGTAAGTCAACGTACGTACCATTCTTCAATTATGGTTAGCCCTTTACTCCCCAAACGCTTTCTATTGATATACCTTACAACATTATATAACTTGATTAATTTTGTCGTTGGCTCTTAGACTATATACAGGGTGATCGGTATAAGGTGCACCAAAAAGATGATAATGTTATCCCTTTAGAAAGGAAGGGCAATTTTCTAAAAAAAAATTACTTAAATTGGAAAAAAATATGAAAAAATAACCGGAACTCCTACAATGCCACGTTATGCCTTTTTGTAAAGCCAGATATCTCTTCTTTAATTGTGTTTTTAAATAAAGTTAATTTAGCTAACCGTATTAGAAAAAAATTATTTTCAAACTCCAAATTTTTAAATAAAAAATTTATTTTAATTAATTTAAATTTTTTTTTCAAAATTCCGAACCACTTTTTCATAAAAACACGAAAAAATTGTCTAAATGATCACCTGTGCAATCCGTATGATGATCATTATGTTAGATATTCTTCTTTTTGTGAAGAAGTAGGTTCGGTTGTTTTTGAACATATTGGCAACAAACAGTACTAGAGAGGCACGGTTTTCAGCGTTGGACTTAAAACTGATAAGAGCATTAAATTTTTACAAAATTTAGAATAAAGTTAGTTTTTTTTTATTTTGAGTTTGAAAATTGTTGGTTTCTAAAATACAATAAAACAAGAGATTCTTTTCTTTACAAAAAGGCATGACATGGCATTGTGGGGATTACTGTTTTTTTTTTTTTTTTTTCAATTTATCATTTTTTTTTAAACTACCCTTCCGGCTAAACGGAGGGAAATAGATCCCCTCCTATGCTGTTTTTTTTTTTGTCTTAACCCAGCCTACTAACTGTAGCTATTTGGGGCACCTTATACCGTTTACACTGTATAGACCAGTGAATTTTGCACTTTATTCATGGAATTGGATTTATTTTAGAGAATTGGCTAATTTATGAAGTATTCTTTATGAATCTAGCAATTAAAAGTAAAATAAATGAAGTAGTAAGAAAAATGCTTCCAGGTATGGATCGTCTTATTGGCAGATTGGGGTCATGTTCTCTTTGTCTGAATAATTCCATGTCTGTTTCGAATGTTTCGAAATTGTTCCAGTTAAGGCATTTTTTGACCGCATAGTCCCATCGGCAGTAGAGAAGTTCACGTCCTAGAAACAAAAAATTGATAAAATAAATATCACCTCTGTGTCTTATATACAGTACAATGGTATCTACTAGCATTTTGAAAACCTACTGTTTAAAGCCGTTGTAGGATGAAAAACATCATATGGCGGTGTAAAAATCTTTTGAGCATTTTCTATAGAAATGATTTTCATTGTTATCCCAGCTGCAATCATAGTTCCAAGACATGAGGATGAGGTAGTTTGTGGTCGCTCTACAAAGAAAAAAACACTATTTGTCACAATTCTCTAAACTAAAAATTCTAAAATTTATTTAATCTCACCTAAAGCATTGCCAATGATATCTGCCATGAACTGCATGAAATGATTGTTTTCAGAGAACTCACCGCCAACGATTAGTTTCGGTGGTCGATTCCATGTTGGAGTATCCTTACGAAACGACTTTAATATCTCATGAACTTGAAATCCAGTGGATTCATAAGCCGCTTGAGTGATATTCTCAGCAGTTGTATGACTATTTAATCCCAAAATAATGCCTCTAGCATCATAACGCCAATATGGCGCATATAAACCATTAAATGCTGGCACAAAAATAATCTCACTACGTTTGGTAGTGGTTCCATTTTCATTATTAAAGCCATTTAACATAGTTGATGAACATGATGATGAGACCATTGAATTTTCTCCAAGAAAACTGCTCAGGACTTCAGCAACATTTCCATTTTGATTTATTTCTGTATTTATTCTAAGCTGGTCTTGAAGCCAAGTTACCGAGGATCCAGCGTTTGAAACAGCACCTTCTAGTGCGTAAAATGTATTTTCTTTTATACCTAGTTTAAACGCTACACTGCTAAGGAGTCCATTATTTGAGTCAATAACTTCTTGTCCTGTATTGAGAAGCACAAAGCAACTGTCGTCTACAGTACACACACACTGGCCGACTTTGGTACATAGTTGTCCTAGAAGAGCAGCTGGTTGATCGCCCATACACTAAATAAAACCGATCACAAAGAAAAATTATTTAAGAACACATGGTATATCAAAATGTAGTACATACTAACATAAGTATGTATTCAAATGGGTTTAGCGAAACTACAGTCCTAGAATTTGGTAAAAAATTTAATAAGCCAATTTCAAATGTGCAGGATAAATAATACATTCACAAGAAACTAGGAGGTTGATTGTTGAATTAAGTGTTAAACAGTTAAGGGTCACAAAGGGGAAAAGTTTCTTAATAACAAGAAATCATTTTCTAGCATTTCAGCATTTTCGATGTAAGGAAAAAAATGCTGTTCACTCTGATTAATTTTTAATTAAATTGCCCTATCGGCAATCTCCCAAGGATTTTGTTTCCCACGTAATGTGTTCCTTATCTTTTGTTTTGTAATATTTAAGTCTTAGGTTCGAAAAATAAAACTTATTTTTCCTTTACTTTTATATCACAACTTCCGTCTCTATAAATGAAACTCACTTTTATGTCAATTAAAACTTTTTTTATTTATTCACCATTTAACTGTCGCTACCTACGCTTAAAATCAAACTGACCGGTATAGGGTTGCAGATGCTGCTATTTATACTAAGGTTAAAGTCTCGAATGTTCATATTTTCGAACCCTCTTCAGAACTTTCAAGTTGCTTAAGAGCTTTCAAATTTCTCAAATCTCAAGTACAGTTTTGAACATTATTAATGTACTATACTTTTAGGCGAGTTGTGATCAAAGGCAAGCCCATTCATATAGCAATGCCACCTTCTTAGGATTGTTCGTCCCCAAACAAATCCATCACTTTCCTGGCCATTTAGCGACATAGTCGGTCCCTGTAAACAACTTTCATCTTGCGTCTAACACCTCTCTCAACACGTTAAACAACATCATTGATTCTGGTGACAACTTTGTAAGGGCCTTCCCAATGTTGCTGGAGCTTCGGTGACAGTCCCCTTTTCCGATGGAGATTGTATAATCACACAAAATCTCCCACTAAAAAACCTGTCCAGTTTTCATGCGATTATCTTAGTTCTGGTCCTTTCATAAATGTACGTGAGCCTCTTTTTGAGAGATCGTCCACATATTCTTTTTGGCTTTGTGGCTCATTTGGAGGGCATCCAAACTTCACTTCACTTTGTTGAACCAAACAAGATTTCTTAAGTATGTCCTGTAGTGCTGTGTATTGCACTTCGATAACTCATCAAGAACAGTGCAATGCATGGGTCCCAGTCTTGATGACAGTCTTTGGAAAGGTGTTCCTTGATCGTTCTGTTTAATAGTTCTAGCATTCCATCTGATTGTTGATGCAGCGGTGTTGTCCTTGTTTCATGGATACCAAGGAGCGAGCAAACCTGTTGGAAGGCCAGAATGGAGTTCCTTAGGTACCTACACCAAATCTATTTAGGGGCCAGTTATAGCGATACGGAAAACCAAAGCGGAACAATTTTCAAATGGAAAATTTTGTATGTTCTGATGCGATTTTTGAGACAAATGCTACACTGATCGATAGTAACCAACTCAGAGAATTTATTTTGCAAATACAAATTTGAATTGAACTTGTACTTTTTGCTAAAAAAATTATTTATTTATTTTTCTATTATACGTATAAAAGAAAAATAAAAAAATTACATTTTTAACAAAAAGTATTTGTTCAATTAAAATAATTTTGATCAAAAAATATTGTCTGAATTGATTGCCATCGATCAGTAGACGAGGCACAACTACCTGCATAACGCGGATTCCCATTTCCATTTGAGCACACCTTCTTGTACATGGAGGGAGTTCCACTGAGCTCGATAGGCTTTTAGCATCGGACTTCTATCAGAAATATCAGCCCATTCTGGTTTCTCTTCTTACTCTTTCCATGCAAGGACGGATTCAATGTCTGAATCTTCTTGTTGGACAGTCTTGTTTTCCTCGTTACGTTCGATGTTATATCTCATAGTGGTATGACTGCAACCTCTCAATCCAAATTGCTTCTTGTCCTTTGGGATTTTTAAAGTACACAAGCCACCTTAGCGCTCCATGGTCTGTTCTAAGGATGTACTTGTGGAAATGTTTTGTAGCTGGTACCAGAGCTAGAAGTTCACTCCTGGTCACGCAGTAGTTCCTTTCTGCCTCGAAAGCACTTTGCTGTAATATGCTACTAGCTTCTATTGGCCATTATGAATTTGCGACAGAACAGTGTAGTGTATGTGTTAAGTTCAATATATAACGCATCTCTCTCTTCAATAAAGTTAGTTGTCATTCAGACTCAAAGACGGCGTGTTTCATTATAAACGAGTTTCGGCAAACGCTACATGGTGACAGCGGTGGGATCCGACCGCGAAACGAAAAGTATAATTTTATAATTTTTGTTTATTTGTCAAAATGACTACACCCACGACCGCAAGCAGCAGCTTCTCAGTGCGTTCCCCAGATCCCTTTACATTTAGCAACCCATCCGAATGGACCAAATGGAAGCGAAGATTTGAACGATTTCGCATCGCTTCCAAATTGGACAAATCTACACCAGAAGAACAAATTAATACCTTGATTAATTTAATGGGCGATCAAGCGGATGAGGTGTTCCTAACTCTGAAATTCCAGAAAGATGGTGATAAGAAAATCTACGATAAAGTGATGGAAGCCTTTTCAAACCATTTCGTTGTAAAAACGAATGTAATTTACGAAAGGGCAAAATTTAATCTGCGAGAACAGTTAGAGGGGGAAGCTATAGAAGATTTTATTACAGATTTATATAGCCTCTCTGAGAATTGTAAATATGAGGATCTGCGGGAAGAAATGATTCGGGACAGAATTGTAGTTGGTGTACGTGATCGCAGATTATCAGAAAAATTACAGCTTGAAACGGGATTAACCTTGGAGAAAGCAATAACGGAGGTACGCCAACACCAGGCGGTGCGAATGCAGCAGAAGGAGCTATCTAGTTCATCAGTACATAGAGTGTCAGTGGGTCATCATAGCGGACATAACAGATCACAAAACGATAGAGAGAAAAAAGACAACGTTAGACCAATAAACGAGCACGCATATAGAAACAATTCATACAGAAGCAAGGCATGTATTTGGTGTAGGTCAAACACCATACATAAAAGGAACACCTGTCCATCAAAAAACTCACAGTGTTTTAAATGTGGTAAGCGAAATCACTTCGCCAAAGTATGCATGGCGTTCAACCGTAACACTAATACAAATGTGAATCAAATTGACGTCAATGACAACTCTGATTCCACACATGATGAAGACGACCAATTTTTCATTGGGAATATGACTATCAATCAAATAAACAAAAATAATTCGTGGTATGCGAACGTTGCTGTAAATAACCGTGAAGTAAAGTTTATGATTGACACGGGGTCCCCAGTCGACGTGATATCGGTAGAAGTCTATAAGAGCAAATTTAATGAAATCAAACTTAAAGCACCGAACAAAGCAATAAGTGGACCCGATGGGTCTAATTTAAAAGTCATGGGCATGTTTGATGCAACAATAAAGCACAGTAACCAAGAATGCAAAAGAATTATATGCGTCTTACATGACTTTAGAACATCACTTCTTAGTTTAAAAACAAGTGAAAATCTAGGCTTAATAGCTAAAGGCAGACTGTTCTGTCTAAATGAACAACCTAGTGTTGACTCCAGTGTTGTTGTGGAAAAAGAATTTCCAAAGATTTTTGATGGCCTTGGTTGTTTTAAGAATGTTGAATATAATATAAAACTGAAAAGTGATGTTGTCCCGCATCAAATATTTACAGCAAGACGAGTTCAAATAGCGGTGCACGAGAAACTAAAACAAAAAATAGATGAAATGTTGGAACTCAAAGTCATCAGGAAAGTCAATGAACCGACAGCATGGTGTTCACCTTTGGTAGTTGTCGTGAAGTCAGATGGCGAGATAAGGCCTTGTGTGGATTTAACCAAATTGAATCTAGCAGTGGAAAGGGAAACGCTCTTTATGCCTACCGTTGATTACACTTTAGCTCAGTTGGCTGGGGCAAAATATTTTTCGAAGCTTGATGCGAACTCTGGATTTTGGCAGGTCAAAATAGGGAAGGAGTCTCAATTGTATACCACTTTTCTTACTCCCTTCGGAAGATTTTGTTTTTTGCGATTGCCTTTTGGAATCTCTTCGGCTCCGGAGATCTTTCAAAACAACATGCAGTTCATTCTTAGAGACATTGCTGGTGTCGCTTGTCAAATGGATGACATATTAATCTTTGCACCAAGCATGAAAAACATGACCAGATTCTCCGCAAAGTATTGCGAAGATTGACGGACAACGGTGTTACCTTAAACAAAAGCAAGTGTGTGGTTGGGGTTGCGACTTTAAAATTTCTTGGGCATCAAATTAATAGAAGTGGCATCCATCCATGTAATTCAAAGATAGAAGCGATTACAAAGTACCCTCAACCAACAAATGTTACAGAGTTAAAAAGATTCCTTGGGATGGTGAACTTTTTGGGTAAGTTTGTTCCATTTCTTTCTGATATTTGTTCACCACTCAATCAGCTCTTAAAAAGTAACAAAGCTTTTCAATGGGAGTCAGCTCAAGAAAGGGCATTCGAAAAATTGAAGCAAATGCTGACATGTGCCCCGATACTGAAACTATACAATCCTCACCACAAAACCATAATTTCTTCAGATGCCTCATCATACGGTCTGGGTTCTGTACTCTTACAAGTAGATGAAAATCAAAACATACGTCCAGTAGCATACGCCTCCAGAACTCTAACAGATGCGGAGAAGGGGTATGCACCAATTGAAAAAGAAGCTTTGGCACTTACATGGGCTACAGTGAATAAATTTCCAGAGTTCCTTATTGGTATACATTTCAGTATAGAGACAGATCATAAACCGTTGGTTTCAATTTTTTCAAAGAAAAATATAGACGATCTGACAGCTCGACTCCAAAGTTTCCGCATGAAAATGATGAGATATACGTATGATATTTATTATACAGCAGGAAAATTTCTAGTTGCTGCCGATGCGCTCTCACGCCATCCTAGAGGAAGAGACCAGAGCATTTGTTAATGTAATTGTTGAAAACCTACCAGCAAAACCTGACAAGCTAAAGGCGATAGTGGAAGCCCAAAAAGAAGATCCCGTTTTGAAACAAGTAAGGCAATTTCGTTTGAGCGGATGGCCCGACCGGTACAAAATAGAACCAAATCTTCGATTATTTTTTAATGACAGACATTCTCTATCCGTCAATAACGACATATTAATGCATGGTTGCAGAATGGTTATTCCAAATAGCCTTTGAGAAGAAATATTAGAGAAAATACATCTTGGACATCTTGGTATTGTGAAATGTAAGGCAAGGGCAAAAGATTCGGTATAGTGGCCCAGTTATACAAAAGATATTGAAAACTATATTAAAAGATGCTCAATATGCATACAACAAATAATACCCCGCCATGAGAGTATTATAAAAGTGGATTTACCAAAACGGCCATGGCAGATTGTGGGTATAGATTTATTTTTTCATAATGCTGCTTCGTATTTGATAATAAGCGATTATTTTTCAAAATATCCAGAGATCTCACATTTAGAAAACCAAACCTCTCAATGCGTTATTAATCATATCAAATCAATTTTTAGCAGACATGGCATACCAGACGTTGTAAGATCGGACAATGGAGGTCAATTTCAAATTATCAATCAGTCAAAGTTTGCGAAATTCGGTCTCGAATGGGGGTTCCAGCATATAACTTCATCGCCAAGATATGCTCAGAGTAATGGGTTCATAGAGTCATCGGTGAAAACGGTAAAATCACTCCTCAAGAAAAACAATGATCCATATCTGGCGTTAATGGAATATAGGTCCACTCCGTTATCAAATGGAATTTCACCTGCGGATATGTTAATGGGCAGGAAAATCCGAACAGTTTTACCCATTGTCGAAAACCAACTTTGCCCTAAATATGATTTACAGGATGCCATAAATAAAAATATACAGCAACAAGAGAAACAAGCTTTGGATTACAATAAACGACATGGTGTTATAAAGCGTGACGCTTTTACACCCGGTGAAGTTGTATGGATAAGGGATTTGGGTTTATGGGGCCGCATTAAAGAGCTAGCGGATACTCCCCGATCTTATTTTATTGAGACTAAACGTGGCACCTTCCGCCGGAACTCATTTCACCTTGATCATGGAAGACGCGAAGATATTCCGTATGTTCCAGAGGAAGTTCGAGAATCAACAAATGGTGTAGCACCACAGGAGTCAATGTTGGATCATCGTGCACCCCTCGCACCTGAAATCGTTGAACGACCAAACGAGGGCGAAGCCAAGCAAAATGAACGATTCGTGGGCATCACAAGATCCGGAAGAATAGTTAACAAACCAGAGCGATACGTCCCATAATACGCCAACTTGGTTTATTGATATATATATATTTTTTTAAATGAATTTTTTGTATATACGAGTACATATGAATACATTTTTTATTTTTTCATTACTGCTCAATATCACTTCTATACCTGACAACAATTAATTAATCTTGAATTGAACATATAATTTTGAATTAAATTGTTATATTTATGTAAATTTAGTTTTTTGGCACAAAAAAAAAAAAAAAAAAACTTAAAAGGGGAGATGTAGTGTATGGTATACTTAACATCACTAGTGTATTAAGTTCAATATATAACGCATCTTTCTCTTCAATAAAGTTAGTTGTCATTCAGACTCAAAGACGGCGTGTTTCATTATAAACGAGTTTCGGCAAACGCTACAATTCCCAATTCCAACGTTGTTCGCGTCTGCATCGATGATGAACTGTTTCCCAGGAGTAGTATATGCCAGAACTTGACCGTCACAGAAGCGTGTTTTTAGTTTTTGCCAGCTTCTCCCTTACTCACCTGATTATTTGAACTGTTTTCCTTTCTCTGTAAGTTGGTGCAGGCTTTTCGCAACTCCAGCAAAGTCTTTCACGAATCGCCGGTAATATGTAGCTAAACTTAGAAACTTCTCGCCTGGCAAAAATCCTCGTTTCAAAACCTCCAAGGGGGTGCCGGGTGGTAATGATCACCACATTTGTCCTGTTGTAAATTGTTGAGTTGTTCCTTTCATTTACTCATCAATAGATTCGAGGTTCCCTACCTTCCACCTCCCATTCCTATCCCTTTTCCTATTTTCCTTTGTCCTGCTTTTCTCAACCTTCTCTCCCATGGACTGGTATCAAGGTGTTAACCGTACCGTGCCGATGATCTGCCAAGCTGAAGGCCCATATATCAAATAGCTCAGTTGCTAACGGTGTATTCTGGTTTACCGGCGAACTCCAGGATCGCTTAGCCTTATCCATGTAACGCGGGGCTCTGCGTGGATGGACCCCATTACTTCTTTACCTACTCGGATTCAAAATCGATATTTTTAGGACCAAAAACTCTGATGGGGAAAGAGCAAACGGCTGAACTTCCTGCCCTTGCTGAATGGATAGACCGTCCAGTAGTGGCTTTATCCGACATTGACTTCGAATCCGTCGGTGGTCAAAGCTCTGTCCAAACGGTGGAAAACTACGGAAGCTGCGAAGCTTCTGGAGCGGAATCCGTTAAGACTCTAGAGCTAGATAAACTCAACCTCAGGCGGAAACGACAACGTCTCAAAAAAAGCACTTGAGAAAACTTCTAGTGGATAATCTGCCTTACGACAAAGCAGTTGAGAAGGTTCTCTCCAGTCCATCTCAAACTGCAAACGAGACCACTATCAAAAGACGGTGGTAGCTCAAACAATATCACCCCTGAACCGATAAAAAGGGCAAGATCCAATGCTCTTCTGTTAAACGAGGTTGCAGGGATGATAAAAGTCGGTGTCGTATCTGACGACTATCCCGTTGGACATCTAGATGAAGTACAACAAAAAGCAGTGGAAAATGTTATCATCCGCGAACTGGATAAGCTCGCAGAAGATGGCCCACAGATTCGTTTTCAGGGTTGCTCGTACAAACCGGGGTGGCTAACGGTGAACTAAGCCGAGGCTTCAGAACAAAGTTATTCCCACAAGAGAATGGAAAATCCTTCGGAAGGTTTCCAACCCCCAGGGTCTTGCCTTGACCATTTCAATGGACGAGGCGCTCAGTGTCTCTTCTTGAGGATATGAACTGCCAACCGCTCTATAATATGAACAGAGTCCAGTTCAGGATCAAGAACCCTGGCGCTCCAAATTCTGTGACACCTACGGTCAACAAATCGATTCCCCGTTACCCAAGGAGACGGATAGACCATCTCCTCCGGGTGACAAAGCGTCTTCTCAAGGTGGAACCTCCATTCCCAACCTTTCAAAACCTGCCCCAGGAGCTTAAAATTCCGCTCCTGATCAGGTGGCGAGATACAAAATAAGGCCCAGCAAACTGGATAGACCCGGTTTCGCTCCTGGCGCCAGGTCTGATAAGCCCAACGGCTTAACGTCACAAAAATTTGCTGAAAACAGATCTGGACAGTCAATGTCCAGTACAAGCAGCGGTAAGTCGACCAATCCACAGCGTCAGCTATCTCATAGGGGACGTGGTGGTAACAGAGGGGGCCCACACTCAAAAGCTCCCTCTCAACAAAAACATCATACCTACATAACCATGCTTCAATTAAGAAAATGGCACCCTGATTCAGGAATCAGATAAAGCAGTCTGACGCATGCGCAAACAAAATTTTTAAAGTCAAATAGAAATGAATTATAGTGCTCGTAGATGTGGTGAATTCTTGGGAAATTTCGCGATTTACACGTAGACTTTTAGAATGTGAGGGAAACGTGTGGTTTTGTTTACAATGGTTATTAAGTTTTTGTTTCATTAAGGTATGATAGAAAATATCATTATAAGTGCAATATGAAGGTAGGTATATTTTAAGAAGATAGACCAGGGCCCCTATTCTGGTTCTATGAAAAGAGCTGTGAAAACACTTTTCACTGAAAAATACTGTTTTGCGATTCTTGTTCTATTCAGCAATGAAAACTTCTGTCAAAAAGTTTTCATATGAAAAATAATTTATCATTGATATTTTTTTGGTGAAAAGGCAGCTGAAAAGTAAAAGAAATGGAAATAAATAAAATAAATAGAGGAAAAAGACCAACTGATGAGCAAAAAAGTTATCTAATCGATTATTTGGAGAATATTATCATTACTAGCTGACCCGGCGAACTCCGTACCGCTTTTTTTCAACACATATCTTTGAAAATACTGAGTTTTTTGTGTTACTGTTTATAAACGTCTCATTTACACATTGGTGTACAATAGCGGGCTAGGGAAATCTAGCACTTATAATAAAATAAAATCAGTTGAATTGTCAGAAATTACATTTAATGACGCAATTGATGTAATACCGAAAGTGGTTAACCATTCGAACAGATAAGTACCGTTAATTTAACACTTAACGTCGTGTGGAGTTTAATGCGTCAAAAACTCAATACTGTCATTTGTCGAAAAGGCTAAACATTACACCTTTGCCATTATACGTGAATAATTTTTTCATCGAAGAAGCCAAAAAACTATCAATACTCGGTATGCGTATCAGTGACAACCTTTCTTGGAATAGACGACATACTTAAGAATGTCAAGAGCGCTGCAAACTGTTTTGGCTTCCTTTATAGATGCAAGAATTTGTTCACCTCTTTACAAATCGTTAATACGCCTTAGACTCGAATATAACTCCCATCTCTGGGCAGATACTGCCCAAGGATTGACATAGGATAAGAAAATAGCGGAAAATTTCGTTATGAATTTTTAATGCATCATGTCAAATTAATAACAAATCTTATGTCAGGATCTTTTGAGGATGGCTACAAAGGTGACAGAAATGCATTTTTAGTGCATTTTGTCACGAATCTCAAAAGTTGTCAGCCATTGCCATTTGCGGGTGGCAATGGTACAGTGGATGTAGTGCTTGGTTGCTCAACCTGAGAGCTGTGCGTTCAAACCCAGCCGAGGGCAGCAATTTTTATTTATTTCCCAAGTTTTAACTGGATGCCACCCGTGGAATTTCCATGAGATAATTATCACCTAAAATCTCAAACCCCTGTACCACCTTTCTTTCCTATCTTTCTATTCCTTCTCTTTGCTCGCTCGCACATGTTAATTCATTATAAAGGTATTAATATCCCTTTGAGTGCGAGTGCATTATAAAAAAAAAGCAGCGGTAAGTCGACCAATCCACAGCGTCAGCTATCTCATAGGGGACGTGGTGGTAACAGAGGGGGGCCACACTCAAAAGTTCCCTCTCAACAAAAACAATAATAAACATGGAGGTTGTTCAAATCAACCTCCAAGATGCTAAGGCCGCTTTGGCGGTCTTAACAAACACCATGAGACAGAAATGTCTCAACATTTCCCTCGTGCAGGAACCTTGGATCAGCACGAGCGGGAAAATTCTAGGCCTAAAAACACCTAAAGGTAGGCTGTTATATTCTACCTCGTCCAATAGACCTAGAACTTGTATCATATTTGATAATAACACTCCTTTCTTCCCGCTGACAGAATTAATCTCAGAGGACTCGACAGCGGCGGTATTAAGGATCGACAACTCCAAGGATCTTATAACGGGTGATTTTTTAGCTGGTTTGGTTTTGGCAACACTGGTTTTGACAGCTGACGTGTGTTTAGTACCTTGTGTCACTGTCAAACAGCTTCAGTTTGGTTTGCAATTTAACCATGGATCGTCGAACTAAAGCCAGCCGACCTACCACAACGCCGAATTTTTGGTGAATGGGCTCTTGGAAAGCTGGCCGAGGATCCGCTTTTTTATCGAAAAATTGTGTTCAGCGATGAGGCTCATTTTTGGTTGAATGGGTACGTAAATAAGCAAAATTGCCGCATTTGGAGTGAAGATCAGCCAGAAGCATTGCAACAGCTACCAATGCATCCCGAAAAAGCCACTGTTTGGTGCGGTTTATGGGCTGGCGGCATTATTGGGCCATATTTCTTCAAAGATGATGCGAATCGCAGCGTTACTGTCAATGGTGAACGCTACCGAGCGATGATAACAAACTTTTTTTTGCCCGAAATGGAAGTTCTTGACTTGCATGATATGTGGTTTCAACAAGACGGTGCCACATGCCACACAGCACGCGAAACAATGGCACAATTGCGAGGCGAGTTTGGTGAACAGTTAATTTCACGTTTCGGGCCGGTCAATTGGCCGCCTAGATCGTGCGATTTGACACCATTAGACTATTTTTTGTGGGGGTATGTCAAGGCTAATGTCTATAGAGACAAGCCCGCTTCGATTGACGCACTGGAAGCCAACATCCATGCATTCATTCGTGAGATACCGGCCGATATGTGTGAAAGAGTATGCCAAAATTGGACTCAGCGGATGGGCTACCTGAGACGCAGCCGCGGTCAACATTTGCATGAAATTATCTTTAAACATTAAATTGCAAGGTTCAAACTATCGATTCAAATAAATATTTCATTCATTTTTTCGAATTTTTTGTGTTTTTTTTTTTTTTTTTAAAGTTCTAAACCTCTTAAAAAATCACCCGTTAGTAGCATCGGCCTACTTCCCTGAAAACGACCAAGCACCATGTCCTCCCATCCAGGTGATGAAGTTGATCGAGCATGCGCGTAACACCAAGACATATATTGTCTTTGGTTGTGATGCAAATGCTCATCATACCCTATGGGGAAGTATAGACATCAACAAAAGAGGTGAGTCATTTATTGATTTTATTTCAAAAGAAAATTTGAATGTACACAATATCGGTAGGAAACCCACTTTTGTTACCAAAACTAGAAAAGAGGTTCTGGACATTACACTGTTCTTCTTTGACTAGTTATTTAATCTATAACTGGCATGTCTCCTCGGAAAGAAACTAGCACCTAATAGTCTATCTGACATTTTATTATCTGTAGATAAACTAAAACTTGGGCTTTGTTTTAAACTCTAACCTATCCGGATACGACCATACTAACTACGTTATAGGTAGAATTTATGGATGTCTTTGTCAAGCTAGAGCTGTGTCAATCGTGATTGATTCGGTCTTTGCGACCCGTTCATTTAAAAGTAATGGTGATTGCAATCACACAAATGGAAATGATCCGATCAATCAGATTCAATACTTTTGAATGAACGACACTAAACTCACTCTCACTGAACTGAAACTCATTCATTGATTCATTCGATCCAATGAGTAGTGTTAGTAATGTATGTACAATAGAAATGAACGAACGAAACGAGCCTAGAGTGAAGTGAAATTGGACTGAAATTAAACACAGCGAAACCATAGTAGTTGTAAATGTATACATGCAATTAAAAGGGACAAGCGACTAGGGAGAGAGAGAGATATGTACTGTGTACATGTATTGAATGTTCTTTGGCTTGCAAAGATACAAATGCAAAGACACAAAATGTTTTATTCACATAATTTCCGTAACCGGTATGGGCTGGAAGTGAAATGATTGAAAAAGAATGATTTAAAGAATGAAAGTATGATTGACTTTGTATCTTTGAAATGAATGAATGTTGAACGATTGTATCTTTGAAAATGAACGACACAGTTCTAAACCGAATCATTTCATTTTTGATTGAATGAATGATTGATTGAAAAGACCGAATCTTTCAAATGACCCATATTTGATTGATTCGATCTTTTGAAATGAATGATTGACCCAAGTCTACGTCAAGCTTAATCTATTTGCCAAATATTTTCGAATTTGGTTTTGGAGATTTCGAGATAATTGAGCTTGAAGTTGACCATTGGAAATTGAAAAAATTCTGACTCTTTCCGAACAATAACGTATAAATCACAAAGTATTGCACGCAGAGTAATTGTTTTGATATCAAATGAAAGAACATAAAAATATCTTTCAAATTATATCAAACACGTTTTTATAAACTTACATATATTATATTTAAAAAAAATCGAGCCAACAACTTTTTTGAAACATTATTTTTGAGTTACTTTCGAAAGCCAATATCTCCAAAAAATTAGCCATGACCTTAATTTTTTTACACCATTATACACCATTATAATCCTTAGTTGATAGCTTTTAATTTGATATATAATTAAGTTATCACACACTAAGTATATGACTCCATAAAAAAAACTTCCTTTAAAATTATCATTATATAAAAAAAACATGTTTCTTTGCATCGAGCTTAAACATACTGTAGCTTATGTTTCAAGAAGTCTGTGACCGTAAGGCATAATTCATTGATGCATGTTTTTTCTTTTTTTTTTTTTTTTTTTTTTTTAGTTTGAGCCCGCACACAAGGGGTTATTAATACCCTTAATATGAGTCAACACAGTGCGAGCGTTCAGAAAATGAGGATAGGAGATAAAAGGAGATGCCAGTGCACATTGGTTTTGAATGTCTGTATATCGCAATGGGAGGGAAAAATCGAGCCGGGTAAAGCATTCCACATTCTTGTAGTGCGGCTAAAAAAAGAGTCTCTATACTTAACCGTACGTCCGAAGTTAGGCTCGAGGGTAAATTGATGGGCGTTCCTTGCGGTGCGGGTGTTACGGGGAAATTGTTTTAAGGGAGGAACGCATCTGGCTATTTCGCTGGAGCACTGTTTGTGGAAGTAGCGATAAAACAAGGTTAGACAAGAAACATTACGACGATGTTCAAGTGAAACAAATGTTTCGGTAATGGTTCTTTCACCTATCAATTTTATGGCTCTTTTTTGAATCCTATCCAGGAGGCGCAAGTGAGTGACAGGGGCACCTGCCCAGATATGAGAATTGTACTCTAGCTTCGGGCGAATGAATGCCTTGTAGATTATAGCCAGATCAGAAGGGGACAAATATTTCTCGCATCGATTTAGGAAACCTAAGCAATTTGCGGCATTTTTGGCGACGTCAAATATGTGATCGTTCCACAGAAGATGATTTGTGATGCACATACCTAGAACGCAAAGCTGATCGGTTTCCTCAATGCAAGTGCCACTCATGGACACTGGCATAGGGGGTAGGTTATGCTTTAACGACAGAAGACAGCATTGAGTTTTTGAAGCATTAAATTCCACGCGGTTGATGATTCCCCATTGGACAATGCTGTCAAGATCGGAATTTAATGAGCTTATCATACGATTTCGTTATGCAGTTCCACATCCGAAGGACATGGATGTGAATCTGGAAACGAGTATGAAAAGCTGAGAGTACTGCCGTCAGCAAAACAATTTAGTGGATTAGAAGTATTAGACAAGAGATCATTTATAAAGATTAAAAAGAGAGTCGGAGACAGAAGGGAGCCTTGGGGCACACCAGCATTTATTTTGTGGGTAGCAGACTAAAAACCGTCCAAAACAACGCGAATTGAACGGTCCGAAAGGTAATTTCTAATCCATCGAAGGAAGGGTTCATCGATGCCAAATGCACGCATTTTCGATAAAAGAGCTTCATGCCAAACTCTATCAAATGCCTTAGAAATATCAAGTGCAATAATCTTACTTTCTCCAAAACGATGTAAAGATTTGTTCCACTGTTCGGTGATATATACCATCATATCACCAGTGGACCTATTGCTACGAAAACCGTACTGCCGGTCATTAAGAAGTTTCCGTTTCTCAAGATATTTCCTGATCTGAAAGTTAATCAGAGTTTCCATGACCTTGGAAAGAAGGGAAGTCAGTGCAATTGGTCGGTAGTTTGAGGGGGATGAAGATACGCCTTTTTTGGGATGGGCTGGACAAATGCTGTTTTCCATCCACTCGGGAAGAGACCTGTAGAATAGGAAAGATGGAAAAGCTTACGCAGTGGTTTTGCCAGCGTGGAAGCACACCTCTTCAGAACTATGGGAGAAATACTATCCGGGCCAGCGGATTTGTGTATGTTGAGATCTTTTAGTACTCTTACAACTGTACGAGTGCGAAAGAAGATTTGTCCCATAAATCCATTCACGTTCTCAAGTACAGGAGGAGTCATATCACACTGGGGTAGCGTTGAATTAGTAGCAAACTTTGCTGCAAATAACTCTGCTTTCGCTTGGGAGCTTACCGCAGGAGTGTTATTATCGATGAGCGTCGGAACCGAAGATGTAGTAGAGTTACCAACATTTTTTACGAATGACCAAAGATTTTTACTACCGCTGGGACATTGTAGTATTTTTTGCAGCTCAAGTCGAACCATGAATTCTCTTTTGGTTTGATACTTTTTGTCCTATTCGGAACAAAATTTCTCATCCCGCAGTGCATAATGTTTGTTATCATATCAGCGCTGGAGTCTACGTCACTATCGAGGAAGCATAGTGACCAGTTAAAGTTTCTGAAGAATTTATTGAGACCGTCCCAGTTGGCCCTCTCGTATCGCCATACGGTTCTCTTAGGGATGTTTTCTTTAACTGTACTGTTGGAACACGAGAAAATTGTTTGTATGATACAATGATCCGACGTGCCTAGGGGCGATAATACATTTATCGTGTATTTATCAGGATGAGAGGTAAGAAACAAGTCTATGGTGTATGCGGAATGACCTGCAATTTCAGGGATTCGTGTTGGCTCGTCGACAAGCTGAGTCAAGTAGTTTGACTCGGCGAAGAACTCAGCATACCTACCTTCGGGTGTTGTCTGACCAGAATAGCGGAGCCACGAAGAATTGTAGACATTGAAATCGCCCGTAACAACGATTTCAGTGCGAGGATAAAGGGAAACAATTCTTTGGATGGAGTCAGACAGTGCATCGAATTCGATAAAAGTCGAGTTACTGTCCAGATTTGGGCTTCTATAAATAAAACATGTATGGATGACGTGCTTTTGCACGGTGAATTTAAACCACATGAAATTGAAGTCTGTGTTTGAACACTGACCATATTGTGGTAGAAGCTGGTAAGCAACGTCATTTCTAACGTATACGGCTAATCCGTGATAGGAAAAGAATAATGTACCCGTGTAGGTTAAATTCTAACGGATCAGAATTATCACCTACACGGAAGGAATTGAAAAATCACCAATTGCGAAATATTCAGTTGCAATTTACAAAACATGTTTTTTTGTAAATCACGGCGCTTTGATTCGAAACTGATAGAATTTAACTTTCAATTCATCTCAAATTACAACAATTCCTAAGTTGAGATTTACAATTAAAAGTTATAATTCAAGCTTGTGCCCTTCAAAGTAAATTACAACCTTTTTGTCGTAATTTACTACTTCAAGGGTATAATTCCATTTATACTTTTTACCAATCCGGATTTGCTAAAAAAAATTTCGTGATTTACAATCACTGAGTATTAAAATCAACTCAAGTGTGTCTGACGGCTACGTCGAAGGTCCGGAGTTCGATCCCTGCCTCCAAATAATAATTATCTTTTTTTTTTTTGGTACTGTCTCTTTTGAGGAAATGTAAAATCCTCGAAAAATAAATCTGGTTAATATTAAAAGTAGATCTCTGTAAGCCATTCGGATTCAGCGGGAAATGATATTCCACCAGAATATCAACGCACATACAGGAATCGTTCAGAATATAAGTCATTAGGCCCTGGCCCCGCTTGTGTCTCCAATAATGCCTTTTTTGTAGTTCTTTATATATATAGGGAGTACAAAGTTGAATTTCAACTACACATTATATACAATTTCTTACCTTTATTTAAATGATCATCACAAAAAATTGTACATTAGAGGTTAGACGTCCAAAATAAGACGACTTTATTTTTCTCGCCAGTAAAACAATCTTAATTCAAAACACCCCTCAAATGTAACTCATATTCAGGTTGCTTCTTATTATTAATTTTGATATCCGACTTGGATACATCACCTTGGCCTAGTAGGTGTGTGCTAGGTTGGTATGCAGAGGGTCTCGAGTTCGATTCCTAGAATCAACCAAGTAAGTTAAAGTTACATTTTTCAATAAATAATAATAGATGCATTTCAATAAAAGTTGCTTCCTCCCAAAGCGATATAATGTTACAAATTGCAAATTGGGGTTGCAATTTACGACTTTACCAGTAGTTTTTTTCAAAAACAGATTTTTTATTCAAAACAAAAAGATTGAAATCTACGACTCGCTTTTGCAATTTACAACCGAGTAAATATAAAATTGAAACTCATTGGGATCAATTTGCGACTGGTAATGTTTTGCTTCTCTCGATCGAATTATTGATACTAAAAGATGTTGAAATATGATTAGAGAGTATCAATATCTTCGTTTCGCAAATTTTCTAAAATTGCAAATTGAAAGTATAGATTTATTGTTTTCCAATCCAAGGTACAAACCTGGATTCATTTGACGTGATTTGCAGCTAATTTTTCGTGATCTGATCTAAGAATTCTTTCCGTGTTGGGTTTCACTTAGTGCCAAAACAGCTGGCCTGTACGTAGCAGTATGGACATACACGGCATAGAAAGTCTTTCTAAGCCCCCGAATGTTGCTATAATCGACAAAAAAATTACCCGCCTTAAGAGAAACAAAAGTATCGCGCACTGGTGATGGATTTTTTTGTTGGGATTAGCAATGCACATTGAGATTTGGGTTGGTTCTGGCTATTTTTTTTTATTCGACCGAATGCGTTTGCAGCCGATTTTGTTGTTGTTTACAATTAAACACACAATAATGTAAATATTATATTAAGAAAGTGATAGCAAAAACATAAATTGTGAAAATAAATAATGTTAACTTTTGTGTGAACTGTAGAATTCGTTGGAATAATTTAACACAATTAACCATTCAATTTCTATGCGGTCGAAAGCACAGATGTCTCGGCGAATGTGGACTGCATTTTTCTTACCTTTCTTGAATGTTACCAACAATAAGCTTTCCAATCCTTATGAAAATCTGGATAAATAATATCTTGAAATAAAAACTAGATCTTTCAGGTTTGCAATCCAACAACAGACAAAATGATGTGTTTGTTTTGGACAGAGGATTCAGAGATGCAATTAAATGTCTAGATTCTAAACACATAAATAAAAGTGAAGTGTTTGTTAATTCAAAATATCAGTTTTTTACTAAATGCGTATGAAAGTATATACGGTACTTATAACAGAAACGCAATTTTTAAAATGTCTGTTTGTTCCGGCTAATCTCGGAAACGGCTAAACCGATTTTGACGGGATTTTCACTGGCGGATAGCTGGTATTGTAAGGAGTAACTTAGGCTATTTTAATTACTCCTGTAGGTGGCGCTGCGTTATTTTCAAAAATTCTTTTTTATGGGCCGATTTTGACGGGATTTTCACAGGCAGATAAGCCGAATTAAATTAGTAGGTATCACAAGTTTAGGTGTGTTTGCTTTGTATCCCAACACGTTTTCGACAGTTTTTATATAAAACCAGTAGTTTTATAAAACTTGTGATGAACAAGAATGTACTGTGTTTGGTTCAGATTTTGGGGGTTTTTCGCGAAAACCGCGTTTTAGCTCGGTGTGAAAACCCTATAAGATTATCAACTCATTTTGCGTTCTTACCTTTTACTGAGGCAGCAGTTAAGCAACAATGGCTTGGAAACGAAACAAAAAGCATCCTAAGAATGGGTATGAAAGACATCTAAATATAGTCTGGAGGCAATAACTACGCTGGTTGTAACCAGCACCAAGAAGACCTATCAGAAAAACTGTGGAGTTAAAAAAGCAGATCTTATATGCTCCATGAATTGTGGAAGCAGTTGGGATAACATGCCGCAAGTACGATAGAACATGACAAACCTGACAAAAAAGACCGAATTTACTGAAGTATTTGTGTTATGCACCAAATTATTAACTTATGTTATTCATCAATTTATTACCGGAAAATAAAAGAAGAATTCAACTTCGTTTTATAATTTTGAACCACTGTTTTATTGATCTGTTCAACTCTGAATTTTGCTTAAGACTAACTTATCGTTTCTAAAATTATATGTAACCAAGAACATAAGAATTATTTACACTTATACATGTGAGCATTTGAGATACATTATCTCAAGCGATATGAGATGCGCAAAGTGCTGAATTGACAGTTGATTGAAGTGCTATGCATAAACTTTTATCACGACAATAAATTAAAAGGATTTAATGTGCGCCTTTTTGTGGCCACTTAGAAAGAAAAACAAACGAATTTAAAAGTATCAGATATCAATAAACGAATCTGAAGTGGATGTTGGCTTGGAATAAGCGAGATAAAATTATGCTGATATGCAGTCATAGAGATTTCAAAGTAATTATTAATATGAATTTAAAGATATGCATAACATTTGAAGGTGATTTTACATAATAAGTTGAATTTTACCTGTATCTTAATTCTATTTTAATTTCATAGTAATAAGCTTAATCTTTTATGATTTTTATTACTTGCATAACAATGCGTATATAACAAAGAGAAGTTGGTATTGCTCGAAAAATGTGTTATCATGGTTCTTTTGTACCCACAGAGCAATTACGTGCGACACTGTCGTGCATTTTATTTTATTTTTTCACTTTTCAAAAATGGCATAAGTATTTCAGGTTAGTTTTCCACGCCCCTTTTTTATACTACGGTATAAGTCGTACAAAAAAATGACTGGAACATAAATTGTATAAACGTTTATTATGCATATTACTATTTTACCGGTTTTGGCAAAAAAAACATATTTTTTGAATAATCAGGGAAAAACAAAAAAACACACGAAACTTTTGAAGTTTTTTGACGATTTCTCATATTTGCCGTGCAAATTTTTGTTGGAAAACTTCATATTCGTGTTCAGCGACCCCGAAAATACCAGAACTTTCCACTTCAAGTCCTTTTTGAACACCATTTCACTCACAGTGTTTTAACGATGACTCAGACTTGTTTACATTACCATAAATTTGTGGACAATGACTCCATGACGGTAGCGACACACTCGAGCAACGATGATCCTGGGCGCTGACTCTGATGACATTACATTTTCTTGTATTTCAGCGTTTTTTCAGTTCTCCTCTGTAACATCATACCAATTTTTCCAATGAAGTTTCTACCTAGTACGACAGGATAACTCATTGATTCATTTTTAACTATGAGTACACATTTAAATTAGTTGGTAAATTGTTATCAATGTATATGTATAAAAGATTTTGCACTTCCCAAAATATTAAGAGGACTACTGTTGACGCCACAATATGATGACTGGCTGTTTGGTTCAAATGGAGAAAGTATGAACTTTTTGACTTTTGTGCTGCTGGTTGTAGTTTTGAAATGTTTTTTTTATATTGTTCGTACTTTAAGTGGAGTCAATAAAGGTTTTAACCCGGAATTCCACAGAAACAGCTCCGATTTTAATAATTTTGTTTGAAATTTTTGTTGTTTATATTGTTCAAAATCAGAAACATTTCAGGTAGGGGAAATAATTAATTATATTGTTAAACCAATATGTTTGTAGAAATGGCAATAGACCCAAGGTGCCCCGAAAGTCTAGAGCGGGTAGTTCGGGTCGAGACAAGAAAAAAATTGTATGGGAAGGGGGGTCTATTTCTTCCCGTTTGGATGGAAGGGGCATATTTATAAGAAAATTACTTACATTTAAAAAAAAATTATTTAAAAATAACGGTGACTTCTACAATGCCATGCAATACCGTTTTGTAAAGCCAAAAATCTATTCTTTTATTGTGTTTTTAGATATACATAGTTATATTATGTTGCGAGTCTAAGTTAACCACAGAGGCATCTTCGGTGCACGGAAAGGGACAGCGGCATGCTTGTATCGCTCGGCTCAGCTCGAAGGATGGGGTGGTTCTTGTCCCTCTTCCATGTACCTCCTGCTCAACAAACAAAGAAATCATGCCTTTATCAAGGATCAGGAAGGGAAATGGAGGTAGGATGGGGTAATAAAAAAAAGGAAATTGAAACACAATTATAAGGAATTGCACAGATCCAGGTACCTATGCCACTGTATGATGGAAAGGTTGAAGTCTGAGATGATCTCTTATGGGGACTACAAAGTACTATTCTTAACCCTTAACTAATTCTAAGCTTATGATCTATCTTTGTATGCGAACAAGATATATGGTACGCATTAACTTATTTCCTACTCTAAATCTAAACTAAAACTAAACTTTTAATTACTTTTTATAGTTCCGAAGAAATCATTTCAGACCGCACTGTCTCCAACACACAGTGGTTCGCCGAGGAACCATGAGGCTTGCCTGTTGTTGATGGCAAAGTTCTGGCCTACCCCACCCTTGCATTTTAGATGCAACCATCGTCACCTTCCTGGCCGGAGTTTGGAAGATGACCCCTAAACTAAACCTCCAGTCAACTAACTTTACGTCTCAAGATTCCCTAGTCTACATCGTCCTTTATGTCCTCTCTCTCTTGTCTATGTTCGTTACGTATCTCCTAGTCTACGTTCGTTTCCTTAGTAAATATCGTCCATTAAGTGTCCTAATAAATCAGCGCAAACAGAACCATTCTTCCCTTGGAGAGTCGGCTCAGCCGAGCCTCCACACACCTTTAAAAAAGTTTTAGAACTCCATGATACAAAAATTCAAAAAAATTCAAGTATTTACTAATAATATAAATTTATTGAAAATAACCATCGGTCTTAAAAATTCATAAAATTTAAATAAGGAAAGATGAAAGTAAAGAAATTTAAAAAAATAAAAAAAAATAAAATTCAATAAAGAAAATAAGAAGGAAATCAAAAAAGAATAAAAATGAAAATTATGTAAGAGTTTTTTAAAAAAAAGTGTGGAATTCAAAAATCTCTATAGACTTCATATACACTTTCATTCAAATACACATATATATATATATATATATATATATATATATATATAACTATAAAATGGGGGATAGGTATCCCTTAGTATTTTTATTAAAAAAACTTACAATCTTATTCGCTCCTTTGAAGTCCTGCCGGCAGCACCTTTAGTCACGGAGTAAGTATGAGACTTGGGCCTCCTTTATGGTAGGTTTGCTTTAAATATATATAATTATATATGTACAAAAAAAATTTTCATGAACTCAGAGATAAATCCACTTTCAGTATTATATCACTAAATTATATAATTACGCGAATTTTAATCTGGAATTTTTCCTTTAATATTTTCTTTTCACACACAATCAGATGGTTTAATACTACGTTAAGATAAAAATTAAAAAAAAAGAAAAAAAAAATACTAAATAGTCCAGAAGGGACACCACAAATGTCTATTCAATCCAGAAGTCTTTCTTCTCCGGACAACTCGTTTGTTCCAAGCACCCTGCCACTGAGCTTGTCACTGTCCTAGAAATGCCCTTGCTAGTTTGCAAGTTAACGCCTTCAGTTCTATTATTTTCGCTCCCTATACAGGTCACGTGGGAGTGGGAGCTCAAACGTACCCCCTGTGAGGATGTCCTTGGGGCACCTCTATTATTTCGGGGTTTTCTAAGGGCGCTGAGTGTAGAAAAAAAAAAAGTTGCTAACTCAGGCTTAGCCGAAAGAGAGAAAAAGAAATCGATGATGCGAGGTCCACGGTAATGCGAATTATCCACTTTAAGGATTTTTTTTTATTACGCGCCGCACACCAAAATCGGGATTTTCTTCTAATTTTTTTTTTGTTTTTAATTTTTGTTCAGTTAATTCTTTCAGGAATATATTCTTTTTCCTTTTCACAAAAAAAAATAAAAATAATTTTGCTTTTAGTTCTTTTCTTTTTGTCGAAAAACGTTTTTTTCAATCTCTTTTTTTTTTTTTTCTTTTCAATTCTAATTTCCTTTTTTCAGGTTTCTCATCCTATTATGGACCTCTGAGTTCCCAAGTAAAGGATAAGTATCCCAATTTGTCATATGGGATGGATTCGTGGATTCTCATAAAAAATCTACTAAACCATCCCAAAAGACTACAAACTGTATACGGTCATTCTAATTCTTTTTTTTTTACATATTTGTAGGTGTCTAGAGGGCTACATCGCTTCCAACACCCCTGGACACTGCGTTGGATCTTACCAGCCAGGATATTCTAGTAATGATGGAAGGATAAGCCATGGAAGGATAAGCCGAAAATCGTCGTGAGATGAGCTACTGAGTAGACGTGCGCCTGATACTGGTGAATCGATTAATTAATCTCTGATCGAAAACGCATTTAATATTGCATCTTTGTGTTTAAAGTACTGCCTTCTTTTAGCAACTTGTTGTTTATCGGACCAAAGCGTTTTATTTTCTTAATTTAGTGAAAAATAAAAGTGTTTTAAATATTTTTCTTTTTTAATTTCTTTGTTCTAAGTGCTTGATCATTGAGTGTTTTTTCTTTATCTCCCCTGCTCTCATTACCCATATTACCATAAAACAATATTCAATCATACAATTTATTGCCACCAACACTTTCACCTAAATCCGTTTTAAACTTTCACTTACACCCACTCATGTCACAAATTCCACCAAAAAATCCGATCACTCGCTCCAGAAAAGCCAACTCGGTTTTAAACTCACCCCAAAGCTCATCTTCTTCTCCTTTTAATAAACCATCAACTAAAGCCATGGACAACAAAGATAAAAATTGGATGGATGAAAAACTTCGCCAGCAAAGTGAGTTTATCGTTTCACTCTTATCAAAAAAAGTAGAAGAGTCCGAAAAAAAAATCACCGATGAGCTTAGCCGTGAAATAAAAGACTTAAAAAATAGTATTTCTGATATAAATATTAGAGTTATTGAATTAGAATCCTCAAACTTGGAGTTAAAAACTGACATTGGTTCATTAAATACTGAAATTAATAATCTCAAAACGTCACTCGCTAATGTTACCTCTGTTTGCAATAATACTAAAGATGTATTAGCGGAAAAAAGTGTTGAACTCACAATTGTAAAAAAAAACTTTGATAACACCCTCAATGATCTAAACAAATTAAAACTTTCTATAAACGCATACGAGAATAGAATTATCGCGCGGGATGCTTTTATATTTGGAATTCCGTGCCTCCCTAACGAAAACCTCAAATCAATTTTTAATCTTATATGCAACACTATAAATATTAAACCACCCACGATCAATAATATATTCCGCACTCGCTCAAAACCTAATAAACCTCATTCCGCGATAATGATTAAATTTAATTCGCCTTATGACAAAAACTTCGTTTTAACTTCAATCGCAAATTACCGAAAAAAAAACAATAAAATGCTATGCCTAAACGACATCCACCTTGCCATCGATAGCGGCTCCTCCTCCACGTCGTCTTCTACAATACATATACGTGAGAGCCTAACACAGCACAACAAATCAATTTTGCAACGAGCGCTTGCATTGAAAAAATGTAAACAAATATTTTCTGTGTTTACCGCACGAGGAGTTGTTTTTGTTAAACGTCAAACTGATGACACAGCTGTGCAAGTTGACTGCATCGAGGGACTCGAAGACGTTGCCAGATCAGCAGTTTTAAATGAAAATTAATAATACAATTTATACTAATTATTTATACCAATTAAAATTATCTTTTTATCTATTTCTTTTTTTGAATTAATTTATTTGCTTTACCTTTTTCTTTTTGTAATCAGTTTCTTTCTGTAATTTCAATTTTATATCTTCTTTTTCTTTGAAATAAAAACTAGATCTTTCAGGTTTGCAATCCAACAACAGACAAAATGATGTGTTTGTTTTGGACAGAGGATTCAGAGATGCAATTAAATGTCTAGATTCTAAACACATAAATAAAAGTGAAGTGTTTGTTAATTCAAAATATCAGTTTTTTACTAAATGCGTATGAAAGTATATACGGTACTTATAACAGAAACGCAATTTTTAAAATGTCTGTTTGTTCCGGCTAATCTCGGAAACGGCTAAACCGATTTTGACGGGATTTTCACTGGCGGATAGCTGGTATTGTAAGGAGTAACTTAGGCTATTTTAATTACTCCTGTAGGTGGCGCTGCGTTATTTTCAAAAATTCTTTTTTATGGGCCGATTTTGACGGGATTTTCACAGGCAGATAAGCCGAATTAAATTAGTAGGTATCACAAGTTTAGGTGTGTTTGCTTTGTATCCCAACACGTTTTCGACAGTTTTTATATAAAACCAGTAGTTTTATAAAACTTGTGATGAACAAGAATGTACTGTGTTTGGTTCAGATTTTGGGGGTTTTTCGCGAAAACCGCGTTTTAGCTCGGTGTGAAAACCCTATAAGATTATCAACTCATTTTGCGTTCTTACCTTTTACTGAGGCAGCAGTTAAGCAACAATGGCTTGGAAACGAAACAAAAAGCATCCTAAGAATGGGTATGAAAGACATCTAAATATAGTCTGGAGGCAATAACTACGCTGGTTGTAACCAGCACCAAGAAGACCTATCAGAAAAACTGTGGAGTTAAAAAAGCAGATCTTATATGCTCCATGAATTGTGGAAGCAGTTGGGATAACATGCCGCAAGTACGATAGAACATGACAAACCTGACAAAAAAGACCGAATTTACTGAAGTATTTGTGTTATGCACCAAATTATTAACTTATGTTATTCATCAATTTATTACCGGAAAATAAAAGAAGAATTCAACTTCGTTTTATAATTTTGAACCACTGTTTTATTGATCTGTTCAACTCTGAATTTTGCTTAAGACTAACTTATCGTTTCTAAAATTATATGTAACCAAGAACATAAGAATTATTTACACTTATACATGTGAGCATTTGAGATACATTATCTCAAGCGATATGAGATGCGCAAAGTGCTGAATTGACAGTTGATTGAAGTGCTATGCATAAACTTTTATCACGACAATAAATTAAAAGGATTTAATGTGCGCCTTTTTGTGGCCACTTAGAAAGAAAAACAAACGAATTTAAAAGTATCAGATATCAATAAACGAATCTGAAGTGGATGTTGGCTTGGAATAAGCGAGATAAAATTATGCTGATATGCAGTCATAGAGATTTCAAAGTAATTATTAATATGAATTTAAAGATATGCATAACATTTGAAGGTGATTTTACATAATAAGTTGAATTTTACCTGTATCTTAATTCTATTTTAATTTCATAGTAATAAGCTTAATCTTTTATGATTTTTATTACTTGCATAACAATGCGTATATAACAAAGAGAAGTTGGTATTGCTCGAAAAATGTGTTATCATGGTTCTTTTGTACCCACAGAGCAATTACGTGCGACACTGTCGTGCATTTTATTTTATTTTTTCACTTTTCAAAAATGGCATAAGTATTTCAGGTTAGTTTTCCACGCCCCTTTTTTATACTACGGTATAAGTCGTACAAAAAAATGACTGGAACATAAATTGTATAAACGTTTATTATGCATATTACTATTTTACCGGTTTTGGCAAAAAAAACATATTTTTTGAATAATCAGGGAAAAACAAAAAAACACACGAAACTTTTGAAGTTTTTTGACGATTTCTCATATTTGCCGTGCAAATTTTTGTTGGAAAACTTCATATTCGTGTTCAGCGACCCCGAAAATACCAGAACTTTCCACTTCAAGTCCTTTTTGAACACCATTTCACTCACAGTGTTTTAACGATGACTCAGACTTGTTTACATTACCATAAATTTGTGGACAATGACTCCATGACGGTAGCGACACACTCGAGCAACGATGATCCTGGGCGCTGACTCTGATGACATTACATTTTCTTGTATTTCAGCGTTTTTAGTTCTCCTCTGTAACATCATACCAATTTTTCCAATGAAGTTTCTACCTAGTACGACAGGATAACTCATTGATTCATTTTTAACTATGAGTACACATTTAAATTAGTTGGTAAATTGTTATCAATGTATATGTATAAAAGATTTTGCACTTCCCAAAATATTAAGAGGACTACTGTTGACGCCACAATATGATGACTGGCTGTTTGGTTCAAATGGAGAAAGTATGAACTTTTTGACTTTTGTGCTGCTGGTTGTAGTTTTGAAATGTTTTTTTTATATTGTTCGTACTTTAAGTGGAGTCAATAAAGGTTTTAACCCGGAATTCCACAGAAACAGCTCCGATTTTAATAATTTTGTTTGAAATTTTTGTTGTTTATATTGTTCAAAATCAGAAACATTTCAGGTAGGGGAAATAATTAATTATATTGTTAAACCAATATGTTTGTAGAAATGGCAATAGACCCAAGGTGCCCCGAAAGTCTAGAGCGGTGAGTTCGGGTCGAGACAAGAAAAAAATTGTATGGGAAGGGGGGTCTATTTCTTCCCGTTTGGATGGAAGGGGCATATTTATAAGAAAATTACTTACATTTAAAAAAAAATTATTTAAAAATAACGGTGACTTCTACAATGCCATGCAATACCGTTTTGTAAAGCCAAAAATCTATTCTTTTATTGTGTTTTTAGATATACATAGTTATATTATGTTGCGAGTCTAAGTTAACCACAGAGGCATCTTCGGTGCACGGAAAGGGACAGCGGCATGCTTGTATCGCTCGGCTCAGCTCGAAGGATGGGGTGGTTCTTGTCCCTCTTCCATGTACCTCCTGCTCAACAAACAAAGAAATCATGCCTTTATCAAGGATCAGGAAGGGAAATGGAGGTAGGATGGGGTAATAAAAAAAAGGAAATTGAAACACAATTATAAGGAATTGCACAGATCCAGGTACCTATGCCACTGTATGATGGAAAGGTTGAAGTCTGAGATGATCTCTTATGGGGACTACAAAGTACTATTCTTAACCCTTAACTAATTCTAAGCTTATGATCTATCTTTGTATGCGAACAAGATATATGGTACGCATTAACTTATTTCCTACTCTAAATCTAAACTAAAACTAAACTTTTAATTACTTTTTATAGTTCCGAAGAAATCATTTCAGACCGCACTGTCTCCAACACACAGTGGTTCGCCGAGGAACCATGAGGCTTGCCTGTTGTTGATGGCAAAGTTCTGGCCTACCCCACCCTTGCATTTTAGATGCAACCATCGTCACCTTCCTGGCCGGAGTTTGGAAGATGACCCCTAAACTAAACCTCCAGTCAACTAACTTTACGTCTCAAGATTCCCTAGTCTACATCGTCCTTTATGTCCTCTCTCTCTTGTCTATGTTCGTTACGTATCTCCTAGTCTACGTTCGTTTCCTTAGTAAATATCGTCCATTAAGTGTCCTAATAAATCAGCGCAAACAGAACCATTCTTCCCTTGGAGAGTCGGCTCAGCCGAGCCTCCACACACCTTTAAAAAAGTTTTAGAACTCCATGATACAAAAATTCAAAAAAATTCAAGTATTTACTAATAATATAAATTTATTGAAAATAACCATCGGTCTTAAAAATTCATAAAATTTAAATAAGGAAAGATGAAAGTAAAGAAATTTAAAAAAATAAAAAAAAATAAAATTCAATAAAGAAAATAAGAAGGAAATCAAAAAAGAATAAAAATGAAAATTATGTAAGAGTTTTTTAAAAAAAAGTGTGGAATTCAAAAATCTCTATAGACTTCATATACACTTTCATTCAAATACACATATATATATATATATATATATATATAACTATAAAATGGGGGATAGGTATCCCTTAGTATTTTTATTAAAAAAACTTACAATCTTATTCGCTCCTTTGAAGTCCTGCCGGCAGCACCTTTAGTCACGGAGTAAGTATGAGACTTGGGCCTCCTTTATGGTAGGTTTGCTTTAAATATATATAATTATATATGTACAAAAAAAATTTTCATGAACTCAGAGATAAATCCACTTTCAGTATTATATCACTAAATTATATAATTACGCGAATTTTAATCTGGAATTTTTCCTTTAATATTTTCTTTTCACACACAATCAGATGGTTTAATACTACGTTAAGATAAAAATTAAAAAAAAAGAAAAAAAAAATACTAAATAGTCCAGAAGGGACACCACAAATGTCTATTCAATCCAGAAGTCTTTCTTCTCCGGACAACTCGTTTGTTCCAAGCACCCTGCCACTGAGCTTGTCACTGTCCTTGAAATGCCCTTGCTAGTTTGCAAGTTAACGCCTTCAGTTCTATTATTTTCGCTCCCTATACAGGTCACGTGGGAGTGGGAGCTCAAACGTACCCCCTGTGAGGATGTCCTTGGGGCACCTCTATTATTTCGGGGTTTTCTAAGGGCGCTGAGTGTAGAAAAAAAAAAAGTTGCTAACTCAGGCTTAGCCGAAAGAGAGAAAAAGAAATCGATGATGCGAGGTCCACGGTAATGCGAATTATCCACTTTAAGGATTTTTTTTTATTACGCGCCGCACACCAAAATCGGGATTTTCTTCTAATTTTTTTTTTGTTTTTAATTTTTGTTCAGTTAATTCTTTCAGGAATATATTCTTTTTCCTTTTCACAAAAAAAAATAAAAATAATTTTGCTTTTAGTTCTTTTCTTTTTGTCGAAAAACGTTTTTTTCAATCTCTTTTTTTTTTTTTTCTTTTCAATTCTAATTTCCTTTTTTCAGGTTTCTCATCCTATTATGGACCTCTGAGTTCCCAAGTAAAGGATAAGTATCCCAATTTGTCATATGGGATGGATTCGTGGATTCTCATAAAAAATCTACTAAACCATCCCAAAAGACTACAAACTGTATACGGTCATTCTAATTCTTTTTTTTTTACATATTTGTAGGTGTCTAGAGGGCTACATCGCTTCCAACACCCCTGGACACTGCGTTGGATCTTACCAGCCAGGATATTCTAGTAATGATGGAAGGATAAGCCATGGAAGGATAAGCCGAAAATCGTCGTGAGATGAGCTACTGAGTAGACGTGCGCCTGATACTGGTGAATCGATTAATTAATCTCTGATCGAAAACGCATTTAATATTGCATCTTTGTGTTTAAAGTACTGCCTTCTTTTAGCAACTTGTTGTTTATCGGACCAAAGCGTTTTATTTTCTTAATTTAGTGAAAAATAAAAGTGTTTTAAATATTTTTCTTTTTTAATTTCTTTGTTCTAAGTGCTTGATCATTGAGTGTTTTTTCTTTATCTCCCCTGCTCTCATTACCCATATTACCATAAAACAATATTCAATCATACAATTTATTGCCACCAACACTTTCACCTAAATCCGTTTTAAACTTTCACTTACACCCACTCATGTCACAAATTTCACCAAAAAATCCGATCACTCGCTCCAGAAAAGCCAACTCGGTTTTAAACTCACCCCAAAGCTCATCTTCTTCTCCTTTTAATAAACCATCAACTAAAGCCATGGACAACAAAGATAAAAATTGGATGGATGAAAAACTTCGCCAGCAAAGTGAGTTTATCGTTTCACTCTTATCAAAAAAAGTAGAAGAGTCCGAAAAAAAAATCACCGATGAGCTTAGCCGTGAAATAAAAGACTTAAAAAATAGTATTTCTGATATAAATATTAGAGTTATTGAATTAGAATCCTCAAACTTGGAGTTAAAAACTGACATTGGTTCATTAAATACTGAAATTAATAATCTCAAAACGTCACTCGCTAATGTTACCTCTGTTTGCAATAATACTAAAGATGTATTAGCGGAAAAAAGTGTTGAACTCACAATTGTAAAAAAAAACTTTGATAACACCCTCAATGATCTAAACAAATTAAAACTATCTATAAACGCATACGAGAATAGAATTATCGCGCGGGATGCTTTTATATTTGGTATTCCGTGCCTCCCTAACGAAAACCTCAAATCAATTTTTAATCTTATATGCAACACTATAAATATTAAACCACCCACGATCAATAATATATTCCGCACTCGCTCAAAACCTAATAAACCTCATTCCGCGATAATGATTAAATTTAATTCGCCTTATGACAAAAACTTCGTTTTAACTTCAATCGCAAATTACCGAAAAAAAAACAATAAAATGCTATGCCTAAACGACATCCACCTTGCCATCGATAGCGGCTCCTCCTCCACGTCGTCTTCTACAATACATATACGTGAGAGCCTAACACAGCACAACAAATCAATTTTGCAACGAGCGCTTGCATTGAAAAAATGTAAACAAATATTTTCTGTGTTTACCGCACGAGGAGTTGTTTTTGTTAAACGTCAAACTGATGACACAGCTGTGCAAGTTGACTGCATCGAGGGACTCGAAGACGTTGCCAGATCAGCAGTTTTAAATGAAAATTAATAATACAATTTATACTAATTATTTATACCAATTAAAATTATCTTTTTATCTATTTCTTTTTTTGAATTAATTTATTTGCTTTACCTTTTTCTTTTTGTAATCAGTTTCTTTCTGTAATTTCAATTTTATATCTTCTTTTTCTTTTACTTTTGTATATTTCTTTTTTTTTAAACCTTTTTTATTCTTTTAACAATATGAATAACAATAGAGCTTTGCGCTCGATGGTCAGGATTTTATGTAAGCAGAAATGTGGCCTCCGTGTTTGTCACATCAATGCGCAGAGCTTACTTCCGAAGATTGACGAATTTCGCGATATTTTTGCAGGATCAGATGTTGATGTTATTTGTGTTACGGAAACATGGTTGAGGGATGAATTAAGTGACGAGGTCTGTTGCTTAGAGGGCTATCGCGTTTTTCGCTTGAATAGAATGTATCGTGTTGGAGGAGGTGTGGCAATATATGTTAAATCGACCGTGAGGTGCAGACTTGGGTATTTTTCAGAGGCTGGCAGCAGTATAGAATATTTGTTTGTAGACCTAGTAGGCAATGAGGGTAATCTACTGCTAGGTGCAGTCTATAGGCCTAATAGGAATGTTGAATTTTCACCTCTGTTGTCCCTCTTAGAAGAAATTTCGCTGAGTTCACCTAATATTGTCCTATGTGGTGACTTTAACTGCAACCTTTTAAACTCAAACTCTCTCACCGATAACTTGCGAATGTTCAATCTTAAACCTGTAAATACAAGCACTCCAACTCATTTCTTTGGTGGTGATGCAACATTGCTTGACTTGTTTTTCGTCAGCGACATTGACAACGTTGCATTGTATGATCAGCTCTCCGCGTCTGCTTTCTCAAAACATGATTTAATTTTTTTAACGTTAAATTTTAGCTTTGATTATTCAAGCAAAAAAGTCACATTTCGTGATTTTCATAATATCAACGTCCAGCATTTAGAAGAACACGCAAGAAGTTTGAATTGGGATCAAATTTTCTACATGCCAGCGTCAAATGAACAGTTGGATTTATTTACCCAAAACATAAAGACTCTTTTTGATACCCACGTACCATTAAAAACTAAAATTCTTAAACCTAACTACAAACCAGGGTTTACGTGTAGTATACGGATCTTAATACAAGAAAGGGATGTGGCTTATAATACCTGGAAGCGTTATCGATTGAATGAGTTGCGACGTACGTATTGTTCACTTCGAAATAGAGTTGTAGCTGAAATACGTTTAGCAAAATCCAACATTTTCTCCCATCAGCTTGATACCGGTATAAATGGGCGACAGTTGTGGAAAAACCTTCGCAATATTGGAATTGGGAAATCAAGGAGCGGGCTTGCTGAGAATATAGATGGTAATACTCTAAACAAATCTTTTGTGTCTCTACCGTTGACACTGACTTCACCGTCGAGCTTTGAAACCCCTGTATCATTTACGCATCAATCTGTTCACACTGGTTTCGGGTTTCGTGCTGTTGATGATGCCGATGTTGTCGAGAGTATGCTTTCTATAAAGTCTAATGCTGTTGGACTAGATGATATTCATCCTAAATTTTTGTACATGATCTTGCCTGTTGTATTGCCTCATCTAACATTTATTTTCAATACAATTTTAATGTCAGGAGTGTATCCGGATCTGTGGAAGGCTGCAAAGATCATCCCAATTCCCAAAAACGCTAAAGGTGTTGAATTTAGGCCTATATCAGTGCTACCTTACTTGTCCAAGGCCTTTGAGAGAATCCTGCAGAAACAAATAAATGTCTTTCTTAACACAAACTCGATGCTTTCTTCGAAACAATCTGGTTTTCGCGAAAAACACAGCTGCATCACAGCACTTTTAAACGTCACAGAAGACATTAGGCAAGCGTTTGATAAAGATGAGGTTACGTTTTTGGTTCTGCTTGATTTCTCAAAGGCTTTCGACACAGTCAATCACGACATTTTATGTAATAAGCTAATACAGAAATTCAATTTTTCATCGGGGGCTACGAAGCTCATCAACTCTTACTTAACTAATAGAAAGCAAGCAGTGCAAGTTGGGAACACCTTGTCTAGTTTTCTCCCAAATGTTACCGGTGTTCCACAGGGTTCAATACTTGGGCCTCTTTTGTTTTCAATTTACGTTAACGAACTTCCATCGTTATTTGATAATTGCTCTTCACATATGTATGCAGATGACGTCCAACTTTACTTTAGCTGCCCTCTTGGGCTTATTGAGCATGGAGCTTTCTGTGTCAACGAAGATCTTGAGAAAATTGCAAAGTGGTCCCTTTTAAATGGTCTCATATTAAACCCTAAAAAATCTAAATGTGTCGTAATATCAAGAAAAAGTCTTGATCTTAGTTATTTTCCTTCAATCTTGTTAAATAATGCTCCCATAGAATATGTTGAAACTGCAAAAAACCTCGGAGTAACTTTTAACCGCTTCCTGACTTGGGATAATCATATAAACGGCCTGGTAGGCAAAGTATATGGCGTACTCCGTACATTATGGGCAACTCAGTCCTTTACACTTGTAAAAACCCGCTTACTTCTTGTTAAAACTTTGATTATTCCGATTCTTGTATATGGTTGTGAAATTTACTGTAACTGTAATGATGTGAGCAAACGTAAACTTAATGTTGCCTTCAATTGTGCTGTTCGTTATGTCTTTGGCCTACGTCGGTACGACAGATTATCTGGGCGTGCTGTGCTTCTGCTGGGTATGCCTCTGAACAAATATCTTGAGTTTCGCAGTCTTATGTTGCTTTCTAATATATTGATAACTCGCCAACCACGATATTGTTTTGATAAAATTTGTATTACTACCTCAAATAGATCTCGTCAATTGATTCATCCTCGTTGTTCCTTTTTGACATCCGAACGTCAATTTTTTGTTAATTCTATCCGTCTCTGGAATTCCTTACCGCGGCATATTAAAGAAATTCAAAACATTGAAAGTATGAAAAGGGTTTTGAAAAATCATTTCTCTGTAAATTTGTAATATATAATGTACAGTTTCTTTATAAGGTCTAAAATTCATTGTACGTTAATATATAATACATTATATAATGAATTAGGTAGGTATACTTATCGATGATTCAGATGTAGTCTTTTTTTCATAATAATTTTTCCTTTTTTAATTTGCATTAATTTAAATTACTTATTTTGCTCCTTATGTAAAATTAGCTTATAACTAAATTATAAGATTTATATCTTACTGTTAACAAGCAATCTCGAAATAAAAAAAAAAAAAAAAAAAAAAAAAAAAAAAAAAAAAAAAAAAAAAAAAAAAAAAAAATTTGTTGCTATCGGGAATCACTTCGCAGACAGTTGCGGAAGGGGTTCCTTTTGGCAGGCACACTCAATATGTGACCTTGACTATTAAAGTTTTTCTATTTTTTCTGTAGACACCATATGCGGTATCCTTGGCTGGCCCATAGCAGGTAGTGATGCAACCTACAGATATCCTGGATCAGAAGTACTCGTGATGGGAGTACATCGGATATTTCATCCGAGATGTAGTTTTACTAATCGTGTGTGTAACAAAATACATGACCGTGAGTTTTTTCTTTGAATTTGATTTAGTTTCTTTTTACCATTTTAAATGAGACGATGCCGACTACGTAACAAAAACGGCGATAGTTTCTTGAGTGGTCGCGAGAAAACTGTCGTCGAAAAAACTGAAGTCGGTAAATTATAATTCTTATGAGGCCGTTCACAACGTGTGGCACGTCCCACTCCCTGATTATGCTTTCGAACTAGTCCGGGCATAAAGAAAATCAGTTTCTGTGTTTGGGAACTCTGATGTATCTGGTAAAACAACGAACAAAAAAAAAATGTTCTCTTCGTATTTACTGAAATCGTTTAGGTTGTCTTCAGCTTTCTTTTGCATGTGTAGTTCAGTCTTCTTCTCTATTTTCTTAAATGTAAGGATTCAGTCTACGTCCCTCCTTTTACAACATAAAAAAAAATAACATGAATTTTTAAAGGTAAATACGTAAATAAATACCTAATTAAATGATAACCCTTTGTAAATGTGTAAATAAATAACTAAAATCTGTAATAAATAAATAACTAAATAAATCTCTAAACTAGCAAATAAATAAATAAATAAAACTCTGTAAATCAATAAATAAAATAAACTCTGTCAATAAATAAATAAATAAAACTCTATAAATCAATAAATAAAATAAACTCTGTCAATAAATAAATAAATAAAACTCTATAAATCAATAAATAAAATAAACTCTGTCAATAAATAAATAAATAAAAGTCTATAAATCAATAAATAAAATAGGTAAATGAATAAATAATCTGTGAACACGTAAATAAATAACTAAATAAATATTAATAAATAAATAATCTCTTGGTATAATAATCCACACACACATATACTATATCACAGATGGGTGTAAGACAACAGCAGCGTGAGTGCGTCAAAGGATTTTTTTTTTCTTTCTTAGGAATGAAGATCCTTTGCATGGTAGGTGCCTATCTTTTCTCCTCTTAGATTACCTACTTCATATAGGGAGTTGCCAATGGTTCTAAGAATCATTGATTTTATAAATTTAGGTCCCAGTTTTGCGTTGTAATGGTCCGCGAGACTACTCTGTTTGAAGTTGCGTCTGAAAACTATTTGTCCTACTTTGTAGGAAATGTCTTTGCACCTTAAATTATAAACTCTACTTGATTTTTGGTGTGCTAGTTTCAGGTTTTCGAAAATTCTTTTTCGGATTAACGCTTGTTTATCGGTTTTGTTCGCGATTTCGATATCGGGGTCTTTCAACATATCGAGTTTTCTGATTAACTCATATGTTGCCCCGTTTTGGACCATTTGGGTGCCGAAGACCGCGTAGTATGGTTCAAAAGTTGTCGCATCGTGGACCACACTTCTAAGCGAAAATGCTGTATCACTTACATGTGAGTCCCAGTTCCGTTGGTCACTACCTATGTATGACCGAATCTTCGATAATATTGATTGGTTTACGCGTTCAGAAGCGTTTGCTTGTGGTGCATAAAATGCAGTGCGGACATGTTTCACCCCATATTTATTAAGAAAGCTGGAAAACAATTCGGAAACGAATTGTTTTCCGTTGTCAGAATGGATGTACTCAGGTACACCGAATAAGTGAAACACGCCTTCTTCTAGGTATTTTACTACCTCCGCTGCTGTTGCCTTTCGCATTGGTTTGAGGAAAACATATTTGCTAAAATGGTCTAAGCTATAAAAATGTGAGTATGTCCTGTTTTCGTTCTTGGGTATGGTCCTAAAAAGTCTATGTATAGTCGTTGGAAAGGTCGTTCGGTAATTGTTTGTTGTCCCATGGGCGGTCTCGTTATTGCGTTAAATGGTTTATTGCACTTGCATATATCACAGCTTTTAACGTACTCTTGTACTTCGGCAGCCATATTTGGCCAGAAATACCTCTGACGAAGTTTTGCCAAAGTTTTATGTATTCCGCCGTGGCTAGCAGTGAAGGAATCATGTGCTGTTTGCAAAAGTCCCCTTCGCAACTCCTTCGGAACCCAAAGTTTCCAGGCTCTGTCTTCCTGAACAGGGTCTCCTGTCTGTCCGTTTACACACACACCCGTCTGAGATACACAGGTCTGGTAGTTTGTCTTGGTTTTCGTTAACTGTCTTCTTCAATTCAACATACTCTTCTGATGAAAAGCATGGTGAATTGAAGTCAACTTCTAGCATTTCAGTAACGATCTCATCCATATGGACTCGTGAGAGAGTATCCGGGACTACATTGAGGATCCCTTTCCTATGCTCGATATTAAAGTCAAAACCTTGGAGTTTGAAACTCCAGCGCGCTAAACGTCCACTCAAGTCTTTTTGTGACATGAGCCACTTGAGACTTGCGTGGTCCGTGATTATAGTAAAGGGTAGTCCTTCAATGTAGGCTCGGAACTTCTTTACGGACAAAACGGCCGCAAAGCATTCAAGTTCCGTCACACTGTAATTCCGCTGGGCGGAATTAAACTTCTGGGACATAAATGCAATGGGTCGTTCGTTTTTCTCGTCATCCATCTGGAAAAGAACGCTCCCTACACCAGAAGTTGAGGCGTCGCATTGTATATAGAAATGTCGTTTAAAGTCGGGATTAATTAATATAGGTGCAGTCACCAAAGTCATTTTTAGTTCGTCGAATGCCGTTAAGGCTTCCTTTGTCATGGAGAAGTT
The DNA here is from genome assembly GCA_916050605.2 of Platycheirus albimanus. NCBI lineage: Eukaryota > Metazoa > Arthropoda > Insecta > Diptera > Syrphidae > Platycheirus > Platycheirus albimanus. Next base: position 324,647,392 of record OU696696.1, on the reverse strand, counting down.
CTTCCCTTTTTTGAGACAGTCTGTCATGGGGGCTGATATAGTTGCGAAATTCGGGATGAAACGCCTATACCATCCCGTCATCCCCAGGAACCGACGGAGTTGCTTAGGGGTTTTTGGAATAGGGAAATCCTTCACTGCTGAAACTTTCTCAGGATCCGTTCTCAAACATCCATCACCGACGAAAGAGCCTAAGTATTTGATCTCCTTAAAACAAAACTTACTCTTTTCCACGTTTATCGTCAGACCCGCTTCCCGCAAACATCTCGCTACCTCCTTCAGAAAGCTTATGTGTGTGTCAAAGTCTGGAGAGCAAATCAAGAGATCATCGAGATAGACAAAGACATTCTCTCTCAAACGAGCCGGAATGACCTTGTCCATCAGCTTACACATTCTCTGGGCAGCGTTGCACAGCCCAAATGGCATCACTGTGAACTGATACAACGGTCGTCCAGGGACTGTGAAAGCCGTTTTCTCTCTTGATTTGAGCTCCAGAGGAATCTGCCAAAAGGCGTCTTTCAAGTCGATGCTCGAGATGAAATGCGTATCGTGAAGTCGACTCAAAATCCCTTCTATGTGAGGAAGAGGGTACGCAAATTTTTTTGTCGCTGCGTTCACCTTCCGTGAATCCAAGCAAAGCCTGTTTTTGCCTGGCTTCTGCACCAGCACAACCGGAGAGCTGTAAGCACTGTTGCTTTCTTCAATGACAACGATTTCTAGCATCCGATCCAGCTCGGCGTACATCAACTTTTGAACGACAGGTGAGATTGGATAATGTCGTTGTTTGATGGGAATGGTGTCGTCTTCCATTTCGATGACATGTTCTTCGACGTGAGTCTTACCCAGTCCCAACACCGCGAACGAAGGGAACTGCTGTTTGACCCGCTCCAGCTCTTCCGATTGTGTTGGTGTAAGCTGGCGCATGGGATCAACCTCTTGCCCTTCCGTCGATGATGGAATGTTGAGAGCGCTTATGACATTTGGAGCGACTTTGAATGTCCTCCAAAAATCTACCCCCAGATAGAGTTGCTGTTGCAAACTTGGAACGACATACAACTCTAGTTCTTGGGTGTTACCGCCCCATGAAACTTTAGTTGTGAATCGTCCGTCAATTCGTTGGTGTTTTCCGTCTGCAGTCCTAATGTCTACTTTCATAGATTTGACTTGGATATTATGGTTTTTTAAAAATTGCATTGCACCCTCCCCTAAACAACTAACAGAAGCTCCACTATCCAATAGACCTAAAATTTCTTCCCCATCTACAATTACCTTTGCGTATGGTCTATTGTCGTCAGAAATGGCTAAAACTGTGGATTCTATTCTATTTTTCCTACATCTATAAATTGCTATTTTTCCCCTTAGTTTTTCAATTTTTTTATATTTTCTACTCTTATGTTCTACTTTATCACAGATTACTTCTTCGTTAAAAATTCTTTTTCTGGCTTGTTCATATTGCTTCATACGTTCATGAAGACTTTTAAATTGGGTAATTTTTCCAGGGTCTAATTTTTCCGTATTGGATTTGCGCTTTAAAATTTTTATTTTTCCGGGTTCAAACAGTCCGGGAATGAAATCTTTGGCGGCGGCGGTGCAGTCCCGGGCACACTGCTGGCCTTCAGGTTTCCCTGGCACGCAGCACATTTAAATGGAATATTTCCCTGTCCGCAGCTGAAGTACGTCAGAGCGTGAAACGTCGAGGGGCATATTGCTGTTGCAGTAGTGTTGTCCTTTGTGGTTTCAGTTCTTTTGTCTCGTTCGTTGTTTTTGTACGTGGCTTGTCGTCTGTCCGTTCTATTGTTAGTTTGTAGTCTCTCCATCCGATTATATTGGACAGCAGCAAGATGCAATTCCTCTTCGCCTTCTGACTCTGACTTTACACTTCGACTGTTTGACGCATCAGCTACTTCTACCTCACTAACCTGTCTCCTTGTTTTAAAGTCCCTAGCTGCTAATAGTCTTTCGGCTCGCCTGCATTCTTCTCTTAGATCCTGGATGTCGTTAATCGTACATCCGAAGATCAGAGATGCAACCCGGTCTTTAATATTTTCTTTGACAATGGCAACTAGGTCTTTTTCATTTGGCCGATTACGCATCTGAAGAGTAAGGCTTCTCACATCTTCATAAAAAGAATCAAAGGATTCATGAGGTTGCTGGCGCCTATCCATTATCTGTCTTAGAATTTGATGATCTGTTCTACTATTTTGAAACTGACGAAGTAGTTCAGCTTTTAGGTCGAAATAGTTTAACAGATTATCGCCTTCTTTCTCTTCTAAAAATTGCCAGTACCACTTCTCCGCTGGCCCAGTCACCAAGTGATGGAAATTGGCGAAAACTTGTTCGCTGGTGACTCCATTTTTCTTTTGCAGGGTCTCGATTCTAAAGATGAAACTCTCCACTGTCATATATTTGGAGGTTCCATCGAATTTGACACCCCACTTGTGGATATCCACTCTTCTATTGAACTCCATACTAGGGGGAAATTGAGGACTTGTTTGGTTTCTAGTTTGGTCATGACTTTGGTTTTGAATTTGGTTTACCAAAGGAGGGGCAGCTGCCGGTAAGTTTTGGTTCGCACTTACTGATACTCCTTCTAGCCGTTCTTGCCTAGCATATAGGTTAAGGGTGGATTTCTCCACTAACTTGAGCCTCTCATTCATGGTAACGACGTTATCAGTCACTGTGCCAAACATCGCTTGCATGGTCTTCATGTTCTTCATTTGCTCCGTGAGCAAATCCATGGTTTTGTTGTGTGTCTCGTGGATCGAGCGTGACACTGCGGAATCTATAATTTTGCTTATGTTTTCCCCCCCTAAAGATATTTCGTATTCGTATTCGTTCATGTCTTGTTGTCCCTGGTCAGTTTGTAAAATGTGTTCTCTTGCTAAGTCCAAGTCCTGCGTCAACCTCCTAATCCCGTCACTAGTCTCTTCTCTGTTTTCTTCTAATTGGATGAGATGTTGGGGTATTCCCATCACAGACGTATTCAGTGCGGGAGTAGTAAAATTTGATGACCCCGCAATTGCTAGTTCCTCAAAAGGTTCGTCCAAAAGGGAACGATTGAGCTCTGAATTAGAGGGTTGGGGTGCTCTGGGCTTACGTGTTTGCATAGGGATGCCCTCTACAAGTTGTCCAGGAACATCTCTTGCAACCAATCGAGTATATCGCTTATCCCCTGTCGTGACTTGACCTGTACTGGACAGGGTGCTTTTAGGATTTGTTCCCGAGTTTTCCCCGTTCATTATCTCTATTTTAGATATAGTTCAAAGTTTTAAAATTCAAAATTATAATGCAAAATAAAATTTAAAAATTTAAAGTAAAAAGGGCTGTAGTTCAAAAGGGGGAATAGGGTATGATTTGAAATGAAGTAAAAAACCAATTCCGGATATGATGAATTCACTAATCAGAAGAAAGACTTCTATAGACCTTTAAAAAAAATTCACAAATTCCAAAGGTTTATAAAGTTTTCATATAATAGTTCTACAAAAGAAACTTTGTATTTTGATACTAGATATTATATAGGATAAGACTTCAATCAAAGCAATTTTAAAAGCAAGGTATATGATAAGATTACGTTAAAAAAAATTCACGGTTTTTAAATGTTTCAAGTTTTTTTTTTTTTTTTTTTTTTTTTTTTTTTTTTTAATGTTGTAGAAATTTTTTTTTTCTCTTTTTTTTTTGTTTATATTCTTTGAAAAGGTGTGTGAATTTTCAGCTGAGTGTCCAAACAATCCAAAGGCTAGGCTCTGCTTTACCCTAAGTCGTCGTGTAGTGATGTCAGTCGAGATAGTGACTGGTGCCTCTGGCACTCGACGAGTGTTTCAGACCGTCGCTGTATTCCTGCCACTTCATACTATCTGGTGTGAAACCCAATAGAAGGCTGGTCAGGAATAAGGGAGGATCCTTAACACGAATAGAGTTTAGGGACATCCCACTTACGCCCCACAATACGTCTGGTTGTGCCTGACGTACGGAAAACAGTAAGTGTTCAGTCCTTTCACCCTATTCCGCTCTTTGACTTGTGGTTGACTCCAAACTACCTCACAAATCTTCTGGTGCTAGACCGTGTAGGATTGGACAGCCATCTTTTGTCAACCACTTTGCAAAGAGCCTAAACGGTACCTAAATTTGTGCAGACAGGATAGGAAATTCGGTGTAAAAAAAATGATGGAGATTATTGTAAGTCCAAGGGGATGACCTTTCGAGAAAAATCATCTCCTTGGAGTCGCAATAGATCTCCAAGCCGTTCATCGTTGGGCGCCATTGTTGCGAGTCTAAGTTGGCCACAGAGGCATCTTCGGTGCACGGAAAGGGACAGCGGCATGCTTGTATCGCTCGGCTCAGCTCGAAGGATGGGGTGGTTCTTGTCCCTCTTCCATGTACCTCCTGCTCAACAAACAAAGAAATCATGCCTTTATCAAGGATCAGGAAGGGAAATGGAGGTAGGATGGGGTAATAAAAAAAAGGAAATTGAAACACAATTATAAGGAATTGCACAGATCCAGGTACCTATGCCACTGTATGATGGAAAGGTTGAAGTCTGAGATGATCTCTTATGGGGACTACAAAGTACTATTCTTAACCCTTAACTAATTCTAAGCTTATGATCTATCTTTGTATGCGAACAAGATATATGATACGCATTAACTTATTTCCTACTCTAAATCTAAACTAAAACTAAACTTTTAATTACTTTTTATAGTTTCGAAGAAATCATTTCAGACCGCACTGTCTCCAACACACAGTGGTTCGCCGAGGAACCATGAGGCTTGCCTGTTGTTGATGGCAAAGTTCTGGCCTACCCCACCCTTGCATTTTAGATGCAACCATCGTCACCTTCCTGGCCGGAGTTTGGAAGATGACCCCTAAACTAAACCTCCAGTCAACTAACTTTACGTCTCAAGATTCCCTAGTCTACATCGTCCTTTATGTCCTCTCTCTCTTGTCTATGTTCGTTACGTATCTCCTAGTCTACGTTCGTTTCCTTAGTAAATATCGTCCATTAAGTGTCCTAATAAATCAGCGCAAACAGAACCATTCTTCCCTTAGAGGGTCGGCTCAGCCGAGCCTCCACACACCTTTAAAAAAGTTTTAGAACTCCATGATACAAAAATTCAAAAAAATTCAAGTATTTACTAATAATATAAATTTATTGAAAATAACCATCGGTCTTAAAAATTCATAAAATTTAAATAAGGAAAGATGAAAGTAAAGAAATTTAAAAAAATAAAAAAAAATAAAATTCAATAAAGAAAATAAGAAGGAAATCAAAAAAGAATAAAAATGAAAATTATGTAAGAGTTTTTTAAAAAAAAGTGTGGAATTCAAAAATCTCTATAGACTTCATATACACTTAATATTATTGTAACGTAAACTGTGTGCAATCTTAATTGATATAAGTATACTAAAAAAGTTTATCCTTATTGATCACACTGTCTTTTTCAAACTAAAATAAAAACCCGAAAGTTAAATTTACTTTTTATTGAAATTACCTTGGACGCGTTTCGATAGAACTTGTCTACCATCATCAGCGAACACGACTGATGATTAAAAGTGTCATCTTCATCTTGAAAGGCATATTGCATTTTTGGTCCAAAATGCAAGTCATTGTTTTGATTTGGTAGAATGTATTTTCAAACCGCGACGGTGGTTTGACATCACGAACGAACGAACGGAGCAAAACAAAAAACAAAAAATGAACTTGTGCGTTTGATTTAGATGCACTTGTTGGCGAAGAGTAAAAGCTAATTTTACACCAATTGGAATAAACAAGATGTTATATTCCCATTATCCGCGTTCATTGATTTTTGGTCTTTTTGGATAAAGTAACTTTCATATGCATCTAAACGTCTCGCATCATTAACTTGTCGCACCAATTTCAAATTGTCCTTTTTAATGTTAAAGTGGTCATTCGTTAGTACGTGGTTAGCAAGGGCTGAAGGTCTACAGTTGTTTGTTTTTATGTATGTAATATGTTCTTTAAATCGCGTTTCAATGTTTCTTTTGGTTTGACCGTAGTACACTTTTTCACAATCGCCGCATTGTATTGAGTATATTCCCGATTTCTTTAAAGTTTCACTCCTATCTTTCGTTGAGCATAGGACATTCTTTAATTTGTTGTTGCTCGAAAAAACCATTTGCATGTTGTTGCGATTGAAAACACTTTTTAATTTGTTTGTCAGAACTGGGTTGTATGACAAACAAACCCTTTTAGGTTCATTTTTTTTATCAATTTTTTTATTCTGTGCATATAATGTCGTTAAGTTCGAGTTATTTATTTTTCTCATATGTTTTAATATGAGATCGTCGATCATTTTTTGGTTATAACCATTTAAATTGGCGATATCTTTAATATGCTCATACTCTTTTTTGTAGTCAGCAACTGATAGTGGTAATTTACATAAACGATGGATGTATGAATGGAAGGCGGCTTTTTTGTGTTGAATGGGACAATGAGAGTTACTCGGGATGCAACGTTTGGTACTTGTTGACTTGTGGTAAATAGCAAAACTTAAAATTCTTTCTTTTCTGGTTATTGTAAGATCTAAAAATGGTAGTTTGTGATCTATTTCTTCTTCAACCGTGAATTTTATTTCTTCATATTGTGAGTTGAGTAGCGTTAGCAAATTTGATATTTCTGTTTTCTTAACTATCGCGAAAATGTCATCCACATACCTTAACCAAATTCTTGGTAGCTTTCCTGAGTTCTTCAAATTCATTTCAAAATTCGACATGAAAAGTTCGGCAATCAAAGGTGAAAGGGGATTGCCCATACTTGTTCCATGTTCTATTTCATAAAAAAACCCACGAAATTGAAAATAATTTTGTGCCATACATTCTTTTGCAACGTTAACATATATTGTTTTCTTTTCTTTGGGTGTCTTATTTGATTCCAAATATTCATCCAAGGCTTTAAAAGCTTCTTCAATAGGAATACTGGGGAACAAGGATACCACATCGAAAGAAACCATAAATTCATCTTCTTCTATTTTAACATCTTTTAGTTTGTTGACAAATTCAAAAGAATTCTTTACTGAAGCACTTTCGATTTCGAAAGTGCTTCAGTAAAGAATTCTTTTGAATTTGTCAACAAACTAAAAGATGTTAAAATAGAAGAAGATGAATTTATGGTTTCTTTCGATGTGGTATCCTTGTTCCCCAGTATTCCTATTGAAGAAGCTTTTAAAAGCCTTGGATGAATATTTGGAATCAAATAAGACACCCAAAGAAAAGAAAACAATATATGTTAACGTTGCAAAAGAATGTATGGCACAAAATTATTTTCAATTTCGTGGGTTTTTTTATGAAATAGAACATGGAACAAGTATGGGCAATCCCCTTTCACCTTTGATTGCCGAACTTTTCATGTCGAATTTTGAAATGAATTTGAAGAACTCAGGAAAGCTACCAAGAATTTGGTTAAGGTATGTGGATGACATTTTCGCGATAGTTAAGAAAACAGAAATATCAAATTTGCTAACGCTACTCAACTCACAATATGAAGAAATAAAATTCACGGTTGAAGAAGAAATAGATCACAAACTACCATTTTTAGATCTTACAATAACCAGAAAAGAAAGAATTTTAAGTTTTGCTATTTACCACAAGTCAACAAGTACCAAACGTTGCATCCCGAGTAACTCTCATTGTCCCATTCAACACAAAAAAGCCGCCTTCCATTCATACATCCATCGTTTATGTAAATTACCACTATCAGTTGCTGACTACAAAAAAGAGTATGAGCATATTAAAGATATCGCCAATTTAAATGGTTATAACCAAAAAATGATCGACGATCTCATATTAAAACATATGAGAAAAATAAATAACTCGAACTTAACGACATTATATGCACAGAATAAAAAAATTGATAAAAAAAATGAACCTAAAAGGGTTTGTTTGTCATACAACCCAGTTCTGACAAACAAATTAAAAAGTGTTTTCAATCGCAACAACATGCAAATGGTTTTTTCGAGCAACAACAAATTAAAGAATGTCCTATGCTCAACGAAAGATAGGAGTGAAACTTTAAAGAAATCGGGAATATACTCAATACAATGCGGCGATTGTGAAAAAGTGTACTACGGTCAAACCAAAAGAAACATTGAAACGCGATTTAAAGAACATATTACATACATAAAAACAAACAACTGTAGACCTTCAGCCCTTGCTAACCACGTACTAACGAATGACCACTTTAACATTAAAAAGGACAATTTGAAATTGGTGCGACAAGTTAATGATGCGAGACGTTTAGATGCATATGAAAGTTACTTTATCCAAAAAGACCAAAAATCAATGAACGCGGATAATGGGAATATAACATCTTGTTTATTCCAATTGGTGTAAAATTAGCTTTTACTCTTCGCCAACAAGTGCATCTAAATCAAACGCACAAGTTCATTTTTTGTTTTTTGTTTTGCTCCGTTCGTTCGTTCGTGATGTCAAACCACCGTCGCGGTTTGAAAATACATTCTACCAAATCAAAACAATGACTTGCATTTTGGACCAAAAATGCAATATGCCTTTCAAGATGAAGATGACACTTTTAATCATCAGTCGTGTTCGCTGATGATGGTAGACAAGTTCTATCGAAACGCGTCCAAGGTAATTTCAATAAAAAGTAAATTTAACTTTCGGGTTTTTATTTTAGTTTGAAAAAGACAGTGTGATCAATAAGGATAAACTTTTTTAGTATACTTATATTTCATATACACTTTCATTCAAATACACATATATATATATATATATATAACTATAAAATGGGGGATAGGTATCCCTTAGTATTTTTATTAAAAAAACTTACAATCTTATTCGCTCCTTTGAAGTCCTGCCGGCAGCACCTTTAGTCACGGAGTAAGTATGAGACTTGGGCCTCCTTTATGGTAGGTTTGCTTTAAATATATATAATTATATATGTACAAAAAAAATTTTCATGAACTCAGAGATAAATCCACTTTCAGTATTATATCACTAAATTATATAATTACGCGAATTTTAATCTGGAATTTTTCCTTTAATATTTTCTTTTCACACACAATCAGATGGTTTAATACTACGTTAAGATAAAAATTAAAAAAAAAAGAAAAAAAAAATACTAAATAGTCCAGAAGGGACACCACAAATGTCTATTCAATCCAGAAGTCTTTCTTCTCCGGACAACTCGTTTGTTCCAAGCACCCTGCCACTGAGCTTGTCACTGTCCTTGAAATGCCCTTGCTAGTTTGCAAGTTAACGCCTTCAGTTCTATTATTTTCGCTCCCTATACAGGTCACGTGGGAGTGGGAGCTCAAACGTACCCCCTGTGAGGATGTCCTTGGGGCACCTCTATTATTTCGGGGTTTTCTAAGGGCGCTGAGTGTAGAAAAAAAAAAAAGTTGCTAACTCAGGCTTAGCCGAAAGAGAGAAAAAGAAATCGATGATGCGAGGTCCACGGTAATGCGAATTATCCACTTTAAGGATTTTTTTTTTATTACGCGACGCACACCAAAATCGGGATTTTCTTCTAATTTTTTTTTTGTTTTTAATTTTTGTTCAGTTAATTCTTTCAGGAATATATTCTTTTTCCTTTTCACAAAAAAAATAAAAATAATTTTGCTTTTAGTTCTTTTCTTTTTGTCGAAAAACGTTTTTTTCGATCTCTTTTTTTTTTTTTTTCTTTTCAATTCTAATTTCCTTTTTTCAGGTTTCTCATCCTATTATGGACCTCTGAGTTCCCAAGTAAAGGATAAGTATCCCAATTTGTCATATGGGATGGATTCGTGGATGCTCATAAAAAATCTACTAAACCATCCCAAAAGACTACAAACTGTGTACGGTCATTCTAATTCTTTTTTTTTTTACATATTTGTAGGTGTCTAGAGGGCTACATCGCTTCCAACACCCCTGGACACTGCGTTGGATCTTACCAGCCAGGATATTCTAGTAATGATGGAAGGATAAGCCAAAATTTGTTGCTATCGGGAATCACTTCGCAGACAGTTGCGGAAGGGGTTCCTTTTGGCAGGCACACTCAATATGTGACCTTGACTATTAAAGTTTTTCTATTTTTTCTGTAGACACCATATGCGGTATCCTTGGCTGGCCCATAGCAGGTAGTGATGCAACCTACAGATATCCTGGATCAGAAGTACTCGTGATGGGAGTACATCGGATTTCATCCGAGATGTAGTTTTACTAATCGTGTGTGTAACAAAATACATGACCGTGAGTTTTTTCTTTGAATTTGATTTAGTTTCTTTTTACCATTTTAAATGAGACGATGCCGACTACGTAACAATTATTATATTAACTTTCAAACTCAAAACCTTGAAAAAAGTAAATAAAAAATAAACTTTCAAACTAATTTTTTTTCAAAATTTTACGTTATTAAGTACTCATTTCTTTATCAAAATTCAAATATCAGTCGAATACTGAAAACCGGATGCTTTAATCTCCTTGATACTCTGTTCAACATAAATCGGCGGTATACTGAAGATAGGGATGTTTGTCTCTCATTCGCACTCTTTTGTTTTATATAAGGGCGTTTCATACAAAAGCTCTTACAAGGTTTCCGAAGTAAGTATTTCAAATAAGCAACAATCTGAAAAAATTGAATGTAGGGTTACTGTTACAAATTTATCTTTTCCCACACCACCAAGAGGTAAGATAAAAGCCGCGTTTTCGAAGAGTATTCCCTTGTGCGCCTAATCCCTTATAAAAACTAACAATATATAAATTCACTTATTAAATATCTATACATCTATATACACATAAATAAAAATGAAGTGTCTGTTTGTAATTTCAAAATATCAGTTTTTTACTAAATGCGTATGACAGTTCATACGGTACTTAGAACAAAAACGCAATTTTTAAAATGTTTGTCTGTCTGTCTGTCTGTCTGTTTGTTCCGGCTAATCTCGGAAACGGCTTAACGGATTTTCACGGGATTTTCACTGGCGGATAGCTGATGTTGTAAGGAATAACTTAGGCTATTTGAATTACTCCTCTAGGTGGCGCTGCGGTCGCAGTTTTCCGATTTTAACGGGATTTTCACAGGCAGATGGCTGATAAAGTGATAATCTATACGCATAGATAAAAATGAAGTGTCTGTTTGTAATTTCAATATATCAATTTTTACTAAATGCGTATGAAAGTACATACGGTACAGGTAAAGCTCGTAAATTAGAACTCGCGGAAATTAGAATCGCTTGGAAATTAGAACAACATTTTATATAACCTTAACAGCTTGGAAATTAGAATATAATATTCTAATTTTCAAGCTTTAGAATAGTAGCTCAGAAAAACTTATATTTTGTTTCGAAAACATTATGTAGGCGTGTAAAAATAAAAAAAGACTTTCCCTTTACAACTATCGCCTACTATGTTGTGTGTTTCTGATTATGCAGTGTTGCAAAAACATATTGCATATTGTGCTCATAAAGAAAAAAATTAAAAGAAAACACCTTGTCGTTTGAAATTAAACTTCAAATAAAAGAACAAATTAAAAAAGGTGATTCCAACAAAGCATTGGCTCTTAGGTATATATAATGTTGCGCTGTCTTTTATTTCTCATTTAAAGAAAAAGTAACATTTAATAATGGCCAAGGTATTAAAGTCTTTCTTGCCATTAAAAACAAAAACCCTTCATATTGAATTCAACTGAATTCCCAACAATGGAATGCAAACTTTATGCATGGATCTAACGGTTATGTTATGCTTTTAATATTAAAAATAACTCAGTATTGAATACTATTTTTAATTTTAACGATATATATATTTAGCTTTAAGACTAATGTAACAGGTAAGTATTGATCTCTTCTGTACAAAAAAAAAACGCTTGGAAATTAGAAACATTTGAAAATTAGAATTCGCCAAAACTTTTTTATTCTAATTTTCGAGCTTTGCCTGTACTTATAACAAAAACGCAATTTTTAAAATTTTTGTCTGTTTGTCTGTCTGTTTGTTCAGGCTAATCTCGGAAACGGCTTAACCGATTTTGACGGGATTTTCACTGGCGAATAGCTGATGTTGTAAGAAAAATTTAGGCTATTTGAATTACTCCTGTAGGTGACACTGCGGTTGCAATTTTCAAAAATTCTTATTTATTAGCCGATTTTGACGGGATTTTCACAGGAAGATAGCTGATAAACCGAATTAACTTAAAATTACACAGTATCTATACACATAAATAAAAAGTGTAAAATATCAGCTATTTACTGAATGCATATGAAAGAATTATTATTTTCAATACATTGATGAATTTTGGCGAAACGAAGTTCGCGGGTCAGCTAGTCAATAATAAAACAATATTTTGTTAGTAAGTTAGTTACTAAGTTGTGGCGTCAACAATTTTTTGTTTTTGTTATTTTGCACTTAATTATTTTGATGATTTGGAAGTCAATTGGAAGCACACAAAATACACGACCTAAAAATATAAATAACTTAAAACTTCCAATTTTTAAAAAATCACCCGTCTTAAAAACACAAATTGCACAAAAATCAAAAAAAAAATACACATTTTATATACACTTCTTATAAAAACACATAACTCAGTATTAACATCACAATTCAAATTACCAAATATAACACAGGAAATATAAAAAAACTGACCGCGCGCTACGAAAACCGGCGCAGGGGCATAAGGCCCAGGGGCATAAAGCCCAAATTTTTGTTTTGGGCGTTATGACCCATTTACGTGGGACATAAGACCGAAAATTAATTTGGGCTTTAAATCCCACCCAAGTGGGTCATAAGGCCCCCAAAAAAAAGTTGGGCTTTATGTCCCACATAATATGACTTGACAAATGATAAAAATAAATGTATTTCAATGCGAGAAAAGTTTTTTTTCTTCCTGAGCCCTTAACTTTAATGCTTCCGCACCTGGTTTAGTTGACATTCAAACCAGTTTTTTAATCTCTCCCAAAATTTGAAGCGCTCATTGGTTTCGAAATTAAGACTACTGTTACATTTAATGTTGAGAAAAAAAAAATATGCATATATTCAAACCTTCAAAGTACATTAAGTGTTGATTGAGTGTTGTTCTTATAAGAACTGAAAGTTTAAAAAAAAATGGAAAACCGTGGTTTTGAATTTTTGCTATTGACTCTTCCTTTAGGGTTAAAAAGCAACTACTACATATTTTAAAATGATTACAAGGTAAGAGCAATAGATTTCTTGGGTTCTCGAAACATGCATATTGAATTTAAGATTTAGAAGTTTTATAAAATTAAAGCCCAAAAAATCAGCAACTACTACATATTTTAAAATGATTACAAGGTAAGAGCAATAGATTTCTTGGGTTCTCGAAACATGCATATTGAATTTAAGTTTTAGAGGTTTTATAAAATTAAAGCCCAAAAAATCGCGCGATTTTTTGGGCTTTAATTTTATAAAACCTCTAAAACTTAAATTCAATATGCATGTTTCGAGAACCCAAGAAATCTATTGCTCTTACCTTGTAATCATTTTAAAATATGTAGTAGTTGCTTTTCAACCCTAAAGGAAGAGTCAATAGCTCGAAAAAATGAATTATTATGTGCATTTTGCAGACAGATAATTCAAAATACTTCTATTATTTTTTTTTATAAAATTAACGTTTTCAAGATTATTGTTGAATTATATTTTTTGTTGTTGTTTATGTTTATGCTTATATAAGCTGTTTAATTTATTTTGTTGAATTGGATTTTTTGATTTTGAAATATATACCTATAACATGAAAATGAACTAATGAACTATTTTTTTATTCAAACTAATTTTTTGAATTTGGGTTTTATGTCCCATTTTTCAGAAAAAAATTCGGCCTTAAGACCCACTTGGGTGGGATTTAAAGCCCAAATTAATTTTCGGTCTAATGTCCCACGTAAATGGGTCATAACGCCCAAAAAAAAATTTGGGCTTTATGTCCCTGGGCCTTATGTCCCTGCGCCGCGAAAACCTGCGCATATAAACTTGTTCCAGAAAAGAACTTAACATTTTGTTTTTGAGAAAATTAAAAATAACGAAAAGCACATTGTCTATTCATCACTTTTTCTTTTATTTTTTGTTTTTTTATATCACTTGTATAGTGGAGGGACAATGTGGTTTTCGTTATATATACAATTTTTTTCTTGTCTCGACCCAAACTACACCCTCTAGTTTTTTGGGGCACCTAAAATGGATCACCATTTTTATAAACAAACATATTGTTTAAACAATATAATTAATTATATCCCCCACCTGAAAAGTTTCTGATTTTGAACAATATAAATAAACAAAAATTATCAAAATGGGAGCTGTTTCTGTGGACTTCCGAGTATAGCCTGTAACGACCTGGGGGGGGGGGGGGGGCTAAAATCGTGTCTTCGCATGCACTAATCTACCCTACGTATTTAAACTAGACCGAGACAAAACACTAAAACTAAATGCGCTTGAGATTCCCTGATTTCTTATTATGTGTTATAATAAGAACAACCTGACGCATCACCACCGAAATTATAAAACTATACAACCAAATATAATTAACCCACAAAATTCCTAGAACCAGTAGGCGAAGCAAATAATTACAAAATTCCGAATGTGGAGATAATATTAAGAATTTTGTTGACAATGACTGTTACCAACTGCAGCGGCAAAAGGGCTTTTTCAGCACTTAAAAGAGTAAAAAATTACTTGCGCTCCACACTCCGCCAGCAAAAACTTGCAGCGCTCTCGCTAATGTACATGGAAAGTGATTTTTTACAAACTATTAAATTTTAAGAAATTGTGGAAAGATTTGCAAACGCTAAAGCACTTTTGTATAATCTATACACATAAATAAAAATTAAGTGTCTGTTTGTTATTTCAAAATATCAGTTTTTTATTAAATGCGTATGAAAGTATATACGGTACTTATAACAAAAACGCAATATTTAAATTTTTTCAGTCTGTCTGTTTGTTCCAGCTAATCTCGGAAACGGCTAAATTGATTTGGACCGGATTTTCACTGGCGGATAGCTGGAGTTGTAAGGAGTAGCTTAGGCTATTTTTAATACTCCTGTAGGTGGCGCTGCGGTTGCATAAATGGGCCTATTTTGACGGGATTTTCACAGGCAGATAGCTGGTAAGCCGAATTAACTTAAAATGAAGAGATCAGTCGAAGAATCACTCTTGCCAATCGCTGTTTCTTCGGGCTAAGAAAGCATCTTAGTAGTAAGGCCCTCAAAGGACCAAGAAGACACTATACAAGTACCTTATCATCCCAGTCCTGCTGTATGGGGCAGAAGCGTGGACACTGACACCTTTGTATATACATATATATAAAATAGTACTACTGAAAAGCAGAACGCTTCGAGCGGCATCTATCAAAAAATCTCACAACTCCCCGGTTTGGGTATTCGGAGAGCTACAAACGCTGCAAATATAAATGGATTTGCAGATTGGAAGAACGAGAATGCTGTATACATTTTAATTGGGGGTTCGAGGGAGACAATTCACGATGATTTTTGTATAGAATGCTATGGGAAGCAAAAAACAAAAATTGTTATTAAAGTAGAGTGGGGATAACAGGTTAATGAATAAGGTGGAATGAAATAAAAGCAATATTCGTATGGAATGAAGAATGAGAATAGGTATTTTGATTGTATTGGGTGTGGACGGAAAACGGTGTTTTGGTAGGTATGATTTTTGTTGAGAACCTTTTTGGCGATTTATGAATATTTGAATATTCATACCTGCCAGGATTGCCACCTAAAATGAAAAAAAGAAAATCTTACAATTCTCAAGTATGCCTACCTAGATAGTAGAATAGAATAGAATAGAATAGAATAATTTATTTTTTCAGTCCAAGTATAAAGTTTACAATTTACATAAACATAATAAATAAAATTTTGGCCTTGGTTTGAAACCGTCTGCCAGATGCCAACTTAATTTTAACATGTTTAATTTAAATTTCAAATGTTCTTTAGAATAGCTTAGAATTAACAATAACATAATTTTCTGTTTTATATTAAATAGTTTTATACAAAATAAAAGTGCTTGATGTGACCTTTTTTTTTTTTTTTTTTAAATAAGTTTAAAATGCTATAATATGGGGTTTAAATAAAATGATTTGCATACATAAATTTCTCAAACAAAAATAGATATTTTACAGAGATAAATTAAATATTGACATATAAAAAACAAAACTAAAGCAGGCTTTATAAAATCTGTTAATCATCCACAAAATCTTTTCTATACTTTATGGTTTCAATGCAATATTGGGCAAGGATTTTCCAGTTTTTTCCATTAAGAATACATATCGACTCTGCTTCATTTAATATTGTTTTTTGAAAGTATACAAATCTCAATTCTTTTAAAATAGGGCACACAGATAAGAAGTGGTAGGATGTTTCTTGTTCTCCCAAGTTACACAAGGAGCAAAAGGTTTGTCGGTCTTTAAAGTAAGGTCTGTAGTTCAAATCAAGAAGCTCTCCCCTAACACGGAAAATATTAGATATTTCAAACAAGCTCAATTCGTCATTGAAATAGTTAAATTCGTTCATATTGTACTCAAGTTTTGGGTATAATGATCGACGCGATGACCCTTTGGCTTCCTCTATTAGATCTGATCGTATTCGAGCATCTATTAATTTTAAAATGTTTATTAATTTTTCCTTAAGAGAAACATTAAACATATCTAAAGATTGCAGAGAGACCCCACACAACAAGAATATATCCTCCCATTTTTGAAACCAGCTAATATTTTTTTGTATGCTGTGTCTTGCTAATATTTTTGGAAGACGATTGTCATTATATGAGAGGACTTTTATTATATACTCAAAGTGCATTCTTAAAGTGAAGAGATATATAGGTGGAAGGCCAGTTTCAAGAAGAAGCATGTAATTGGGAGTTGCCTGTGGTAAGCTGAAGGTTTTTTTAAGGAAAAATCTTTGCAATTTTTCCACCAGATCATACTGTTGATACCCCCATACTTGAGAACCATAAGTCATAATTGACCTTAAAGCTGCTTCAAATACTTTAAATTTAACGCTATGTGCAACATTTTTGTTTTTAAAGAGTGATTTCCAAGTTGAATTTATAGCAGCCATCGACTGTTTAAGCTTCATTTGGAAGTGCCTATTTGGGCTTAGATTGGGTGTGATTAACATGCCAAGGTAGTTATATTCATCCACAACTTCTAAGTTTTCTCCATTCAAGACCCACCTCTCATTCCTACAGTGTCTACCTCTACTTGGTTTAAAAATCATAACCTTAGACTTTGATGTATTTATCACCAAATTCCACAGTTCACAATATCTACAAAGTTTGTTTATCATAAGCTGGAGGCTTTCCGGTGAGTCTGCGAACAATACTAAATCGTCTGCGTATAAAAGACATTTTATTGTTAGTCCTGCGACTTGAATCCCGTTTGGCAAGGCGTCCACTATATCATTTATATATAATGCAAACAGCAAAGGAGATAATAAGCATCCTTGTCGAACTCCACTTAAAGTTCTGATCCATCCTGACATTTTCTCGCCATCCCAAACTGCTGACAAAGTATTTTCATACATATTTCTCAAAACATTTAAGACTTTGGATGAAATTCCTAGCATACTCAATTTATAAAAAAGTGCTCCTCGATCTATACTATCAAAAGCCGCTTTAAAATCGATAAATATTGCATACAATTTTTTCCGTTTTTCGAGATAAAAATCGACTATGTTTTGAAAAGTAAAGAGGTGATCAATCGTTGAGTAACCTGCACGGAAACCTGCTTGAAACTCATTGAGTAGTCTGTTTTCCTCTACCCAAACTTCAACCCTATTTACATCACCTTTCTTATGTATTGGAAAGACTATTGATTTTTTAAAGCTTTCAGGTACTTCTCCCGTATGTAATATTTGGGAATATGTCTTCGATAATTTTTCTATAAAAGTATGAGGAGCGTTTTTGAAGAACTCGTAAGGAACTCTGTCATCCCCTGGAGCCTTATTGTCCTTCGCTTTGTTTAAAACAATGCGTATCTCTTCTGAGCTAACATTTTCATCCAACGCGTTTACCTCTACTAAGTTTTCAGCGTATTGCACAGGATCTGAAGTAAGAATAGGATTTAGAAGACTCTTAAAATAATCCGCTAGTATATAAGCATTTAAAATTTTGCCTATCTTAAATTTTGTTCCATTCAGTTCCTTTACTATTTTCCAGAATTGAGAGGGATCTCTTACACTATTTAAATTCGTAGCAATTTTTGAAAAATATTCTTGTTTTTTAGTTTTACAAAGTTCTTTGTAGTACCTGTTAGCTCGAACATAAGATTTTCGGAAAAAATCTCCGTTTCGTGCTTTTGCAAGCTTCAGCAATTTAAAAGACTTAACTCTAGCTTTTTCGCAGTCTACATCGAACCATTTTTGTTTACCTGTTGCAACATACATTTTATCAGTTGAGGTGACCGAGTTTTTAATAGCCTGGGTGAAGAGATCGATTTGATGACTAAGGCTAACTTGACTAAAATCAGTTTGCTGAACAATTTCACACAGTCTTGCATGATAACTGTCCTTATCCCGTTCCCTCCATAAGAGCCTAGGCAGAAGAACAATATCGCCGTCTGATCTTACTTTTTTTGTAGTAATGGTTACTGTTATGGGCATATGGTCCGAAAAATTTAATGTACCCACATTGAAATCCTGTATTTTTTGAAACCAATTACCACTTATTCCGCAATAGTCTGCAACCGAAGAACCTGGACCTCCTATAAATGTAAATTCCCCTGAAATGTCACCGTTAATTGAACCATTCAATACAAAAATATCAAAATTTTGAAAAAGATCTAATAATTTTTTTCCGTTTCCGTTAATTATTTTGTCTTTTGAATGTCTGGTCAGTTTAAAGTGTCCATCAAAAACCATCGTATCACTTTCAATCTGTTCCTCTCCTAGCCGTGCATTAAAATCACCAATTACCATTACATTACTGTTGTTTACACTATTTAACAAGTTACTGAAACTACAAAAATCTTCATCCCAATTATTGCAATTTAAATATATTGGAAAAACATAATAAAATTCATCTAATAAGGTTATTTTTAAAGCTGTGTGGTTGTTTATGGTAACAAAACTGCAGTTTGTATTAACAGATTTATACCCAAATAGATATCCACCAATTGCCCGTCCTCGAGTATGTACTCGTGTTGCTGGGATCCAAAATAATTTAAAATCTATGAAATACTTTTCAAATTCACCATAATTATCTAACATTACATGAGTTTCACACAGAAAAAAATAATCAAAACTATTTATATAATTAAAAAAAGATGGAAAAAGTAGTTTATTTCTTAAACCCCCTACATTATACGACAATAAATTCAAATTACTTACTTCTAGTTCTAAATTTTGAATCTGGCAGACGTTTCTTTCTCATGCAGAATCCATGTTCAAATTTCGTTGCATAGTTCTAGGTGGTTTGTTATGTACGATGATCTGTTTGTTTTCTCCGCTTGCGTTGAATCTTGATGAGCTTTTTGAAGATCGTAAAAGCTCTTCATTTGACAGACTGAACCCCGCAAACAATTCGGCTAGAATCACGCAGCCGTCTGATCTGTCAGAAAGAAGTCCCCTCTCTCTGCACCAGTTGAAATTTCTACCAGCCACTACCAATGTTTCGCCTTTTATCAGCACTTCCTCAGTCTGTTTACAATTTTTAATTGCCTTTCTAACACGAAGCAATGATTGTCGCACTTTTCGTTTTTCTAATGGAAAGTCTCGGTGAATTAACATGCCAGTACCTTTTAGTTTGCTTGAGTTTTGAAGCACCTAGATAGTATTTATACTTTTAAAAGGAAGTAGATTTATGTAGGTTTGAAGTTTGAGTAGGTTTATATAAATTTAATTTTAAGTTTATTCTTAAAATTTGATAGGTGCAGTTCAATACCTAATTAAACATTCATAACATTACTAATAAATTAGACAAATACAATGAAGGGTTTTTATCTACATATTTTGTTTCAAAAAAAGTTGTCATTCGACAGATACCTACCTATACCTACGTGCGAAACGGTTCAAACTTCAAGAAATTAACAATAGATTTCTTTTCAAAATAAAGTTACTTTATCTATGGATATTTTGTGACTTTTGTTCATAGAAGATATTGCGGACACAATTATTTTCTAATTGGAGCTGGCCTTGCTCACGCATATCTCAAGAATGAAAATCTTTTGATTCGAAAACATTTCTTGCTATTTTGTTCAAATGGGCTCACGTATCTTACAAATAACAATCTCTATTAAAAAAGCCACTTAATCTTTTTTGAATCAATAAGGATAATGAGACTTCAATAATTGTCATCAAAATAAAATTAAAATATTCATTGGTAGAAGGGTGGCAACTCTATCATCTTGTGAGATATTAAAATAAAATGAACGACTGGGTCTGTTCTCTGTTAGCCGTTCGGATTCGGCGGTAAATTGTAGGTCCCTTCCATTCCTGCAGAATATCAACGCACACACAGGAATGGTTGAGAGTGTAAGTCACAGGCCCCGGCCCCGCTTGGAGCTGTTGTGCCAACAATTTATTTATTTTTATTTTACTGGGTCGCACGAATTGACTCATATCTAAAAGTAAAAACCAATTTAAAAGAGAACTCAAATGCCTTAATATATAAATAAAAAATTAGTCTTTTTTAATAGGTACCAATATGAAACATTTTTGTCAAGCTGTGTAAAATACCTAAAAACAAATATTTATTAAAATATAGGTAGTTAGTGCGCTATTTATATAAATTGAGCTTCGTTTATGTTCATAGGTACCTACAATATAATATGACATTCTGGAAGAACCGGTTAAGCCATTCTCGAGACGGAGGGCAGTGTGTTAAGCCAGGTACCGTTTTGAGCCGTTGTAAGTTATTTTTTCTAGCCATGCCTATGGAGTTACATTTGTTTTTTTTTTCTTATAAAAATCTTTAGAGTTCTATACTTTTTGAGCTAAAAACTGTCTGTGTCACTTACACTTTGGGTACCAACGTTAAGGGTAATCGAACCACCTGTTTATGCTGTAGGTGCCTTTACAAATATACAGAAAGACATTCAGATTTGGACAAAATTCTTCGAACAACTTTTTTCATATCCGCTATCAGCATTAGGTATATATTATACCTACATATTATGATATTATATATTGTTATATTATTAGGTGTATTATTATACAATTTTGATTGTTATCTTAAGACTTTAACTTGCCTTAAAGTACCTATAATTTCAAATGACTTGAAATTCTTTAAATTGTGATGTTGCCAAATATAACAATAGAGAACAGAACTTACACATTCAACAAATTCTTAAGAAAATATGTTATTAAACACACACAAACACAATATTTTCTGATTTCATTATTACTTATCCTGACCGTTGACATGGCAATAACAGCTCAATAGCTAACTCCCACATTCTGCAAGTCGTTATTACAAAATAAATAATATACATCTCTCAATCGCTTTCCCAGTACATCAACCCCTCTTCTACCAGTCTGCAAATTCTGCTAAACCTATAAATGTAACATCCAGCGCCATCAGCGAGAAATCTCACAACAGAATATCGTGTTTCATGGTGTTACTATAGATTATATATATGTACAAAGCTGACACAATCGGATGAATACAGGCTGGGGTGCTTTGAGAGAAAGATTCTTCGGGTGATATTCGGTCCTGTATGTATCAATGGAGTATGGAGGAGAAGATTCAATGGCGAACTGTACGGGCTATACAGCGACATTGACTTGGTTAAGAAGCTGAAAATACAGCGGCTTAGATGGCTGGGCCATTTGGAGCGTGTGGACGAAAACGCTCCTGCCCGACGAGTCTCCAATTCCAACCCGGAGGGCCGACGCAGTTCTGGAAGACCCCATCTAAGGTGGCGCGATCAAGTGGAAAACCTCAACCAACTTGGTGTGCGCAACTCGAGGCCACTGGCTAGGGACCGGCGAGGATTGTTGGTTGAGGCCGTGGTCCACAATGGACTGTCTGCGCCACCTTAAGTAAGTAAGTAGTAACTTAAAATCACACTTCACACAGTATCTATACACATAAATAATAAAATGCACGACTGGGTCGCACGAACTAGCTCTTATGATAAGCAATTGCTTAGTGGCTGCATATATGGATATTAAAAAAAATTTTAATTTCGAAAATTCTTTTATTTTTTAAATTAGTTTAAGAGTTTTCTCGGAAAAACTAGGAAAAAAAAATATTGAAAATCGTTCGGCAGGTTTTTTTTAAAAAGGTTATTTTTGAAAAACTTTTCCAAAAAATATTGTGAAATTTATTTGAGTATGTAAATATATGGCAATCTGTAGTTTACATTTGAAAAAATAATTAAAAAAAAATCAATATACCCGTTTTCAACCTATTTCGAAAACCAAAAATTTTTTGAAAAAATTATAAAAAATTCAAAAAAAAAAGTTTTTGAAAATTTTGAAATGCCATATTAATAAAATTATGAGTGACTTACTGTGCCCAAAATTTTATTGAAATCGGATGTATAGTTTACGAGAAAATTTGATTTGAAAATACTGGTTCTATGAGAGGTACTGTTATAAGAAAAAGTTTGAAAAATCTTTTCTAACCAAAAGATAGATTTTCTTAAAAAAATAGTATTCTGAAAGTATCGTTAGAGCCGTTTTTGAGAAAATTAATTTTTTTCTTCACGATTGTATGGCAGGTGCCGTTATTTTTGGGCCTAGAGCAAAAATTAAAAATATTGTTCCGAGGGACGGCCAAATAAATCCTAAATACCAAATTTGAAGCAAATCGGCCCATCCGTTCAGGCTCTAAAGGCGAGAACAGATATACAGACAGACAGACAGACGGACGGAATTTCCAGACCCACTTTTTTCGACTTTTCCATCATCGTAATGTCATGTGTGGTGTGATTGTTATCTCAAAAATTTTTTTTTTTTTTTTGCACGAATCCATAACTTGCCTTATAGTACCTATAATCGCAAGTAAAAATGAAGTATAAAATATCAGCTATTTACTTAATGCATAATATGAAAGAATTATTATTTTCAATACATTGATGAACTTTGGCGGAACGAAGTTCGCGGGTCAGCTAGTCAATAATAATTACTTAATTACTATAATTTTCAAATAAATCATTAATCAGTCGCAAAAATGTTTCACTTGTATGATGCCTCTCCTCTTTTTACTTGCGATTATATTTACTATACATAAAAGGCAAGTTATGCATTCGTCAAAAAAAAAGTTTTGAGATAACAATCAAACATGACATTACGATGATAGCGAAGACGAAAAAAGATGGTCTAAGAATTCTGTCCCTCTGTATGTCTGTCTGTCTGTATGTATGGACACCTACAGCCCAATAGGGTGGGCCGAATTGCTTCAAACTTGGTATATAGAGTTTTTTAAGTATTGTACAGAAAGGAAATTGAAATTTTTTTTGTTTGCCTAAAAAATAACGGTATCTGCCATATAACCGTTACGTTAAAGTTTATTTTTCTCAAAAACCGTTCTAATGATTTTGATTTAAAATAAAATGCACGACTGGGTCGCACGTACTTCCTCTGTTGGTGCAATAGTCCGATGAAAACAAACTTTTCGATCAATAAGAACAATTCATTTTTGAAAAATTTGGTAAAAACCAAAAAAATTTGGCTAAAACTGGAAAACTCGATATACGGGAGCTAACGTTAAGAAACCTTTAACATTTAAAATTAAGACGTTATCTTTTGGGTGTTATAAATGATACAAATGTCCACTTATGGCCAAATTCATAATACTGTTAAAAGCAATTTCCGCTATTATCATGTATAGCCAAAAAACTAAAAATGCAGTTTTGTTTGAAGTATTCTATGTATGTTACATACAAAGTTTCATAAAAATCGGGGGAGCCTTTTTTGAGTAAATTAGAAAAAATGAAAAAATTGGCCAAAATCTAGTGGCTCTTTGTATAGGAGCCACCATTTAAAAAAGAGAAAATGAAAAAAAAAATCAATGCCATCTGATAGGAAGCTGTAAGGAACTATACCAAACAAAGTTTGAGTGAATTCGATGCAACCGTTGACAACTTATGGCCATTTGAAAAAAAGCCGTTAAGAGCAGATCTCCG
Organism: Platycheirus albimanus; assembly: GCA_916050605.2. NCBI lineage: Eukaryota > Metazoa > Arthropoda > Insecta > Diptera > Syrphidae > Platycheirus > Platycheirus albimanus. Next base: position 324,623,364 of record OU696696.1, on the reverse strand, counting down.
TTATTTGCATTTTTAGCCAAAAACTAAAAACGCAGTTCTCTTAAAAACACTAAAAGAATATAACACACAAAGTTTAATCAAAATCGTTAGAGCCATTTTCGAGAAAATTAGAAAAAACCAAAAAAAGTTGACTAAAACTCAACGGCTCGTTGTATGGAAGCCACCGTTTAGAAAGGCTTCAGTGAAAAATTTACTAAACCATCCTATAGAACACTATGAAAAACTATGTCAAACAAAGTTTGAGTTGATTCAATCAAGCCATTGTGAACTTATGGCTATTTGAAAAAAAGCCGTTAAAACCTGATTTTCGTTACGACCATTTGAGGCAAAAACAAAAAACGCAGTTTCGTTAGAAATGCTTAAAGTTAGCTAAATTTTAAATTTATTCAAAATTAAAGTTAGAGCCGTTTTCGAGAAAATCCAAATTGAAAAAAACCGTTACTTGAAAGGTACCAGTTTGAGCCGGGCTAAAACAAAATAAAAAAAACCTCGACAATGGTTTTTCTTCAAACTGCTATATACCAAGTTTGAAGAAAATCCATCCGTTTAGGCTGTACCATGACGTGAAAAAGCGCACATCCGCACATCCGCACACCCGCACAGACGCACAGACAGACCGACGGACGGTATGGCGAAAACCACTTTTTTGGGCTTCTCTATCATCGTAATGTCATGTTTGATTAAAACCTCGATTTTTTATTTCTGCACGAAACCAATACTTGCCCTATAGAGCAAGTTAAAATTGGTATTGCTTTTTAGGTACCACCAATTATATGGCTGAAGAAAAAAAATTTTTAAATGTCTAAGAACGGTACTTTTCATAGGCCCGTTTTTTTTTGCTTTCGACTATCTCGAAAACAGCTCAACCGATATTTTCGAAATTTCACACATATGTTTATAGGTATAGGTAGTTCAATTTAAACTGCATACCAATATTTTTGAAAAATATTTTTTTGTACTTTTAAAAGCATTTAAAGAAAAAACAAATTTTTAATTAATGTTTTGAAAACTGCTTACTAAATTTTTTTCAAAAATTATAAATAAATGTATTTGCTGAATACGAATACGAACCGCTCCTCAGATTTTTATAAATTTACTCTTATAAATTCAAATTTATTCAAGAAATAGATGGCGTATTTTTTTCAGCTCAAATTAGTGTAAGTATTTATTTAAGAATTTATTTTTATAAAAATCTCAAACCCCTAGACCACAGTCACACATTAGAGCAAGTTCGTGCGACTCAGTCGTGCATTTTATTTTTAACAATAACAGAAGTGTAAATATTTGAAAAATACTCAAGTCGAAGCAACTTCACACACTAGATGACCACGCTCATGGTCAATGGCAATAGCAACTAATTTGTGTATAGAAACTAAGCCAATACAAGTCATGCGGCCAAACACGACATGGAATTGGATATGGTCTTTTACTTGGTAGCCTGCAGTCACTTGTCATGATTTTGGTCTTATAAAGCGTTTTACGTGAGGTACTTTACCTTTATGTACGGTCAGCTTAAAAAAATGGTTTGCCACTCTAAGGTTCAATGTATTAGGCGAAATACGGCACACTATTTACTTCGAGAAAACCACACTATTATGAGACAGCACTATTATTTGACAAATGTGCCAGTATGTATTTACTAAGAAATCAAAGCACATTGTGTTTGGAAAGACATCGTTGGTAATTAAACTACAGTGTGTTTGACAAGAAACTGTTCGAGTTATTATTTATTGCCTACAATGAGATTCTCGAAGCCTCCGGAAAACATCTCTCAAGTTACTGCAGTGTTCGTCAAATATTTTTCCAAAATCGTTGACATCATACAAGTAAACCAGGCACGTTTTCCAAGTAAGCCCTTGTAGAACGCATTCCATCAAGCACTCAAATGTTGCAGAGGCCAAAGGAAAAAACTTTGCATTGCGATAGACCATTAACTGTCGAAAATGGGTGAATTTCCACCTGCCTGTATTTTTTTCAGGTCCAAAGTTGAAAACAATTGCGCTCCTGCCATTGCAAACAAAGTGTCGCTAATCCTGGGCAGAGGGTAGCGGTCTTTTTTTGTGATATCGTTCAGCCTTCGGTTATCCACGCAGAACGCGGGTGGCAATGGTACAGTGGATGAAGTGCTTGGTTGCTAACCTAAGAGTTGTGGGTTCGAGCCCCAGCCTGGTCAGCAACTTTTCAATATTCCCCCAGCTTCAACTGGACGCCACCCGTGGGATTTTCATGAGATAAATATCACCTATTTCTCAATCTATTGTACCAACAAAAAATCTTTCCTATCTTTCTATTCCTTCTAACTATTGCCGTGCAGTTTGCATTCAAAAGACCTTGGGTCTTACAGGCATATAGTTAAAATTATTATTATTATTATTATTATAACCGGGTGCTTCCATCCTTCTTTTTGACTAGGACCACTGGTGATGCCCAAGGGCTTTTGGAATTCTCGATCAAACCTTCTTTCTGGATCGTCGAGATCATATCCGTCACCTCCCCCTGTTTGGCTAGTGGGGGGCGCCTTACAGGTCGACGGATTGGCCTTACATCACCAGTATCGATGCGATGTTGCACCAAGTGTGTTTTTCCGTATGGTTTATCCTTTGAAGCGAAAATATCAGCAAACTCATGAAGGTTTCCAGCAATCTGTTGTTGTTGTTGACTTAAATTGCAGGATTTGAGAATTTTGGCTATAAATTGCTGACTTCTATAGGATTTCGTATTTCCTCATCGGTGATTCTGGTTATTGCTGACACTAGGCCAGATTGTCCAACAACTTCTCCTGCTTTAAGATCCACTTCATAAAGTTTGATGTGCACTATTTTTGCAGGCACCATGTTGTTCTTAGCATTTTTTCCATGTTGCAGTTTTGGGAACGTTGTTCATAGTCCTTTTCTACAATAAGGTATCGATGGTTCTCAAAATTGCCTTCAATTTTTGTCCAAACAAAGACTTCTGAAGAGAGGCAAGCGTAGATCGTTTTCAACGGCAGTCCTTAACGTTGACGAGTTTTCGTCACCTGATTACCGATATCCAGAATCACTCCATGTGCTTTCATGAAGTCTATTCCGTTGATGCACTCATCGCAAATATCTGCCACTAGGAATTTATGCGAAAACTCCAGTTCTGCCCATATACTATAGCTGACTTACCTGTTGCCGTATTCAGACAATAGCTATTGATGTTGTGTAGTCACGTCATCTTCACGGTATCGATAGTTGCCACATATTTCTTGTCGTTTATAGCTGCTTCCACTGTCAGACTTTTATTGTCTCTTCTAGACTGCAAGACATGGATTGTTGTTCGATACCCGGAACTAGATCCTGCCCCGTGAAGTTGGTTCTTACTCGTTTCCTGGCTGGGAAACAATTCCGGCAGGAGTTTTGTTCGGTCTTGTTGCAGTTCCATCATCGGAGAGGTCTATCACGGTGATTGCTCTGGAATGTCGTTCTCTGGCAAGTGCATTCCTCTACATTTACTTTTCTCACACGATGAATGCTTTGAGAGGCCTGTTCTTCTGCTTCCATGGTGAGGGCGAACGCTAATGCTTCAGGAAGCGTCCGTTCTTCACCACCAAATTGGTTGGTGATTTCCTCACCCGCCGTTGGATATGCCAAATGAGCCAGGCGTTTGATGTCTGCAAGGAGCTGTTGAAGAGTTTCATCTCTTTTCTGGGCCCTGGTGTTGGACCCTAAGTTGGACCCGGAAGACTTCTTCATATGCCCATCTCCGAAGCGGTTTTCAATGGCTTGAGCATGAGCACTGAAGTTGCCATGTAAGTCTGCTGGTATTGTGTGCAGTAGGTCCTCTGAGAGCAAGTGTTAGTGCGAAGAACTTTTCGTCGTCCCAGCCATTTGTTGTCGCAGCTGCTTCAAATTGTCTCTTGTAGATCGACCAAAAAGTTTGTCCATCAAAGGTTGGCGGATGTATTTCCTCTCTTCCCATGCAGTCCCCATAACTTTCTCTGATTTTAATTTTTCTTAACTTGTCCAATTCCTTCGACATATTTTCGAATTTGTAATTTGGGGGTTAAACTATGACTCTCTTAAGGTTTTTGAACGCTTAGCCAAGGCAGCAAATATATATCGCAACACTCCTTCTGCTTCGTTGCAGGATCCTTGGAGCGTTGAGGTTGCGGAACCTCTTCGCCTTTAGGGAACCAACAAACCATTACTTCTTTGAAGTGGAGGTGGCTCTGAGATAGAAGTTGGAACTTAAGAAAGCATAAACGTGCCTATCCTCCCTCCACGTGCCAACCCGGGATCAATATGAATGGCAGGGAAATTGTTGTAAATGAAAAAGGAGTGAGTAGTTTGTTAGTTAGTTTAAGTTGACTTTTATTTCATAAAAAAGGAAGGTAAATACAATATCAATAATTATAGTTTTCAAGTCTTTTTTGGTTTGGTCTTTATTGACCGTCTACCAGATTGACATTAAGGCTTCCTACATAAAATATTGGTATACTAATTCTTACTATTATAATATAATTTTATTTTAATAAATGTACTTTATTTATTTGTTCCGACTTTGAAATCTCTAATAATAATAATAATTTATTTTACATTTGTTGATTTTAGATTTTTCTTTGACATAATAAAATATGATTTTATATAGAACAACAAGTTGGATTATAACAAGTAAAAAATGTAATTACAACTCGTCCATCCTGACACCTGATCGTCTCGATCAGTTAAATTCAAAACAATTTTACAATTTGTACAGTAAAAAAAAACTAATAAATAAATAAGATAAAAAAATACTAAAAAAATACATAATTCAATAAATGTTGCTTTTCTTATTCAGAATCCGATTCCGTACCGTGTTCATTTCGCCAATCAGCCCATCTTCGAATACGAGAAGCTTCAATTATACCGTCGTATGGAAGCTGTGTCATCTGACAATTTTCTATGTCTCTAATCACATATCTATCATTCGGAAGCACCCTATGTATTTTATATGGACCCTTAAATTTTGGTGAAAATTTTTTATTCGTTCCAATATTAGTGTCGATATTCCTAATTACAACAAAATCACCTTCTGAAAATACAATCGGCGGTCGGAAATTTCTTGCAATTAAGTCGGAATTACGCTTCTGAGAACGTTCAATACATTTAGAAGCATTAACACGGATTTGATCCAGATCTCGTATATCGGATTCAAATTTCTCATCAAGATATTCAACAAGGACATCAACTTCTATCCCTCTTTGTTGAATTCCACACAACAATTTAAATGGCAGCTGTCCAGTGGACGAATGCACGGAATTATTAATAGCAAACTCAACTTTCGTGAGCATTTTTGTCCAGTCAGAATGCTGGATGGGCTCAGATAACTTAGCTAACATTGATTTTAGTATTCTGTGTCCCGTAGCAATTTTAACATGTTCAATGTTGTTTTTAATAAGATAAGCGCTGAACTCTAAAGACGTAAAACATGATCCTTTGTCGCTAACAATTCGTCTGGGACGACTATAAGACTCAAAATATTTATCAAGAGATGCACAAACCTCTTTTGTGCTTGTCGAGTTCACTGCATATAACTTAATATGTTTCGTGAATGCGTCACCACAACTAAAATATGCTTACGCTTAGAGCGAATACACGGAAGAGGTCCGAAATGGTCAATGTGAAGGGTATCAAACGGAATGGGTTTTTTCGGAATGGAATGCAATGTTCGATTTCTACATTGAGCCGGAGTAGAAACATAATACACTTAAGACAATTTTTAATGAATATTTAAACTTTTTTCCTCATTTTCGGAAACCAATAATTCATTTTAATTTGATCAACACATTTGTCTACTCCCAAATGACATATTTTGTCATGTGCGGAACGGATGACATTACTTTCCATTTCACTAGGAACATATAAAAGCAATCTGTCTGGTTCGATCTTTCTATAAAGAAACCCATTTTCTAGCACGAATTTTGCCACAGAAGTCACTCCCAATCGATTTCTTAACTGAACAATTTTGTCATCCCTATTTTGGGTAATGTGCAATTGTAAGTCAATATTATCGGAATCAATAACGGAAATTATCTGATCTTTATTCTCATTTGTCTTAATGGATATTGGACAGTGTCGACTTAATGCATCCACATGTCCCATCAACGTACCACTTCGATGATGAATGGAATACTCATATTGTTCCAGTTTAAGTGCCCACCTGGCTATGCGTGGAACAGATTTCTGTCTTTCCAAGTTAACGCCAATGAATCACAATCTGTGATAATTCGGAACGGAATACCATCTAAATAATTATGAAACTTTTCTAAAGAGTAAATTATTGCCAAAGTTTCGAGCTCATAGCTATGGAATTTAGATTCAGAACCAGTAGTTGCCTTTGAAAAATATTCAACCGGATGAAATTTAAAATCATCCTGTCGCTGCAATAGAATACCGCCATACCCAAGAGCACTAGCATCACAATGCAATTCTGTCTCTCTATCCGGACTGAATTTGGCCAACAAAGGACTCGTCACCAATTTATTACATAAGTTTTCAAAAATGTCAACACAATTTTTGTCAAATCTGAACGGAACATTTGGTTTAGTCAAATCTCTTAACGGTTTTGCAATGGTTGAAAACGACGGAATAAACCGTCGGAAATAAGAAAATAAACCCAAACATTTTTGTAGATCCTTAACATTTTTCGGAATCGGAAGGTGCTTAATTGCAGTCAAATGATGATTATTAGGCCGTATGCCTTTTGCATTAACAGTAAAACCAAGATATTCAATTTCCTCATAACAAAATTTACATTTACTGGGCTTAATTTCTAGTCGGAATTCAGCCATGCGACGTAAAACTCGTTTAATCAATGCAATATGCTCCTTAACAGTAACGGTAGCTAACGTTATGTCATCAAAATATACAAGAACTGAACCTTCATCAATAAATTCACGTAATACAAATATCATAAACCTCTGAAAATATGCAGGACCTTTTTTAAACCAAATGGTAACCTAGTGTATTCATAATGACCGTCAGGGGTAACAAAAGCAGTAATATGAATTGAATCTTCGTCAATAGGGATATGATGAAAACCATTTCTCAGGTCCAGAATAGAAAAATATTTCTTTCCATCCAATTTTCACAAACAATCATCAATCACAGGAATGGGGAAACTATCACGGACCAGAACTTTATTAAGTGGTCGATAATCAACACACAATCGTTTTTCATTATCTTTTTTCGGAACTAAAACTATTGGGAAAGCGTAAGGTGATTCACTTGGTCTAATTATTCCTCTTTCTAATAACTCTTTAATTTGCTTATCAACAATTTTCTTGTCAGAAAAAGATAATCTCCGTGGAGGAAAACTTATCGGAATACTGGAAGTTAGATGAAGTTTCATTGAAAAATTATTTTCAATAGCAGGAATGTTATCGACATCTAGATATTCGGAATGAATAATATTATTTATTTGTTTCTTATATTCAGAATTCAATTTTGGATTAATGTCATATGTATCACCTTTTCCTTCAATTACATCAATTGCAAATATGTAGGGTAAAGAATGATTTTCAACTTGATTACACGACGCAATAATCGTATGTGGCAATAAACTACATAATGAACAAGGTTTTGAAAAATCGGAATCGTCTTTGCTTACTGATTTGTACACACAATGTAACACTTGATTGGCAATTTTAATTTTATTAACATCTGAATTTACATTTATTTCGATACTTGGCTTCGGAACGGTATTCGGTACGAAACATAATTTAATATCAAACGATCGCAGAAAATTGCGACCCAAAAGAACTGGATAAGGGACACATGTATCCGGAACAACATATATTTCTACATATTTAAAAGTACCGTTAAATTAAATTTTTATATTCAAAGTTCCATAAGTGCAAACTAGAAAATTCCCTACTCCGTAGTAGCCAGTTGGTTTCAAAGATCCACATTGCACTCCCATTGGAATTTCCGAACGTTTAATCAAACTTATCGGACTGCCAGTATCAAAAAGAGATACATATGTGTTACAAAGTGGAACAGAATCATAAGTTAAAAAAGCAACACTTACTGTATTTATTTCGTTAAAATTCTTGATAACATCGGCATCAGAATCACAATAGTTTTGATCAACAGAGCTTGGACAGAATTCATCAATCAATGCAACACGATGATTTTTTGAGGGTGGTTTTGGACATTCCTTTAGAATATGTGATGTGGAACCGTATCTAAAACAAGATCCTTTGATGCGTTTTGGATGTGGACAAGAGTCTGAATAATGTCCAGTCCGAGAACAATTATAGCAAAGAATACTTTTCTTTTTAACATCACCAACGGAAAATTTAACTTTAGCATTTGCCTCTGTTGAACACTGGTGAGCTAAATCTGAAATGGTAGCCGAATTTGATGGACCATGATGTGCGGAATTAAAGTGTCGTAATTGTGCGTAACGGTGAGCCAATTGCTTTAATTCATCAATTGTACGTGCTGGATACAATACTGCAATGTTTGCGGAATAATCTCGGAATCCAACGATGATGAACTGAATGGTTTGTTTTTCATCAATTCCTGCTCTTGATGCGAGCTCTTGCATCTTCAATATATAGCCCATGATAGAGGTCTTTGCGGAAAGGAATGTGGTCTTCCTCAGTTTGTCAATGATTTCTGACATCGAATAGATGTGCCCAAAATTAGCTAAAAAATTTGATCGGAAATTTTCATAAGTAGTGGATTCATCAATATGAATAAAAATTTCTGCAGCGGAACCAGGTTTCATTAACATTCGAACAGATTTCAATTTGAATACGGCGTCACCTTGAGCGGGTTCACAAGCTCGTTCAAAATTCTCGATCCACTTTTTAGCATCGAATGACTCATCACCAGAAAATAGCGGAATAGAATGCTTGATGTCCTTAAATGTTGGTGGAATGCCTGACGAAAACGGATTGATATTTCATTCCAATTTCGCTAATTCACTGCGCAATTCAACGATTTTCAACCTTTTTTGTAAAATTCGGATTTCTGCATCCATTTGAGCTTCGTTATTTATAGAATCTTGATTTTGTTGGGTTTGCGAAACATCGGAATTCGTATCGTTAATAGGTTCTTCACATTGATTGGATGCTTCGGAATTATGTGTTGCATACAATTCACGTAATTGAGCAACCTTTGCATCTGATGGAAATTCAATGTTGTGTTCCATTAGCCAAGCTATTAATTCTTCCTCCTTCATGTTTATTATGTATTAATTTTATAAATTCTGGAATTTCTTTTCCAGGGCTGGCCCACTTCTGAAGTTATAATACCTATACTTTTATTTTTATAAATGTACTTTATTTATTTGTTCCGACTTTGAAATCTCTAATAATAATAATAATTTATTTTACATTTGTTGATTTTAGATTTTTCTTTGACATAATAAAATATGATTTTATATAGAACAACAAGTTGGATTATAACAAGTAAAAAATGTAATTACACTATATAAACTTTAAACATAAGCACGAAAATTTAAATGATTTAGAGGAAGAAACTAGTTACATTATTTAGATGTTTATTTTAGAAACTTTCTTCCATGATGCATTTTCTATACAAAAGCGCATTCGTAGTGTAGTAATACAATGCATTCCACCCATTTTTACCATTTAAGCTCCTCGTTTTTTCTTCGTCCAGCACAGCCGCTCCAAAGTATCTGAGGCGGTATTCTTTGAAAATGGGGCATACAGCTAAAAGTGGAAGACGTCTTCCCTCGCATTGTGGTTGCACATATCGCAAAAAATTGGCAGCTCAGGACGATGCGGAATAAAATTAAGCCCGATTAGCTCACCTGCTCTTATTTTAAATATCTAGCTTATTTTGTCGGCTGAGTTTTTATTCAAAAAATAGTTTTCATCTTGTAGATTTGTATTCAAGTTGCGGGTAGTATGTTCTGTGTTGGGAACTTTGAGCATCGTTTACGTACTTCTCGTATGTATCTCGTCCAATTGATGACAAAATCGTGTAAGACTTAGATCTTAAGGCTATACCTGTCGAAATTATTTATATACAATACATAAATAACATAAAGTCTAAATTCTTTCTTATATACAGTCACAGTCAGTACTCTTTATTTAGTACACATACATTCATATATATTCAATCTATTTATTAATTTCTCATTATGTACTAAATATACATGCATACATCATAGCTTTCTTTTGTTCTTTATGAGTTGCAATAGTTCAGTTCTTTTTTCGGTCTTGTGCTTATCGATCGACTCAGGCAAACTGTTGACTACACAAATAAATCTGAATTAAAATCATAAGTTTAATATAACGGCTCGTGTTTTTTTTCTAATATATTTTGAAACGGGTGAATATTTATAAAATATGGTGCCAAAACCCGGGAAGTAAAGGAACGAATATTTATAACGAACGCTTTTACGAAAACAAACAAGCATCCTAAACGCGGTTTTGAATTTTATTATGGAATTGGCGAGTCGTGCATCGTATCGTGGTCAGGTGACAAAATTAGTTAATAGACGACGCGAAAATAAGCGAAAATCGAGATAACCTTGAAACAATAGAAGAAGAGCTGCAGGTTGCGCTTGATCGTTTAATCGCCGCGAACGAGTGTTTGCGTAAGGCAAATCAGGACGTTGTCTCTTTGATTAGAGTCTGACATAGCAAGGGAAGCAGATCTTGTGGCTGAGTACGACGACAAAGCGGTTGCTTCTATAACTCGCATTAAACATAGGCTGGCTAAAGTTCGTGAACATCAAAGAAAATTAAACACGATTGATGAAAATCTCCATGAAACAGGTAACATTTTAAATAATACAACTGCAGAACCGCCATCTCACCACCCCTTAGCACATGGTGCAGTTCAGTTGCAAAGATTGCAACCAAAAAAATTCTCAGGTGATTTCAAAGAGTGGATCCCGTTCTGGGAACAGTATCGAACACTCATACATGAAAATCCCTCCTTGAGTACAATTGACAAATTCAACTACCTAGAAACGGTTTTAACGGGCAAAGCAACAGAGACATTGGTCGGTCTCACTCCCACAGAAGAAAACTATAACTCTGCTATCGCAATGTGAAAGGAAGAGTACGGCAACAGCGAAAAAATTGTCGACTATACCATGCAGCGCTTGTTGTCAATTCAGCCTATATCTTCTAAGGCAGACGTATTGGCCTTGAGACGGCTATATACTTCTGTTCTTGCTTCCACTCGTTCCCTCACTGCATTGGGTATTCCGGGATCGAACTATTTCGTCATGCTGAAAGGTGTTTTATTGATATGTCTTCCAAATGAACTGCGCGTTGACTTTCATCGCTATTATGGAGATTCTGTAGAAAACAATGATTCTCGCACGGAACATGCAGATGAGGATTGCGTCGGCCTCAGAACATTCGTCAGCTTACATTGTCGGTGACAAGCAAGTCCGTTGTTTGCTTAAATTCCTCAAAAGAGAAGTGGAATCGCTCGAAAAGGCAAATGAGGCAAAATCAACCACACACACTCATATGCACGCAATACGTACGAATGCGGGGAACCAAGGAAATGTCAAAACAGCAGTTGGGTTATTTACATCGGAGACAAAGTTCAATTGTTTATTCTTTAAGAAAAAAACCACGACACCAAAGAGTGCGGCAATGTAAAAAGTTTGTCGGATAAAAAACAACTCTTAAAAACAGAAGGAAGGTGTTTTCGCTGCTGCAAGGTAGGACACAATTCCAGAAAGTGTAGAGTTAAATGGATAAAATGTAAAACCTGTAGTGGAAGACATGCAACAAGTATGTGTGACCCATCTTTCATAAAAAGAATAAACAATTCCTCTTTGACCACTACTACAGAGAAAAATAATGTACCAACCGACAGTACATATACAAATTTGTACACAACGGAATCTATTCAGCAGTCTAAAGTTTATCTACAAACCGCTTGTGCATTTTAGATTAGATTCGATTAGATTAGATTAGATTTATTGATTCATAATAAGATGATGTTTACAAAAAGCAGTTGAGTATATACTATACATAAATCTTTTGAGGCATGGCCGGAAGGGCCGTCAGCCAGATGATAGCCTATATTAATACTTTCGATATTTGTAAATAAGTGGTGCTTTGGTAACAATTTAAATTAAAAGTCTTCTCTTATTATTTTCTGCCTATAATTAAGTGCTGTTTTTATATATTGCGATAGTTTTTGCCAGTCTGTTCCAATTAAAATATTAATAAGGTCCGTGTGTTCCAAATGATTCTGTTGCCATATTTCTCGCCGTATCTCTGCTAGAATTGGGCATTTTCCAATGAAACGCAGAACGTTTTCCCTTTCGTTGGTGTTGCATAAAGAGCAGTTGAGTGGTAAGTCGTTGCGATGTGGTATGAAATTCAAAGGTAATAGTTCTACTCTTGCTCGGAATATCAATGAAATCGTTTCTCTGCTAAGGTTGTCGTTGAAGTAATTTACTTCTCCTAGATCGTGCTGGAGTTTAGGGTAGAATTCCCTATGTAGTGAACTTTAAGCTCTCTCTATACTTTCGTCTCTTGTTTTGGAATGGAGTTCTCCAAGTAGGTTGAAGAGGAATGGCCTCCATTCTGCCAAATTATCCAAACTTAGATTGAAAGAGATTTCACAATAGTCTGCAAGATTTTTCCATTCCTCAAACCATGAGCATTGTGACCTTATTATAGAGACTGCAATTTTTCTGGCAATTTTATCATCGTGACTGTACATGAGTTTCAGTATGTCATTGAAGTGCAGTTTCAGAGATGAAAGATACAGTGGTGGTAATCCAGTTTCGATGAGTAGCATGTAGTTAGGTATAGTGTCTGGTAATCGAAATTGCCGCTTAAGAAAGAACCGAATAAGTTTATCGGTAGTATCAGACTTGTTTCAGCCCCATGATTCCGCAGCATATAGCATTATTGACTCGGACGTTGCCAGAAAAACTTTGTATTTTGCACTAAATGATAGGTCTTTGTTTCCGTAAACATTTTTCCACACTGTCCCGATAGCATTTTTGGAAGAAGAAAGTTTTTTGGCAAGGTGCTTCTCTATGTTCAAGTTGCTTGTAACAGTGTAACCCAAGTATGGGTATTCCTTCACAGTTTCAATAGACTCTACTCCATAATGCCATTTTTCGTTAGCAGCCAAATGTCCTGTTCCTCTCCGAAAGACCATTGTTTTAGTTTTGTTATGGTTAACAGTTAGGTTCCACTTCAAACAGTAACCCCGTAATTTATTTATCATTAGCTGAAGGGACTCGGGTGATTCAGCTAAAAGAACTAGATCGTCAGCATACATTAGTGTTTTAATCAGAAATCCATCGATTGTTATACCACACGGCATGTCTTAAATTATATCTTCAATATAAAGGCAAAAAGCTGAAGGGCTGAGATTGCATCCTTGTTTTAATCCTACTAACGCGAGAAACCAATCCGATAACTGTTGCCCATCCCATACTGCATACAGTGTTTCACTATAGATAGACTCAATCATTCTTCCGAACTTGAGAGACATCCCATCTCTGAAAAATTTAAAAATGAAGGCTCTTCTGTCGATAGAATCAAACGCAGCTCGGAAATCTACAAAAAAAGCGTATAATTTTTTTCGTCTACGTAGATAAATCTCTGCAATATTCGTCAGGCTAAATATGTGGTCTACTGTGGAATATCCTTTTCTAAATCCAATTTGGAATTCACTGAGGAGATGGTTACTTTCAATCCATGCCGTTAGGCGGCGTCTTAGAATGTCCATAAAGATTTTAAGCGATGTGTTCAGAAAGGCAACACCTCGGTAATTGGTTGGTTCCATCTTGTTTCCTTTTCTGAATATGGGAAAAATAATACATTTTCTGAAAGCCTCCGGTGATTCTCCTGTGGTGAAGATGTCATTGTACACTTTTGTAAGATGTATTAAGAACTTTGTGGCTGCATACTTCCAAAATTCATTTGGGATCCGATCAGCCCCGGGAGCTTTATTGTCTTTTAAATTCGCTATAACTGACTCCACTTCCGAAATCGTTATTTCTCTGTCCAATATTTGATTTTCGACATTTGGTCTGTGAATGGTTTTCCTTTTATATTTTGTATTCCTTTCCAGAATTCCGAGGGGTTCTGGAGAAATTTAATTGTTTGCTTCTACATAAAGCTTTATACGCCCGATTTGCCTCAAGGTAATCTTTTTTCAAGGAAATCGCATTAAAGTTTTGGTATAAGTGCAGTAGTGCAAAGGATCTTTTCCGGGAAGACTTACAGTCCTTATCATACCAGGACGATTTATATAATAATAGTTGGCGAATGCTCATTTAGTCCGTAAGCAATTATACTGCAATTTAAATTAGTTTGATATATTTCAACTCGGGTTTTCTGCCATTTGAGTTTTGGAAGAAGTGAATTTTCTTTTTCGAACCGTATTTGGTTATCTGACTCTGTTGTGGTAGTGGTAATCAATGGCATATGGTTAGAATAGATCTGACTATCCACTACAAAATCAAATAAATTACAGGCTATATCGGTGGACATGAAGAGATAGTCGATGACAGACTGGCCTGGATTTCGGATAAAAGTAAGTAAAGATAAAAGCCTTCCTCATCTACTTTTTGTGTACCATTCATAATGGACAAATCAAAAGAACTTCCCATTTCCAAGATGGTTTTTCCCCTTGCGTTGATTTCTGTGTCTTTGGGTTTTCTTGGAAATGAACGGTCTCCAAAAGATTCGCACTGCTCTTGCCCGGTTCGCGCATTAAAGTCCCCTAAGAGAATGCAATGCTTTTCTCCCAATATTTGCATGGAGTCCAGTAGAATAGTGAAGTCCGTTTGCCAATGTGAACAATTTAAATATACTGGAACTAAATTTACGGTTTTGTTATCCATAACAATTTCTAAGTATTTGAATTCTTCTATTTCTTTTAACGTGCATTGAAAGATTTTTTAAAGCCATAGAGTGCTCCATCCGATGCTCTTCCTCTCGTCACTATATTTCGTTTTACTGCTCCAATCTAGCACAATTCATAATCGTTAAAAAATTCTTCGAAGTATTTTTCCTGTTGCTCCATAGTGTAAGTTTCATATAATAAAAATATTTAAAAAGTATTGGCATAATTAAAAAAATCGCAATATATTTTTTTGTTTGACAGACCATTAATATTATAACTTAAAATTTTAATTTTCTTAAAACTAACAACATTTTCAATAATCTGACTGACTGGTAAATCCTAGTTTAAGCGTGCATTTACTTGAACTGCATTGCCGACATCATTTTCAAATAAATATCCTAGTTTAGATGTAGGTGGCAGTAGATAGTTCCCTGATGACGTCTGAGGTCTGAGTGACGTTTACCGATGACATTGGCATTTAATTTTTTTTTTTTTGACAAGATTTTCTCGCTGCAAATTAATTTTAAATTTTGACGAAAGTACTCTAAATCCATCTAAATTTCCACATAATAATCCAGTTTTATCGTTCCAGAAGAAATGTTGGTCTTAAATGCGCAATTTGTGCATGGATATGCCACTATTTGCCAACTGTCTTCCTTGGCTAAGAATATCGCGAGCCAACTGTCCAGTTGCTACCTTAGCGCGGTAGGTTCGCCTGTTTGACGCCTTGGTGGTTAGCTCCTGGAAGTGGTCGAATGCTACCGTGGTTTTACCTTTTGTTAAACTAGTGCAAGTGTTTTGCAGGCGCTCCTTCGGGTTTTCGTTGTTTGAGATCGGAAGATGAAAAATGATGTTACGATCTCTCATTTGTAGGTCAGAGACTTCAAAGCGCCGCTCCAGCTGATCGCATCTCGTTTCCAAAGTCCTAACTTGAGCTTGTAGGTTTTCGTTGCTCACTCGCAGTTGGGTTAGTTCAGTGATAACGGGTTCGAGATCTTGTTTCGTTGCGAGGTTTATGAATCGATCATCAAGCATTCGGGCAAAATCCTCTAATGACAAATCCCCCAAAGAGCTCATGGTTGTTCTGTTTTTTTTTTTTTTGTACTTTTTATATCTTCCTTCTCAGGAGATGTATCGAACAAACTTCGCTTTTTTACTGTCGGTGTTTTGGGGTTAAAATTCATGCGTGTGCGCGATAGTGAAAAAAAATAAAAATAAACTGACTTAAAACTAGCACTTACGTAGTTTTGATCGCAAGCACTTAACCAAATAGATTTTGAATCTTTTGCACTGATTTACAGATTTGTTTGCAATTTATTTAGTAATTAAAATTTGTTTAAATTGCACCGCACCTAATAAAATCAACTTGTTTGACAGTTTGTTGGCTATCGAATCCTTGTGCATTTGCTTGCAGTGAATTTTCATCGTCAGCTTTCATTTGTAAAATCATCACTAGCACGACGAATAAATTTGCCAATAATCGGAGTTAGTAATCTCAGTGTGATTCCCTTTGGAATTGACAGACCAAGGCCCAGCAAAATGTGCAATAAGGTTCGTTTATTACTGAATAGCCAACATGATAATAAAGCTGTGGTTTTTGAGGCGATAGAAGTGACTGAAATATGTTTTGATATGCTTGCTGTTCCAACTAATGATGTGATTTCACCGTTCTGTGAACTAAAGCTAGCAGATGCGAGAATTCAAGGTCAACAATTAGTAGAAGGAGTGAGTGTGCTAATCGGTGCTGATACCTACTGGCAGTTTGCAACGGGTAAGACCAGGCATCTAACGGATAGGCTAGTTGCAGTCGGGACGATATTAGGGTGGACTATTCAAGGTCCCTTAACCGCACAATCAAAACCTAATAGCCCAAGCTTTTCAACTGCCCTTCATGTCTGCTGTTGTGAAGATGTGCAAAGGTTTTGGAATCTTGATATTATGGGAATATCCGCAGACGAGAATAAAAAGGTAAGCAATGATTTGTCATCACATATTCCTCGAAAAGGCGACCGGTATGAAGTGTCGCTTCCATGGAAGAATAAGTCTGAAGTTTTGCATGATAATCGACTGGAAGCTTTGGTTCGGATGCAGTCACTTGTTCGTAAGCTGCGCTCATCTGAGAGGCTGAACGAATATAGTGAGGCAATGAATGAAATGTTGTCGTCAGGTGTAGCTGAAATTGTTCATGACGTAGGTGAAACTGGGAAACGCATTTATTATTTACCTCACCGGCCAGTCTATCGAGAACAAAAAAAGACGACAAAGTTACGCATTGTGTTTGATGATTCGGCACATGCACCTAATCATTCATCTCTGAACGATTGCTTAGACGTAGGCCCGAATCTGTTGCCTGAGCTTTTGAATATTTTATTGAATTTTCGTACTGTAGCACTGGACTTGTTGCTGATATTCAGAAGGCTTTTCTGCAAATTTTATTAGATGAGGTGGACAGAGACAGCCATCGATTTTTTTGTTTCTCCGGCGAAGTCGATACTCAGAAAGAGCTTCCTACGATGTGCGTCTTCAGAATGACTCGTCTAACTTTCGGCGTAACTAGCAGCCCATTTCATAGCATAGCAGCAACATTGCAGCAAATCATTGAAGAAGCCAAGGAAAAATACTTTGAAACATGTAAGAGACTAAGAGGCGCCTTTTATATGGATGATTTCATTTTCAGTACTAATAATGAGGAAATAGCGAAGGCCACGTATTACGAAACTTACCTTATTTTGAAGAGCGCTTCAATGACACTTCGAAAATGGAGCAGCAACAACAAAAATGTTCGACAATGCTTTCCGATAGAGGACCGACTCGCTAACACTCAAAAGGTTCTTGGATTGCGCTCATCTGCCGTTGTTAATCGTAGATCGGAACCACTTTCATGGTGGGCAAAATCGTATCGTCACCTCCATGTGGTGCCTGCTGGATAGCCGAAAGGTGAACTAACGACGAACGTTGGATCCATCGGATCCATAGGTTGTAGATACCTGAGTTATCTTCTCAGGAACTAGGAGCAGGAAGAAAGAGATGCGTTCTAAAGATCCAACCACCACAAAGATCTATATGTCATGCACAGGCCTCACAAGCCGGTCATGAAAGGAAAACTCGATTGTGATGAAAAGCGCAGAAAATGCCTCGGATGAAAGAACCAAAAATGTTGACGACCCCCCCCCCCCCCCCCGCAAACGAAAAACGGACAACGTGCGTACGCTAAACAGGCCGCGTAAAGCCGAGCAGCTAGCCGAGACCCTCGCCAGTCTCAACGCTGATATAACAGCCCTGCAGGAGATGCGATGGGATGGACCAGGCCTGAGAATTACGGAGGACTGTAATTTGTATTATGGGAAATGCCACCTTGATGGGAGATCGCGCTTGTTTGGGTGCGGATTCGCTGTCAGAGGAAGACTTAGGCAAAAGGTCTTGAGCTTTCGCGAAGTCAGTGAGAGAGTGACAACGATCCGCATTAAGGCCAAATTCCACCACATAAGCCTAATAAGCGCCCGTGCCCCTACAGAAGAGAAAGACGACGCTACCAAAGAATGTTTCTACGAGCTCCTCGCCAAAACATATGAGCAGTGTCCAAAACATAACATTAAAATTCTCTTGGGAGACTTCAATGCCAAAATGGGGAGAGAGGACATCTTTGGTATGACGATCGGAAAACACAGCCTGCACGACACCACCTCCGACAACGGACTCAGGCTCATCGATTTTGCAGCGGGAAAAAACATGGTGCTGAGCAGCACGCGATTCCCACGTCCCGACATCCACAAGGGCACATGGCGATCCCCAGATGGTCGAACCTGCAACCAAATCGACCATGTTGTGATTGATGGAAGACACTCCTCCAGCATTATGAATGTCCGTACATTCCGAGGAGCAAACATCGATTCGGACCACTACCGAGTCGGTGCAAAACTTAGGGTACGGATCTCCATGGAAGTTCCTAGGCGAACACCGACTACACCTAGGAAATTCAATGTTGGACGTCTTCAATCGGAAGAGACCGCCGCTGCCTATGCCGACCGCGTATCCCTTGAGCTTGTGAGAAATCCTTCGACTGATGACATGAACCCGGAAGACCAATGGCAGCTATGTCAACAAGCCATAAGAAGTGCTGCGTCAGAGGTATTGGGCTTCTCACATCCACCCCCCAGAAACCCTTGGTTCGACTCCGAATGTGCTCAGGCAAACAAAGCCAAAACGGAGGCATACAAGTCGTGGCTCCAGAGAAATACTAGAGCATCCAGAAACCTCTATGTTGAGCGAAGGAAAGATGAGAAACGTCTACTCAGGAGGAAGAAAAAAGAACACCAGCAACGCGAAGTCGAGGAGATGCAGAGATGTTTTTGCAGAAAAGAGGTACGAAACTTCTATAAAAAGGTGAAACAGTCTACATCCGGTTTCACAAGCCGCCCTGGGCCATGCAAAGATCAGGATGGAAATACCATGGTGGAAACGCAGGCGATGTTAGCCATCAGGAGAGACTACTTTAACCGGTTGCTAAATGGTGATGACAGCCAAGATCCCGCCCAAGATCAACTTGTTCCACTTAATCTAGATGACGACAACGAACTACACCCGTCCGACCAAAATGAAATCAAAGTAGCCATCACCAGACTAAAGATGAATAAAGCAGCTGGATGTGATGGCCTTCAAGCGGAGCTTTTTAAACACGCTGGAGATGACCTGGTCAGGAGCATACACCAACTCATCTGCAAAATATGGTCGGAGGAAAGTATGCCCGATGAGTGGAATCTCAGTACCATCTGCCCGATTCACAAAAAAGGAGACCGCCTAATCTGCGCCAACTATAGAGGCATAAGCCTTTTAAACATCGCCTATAAGATCCTGTCCAGCGTTTTATGTGAACGTCTCAAGCCGTTTGCTGACGACCTGATAGGTCCTTACCAATGCGGCTTCAGACCTGGAAAATCTAATACCGACCAAATATTTACATTACGCCAGATCCTGGAGAAAACCCAAGAATATAACATCGACACCTACCACCGGTTCGTCGATTTTAAAGCCGCCTACGACAGCGTTAATAGAGTTGAACTGTATCGTGCCATGTCTAACCTTAGAATCCCTGCTAAACTGATACGCCTTATCAGGATGACGTTGGAGAATGCTCGCTGTTCCGTCCAAGTTGGTACAGACTCTACTGAAACCTTCGAAACCACCAGAGGGCTAAGACAAGGTGACGCACTGTCATGCAGCTGTTTTAATATTGTGCTTGAAAATGTAATACGGAGCACCCATGCCAGTACATCAGGCACCATTTTCAATAAATCGACACAATTACTTGGGTTTGCTGACGACATTGACGTGATAGGAAGAACAAAGCGAGCAGTAACCGGTGCTTTCACTACTATGGAGTCAGCAGCAAGCAGAATGGGGCTGAAAATAAACGAGGACAAGACGAAGTATATGCTTTCATCAAGAAAAGTCCAATCCCACCACGGACTTGGTCAGAACGTAACCATTGATAAGTATAACTTCGAGGTAGTCAGTGAATTTGTCTACCTGGGCACTGCTGTAAACACAGGCAACAACATCAGCGCTGAAATCAATTGCAGACTAACTCTTGCTAATCGCTGTTTCTTTGGGCTGAGTAAGCAATTGAGGAGTAAAGCCCTATCGAGAAGAACCAAGGTGACACTGTATAAAACACTCATCATCCCGGTCCTGCTATATGGTGCGGAGGCATGGACCCTCTCCCAATCGGATGAAAATTCACTTGAAGTCTTCGAGAGAAAAGTTCTGCGTACGATCTATGGTCCTGTCTGCGTAAATCGCGAAAACAACGTTTGGAGAAGAAGATATAACAATGAACTGTACGAGCTGTACAGCGACATAAGCCTAGCCAGAAAAATTCGAATCCAAAGACTAAGATGGCTGGGCCATGTAGAGCGAATGGAATTCGACGCTCCAGCTCGTAAAGTCTTCAACGCCAAACCCGAGGGAGTCAGAAGCCAAGGTAGACCTCATCTTCGATGGAGTAACCAGGTAGAGGGAGACATCCGTCAACTTGGAGTACGAAATTGGAGACAGCAGGCTAGAGATCGAGCCGGCTGGAGGGGCATTCTCAGCAAGGCCTTGGAGTACCACGCTCCAGTAGCACCAACATAAGTAAGTAAGTAAGGAACCACTTTTATTGGCTAATCGCTCCCAACTTTGAAAAAGGGACCTCTTCTTGAAATTATATGCATGAGTTATGAGTACCAGTTTAGGTGGCCTATCATGTTCCATCGCGTTTGCTTTAACTATGTACTCGAAATGTAACCGAAAAGCGTCTAAAAAAAGAGGGGATGTGCCAGTTTCCAGATGCAACATATAATTCGGCGTGCAGCTAGGTAAGCGAAAAATTCGTTTCAAAAAGTATCGAAGAAACAGTTCTATTTCCTCAAAAGGGTGAAAACCCCAAACTTGGCATCCGTATAAGAGAAAAGATTTTGCCGTTGCACTTAATATTTTTTTTTGAGCAGTGAGTAATGTTTTTGTTACTAATACAACGATTCCACACTGAAGATATTGCACGTTTTGCTTCCGACAGTTATTATTATTATTATTTATTATCTTAATCTACGATTTATACATCAACAGATTATCATTTAAAGTAATACAAATGATTATAATATTAAGATTATGATAGAATTTGATTAAAGATTATTATTTAACAATAAAATATATTTAAATTGTTCTCTGGACATACAAATGTCAACATCTTCATAGAAAGTATTAAACAAACTAATACAGCGAGAAACAGGCTCACGCTGTCCATATAATGTTTCGTGACGAACATCAAATAAAAATTGCCTTGATCTTAAGGCCCTTGAGGGGGCATACAAGTAAATAATAGAAAGTAGACTTTCACTTCTTATGGAGTAACACAAAATGTCTCGAATAAACATCACACTTTGAACTTTCCTTCGCCTTTCAAGAGTTTCAATTCCCAACAGTAAGCATCTCTTTTTATAACTTAAAATCACATTTCCAGTCAACGAAAAATTTCTTAAAGCATACCGCAAAAAATTCTTTTGAACTCTTTCAATTCGGCTTATATTATTCAATGTACGAGGATACCAAACAATACAACAGTATTCAAGAATAGGACGAACTAATGAACAAAAAAGAGATTTGATGGTATATGGATCTTTGAAATCCACAGAATTTCTTTTGACAAAACCTAAAATACAGTTCGCCCTAGATACTACATAATCAATATGTAAATAAAACGATAGTTTTTTATCAAATACAACCCCAAGATCCTTTATATCATCAACTCTAGTTAAATTGTTTCCAACTAATGTATAGTTCATCAAAATTGGATGCAAAATTCGACCATATGTCATAACAGCACATTTCCCATAGTAATTTCCAGATCATTAGATCTACACCATTCTTGAAACATATTTAGATCATTCTGAAAAGCCAAACAGTCATTAAGATTCGAAATAATTTTAAAAAGCTTAATGTCGTCTGCAAAAATTAGAAGTCGACAGTTAATCATTATCCCGGCTAAGTCATTAATATACAAAGAGAACATGGGGGGGCCTAAGTGACTGCCTTCAGGAACTCCCGACAAAACTAAAATATAATTTGATCTATAATTGCCAATAGTTACCACCTGTTTACGTCCAACCAAATAAGATGTAAACCATTTAAGGATATTACCATCAAATCCGTATGCTTTAAGTTTTGCCAATAAAATATTTAAATTGGTTCTGCTAAAAGCTTTTACAAAATCTGTGTACACAGTATCAACTTGATTACCTTTTTCCATAGCCGAGGAGCAAAAATTAGTAAACTCAACCAAATTTGTACAAGCAGATCTTCCTTTATAAAAACCATGCTGAACATGAGAAATAGAATTTTCAATAATATTAAAAAACTTTGTTTGAACAATTTTATCAAGCAATTTAGCTATGATAGGCATTTGGCTTACCGGTCTATAATTTATGACATGATCTTTACGACCCGACTTGAATATAGGGGTAATGCATGAAATTTTCCATTCCTCCAGAAACTCCCCGGAAGACAAAGATTTATTAAAAATTATTTGAAGTGGCAAACTCAACGCCCCAATACATGACTTCAGCACATTAGAACAAATACCGTGGAAGTCAGGAGAAAAAGAGGATTTAAGTTCATTAACAGAAGATATCACCTCCTTGACTTCACAGAACATATTGCAACAATCAGTTATTGGGTTAACGCCAATATTGTGTCCTGTCTGCATATTTGAAGAACTATAAATGCTTTGAAAATGTTCAGCAAACATTTCAACAATTTCAAAGGACTTAGATGATGAAACCCCATTATACTGCATAGTAACTGGAAATCCCACACTCTTTCGTTTGGTATTTATGAAATTCCAAAATCTTTTAGGGTCATGCTTTAAGTTAAGTTCAATAGATTGAGCATAAGTACTACACAAGAATTTCGATAAAAAAATAAATTCCTTTCTAAGGCGGCAAAAAAGTTCATAGTCATAATAAGAATTAGATGATTTAAATTTTTTATGCGCATAATTCTTTGCATTCTTCAGTTTTTTTAATCTAGAGTTATACCATGGAGGATGATTGTCTACTCTCTTATTGACTTTAGGGATACATGTATTTAAACCTTTATTAAAAAGATCTAGAAAGATGTTGAAACTATCAGATAAAGAATATCCATTTAATTTAAGTTCCCAATCCAGAGATTAAAAAAATCTATTTAATACAGACAAGTTATTAGAATTAAATTTAAACATGCGATTATTCACATCATTAAAATTATTAAAATTATCAAAATTAATACTTTCAATTATGATTTCAATTGATTTATGATGAACTGAGTTTGACAACAAAGGAACGCACTCAAAAAGTACTGATTTGAAATTTTCATTAATAAAAACAAGATCAAGTAACCTATTTAAGGAGTTATGAATCCAATTGACTTGAATAAGACCAAAAGAAAAAAGACTATCAATTAAAATAACTTCAATTTCTGACTTCACACGAGCTGGCATCATCTTGTCATCATTTGGTACTTGTTCCCACAAAATGTCACCCAGGTTAAAATCTCCAAGGACGCAAACATTAACATCATTAAATTCCGACGAAGACAAAATAGACTCGATGTTTGACATATGTTTAGTATATATAGCTGCAGATGAATTCGGCGGAATATAGCTTAAGAAGATAAGAAGGTCTTTAGATCCCGACGTTTGTACACGGACACAAAGTTGTTCAATGTTAGAAATGTTTTCTTCGAAACAAA
This sequence comes from Platycheirus albimanus, assembly GCA_916050605.2. NCBI lineage: Eukaryota > Metazoa > Arthropoda > Insecta > Diptera > Syrphidae > Platycheirus > Platycheirus albimanus. The sequence continues at coordinate 324,599,272 of OU696696.1, read as the reverse complement.
TATTAAACTCGATAGCACATGAATTAATTGGACGTCGAACAGCAAGAAGCAATCCACCTCCACGAGCTTTAGAGATATCAAATCGATCGAGACGAAAAACAGTAAATATGTTCTCATTAAAAAGCTCTTGTGTATTGATAAATCCATGTAGCCATGTTTCTACAAAAACAAAAACGTCATAGTTGTTGTTCGAATCGATGTTAAATGACAGATCCCATTGTATTTATATTTTATAGTAATTTCATGGAACATTTTATTTTAGTTCTGAACGTCGTCAATGGCGGCACTAGTTGTCTTGTCTACTTTACATCGAATTTCTTCTATTGTTGTTTTTGCTTTCCATGGCAGTTTAGACAAAAACCACTAAAATTACTGCACAATCAAAGCTTGTGAACGTCGTCCATAGATGCCGCACACAACGTTCCGCTTCTTGGGAATACTATAAAATATAAATACAATGCAGATCCCTCAGTTTCGAAGAAAAACCACCCATATTTTGGAAATAGATGCACAGGTTATTAGATTTGTTGTTGTTGACGTCATTAAAGTTGCGTGTAGTTGTTATTAAGTCAACATTTCGCTCGAAGCGACACGAGAGTTTTTTACATGATGTTGAAACTCTCTTACATGCACCATCTTAGGCCAATTACTTGCAATCAAAGCTCTTTTTAAAAACTCTTCAGGAACTCCCACTTTAAATGTAACGTAATTAAGAGTTTGTGGATCCGTGTCTTTTTTTATAAGCATAAAACATTTCACATCAGAAGGCTTAATTTGAATTGTATTTGCAACATAATTGGATATATTATCACATGACGTGGAGTTGGAAAACTTTGACACATGCAACCACTTAAAATGAGATATTACTCCAATATCATTTGGCGGCACGTCATCACCCACGATAAGCATTTTTTGATTTTGTTTTTGTTTATTGTTTTTGGCAACAAAGCTCCACTCATTATTTATGTGATCTTGAATGACATTTTCACCAGAGCTTACACCACTGACTCCAACTTCGTTGATATATGTATCAAAATCAGATGATTTTTTATTCTGATCAAGGGCTTTATCAGGAATATTTTTAATTAACTCATTATGTAGACTTTTATCGTTGCAGCCACTTTCAATCACTTTAAGAGAAGGGGCAATAGATTTATTTTGCATGTCAGATAAATGGTCTAATTGAGTTTTGAGAGAGTCTACAACAGTAATAAGCGCGCCAATTTTATCAAACAACTGACGGAGTGAAAATTTAGAGCACTCAGAACAATGAAAATAGACTTTAGAATTTAATTGTTTTAATTCTTTAAATGTTTCATCGGAAATATCAGCACACAATTTATGATAAGCATTCCCGCACATAAAATTGCACTTAACGCCTTCATCCAGTAATGGGTTTGAACACCCAAAACATTTTTTTGATTTTAAATTAGACATTCCGAAAAACACAACCGCACTCGATCAGCTATCAACTAATACTTTTGCATTAAGATGTTTTTTCATATTGACGTTTGAGGTTATCAGAACTCCTAGATATTTGTATTCTCTTACTATTTCAATATGTTCACCATGCATACTCCACTTTTTGTTCCGGGAATACCTTCCGCCTCCACTTCTAAATATCATTATCTTTGATTTGTCAAGATTAACGCTTAGGTTCAATAGTTTGCAGTACTCAGCTAGTCTGTTTATCATCAACTGCATTCCGTTGATTGTTTCAGAGAAGAAGACGATGTCATCTGCATACATGAGAGCAGGGATCGTTACTTGGTTCAATTCAATTCCTCCCTTCACAAAATCTGTTGTCATTAACGAACAGGGTAACAAAAAAGTGCGCTCCGTATACAGCCTTGTTTTACTCCCATGGATGTTTCAAATTCATCAGAAAAAAATTCGCCATCCCAGGCGTATGCTAAATTGTTGTCATACATTGCTCTCAAAATGTTGATGACTTTATAAGACATACCTATTAAGTGGAGCTTATAAAATAGTGCCTCACGGGGTATGGAGTCGAAAACCGCTCTGAAATCCACAAAGAATGCGTACAACTTCTTCTGTTTTCTTTTGAACAATGTGTTTTACACGCAAGAAAAAAGTGATTGTCTATAATTATGCGATTGATTTGTCACCTCTTAGTAACCTGTCTTGCTTTACTGACCTTGGGATAGTGTTGGACTCAAAATTAACTTTTATTGACCATTTTGACTACATTATTAAAAAAGCTAACATGACTCTCGGTTTTATTAAAAGATTTGCTCGAGAATTTCGTGATCCCTATGTTCTAAAAACTCTTTATGTCTCATTCGTAAGATCCATCTTAGAGTATGGTTGTGTTGTATGGGCGCCATATTATGCGGTTCATATAAATAGATTGGAGTCCGTTCAAAGAAGATTTATGAGATTTTGTTTAAGATTTCTACCATGGTCGAATAGAATTATCTCGCCACCTTACGCTCAACGTATTCAACTAATAAATCTTCCATCTCTAACGAGTCACAGAGCGTATCTACAATTTTGTTTTATTGTTGGGATAATCAATGGATCCATTTCAACTCCATTGATACTTTGTAGATTAAATTTCATAGCTAGTCAGTATAATTTGAGAAGGCAGTTGCCAATTGCCAACATTTATAGTAGATCAAACTACGGTGCTAATAGTCCTTTAAATCTCTTAATTAATATTTACAATAAAAATTCAAATTTAATTAATTCCAGCAATGACAATGTAAAATCACTAAACTTAAGAACAATATTTTTTATTCAAAATTATCCATAATGTACATTAGATATGTTTTTATTTTTTTTTTTTTGTTATAATTAAAAAAAATGTATGTACCGTTAGTATTTAACGAAATGAAACAAATGAAGATTTCAGCAATGTTAATGAGCGTAAAAATTTGATCGATAGTGGAATACCCCTTTCTAAATCCAGCTTGGAGTTCTCGAAGAATTTTCTTGTCAGAGACCCACTGAATAAGCCTTTTGAACAACACAGTTCCAAACAGCTTAGCTGATGTGTTTTAGAAGGATATGCCCCTGTAATTCCTTGGGTCCTCAAAGCCGCCTTTTTGGTGCAATGGGAAAATAATTGATTTTTTGAAACTATCAGGTACATCTGCTGACTCGTAAATTTTGTTGAATTCCGCCGTTAGAGCTACAAAAAATTCATTGGTGCAGTTTTTATAAAATTCAAAAGTAATCCGATCGTCACCTGGTGCCTTTCGAATTTTTGAGTCCTTGATGACTTGAATCACCTCAGTCAGAGAGAACGGTGCGTCCAAAAAAACATCGCTAACTAGCGGGGCCGCATAAAGGAAAGCTGTGGAAATTTGAATGGGGTTAAGGAATCTGCTGAAGTTTCTGGTGCTTGCAATTTGGATCCAACCGTACTAGCTTTCCCGTTGACATATCTTACAGCTTTCCAAAACTCTGCTAAGGATCTTGAGCTGTTGATAACTTCAATGGTCCGTTCTTCATAAGAGAGTTTTTTCTTCTGACAAATGCGTTTGAATTCCTTAATTGCTTCGCCATAGATGTCTTTGACCACATTTGTGTTGTGCTTTCGCAGAAGACCAAGAGCAGCAAAAGACCTCTCTCTAGCTTTCAGACATTCAGAATCAAACCAAATTTGTTTACTTTGGGAGCTTCTTCTTCTTCTTGACTCATTTGGTACAGCTTGCTTTATTATTTCCGTTAGAAATTGTATTCATGCTGTCTTTCCATATTAGTTTTGGCAAAAGGTTAGGTGATTCTACATTTTCTTCAACAAGATTTGTACCTGATACCTGCACTTTGCACATGATTTGAAGGGACATGTGATCTGAAAATGGCATTATTGCTACCCCAGAAATAAGACAATAATCTATTACCGAGCAGGGTGTCCCTCGAATAAATGTGTATTGACCTCTCGCGTCACCTTCACAGCTTCCGTTTAAAATTCGGCAATCGAACGCGTCTGCTAGATCAAGAAACTTATTACCATTACCATCGCAGACGGGATCCTTGGAGCAACGTGTTGCGTTTAATAATGGAGTTAGTTATTGAGCCGCTTGCTAGGTTGTTTTGTGAGAGTCCAATTCTCCGTTAAAATCTCCATCCAACATAATTTCAGAGGAATCGAGCTTAAACAAGGCATCTATTGTTTAACTTATGTAATTTTGTTTCCAATTGTTACCGTTAATGTAAGTAGGGATTATGTAAAGGTGTTTGTCGTTAATTCTGATATTTTATATGTGTTTATCTTCAATAATTTCTAATTTTACATCTACACATTTCAGTGACTTGCGGTAACCAAACAGTTCATAGCCACTTCCTCTTCCGTATGTGTGTTGCTTAACTGCGTGTAACCATTTTAGTTCATAGTTAGGGAATACACTAATAAACCTACTTTCTTCTCCTTGCAGAATATGTGATGTGTAAAACTAAGTATTTTAAAATCTAATGATATATTTATTTCTCTCTGGTAGACAGGAACTATTCATGTAGTTTTCGATGTCGCATGTGAACTCTCCCTTAGGTTTTTCCCTGAATTGTGTTGTTGTTTTAGGTTGTTTTAGGTTCGCGGTGATTTGGAGCGCAGCTAACTTCAGATTCCATTGAGGTTGACATTTCACTTGACACTTTATGCTCATTGTTTACATTTTCCGAGTTTTCAAGTTCATTCATAAAAAATTTGAGATTTGAATGACTTTCTTCGATGATAGCGGCCAAAGTTTCAATGCCTAACTCTTCCCCGCACATCAGCCCTATTGATAGGTCCCAGGAGAATATTTGTCCGTTTTAAAGCTGGTTTTTATCTGGGGCTTCTTTTCTCGAACAAATTTCATCACCTGCACAATGTTGCGAGTATCGTTGTTGTGGTTAACGGAATGCGGTAACATACATATGGTATCCAAGAATTTTATTCTTGGATGCAAGAGGTGTTAGGTAGACCTCGCCCCTCACCATGGAGTGAGGCAACTCAACATGTTCTATAAAATTGGTAGAAGATATCTACCTTAGGGTAGATATTAGGGCTCTGGTATAAGCCCAATTTGACTCTGTATGCGAGTAGGCTCGCCGTGGAATTTAAGGTTGCTAGGTGTCCACGTAAAGCTTGAATTTGTATTTGAACTTTGCGTCAACAGTTGAAATTTGCTGTTCGATGCTTCAGCAGCAACGAACATGCTTTCAAATTCAGAAAACTTACCTTCGAGAAGGTTTTTCTGGTCTTCCAGATTCTGCTCTTAGTGTTCAAAACGTTCTTGAAGTTAATTTTTTGCTCTTCTAGAAGTTTCTTTTGTTCGTTTCTTTGCTCTTCTAGAAGATTCTTTTGTTCTTAAAACCTTTGAGAAGAAAGGCCATCATATTAGATAAATACAATACATGGAGCTAGTACTTACTTGCTTTTGTTCGTCTTGTATTTCAACATCCAGGAGAAATGTGCCTGGATTTTTTTTTTTGCTGTGTCGTATTTTCCTGCAGTCTAATAATATGAGATCATTTTTGATTCCATCAGTAGGAAGACCCCGTTTCTTTAACACTGCTTTGAGTTAAATTGAGTTAAAGCATTTGCAAGTTTACTCATAGTAACTTTATCACTTTTCACTTCTTTTTATTATAACGAATTATGCACTTAAGTTTTTTTTCACTTCTGACACTACTGTAGTATTTTTGTCTTAGGTTCGAAAAATAAGGTATTTTTTCTTTAATTTAATTTAATTAAAACTCTCTTATTTCTTTATTTATCTTAGCACCAATAATTATTCACCATTTAACTGAAACTACGGTTAAAATCAAACTGACCTGTTTGGGTTTCAGATGCTGCTATTTATACTTAGGTTAAAGTCTCGAATGTTCCAATTGTCGAACCCTTTAGAACTTTCAAGTTGCTTTCGAGCTTTCAGAGCTTTCAAATTTGCTCAAAACTGAAGTACATTTTTGACCATAATTAATGTAGTATACTTTTAGGCGAGTTGTGAACAAAGGCAAAACCATTCATAAGCAGTATGTTTTTTGCGTTGGTTTTGCCAACTTTAAGAAGAAGACCTTTATCGATTTCTCGAAGATTTCGATGAAGTGGAAGAAAATTATGATGTTTTTCTCGCATCAGTGGAGGAAACCCTTAGGAAAAAAGGAACTGCATAAAAAGCTACTTCGAAGACTTTGTTTCTTCCTTTAAAAAAATAAAGTTTTGTTACTTATTTTAGACCTAAAGGGTCATTGTTTGAGGATTTCTCTGAAAAATATTAGTTCCCTGACATCTTCCAAAAACTAAGCCATAAAAAAAGATAAGCGAAATGCTTGCAATATTTCTGTGTTTGGCGTTGATTGGCTCAGTATCCCGTTCAACAAGACTCATGTTCTCATTACTGAGTGGACTTAGCATTCCACATCCACTCATCTTAGCTTTACAGCACGAAATATTAATAACATATAAAATAAAGCTTAAACATGCATGCTCCAACTTGCGTCGGTAACATCTTTCGCGAAACCCATTTTATTTTTGAGTGAAATAGCTTACATTTACCAAATACATTATTGCGAATTCATTCCGTTTGACAAGCATATACATACATAGTATATATTTCGAATTACAAATGAACGATGACCAAGTAGAATGAAATGTATGTATTGAATTGTGAATTGGATCGCGAACGTGCTTAGGTGGGACATGACAATTTTGCAACAACAAGTACAACTGTTGTACACTGTCGAATGAACAGCAATAGAATACGTATGATCATTGATATTAGCAGCAATATGTGCTCAAAGTGGAATTGCGTTAGATCTCGCATCTATACCGGAAGTGTTGCAACATTGTTGAGAGGTGGAAGAACGGCCAATTCAGCACTGGAGCTTCCGTTAAACCTGCACATAATTGAAAATGACTAACGTGTTGAAAAGTTGTAAATTGATCATATGATGGGATGAGTGCACGTTATTGCCTCGCAATAATCTTCGCTATAGTGGCGTGAAAATACTGTTAGGGGTGACTACCCACAAAACACTTCCCGTGATTTCAAAATCAACTAGTCATAATATTTGTGAAGATACGATACCATTCCATTAAGTTTAAATATGCGAATGTTCCTTTAATAGCATATAACCGCAGAAGTTTTCTCCAAAGAACTGTTAAGAATCCGAAAAGGGTTAATCCGGTAAATACTTCCAGTGGTATAATATCGATTCCACCTGCCATTTGACAATTAACGAAAGATGGATTTATCACTAATGTATAATCGAACATAGGTCAAAATTATCGTTACTACGCCTAACTGGTTCCTTTTTAAGCAGCAAAAATATTGATGTCAATGATTTGAATTGGACAATTGAAAATCAAAGTCCGGGAGATCTAAAACGAAGACGAAGTGGTCAATTCTTTAGTGGAATTCATAAACTCTTTGGAATTGACTGGCATGGCGCGGCCGCCTCATCATTTTCCCCTTAAAGTTGGTGTCATCATTATGCTAGCAAATCTTCATGCCACCAAACTATGCAATGGAACCCGACGGATTTTAACGAAGCTAATGAATAATGTGATAGTGGCAAAATTTTTGAAAGAGCCGTTAAAGGGAGTGCCTGATTCCGCGAATTACCTTGACTTCAATTGATTTGCAGTTCCAGTTCAAATTCTGGCAGCTCCAAGTGAAACTTGCATTTGCGGTGACCATAAACAAGTCACAAAGGCAGTCGCTGTATGTGTGCGGCATAAATCTTGAAATGTCATGCTTTTCATATGACCAGCTAAATATTTAACGGGGCGAAGTCCGTCGGGTCAGCTGGTGCTCATATAAATATCAAAACAAAAGACAAACAAATGTTTTTGCGCTTGCAAAAACAAAATAACAAAACTAAATTTAAATATAATCAAAGCGTTTTAAGGATAAATTGCATTTGAGCCAGGACCTGAATGCTATTGAATATGTTTGGGACATCTTTATAAGAAGGATTATAAGTTGATCGTCCATACCAAAGGCACTCAGTGCACTGAAATCTGAATTTGCTAGAGGAGTGGGATAATTTGGACGACACTGTGGTACGGAGCCTAATCCAAGGTATTTCAAGTCGAATTCAAGGTTTGATTGATGTTCGCGGAGACAATATCCACTATTAAAGGAACGAGAACTCGTTGGATTTTTTTTTTTTTTTTAAGTGTTAAATGTTAATTTAGGTGTGTAGTTTTTTACATTTTCCCTAATTTGTGTTTTGGTAGAAGAATTGTAATATCTTAAAATATTGAATAACCTTAAAATGCATTATTGTTTCAAAAACAAAAAGACAAAACTAAAAAAGTATGCTCAAAGCGTTTTAAAGATAAATTGCAAGACAAGGCCGCACCAACTTGTTCTCATACTGCATAATTGCTATGATCTTTGAATTCTTAGAAATGTAAAGAAAATATAGATAGATAAATGTATGACAAATCATTAAACTTTTTTTTTTGAAAAAAACTTAATTAGCTACAACATTTTCTAAGTCACTAGAGTTACAAAAAAAAGTGGCGCACTCATATTTTTTAACTTCTTTTTATCACTAGGGCAACATGCCGCAGTTTTTTCATTTTATTTGTTTCTTCGGTATTTTGCAGATTAATTTGTATGCCTGTTTTCTTTTCTATCCTTCGTTTACACTTTACGTACTTGTCGTAAAGTGTAAGTCACAGGTGTAGTGACTTTAGTTGAGAATGGGCTGAGTGTGCTGTATGCAGCTCTCTTGATCAGAAAATAGAGCCAACCGTCAGGAAAGCCATCTAAAGGTTCATAGAAACAAACTCCTTCACTCAGCGTTAAGATTCAGGTCGGACGAGAGCAACTCCTGCGAGAGATGAACGATATTTGCTTTCGAAATGGGCATCAAACAGTGGTGGAATAGTCTCACATGTTCAGAACGGTAAAGGAGAAAATTGTGAATGCTCAAACTGTTAGGCGACTATTAGTGGAAGGTGGGCTGAGAGCAAGAAGACCCGCTCGAGTACCGCAGCTCACGGTTGAGCACAAGCAATGCCGATTACATTTTACACCCATTCACCAAGTTTGGACCGAGGCTGACTGGAGCACTGATGAGTCCAGATTTTTTCTGGAGACCTCCAGATGGAAGTTATAACAGAGTCTGGAGACGACCAGGTGAGTGATACTCTTCCGCGCAATTGCCCAAAGGGAAAACTTCTTGGGAGGTTCGGTCATGGTTTGGGCTGGAATTTTCCTGAGTGTGCATCGTGGAAGGATCGGTAAAGTTTAGCTACTATGTCAACAACATACTCGAAGAAAAAGGCGCTCCAATCAAGAAACGATATTTCCAATCTTTTTGAATAAATATTTTGAATTTTTTTGTTTGAGTGTAGTACTACATCTTTACAACTTTTCTTACCTATGGAATTATACAAAATATTTGATCAAACAATATTACACAATTCCAACAAGTTGAAAAGAGCTCTGAGAAAAACTATTAATTAAAAAGTAATTAAATTCACCATTATTTAAATTTAACACCGATAAATAAAGTGGGTAAATTGTTACAGAGTTTATAGTCTTAACAAAAAGTGCAAAAAAGAAAGAAACAAAAATCATACACATTTACCTAAATCTTGCTGCTGTTTAACTTTAGAAGAAGTAGCAAAGCTCACCTAAGACAAGTTAAAAAAAACTAGCATCACAGGAAAGATTCAAGGAAATTAAAAGGTATCAATTAAAAAATCCTGCATGCCATGATCAAGATTTGTTAAAATGAAGAAAATCGTAAAAATTAATCTAAATTGGACTTTGACCCCCTAAGTGGAATTACTATAAACAAAACAACCAAGTCAAGTCAGTTTGGAAAGGAAACGAATCGTATCGACTGAGAAAAAGAATCCAATCCCACTATTCTGTTCCTAGATTAATTAGGGTTATTGGAGCATATATCCAAAGCTGTTTTTTTCTTTTTTTTTGTAAGCAGTGGAAAATAAAAAGAAGAAAAAAAAATATATATATACACCAAATACCTCGCTCGCATTCGCAGCACAGCATCCAACAATACCCATCCTCTCCACCAGCGCCACACATAACTGTTGCTTTCTATGCAATGCAAGCCTCTTGTGAGGCTTATCGCAAGAGCTTTTGCATTGGATGGTGAGCAGCATTTGATGTATATTTCTTTCGTGTTTTTTATTTGTCTATATTAATTCCCGTTTGCAAATTTTTTTATGGGCATAACACCTAGGACAGTTTGTTAATAATTGGAATTAATATGGGCCTATACTGCACGGCTGAAATTAGTTTCGTCAAAGTTGAATTTTTTGTGTTTAGTTTTTCAGAATGGTAAGTGATTTTTGTGTTGTATATTCAAATATTCGTGGGCTAAGGAAGAATTTCTTTTCTGTGTACGCCCATACTGTGCAATACAGGCCAGCTGTTTTGGCATTAAGTGAAACCCAGGTTGGACAGAATACTGATTTATCAGAATTTTGTTTGTTTGGATATAACTTAGTGCCATTACTTTTTTCCCACCATGGTCTTGTCGTTTATGTTAGGAATGGTATTGCTTGCCAGAGCCTTCCCCAATATGGGCATTGTTCTAATACGAACTTTAATTTCCTGTGGCTCAAATTCACTGTCCGCAAGCATATCATTCATTACTGTTTTCTTTACAGGAGTCCGAATCTTGACAGCATGTCCACTTGTGATGAGTTAGATGTTTTGTCAGATTCAAATTCCCGAATTGTTTCCCATTGTCCTCACACTGAAGTCGTGATTACGGGCGACTTCAATGTACACAATTCAAGTTGGCTCCGCTATTCTGGCCAGACAACACTCGAAGGAAGGTATACCGAGATCTTTGCTGAGTATAACCATCTTACCCAGCTTGTCGATGAGCCCACTCGTATACCGGATGTTGATGGGCATTCCGCCCATACTCTTGACTTGTTCCTTACTTCCCACCCTGATAAATATACTATTAAAGTAACTTCTCCATTTGGCACCTCGGACCATTGTGTCATTTCAGCTAATTTCTCGATCTCCAACCATCCAGTTAAAGAAAAAATTCCTACTAGGACCGTTTGGCAATACATGAAAGCCCACTGGGACGGTCTCAATAATTTCTTTCGCAACTTTAACTGGTCATTATGCTTCCTCGATAATGACATTGATGCCAGTGCTGAAATGATTACAGAAGTGATTTTTCTTGGAATGAGAACTTTTGTCCCTCACAGAACAAAATGTATCAGACCAAAAGAAAAGTCTTGGTTTACCGAAGAGTGTAAAGAAGCTATCAGGTTGAAAGAAGTAAGCTTCCGATCCTATAAAGCCAACCCAACTGAGGAAAATCGGAAGAAACACAAACAAGTTAGGAACTCGTGCAACTCCGTTATCCATAAAACGAAATTTTTGCATGACCAGAAGTTACGGCAAAAAATTCTGCAATGTCCCAAAGGCAGTAAGAACTTCTGGTCATTTGTAAAAAACGTCAAGAACTCAACGTCATCATCAGTTCCAACGCTTATCGTCGACGATAAACCTATTGTAAGCTCTCCAGAGAAGGCGAATATGCTCGCAGCTCATTTTGCTGCAAGTTCTACGTTGCCTGCAAGCAACAATGCCCCTCCTGTACTTGAGAACGTTAATTCTTCTATGGGTCAGATATTTTTCCGCACTCGTACAGTAGCAAGAGTACTTCAAGATCTTGATATACACAAATCCGCTGGCCCGGATGGTATACCCCCTATTCTTCTGAAGAAGTGTTCTTCATCGCTGGCAAAACCACTGCGTAAGCTTTTTCGTCGCTCCTATCGTTCAGGAATCTTTCCTAGTAGATGGAAAACAGCATTTGTCCAGCCCGTCCCAAAAAAAGGTGACTCCACCTCCCCAATTGCACTTACCGACCAATTGCACTTACGTCCCTTCTTTCAAAGGTCATGGAAACGCTGATAAATCGTCAGCTCAAGAAATATCTCGAAGATCGGGAGCTTTTAAATGACCGGCAATACGGCTTCCGCAGCAATCGTTCCCCTGGTGATCTGATGGCATATCTCACCGAACAGTGGAACAAATCTGTGCATCGCTTTGGCGAAAGCAAGATTATTGCGCTTGATATTTCAAAGGCTGGGTGCTGTATGAATAGGGTAGACCCTGATTGGTATCAACATGGCGATGCCCAGCGTTGCAACTGTCTCATACGCATCAATTGTGCTTATTTTACCTCCAAGTGGTAGCCATCGGGTACTGGTCTTGTCCACCCGGACTTGACTTGCTGAACTTATAAGCGCGAGTGTTGATCACAGAAAAATAGCAACACTATAATTGCCCTGCCATAAAGCTCCTCTGTTTCTCTTGTTGGGTAGCAGTTTATTCTGTACGAACCCCTCAGAAAGCAAGCGAGCGGCGGATGAGCTTCCAATTAAGTGAACCAACGGCGACGCTTACAGACAATATGGTAGGCACCCCATTGAGCTACTTCGACATATTCGGAGCTCAGGTCTTTGGGTCCTTTCACTACTATTAGTCAGGGTAGTGAAGTAGAGAAGGTGGCGGATGAGCCCATATAGGACCAACGGTAGCTCTCACATCCCCGTAGTGGGTTACTGACTCTGGATTTCTCCAGCTCCTTTTGTCCAAGGAGAGCAGCATATGGCCTGGTCCCCCAGGTTGGGGGTTGTGCGTCGGGGTAACTTCCCTACCACGTAAAAAACCTCTTGTTCCGAAACAACCAACTGCCTCGGATATGGATGACCCTACTGATGACGACCCTAGCAAACGAAACAAGGACAACGAATTTCGGTTCTGCACGTGGAATGTCCGGACCCTTAACAGACCACGTGCAGCCGAACAATTAGTGGAAGCTCTAGATGGTGTCAAAGCCGACATCACAGCCATCCAAGAAGTGCGATGGGATGGTGAAGGCACAAGGAGGATGAAAAACTGTGACATCTACTACGGCAAGTGCTACAGGACAAGAAACCAGCGGCTATTTGGATGCGGATTTGTGATAAGAGGAAGGCTTAGGCAAGAAGTCTTGGGGTTTCGTGGCATAAGCGAACGCATTGTCACAATCCGCATTAAATCCAAATTCAGCAACATCTCGCTGATCTGCGTCCACGCCCCCACGGAGGAAAAAGATGACACGACCAAAGAAGAATTCTACGATCTTCTCGAGAAGACGTATGATGAATGCCCGAAGTACGACACTAAGTTTATTCTTGGTGACTTCAACGCCAAAATCGGAAAGGAGGGTAACTTTGGCTCGACGGTCGGAAAGCATAGCCTGCACGACAACACTTCCGGTAACGGACACAGGCTAATCGACTTTGCTGCGGGGCGAAGTGTCATCTTAGCTAGCACATACTTCCCACACCTCAATATACACAAGGGGACCTGGCGGTCTCCTGATCAAAATACCGTCAACCAAATTGATCACATTGCGATTGATAGCAGACATGCCTCCAATGTCATGGATGTCCGCACTTTCCGAGGGGCCAACATAGACTCGGACCACTACCTTGTTGTAGCTAAAGTGCGAATGCGGATCTCCACCAGACCGCAGAACCGAACATCCACTGTGAGAAAGTTTGATGTTGCTAAGTTACAATCGCAAGAGACCGCCACAACCTTTGCCAATCATGTCTCCTCTTATCTCTTGACAAGCCCGGCGCCTGCGCCAAACCCAGAGGCCCAGTGGCAACATTGCAAAATGGCCATCAAAACCGCTGCCACGGATGTTTTGGGTTTCATTAGGCGACCACAACGAAACACCTGGTTTGATGATGAGTGCAGGCTCGCACACTTGGCCAAAGACGAAGCCTATCATGCAGTTCTGAATGCCAGAACTAGAGCTGCCAAGAGCGCTTTCCGTGCGGTGTACCAGCAAAAGAGGAAAGAGGAACATCGGCTTTTCAGAAGAAAAAAAGAGAACTGGAAAAACGAATGGTTGAATCTATTGAGGGGTGCTACGGCAGAAGCAATGTTCGAAAGTTCTACCAAAGGGTAAAGCATTCGTCCAAGGGTTACAAAGCCCGAGCGGAAGCATGTAGAGACGAGGGTGGGAATGTCGTTGTAGATACACAGTCGGTGCTGAGAATTTGGAAAGAACACTTCTGCAGACTGTTAAACGGCGAAGACAACCAACTAATGGCTGTCAGGCAGAATGATCCATTCGATTTGGATGATGATGAACAAAATTTCCGTCCTCCCGACCAAGAAGAAGTTCGGATAGCAATATCTAAACTAAAGTCCAACAAGACTGCTGGAGCTGATGGCCTTACGGCTGAACTTTTCAAAGCAGCGGGAGATGACTTGGTGAGGAGCATACACCAACTCATCTGTACAATCTGGTCGGATGAAAGTATGCCTGACGAATGGAACCTCAGCATTGTGTGCCCTATCCACAAGAAAGGAGATACTCTAAGCTGCGCCAACTACAGAGGTATAAGTCTCCTAAATGTCGCCTATAAAATCTTGTCGGCCATTCTGTGTGAACGTCTGAACCCTTTCGCACGTAAACTGATTGGCCCCTATCAGTGTGGTTTCAGACCCGGTAAGTCAACCGTCGACCAAATTTTCACACTTCGGCAGATTTTGGAAAAGACCCAAGAATTCCAGATCGATACTCACCACCTCTTTATCGATTTTAAAGTCGCCTATGACAGCGTAAACAGGAACGAGCTATACAGAGCCATGTCGCTTCTTGGCATCCCTGCCAAACTCGTTCGATTGTGCAGGATGACTATGGAGAACTCTCGCTGCTCCGTCAAGGTTGGTAAGAACACCACCGACTCATTTAATGTCGAGAAAGGCTTACGACAGGGTGACGCGCTGTCATGTAACCTCTTCAACATCATTCTTGAGGCAATCGTACGCAACTCGCATGTCAACACCAGCGGTACGATTTTTTTTAGATCCGTTCAATTACTTGGCTATGCTGATGATATTGACATTATTGGAAGAACGAAGCGCGCTGTCAGTGGAGCATTCGCAAGTATTGAAGTGGAAGCGGCTCGAATGGGTCTGGCTGTAAATGAAGATAAAACAAGGTATATGCTGTCCTCGGGTGAAGTAGATCATCACCGTAGGCTCGGACAAAACGTCACAATGGACAGATATAACTTTGAGGTTGTCAAGGACTTTGTCTATTTGGGTTCCACTATAACCTCTCAGAACAACATCAGTGAAGAGATCAGTCGAAGAATCACTCTTGCCAATCGCTGTTTCTTCGGGCTAAGAAGGCATCTTAGTAGTAAAGCCCTCTCTCAAAGGACCAAGGAGACACTATACAAGACCCTTATCATCCCAGTTCTGCTGTATGGGGCAGAAGCGTGGACACTGACACAATCGGATGAATACAGGCTGGGGTGCTTTGAGAGAAAGATTCTTCGGGTGATATTCGGGCCTGTATGTATCAATGGAGTATGGAGGAGAAGATTCAATGACGAACTGTACGGGCTATACAGCGACATTGACTTGGTTAAGAAGCTGAAAATTCAGCGGCTTAGATGGCTGGGTCATGTGGAGCGTATGGACGAAAACGCTCCTGCCCGACGAGTCTTCAATTCCAACCCGGAGGGCGGACGCAGTTCTGGAAGACCCCATCTAAGGTGGCGCGATCAAGCGGTAAACGACCTCAACCAACTTGGTGTGCGCAACTGGAGGCCACTGGCTAGGGACCGGCCTAGCTGGCGAAGATTGTTGGTTGAGGCCGTGGTCCACAATAGACTGTCTGCGCCACCTTAAGTAAGTAAGTATTTCAAAGGCATTTGATAGAGTTTGGCATGAAGCTCTTTTATCGAAAATGCGTGCATTTGGTATCGATGATACTCTTATTCGTTGGATTAGAAGCTATCTTCTGGACCGATCAATACAAGTTGTATTAGACGGTTTCAAGTCTGATCTCCACAAAATAAATGCTGGTGTGCCCCAGGGCTCCGTTCTGTCTCCGACTCTCTTTCTCATTTTTATAAATGATTTCTTGTCTGTGACTTCTAATCCATTAAATTGTTTTGCTGACGACTCAACCCTCAGCTTTTCATATACGTTTGATAATTCACGGCCTTCGCCTTCGGACGTGTTATTACAACGGAATCGTATGATAAGCTCATTAAACTCCGATTTAAACAGCATTGTGAATTGGGGTACTAGAAATCGTGTGGAGTTTAATGCGTCGAAAACTCAATGCTGTCTTTTGTCGTTGAAGTTAAACATACCCCCTATGCCATTATCCATGAATGGTACTTGCATCGAGGAGGCCGAAAAGCTATCAGTACTCGGTATGTGTATCAGTGACAATCTTCGTTAGAATGATCATACACTTGAGATTGCCAAGAATGCTGCAAGATGCTTAGGCTTTCTTAATAGATGCAAGAAGTTTTTTACCCCTTCTGATCTGGCTACAATTTACAAAGCGTTTATACGCCCTAAACTCGAGTATAACTCCCATCTCTGGGCAGGTGATTCTCAAACTTTTCTTCACCTGCTCGACAGAGTTCAGAAAAAAGCGTTAAAATTGATAGGAGAGAGAAGCATTATGGAAACATTTCCGTCACTCGAACATCATCGAAATGTCTCATGTCTTTCCTTATTTTACAGATTCTTTTACAAAAAATGCTCACTCGAGGTAGCCAGCTCCGTTCCACCCCTTAAACATTTCCCCCGTAATACTCGTCTTGCTAGGAACGCTCATCAGTTTACACTTGAGCCCAATTTCGGGCGTACCGTGAAATATAGGGATTCTTTCTTTAGCCGTACAACACGAATGTGGAATGAATTGCCTGGCACAATTTTTCCTTGCCATTTTGATCTGCAAACATTCAAGATCAATGTTCATCGACACCTCCTTTCCCTTCCTTCCTAACTTCCTATCGCTCGCGCTGTGACTTATCATTAAAAGGGCTATAACAAACCCCTTGAGCGCGTGTGCATTATAAAAAAAAAAAAAAAAAAAGCAAAGAACTGAACCCACTATTTGAGTGCGAATTTAGTAAAGGTCTTTTGCTTATGTGGCTGGTGCATTTGATTTAAGGAGGGTTACCATCATGCGATTTAAGTTTTTTTGCGAAAATTTTACACGTCTATAACAAAATCAAAAAATTAACATAGACCTAAACCGGAGAATTAAGGACTATCTACGTATAGTCGCAGTGGGAACCCTGGAACTGTCAAAAGCGATTTGTAAAACAAGCTCTACAAAAATAACAACTGTTTCAATAAATTGATACATAATATTAAAACAAAAATAAAATTATTTATTTGATTATATTCTCCACCAAACTATTTATAAAAATCAACATCATAAACAGCAGAAATAGAGCGGGGCTCCTGAATAAAGAGACACGAATTACAATAGCATCCCAACAAGTGTGAGCAACTTGGAAAAATAACCAAAACGATAGCATTCACGATCTGTTTAACGAATATCTCAAAAGGTATGTGAATTTACTATCGTTTACTTAAACAAGGTATACATTTTGGTGTTTGTTGAAAAATAATCATTGTAGGGGAACGATTTTATCAAAAATTAAATTAGTTGGACTTTGACCCCAAAGCCCTTAGAAGAATCTATCTATCAAAACCTGATATCCCCTGCTCCCTCCTCTTTAAATATAAAGAAGTGGTTGATGTATTCGCAAGATCACTTTCTTCTACGACTGTACCCTCTACTTTAGTTACATTAGAGGCTGTTGGGCGGACACAGGAATATTAGACAAGAATTTTTTTGTCTCTCGTGCATACTGTTGGGCGCCAAAACTAAGAGGAAATTACATTGGGTATATTTTTGGGCGTTTCAAATCAATATCATCAAGCTGGAAACGGAAAGTAAAACCAAACGACTTAGAGGACAAATCTCCTCAGATCCTTCTCAGCCAAAAAGTAAGAAGTTATATAAAACAGGGATGACTACAGAAGGAGAAGATAACTCCCTAAATTCTACAATGATAGAATCCACAACTTGGAGTGATATGATGTCAGAGTTCCGTAAAATGCTTAAGGAAGAAATGGTAAATACTATAGCCAAAGTGGAAACAAATTCAAAAGAAATTGATCAAATAAAAAAAACAAAATGAAGTTCTAAAAGAGGAAGTTCAAGCGCTAAAAGCGTTCAAGGCTGAAACAGAAATAAAAACTGAATGTTTCGACAGATATATGAGAAAAAACAACCTTATTTTTCATGGTTTCCAAAAACAAAAAGTAGAGAGACAGGATATATGGGACCTATGCAAAAATTTACTACAATTGCCTGAGAAAATGTGAGTAAAAATTATTCAAATTTCAAACAAAGATCACCCCAGTTACCTGGTTGAATTCCAAAGTAAAAATGCAGTGTTTGATATTCTAAGAAACACAAAAAAACTGGCAAATACGAACTATGGTATTAAAAGAGACCTGACGAAGACAGAACGCAACCATCAAAACTTTCTTCTTCGAATTAGGAGGGATGTAAACAAGATAAATCGAACGAAAGATGTCAAGTTCAAAGGTACCCGATTGGAAATTGAAGGAAAGTCTTTTGCAGTGATTGAAGGTGAACTGAAGTGTGGAGAGCAACCAGCTAGAGCGGTTTTAGAAGAAATATACAAGCAAGATCTCTCAAGCATATATTTAAGCTTTATCAACATTCATTAGCAGTAAGAAGTCTGTCGCGATCCTAATTTAAGTATTTTTAAAACGAATGAAGTAATAAACATTAATACAAAATCAGTTAAAATTATTTCTTACAATGTTCATGGAATAGGAAACAAAATCTTGTTTCCAAACTTCTTCAAATATATATGTCAGTACGATAACTTCTTATTATATGAGACTTTTCTTACAGAGGATTTTGAAAGACTTGCGAGATTTTTTAAGGGATTCAAACTTTTGTGGATTCCAGCTGTAAAAAGGGCTAGATTTGGGAGAGCAAGTGGAGGGGCAGTTTATGGCATTAAATTTGATATAAAACATGCTAACTTTGTGAAAAAATTGGACCGAGATTTAGTATGCATAACCGCAGAAAGACAAGACTTCTATATCATTTCGGTGTATTTAAACTGCAATAGGTGGGAGGAGGACTACCAAAACCTCAGCAGTTGCCTACAGGAAGAAAATATTCAGAATTGTGTGGCTATTGGAGACTTTAACGCTAGGATTGGGGACAAGCAATATATCCCAAATGAAATCACATCTTTAAATTGCCTTTTATCAAATAACAGAGCTTCAAAGGACAAGGTATTAAATACATAAGGGAGAAAGGTGTTAGAAGCATTTGAGGATTTTGGTATGGTGATTTTAAACGACCGTACCCCGGAAGACGCAGATGGAAACATTACTTTCATAGAATCAACTGGATCATCGACAATAGATTTATGCAGCGTTACTTATAGCATGCTTAAGAATATAAAAGGCTTCAAAGTTGAGGATCAAATCTTCTCCGATCACATGGCTTTGGCACTCTCACTGGAATTTGAAAGGAACCTTCAGGAACACACTGTCGATATGAAACTCCTACCCAAACTAAGATGGAATGAAAATGTTAACAACACTTACAAACATAAACTACATGAATTAGTTACAGTTTCAGATAGAGGTGATTGGACAGCAGAAAAGTTAATTGATGCAATCAAGTCTACAGTTGGGTTACAACACCACACTGAAAGACTTGAGGGTAAACAGAAATGGTTCGATGAAGCATGCGAACGGGCAAGACAAAAATCATTTTCGTGGCTCAAGAAATTACGCTACTCCGATTCACCGATCATTAAGGAAATATACTTTAGATGCAATGAATCCTACAAGGAGCTATGCAAACAAAAGAAAAAAGAGTACTACGAAGGTATTGGGTTAAAGCTTAAAGAATTTAAAAGCACACAAGAATGGTGGAACCTAGTAAGAGAACTTAAGTCTGTGAACTTTGTTAAAGGAAATCTAATTACATGTGATATCTTCAGACTATTTTGATAATCTTCTTAACCCAACAATGTGCCCTGCACAAATCTCAGAATTGGCTCCCGCAACAAGTAATCCTATTCTAGATGGAGACATCCTTAGCTCAGAAATTGTTTCATTTCTTAACTGCGTGAAAAAAAATAATATATATAGTTCCTTACGAATTTTTTATAAATACACCTGGCTCGGCCATTGAAATCATAGTACTGTTGTTCAACCGGATGCTGTTATCAGGAAAAGTTGAACCAGCTTTTAAAAAATCTCTGATATTCCCCATCTATAAAAAGGGGGACCAAAACTTAGTGCAAAACTACAGAGGGATATCCTTCATGGACTCGATTGCAAACATTTTTGCAGGAGTGATCTTGGCGCGGCTTCAAAAGTGGGAAAAGGAATTCTCAATCCTTAATGAGTTCCAGGCTGGTTTTAAGGAAGGCTACAGTACAGCAGATAATCTGTTCAATCTATTCAGCATAGTTAAACTTAAAACGCAAGAAAACAAGAAAGTTTACCGTTTTTTCATTGATTTCAAGGCAGCTTTCGATTATATAGACCACAAAGCTCTTTTATATAAACTGCAAAAAGTAGGAATTTCGGAGAAACTTCTTACTATTATAAAAGATCTCTATGAAAATACGGAGGCAGCTGTCTGGGATGGGAAAAAGCTATCGGAGTGGTTTAAGACGTCATTGGGTGTTAAACAAGGGTGCTTATTAAGCCCACTTTTCTTTGCATTGTACATTAACGACATTCATTACTTCATCGGAGGTGGTTTAGTTATAAACGGTTTGCAGATAAGACTACTCATGTGTGCAGACGATATTGTGTTGCTTGCTGATAGCCCACAAGTTCTCGAAGCAATGATTGACAAAATAGCAGAATATACCCAAAGATGGAACCTTATCATCAATCTAGAAAAGTCGAAAGTTATCGTGTTTAGAAAAAGAGGTGGAAGATTAAGTTCACAAGAAAGCTGGAAGTTAAACGGGCAACCTATTGAAATTGTCAACAAATATACATAAATACCTTGGCATATGGCTAACTCCTGGACTATGTCTGACGGAACATTTTAAGAAAAGGTCAAAAATTACTTAATTTTATTTTACATGGAGCATCGCAAATAAAGATATCAAACTCTCCTCAAAAATAGAAATATTTAACGCCGTATCTAGGGCTATATTAGGATATGGAGCTGAAGTATGGGGATTCGCAAAACATGACGAAGTAGAAAAAGTACAAAGATATTTCTTTAAAAAAATACTCGGACTACCAAACTTTACACCGAATTACATGCTCCCCCTATAGTGCCAAATGAAACCAATATTTGAACACACGATGCGCCGCCATATGAACTATTTGGAAAAAGTCTTAAACTATTATGGGAACAACAGGCTGTCTAAGTTCCTAGCAAAGGAGATGACCCATTTCTGGGCCCAGGGCGTACACCTATGAGACTAGTACCAAATGAAAGCTTGTATTTAGCTCTATCTAACACAAAAAAACATGGTAAAACTTGGTTCTGGGCAGACATGGGGTGTGCTCATATTCGTAATGGAGTGTACACATACAAATGTGGTATAAAGTGAAAGGTACTTTAATGATGGTTATGTGTGCAAAATATTGTATCGATATTTTAAGGTTAATCCGAGATTTTTGGATTTGAAGTTGATCTCCAAAAGCAAATACGAAAAATCTGATTTTTTTGCAAATAAATACGTTTATTTCGAAAAGTATAGCACGTAAAATGATGATTGAGGTATCATATGAAAGATCTTGAAAATATCTTTTATATTATGTGAAAATCGTTTTTGAAAATGCCTTGTATTAAGAATAGAACAAACTAGAACTTGTTTGAAAAACAACATTTTCGATTGACTTTGACAGCTAATATCTTAAAGAAACCAGTGATAACCTATACTTTTTTTTGCACCATTGCAATCCTTAATCGCTTACCTTTAATTTCATATGCAATTTAACTATCATACGGTTAGTATATCACCCACATTATACAAATATTCTAAAAAAAATTAAAACAAAACAGATGTTCCACAGTAATTGCATTTTTTTCTGTTATTATTTTTTTTGCAATGTTTTTTTTTTTTTTTATACAAAAACAAAATATATAAGAATATATTTTAATAATTAAAAAAAATTAGCTAGTCCTCGTTAACGTCAATTAAAATGCCATCCAAAAATAAAGCCGGTGTTATGCTACAATTTACACAATGGTTAATATTACTCATTTTCACAGTTTTTAACAATTCAATTTCACTTTAAAACACACTTGATACTTTGCTAATAACTTGTAATACATGAAGACCGCGAAATTGTGAATGATTTTATTTTTTTGTGTAACTATATTAAACTTAAAAGCCTAACGGTCGCGGCCTATAAGCATTCTACAGCATGTGTTGGCATGGTACCTAGCAACAAGTTTTTAAGATAGCACCTGCTTTGTTTTTGGACTGCAGACTGGTTTTTTTAATAGTAAAATAGATATTTATATATTTTGTTTTTGTATAAAAAAAAAAAAACATTGCAAAAAAAATAATAACAGAAAAAAAAGCAATTACTGTGGAACATCTGTTTTGTTTTAATTTTTTTTAGAATATTTGTATAATGTGGGTGATATACTAACCGTATGATAGTTAAATTGCATATGAAATTAAAGGTAAGCGATTAAGGATTGCAATGGTGCAAAAAAAAAGTATAGGTTATCACTGGTTTCTTTAAGATATTAGCTGTCAAAGTCAATCGAAAATGTTGTTTTTCAAACAAGTTCTAGTTTGTTCTATTCTTAATACAAGGCATTTTGAAAAACGATTTTCACATGAAATGAAAGATATTTTCAAGATCTTTCATATGATACCTCAATCATCATTTTACGTGCTATACTTTTCGAAATAAACGTATTTATTTGCAAAAAAATCAGATTTTTCGTATTTGCTTTTGGAGATCAACTTCAAATCCAAAAATCTCGGATTAACCTTAAAATATCGATACAATATTTTGCACACATAACCATCATTAAAGTACCTTTCACTTTATACCACATTTGTATGTGTACACTCCATTACGAATATGAGCACACCCCATGTCTGCCCAGAACCAAGTTTTACCATGTTTTTTTGTGTTTTTGTGGTTAAAATCAAGCTTTTTATGATGCTTTGTTACTATATTATACATCAAATTAAAGGTTATTAACTGACAATTACAGTGGTTTGAAAAAAAAGTATAGGTCATCACTGGTTTTTTCGAGATATTGGCTGCCGAATGTCATTCAAAAATGTTTTTTTTTTTTTTTTAAGTTTATGGTTGATTTTTTCGAAATATAAGATATTTTGAAAAAAGTTTCTTACATAGGATTAAAGATATTCTAACTACCTTTCATTTGATACCCGAATCATTATCCTATGCGCGATATTTTCGGAAAATACGTAATTATTTGCAAAAAAGTCCGATTTTTCCCATTTCCTATGTTCAACTTCAAGCTCAAATATCTCGAAATCCCCAAGGCCAAATTCAAAAATATTTTGCAGATAGATAGAGCTAAATACAAGCTTTCATTTGGTACTACTCTCATAGGTGTACGCCCTGGGCCCAGGCTCCATACAAAAATGGGTCATCTCCTTTAGTAATAGAAAAGCGTATATATTGGTTTCAGAGTTGGGAAACCAACATTAGACAGGCCAACTCTGTTGAAAACTTGCTTAACTTCAAATAGAAATCTGTTCAACACTGTTGTTAGCGAAGTAGCGGAAAGAATTGTTTTTGATGACAAAAACGAAGCATTACAAAGAGCGCAGCTTACCCGATCTCACAGTTTATACCATCTACTCGACTTTGAGACTGGCATGGAGTATGTTTGCGATGATCAGAAGTTTCCTATGATCAGATGGATTTTCAAAGCGAGAGCAGGCCTCATAAATCTCAATGGTTCAGCAAGGATAACACGAGAAAATAGGAACTGCCCTCTATGCAACTTGCAGGAAGAAGAATCCCTTCTTCACTTCATTGGAATCTGCCCGATCCTGAATAATATACGCCGAAACTGCCTGGGCAGTATCTACCTCTCTGGACGAAAATAGGGTAGTAAACTTACTAAACGGAGAAATAAACTGGACTCCTTTAGTTAATTTCCTTAAATGTGCGCTGGAATACAGAAATCAATTGATAATTGAATTTTACTATTAAAAATATGTAATATTATTATTTAAAAAAAAAAAGAGCTAAGCTAAGTAAATTATACAACCCAGGGTCTTAAAATCAATTTATTTAATAATGTATTTAATCGCGACAGACGACTTTAAAGTCATTGTTGAATATATTTTTGTTTTCAATATCAAATCAAAATTTATAATTTTTTGGAGTATTTGTAAAAATTAAATTTTTGTAAAATAAGTATATAAAACATAAAAAAGAATTATAAATATGTATAGAACAAAAAACTGAAAATAAATAAACACTACTACTACTACTACATAGACCTAAACCAAAATACACAAACTGGATAAAGCATTGAAGCGCTCGCGGACACAACTATCTCCGAATTTGAACGAAACGCCGAGGAAGAAACCACATCCCCATAAACAAAAATGCCTTTCAGCTAAGATGATGAAGCCAATAGTTTAAATCAAACGGTTGTAGAAACGAAAACATGGGATAGCATGAAGGACCAATTTCGTAAAATTATTCAAGAGGAGATGAGGATAACAAAACAAACAGCGGAAGTACACACAAAGGAAATTGAAGAATTAAAACATGAAAACTTGAATCTAAAAAAGGAAATACAAAAACTTTATGAATACAAGGCAGAAAGTGAAAAAAGAGTGAAATATATGACGAATTCTCAAGGAAAACAAATCTAATGTTCAAAGGATTTAAAAAGGATTCCATAGACAAAAATGACGTATGGAACTTTTGCAGAAATGTGCTAAAAATCAATGAATGCTTTGAAATAGCTCGGATTTTGAGAATAGGAAAAGGAGAAAAGAAGAACTTTCTCTTACAGTTTGAAACTCAATCTGCAAAATACTTCAAAACTTGCCAACACTACTTTTGGAATACAGAGGGATATGACAAACAAAGAAAGAGATCTTCACAATTTCCTACTACGTATCCGGAATCAAATTCGAAAAATAGATCGTTAAAAATTGATCAAGTTCAAGGGAAGATATTTAGAAATAGAAGGAAAAATCTTTGCATTAGTATGAAATTAACTACAAAATGAAGGAAAAGCTGCTGCTGATACACTCAGACAGATGTACAACAAAGATTTCGATACAATCGATTTCCAACTGGGGTCCTGGAAAGACGATGGCCAAATCGAATAGCGGTTAGGCGTCTGTTGCTATAATAATTCAAATAAAATAGCATGTCAGAAAATTGAAATAAAAATCTTATAATATCTCAGGACTAGGTAATAAATTACTTTTTCTGAACTTTTTTAATTATTTATGTAAATTCAATGTTTTTTCTATATGAAACGTTTTTGGTTGGTCGATTTGAAAAGTATGAAAAGTTTTTTATTGGCTTCGATTTTATGTGGATTCCAGCTGTTCGTACTGCCCAATTTGGAAGAGCAAGCGGAGGAGTATTGTATGGAATAAGCCGATTTATCAACACGGAAATTAAAATTAATTTCGGCAAACAAATTTTTTTTAAGAGACTTAATACACATCGTGTCTGGCAGTACAGATGCATATGTTATACCTACGTATATAAACTGCAACAAATGGGAGGATGAATACCAAAGCTTTAACAGATTTCTGCAAGAATCCAACTTATAAAACTGTAGTGATTGGAGACTTCAACGTCCAAATAGGAGAAAGCCAGGCAATTGCTGAAGAAATTACAGAACTTGATGGATTCCCTAAGACACAACGAATTTCTAAGGACAAGGTAATAAACAGGAAAGGAAAGAGGTTCATTGAGGCATGTAACGATGCGGGAATTTTTTTATTAAACGGGCGAACGCCAGGTGGTTTTGAAGGAAATCTAACATTTATAAACACCACAGGAAGTTCAGTCAATGATCTATTTGGAGTTTCGTACAATATGCTAAGCCAAGTGGAGGAACTACAAGTGGAAGAGCAGATCTATTCAGATCATATGCCAATTGAGCTAAGTCTTCAAATATCCGCCAACCGACAATCAGAAGATTTAAAATTGCTTCCTAAATTAGTTTGGCTTGAACAATATGAAAACACTTTTAAAATTAAATTAGAACAGAAGATACTTAATTTGGACAGCAGATAGTATAGTAGATGTTATCAAGGATGTAGTTGGCGAACAAAGAAACTTCACACCAAGACCGCATTTCAAAGAAAAATTTTTTGATGTTGAGTGTATGAGTGCGAGAAAAAATGCTAAAATGGCTAAATAAGTGGAGACGGAACCCTCAGACACTCTGAAAATAGCCTACATAGATGCGAATCGAAAATTTAAGGGAGTATGTGCTAAGAAAAGAAAAACGTATTTTCAGCAACTAGGGGATAAACTTAGAAGCGTTCAGAACACAAAGGACTGGTGGGAACTCGCTAATGATCTAGGCGACAAGCATTTCAGGATAGGATCAAACGTAAAAGGCAGTGAGTTCAAAGATCACTTCAAACAGCTTTTAAATCCTTCACTGCTTTCCCTTTGAACATTAGAAGATTCCTTAGGAGGCTCTTCAAATCTGCAACTAGATGGAGAAATAACAAGCCTTGAAATAATAGAAGTGCTCAGTAGAGCGAAATCCAACAAAGCTGCTGGGTTTGACCGAGTGCCGTATGAATTTTGTATTCATGCCCCACAGTCCTTCTCCTTCATAGATAGACTCGGTACACTCTATAACAGAATCCTCGTAACGGGAAGGGTAGAACCCGGATTCAAAAAGTCTTTGATCTTTCCAATACACAAGAAAGGAAACGTTAATCGTGCACAGAACTACAAAGGAATTTCCTTTATAGACGCATCGCTACAGTACTGCAGATAATATCTTTAATCTGTTTAATATTTTAAAACTACGGGTGGAAGAAGGAAAGAAGACATACTGCTTCTTTGTAGACTTTAAATTGTTGATAACATAAAAATTTTAAAAAAAGTGAATAAGCCCTCTAAGTTAGATGCTTACGAGTCTTTTTTCATCCAGACAACAAATAATTTAATGAATTTAGAACCTGGGGCAATAGAGTCATCTCTTTTTAACTCTTTTTAATGTTATTAATGTACTTATGTAATTGTAATTTTTGTAAGCGAGTTATTGTTGTAAGCAAGATAATTTTGTAAGCGAGTTTTTAATGCCTTTGGTTTTAAATGTCACTTTCAGCTTTGTTCGTTTTCGTTTCATTTTGTTTAATTAAACTCGCGCTGAAGATGAACTTTCAATTTTAAGTTCAAAATGCATCCGATAAATTATTAAATATTTAAAAAACTAAATTCCATCTTCTGTTTTTTATATTTTTATCGATTGTTTGCGGTCAATAAGAAATTTTATATTATTCTGTTCTTTAATTTAAAGCAGCGTTCGATAGCATTATTAGCAGAGCTTTATTTCTAAAGCTTAGAAGAATTGGACTGTCTACAAAGTTTCTGAATACGCTAAAAGATCTTTATTCGGATATATCAAGTGCAGTTTGGGATGGATCCAAACTTTCAGAATGGTTTAGCACAGAAATGGGTGTTAAAGAGGGATGTCTTTTAAGTCCACTTCTATTTGCGCTCTTTATGAATGGCATTCACGATTTTATTGGAGGTGGTATACAAATAGATGAACTTCCTATTCGACTCTTGCTATACGCGGACGATATAGTAATCTTCGCAGGCACACCGGGAGTCTTGCAACTCATGATTGACAAAATGGAAGAGTACTGTAGCATGGGGAACCTGTTAATAAAGCTCGAAAAGTCAAAAATTATTATATTTCGGAAAAATGGTGGCAGAAGGAGCAGTATAGAAAAGTGGACGTTGGGAACTGAAGAAATTGAAGTAGTAAAAAAATACAAATACTTGGGCATATGGGTAACACCAGGATTGTGCATGACAGAACACTTCAAGCACAGAGCTCATCAGGCAAAAATGAGCTTGAACCTCACTTGGCATTTATTTGTAGCAAAAAATTGATATAGATATTTCTACAAAAAGTGAACTGTTTAACGCGGTGGCAAGATCAATTCTCGGATATGGTGCACAAGTCTGAAGGCATGATGAAATAGGAAAAGTGCAGCGTTATTTTTGCAAGAAAATTCTGAAAGTCCCACAAACATCCCCAAATTATATGCCGACGTTGGAGTGTAAAATGCAGCCACTCTTTCTTAACACAATGAAATGTCACATGGGCTATACCAAAAAAGCATTGAGCCTGTATGACGGAAACCGTCTTCCACATATATTGTCCCATACAATAATTTCAAAAAACATATACTGGCACAGAAATTGGATGAATTTCTCGGGATTACAAGATATGCAGTTAGCAGACATCGTTGGACAAAATACGTCTATTCGACATGCAACCGATCTTGTGTGTACACAAATGGCACTACAAAGACCACACGCTTATACATCTCATGGTTTATACAACAATCTAAACTACGTCCAGGGTAATAGATATATGCAGGAGGAAAGAGACTTATATAAAATAGGATGGATTTTTAAAGCAAGAGGGGGCTAATATTTTTGAACGGCACATTTTTACATCAAACAGAAACCTATACTGCACTATGTGTAATCTAAGAGAAGGCGGCACTTTTGTCCATTTCTTAGGAGTTCCCCCTGTTCTCAAGGAACTGCGTCTCCAATGATTTTGGCTAAGGTCAATCAACTCTGAGAGAATGGTGAACATATTAAATATAGAAGGGAATTGGATTGCACTGATAAAATATTTAACAATGGCCATTAGATACCGATCCAAACTTATAAGAGAATACAATGGATGAATCAACACAAGATACGCCAACAACAACAACAGCAACTTCAACAACATCAACAACTACAACAGCAACAACTACAACAGCAACAACTATTCAAACACTGATCTAGAATTATTATAAAACAAGCGAGAGCTACAGTACGTTTGCAACGAACTGTTGAATACCCTATTCCCCATATGTTTGTAAATGTATATGCATATACCTCCGCCTCCCACAGCCAGCCGCTGTTCCAGTTTCAGAAACAAAATTAGCAGGCAGGAAAAAATTCAATAAAATAAATTTTATTTGGCCGATGTACAAAAACTGCTGGCGCCTTAAGCTGAGACTTTTGATTGCCAGGGCAATAACTATGAGCTCGTCAGTGACATTCAGTTTGAAGCTTGCAGATCGATTTGAACAAAACAAGACAAAAAAAAATTAGGTTTTTATTTAAAACAGCGATAATGGGTGTTTTTAACAATTCTTGAACCACACTCTGCTACATAACAAAGGAATACAAATCTAATTGTTCATCTTAATACTTCAAAACTGCGACCGATAGTTAAAAAACATCAAAAAAATAATGCATATTACGACTTTCTACGGTAACGCCTCTTAAAGCTGGGCGTGTCCTAAAAAAATTGAAGCACTAACTGTGCTTTGATCATCAGTCAGTTTTTAGGCATAAGTGTTAAGCAACAACTGAATCGAGTAGTTTTTAAACGATCTTACCTGAACAAATGTATTTTCCAAAAACCACGCCCTTAAAAGTCGGCGTATTGAAAAAAATTACACAAGAACATGTAGAGATATATTTTTCATATAACGAACGGAAAAACGGTTTAAATTGAATATTGGTAGTACCTTAAATTTTTAAAACTACGTTTTTCGTTCTTTCATGAAAAGTGGGCGTAAGCCCGGATTCATTATAAATACTAGATTCACATCCATGTCCTCCGGATGTGGAACTGCAACGGTTTCGTATGATAAGCTCATTAAATTCCGATCTTGACAGCATTGCCCAATGGGGAATCATCAAGCGCGTGGAATTTAATGTATCAAAAACTCAATGCTGTCTTCTGTCGTTAAAGCATAACTTACCCCCTATGCCACTGTCCATGAGTGGCACTTGCATTGAGGAAACCGATCAGCTTTGCGTTCTAGGTATGTGCATCACAAATCATCTTATGTGGAACGATTACATATTTGACGTCGCCAAAAATGCCGCAAATTGCCATTGTATATATAAACTATAGTATTCCCACCTTAGGTGCGCCATCTATCGACGAAAAACTAAGCTCTAGAATACCATGGGCAGCAACAACAACAATTTCCACCATTTTAATTGTTGTTGTTGCTTCCCATGGTATTCTCGAGCTTAGTTTTTCGTCGATAGATGGCGCACCTCAGGTGATAGTACTATAGTTTATATATACAATGAAATTGCTTAGGTTTCCTAAATCGATGCAAGAAATATTTTTCCCCTCCTGATCTGGCTATAATCTACAAGGCATTCATTCGCCCGAAGCTAAAGTACAATTCTCATACCTGGGCGGGTGCTCCTGTCACTCACTTGCGCCTCCTGGATAGGATTCAAAAAAGAGCCTTTAAATTAATAGGTGAAAGAACCATTACCGAAACATTTGTTTCACTAGAACATCGCTGTTTCTAGCCTCACCTTGTTTTATCGTTACTTCTATAAACAGTGCTCCAGTGAAATAGCCAGATGCGTTCCTCCCTTGAAACAATTTCCCCGTAACACCCGCACCGCAAGGAATGCCCATCAATTTACCCTCGAGCCTAACTTCGGACGTACTGTTAAGTATTGAACTCTTTTTTTAGCCGCACTACAAGACTGTGGAATGCTTTACCCGGCTCGATTTTTCCCTCCCATTGCGATATACAGACATTCAAAACCAATGTGCACAGGCACTTCCTTTTATCTTCTATCCACATTTCCTGAACGCTCGCACTGTATTAACTCATATTAAGGGTATTAATAACCCCTTGTGTGCGGGCTCAATTAAAAAAAAAAAAAAAAAAATTATAGTTTCTACTGAAAAGTGAGCGCCAGCCACGCCCAAAATCAAATTTTTTGATTTCATACACAAGATGTTTATGTCCAAGTAATACCCACAAAATTAAAAGTTTTTCGCTTTAATATAACAATTGTTATTTTATAAAAACAAACTTTTCAAGGCAGCGGTCGAACTTTTTGTAGGGAAAGCTTTGATTTGGTTTAGGGCAATTAGGATTTCGGTTGGTTCGTGGCAAGAACTTGTCAAGGAGTTGAAACTTGAATTCTTGCCACCGAACTACGACGATCAGCTTCTCGAGGAGATTAGGCGTCGTACACAAGGCAAAGATGAATCCATCGGAGTCTATGTGGCGACAATGCAGAATTTGTTTGGTAGGTTAACCGACCAAATCTCAGAAAGTAGAAAGCTGTCAATGATTCAAAGGAACTTGACACCTTTCTACCAAACTCAACTTGGTTTTGTAACGTTGAAGAAAGAAAAATAATATCATTATTGATTATTCATAAATATACATACATATATATATAATCAATAATGATATTATAAAAATATGTAGCTGTACAAGAACAGAACAGAAAACATTTGTAACATGTCAAACCGAGACATCATCACAAACATTCCTCTTGCCTATTCTCACAAAACTCATTCATCTCATCACAGCTCACACGCATCACAGTTGTACTCCGCTGTGATACGCGCAATTGTTTATAAAAGGTTTGGTACACATAGGTGTTATCATATACCGAATCGCCAACACAAATCTAACGGAACGAAACAAACCCGAAGCAAAATGTTCTCATAGTAGTTATCTATAACTCAAATACTCAAACTCGGACGCTGAATCATCAGCTCATCCTACGAACAGACTCCAATCCGATGCCTTAAGTCACAAACTAAATTTCTATACTGAACTCAACTCAAATGGGATGTGTACCATTCACAACCTTGTGGAAGAATTATCTATGATTACCAACCGTTCTCATGCCTATCTAAGCCGATGTTACTCGCCTTCCCTGGAATATGTTCAGGGTTACCAGTGGATAAGTCATATGAATTCCTCCTTCGAGATGAAAATGTCTCCTTCTGCCGCCTAGACGATTATGACTTTTAGCACCAGAGGTATAATTACCCTCTGGCGCGTCCAAGCCATAAGCGCCTCGACGGTGCCTACTCTTCCACAGTCGCTGCGATCCGTTGTGGGGTGCCATTGCTTAGCTCGCCGGGTGGGGAGTGGTCCTTGCTACAGGAAGATAGGCTTGTGTTACCTTGTTAAATAACGGATCTACGGCCAGGGTGGTATTGACCTTGGGGGCTATTTTAGTTGAGCTGGGGCCCGAAGTATACAGAGAGCTTTAGCAAGATTTCAAAAATGGCTAGTTGGATCATCTATTTCAAACTAGAAATGGATGTACGTGTAAAGTTGATTCAGAATTTTAACAAGGGAAGAAGAAGTGAGGGGACCATAGGTGGTCGTGGCCCCTGAGCATAAAAACAAACAAAAAAGTTCTATGGGATCTGCTATTACTCATACAGTCTATTCAAAAACGTAGAAACTCAGAACGGAGAGGGGAGGGAACAAGGTGTTGATGTCCCTCAAGCCTTCTGTACCCACCCATGAACTGGATATGGACTGTTCCATATCAGTTCCTATGGACTCGCGTTGGCTTACTAAAATATTCTGCGAATCCCCCAAAATCGAAAAAAGATACGAAAAACTCTTTAACTCATACTACAAAATAAAGCTAACCGGACTTCAAAACTAAAACCGACCTTCAAAAATCGAAACGGAACTTCAAAAATCAAACGGAACTTTAACCAAAATACCGCACGAGAACCTTGCTTCTCATGTCCGCTGCTGCGCTTCGGCTCCAGCCGACTCTCCTTTGACCTAAACAAAAATCAGCACATCATATTGATGCCGTTACGCCTCTCAAATCAACGAGACCAAACAACTCATAAGGAACAGTAAACTCCTTACAAAACCATAAAAATAACAACAACTGGAAATTTCAGATAAACGTTATAAAAATTTAATGATCCAAAAATAATGTCTTAAATAGTTTATAATCTTAAAATAACTTATGTCATACCCTATTCTCAATTCTCCAACAATGCAAAAATTCTACAATATAGTTTTCCAAAACTAGACCCTTAATAACTGCTACTGTATTTTACTAAATGCTTTCTTGTACAAAAAAAAAACTTACTAAACGTTACCAGTAATTGTGTCTTTATCTTTATTAGACACTAGGGTAACAACGCTAATTTCCAAAGAAGATGTCGCAGATGTATGCTTACATTGTCACTCTAAATACACTTGAGAACTCTCAAGCGGAGTATGCTACTACACATTCCAATTCTAAATTCAGAATGTTCTTCAACTTATTCACAACCAAAACCAAGAGTGTACGGCAGTTTAAGGAAACTGTAAACTTCCAGAAACTTTGCCTCGCTTTTTCTTGATGTAACTTTGAGCCGCTTGTGGCCTGTATTTCTAATGCTTGTAACCAAAAACTATTCACTTTAACCTTCTTAACTGTTAACCAAAAATTCTTGTGTTCTTATCATCCAAAAATTCACACTCTCATCAATCAATAATTTTGTCAAAATAGGTAATATATAAACTCATAATATATTTGATAGAACAAAATGGAACGAACTCACCCAAACTTTGTCGATGAAGTGCACCTCGTTGTCAAAGCTGGAACTGCTCCTTAGCTGTATAGATGGTTAAGATTATATATGTACTCTTTGACTCTTGTTTGATGATGAATGATTATTTTTCACTGACTCTACGTTAACATGCCTTACTGGCATTATAGCAAAAGAAAAGGTTAAATATGTACTTGTTTACTTGGTTAAAACAATACTCAAAACTAGACTAGGGTAAAGTCTAGACATTTACATTTACGTTACACTTTATGTTATTTTTGATTGTCACTGATTTAGATTGGATTTTGGGTATTTCAGAACTTTTTCTGATTGAATTCTCGTCCTCTCTCTTTTGTACTCCTTGAACAACTATCTTCTCAATCTCTGACTTATCGGATGGAATTGCATCTCTGAATCACACTAATTTTCGTATGTGCATGAAACCTGTAAACTGTTTTTCCAGAAAAGAACCTGTAGCTATATTCCCTGTTAAAAACCATAAATTATTGTTCCACTATCTAAGTAATTATATATATATATTCAAAATATTCTATGATACTTATTGATGATAATATATTGAGCAATAATAATGATGACGTCGGGTGTTGGTTCGGAATCGATGATGTTATATCGGGTGGTAGCCGCTGCGTTGGCCCAAGCGCCGCTACTCAGACCGCCTCAGAGACTATACCGATGCTTCCGTATAGGTGTTCTAGAAGGTTCGTTGGACATGTGCTCTCGTCTTGGCACACAGAATATGTACGATGCACGTGGCCTTGTGTAAGACCGTAGTCACACAATAAAATCAGATGAATCAAGAAAAATGAGGCTGGATGCAGTTGTCTTTAATGAAGTGGCATCAGATGCAATTTTATTAGATGCTGATCAAAAGCTTCGTATATCGTGAACATGCGAGATGAATATGCATTTATACACAGGTATACAAAAGTAAAAGAAAGTAAAATCTACGGCGTGTCTCTTGAAGGGGTCCACCTATGAATAAAAAGAAATAAGAATACGCGTTACCCCTGGGTAACAAGAATGGAATTTGCAGAAGAACGATGGTCATACCTTTATTTTCGCATTAAGCACACAACGAGCGAGGAAACTCCCTCATTTCTCATACAAAAAAAACTGAATTTGTGGAATTTCCATCGACGCGTCGATGGGGCTTCCTCGGATGTGATTTCTAAAAATTCTTGTTGTTGCTTCTTCACTGGACAAGGGAACAGCGTGTTGGAGGTTGTGGCAACCGCGTGGCGACGACGCCTTGCTTGGGCTAACCACTCCACGAGCACGCCGGAAATATTTCTCACTGATGTTAAATTCGGTATTACGACCGTCGCTTTTTGTACTTAAACTGCTTTTAATTCTTAAATCACCAACCTAGAAATTATTTAGGTTAAAGACACTACAAAAAGAATTCACTCAGATTTGCATGGCGTTTAGCCAACGAAAAATTGTCACACAGAACATTCTAAAATGTTCTGCCAGAAAAGAAAATTTTCTACTCTCACCTGTGAATTGTTCCATGTAGGGTTTTCTGGGCCTATTCCACCCAGGAAGGGAGTTGGGAGCTGGACTTCTCGATGTGACTGGTCGACGGAAAAGAATTTGTCGCTTCCGCCGCCAGTCACAAGAAACTTCGGTTGTATTTTATTGCTTTTTAAGCTTACAAAAATAAAATTACTAGGGGGGAGGCCAGCCATGTTGGCATATTGCTGATTTCTGGCAACCAGACACACGAAGTTAGCCGTAGTTGGGATGGCAAAAACCAAGAATAGGATGCGCTCCGAAAATAAATCTGTCAGGTAAGGTAGTGCGTTCATTCATACGTTTGCTACAAACGTATAGTAAATGCGTGTCATTTACTTTTGCATTCTGTTGTGCTAGAGATGGGTGCAAAAATGAGATTTATTTTTGTATGAAATTGAATAATACGTATTATTCATGACATTTCGCAATTGTTTCCGTGTAGGAATTGTATCTTAGATGGCAAGTAAATGTCGCTTCCACAATTTGTGTCATAGATGGTGGTTAATAAATTAGATGAACCGAGTTTGTATGATTATGCAAGGAGATGCAGAGCATGTAAATTCAGGTGGATGTACATATTGGTTGCATATTCTGTCATGCAATTTGTAGAGTAAGTGGTGGTGAATTTGCACGTCTGTTTGGGTGACGTAGATGGAGTGCGAAATTTATTTTTCATTACAAATCTTGTTCGTTTATAAGCAGTTCCTGACTGGTTTAAACGGGTAAGAAACTGAAAAATGCTGAGAGAAAAAAAAAATCGGGTTTTCGTAGTTATGTCTGATGTATTTGGATGAGCCTACTTGCATAACCCCTGGAGTCTCATGCACAGCTGACGCCGGGCTTACCTACTCCTAACTGGGTGTAAAAAAAAAATTATGTATCACAGAAAAAAAATTCTTTATCTTTTAAGGTCTTTAGTATGAGCTGTGGATAAGTGACCTTTGCTATTTATTACCTCGTAAAGATTGTTACCTATTATTCTATGAATTGTTACCTTAATGAATTTGGGACTAAGTTTCGCATTGAAATGCTTCGTTGCGTCACTCAACACTATGTTTCTTTTGTAAACCGTTTCGCCTACATTAAACGAGATTTGCCTGCTACGGAGATTATATGTGTGTTCGTACTTTTCGTGGGCATTTTCTAGTGTTGACTTCAAGTAATTGTGCAAAATGTTCATCTTCGCTACTTTAGGTAGCCAGTTTATTTCGGACTGATTCAGCCCGCCTAATTTCCTGAGCAACTTGTAGTCATGCCCATGCTCAATCATGCGTTGGCCGAAGAGAGCTTCGTACGGCGACATAGTGAGGGCAGAATGTACGGTGGTCCTTAGGGCGCTGCTTATGGAGGACAGATGGATATCCCAATTTGACTGTTTTGGGTCGACGTAAGACCTAATGGCAGCCAATATTGAACGATTGACTCTCTCGCTCGCGTTCGGTTGAGGAGAGTATGCCGCTGTCTTCACATGGTTTACTCCAAAAGTATCCAACAGTTTCGTAAACTCGTGTCCCACAAATTGGGTAGTCGGACATGATGCTTTCTGGAACACCAAACACTAAGAACACTTCCTCTCGTAGGAAACGTACTGCATTTAAGGCATTAGCCTTTCGTAGGGGTTTTATTATCACAAATTTTGTTAACTGATCCAATACAATGATAATGTAGGAATTGCCGCTTTTTGACCGAGGATATGGTCCAAGGAAGTCAATATAGAGGTGCTGGAATGGCCTCTCCACATTGAATCCCTGACCCATCTCGGCTCGTAGAGTTACATTGGAAGCTTTGCTGGTTTTACAAGTTTCGCATTTGTTAATGAAGTTTTTGACTTCAGTATACATATTTGGCCAATAAAATTGATTTTTCAAACGATACAGAGTTTTGGTGATACCTCCGTGTGCAGCTCGTGGTGGATTGTGTGCGAGGGTTATCAGTTCATCGGTCATCACTGACGGTACCCAGAGCTTCCAGACTAGGTCATCCTGTAGAGGATTTCAGGATATCCAGGTCGATATGAAGGACTTCGGCTGGGTCGACTTGGGCTGAGACTGACGCTAGATATTTGTAATCTATCGACTCGGTTTCATACACTCTAGAGAGAGCATCTGGTACCACGTTCAGTGTACCCTTGCGGTGTTCAACCACAAAGTCGAAGCCTTGAAGCCTCATACTCCACCTGGCTAGTCTACCAGTAGGATCTTTGAGACTCATCAACCACTTCAAACTAGAGTGATCAGTGATGACTCTGAACTGATATCCTTCCACGTATGCACGGAACTTCTGTATACCTTGGAAGGCGGCGAGGCATTCGCGTTCGGTAACGGAATAGTTCCTCTGCGCAGCGTTCAATTTTTGAGAATGATAATAAATGGGGCGTTCAGCTCCGTTCTCATCGCGCTGGCAGAGAACACATCCGATACCGGACGCGGATGCATCGCACAAAATTATGAACTCTTTTTCAAAATCCGGATTCACCAGAATTGGTGCGGAGGTCAGGGCTGACTTAATGTCGGCGAATGCTTTCATGGCTTCTTCGTTGAAGCTAAAAGATTAACCCTTCTTTAGGGTGTCGGTTAAAGGAGATGCTAAAGTAGAGAAGTCTTTACAAATCTTCGGTACCATCCCGCCATTCCAAGAAATCGTCGAACTTGACGTTGGGTTGATGGTACCGGAAAATCTACAATGGCCGCAATTTTTGCAGGATCGGCCTTTAAACACCCTTGACCTACCTTATACCCTAAATAGTGTAGTTCACTAAAACAGAATTTTGACTTTTCGACATTAATTGTTAGTCCTGCCTCGCTCAAACGATTGCTAACTATTTTGAGAATTCTTACATGTTCGTCAAAAGATTTTGACACCACTAACAAATCGTCCAAATAGACGAAGACTTGTTCTCTGAGGGCTGAAGGAATCACGCGGCTCATCAGATAGGACAGAGATTGAGCTGCGTTACAAAGGCCGAATGGCATAACTTTGAACTGATAGAGGGGACGCCCAGGTACTGTGAATGCTGTCTTTTCCCTGGATCCCGCCTCCAACGGAATTTGCCAAAATGCGTCTTTCAGGTCTACACTGGAGATGTAATGTGTATCTGAAAGACGCGACAACAGACCCTCGATATGCGCAATTGGGCCCGCATTCTTTTTAGTCACAGAGTTTACTTTTCGGAAGTCGAGGCATAGCCTGTTCTTACCCGGTTTCCGACCTAGGACTACCGGTGAACTCCAGGAACTATTACTTTCCTCGATGACTCCCAACTCTAACATGCGGTCCAATTCCGCATACATGAGGGCCTGAATTGCTGGAGACACGGGATAATGCCTTTGCTTAATAGGCATTGCGTCTCCCGTATCTATAACGTGTTCAAGCAAGCTCGTTCTCCCTAGTCCTTTGGCCGCAAACGATGGAAATCCGTTGATGACTTCCTTCAGCCTCTTTTCTTCAGATAGAGATAGCTTGCATCTATTTTTGTACTCTTCATTCTCATATGGTGACGGACTCACGCT
Source organism: Platycheirus albimanus (assembly GCA_916050605.2). Classification (NCBI taxonomy): domain Eukaryota; kingdom Metazoa; phylum Arthropoda; class Insecta; order Diptera; family Syrphidae; genus Platycheirus; species Platycheirus albimanus. The sequence goes on along the minus strand of OU696696.1, from coordinate 324,560,780 downwards.
CATTCCGGAGATTATGTGGGGAGCTAATTGGAACTTGCTCCAGAAATCTACTCCGAGATAAAGGCGCTGTGACAAGGTAGGAACTAAATAAAAATCCATTGATTTAGTTATTCCTTTATAACGTACGATCGTCGTGATCACTCCAACAATGTCCTGCTTGCTCCCGTCCGCTGTAGAGACTGAGGACGAAACTTTCTTAATGTTGACGTTCTTCGCTTTGAGGTATTCGAGTTTGTTCGTGCCGATGCAGCTTATGCTTGCTCCCGAATCGAGGAGGCCGAGCCATTCGTCGCCGAAGATTTCTACGGTCACGTAGGGTCTCGGGTCGCTCGATTTGCTTTTTATTGTAGCAGTTGCTATACTTCTATAAGTTCTCCTCTTCGCTTGGAATCGTTCTCTCACATCGCGGATCTTCCTGGACACTGTTGGAGTGTTCATGATGCGCTTTCTCGCTTCATAATACTCTCGGAGGCGTGTATAGAACGATTTCCGCGGTAACTCAACTTTTACTTTATTATTTAATTCATTATCAATGTTGGGACTTAACTTAGGTTTATCTGATTTCAGAATTGTGATAGGCTTATTAGTTTTCAAAATATTAATAGGCTTTTCATTGATAGTAGAATTCAGATTGGGGTTTTGGTTTCTTATAATACTAGTGGTTTTACAATCTTTACTGGGTCCTTGAATTACTGTTCCGGGTTTTGAAGACCCGAACGAATCCCCCCGGAAGAAAGATTGTTCTGCTGGCGGTTTTCCGAACATTTCGGACAGTTCTGTGTTACGAAGTCTGGCAGACCACACTTGTAGCAAAACAAGCCACTTCTCGGGTTAGTACAATCTCTGTGGACATGACCCACGCCCTTACATTTCCAGCAAACCACGTTCGCAGACTCTATCCTTAATGCTTCGATCTGTGCTGGAGAAGCTACTGCCTGGGAATCGACTGCTGGTTCCACTTCATTTACTACACGCTTCGGTTGCGTGTTCCAAGTACCAGGTACAAACTTTGGTCGTGCAGACTCTCTTTTGTCCATGAACTTCTCAATGGTGCGACAGACGTATGCCATTTGAGGAAGGCTGCTCGTATTAAACGTAATGAGCAATTCGCCCATGCGCCTGTTCACGTTATTTTTGATTGTAACTACCATTTCACTCGGCGGCTTGGGAACACGCATTCTCGAATTGAGAATCATTAATGCGTCGTAAAACTCATTAAACGTTTCCCCAGGCAGCTGCTTGCGATCGTTAATTTTTGTCGACAGCTCGCCGTCGGTCTCTAAACTCCTGTATTGTTCCAGGAAGGCTGACTTCAAAGTAGTCCAGGGCACGTTAGGGTTGTTCTTTAAGTACATCCAGTACCATGTTTCCACGGGTCCAGAGACAAAGTGGTGAAAATTAAGAACTATGTCGTCCCAGGTGACGTTGTAACTACTTCGAATAACTTCTAGTCTAAATAAAAAATCGTCTACCGGAATGTTGCGACCGTCGAAATTAATTCCCCATTTATGGTACAACGGGTACCTTCCTGGAAAATGAGAGTTCGACGCGGTCGGTGGCCGTGGAGGCGAACTTGCTCCGGAATTATTCTCGTTTTGCATACCACCGATGCGATTAAGGAATGCTTCTACGTCGGCCGCTTGAGCCATATCTACCGGGTGTACTACCGGTTCAATCGGGTTTCTTACATAGTTAGGGTTGGTGGAGATACCATTAGGAATGTCACCTCTTTGTGATACAAATCTCCTGTTTCTTGACAAAATTGGGTTTGTAGGATTCTGAGGTAAGTTATTCTCTGTGCTCTTACTGTTTGGGACTCCAGGGATATTCAAGTTATTTCTAGGGGGGTCCGCATTAATAAAATGTGATGCTGCGGGTTGGATAGGATCGGCAGGCATGAAGGTGGTTCTAGGCTTACTATTTAGTGCTGCACGTGAAGTGCTTGCTCCTGAATGACCTTGTGTGTTAGAGGTAGAAGTTGAACTGCGCATTAGGTTTGCCATTTTCTCCAAGAGCTCATTTTGGCTCCTTGCGAGTTCTTGTTGGAAGAATCTTCTTTCTTCCTCTAACTGAGAATTTATTGACGCACTTACTACGTCGTGGACATAATTCGACCAACCATGCCTATCTGCAATCAATACGTTTTGAGGTGGTGCATTTGCTGCATTTCTTTCGATTCTTGGGGAGGGTGAATTGTCTCCCAATAAAATGTCTATTGCTGCTTGTTCCATCGCTGCATATTGCGGATCATCGTTATTGCCGACTTCAATGTCAACATCATCCCCGTTATCAGCCATGATTCAAGACAAATTTATAAAAAAACTATTGACTCTAAAATGGGTTACTTCAAAATTGTTTAAGAAAAATTGTTTTGTTTCTCAAAAGGGTTTCTTTTCACTGGTAGGTATATCGTACGGGAAAAGATCACTTATAAGATAAAAGCTTAAAACTATTACTTTGGGTTTTGCTCAAACTGTAAGCGAGTTCGGTAAACTCCTCACAATAAACCAACAGTACGTAACTTTTTTTTTTTTTTTTTTTTTTATAACGTCACCAAAATTCTCAAACTTAACCTAAAATTACTTAAACTTGAAAATACCTGAACTCAACAATACTTAAATTTCAGAAATATCTAAACTCAAGAAACTTCAAACTTAATGATACTCAACTTACTAAATCTGTTATATCTAAACTTATAGTTGCTAACTTCAACGATACTTAAACTTAACCTGAAATACTTAGACTCAAAAAAAAAATTCAAAGATCCAAAAACTTATTTCCAGAAACACTTAAGTTTCAACTCAACTTAACCTAACTGTACGCCGCAAGGCAAAATTTCAGAAGTACTTAAACTTCAACTGAACTTACTAACCTTAATTAAACTCACTAAACTTAACTAAACCGTACGCCAAAATTCAGAAGTACTCAGACTTCAACTTGACAAAATTAAACCGTAACTAAACTAAACCGTACGCCGCGCCGCAAGGCAAAATTTCAAACAGAAGCACTTAAGCTTCAACCAAACTAAACGTGTTATAACGACCTGCCGGCACGCAGAACCGAACAGCCACCGTTAAACACACAAACCGCACAGGACTCACAGTCGACAAGCACGTATAACTTGTCAGCCACCGCTATCCCGAAAACCAAAACTAACTAAACTTAACCAAACTTAACAGTTCTTCGATCGACAGGCACGTATAACCTATCAGCCACCGTTGAACCAAATACTAAACTCAAAAAAACTTAAGATAACTATACTTAACTTTACGCCAACTGGCAATACTTAAATTTCTGCAAAATATATTCAAATTCAAAACTGACTCAAAATATACTAACTTCAAAAACTTACTCAAAAATAACTCAATTATACTTATTCAAAACTAACTCAATAATATTTATATATTATCAAAAAAACTAACTAATCATCAAAACGGTCGGAGAGTCGACCATCACCTTCAGCAGCAGCAAGACAGGACCAATGAATCATTCGCCTTCAGCGACATGGTTCACGAAGTCCAAAAAAAAAAAAATTGAAATTTTACTTTAATAAAAACTTGCTTCTTCCTTGTAGACAACAGACAACTCACACATGAAGTTTGGTCGAGTGAATCTTACCACTGCAACAGACGTGCGCCGAGAATACGTCATCAGCCACCGGTCAATGTATCAGAATTCACTTGACTTCTACTACATAAACGAGAAAATCTAAACTGCAAAACAAAATTATGAAAGGTGTAAAAAGGGTTTTGAAATCGAAGCGGAGTAATCAAGCCAAACTAGTTGCTTCTGCAACAGACGTACATCAGGAATAACATCACTAACTACCGGTCAAAAGGTTCACTAGGCCAACTCTATACTCCTATTCTATTTTTCTAAGTGTGCGTTTCAGCAACTGACGACTGGACGAACAACTTCAAATCCGGCCCGGACAGAAACGTTCCTTAAAAAAAATGAGGTTCCGCCAGAGTGCATTAGCTCATAGCGACAGACGAGGATCACGACTCAGTCACAATAATCCCCCGGACAATGATATGCTAGGGTACACTCTGCGGAATTACTCTAGAATAAACTTCGCGCAAAAACAAATCTGCAAAAGAAAAACTTTCGCTTAAAAACAACATAATCTCAAATTCTAAACAACTAATCCAAAATTATTAATCCAAAATCTTACAGGCTCTAAGTCTTCGGGCCCCACGTTGGGCGCCATCTGTAACGTTGAAGAAAGAAAAATAATATCATTATTGATTATTCATAAATATACATACATATATATATAATCAATAATGATATTATAAAAATATGAAGCTGTACAAGAACAGAACAGAAAACATTTGTAACATGTCAAACCGAGACATCATCACAAACATTCCTCTTGCCTATTCTCACAAAACTCATTCATCTCATCACAGCTCACACGCATCACAGTTGTACTCCGCTGTGATACGCGCAATTGTTTATAAAAGGTTTGGTACACATAGGTGTTATCATATACCGAATCGCCAACACAAATCTAACGGAACGAAGCAAACCCGAAGCAAAATGTTCTCATAGTAGTTATCTATAACTCAAATACTCAAACTCGGACGCTGAATCATCAGCTCATCCTACGAACAGACTCCGATCCGATGCCTTAAGTCACAAACTAAATTTCTATACTGAACTCAACTCAAATGGGATGTGTACCATTCACAACCTTGGGGAAGAATTATCTATGATTACCAACCGCTCTCATGCCTATCTAAGCCGATGTTACTCGCCTTCCCTGGAATATGTTCAGGGTTACCAGTGGATAAGTCATATGAATTCCTCCTTTGAGATGAAAATGTCTCCTTCTGCCGCCTAGACGATTATGACTTTTAGCACCAGAGGTATAATTACCCTCTGGCGCGTCCAAGCCATAAGCGCCTCGACGGTGCCTACTCTTCCACAGTCGCTGCGATCCGTTGTGGGGTGCCATTGCTTAGCTCGCCGGGTGGGGAGTGGTCCTTGCTACAGGAAGATAGGCTTGTGTTACCTTGTTAAATAACGGATCTACGGCCAGGGTGGTATTGACCTTGGGGGCTATTTTAGTTGAGCTGGGGCCCGAAGTATACAGAGAGCTTTAGCAAGATTTCAAAAATGGCTAGTTGGATCATCTATTTCAAACTAGAAATGGATGTACGTGTAAAGTTGATTCAGAATTTTAACAAGGGAAGAAGAAGTGAGGGGACCATAGGTGGTCGTGGCCCCTGAGCATAAAAACAAAAAAAAAAGTTCTATGGGATCTGCTATTACTCATACAGTCTATTCAAAAACGTAGAAACTCAGAACGGAGAGGGGAGGGAACAAGGTGTTGATGTCCCTCAAGCCTTCTGTACCCACCCATGAACTGGATATGGACTGTTCCATATCAGTTCCTATGGACTCGCGTTGGCTTACTAAAATATTCTGCGAATCCCCCAAAATCGAAAAAAGATACGAAAAACTCTTTAACTCATACTACAAAATAAAGCTAACCGGACTTCAAAACTAAAACCGACCTTCAAAAATCGAAACGGAACTTCAAAAATCAAACGGAACTTTAACCAAAATACCGCACGAGAACCTTGCTTCTCATGTCCGCTGCTGCGCTTCGGCTCCAGCCGACTCTCCTTTGACCTAAACAAAAATCAGCACATCATATTGATGCCGTTACGCCTCTCAAATCAACGAGACCAAACAACTCATAAGGAACAGTAAACTCCTTACTAAACCATAAAAATAACAACAACTGGAAATTTCAGATAAACGTTATAAAAATTTAATGATCCAAAAATAATGTCTTAAATAGTTTATAATCTTAAAATAACTTATGTCATACCCTATTCTCAATTCTCCAACAATGCAAAAATTCTACATTATAGTTTTCCAAAACTAGACCCTTAATAACTGCTACTGTATTTTACTAAATGCTTTCTTGTACAAAAAAAAACTTAGTAAACGTTACCAGTAATTGTGTCTTTATCTTTATTAGACACTAGGGTAACAACGCTAATTTCCAAAACACAAAATTATTTAAGGATAAAAAAAAAATCTTTTCGTACGACAAAAATTTTAAGATGTCGCAGATGTATGCTTACATTGTCACTCTAAATACACTTGAGAACTCTCAAGCGGAGTATGCTACTACACATTCCAATTCTTAATTCAGAATGTTCTTCAACTTATTCACAACCAAAACCAAGAGTGTACGGCAGTTTAAGGAAACTGTAAACTTCCAGAAACTTTGCCTCGCTTTTTCTTGATGTAACTTTGAGCCGCTTGTGGCCTGTATTTCTAATGCTTGTAACCAAAAACTATTCACTTTAACCTTCTTAACTGTTAACCAAAAATTCTTGTGTTCTTATCATCCAAAAATTCACACTCTCATCAATCAATAATTTTGTCAAAATAGGTAATATATAAACTCATAATATATTTGATAGAACAAAATGGAACGAACTCACCCAAACTTTGTCGATGAAGTGCACCTCGTTGTCAAAGCTGGAACTGCTCCTTAGCTGTATAGATGGTTAAGATTATATATGTACTCTTTGACTCTTGTTTGATGATGAATGATTATTTTTCACTGACTCTACGTTAACATGCCTTACTGGCATTATAGCAAAAGAAAAGGTTAAATATGTACTTGTTTACTTGGTTAAAACAATACTCAAAACTAGACTAGGGTAAAGTCTAGACATTTACATTTACGTTACACTTTATGTTATTTTTGATTGTCACTGATTTAGATTGGATTTTGGGTATTTCAGAACTTTTTCTGATTGAATTCTCGTCCTCTCTCTTTTGTACTCCTTGAAAAACTATCTTCTCAATCTCTGACTTATCGGATGGAATTGCATCTCTGAATCATACTAATTTTCGTATGTGCATGAAACCTGTAAACTGTTTTTCCAGAAAAGAACCTGTAGCTATATTCCCTGTTAAAAACCATAAATTATTGTTCCACTATCTAAGTAATTATATATATATATTCAAAATATTCTATGATACTTATTGATGATAATATATTGAGCAATAATAATGATGACGTCGGGTGTTGGTTCGGAATCGATGATGTTATATCGGGTGGTAGCCGCTGCGTTGGCCCAAGCGCCGCTACTCAGACCGCCTCAGAGACTATACCGATGCTTCCGTATAGGTGTTCTAGAAGGTTCGTTGGACATGTGCTCTCGTCTTGGCACACAGAATATGTACGATGCACGTGGCCTTGTGTAAGACCGTAGTCACACAATAAAATCAGATGAATCAAGAAAAATGAGGCTGGATGCAGTTGTCTTTAATGAAGTGGCATCAGATGCAATTTTATTAGATGCTGATCAAAAGCTTCGTATATCGTGAACATGCGAGATGAATATGCATTTATACACAGGTATACAAAAGTAAAAGAAAGTAAAATCTACGGCGTGTCTCTTGAAGGGGTCCACCTATGAATAAAAAGAAATAAGAATACGCGTTACCCCTGGGTAACAAGAATGGAATTTGCAGAAGAACGATGGTCATACCTTTATTTTCGCATTAAGCACACAACGAGCGAGGAAACTCCCTCATTTCTCATACAAAAAAAACTGAATTTGTGGAATTTCCATCGACGCGTCGATGGGGCTTCCTCGGATGTGATTTCTAAAAATTCTTGTTGTTGCTTCTTCACTGGACAAGGGAACAGCGTGTTGGAGGTTGTGGCAACCGCGTGGCGACGACGCCTTGCTTGGGCTAACCACTCCACGAGCACGCCGGAAATATTTCTCACTGATGTTAAATTCGGTATTACGACCGTCGCTTTTTGTACTTAAACTGCTTTTAATTCTTAAATCACCAACCTAGAAATTATTTAGGTTAAAGACACTACAAAAAGAATTCACTCAGATTTGCATGGCGTTTAGCCAACGAAAAATTGTCACACAGAACATTTTAGAATGTTCTGCCAGAAAAGAAAATTTTCTACTCTCACCTGTGAATTGTTCCATGTAGGGTTTTCTGGGCCTATTCCACCCAGGAAGGGAGTTGGGAGCTGGACTTCTCGATGTGACTGGTCGACGGAAAAGAATTTGTCGCTTCCGCCGCCAGTCACAAGAAACTTCGGTTGTATTTTATTGCTTTTTAAGCTTACAAAAATAAAATTACTAGGGGGGAGGCCAGCCATGTTGGCATATTGCTGATTTCTGGCAACCAGACACACGAAGTTAGCCGTAGTTGGGATGGCAAAAACCAAGAATAGGATGCGCTCCGAAAATAAATCTGTCAGGTAAGGTAGTGCGTTCATTCATACGTTTGCTACAAACGTATAGTAAATGCGTGTCATTTACTTTTGCATTCTGTTGTGCTAGAGATGGGTGCAAAAATGAGATTTATTTTTGTATGAAATTGAATAATACGTATTATTCATGACATTTCGCAATTGTTTCCGTGTAGGAATTGTATCTTAGATGGCAAGTAAATGTTTCGCTTCCACAATTTGTGTCATAGATGGTGGTTAATAAATTAGATGAACCGAGTTTGTATGATTATGCAAGGAGATGCAGAGCATGTAAATTCAGGTGGATGTACATATTGGTTGCATATTCTGTCATGCAATTTGTAGAGTAAGTGGTGGTGAATTTGCACGTCTGTTTGGGTGACGTAGATGGAGTGCGAAATTTATTTTTCATTACAGTTTGGCTAAGCCAAGTTGCGTTTCGGATTTGGTTGCTTTAGGTAGGAATTTAGAAGCGGTTAGGGCGAATGTGGAAGCGTATGTTCCACCACCTAGTGTTAGGAATAATAGGACTTTGTTAGAGCCGGATCTGGCATATGTAGGTGTTGATACTTCGGAAGTTTTGGTTGTTTCAGACAACAACCCAACTTCTCATCAGGCCCAAACTTCATCCCAACCCCGACCTTCGTCTAGTATTAGGTGTTTTAATTGCAATGGATCAGGCCATTATGCAAATAGGTGTTCTGCTCCTAGGCGTTGTTTTGGTTGTGGCGCTGCAGGCGTCTCTAGACAGAATTGTCGTAAGTGTTCGGGAAATGGGCAACGGACTCCTGCGCCAGCAGGGCGGGAGGTCCGAAGACGTTGACAGGGTTGCCTGCTGGTAACCAGTCGGCGGATTTAATTCATTTAGGGTTTACTCTCGAGGCAAACGGTAATGATAGGAGACCATTTTTGAGTGTTAGTGTTTATGGTTCTAAATTTTTAGGTTTATTAGATTCAGGAGCTTCTAGAACCATAATAGGTAGGGATGCCTGGTTAATGATAGGGAGTTTAGGGCTTTCTTTGAAAAAAGACTCTGTTCACTGCGTGTGTTTGGCAGATGGAACAAGGGTTGAAGTTTTAGGAGTACTCTCTCTTCCAATCATAGTTGAGGATAGGGCAGTTTTAGTTGACTGTTTGGTCATCCCTTCTCTGCCACATACGGTGATTCTCGGTGCAGATTTTTGGGCACTGTCGGGTATTGTCCCGGATTTAAGATCACGGATGTGGACTTTTTCAGAGCAGGACAATCCTGTTTCAATATGTTCGATTACAGAACGATCTGAGTTGAGTGTTAGGGAAATTGAAACATTAGAAGAGTTTATAGGAGAATCTTTTAGGAAAATGCCAGAAGGCTTAGGGTGTACAACGTTAGTTAAACACAAGATTAGGACGTCGGCGGAACCGATAAAACAACGGTATTATCCGGTTTCCCCGGCAATGCAGGAACATATTGATAGGGAATTAAATGAGATGTTAGAGGCAGGAGTTATTGAGAGATCGACAAGTGCTTGGTCGTCTCCAATACTTTTAGTTAAAAAGAAAGATGGCTCCTATAGATTCTGTGTGGATTATAGGAAGCTGAATAAAAATACTGATAGGGATGCTTATCCACTTCCGTATATTAATTCAATTTTGGATTTTAAAAAGAAAGGAAGAAATTTTTGAGATAGTTAAAAAGAGAAGTGAAAAACTATACCGAGAAAATTTTAAGCGGAAATTAGAAGAAAACTTTGAGAATAAAGAAGAAAATCATTTTAGGAAATCTCGATTTCAATTTGGGAAAAGCCTTGAGAGGGATATCTTGGTTGGAGGATTTGCAAAAGCTAAGTATTTTGTGTCTGGTTGTGACCAGAATTTTAGCTTGTATTTTGTTCGTTTAAATTGCGTAAATTTGTTTTTACTTGTGACCCTGTGTGGGGCAAATAAGTTGTTGATAAAGTAGGCCTTCGCTGATTATTCGTTTTCTCCCAAGATTGTGGGACCCGTGACGTTTGTTCTATACCATTGTGATCTTTCTTTGTGTCCATTTGACACACCCCTTTGTTTGCTTTTTTTTTATTATTTGCTTCTATTTTATTTTCGAGAATTAGCCTTCTGCTAATCTCGAAAAACTATTGTTCTTACTTTTTCCGTTGATATTGAAAAGACTCTGGGTTTTTATCCCGGCATTTGCCACGGTTTCCCAGACCTTTAAATAAAAAGTTTAAATTCTCAATTCGAGAAATAAATCTAGCTTCTTTTTATTTCATTTATTTATTTTCATCAAATTATATTTTTGGTAAGGCAAACTACCATTAAAGTTTCCTGGCGCCCACCCTGTAACGTAAATACTTGTATTTACGTTCCACCCCCTTCCATCAAACCATCAAACCATATCACTTTAATCCAAACATCTCTTTTAATTTTAATTCCTACAATAAAATATAACTACACACGATCGCTTTGATTGAATACTTTTTTTTTATTCGACGAATCCCCCTTGCTGACTAGCCGGTGAAAATTGCATATCATTGCAGTTGTTGTTGCAATATTTTTCTTTATCCATTCTCTCTCTTTTATTTTGACATTTCGTCAATAACGAAATTTCTTTGCGCGGTGCCGGTTGCACATTTGTTTACTCGTTGTTCTTTCTTTTTGATTTACAAATATTGGATTCGATTTAATCCAAAGTTACGCGGTTTATTTGTTTCGCCTTAATAATTGTTTTATCCTAAAGTAATTTCGAATTCGGGCTTATATTGTTAAAGAAATAATTTTGCAACAAATTATAAAAACAATATTGATGGTTTTGTATGAAAAATTGGCGTCAGTTACGCCCAAACTGAAATATTTGTATTTATTGGAAGAAGGTTTACCTAAAGCTTACGTGTGCAAAATTTTAGTGTTATGCTTTTATCGTAACTGTACAAAAAACATCATTTAATTTTACCAAATTGAGGTTGTTCAACAAAAATGTCGATTATTATACGTATAGCAAATTTCAGCTTTCTAGCTCAAAAATTGCAACCTCTAGAGAGTTTAAATACGCACGGCCGGACGGACGGACATGGCTTAATCGACTAGGCTTTTGATTCTGAGTCAGAATATATACACTTTTCTATACCTTACGGTATTATTTCTCTTTGTTACAAACTCAACACCAAATGCAATAAACCCATTGTATGGAATAGGGTATAAAAATGGATATTCAATGGCAACAGACGGTTTAATCAAGTCATAGATGCATATATAATACGTATGCAATATTTGTTCAGTGATTATATAGTGAAATGCCTTATGTATGAGATACTTTTTCCAGTATGTTAAAATATGATTTTATGAATAAAAAAAATTACTTACTTACTTACTACTTATTTACAATTTCAACCAAAACCTACCGTTTCTAAGATTTTCAAACAGCTAAAATATGTAGGTTTTAAAGGTGATTAAAAATTCATCTTTTATTTTTAAATGTAATAAAATAAACTGGGTAGGAAAAGACTAATTTCTTAAAAATTAATTGAAATCGGTTTTGTGGTTAACGATAAAGTTTATTTTAAACAAAAAGCTCTTTGAGAGGTGCTGTTCTGAAAAAAATTCTATACAGTTTTATAAAAATCATTCGATTCCTTTCCGATCAAATAAAACCTCATGTACACAAATGTATGGCAGGTACACTTATTTTTGAGCCTATAGTACAAATGGTTAATGTACCGCGGAAACTACCAGTTTTAATTTTGAATTTTGGTGGGGGCAATACCCCCATTTATTTAGCTTAGTACAAGCTTCATATTTTAAAACTGAAACTGAAAACTATGAAACATTACAATATCAAACTTAAATCTAAATGGGTGGGTGATTCCGGTTGAGTCTTGATTCAAATTTACCCTCCGCAACATTGGAGTAAGGGGTTCGTTGGAGCCATAAGAGGTACGTTGTGGAGGAAGATAGATTCGTGTTAAATAAAATGCACGACTGGGTCGCACGAACTTGCTCTTATGCTAAGCAATTGCTTAGTGGCAATTAGTTTATTTAGTTAAATAAAATTAAAAATAATTTCGAAAATTCTTTTATTTTTTTAATTAGTTGAAGAGTTTTCTCGGAAAAACTAAGTATTTAATAAAATTTCAAAACTAAATGCCTATCTAGGAAAAACAATATTGAAAATCGTGCGACCAGTTTTTTTTTTTTTTTTTTTGAGGTTATTTTTGAAAATGTTTTCCAAAAAATATTTTAGAATTTGTTTGAGTATGTAAATATATGGCAATCCGTAGTTTACATCTGAAAAAATAATGTAAAAAAATCAATTTACCCGTTTCCAACATATTCCGAAAACTAAAAATTTGTTTGAAAAAGTTTTTAAAAATCAAAAAAAAGTTTTTGAGAACTTTGAAATGCCATATTAATTAAATTATGAATGACTTCCTGGTGCCTAACATTTTTTTGAAATCGGATGTATAGTTTACGAGAAAATTTGATTTGAAAATACTGGAGAGGTACCTTTATAAGACAAATTTTGAAAAAAAAAGTTTCTAACCAAAAGATAGACTGTCTTAAAAAAAAAGTATTCTGAAAGTCTTATCAAAATCGTTAAAACCGTTTTTGAGAAAATCAATTTCAATTTCAATTATCTTACTGAGTAAATTATGATTTAATAAATGAAATGAAATGAAAAAATTTTTTTCCTTCACGATTGTATGGCAGGTGCCGTTATTATTAGGCGTAGAGCAAAAATTAAAAATATATTCCGATGGACGGCCAAATAAATCCTAAATACTAAATTTGAAGCAAATCGGCCCATCCGTTTGGGCTCTAGAGGCGCGAACAGACATACAGACAGACAGACGGACGGAATTTCCAGACCTACTTTTTTCGACTTCTCCATCATCGTAATGTCATATGTGATTGTTATCTCAAATTTTTTTTGTGCACGAATCCATAACTTGCCTTAAGTACCTATACTCACAAGTAAAAAATAGAATTGAAAAGAGTTTTACAGTCAACGGAACCGAAGAGGAGTTGATGAATAAAATCTCGGATATTTCCCTTCGTTCTTTAGTTTCACAAAACCAAGTGTTGAGTTGCCTCTTAAGATAATATTGCGATGTGTGCCAAGAAATTGAGCTCTCGGTCGCATAATATGCCAAGGCTAGGAGCCTAAGCGATACAAATTCCTCCTCCTACCGACCAATTGCTTTAACGTCCCTTCCCGCAGCTCAAGAAATATCTCGAAGATCGGGCGCTTTTTAATGACCGACAGTACGGCCTTCTCAGCAATCGTTCCACTGGTGATCTGATAGCATATCTTACCGAACAGTGGAACAAATCTTTGCATCGCTTTGACGAAAGCAAGATTATTGCACTTGATATTTCAAAGGCATTTGATAGAGTTTGGCATGAAGCTCTTTTATAGAAAATGCGAGCATTTGGTATCGATGATATTCTTATACGTTGGATTAGAAGCTATCCTCTGGACCGTTCAATACAAGTTGTATTAGACGGTTTCAAGTCAGACCTCCGCAAAATAAATGCTGGTGTGACCCAGGGCTCTGTTCTGTCTCCGACTCTCTTTCTCATTTTTATAAATGTATGTGAATTCTAATCCATTAAATTGTTTTGATGACGACTCAACCCTCAGCTTTTCATATTCGTTTGATAATTAACGGCCTTCGCCTTCGGACATGTTATTACAATGATACCGTATGATAAGCTTACTAAACTCCGATTTAAAGAGCATTGTGAATAGGGGTATTAGAAATCGTGTGGAGTCTAATGCGTCGAAGACTCAATGCTGTTAAACATACCCACTATGCCATTATGGGCCCTACATCCTAGCTCCCAAATCAACTAACTCCCAATGAACTAATTCCCACCGAATATGGGACTTGGTTCATGTGAACTAACTCCCATATTTTTAAGGAACTATGTCCCAAATGTAGAATGAACTTAGTCCCATAAATATGAATTAGATCCCAAGAGTTGAGTATTGTTGGTTTTTCCCAAATGAACTAACTCCCAATCGTTAGAAAATAAAACAAAAATTAATGCTTTGGAATGAAAAAAGTATAAAATTTTTAATGGAATTTTTAACAAATAGCCCAGTAATTTTAGGTTTTTTTCTGCGGAAAAATTCCAATCAAGCTGAATTTTGGTACACACCTTTATTACGGCGTTGTAATGAAGATGTGAAAAATCGACATTGATATCGTGCCGGCAAAAAAAGTTATGAAGGTCAAAAGGTCACGAAAACCTAAAAAAAACCGTTTTTCGCAAATATCTCGGTTTCTATAGCTCCAATGATTTTAACGTGTATGACAAAATTGTAGAACATAAAATTTGCTACAATTTCGTCAGTACAATCAATTTAGTATGGCGATTAGTTACCGAGATATGGCACTTTGAAAAACAGGTCATTTTTCAAAATTCGCCAAAAAATGACAAGAACTGAAGAATTCCACCTTATTTCTTCGGATATACCCGAGAAATCATGAAATATTGCTGTTTTTATGGCTTCTTGTTAAAATCACCAACTTTTTACACCCCCCAACGATCCCCGCTTGCCCACCAGGTGCCAGGCCATGCCCATTACTATTGTCATTCCGCCCTAATTTTTATATATTACTTTGTTCTTAGTATACAGTGGGCAGGTAGAAAAAGGTCGGAAGTTAATCAAACTTTGAGATATTGTTCAGGAATATTGAATTAACATTTGACGAAGTTTTGGACCTCACCGGCCCTGTTGAAAAAGAGGAGGAGGGGAAACTGCAAACTTTTCGAGTTCGCTCCGGTTTTCGCTCTATAACTTTTTTTGCTTACGTTCTACGGCAAAAATGTTCTAGACTTTTTTGTAGAGCGTTAAATTTACTAAAATATTGTTGGTACAAAAATAGTTATATGTCATTTCGTTACCGAGATACGGAAAAAGAGGAAAAGGGGGAATTGCAAAATGTTCGACTTTGCTCCGGTTTTCCCTCAATAACTTTTTTTCCTTACTTAATACGACAAAAGTCAAGACTTTTTTTGTAAAGCATTCAATTTTTTCCGCAGATTGGGGTTTAAAATGCCTAAAATGACTGGGCTAAAAGTAAAAAATTGAAACTTAAGTAACCTAACAGAGTGACGAATTTTATTTTATTCGTCACTCTGTTAGGTTACTTAAGTTCCAATTCTTTTTTAAAAATTAAATTTCTTACAGGTTTATCCTATTTTGCCTACAAACATTCAGCACGAAAACAGCGCCACTTCTTCTTTGTGCATAATATGAACTAACTCCCACTGGTTGATGGGTTGGGCCTAGTTCATTGGGAATAAGTTCGTAATGAACTATGTCCCAACTGAATTTTCTCCTAATATTATGAACTAAATCCCACTACAAAATTTGGTAGGAGTTAGTTCATTTTGCCTCGTGGGAGTTAGTTGATTTGGGAGCTAGGACGTAGGGCCGCCATTATGCATACTTGCATCGAGGAGGCCAGAAAGCTATCAGTACTCGGTATGTATATCAGTGACAACCTTCGTTGGAATGACCATATACTTGAGATTGCCAAGAATGCTGCAAGATGCAAGAAGTTTTTCAAACTTCTCATCTGGCCATAACTTACAAAGCGTTTATACGCCCTAAACTTGAGTATAACTCCCATCTCTGGGCAGGTGATTCTCAAACTTTTTTACACCTGCTCGACAGAGTTCAGAAAAAAGCTTTCAAATTTATAGGAGAGAGAAGCATTATGAAAACATTTCCATCACTTGAACATCGTCGAAATGTTTCATATCTTTTCTTATTTTACAAGTTGTTCTACAAAAATGCTCACTCGAGGTAGCTGCGTTCCACCCCTTAAACATTTCCCCCGTAACACTCGTCTTGCTAGGAACGCTCATCAGTTTACACTTGAGCCCAATTTTATTTCGACAGTACCGTGGAATATAGGGATTCTTTGTTTAGCCGTACAAAACGATGTGGGGTGAATTGCATGGTACAATTTTCCCTTGCCATTTTGATCTTCAAACATTCGAGACCAATGTTCATCGACACCTCCTTTCCCTTCCTCCCTAATTTACTATCGCTCGCGCTGTGACTAATCATTAAAAGGACAAACGCCTTGAGCGTGTGTGCCTTGTGAAAAAAAAAGTAGTGCTTAGGGGAGATGCGAGACTTGCACCGAAAACTTTCGTATAAACTCCTTTCAAATATTTGAGGGATATGTGAAAGTTTGGCAATTGGGCTATCATTTTTACTTGCTATTATAGGTACTATAAGGAAAGTTATGCATTCGTAAAAAGAAAAAATATAAACATAACATTACGATGAAAGAGAAGCCGAAAGAAGTAGGTCGGACAAATCTGTCTTTCTGTCTGTCCGTCTGTCTGTATCAGCACCTACAGGCTAAACGTCTGGACCGATTCGCTTCAAACTTGGTACATAGTATTATTAGGATGTCCTACAGAGGGGTTTTTGCAATTAGCATTCTAACTCCAAAACTAACGGTATGATTTTTTATGAAAACTCAGTTTTCTCAAAAATGGCTCCTACGGTTTCGATAAAAAAAATTTTAATGGTGTTTTTGAGTAAAATTAATGATTTGGTTGGAATTAATTTTTCAGGAAAAGTCTTGTAACGGTACCTCCCATATGACCAGTTTTTTCATAACAGATTTTCTGGTAAAACACTCAACGGATTTCGATGAAAATTTTAATGTGAAAGCTCTTTTATAAACAAAATAATATCAATTCTTTAATTTTTCAAAAAACTTTATTTTAGTTTTAAAAAAAAAATTTATTATTTATTTTTTTTTAAATTTTTGGTTTTTTCAAAAAGGCTTTGTTCGAAATTTTTAACATTTTTGTTTTCTGATAAGCACTAAACTGCTAGATGTTGGCATAAACAAAATAATAATTATACACTAATGCCGTGCAGTTTGCATTCAAAAAAGACCTTGGGTCTTACAGGCATATAGTTAAAATTATTATTAAAAAAATATTAATTCTTAAATTTTTCAAAAAAAACTTTTTTTTGAGGTTTTAAAAAAAAATTAATTTTTTTTTTTAAATTTTTATTTTTTTCAAAAACGGTTTGTTCGAAGTTGTTTAAGTTTTTGTTTTCTGATAAGAACTATAAACTGCTAGATGTTGGCATACGCAAACAAAATTTGCAACATGTTATCGAAGTTTAAAAAAACCGTTTTTTTTTTTTTGTTGAAAAAACTGGTCGAACGATTTTGAATAAAATTTTCCTAAAAATTCAAAAAAGTAAAAGAAATCTGATGGCTTACTTCATTTTTTGGCATTTTTGTTTCGGCTATAGAATTTATAGTTTTATATACCTGTCCAAGGTGAAAGATTGTTTTGTTGCAATTTTTGGTGGTACATTTTGAGGAAGGATTTTTTTATAAGATCGAGTTACAATGTTTTGTGAACTAATTTTTGTATGTATAAAAAGGGAGGTGTAAATAAAACAAGTAGATTATTATTTTAAGCGACTTACACTGGCAATAGGCAGTCCATTAAGAGATCCATCAACAATAAATCCATATGTTTCTGAGTTGGAACGAATCTCAGGTAAAATACTCATTGGAATTTGAAAGAATTCGCATAGCTTAGCCTCCCATTTTAAAGTGTTTACATTCATGAGCATTGTATAGCCGGCATTTGTAACATCAGTGGCATGTACTCCATTATTTATTCCTCCACTAAGATTCTAAAAATAAAACCCAGCATTTCATACGGCAGTCTTCTAAAGTAATTAACATACATACCCATATAATCCAAGAATCCAGTGTTCCGAAGAGACATTTTTTCTCCTCAATGCTTTCATTTACCGTTGACAAATTTTGCATAAGCCATTTGATTTTTAAGGAACTAAAACACGTACTCAACGGCAAACCACACACAGCTTTCAGATGATTTATGTTTCCTTTGATTTTGTGGAGAATCGATTTTAATGTAGTGGATGTCCTGTTATCTCCCCAACCTACAATACAGATCGATTCAAGATGTCATGAAATTATTTTTCGAATACTTACCAATAGCATTATGTAACGGAATTCCAGTTACTTTATCCCAGAGTATGGTCGTGCCACGCTGTGTGCAGACTCCTAAGGCTACAATGTCCTGAGGATTTATTTCCAGTATTGATAAATTGGTACATGCAGTCTTGAAGGGAGCAAAATATTTGCAATTAATCGATTCTACTTTTTAATACGTTTTTATTGAAACAATCAAACCTCAATACACTGTTGGGTGCATTTCCAAATGTCCATAGGGTCATATTCGATCCAACCAGGAATGAGAGAGTATTGTTTTAATTTAAGTTCATGAAAAGTGAGGACTTCGGCGTTTCGTGACGAATATACCTGTTAATAAATATTTATATAAAGAACTGTTTAAATTATTGTTTTTGTGGCGATTTACTTACTAGAAATTTGCAGACATTATTTGCAACCGATACTACTCCTAAGAGTGGTCCAAAACGGCCGAAACTTGTCATTACTGGAGATTGCATTGCCGCTAGATTTTCATTTGGTTATGGTTGCGTAAATATATTTTTAATTTTCTCGTTCTTGAAGGAAACTTCTTCGTTTTCTTTTGTATTGTGAGGATGATAGATGTCAATTTCTTATTATGTGGATTTTTTTTGGGAAAAGGAAATTTGATCAAAAATTTGATCAAATTTGCTGTCCAATAAAACGGCAGATAGCTAAGATAAGTTTTTGTTATTGTGTGTGTGTTTCTTTTGACGTTCTTAATTTGAGGCGTGTTTAACCATACGACAATGTCTAACGAGATTGATTTTTCTGTCATGTTATCTTCGTTGGAATAATCTTTAAGAAATTTTTTTTTAGATTTTCGTGTAATATATTTCGACATTAATATAATAATGTAGTTGCAATTAATTATTTCATAAGTTAAAATGTACTTCAATGTCTTTTTAATGTTTTGTAAGTCGGAAAGTTTTGTTCGCAGTTGAGTCATAATTTAATATTGATTAAATAAAGTTCACCGGGTGAACACACCCAACCAAGCAAATGTCAGATTTTTACACACAAGAACGAGGGAATGCAAACAATTTGTAAACGGAATTTCGATTCGGGTGGACATTATTTAATTTTAGTTCTGCCGCAAAGTAGATAGTTTATTTAAATGGCCTCCCACACCCTTAAATATGTCTACATATATATAAAATAACAACTACCTAGGATTCGTTAAAGGATGCATTAAAATCACTTCGTCATGAACATTGTCAGAGTAATAAACAAAAGTTTACAAATGACTCGTTGTATGGGAGAAGTGTTCCCGGAAAAAATGAAAAGCCATCGAATAGAAAGCTATAAAAAACTATACCTAACAAATCTTTAGTGAATTCGACACAACCGTTGCCAACTTATGGAACAGCTATGTTATGAAGTAGGAATAAAATCCGGGCTCAATCACTGCATCCTTTTCAAAGCGATTCAATTCATTATACACTCTGTTCATTTTAATTTTGCAAGTTCATAGTTCATACCTATTTATTTTTAAATTGTCAATTAATTTTCACTTCAACCGTTTGTATTTATTTGTTATTATTTTAAAACTTTGATCACTTAAGGGTAGTACGCAGCTCGAGCTAAATTTTAGTTCACGTTTTTATCTCCAAACCTTAGCTAAAAGCCCAGCTAAATTTTGACACAGGAGAGTTGTGGAGAAAATGTGATTGAAATGGCGACTTTGTGTAGAAAATGTCAAAACACATTTTGTTTGACAAATAAACACAAACATTTTCTTTTATTTTGTTTGAAAGTTTTGGATGTTTACCTGAGGCTTCTCGTGAAGGTACATAAGTATCTAAATAAAAAAACTCTTATCAAGGTGCGTTATTAAATCTCGGTTGTTTCTGTTTTTTTCTTAGTTGTGCCGCTTCCTTCAGCGTCGTACCCTCGTACCAACAAGCAGCTCAACAGAATTGTTCCCAAACTTTTGCTTATGAGCAAAATCAATCGGCCATAAATGTCTCTGCAGCGTGTCAGCCGTTTGTTCAAGAAGGCCAACCAACCCAACTCAAATTGTTGACTTCAAGTGTCTCAATAGGATGGAAGAATATGTGATAACCAGAGACCAGTTTTAATGAACAGCTAAGGATAATGCAGAGAAAGGACCAACTTGTCTTGGTCTAAGTTCGGAAGTAACAAAATTGCTAGCTGGGAATTATAGTTTTTGTTTTACTTTTAAATAAAGACCCGAAGTTGGTATTTCGTAAAAAAAAGATTAAAAACAAATTACTTTTTTAAATGAAATGTTTTATTCTTAAAATTCTTAAACTCTGCCACTATTGTAGAACAAGTAAGAAATGATTTGGAAAAGTTAAGAAAGCAGAAAAGCTCAGTTTTAAGATATGCGCTTTTTAATTTCTATTATATACACTTTTTGGCCAGTCCAAATTGATTCCGACAACGTCCAACGCAAGTATATTGGTTGCCCAATTATGGAAGCAAAGCTTGGAGTCGTTCTTCCTTTAAAAGTTGAAATTAGAAGAATTAAAACCTTTCACTTAAAAAAAGAAAATAAGACAGGTAACAAACCTGGGTCAAAACGATATCCTAGACCTTTGAAAACCAGATACACTTCCTGTAAATCAATTAGCTCGGAATACATTATCGCTTCAAGCAATTGGGTGCTGGATTTCAATAAGTTATACCAATCAATGTTCAATGGCAGCAAAGACGTTGAAATCTAAATACAAAAAATAATCATGTTTTGTAAGAGCTTTTGAATTGCATTTTAGAACCTCACCTTTTTACTTTTGTTAGTCTGAAAGATGTACTGTTCATCTTTGATTTCTATGGAAGTAGTCTCTGATACAAGAACTTGGCCAAAGCAGTCTTTAAAATTAAATTTTGATCAACTCACGGCAACATATCTTCATGAAAATATATTTTTTTTAAATCACATTGCACTCGATGACAGAAGCTATAAACAAATGCAAATAAAAACACAGCAGTTCTCTTGTTCATAAGCATACCCAGAGAAAAATTAAAGAGGGGCATTGAAATATCATCGATATTGGACTATTTTCGAACAAAACTCTATTTGAAATATGTGTTCTTTTGTTTTAGCAGAACAATTGTTATTTGTTTTAGCATTCTCTAATCGAAATAGCTTTTTTATGCTTTAAAACAAATTTTCGGTTGAGATTCAACCCCTACGTTACCCCTTTTTAGCTACGACCCGAAAAGATCTGTCAAAATTTAGCTCGCAGGAAATGTGCCGAGCAATTAAATAGTCAACTAAATTCTGACAGTACACTGGGAAACAAAAGTTTGAAATTTTAGCTGGAGCTGCGTACCACTCGGCTAAAATGCTTTGCTTAATTTTAGCTTGGCTAAATTTTGGAGAGAATTTTGTATGGGAGCTAAATTTTAGCTCGAGCTGCGTACTATGCTTTATCTAAAAAGAATTCTTTTTCCACAATGAAATTCACAGAATGCTAAAAAAATAAACAACAAAATTTGACGTTTGAGAAATGTCAAATTATTGTAGTGTGCGTGCAAATGTGTGTTAAATCTCAATTTAAAATGAGATTTCATTTGGGAGGTATGATTTGATCAAACACCACAAAAAGATATGATCATTGCCCAAAAGAAAAACCCTTTTTTATGTTTGATCATATTTCACACGAAAAAGATTTGATCAAGCGACCCAAAAAAAAATCACATTAACTATCTGCCGTTTTATTGGACAGCAAATTTGATTAAATTTTTGATCAAATTTGCTTTTCCCAAAAAAAATCCACATTATCTTAGCTATCTGCCGCTTTATTGGACAGCAAATTTGATCAAAGTTTTGATCAAATTTGCTTTTCCCAAAAAAAATCCATATTATATGTGATTATTTTTTTTACCTCAGATCATATTTTTTAGATCTGAAATTTGATATGATATCAAAAAATGTTTTTCGTTTGGACCACGGACCAAGAAGATACAGACCGCCAACTCACCATATGGTCTCTCTTTTTGCCATCAAGCTAAAAATCAGCTGATATGCCATTTATTTTGAGAGTGTGACGCTCTCCCTTGCTTTAAAACCCATTTAGCAAACACACATAAAAAATAAATGGCATTCGCAGGTATAGTTGCCATTACAAAATGCACAGAGAGAGATGTACACGTATTCACAGACTGAACAAAATATTTCGAGGGTGTTTCAGGCAAGAGGAGTACGAGTTGGCGGTCTGTGTATGGTCTGTGGTTTGGACACAGATCAATATCTTATGTAGTCAGATTATATTTCGGATTAAAAATTAAATCTCATTTTGAATCGAGATTTGACACACATTTACACGAAATTCGTGCGAATTTTTTACAATTACTTTATATTATGTACATACAAAAAAAAATTTAAATGTGAAGTTATTTCAAACCTTGCTTTCCAAGAATTTTTTGACAATTACCAATTTTTCACAATTACTTTATATTAAGCGGAGTTCACATGGGACAATGCAGAGGCCAAGACAATGAGACAAGACAATCATTGTTACATGCGAACAACTATTTCCAGGACAAGACAATTGGCATTATATTGTCTTCCGAGCTAGCCTGCCGAGCTATCTCTGAGGACAATATCGATATATCGACTGGTTGGCATTGTCTTGTCCAACCCCGTTCAAGAAGCTCGGACAAGACAATTGAGTATTGTCCCATAGTCTTGTCTGCATGTGAACGCTGCTTTAAGCGGAGTTCACATGGGACAATGCAGAGGCCAAGACAATGAGACAAGACAATCATTGTTCCATGTGAACAACTATTTCCAGGACAAGACAATTGTCATTATATTGTCTTGCGAGCTAGCCTACCGAGCTATCTCTGAGGACAATATCGATATATCGACTGGCTGGCATTGTCTTGTCCAAGCCCGTTCAAGAAGCTCGGACAAGACAATTGAGTATTGTCCCATAGTCTTGTCTGCGTGTGAACGCTGCTTTATACACAAACAATTTTTTTTTAAATATAAAGTATGTAATTATAAAAAAAATCGTACCGATCATTACATGAAAATAATAAGTATACTACACGGTGTCTCCATTGGACAGAAAACTTTCTCTGTTTCTGTTTTCCATTCTGTCAAAAATCTGTCCACATTTTTAAGGTGGGCACATTTCTGTCATGACAGACCAATGACAATTGGGAGATTTCAGCCCATGCTGCTTTTTTCAAGTCAATCTTCTTATAAGAACTACTTTTGTAGTTCCACAAACACTCATATTTTCTATAACAATTAATTAATAGCCTATTCAGACCGCACTCGTTTTGGCTATTCGTTTACCAAAACGAGTAGACCGTTCACACTGAACATTTACTCGTTTTTGTTTGACATTTCAATTTTAAATGTCAAGTGAAAGTAATTCCTATTAAAACTGATAAAGCAGCATAAATTAACCTATGGAAGCATTGCCGGTGCTGATGTTTGATTGTACAGTTTGGTGTTATTTTCTATTCTGACTGCTTGGTCGCCGAAAAAGTGACTGTCACCTAAGCCCAAGGATGATGAGCAATACGTGCGGGAATCTGCTGCTGGAGGCTCCTTCATCAGGACAATTCTGAGCCCTTGGTACATGGTACAAAGACAGTATTGTACATCAAGAAGAACCAGGCCTAATATTTGGAGGAGTGCAAGTACAAGGAAATTGTTAACAAGCATCCCCTCAATTCATTGGCTATCCTATGAAGTTGATATTCGAGATAGAGCCCTACTAGGAAGTCAAGTGAAGAAAGAAATTGGGATTAAAGAGCCCAGGTATAAAGATGTTGCGAGGATGAAGATATCAACAAAGACACCGACAAGAAAAAGACTTAAATGAAGCTATATTTATTTTTATTTATATAAAATTATTTTTGAACTTTGACCTGTTTTCTTCGATCTTCTTTTTGTCACTTGCCTTTAGGCGAATCCAACCCTTCCTTTGTCACAGATACCAGCCGTATGTTTTTATTTTCTTTGAGGTGCTGGGTGGCATATTCATGCGGTTCACATAATCTGCTAATTAGCAATACTCTTCGCCAGATGCAGCTGTAGTAGTTGTCTTGTTGTTCTCCTTGTCCTTGCTCAGTTCCCCAAACAGTTCCACGCAATTCTACACCAAATTCTTCGAATGACTGAGAACTTTGTTCTGATAAATAAACGATACGAACGTACAACTTGATGAGTTCCTCCTGGTAAATATCATATAGATTTCTTGTTTAGATAAATTAAGTCTTGTTTAACTCCTCGTCTTCTATGTACCTACCTAATTATAATAAAAAAAAACTGGTATACAAAATATTTGTAAGAAAGAATATTGCTTACCGCTGGCGCGCGAGAACAAGAATGTAATGTATCAAACAAATTGCAGAAATAATGAATTTGTTTTGACAGCAAGCCATCAGCTCTGTTCTCTTTTTTGAGTGCCTATTCACAATAACTTCACAAAAAGATCTGTTCGTGTAGTTCATCTTCAAATTGCAACTCGTTTTCAAGTCGTTTTGCGGAAAACGAGTCGTTTTGCAAAACGAGTTGGGTATGGAAAATGTATGGGAAAACGAGTCGTTTTGGTAGTCGTTTTGCGGAAAACGAGTAAATGCTCGTTTATGGTTTGGTGTGAATAGGCTATAACACGATTGTTTCTTTTCGAGACATGACGCAGCGGAACAAATAACAAAATAGTTTATTTTTTTTTTGACTATTTTTAGTTGTGTAACGTAAAAATAATATGATGATGATGATAAAAGAATATATATAAGAATATATATGCCACCTGCAACTGTTAATAGACACCAATCTCTTCACCCAAACACCCTAT
The DNA here is from genome assembly GCA_916050605.2 of Platycheirus albimanus. Taxonomy (NCBI): domain Eukaryota; kingdom Metazoa; phylum Arthropoda; class Insecta; order Diptera; family Syrphidae; genus Platycheirus; species Platycheirus albimanus. Next base: position 324,535,737 of record OU696696.1, on the reverse strand, counting down.
GGATATCTAAGATCCGAACCCCAACGCCCATCAACAGCCCAAGCCAGAGAGGAAGCAGGAAGAAACAAGCACCCCGAACATCCTTGATCCCTATGCCAAGGAACAGCAACTCCATCGACCTTCGCCCGTGTATCGGTGTAACTAGTACCCCTACAAGAGACATACTTACACTTCACTAACACGGCTACTTGATCTCCTTACTCCTCTCCCCATTCTTCCAATTTCATCTCCATCCCCATCACAGAAGTGAGAACCATCCACCAGCCTACCTCCAGGTTCTGACTACAAAGTCCCGCAGAACAGCCTGGAGCGTATCTGATAGCATGTCCACGCCTATCCGCTGCAAGTCCTAGATGTTCACCCTGCAGCCCCTGTATACTACAGTACACACCTAAAAACCAAGGACCCTACTTAAATCCCCACGAACGTAGCTAGACCTATGATGCTTTCTTAAAACGAGGAACTACAATCAAATACCAGAGGTCTTACTCCAGTTAGCAACTGAAAGTCTAGTTATCGCCACCAGTTTCTGTGTTTATGGGATGGAAGCAACCCTAAGCCGGCAACGCCCTCTTTCTCGCCAACTACTCAAAATGAGCAGTCGGTAAGAACGGCATGCGACAACGTAGGGTCGAGGTTGAGATCGACCGTCGCGGTGGCCGGCAGCACCCAAGCCACAGTTATCTCAGCCAGGCCGTGGGCACTTGCTCCGGGATCTACACAACCGGTGTTACCTCTTATTATCCTGCCGACCGTTGAACTCTGGTGGTTGAGTTCGAATAAAAATGTTAATTCGCTTGTTGGCCCTCATGGTCATCCAAGAAAAGACATATCGGAATTGAACGTAGAGAAAGATCGATTTTAGATAGCACCTCTTATTCTCTATTGATTGAAAACGTAGTTGAAAAAGAAGATTCATGATCGATTTACAATATTCGCCCTACTGAACGCTACACGTAAGTATCTGAACTAATAGCAAACCTTAGGAAGTCGAGGTTGCTGTGGCATGTTATGATCGTCATCTAATCCTACAGCTGCCACGATGATATGCTGTATGACGATGAGGAGGTGTCTAACTCTGAGGGGAGGGAGGATCTGGGATAGAACACGATCCCCCTGGTCTCACAACCCACCCAATTCGATTCTAAAAATCATCTCTCTTAGAACCAACCTTGGCTGTCCCTTGGACCTATGAGTCCCCTACGACTCAATAAAATTAATGGGCAGCCCCTTACTATGAGAAGCAAGCAAAACGATTGCTTGCCTACATCAACTCACTGACCACAATACAGCATCTTAATCAACCGCTATATTCTAACTCTCAAACGTAAAACGTAAAAGTAAAGATACCTCTAATTACACACCACCCTGTTCCATCCTAAAAGGGGCGAGGATTACCACTCTCCTCACAATAAACTTACTCCATCATGATGACAAACTGCAGATTCTTCAAAGAAAAGTACTCTCAACTCCAAAAGGAACAAAAAGAAAATCGTAAACTTCTTTCTTTTAAACGTTATAAATGTCTAAAATATTTTATTGAATAAATGTTACTTAAATTAAACAAAGGGGTATTATCTTAATATTAGTGCCTAACCTGAATTATAAAACTAGTTGATCTTAATATTTTCTTCGTGTCATAGCACGGAACGTATTATTAAAACAAATTCTAAAGTCAGAGAAAAATGATTATTTTTACTTGAAAGTCAAATTCTATTACAACCATATACTCATATGTTTGGAAATTCTTGATTGAACTCCATATTTAATGTCTTGGTTCATCCTACGGAATCTATGCTTAAAGGTGAGTATTAAAGCTGTATAATGAAAATTCATTGAGTAAATTTTTATAAAAGTTTGTAACTAATTCTAATTTCCTGTTACGGCTAAGTGCGATCTCTAAACGCTAACCGAGTTTGATAACTGTAACACGGTTTCTGAATCTAGGCCAAAATCTAACGCGGCGGCGAAAACTTAATGTTGATCGCTAAGAATTTCTCGAAATAAAAGTTAATAATTTATCAAAATTGAATAAAGTCGCGAATGATTCATAAGCAAAATTGGGCGCTAGTTAGCTCGAGGCCTGTTTGAGATAATAGAGTCTATACATCCCGATCAAAACAATTAATAACGAGGACGGAAGGATCAGTACGATGATTATAACCCAAAGCAAAGCAAAAAGTATCGAAGTAAATGAATATATTTGTTAAATACGCCATACGCTTGAATACAATTTGTATTCAATTGTATGTTCGATAGTCAATTGCAATATAAATATTTAAAGTAAATTCAATTTAAGGCAATTAATAAGTTGATTCTTTCTTCTACCAAAGGGGTGGAAAGATAATCAAACATGCCCACTTAACGCTGGTCCGGAAGTGCACTCCTGGTCTGCTGAAATGGGTTAGTTAAATGACATAGTTTTCTACTTGTTATTACCATACTAATATTGCAATACCACTTTCAAAGTATTGTGTTAAATAGATCTGAGCTTCTTAGTTTAGAACTTGGGTAATTTGCTCATTGCCAATGGCTTGTTCAATTGCGTTATTATCTTTCTTAAAAAAAAAGGAATATGTATGCTTGGCGTATGCGTCAAGATATACTGGACACCAATAGGGTAAGCCGTGACTAAACGCGAATGTAAATCCTGTGATCCGAGGTACACTAATTACAATATACGAAATGACGTTACACAAAATAAAAAAAAATATACATATGAATGAGAACGTCTGAAAGGGAAGCTTAACTTTGCTTCCAGTAAACGCGAACGCGGCGTCTAAACGCGAGTGAAGTAGGTCGCTACCGACACTGAGGGATATGTTTGGGTCTATAAGACCAAGTGCGAAAACAAAACAAAATTACGGAACGAATCCAGTGTAAAAACGAGAAAATAAAAAAAAAAAGTTTCTAGTAGCACTTCACTTTTATGTTCCGGTAGAATGAATTAAAATCCCGGGAACAAGGGTTCCAACGATATACTTTGAACCCTTGTATATAAAGCCTATAGTACTACAGTAAAATGGAACGATTGGTGCGACACGGGGCGGCAGAACCCTACAACTGTCTTTCGACATAATGATGAGGAGGGGCAGATTGAAGGGAGTAAAGAACAGACCGAGAATGGTCATAAAACAAAAAAAAAAAGAGGGAACGAGAGCACTACACACAAAATCCAAAAATCTTATAAGGGTTAGAGAGAGGAAAAAAACAAAACTAATTTTGCTTTTTGTTTTGGAATCGGGATATTGTTTTGCTGGTATGTAGAGTATAGACGTGTTGTAAGGAAGTAGTGGTGAGGACGAATTTCGTTTTCTCTTATGGGTTTTCTTTATGAAAACGATATAACGGTTCTTATTGAGATGGCGGAAAGTGCAATTTTGTTTCTTATGGGTAGATGTGTGTTTGAGTGGGACAGAGGGTGTATCTTATATAGAACTTTATTACATGCAAATTTTGAATCATTATTCTCACTGTGCGTATGGTGCTCATGATTTTAAAAATTAAATTTGGCTGCAATACAAAGTTTCAAATTCGGTACGAGTTTAAAATAAAGTTGTGTTTCGGTGATTTAATTACCTACCTAGTTTTTCTAAAAACTACACATACATACAATTAAAGGCTTTGCCAGCGCGCTTGGTGCATTTTTTTTGATACTGTGTCTTACAATTATTTCTTCCGTTTTTAAATCCTTATTGTTGTGATTATTTGTGATATAGGTATTAGTGATTTTTATAGTAAATTTAGTTTTGTTTAAATAAAAGAACAAGTTAATTCTTGTGTTTTATAGTATAACTTTATTGAAAGTTATAAAAATCTACTAAATCTCAGTTTTAGTGAAAAATAAATAAAAAAAAGTGAAATCAAAATTAGAAAGTGCATTACGGATGCGAATGGTGCAAAATAGTTCTGAAAGATTAGAACGAAAATTAGTAGAGTGAGTTCATTTAGTTAATTTATATTTTCTATATTGCGTAGGTATTGTTAAAATTGTTTTTTCATTAAGAATAATTTAATTATTTATTGAATAACACAAATACACTTACATTTTGAATACATTTATTGATGTACCTAGTACATATATCTTTAACTATATTTTCAACTAAGTATTTATTTTTCTTTATTCATATTTTTCATAAACTAGGTATATTTTATTATATATTTTATTAAACAAATTTTAAAACATGGCTTGTTTATACGAAAATTGTGTAGAAAGACAGAGAACCACGAACCCCGTATCATTTTTCCGCATACCCCAAGATCATAGAAGGGTAATTTGGTTAAAGCATCTGAGCGTTTCACCGTCAAAGACTTTGCCAAAGAAGGCATTGATCTGTGAAAATCACTTCTATGCTAAAGACATTACGATCAGGGGTACAAGCAAAATATTAAGCAAATTGGCACTTCCTGTTTCAACAGCTTCAATTTGTAAATGCTCCGAGTTTGCTAATGATGCTTCATGTCCAAATTTTGGAGTCATACAGGTCTCGAAACCAGTCCACATCAACTATTTCATCAGCTTTACAACTTCTTAGTAATTCTGAACCTATTCCATATGAGTCCAGGACTGAACCGACTTCCACTGTAACTACTGCACTTGTCATCCCTAGGCTTTATATACAAGGCTTTGAACCGAGAAAATGTTCTTAACACGATTACAAACGAATTAAAAATTCCGAAAATTAATATTTAGTGACTTTTAAAAATCGCCAAATATTGAAGGTTTTGCCATAATTCTTTCTTTTTTGTGAACTCTAAAGGTGCCTTTACATGGAGCTGCAAGCCCTGAGTTGCAAAAAAAGAGGATGCAAAATCAATAAATCATACTTGTGTGATAGAGAGGGAAGGCAAAAATGCAGACGGTCTGCATGGATGCAGATTATAGGAAAATTATAGATGCAGCTTGAAAATTATAGTGAAGATGAACATGTTTGTTTTCATCGTCTGCACTATGATTGTTGTTGTTGCGTTTTCGTCTGCATTTGCAACTCCATGTAAAGCCACCTTAAAGCACTAAGTAATAACACACAAAAATGTAAGTATGAATAAGGAAACACTTAAAAAGATTGCTATACTCTATTCGAGTAATTTGTTCAGTACAGGGAAGATAGGACGTTTGCCTCTCAGTCTGGCTATATTGGCTTGCATAAATCGGTCTCAAGTTAAAGCTCTCACAGGGTTTCCGTATTTTGCATAATAAATTGCCGCAAATCGAGTAAATTGTACATTAGGGCTACCATCTCCTTATTTAAAACAAAAAATCAAAAATTATTTAACTTTTTCCACACCACCAAGCGGTTATTGAGAAAGGATACAAAAATTAAATCAAATGACAACACCTCCCTTCAATCAAAAGCTGAAAAAGCTACAAAATCCAAATCTCAACATAGAAATGCAGTAGCGAGATCCCTTTTTTTAAATAATGGCAACACCTTTTAGATGTGCTTTGTGCGATGACGATGAGGGTTGTTTTTGTTATATTAAGCAAAACGAAAAAAAAAAATTAGTCTGCTTTTTGCAGTCAAACTGAAAGGTTATGGGTGCGGACAAATTTATAGAAAATCACAACAACAATTCTTGTGTTGGTTCAGTGGTTTGGGTTTAATTTCAGAGGCAGTTTCTGTTTTAGTTTGCCATTAGGATTACCTGCAGGCATCATTGGTAGATAAAAAGCTCCCTCATAAGGCATGTACTGAACAAATTACTCGAATAGAGTATAGGAAAATTTTTTACTAATAAACAAAAACCGAAACACACCACGATCGCGACAAACTATATTTAAATGAATTAAAACTAAACTATTAGGATTACCCGAATCCAAAACTAAAACGCGAATATATTTATTCAAAAAGAAATAAACAAATGAATGCACCACGGCGATGTGCAACACGATTAGAAGAATTGAAATCGAACAAGAAACGTCAAACGCCGCGCCGCCGGTGCGTGTGTTTGATAAAAAAAAAGAGATACACAAAAAAATAATACCTAGCCAGACAGCAATTGCAGTGCTGTCTCTCGTTAGCTCAGCTGGGAGTGGGTTCGATAAGAACAACTATGTTTATTAATCGCGCTCGATTAATAAAAAGAAACGATGAATTGAAATAATGTGTATACAGAGTACAGGGTGTACTCGATTTAAGTGGGCGCCAGGAAACTTTTATGGTAGTTTGCCTTACCAAATGGAAACTGAAAAGTGTCTTCAATTTTGAAAGAAATAAACAGTTGAATTATTATTCCCAATGAAAATTCGAATCTTTTATTGATTAGAAGTTAGTGGTCTGGGAAACCTTGGCAGAAGGCCTGGACGAAAACCCAGAGTCTTTTCAACTAAAAGAAAAATAGAACAAATGTATTTCGAGGTGAGCAGAAGGCTAATTCTCGAAATTAGGAATAGGTTTAAGCAAATAAAGAAAAGCAAACACTGTTTTGTGGTAATGGAATGTACAAAAGAAAAAAAAAGGTCACGAGTCCCACAATCTTGGGAGGAAAACGAAAATTCAGCGAAGGCCTACACAACTAAATTTGTTTGCCCCACATAGGGTCACAAACAAAACGAATTAAAAACAAATTAAACAAACAATAGATAAGCAAAAATTTCTGGTCTCAACCAGACACAAAAATACTTAGCTTCGTAAAATCCCGCCAACAAGAAAATCCTTCGCAAATGTCTTCAAAATTTACTTCTCGATTTCCTCAATCGTTTACTCCTTTATCAGTCAATCTCAATCTTTATATCCCGGTAAAACAATCTAGTTTTTCACTTCTCTTTTTTTTAAAGTTTTTCTTTTTTTCCAAAAATTATCTTATCTTTCTCAAACCAAATCCAAAATTGAATTGACCTCCAAAATGGAGGCTTCGCTTGTCCACTTCGCCCCGACCATATAGCCATCCTCTTCGGATCTTTTGCGTGGTGGTGTTCTTGTCTCAGTCATGCAGCAGCATCTCGCCCATCTATGCAGAGACGTGCGACTGAGAGCGGCGATACAACCATTGCACGCGATCCTATGCGTTGAGAATGCGATCCTCGTAGGTTCAGTGGACGTGTTCAGCAGTATAATGTCAATTATATTTTATTTTAAAAAGGCAAGTGAAAAACTACGACACAACGCGCAAAGTCCCCATCCCAAACCGGCCCAAATTAATTATTTTAAGAAGAATATTCTTGTTGGAAAGAAACTTAACCATTTTCCATTTAAAATGGTGGAATTTATCAACAAGACAAATCTTTATTTTGTAGACCTTCGCGCAGAAAATATTAGAAAGGGAAAAACACATCATTGTGATTTTTCTTTGATGTCCGACACTTTATGGTGGGCACTCGGCCATACTACATTTATGTTGGTGTGATTATTGTTCACACATCGTTGGACATGAGTCATCTTCATGCCTTTCTGCTCTTTCGACCTCCTGTCGACAACTCGAAGATTTAGTGGCTCTTCCGCCTTTCGTTAAATAAGGTGGACCTCCTGTCCAACACCTCTGATGGAACCTAGCAGTGTTGCCGAAAGTACTACTATCGGAGGATTATCCTCCTTTCGAGACCACCGTACTCCCGTACTCCTCCTTTCGCATCCGTACTACTATTTTGAAAAGAGAAAACAAAATATAACTTAAGCAGCAAACTATAATGTCACCCTTAAAAAAACTAGGGTGGAATCGGCTAAGGTGATTTGTGATATGTGATAGTCACAATCTACAAATTTCGTCTGGCTAAGGTGATTGTCACATGTGACAATCACATTTTTGTGACTTTTTCTTGTGACAGCTATTTAGGTGTCACTTGCATACAAAAATAATAATAAATAAATAATAAACCTCTGACGCTGACTTATAAAACAAAATAATTTGCTTTTGCTGTCAAAGATTTGTCAAAGATCTACACTAATGTTGTTTTCGATTGGGAGAAATTAGTTTCTCCTCATGATTAAAGTAAAAATAAAAACAATAAAAATAAAATGCACGACTGGGTCGCACGAACTTGCTCTAATGAGTGACAGTGGTTTATGTGCTTGAGATTTTGATAAAAATAAAATTTTCAAAATTCTTAAATAAATACTTAAACTAATTTGAGCTGAAAAAAAAGTACGCCATTTTATTTCTTAGATAAATTTGAATTTATGAGAATAAATTTAGAAAAATCTGTGGAGCGGTTTTTGAAAAAAAAAGTTTTTTTTGAAAAACTTTTTGAAAAAATTTTCCAAAAAAAATTCAAAAACGCCAGTTCATAGGTATTCAGCAAATACATTTATTTAAAATTTAAAAAAAAAATTAATAAGCAGTTTTCAAAATATTAATTTTTTAAATTTTTTTTTAAAAAATGCTTTTAAAAATACAAAAAAATATTTTTCAAAAATATTGGTATGCAATACAAATTGAGCTACCTACAGCTATATGTGTGTGAAATTTCGAAAGAATCGGTTGAGTCGTTTTCGAGATAGTCGAAAGCAAAAAAAACGGTCCTATGGAAAGTACCGTTCTTAGCCATTTTTTAAAACTTTTTTTTCAGCCATATGATTGGTCGTACCTAAAAAGCAACACTGATTTTTTTAATTAAAAATCGTTAGAGCCGTTTTTGAGAAAAAAAAAGGTTTAACGTAACGGTTGTATGGCAGGTACCGTTATTTTTTGAGCTAAAAAAAAAATTTCAATTTCCTTTCTGTACAATACCTAAAAAAGTCTATATACCAAGTTTGAAGCAATTCGGCCCACCCGTTTGGGCTGTAGGTCTACATACAGACAGACAGACAGACAGACAGACAGACAGACATACAGACGGACAGAATTTTTAGACCATCTTTTTTCGTCTTCGCTATCATCGTAATGTCATATTTGATTGTTATCTCAAAATTTTTTTTTTCGACGAATGCATAACTTGCCTTATAGTACCTATAATCGCAAGTAAAAAAAAAAAAACAGAAATGAACATTTTTTTAATTGAGATATTTTTCTGAAACGCGTATATGTTGTGAGCAATCACGTGAAGTGACAACTAAATTAATCCTTTCTAAATAAATACATAATTGTCACGTCCCTTAATGTAAATTATATATTAAAATTGTTCGAATTGTTTAATTTGAAATACAAAATATATAGAAACTGTGACGTTCGTATATATGCGCCTTCAGACCGCATATTTCATAAAAAGCAGAAGAAGTAAGACTCGCAAAACACAACTCCGAAGAGAAACGATTTGTCTTCGGAGTTCTCTCCAATTGCCCAACGGAAAATGACATAATGAAAATAAACAAAATTCCGGTGATCACATTATGCAGACGCACAAAATTATTTTATCACATGTGATTGTCAGAAATGTGACAATCACAAATCACATTAGCCGATTCCACCCCTGGTTCCACTTCAAATTTTATGCTATTAGACAGCATTTGTATTTTACATATTCTTGTCATGAAAAAGAAGAGGATTTCCCTCTTTTTTGATTTTGTTTATCCTGCTCTGCTACGTGATCATATTATTGTTTTTTTGAGTAGCTATTTTGAAAAGTTAAAAGTGTTATTTTTACTTTTGATTATGGGTAAGGCAAGCTGTTGATTCGTGAAAAAAAAATCTAACAATCAAACATGACATTACGATAGAGAAGTCCGAGAAGTGAGTCCGACAGTTCTTTCTGTCTGCTTTGCTGGGTTTAACGGCACCTACAGCATAAACGGCTTTACCCATTTGCTTCAAACTTGGTACACAAAATTATGATTACGCCTTATAGAGTAATATTTGAAATAAGCATTCTAGCTCTTAAACTAACGGTATTACATAACGCATTTTTCTCAAAAATGGGTTTAACGATTTTGATAAAACTTTCTGAATGATGATTTTTCTGTAAACTCTAAGTTTTGGTTGGAATACATTTTCCTGGAAAATTCTTAAAACGGTAGGTACCTCCCATATAGGACCGGTTTTTTCAAATCAGATTTTCTTGTAAATCACTTGACGGATTTCGATGTACAGTGCTGTCTGAGTAGCGTGAACACTGGGCTGCGTGAACACCTGGCTCGCATGAACACCATTTGTTTTATACAGAGCACTCTATAGCGTGAACAACAAAACCTCGATAGCATGAACCACAAATTTATGCTCCCATTTCGGGGATTTCCCTTTATTTTAGACATCGTAGTTTTCCACACACGTACCTACACACATTTTTGCATCGCATTATCCGTTTTTTTTTCATATAATTTGTAGGTACTGATCACAATTTAAAAAAAAAAAACCGTTCACGTTTGAACACGTGAAACTTACTCGGTTTTCGGCAACCAAAGTTCTTATCGTTGGAAGAAAAGGTGATATTATCGAGAAATTAGAAAGGGATGTAGCCCCATCAATTTTATCTCGGGAATACAGTGGTGCTAAATCTACTATTTTGGCCATAAGAAAAAATAAGGATAAGTTTTTAAAGTGGTGGGTCAGTTCGCCCAAGAGAAAAATCTTAAAACATTACGCAAACTGTTGTCGAAGTGCGTCTTTTTCTTGATGGATAAAATATTGGATAGTGTGAACAACCTGGATAGCATGGACAGCCTGTGCAATAATTAGTTCACGCTACCCAGACAGTACTGTAATTTTAAATGCGGAAGCCTTCTTATAAACGAATCAAAAATAATTTTAGATTTTTCAATAAAAGTTTTTTGAGTTTTAAAAAAAAATTAGGTTTTTTCAAAAACTGTATGTAATTTTTTTTTTACTGTTACGAATAAATAAATTAAAACAAATTTCTTTTCAATCGACCATGCGTATCGAAATAAAAAACAATTTTTGATAAATATTCTGCTGTCACTGTCAGGTTGACATAAATAAAGAGTTCATTCGGAATGAACTTGACAGTAGGCAGGTTCACAATAGCTCTTATCATTTGAATCAAGGTTCGAGTATTGGATAAGCAATTAACTTTTCATTACTCAATGCTCGCTTAAAGGTGGCTTTACATGGAGTTGCAAATGCAGACGAAAACGCAACAACAACAATCATAGTGCAGACGATGAAAACGAACATGTTCATCTTCACTATAATTTTCAAGCTGCATCTATAATTTTCCTATAATCTGCATCCATGAAGACCGTCTGCATTTTTGCCTTCCCTCTCTATCACACAAGTATGATTTATTGATTTTGCATCCTCTTTATTTGCAACTCAGGGCTTGCAGCTTCATGTAAAGGCACCTTAAGTAGTAGTGTACTGCAATGTTGCCAGAGAGACAACGTTAAATTTGCACTGAAGTTAAATCACACGAATTAACGAAAAGGTTTCGACTAGAGAAATGTTTCTAGCCATGAAATGGAATAGTATTACAACACACTTTTCAGAATCCAGTTCAGCAGTAGTTGGAGATACTAGTCATTTTTTTTTTGCGGTGATATAAATACCATTTTAAGTAAGTCACGAGTGTGATTTTCAATGTAAAGGCAGTTTTTTTTAATTAATTCTATTTTAGAAATAATCTTCAACGATTATAGAATTAATATAATATATATTAGATACAAGTGCCGGTATAAAATATTAAAAAAACAGAGGTAACTAGTTTTTTTATAGAAGAAAATAATAGGTACTACAACATTGTTTTTAATAGGAAAAGTCCATAATAATACAAGAAGGGACAGTGGAAAAGCTGTGAAAAGGTCCAAACCAGCAGAACTTAACGCTACAAGCAAAAACATTTAAACGGGTAGAAAGACGGTACAATCAAAAGTACCGACAATCTTTTGGTCGTTTTTACCGGTGGCGCAGCGGGTATCAACCCGACCGCTAGAAAAGCAGATAATCCTAAATTATAATTTTAATTTGATTTCTAATTCGATTTTAATTTAATTGTTCTTAAAGAACAAAACAAAAAAAAAAAAATCTTTTTGTGTCCGCACAATTGAACGCGCGCGAGTTTTTTTTTTTATATATATTAATTTAAATTTTAAAGGATATTAAAATCGAGTGATTGATAATAGACAATTATTTAAACCATAACGATAATAGTGCAAGGTAATCATCGCTGGAGTGATTGGATGGTGTGGCCACAAAATCCCTATTGCTGCGTAAGAACGGTGAGTCTTTTAAGTTCCCTGTCACTTTAAATAACCTATATATTGATCCTTCGATTTTTCAAAATCCTTTTTAAATTTCTGGGAAAGGGTATTAAGTGGGGACTTTGTTTTTTTTTGTGATTAATTTAGCCAAAAGAGGATTTAAAAATCCCAAGCTTTTTACCGCTGAGCTTCATTTAGAAGCATAAAAAGATTTTTTTTATTTTTTTATTGTAATTTTGGTTTCAAGTCATAGAAAATTCTTATACTTATAATATACTTCAAATATAAAGAATTGAAAGAATTGCATGAAGTACTAGAATATAAATAACTTAATTTTTAAAAATGAAAATAGAATACTTTAATAAATTTTGAAGGAATGCTTATTAAAAATGAAACGTGAGTAAATTTTTTTTTAGAGGGATGAGAGTCAGGAAAGGGGAAGTAGCGTAGTAAAGAATGTAGATGCCAACATAAGGGGTACCGAGGCGGATAAGGTACCAGGAAGGGAGGGTAGAGGTAATATTTCCGTTGACGAGAACACCATCGTCAAAAGACTGGTATGATATTTTTTTTGTGATGGGTCCACAGGTCAAAGAACCTGCCCCACCGACGAGCTAATAAATGGGAACCAGCATACCAGCAGCGACCTAAGGCCAACAAAAGACCCGTTACATTACTTTTATTTTCCTGACTACAAATTGCTGGAAATTGGCATACTGAAAAAAAAAATAGAATTGCGTTTTTGAAAAGTTTTTTGAAAAAACTGGTCGAACGATTTTGAAATTTTTTTCCAAAAAATTCATAACAGTATCGAAATTAAATCAGATGACTTACTCCATTTTTCAAAAAAAAAAAAAAAAAAAACCTTTTAATAATAAAAGTAGATACCTACATATAATTTTTTTTCTCTGCTAACTTTTTTCCAAAATCTCAAGCCCCAAGACCCGCACTGTCACATATAAGAGAAAGTTCGTGCAAGCCAGTTGTTAATTTTGTTTTAAGCAATTCATATTTACATGTTGGTTTCTTTATTTTGTAAAAAAAAACCTTTTAAAATAAAATATTTAGATAACAAATTTGATGCTCATTAATTTGCAAGGCTTTAAAAGGTCGGTACTACTATTTCTTTTGAAATATGTACTACTATTTTTTGGTTGATTTACTACTTTAAAAAAATTCTCTCCGGCAACACTGGAACCTAGATTGGTTACTTTTCCAAAATACTTAAAGAGCAGTCCTCTGGCTGATGGACCAGGTTTCTACTGCACTCTTTAGAGTATTTTGGAGCCGCAACAGGAAGGGATTAGGAAACAAAAGTTATTAGGGAAATGGGTTGGCAAAACTTGTTGTGGTAAAACTTACCGCAACTGAATTGAAACGCACTTTTAATAGAGATCAGAACAGAATGACATTCTTTATTATATAAAATGTAAGCCAACTTCAAGTGGTAAAACTACTTAACATAAGTTTTACATGAGACTTATCTTAATGTCATAACATGCCCTTTCTTTTCTCTATTAAGTTCAAGATGATATACATACATACATATTTACTTTAAACAAATATAATTCTTAAAATTTTCTTAAATGATATTGATTTCTAATCATTAAGATGTTTAAATTTTGAATTATTAAGAGCATGTATAATATGCATTTATAATTTCTTTTCTTTTTATAAACAATTCAAATCAATTTTTTTTTTTTTTTTTTTCAATTCAATTTAACTTTGATAAAAACTTGTTTGCTTCCTATTCCTCTTGGGATATCTTCCTGGAAATGTTTGTGTTATATCTGGTGCTGTTCGGTTATTTGGGCTTTTGATACATGCAGTTGTTGCTGCCGTGATCGAATTTCTCGTACAATTGGTGTTGTTTGCATTTTCCTCATTCGTGGTGTTCTCAATCGTATCTTGCTCCGTTGTTCCATCTGCGCTATTATAATGTTTATGTATATTGTCTTTCTCTGAAAGGTTAAAAGAATTATTGTAATTGTGAAAATTTAATTTGGTATTATCTGAGTTTGTTATATTATTGTCAGAGTTTCGATCTGAATAATTCAAGTGAAAGCCGGCATAATCATTTTGAGCAAGCGGATATGCATGAGCAGTTGTATGGTCATTCCTTGAGTAAGGTTTTAAATGTTGTCGATTACGGATGTAAGTTTTCCCATTAACTCCTACAGAATACGATCTAGGTGTAAGTTGATTTTGAATTGTGCCTTCAGAGTAATGATGATCTTCCGGCTTCAATTTAATTGCCACTCCTTGACCTTCGTGCAGCTCAATTTGTGGTTTCGCATGTCTGTCATAATATTTTTTGCTAGTAGCTCTTCGTTTATTTATGTTTTCTTTTACGTTTTGTGGTATTTTTGGTAACAAATTCTTTTTTATTACAGGCAAAGTTGTGCGGAGCGATCTTGACATCATCCTTTGTGCTGGGGAATATCCTATTGAATTTGGAGCATTACGATGTTCGAGTAATGCTTTGCAGAAGCACTGCTTTGATTCTTCGCATTTTTTTATTAGGTGTTTAACTATTTTTACGGTAGCTTCTGCTTTTCCATTGCCACGGGGGTAGTAAGGTGATGAATTTACATAGCTGAAATTGAATTCATTAGAAAAATCAAGAAAAAGTTTGTTGTTGAAGTTGTGGGCTCCGTCAGTGACTACTTTTTGGGGTATTCCATATCTCGCAAAGTTCATTTTGCAAGCAAGTATAACATCGCAGGCTGTAGTTGTTCTCAAAAAGTTGACTTCATAAAAATCAGAATAATGACAAACTGTTACCAGAATATTTCTCTTTTTTCCCTTGTATATGACCTCACAAAAATCCATTGATATGTTTTGAAACGGGAACTCTGGAACCTTATGAGACATCATTGGTAACTTTTGTTGAGCACTCGAGTTAAAGACACATGTAGTACAATACTTTATTGAGTTTTTCAAATCTTTCGTTATCCCTGGCCAAAAAACTGATTGTCGGGACTTCTCTATGCAAGATTGTATACCAGTGTGTCCGTAATGCAGCAATTCAATGTATTTTTCTCGCACTCTTGGGAATGACAAAACGATCATTTTTCATTAATATTCCAGAATGTACTGATAGTTCATTCTTTATTGATTTGTATAGGCTTGTGTCAGAGTCTATTTTATTGCTTGTCCATCCATTACATATTTCTCGTATTACATTTTGCAACGTCTTATCGCCCTTTGTTTCTCTTCTAAGCTCCGTTATTTGGCGATCATCATGATTTTCTTTGTCTATTGGGTCAATTGATTTTATTTGTAGCAAAAACTGTTTTATTTTTAGAATTTTTTCATCTTCATTGATTAATTGATCATTTGTATCAGCTGGTAATCGCGAGAGTAAATCGGGAATGATAAGTTGCTTACCAGGGATGTATTTTATCTTTAGGTCATATTTTTGTAGTTTCAGTCTCAGTCTCTGTATGCGTTTTGTGCACTTGTGGATTGGTTTGTTAAAAATCTCTTTTAAAGATATGTGATCCGTTTCGATCTTTATATTGTCTCGGCCACTTATATATTGATCAAATCTCATGCATCCAAATGCGATGGCGAGCAGTTCCAGTTCACAAACATTAGTGGGTGTTCATCTTGAATCATTACTGCACCTAGTCCTTGTCGGGAAGCATCCGTTTGTATGGTGACATCTTTTTCCAGATCGTAATATTGAAGTATGGGGGCTGTTGAGATCAATTCTTTGATATTATTGAACGTGGCTTCATGTTTATCAGTCCATTTGAAAACTTTTGTCTTTATAATATCTCGCAGGTCTTCAGTCATTTTGGTCAGATTTGGAAGAAATTTACTAATATATGTTACCATTCCTGTGAAAGTGTGCGTTTCTTGCACATTAGATGGTCTACGCATGTTTAAAATTGCATCAACTTTTGTCTCATCTGGTTTTACGCCATTGGTTGTAAAAGTATGCCCATAAAATTTAGCTTCTGTGACAGCCAGCTTCATTTTCTTTTTGTTAAGCTTGACGTTGTTTTCTTTTAACCTCTGAAATAATTTGGGCATTTTTTGTATGTGGTCCTCAAGTGCTTTTTCATAAGTGTCGCCAATGCCATAAATTAATATATCGTCTGCTATTGCTTCAACTCCTTCCAGATCACCTACTATTTCATTTTGTTTTTGTTGATATATCTCCGCAGATGCACTTGTACCAAATGGTAGAACTTTGAACCTATAGCGCCCATAAGGTGTCCAGAACGCAGTTATATCCATACTGTCTTCGTGTAATGGTACCTGCCAGTATCCGTTTTTTGCATCCAGTATACTAAATACTTTTGCTTTGGCCATCTCAGGAAGGAACTCTTCAATTGTTGTCATTTGATATTTTGGTCTTTTGATGGCTTTGTTTGGAAACTGGGGATCAAGGCAAATACGCAGGCTTTTATCTTTCTTTTGCTGTATTACAATATTAGATATCCAATCGGTGTGGTGAGTAATTTTTTCTACAATACCTCTAGTCTCCAGCTGATCCAGTTCAACTTTCAGTGCTTTCCTGATAGCTATTGGTATTCTCCTAGGGCTTTCTTGGACTGGTACAATATTCTGGTCTATTTCAAACTTAACTTTGCAAGGCATTCTGCCATCACCTTCAAATAAGCACTCATATTCTGATATTAGTTTTTCAAGAGAATTTTTATTTGTTTGATTGCTTGTAATAGATTTTACATTTGCCGTAACTGAGACTAATCCAAGTGCTTGACAAACGTTTGCAGACAGAATGGGATCTAAAACCCCATCAACCACTTGAAATGACACGTTGTATTTCTTTTCCTTCTTGCTGCATTTTAAAATAGTTTCAGCAATAGGTTGGATGGCACTTCCAGAAAAAGGTTTTAGCTTTACATTTGACTTAGAGTATTTTGGGTTTCTTAAAATTCGTTTGCGGTTGACTTCTCCAATCACGCAACAGGATGCTCCAGTGTCCCAATATGCTAGCATTTTTTCAAGTTTTCCCTCTGAATTTTGGACACTGATGTTACCTTTCAACACATTTTCAGTTTGACTGAGGCTACCTATCGATTCTATACATCTAATCACATCGCATTCACTATCGCTTGTTTCTTCATATTGCTCTTGTTCACAGCATCTCACCTTTTGTTCTTTCCTTTTAAATGTACGATTTTCTTTCCAGTTATTGAAATTCCTCTTGCTTTCATTTCTTTGTGGACAGCAAAAAGCAAAATGGTTTTGTTGTTTACAGTTCGAGCATTCCTTGCCATAGGCCGGACACATTTTTCGACCGAAAATATGCTTTTTACCACAGAATTTACATATAAGCAGTTTACCTATCTTATTAATACTTTCCTCGTCCCCGATTTCAGCAACAGCAGCAGCAGTAACAACATTATTGTTGTTTAATATTTTCATTTGAGAAGCATGTGTTTGATATCTCTTTGCAATCTCAATAGCCTTAGAGAGCGACAAGTCCTCATCTTCATTTCTCATCAGTTCATCACGAATTTTTTCCTCACGCAGTCCAAAGATAAATTGGTTACACAAAAGTTTGTTCTCAAGATTTGAGAATTTGCATGACTTTACAGCTATTAACAAACGACTTATATAAGAATCAATGCACTCACCTTCTTCCTGAGACATATGGTTGAAAGTCAGGCAGCTATATCTTGATGTAGTCACTGGTGAAAACTTGGTCTCCACTGCTTCCAGAATGTTATCAACTGTCGCTTTTTCTTCTCGTGTACATCTTTCCATTATCTGGTTGTATAATCGAAGGCCATCATCATCTAAGGCTGATTCCAGGTGGGCTTTTTGCACATCATGCGGCTTAGTCGACAACGATTCAATGATTGCATAATTTTTCCACTGTTGTTTAAATAATTTTGTATTTTCCTTGTTAATTAAGTCACCAAATTTTTCGTTTATTCTCCACGAAATTTTTCTTGTTGATGTCATTATTAAAGTTGGATTAATTTCTTGGTCACTTCTGACACCATGAATTGAAACGCACTTTTAATAGAGATCAGAACAGAATGACATTCTTTATTATATAAAATGTAAGCCAACTTCAAGTGGTAAAACTACTTAACATAAGTTTTACATGAGACTTATCTTAATGTCATAACAGCAACAAATCCCACCCTCACCTCCTAGGAAATGTACTTACAATTCATAAAAATTGTAATACATTTTCAAAGAGATGCCCGGGAAAGAAAAAGGTATTATTTTCCATCAAAAAAAAAAATTAAAACATAGTAAATGTTACTTATAAATAACAAAAATCAAAAATCTAATAATCAAAGTAAAATGAAATTAAAATTCAAGAGCAGAAAACAAAAAAAATCAAGCTACTTTACTTTACTACTTTTTACCAAAAAAAAAATCAAGCTACGTTACTTTACAGATCGGATGCGTCGGTATACGGTTTCAAATCCTTGACATTCCAAGTTCCGCGGTCTTTACAATTACTATCTTCAAGCAAGTAAGTCCAAAGTGACAAACGCTTTTTAATTCTAAACGGACCGACAAACTTCGGTGCTAATTTCGCGGCGTAATAATTCGCGGCATCCGACAACGAGAAATTTTTACGCCATACAAGTTCGCCGGGGTGATATTGAACATCACGCCGTCGAAGATTGTAGGCTTGGGCAGATCTCTTAGAAGCTGCCTGTAATTTTTTTTAAATATCGTCTCTAAGCTCTTTGAAACGATTCTCGATCTCGACCTGATCTTGAACCGTTTCAGAGCTATCTTCTACTAATGGAACTTCTCGACCAGAAGTAACCATATCCCTTCCAAAATTTGCATAATAAGGAGAAACTCCTAAAACCTCATGTTGTGACGTGCGAATCGCGCACGCCACCTTCTGCAGCTGTGAATCCCACACTCTTTGGTTTTCAGCGACGTAAGCCCTCAACGTCGTCTTAATGATTTGATTTATCCTTTCCGCAGGATTCGCCTGCGGATGATAATGGGCTGTGAACTTTAATTCAGAAGCGTACGCCTGGCAAAGCGTTTTCAGTTCCTTGGAACGGAACTGAGGACCATTGTCACAAACGATCGCCTTGGGAATGCCTAAAAGAAGGAAGACATTGTCTTCTAATTCCCTACAAATTGATTTGGCCGTAGCCGACCTCAGCGAAAAGAGTAGTGGAAACTTTGAAAAGTAATCCACTACCGTCAAAATGTATGTAAAACCCCTACTCGACTTAGGAAGTGGACCTACCAGATCTATACAAATCATCTCCCATGGTGATTTGATTCCTACCCTCTCCGTCATCAAACCAGCTGGCTTATCATTCACCGGCTTTACCTGTTGGCAAACTTTACAATTCCTAACATACCTGGTTATATCGGCCCTCATTTTTGGCCAGTAAAATTTTGCCATTACTCTGGCGAAAGTTTTCCTAACACCCATGTGTCCTGCTAACGGACTATCATGGTTCTCCTGCAAAATACCTAATCTTTCATTTTTACCTATCACTCTCTTCCACTCCTGATTAGTTTCATGTACTACGACATGATTTGGCTTCACCAGTTTGAACAACTTCCCTTGTTCAACCCTCCAAGCTGGAAACCTAAGCGGATTTGTGTTGACTGAAGAAAACATTTTTGTCACCCAAGGGTCTAAATCCTCATCTGAGATACCACCCAACTGTGGCACTCCTCGAGAAAGCATATCCGGAACCACATGCTCTTTGCCCTTGCGATGAATGATCTCAAAGTCAAACTGCTGTAACCTAATGGCCCAACGAGCCAACCTACCCTGTGGATCCTTAAGATTGCTTAACCATACCAAGGAGTAATGATCCGTCACAACCGTAAACCGAACACCTTCGATATACGGGCGCAACTTCTCAATAGCCCAAAGTACAGCCAAGCATTCTTTTTCGGTGGTACTATAGTTTCTTTCGTTCCTATTCAAAGACCTACTAAGGTAACAGACAACCTTTTCTCCCTCATCAAAGTTCTGTGAAAGAACCGCACCGATACCGTAATCTGACGCGTCTGTTTGAACGACAAATGGTCGTTTAAAATCTGGGCAAGTGAGTATAGGTGCTGTCACCAAACACTCCTTTGCCTTCCTAAAGCTATCCTCACATTCCTGACTCCAAATAAACTTTTTATTTTTCTTCAACAGATCTGACAAAGGCCTAAGCAATTCTGCAAAATTTGGTACAAAACAACGGTACCACGAAACTGTCCCTATAAAACTCCTTACTTCTTTAATATTTTCCGGTGCTGGAATCCTAACCATGCTTTCCACTTTTTCTGGATCTACATGTAACCCATTACGATCCACTATATAACCTAAAAACTTAAGAGAGGGCATGCAGAAGTTGCATTTTTCCCTACTCACTTTTAATCCTGCCTCACTCAACCTTTTCATCACCTCATTCAGAATTTCAAGATGTTTCTCGAAAGTTTCTGAAATGACGATGATGTCGTCTAAATAGAAGAAGACGAATGGCTCCAGGTCGGCACCCAAAACTGTGTCGATAAACCTCTGCCAAGTCGCCAGTGAGTTATGCAGACCGAAAGGCATTCTCCTTAACTGAAACAGACCCCTCCCAGGTACCGTTAAAGCAGTAAAGGGCTTAGATTATTCCTCCTTAGGTATCTGCCAATACGCTGACTTGATATCTAAAGAAGACAAAAACTTAGCACCCCGAAGCCTATCTAAAATTGAATTAATATACGGAAGTGGATAAGCATCCCTATCAGTATTCTTATTCAGCTTCCTGTAATCCACACAGAATCTATAGGAGCCGTCTTTCTTTTTAACTAAAAGTATTGGAGACGACCAAGCACTTGTCGATCTCTCAATAACTCCTGCCTCTAACATCTCATTTAACTCCCTATCGATATGTTCCTGCATTGCCGGGGAAACCGGATAATACCGTTGTTTTATCGGTTCCGCCGACGTCCTAATTTTGTGGTGAACTAATGTTGTACACCCTAAGCCTTCAGGCATTTTCCTAAAAGATTCTCCTATAAACTCTTCTAATGTTTCAGTTTCCCTAACACTCAACTCAGATCGTTCTGTAATCGAACATATCGAAACAGGACTGTCCTGCTCCGAAAAAGTCCACATCCGTGATCTTAAATCCGGGACGATACCCGACAGCGCCCAAAAATCTGCGCCGAGAATCACTGATGTGGCAATGAAGGGATGACCAAACAGTCAACTAACACTGCCCTATCCTCAACTATGATTGGAAGAGAGATCACTCCTAAAACTTCTACCCTTGTTCCATCTGCCAAACACACGCAGTGAACAGAGTTTTTTTTTCAAAGAAAGCTCTAAATTTCCTATCATTAACCAGGCATCCCTACCTATTATGGTTCTAGAAGCTCCTGAATCTAATAAACCTAAAAATTTAGAACCATAAACACTAACACTCAAAAATGGTCTCCTATCATTACCGTTTGCCTCGAGAGTAAACCCTAAATGAATTAAATTCGCCGACTGGTTACCAGCAGCAGCAGTCAACCCTGTCAACGTCTTCGGAACTCCCGCCCTGCTGGCGCAGGAGTCTGTTGCCCATTTCCCAAACACTTACGACAATTCTGTCTAGAGACGCCTGCAGAGCCACAACCAAAACAACGCCTAGGAGCAGAACACCTATTTGCATAATGGCCTGATCCATTGCAATTAAAACACCTAATACTAGACAAAGGTCGGGGTTGGTTTGAAGTTTGGGCCTGATTAGAAGTTGGGTTGTTGTCCGAAACAACCAACACCTCAGAAGAATCAAAACCTACATATGCTAGATCCGGCTCTAGCAAAGTCCTATTATTCCTAACACTAGGTGGTGGAACATACGCTTCCACATTCGCCCTAACCGCTTCTAAATTCCTACCTAAAGCAACCAAATCCGAAACGCAACTTGGTTTAGCCAAACCAAGCTGAGTTTGGTAGAAAGGTGTCAAGTTCCTTTGAATCATTGACAGCTTCCTACTTTCTGAGATTTGGTCGGTAAACCTACCAAACAAATTCTGCATTGTCGATACATAGACTACGATGGATTCGTCTTTGCCTTGTGTACGACGCCTAATCTCATCGAGAAGCTGGTCATCATAGTTCGGTGGCAAGAATTCAAGTTTCAACTCCTTGACAAGTTCTTGCCACGAACCAACCGAAATCCTAATTGCCCTAAACCAAATCAAAGCTTTCCCTACAAAAAGTTCGACCGCTGCCTTAAAAAGTTGATTTTCAGAGACCCCCCTAGCCTGTCTCAACTCCTCAACTCTTTCTAAGAATGAGTTCACTGAGGCACCACAGCGCTCCTCAGTGAACTTCACATCCCACTTTGCCAAGTTCTGAAACTTTTCTGTACTCACTACATTCACTACTTGCCCCCCTCTATCCTCACTCCTATTGTCTGCCTCTCCTATAACTGTCGATGCACTGGCAGAAGTGTTCACCGACTTACTTCTCCGAGGTTCATTTTCACTATCAAGTTCCTTTCCCACTGAACTCTTTTTCGATTTCGGTCCCTGTCTATCTACTGCTTCTACCTCTTCTACCTCTTCCTCCTCTTTCTCTTCTTCTTCTTCCTCATCTTCGTCTTCATCCCCATCTAGGTCAGCCAAAGCCATTATTAATTTATTTTTCAGCCCTAATCTACATTTCTCCTGCGACTCATTTTCAGGGACCGACCTATCCATCCTACGCAACCCCCACTCAATCTTCGTTAAAATTTTTAGATACTCCTTCGAAGTTTCTGACTTCGGAGGATTTTCTAAAAGTTTCGCGATTTCTCCTAATTTATTCTCTACGGCCACCTGATCCACATCAAAAGTGAATGGGTAAGCCGGAGCTACAAAAGAAGCCCTACGCTGTAATTTCAAAGCGGCCCTAAGCGTTTTCCGCATCTCCTCAACCGTCCCTACCGCTAAACCCCTACTCTCAATTTCGTAAGAAATTTCCTCCTGTGTCAGTCTATTTATCTGACTCACATCCATTTTAATAATAAAAAAACAAACGAAAAAACTTTACTCAAAACCAAAAAAAAAAACAAAATAGTAAAAAAAAATAGTTCAAAAAAAAAACTCTAAATCGACTTTAAAATAAAACACCTTTTCAAAAAAAATTAAGAAAATAAATTTAAATAACACCTAAAATGAAACAAATTGAAATTTTAAAACAAAATTTAAAAAAAATATTGATCAAAAAAAAGTCAAAATGTCTTCACTAAATATAATCAAAAATCAAAGGGGCAACACTGAAAATTAATAAACTAATTTGAAGAAATGTCAAACAAAAAAAACCAAAACTATGAGTGAGAGTGCGACAACGCTATTCTACTCTCAACTCAAAATGAAAATATTAGGTAAACAAACTACTTTCGATATTCTTATTTTGTTCCAATGAATGTTATACAAAAAAAAGAAATATCGATACAATAATTGCACTACAAAAAAAAATTAGAAACGAAAAAGAAAACTCACGGATTAATTGCCTTAACTCACAAGGCAAGGTAATTATAAAATGGCCAAACGCCAAAGGTCTCTGCCGAGTTGATACGCTGTCACCAGGAACCACCACACTGCACCTGAATGAGAAAAAAACAAACCAAGTAAAATCTTTTTAAATGAAAATTCCAAAACACTTCCCTAAACACTTTCTCTAACACAGGACAACACAGAATTTCAATGAATTCCCTAAACAAGCCCCACGTTGGGCGCCAATTGCTAGGAAAATTTTTTACTAATAAACAAAAACCGAAACACACCACGATCGCGACAAACTATATTTAAATGAATTAAAACTAAACTATTAGGATTACCCGAATCCAAAACTAAAACGCGAATATATTTATTCAAAAAGAAATAAACAAATGAATGCACCACGGCGATGTGCAACACGATTAGAAGAATTGAAATCGAACAAGAAACGTCAAACGCCGCCGGTGCGTGTGTTTGATAAAAAAAAAGAGATACACAAAAAAATAATCCCTAGCCAGACAGCAATTGCAGTGCTGTCTCCCGTTAGCTCAGCTGGGAGTGGGTTCGATAAGAACAACTATGTTTATTAATCGCGCTCGATTAATAAAAAGAAACGATGAATTGAAATAATGTGTATACAGAGTACAGGGTGTACTCGATTTAAGTGGGCGCCAGGAAACTTTTATGGTAGTTTGCCTTACCAAATGGAAGCTGAAAAGTGTCTTCAATTTTGAAAGAAATAAACAGTTGAATTATTATTCCCAATGGGAAATTCGAATCTTTTATTGATTAGAAGTTAGTGGTCTGGGAAACCTTGGCAGAAGGCCTGAACGAAAACCCAGAGTCTTTTCAACTAAAAGAAAAATAGAACAAATGTATTTCGAGGTAAGCAGAAGGCTAATTCTCGAAATAAGGAATAGGTTTAAGCAAATAAAGAAAAGCAAACACTGTTTTGTGTTACGGTGACACAAAGGAAAATCACAATGGTAATGGAATGTACAAAAGAAAAAAAAAGGTCACGAGTCCCACAATCTTGGGAGGAAAACGAAAATTCAGCGAAGGCCTACACAACTAAATTTGTTTGCCCCACATAGGGTCACAAACAAAACGAATTAAAAACAAATTAAACAAACAATAGATAAGCTAAAATTTCTGGTCTCAACCAGACACAAAAATACTTAGCTTCGTAAAATCCCGCCAACAAGAAAATCCTTCGCAAATGTCTTCAAAATTTACTTCTCCATTTCCTCAATCGTTTACT
Organism: Platycheirus albimanus; assembly: GCA_916050605.2. Lineage (NCBI taxonomy): Eukaryota > Metazoa > Arthropoda > Insecta > Diptera > Syrphidae > Platycheirus > Platycheirus albimanus. Next base: position 324,511,008 of record OU696696.1, on the reverse strand, counting down.
CCTTTATCAGTCAATCTCAATCTTTATATCCCGGTAAAACAATCTAGTTTTTCACTTCTCTTTTTTTAAAGTTTTTCTTTTTTTCCAAAAATTATCTTATCTTTCTCAAACCAAATCCAAAATTGAATTGACCTCCAAAATGGAGGCTTGGCTTGTCCACTTCGCCCCGACCATATAGCCATCCTCTTTGGATCTTTTGCGTGGTGGTGTTCTTGTCTCAGTCATACAGCAGCATCTCGCCCATCTATGCAGAGACGTTCGACTGAGAGCGGCGATACAACCATTGCACGCGATCCTATGCGTTGAGGATGCGATCCTCGTAGGTTCAGTGGACGTGTTCAGCCGTATAATGTCAATTATATTTTATTTTAAAAAGGCAAGTGAAAAACTACGACACAACGCGCAAAGTCCCCATCCCAAACCGGCCCAAATTAATTATTTTAAGAAGAATATTCTTGTTGGAAAGAAACTTAACCATTTTCTAACTAAAATGGTGGAATTTATCAACAAGACAAATCTTTATTTTGTAGACCTTCGCGCAGAAAATATTAGAAAGGGAAAAACACATCATTGTGATTTTTCTTTGATGTCCGACACTTTATGGTGGGCACTCGGCCATACTACATTTATGTTGGTGTGATTATTGTTCACACATCGTTGGACATGAGTCATCTTCATGCCTTTCTGCTCTTTCGACCTCCTGTCGACAACTCGAAGATTTAGTGGCTCTTCCGCCTTTCGTAAAATAAGGTGGACCTCCTGTCCAACACCTCTGATGGAACCTAGATTGGTTACTTTTCCAAAATACTTAAAGAGCAGTCCTCTGGCTGATGGACCAGGTTTCTACTGCACTCTTTAGAGTATTTTGGAGCCGCAACAGGAAGGGATTAGGAAACAAAAGTTATTAGGGAAATGGGTTGGCAAAACTTGTTGTGGTAAAATTTACCGCAACAAGATCTTTAAAAGATTTGCTATCAAAAATGATTTGAGGTTTAAGGGCTTGGCAAGTTGTTAATAAAACGTTAACCACAAGTAAGTAATTTATGTACCACCGTCCGTGGTAATTAGCATCTTATGATGGTCGTCAATACGATATACATAAAGTACGTTTGATCGCCAATAATATGTGGTGGCGGTCGAGCAATTAGGCTCCTTTAATCTTCACAATTTATAAACATATAAATCATATTGATTACCTGTTTGAAATGGCATACGAAAACCATGAATACTTAAATAAATAAACCCTTTTTGGATAGCTCGGAACTGCTTGTCTGATGTTGATAAAGATGTAGTAGGTATAGCTGCTCCCACGACGTAATCTGCATCAGAAAGTTAATGATGTGGTATGTATCGTTGCTCCCACGATGAGATAACTTATACGGACCGGCATCGGTGTTCCAGCACCCGCCAGACGCCCTGAAGTATGTTGTACACCTTCGTCTACGGTAGGAACCTTCGGTCTGTCCCAATAGGGGTAGCAGATGAACATACGTCCTGAGACGCACGTGTCTCCACAAAGGAATGTATCGGATACAAAAAAACAAGCGTGCCGTTGACGAGCCGAATTGGATCAACGTCAACGTGGCTGCACGTTATGCTGATCAACTATCCTTACAGACGTCTCTATCGCAAAACGTCGAGCGATTTTGAGCGTTAGATGAGGTATTCCACACCAGTGATATGCAGGCTAAACGCCCAAATAGATTTTGCTTTGGTCGCTGATGTCGTCTGACTGACGAAAGATGCGACTGGCTTTGGAGCGGCGCACGAAACATTAATCCCAAAAGTGGGCGGTGATTGTTTCGTCGCCACAAAAAAAAACGATATATGCGTGCCTGCGCACAGAATTGTACGAGGGCTCCTTATATGAAACAAACAATTCCTGCTATGCTCCGGAGTTCAGTGTACACCGATAAATATATGTATTTTTAGGCATCAGTAGGGGTTTTAATGCAATATACATTGATAAGAATTCCATGGATGCACGTGGTGGCTGACTGGGAGGTAAGTATCTGTTGCCGTAGAAATCCCAATATGATGAAGTCTTGGGCCGTCTCGCCCGTTCTTTCAGACGACTTGGAGTGGCAATTGCCCACGAATCCTCATGGATGGTCAGTCCTAAGAGGGCAGACATCCAATTAGAGAAATGGCCAAGTGGCGTGGTGATGAAACATTTCTTAGAATGGAAAGACAAACTGTCCTTCCCTTTCATGAAATGTTTTAAACAATTTTCTTACCTTAATAGTAGTTACTATATCCTGTTTGTGGACAAATTCCTCAATTGCTTAAGCAATTGGGATTTATCTTTTCTATTGAAAAGAATAAAGCAAATGGCCGCGGTTGGTTAATAGAAAAAAAACTTATAGTTCAGCTACGGTGGTGTTTCTTAGTCGAGTAAATTCTTCAAAATGAAGTGCGACCAGACCAGAGAGGATATATGAAAGAGAGTTTAATGTAGGCTGGAAATGGGATTTTGCCTACAAGCTGATTTGACAGATAAATCATACCATCTGCGAATGTGTGCGTAAAAACTCGCATACACGCACAGTTGGTATGATATGATTTTGTGTTGTTGTTGTTGCATTTATTCACAGACACGATTTCAAATAATAAAAAAAAAAAACCGGAAATGGGTGTCGGAGGGTGATACGTACGAAAGATTTCACTCTTCTCTAGGTCCTCTGTGGACCAGACATACAACTACTGCCACTCTTGAGCAAGTAGCTGCGGCAAAACAAGGAAACTCACTTCCTTTTTGCTACTCATGATAGTAGATTGGTATAAACTGCTATACCGACGTATGGAAATCCCATGTTGTTTCAGCTGCGCATTGTAGTTGCGTATTTGGCTGTCAACAACTAAAGAAACTCAGAAAGTTGACTATTTCAAATACTTCGGACGGAAGAATTATGTTATAAAAACATATTCGAAAGGACTAAAAAGATTAATTTCAGTGCCGTAGAGGCAAAATCTATAAACTTCATTATATTCTCAGCTCTTTGTGACAATATCCCATTTTGGGTTTGGTGTCGCTACACTGTAGCGGAAGCTGTCACGAAAAGGTACTTTAAGGAAAATTGTAATATTTTTTTGGTGTCTGACATTTACGTCAAATAAAAGAAGGACATTCTAACGTAGGAATGCATGTATGCCTCAAGTGTCATACTGCATTCGAATAAGGTGCCGTATGTAAACTTCAAAATTGGAAAGGATACTACCTACTGTTTTCTTGTAGTGCAGATATAACATCTTGACGCATGTTGTAGCGCTACCAACAAGACTTCGTACATTCATTTATGAGTGGTAAATTAACATAACAATCCAGACGGATGAATATCTTAGATTCGACGGACGACGGACTGTATTTTGGTGTCGTGCTATCGGACAGTGCAAATACGTATAGCAGTTTCATTGTTCAGACAGGAAGTGAACTTTGCTATACTATAAGATGTACTGCAGCGACATCTGGAATACGGACGATAGTAAAAAAAAAAAATTATGGGTGCGTGTAGCACACACACTCCTATTACTAGTTGCGTGTCTGTGACGTCATGTCACGAATGATAAAAATGTCGGGATGTCGACAAGATTTCTTTTTGATTACCGGTGACGTCACGGGTAACAACAAAGAATGAAATTAGGAGACATTTTGTGAATCGGCCTGTCTCACAAATTCTCGTAGGAAATAACCTATGCATAATTGCATGGAAGTTTTTCTGACGATAGGTGGCAGCAGTGGCGCTCGGTATTTTACATATCGTAGCCCAAGGAGTTTTCCCTACAGTTGTCACTCTACTTTGACAAACGAAATGTCAAAATATGTCTGAGTTTCTGTCTACGGAGAAGACAGAAAGCCGGACGGTTCTGTTTCAACAGATTTTCTGTCTGCAGTGAGGTGGTCTCCATTGAACAGTTTATCAGACAGAAGGTACGACAGTTTTCTTGCCAATGGAGACCGCGTGTTACATGTAATACTACGTTTTCATTACACGGTGTCTCCATTGGACAGAACACTTTCTCTGTTTCTGTTTTCCATTCTGTCAAAAATCTGTCCACATTTTTAAGGTGGGCACATTTCTGTCATGACAGACCAATGACAATTGGGAGATTTCAGCCCATGCTGCTTTTTTCAAGTCAATCTTCTTATAAGAACTACTTTTGTAGTTCCACAAACACTCATATTTTCTTTAACAATTAATAAACACGATTGTTTCTTTTCGAGACATGACGCAGCGGAACAAATAACAAAATAATTTTTTTTTTTTTTTTTTGATTATTTTTAGTTGTCACCCAACTTTGACAAACGAAATGTCAAAATCTGTCTGAGTTTCTGTCCACGGAGAAGACTAGACAGAAAGCCGGACAGTTCTGTTTCAACAGATTTTCTGTCTGCAGTGAGGTGGTCTCCACTGAACAGTTTAACAGACAGAACAGAAGGTACGCCAGTTTTCTTGCCAATGGAGACCGCGTGTTAGGGCCAAATCAGGTTATTTGAAAATATGATAAAAAAGTGTTTTTCTCTATGTAGGTTTGCACATTTGGTTTGCCATTAGGCTATCTTCTATCTTTTTCTTTCTTACAACCTTTTCATTCTTTCTTCTTGTTTTGTTTTGTTTACTACTTCCGTTGCCCTGGACAAAAAGTATATAATGTTACATGAATAGTGTTTGTCTCAACTACAGTCTTATGAATGGTTTTTGTTTCTACTACGGAAATATTACTATATGGTTTTTGTCTATACTACAGTAAAATTCTGAACAATTCTGCTGAATGATTCTGCTGAATAACAATGTTGAATTTGAAAGCTCTGAAAGCTTTTAAAGCATCTTGACAATTCCGAAAGGTTCGAGACTTAGACTGTTCGGGAAACTTGATCCCAAGTATAAATAGGACATTTCATTCGGAAATGGACAGTTTCATTTTAACCGTGGTAACGAACAAATGTTGAATAATTAGTAGTGCTAAGATAAAGAAATAAATAAAGAGTTTGAACTTAGATAAAAGTGAGTTTCATTTATAGAGATAGTAGTGGTGATTGAAAAGTAAAGGAAAATAAGTTTTATTTTCGAACCCAAGACTAAAAACATTACAGTGGTGTCAGAAGTGAAATAAAACTTAAGAACATAATTACTTTGAACAAATAGAAGTGAAAAGTGATAAAGTGACTATGGGTAAACTGGTAAATGCCCTTAACTTGATTGAACTTAGAGCAGTGTTAAAGAGTCGGGGTCTTCCTACTGCTGGAACCAAAAATGACCTCATTATTAGACTGCAAGAAAATATGACTCAGCAAAACGAAAATCCGGACACATTCCTCGTCGATGTTGAAATTGAAGAGGAACAAGAGCATGTAAGTAATAATTCCGACTTGTCCAATATGATGGCTCTTCTTCTTGAGCGTTTTCAAGAGCAAAGAAACGAACAAAAGAATGAACAAGCGAAACTTCTAGAACGTTTTGAAACACAAGAGAAGAATCTTGAAGACCAGAAAAACCTCCTTGAAGGAAAGTTCTCTGACATTGAAAGCAAGTTTGTTGCTGCTGACGAGCGTCTCGAAAGCATCGAAAAACAAATTTTGACTGTAGATGAAAGGTTCGAGAAAGTTGAAGACAAATTCGAAAAATATGCAAAGGAGTTGGACAAGGTAAGAAAAATTAAAATTAGAGAAAGTTCTGGTGACTGCATCCGAAGAAAGGAAATGCATCCGCCAACCTTTGATGGACAAACTTCTTGGTCGATCTACAAGAGACAATTCGAAGCAGCTTCGACAATAAATGGCTGGGACAACGAAGAAAGGTTTGTTGCACTGACACTTGCTCTCCGAGGCCCTGCTGCTGAACTTCTGCTAACAATACCAGCAGACTTACACGGCAACTTCAATGCTCTTGCTCAGGCCATTGAAAAACGTTTTGGAGATGGCCATTTGCAGGAAGTCTTTCGGGTCCAACTTAACACCAGGGTCCAGAAAAGAGGTGAAACTCTTCAACAGCTTCAAGCAGACATCGAACGCCTGGCTCATCTAGCATATCCAACAGCGGGTGAGGAAATCATCAACGAAGTAGCTGCTGAAGCATTTGTCCGTGGTTTAGCTGACATCAACCTACAGAGAGCAGTACGAACAGCCGGAAAACGGACGCTTCCTGAAGCATTGGCGTTCGCCCTCACCATAGAAGCAGCAGAACAGGCTTCTCAAAGCATTCATCGGGTAAAAGAAGTAACTGTAGAGGAGTGCGCTTGCCAGAGAACGACATTCCAGAGCAACCACCGTGATGGGCCTCTCCGATGCTGGAACTGTAACAGGACCGGACATCTCCAGCGCCAGTGTCGTATGCCGTTAAGAAGAAGAGTTCGCCAACATTATGGCAGCAGGAAAAACAGCCAAGAAGAGACACCTAAAACCCCTGCTGGAACCGGGAAACGAGTAAGAACCAACTCACAGAGAAAAGGAGAACTACGTTCTAACGCAGATGCATTATCCCGACGACCATGTAAATCGAACTGCAAGCATTGTTCACGTCAGGAAGAAAAGGAGTCCCTAGTCACTCAACGAGTGAGAGTCGAGCCCATTGTCGGCTGGAGTAACGAGGAAATTAGGAATGCTCAACAAGAAGATTCTGACATTGAACCCATCCTTGCATGGAAAGAGCACGAGGAGAAACCACAATGGGTTGACATTCTATCGCAAATAGAAGCCCGGTGTTAAAAGCCTATTGGGCTCAATGGAACTCTCTCCATGTACAAGAAGGAGTACTCAAACGGAAGTGGAAATCCGCAGATGGCAAGTCCTATGTGATGCAGGTAGTTGTCCCTCGGTCCAAAGTCAATGAAGTTCTCCGTGAGATGCATGATGGCACTTCTGGAGGCCATTTAGGAATCAACAAAACGCTGGAAAAGATCCGAGATCGTTTCTACTGGCTTCATGCAAAAGAAGACGTCGAAAGATGGTGCAGGAAATGTGACACTTGTTCTGCTACAAAAGGACCAGGCAGAAAAATTCAAAGTGTGATGCAGCAGTACAACGTTGGAGCACCCTTCGAAAGAATTGCAATGGATATTGCAGGTCCTTTTCCTGAAACCAACGATGGAAACCGATATATTCTCGTGATCATGGATTACTTCAGCAAGTGGCCTGAAGCGTTTGCCATTCCAAACCAAGAAGCAAAAACAGTTGTGGATCAGATTGTCTTCAATTGGATAAGTAGATTTGGTGTACCTAAAGAACTCCATTCTGACCAAGGGAGGAACTTCGAGTCAAATATCTTTCAACAGGTTTGCTCACTCCTTGGCATTCATAAGACAAGGACAACACCGCTGCATCCACAATCAGATGGAATGGTAGAACGGTTTAACAGAACGCTCAAAGAACACCTTTCCAAAGTAGTGGAAGACTGTCAACGAGACTGGGACCGATGCATTCCACTGTTTTTAATGAGCTATCGGAGCGCAGTTCATATCACTACAGGACATACTCCTTATGAAATCTTGTTTGGTTCAACAATGCGACTACCAAGTGAAGTGAAATTTGGATGCCCTCCAAATGAGCCACAAAGCCAAGAAGAATATGTGGAACATCTCAAAAAGAGACTCATGTACATTCATGAAAGGACCAGAACAAAGATAAAGGATGCCAGTGATCGCATGAAAACACGTTATGATGCACATGCAACGACGACAGGGTATCAAGTGGAAGATCTTGTGTGGTTATACAACCCCCATCGGAAAAAGGGACTGTCACCGAAGCTCCAGCAAAATTGGGAAGGCCCTTACAAAGTTGTCACCAGAATCAATGATGTTGTTTACCGCATTCAGAGAGGTGTTAGAGGCAAAATGAAAGTTGTTCACAGGGACCGACTATGCCGCTACAATGGCCAGGGAAGTGATAGACTTGTTCGGGACGAACAATCTTAAGAAGGGGGCAATGTTACATGAATAGTGTTTGTCTCAACTACAGTCTTATGAATGGTTTTTGTTTCTACTACGGAAATATTACTATATGGTTTTTGTCTATACTACAGTAAAATTCTGAACAATTCTGCTGAATGATTCTGCTGAATAACAATGTTGAATTTGAAAGCTCTGAAAGCTTTTAAAGCATCTTGACAATTCCGAAAGGTTCGAGACTTAGACTGTTCGGGAAACTTGATCCCAAGTATAAATAGGACATTTTATTCGGAAATGGACAGTTTCATTTTAACCGTGGTAACGAACAAATGGTGAATAATTAGTAGTGCTAAGATAAAGAAATAAATAAAGAGTTTGAACTTAGATAAAAGTGAGTTTCATTTATAGAGAAAGTAGTGGTGATTGAAAAGTAAAGGAAAATAAGTTTTATTTTCGAACCCAAGACTAAAAACATTACAATAATATAAAGAGTCCCATCTTGTGCATTGTTTTGATTTTGCCAACAAGCTACAGCTGTCATAGGTTTATTTTTGTTAAAAATGTGTGCATAAAAAACGTATAAATAAACAAAAATCCGAATCACACCTCCTACCGCACAAATTACCCCGCCAAGATTGTACACACTGGAATTATTAAGTTGAGATAACACTTCAAAGTATTGCATTACATTATTTCGAGATAATAATTTTTTTGTTTTTTTTTAATCACGTATTATATTTTTGGCCACACACCATATTAACAAGAGAAATCAAATAATTGTTTTTGAGACTACTGAACATTTATCAGAAAAACCTTACAACGGACTGTAGACAAACAAAAATATGACTCTGAAAAATAAAAGAGATTATGTAAATTAAAACTTAAATCAATTTAAGATTTATTTATTACAAAACTTATATCACAATTTATATTATATTTAATGTGCTAAGCGTTTCGGAAATTAAATTCCCATCTTCTGGAACTAATTAACCAAAATTAATCAAGAATCTATTAAACTTTCGCGCTATTATGTTGTATGTTTTTTCTTATCGATAGATTCTTGATTAATTTTAGGTAATTAGTAGTGCCAGAAGATGGAAATTTAATTTCCGAAACGCTTAGCACGTAAAATATTGTAATTGTAATTGTAATTGTAATTTATTTTATCAACATAAGTATTGTAAAACATTGGTTTTTTTGATTAATACTTAGTAATACATTGGTTGAATTTGGTGGTAAAAAGAAAAAAAAATTTAAACAATGAAAAGAAAATAAGGAAAAAGAAATATTATTAAAATTTAATTGATAGATTAATGAGCATAGAGAAAAGTGCAAAATGAAATTAGCATGTAAAATAATTTTCGAGAGCCTTTTTAAAGAAGACACAGTTGTTGATTCTCCTCAGGTCGACAGGTAAGGAGTTCCACAGACCAGCAGCGTACACAAAAAATTGTCGCTTTGAAACAACGTACTTATGTGTTGGTACAATAAGGATGTTGCTTCTATGCGATTGGGGAAAAATAATCTTTTCGTATAAGTACTCTGGTGTCCCCGTCTTTACTGTCTAGATAGCGTTGCAGCGGCATGTTATATATATTACTTGCGTATTGAGAGACATGGTCAAACCGGCGGAGACTGTATATAAACCGTATAACGTTATTGAAAGCTACTCGTAGTTTTCTTTGACTTATACTATCAATATTACAAAAAAATAGACTTCCGTACAGTAGTATTGGTAAAACGAGTGTTTTAGCCAGAGTAATTTTGATTTTTATTGGGAGGCAGCCGCCAGAGATATTCAGAATCCGAAGAGCACCGTATGTTTTGCTGATAGCGCATGACAAGTGATCCTCCCAGGTTAAGGTTTGGTTGAAAATGATGCCCAGATTTTAAACCGTTTTAACATACGGAAGCGTTTACACTATCAGTTCTCGAGAGTAAGAAGCTTATATCAAGCATTAACTTACAATCAGAGATTAGCCAACACATATTATGTGCTCACTGGCTACATCATTTAGTGCAGGTGTTAGTTGTTAGTAAGCAAAATATACAAATAGCATAACACAAGCACAAAAAATAAAAAATTAATAAACACATACATTTATACAAAATAGATACAAAAACATTGAGAACATACAAAACATAAACTATGAGCGTGGTGCACTGGTTTTAAATGTTTTTTTTAGAGAGGATTTACTAATATTAAAATCAACAATACTTTTATTTGAGTTGAAAAGTTTGCACATGCGGGTAAGAGGTTCATTCATGCCATAATTAGTACGGTGTTGGGGACAATGCAATAGCTCTAATCTACGAAGATGATGAGCCCCTCCGCGATAGTTAAAACCTACACACGATAGAAGATCGGGTGAGTCCAAAGATCCCGTTAAAAGTTAGTGAATAAAAATAACATCATTGTTAAAACGCCTTTGTGACAAAGTTTGAATCTGTAGAAGTTGAATCCGGTGTTCGTAAGGTGGGAGGTTGTATGGATCTGCCCAGGAGAGACCTTTTAAAGCAAATCGAATAAAATTACGCTGAACTGCCTCTATCCTAGACTTATGAACTTCGTAGAAAGGAGACCATACCTGTGATGCATATTCTAGATGGGGACGAACATGACAGTTATATAAAGCTAGGGTTACATAAGGATTTTGAAATTCCTTCGACCATCTTTTAACAAATCCCAACATGGAATTAGCTTTTTTAACAATAAAGTTGATGTGTTCCGTGAAACTCAAGTCTGGGCTAAAGTTTACTCCCAGATCTTTAAAACTAAAAACGCGATGCAAAACTTGTTGTGAAATGTAATAGCCGTGTGTACTTGGTACCCGTTTCCTTGAAAAAGTCATTGTCTGACATTTCGCTGGATTCAGGCTTAAACAATTCTTGCTACACCAGATAGCAAATCTGTCGATGTCGGCTTGCAATTCTACGCGGTCATTAGCTGAGTTAATAGATTTGAAAATTTTCATATCATCAGCGAAAACAAGGATCTCACTAGAATGAATACACGAAGTTACGTCATTGATAGCTAGTATAAACAGTAACGGACCAAGATGGCTGCCTTGTGGGACTCCTGATTTTGCTGGGAAAGGGCTAGAAAACGAATTTCTGAACTTGACTATGTATGATCTGTTTCGGAGATATGAATATATCCAATTAACAAATCCTACAGGGAAACCTAGAGCTTTCAATTTGAAAATGATAATTTCATGTGAGAGTTGGTCAAAAGCTTTTGAGAAATCTGTGTAGATACAATCCAGCTCATGTCCACTCTCTAATGCCTTTGAGCACTTGTTCATAAAGGTTAATAAGTTTGTGACAGTAGACCGCTTCTGCATAAAGCCGTGTTGTTGATGGCAGATTAAATGTTTGCAGAAAAACGTTATACTATCACAAACTGCTTGTTCGAAAAGCTTTGGAATAGAGGACAGTTTAGAAATCGGTCTATAGTTGGTAATATCGGACTTATTACCCTTTTTGAAGACGGGAGTAATGAATGAATCTTTCCATACTTGAGGAAATTTACCGGACTTAAGGGATAGGTTGAAAAGGAATTGCAAGGGAGAAGCTAAAACGGAGGAACATTTTTTTAATATAATAGGAGGAATGCCATCAGGACCGGGAGAGTAATCATCTTTCAGCAATGAAAGATAATGCAAAACTTTATCATTATCAATTTGGATGTTGTTAAAAGTGGCTTGGGGAAATCACGGGAGTAGTCAAAGAAATCAAAGCCTATATTGACGGGATTTTCAATAAAGGACTTACTGAAATGCTTTGCAAACGCATTGCATATCTCAGGTGAGCTTGTCAAAGCGGAATCTTTGTAAACAAAGTTCACTGGATACCCATCAGACTTTTTCTTTAAATTTACAAACTTCCAAAATTTCTTTGGATCAATCTTCAACGAAATTTCCAATTCCTTCACATATGCTGCATATAGGTTTCTGGAAAGTAAATTAAACTCTTCAAAAAGTGCAAGGAACACATTTTGATCAGAAATTGAAAGACTTTTAATGTAAGACTTCCAAGCCTTATTCCGTTTGTTGCGTAGACATTTAAGCTCTTTCGTGTACCACGGATGGCTGGAGTTGATATTTTTAGATATCTTAAGAGGAATTGAATTTATCAAGCAGCTATTGAAAATTTCGTAGAATTGAGTAACTGCGTCGTCAATGTTAGAGCAAACATGAATATTCGAAATATTAGAAGCACTCAAATTGTCGTAAAGTAATTGAAAGTCAACTTTACGGAAATCAAGTGAATAAGAAGAGTCTTCGGCATTACTGTTATTAAGTTAATTGCTGCTCATATCAAAAAATATATCCAATGGGGGATGGTAGGAGTCTACGTTAGAAATGGCAGAGGTAGATTCTACCACTACCGTACAACAGTCAGAAGAAAAGACTAAATCGAGAATTCGATTTCTACAATTATTAATACAGCTTACTTACTGTAAGTCAGTAGAGGTTATGTTGTCCAAAAGAAGAAGTTCCTGTTGCGAAGAAGTCAAGGCAGCTTCTAAATAGGACTCGTCTTCAGAAGGGGTCCACGTAATGTTAGGTAAATTGAAGTCACCCAACAGTAAAATGTTGCTATTTGAACTGGCAATATCAATCATATGATCAAGAATTAACGATAGCTCGGCAAAAACTGACGCAGAACTTTTCGGTGGAATATAAACAATAATAATAAAAAGATCATATGATTGAAAAGAAACCTTAACACAAATGAGTTCAATTGAAACATTAAAGGGCAAAGAGACAAGGGAAGATGAGATGCAATTACGAACAGCAATCAATACACCACCGCCCACTTCCTTCGGCTTATCCACATGACGATCCTTTCTGAAAACAGAAAACTCATCGTCGAAAATTTCTGTGTCCAAAACTGAACTATTGAGCCATGTTTCTGTGAAAGCAAAGATATCATGTGGAAAAGCTTGAGAGTTTTTAAAAACTTCAGCAGTTTTGCTGCGTATCCCTCTTACATTTTGGTAGAAGAGGGTAATCCTATTAAGTTTTTTGGAGCCGATACTTTAGTAACTCGATTATTGAGATTTTTTGATCGAACTACAAATTCTTTGACAAGTGTACCGGGAGGCAAAAACTTATTGTCGCAGAGAGGATCGAAAAATGATGGAGGAGTAGTTATCCTGAACGATGACACGAAACTGTCAGGCTTACTGATTTTATTGCATTTTATAGCTGACGCACTCGAAATGCAGTTATTAGCAACAAGATGTTGAATTATGTCATTGGGTTGGAGTTCAGGGTCAAGTCGGGATACAAATACTAGTTTTGGCTTAGGAACAGATTCTATTTTTTTGGGAGGTTCCGAATCGTTGATGTTATTAGTATTAGTATTAGTATTAGTATTAGAACAACTTGATAATATTTTCGGTTCAGAGCAAGATGGGGTAGTGCTGGCTAATTCAATGGGAACCGCCACCGCCGCCGGTGCATCGATATCGGCCCTAGAGCTGTTGACGGTGGTTAAATCTACTTCTTGAAGGGGAGGAGGCAGTGGTATACTTATTGGAATGACTCTCCTTGAATTTGGGCGCTTTGGGTCTGGGGAAGGAGTTTTGGATGACGATGATCCTTCACGACCCCTTTTCTTACCCTTTTTGAGAGCAGACTTGGTGAGTATAGAAGAAGAGGGGTTACTCGGGGCAGGGATGAAGGATGAATAGAGTCAGGATCTAACGGCTCTGTTGACGTTGATTTGCTAACAGTTTTGATCGGGTAAGGAATTGAAACTACATTTGCTACAACTGAGTTAAAATTTTCATGTAAAACATCAAAGTTCTTAGCAATTTTTATAATATCATCCTTAAGAGACGACATTTTGAAAGAAATTTGCGATAAGGATATTTTGATACAGGTTTTGCAGTACCAAAAAGCAAATCTTGAAGAATTTATTTTATCAATAAAACTGTTAGTTGAGCCTAAGCATTTGGCGTGGAATAAATTCCCACAAGGGCCAAAGCAAGCAAAAAGAGGAGTTGAATTCGAGTGCTCTATACATTTCTCAGCTGAGCAGACCATTTTAGTATATATAGAAATGAATGAGGAAAGAATAAAAAAAAAACTAAAAAAAGGAAATTTTATCTTAATTAAAAAATTACGAATTTTGAAGTTGAATCCGGAATATAATTTTAAAAAAGAAAAAAAAAAAGTTAAATATTTGGACTCGGCTAGGATTCGAACCGCGGATTACAGAATCCTAATGTAACGCGCTCAGACAGACTCGGCCGTCAAGTCGACAATAGTACAATAATTAATTTTTTACAAAAAAAACTACCAAATGATTAATTTGATACGTTATTAGTAAAATATAAAAGCTAGGATTAAAAGCTCTTTTTTTTAAATAGAGGGGAAAAAAAGTTTAGTAAAAGGGGAAGTAAATAGCTTGTTATATAATTATAAAAGCACTAAATTGAAGAAAAAACAAAGATGCTTGAATGACGCTTACCAGAGCAAACAAAAAACAATGACAATTATTAAATTACCTAATAAAATCACAAATTTAAATCACCACACATATTACGAATGCTTTAAAATAATAATACTAGACAAATTATTATATAAAAACAGCTAGATCATGCAAAAAACAGATTAATTCAAAGGAGCTTAAATTCAACGCGACCACCACAAATATAACCAGTGCTGCCACTGAGCGTTGAACTACCTAATTCTATGCAAGGGAAACAAGAAGTATCAATGGCATTTTTGTTTATGACAATGGCCTGACTTTTCTTAGGGTTAAGACGTAATTGATTGTACTCGGCCCAGAGAAAAGCCCTCGGCAGGTCCGAAGTCAAACGATAGGTAGCATCTTCGACCATACCAACTGGGTAGCTTAAGTAAATTTGTACATCATCTGCATACATTATGGCCTTACAAAACTTGAGGACTTCAGGAAGGTCGTTGATGAACATTGAAAAGAGGAGAGGGCCAAGAATGGACCCTTGTGTAACACCGGCATTTGTCTGAAGAAAATAAGAAAGTTGGGAATTTAGAAATACAGCTTGAGTTCTTCCAGATAGATATTTTTGAATAAGGGTCATTGCAGTACTTTCAAAGCTGTAAGAATTCCTTAATTTTTTCAACAGAATGTAACGGGACACGGTGTCAAACGCCTTTGAAAAATCAAGCATTACCAGCGTGAAAGCATTTTCTTTGTCAACTTCTTGACGAATATCATCAACAACTTTTAAAATCGCTGTCGAGCAACTGTGCTGTGGTCTAAAACCACCTTGAATCGGTGTGAGCAAGTTGTTAGCTGACAAAAACGTGGAAATCTCTTTATACATGATCTTCTCAAAAGCCTTCGAAATAAATGGTAAAATTGAGATCGGACGATATTCTTGAGAGGTGGAATTCTTGGGAACAGGTATAATTTTCGAAGCTTTCCACATTTGAGGATCTTCTCAATACATGATCTTCTCAAAAGCCTTCAAAATAAATGGTAAAATTGAGATCGGACGATATTCTTGAGAGGTGGAATTCTTGGGAACAGGTATAATTTTCGAAGCTTTCCACATTTGACGATAGGAAGAGGTGGTTAAAATGGAGTTAAAGATGTGGGTTAGGAAGGGGATAATGTGTGGTAATATAATTTTCAAGAATTTTGGATGCATATTGTCTAAACCTATAGCTTCTGACTTAATTGTCAAAATAGCATTGATTACCTCAATCTCAGTTACTCCACTGAAACTGAACTCATTCGCTGGATTAGATGAAGTAATAATTCGTTTAACGATACCATGCTCTTCGCCGGAAATTCAAGGAGTGTGCGCAGCAAATATTTTATTAAGTATTAGATTTTTATTTATTCCAAAAGATTTGATGTTTTTCCAAAGTTGTGCGGATGAGATATTTTTAAATTTAGAGGCATAGAATTTGCACTTTGATTTTTTAATTTCTCTATTTACAATATTGCGCGAACATTTGTAATCCTCGTAAAAAGATTGAACTTTAAAGCGTTTCCATCTTTTGAAAAGGGCATCTCTTTCATATATAAGTTTTTCAATCCTACTATTAAACCATCCACACCGACGACTTCAAACGGTGATTGTTTTCATTGGTACACAAGTGTTGAATAAATTGTTGACTCTGTCCGTGAAGAATTCAATTTGATCATCAACCGATGGTTGAAAGTACACGGTTTCCCAATTGACACTAACAATTTCACTTCCAAACTAATAGCTTTGAAGTCACGGTACTGGATGGTTTGAATTTCAACTGTTTGCATTAAATTCAAATCATAAAAAGCGATAATCAGATCGTGCTTAGAAAAACCGGAAAACTGATTATAGAAATTTATTTTGTTTAATTGATTTACCAGTATGTAATCTATTAGTGGAGAATTTGTTGCAGAGAAATGAGTCAGCATATCCACATTTACCGGAAAGAGATTTACGGAAGTTAGATTATTTTTGAAGTTCAAAACATTTGTATTTCTTTGATCAAGGAAGATAGTATTGAAATCGCCAGCTATGAGGATATGGTTATAATATGGCGTAATTTCTTCAAGGATATCAGTTATACAACCTGAATCATACAAATCTGGAGGTTTATACACTACCCAAATCAAACATTTATCAAGGTCACAAACACATTCGATGAACATAAACTCTAAACCAGTGCCATCAGATTTACTTATGATCCTGGATTTGAAATTTTTCTTAATAAAAATGGCAACACCACCTCCCCTACCAGCACGATTAGATCTGAAGATTTTGTAGTCGGCTATCTCTAGAACGTTATTGCTTATATCGGGTGTTAACCAGGTCTCAGACACACAAATAACATCTACAACACCCTGCTCAAAAGTATGCATAAATTCATCAAGATGCTTTCACAAACTTTGAGCATTAATGTGACAGGCTGACGCACCATCACACCTTTTACAGAAAATACTTAACATATCACGCGTAGTATTAATAGGTGCATCACTCCTGGTCCGCGAAATCCCATTGCTACCCATACTTTGATTCATTTAAATTAAAGGCAAATAAATAATGAAGCCGCCCGAATAAAAATAAACAACTAGAAGTCGCCAGCCCTAATAAACTGAGATTTAATTTTTTAGCGTAAATCATTTTGCATTTCCTAGATAGAAAGAAGAAAGAACAATTAAGTTTATAAAATAAAATGCTTAGTATTAAAAATATAAAGATAAAATTTGTAACGTAAAATTATTAATATGATGGAATTAATTTAAAGAATTTATACACCACCTGCAACTGTCAATAGACACCAATCTCTTCACCCAAATATCGTATGAATACCTGAGATCCGAACCCATGCCCATCAACAATACAAGCCAAAGAGGAAGCCGGAAGAGACAAGCACCCCTATCCATCCTTGACTTCTATACCAAGGAACAGCATCTCCATCGTCAACCGCCCATGTATCGGTGAATCCAGCATCCCTACAATAGACATACTTACACTTCGCTAACACGGCACCTTGCTCTCCCTGCTCCTCTTCCCATTCTTCAAACTCCATCTCCATCCCCATCACAGAAGCACGAGCCTTCCAACAGCGTACCGTAGGTCCTGACTACAAAACACCGTAGAACAGCCTAGAGGGCACCTGTCAGCATGCCCGCGCCTATCCATTACAAGTTATAGATGTTCCTCTTGTAGTCGTGTCGTGTCGTAGCCTACTCCAAAAAAAACCATGGAATCTACTTAAACCGTCACACTCACAACTAGAATCGAAATGCTGAAATCAGAATCTATACGTTTTTCCAGAGACTCCACTCCCGATCGCATTCACTTATATAATTGTGGCTACCTACTCCTGTTACTGAAGGGACGGAAGCGATCCTATGTCGGCAACGCCCCCTTTCTCGTCAACTGCTTATTGAGAGCAGTCGGCAAGAACGGCATGCGACAACGTAGAACCGTGGTTGAGATCGACCGTAGTGGTGGCTGGCAGTACCTTAGCCATGACTAGCTCAGCCAGGCCGTTGGCACTTGCTCCGGGATCTACTTAACCGGTGCTACCTCTTTTTTTTTCTGCCGACCGTTGAATTCAAGATGTGCGAATTCGGATAAAAATGTTGAAATGCTTAAGGGCCCTCATAGTTTTCAAAGATAAGACAGACAAGGACCAAATGAAAAGAAAGATTGATTCATGATCGCACCTCTTAATAACTGTTGAGAGTAGACGCGGATCAAAAGAAAGAAATCGTGATTGAATTGTTATATCAACTCTAAGAACGTGTCACGTAAGTATATTTAACAGCGAGCAAACCATAGGTGGTCGTGGCTGCAATGGCTAATGTTACCTTCCTTCCACTCTGCTACCACGATGTTGTGCAGTTAGTGGAGGATGAGGTGTCTAACCGTGAGGGGAGGGAGGATCAAAGGTGTTATGTGATCCCCCTGGTCTCTCAACCCACCCAATTCGCAAGTAGAAATCAACTCTCCTACCAAACGACCTTGGCTGTCCGCGGACCTATGAGTCCCCACGACTCAATAAAATTTCTGGGCAGCCCCATAAAAGGAAAAGCAAGCAAAAACTTATGCTCGCTTACTACAACTTCCTATTCAAACCATAGTACCTATCGAAGATACTACTTCAAAGAAAAGAAACTCCATCCTTGCATCAGGAATACTTCAACTGTATCCCATTTTCCACACTACCTTGTTCCAGCCGAAGAGATTGTGAGGGTTACCACCCTCCCTATAAATAGCTTACTCTTCCATTCTAAATTTTCTGTAAAATCATCAAGAAATCTTTATTTCCGAAAGGAATAAACTGAACTTCAAAATTTTCTTTAAAACGTTATAATAGTACGGTTTAATTTATTGAAATTAAATCTTAAAATCTAACAAAAGCGTGTCTAATGCAATACCTATTATAATCTTATCTTAAAAATAACTTTACTGAGTTATTTCGTCGCCCGAGAATTGTTTTGTCGTAAGCGCCAAAATGGGTTTTCTTAAACTGGATATGCAGCACTAAATTTTCAAATGTGCTCTTTTCATTTCTGTTGTCAGAGTTTTCCTATCTCTTACCGTTGCTGAGATAATTAGTTTGCATTTTGTCGTATATCCACAAAATAATCACCCCTTGAGTTTTGTTTTGTCGTAAACGCCAATTTTCGGCATATACGACAAAAATTCCATGTGTTTTCCCTCTTTTTTTTCTTAATATTGTTTTGTCGTAAGTGTATAGGCTTAAGGTATACTCATATTTTCTATAACAATTAATTAACACGATTGTTTCTTTTCGAGACATGACGCAGCGGAACAAATAACAAAATAATTTATTTTTTTTTTTGATTATTTTTAGTTGTCACCCAACTTTGACAAACAAAATGTCAAAATCTGTCTGAGTTTCTGTCCACGGAGAAGACTAGACAGAAAGCCGGACAGTTCTGTTTCAAAAGATTTTCTGTCTGCAGTGAGGTGGTCTCCACTGAACAGTTTAACAGACAGAACAGAAGGTACGCCAGTTTTCTTGCCAATGGAGACCGCGTGTTAGGGCCAAAATCAGGTTATTTGAAAATATGCTAAAAAAGTGTTTTTCTCTATGTAGGTTTGCACATTTGGTTTGCCATTAGGCTATCTTCTATCTTTTTCTTTCTTACAACCTTTTCATTCTTTCTTCTTGTTTTGTTTACTACTTCCGTTGCCTTGGACAAAAAGGATATAATATAAAGAGTCCCATCTTGTGCATTGTTTTGATTTTGCCAACAAGCTACAGCTGTCATCGGTTTCTTTTTGTTAAAAATGTGTGCATAAAAAACGTATAAATAAACAAAAATCCGAATCACACCTCCTACCGCACAAATTACCCCGCCAAGATTGTACGCACTGGAATTATTAAGTTGAGATAACACTTCAAAGTATTGCATTACATTATTTCGAGATAATAATTTTTTTGTTTTTTTTTAATCACGTATTATATTTTTGGCCACACACCATATTAACAAGAGAAATCAAATAATTGTTTTTGAGACTACTGAACATTTATCAGAAAAACCTTACAACGGACTGTAGACAAACAAAAATATGACTCTGAAAAATAAAAGAGATTATGTAAATTAAAACTTAAATCAATTTAAGATTTATTTATTACAAAACTTATATCACAATTTATATTATATTTAATGTGCTAAGCGTTTCGGAAATTAAATTCCCATCTTCTGGAACTAATTAACCAAAATTAATCAAGAATCTATTAAACTTTCGCGCTATTATGTTGTATGTTTTTTCTTATCGATAGATTCTTGATTAATTTTAGGTAATTAGTAGTGCCAGAAGATGGAAATTTAATTTCCGAAACGCTTAGCACGTAAAATATTGTAATTGTAATTGTAATTTATTTAATCAACATAAGTATTGTAAAACATTGGTTTTTTTGATTAATACTTAGTAATACATTGGTTGAATTTGGTGGTAAAAAGAAAAAAAAAATTTAAACAATGAAAAGAAAATAAGGAAAAAGAAATATTATTAAAATTTAATTGATAGATTAATGAGCATAGAGAAAAGTGCAAAATGAAATTAGCATGTAAAATAATTTTCGAGAGCCTTTTTAAAGAAGACACAGTTGTTGATTCTCCTCAGGTCGACAGGTAAGGAGTTCCACAGACCAGCAGCGTACACAAAAAATTGTCGCTTTGAAACAACGTACTTATGTGTTGGTACAATAAGGATGTTGCTTCTATGCGATTGGGGAAAAATAATCTTTTCGTATAAGTACTCTGGTGTCCCCGTCTTTACTGTCTAGATAGCGTTGCAGCGGCATGTTATATATATTACTTGCGTATTGAGAGACATGGTCAAGCCGGCGGAGACTGTATATAAACCGTATAACGTTATTGAAAGCTACTCGTAGTTTTCTTTGACTTATACTATCAATATTACAAAAAAATAGACTTCCGTACAGTAGTATTGGTAAAACGAGTGTTTTAGCCAGAGTAATTTTGATTTTTATTGGGAGGCAGCCGCCAGAGATATTCAGAATCCGAAGAGCACCGTATGTTTTGCTGATAGCGCATGACAAGTGATCCTCCCAGGTTAAGGTTTGGTTGAAAATGATGCCCATATTTTAAACCGTTTTAACATACGGAAGCGTTGAACTACCTAAATCTATGCAAGGGAAACAAGAAGTATCAATGGCATTTTTGTTTATGACAATGGCCTGACTTTTCTTAGGGTTAAGACGTAATTGATTGTACTCGGCCCAGAGAAAAGCCCTCGGCAGGTCCGAATTCAAACGATAGGTAGCATCTTCGACCATACCAACTGGGTAGCTTAAGTAAATTTGTACATCATCTGCATACATTATGGCCTTACAAAACTTGAGGACTTCAGGAAGGTCGTTGATGAACATTGAAAAGAGGAGAGGGCCAAGAATGGACCCTTGTGTAACACCGGCATTTGTCTGAAGAAAATCAGAAAGTTGGGAATTTAGAAATACAGCTTGAGTTCTTCCAGATAGATATTTTTGAATAAGGGTCATTGCAGTACTTTCAAAGCTGTAAGAATTCCTTAATTTTTTCAACAGAATGTAATGGGACACGGTGTCAAACGCCTTTGAAAAATCAAGCATTACCAGCGTGGAAGCATTTTCTTTGTCAATTTCTTGACGAATATCATCAACAACTTTTAAAATCGCTGTCGAGCAACTGTGCTGTGGTCTAAAACCACCTTGAATCGGTGTGAGCAAGTTGTTAGCTGACAAAAACGTGGAAATCTTCGAAATAAATGGTAAAATTGAGATCGGACGATATTCTTGAGAGGTGGAATTCTTGGGAACAGGTATAATTTTCGAAGCTTTCCACATTTGAGGATCTTCTCAATACATGATCTTCTCAAAAGCCTTCGAAATAAATGGTAAAATTGAGATCGGACGATATTCTTGAGAGGTGGAATTCTTGGGAACAGGTATAATTTTCGAAGCTTTCCACATTTGACGATAGGAAGAGGTGGTTAAAATGGAGTTAAAGATGTGGGTTAGGAAGGGGATAATGTGTGGTAATATAATTTTCAAGAATTCTGGATGCATATTGTCTAAACCTATAGCTTCTGACTTAATTGTCAAAATAGCATTGATTACCTCAATCTCATTTACTCCACTGAAACTGAACTCATTCGCTGGATTAGATGAAGTAATAATTCGTTTAACGATACCATGCTCTTCGCTGGAAATTCAAGGAGTGTGTGCAGCAAATATTTTATTAAGTATTAGATTTTTATTTATTCCAAAAGATTTGATGTTTTTCCAAAGTTGTGCGGATGAGATATTTTTAAATTTAGAGGCATAGAATTTGCACTTTGATTTTTTAATTTCTCTATTTACAATATTGCGCGAACATTTGTAATCCTCGTAAAAAGATTGAACTTTAAAGCGTTTCCATCTTTTGAAAAGGGCATCTCTTTCATATATAAGTTTTTCAATTCTACTATTAAACCATCCACACCGACGACTTCGAACGGTGATTGTTTTCATTGGTACACAAGTGTTGAATAAATTGTTGACTCTGTCCGTGAAGAATTCAATTTGATCATCAACCGATGGTTGAAAGTACACGGTTTCCCAATTGACACTAACAATTTCACTGTACAAATCTTCCAAACTTATAGCTTTGAAGTCACGGTACTGGATGGTTTGAATTTCAACTGTTTGAATTAAATTCAAATCATAAAAAGCGATAATCAGATCGTGCTTAGAAAAACCGGAAAACTGATTATAGAAATTTATTTTGTTTAATTGATTTACCAGTATGTAATCTATTAGTGGAGAATTGGTTGCAGAGAAATGAGTCAGCATATCCACATTTACCGGAAAGAGATTTAAGGAAGTTAGATTATTTTTGAAGTTCAAAACATTTGTATTTCTTTGATCAAGGAAGATAGTATTGAAATCGCCAGCTATGAGGATATGGTTATAATATGGCGTAATTTCTTCAAGGATATCAGTTATACAACCTGAATCATACAAATCTGGAGGTTTATACACTACCCAAATCAAACATTTATCAAGGTCACAAACACATTCGATGAACATAAACTCTAAACCAGTGCCATCAGATTTACTTATGATCCTGGATTTGAAATTTTTCTTAATAAAAATGGCAACACCACCTCCCCTACCAGCACGATTAGATCTGAAGATTTTGTAGTCGGCTATCTCTAGAACGTTATTGCTTATATCGGGTGTTAACCAGGTCTCAGACACACAAATAACATCTACAACACCCTGCTCAAAAGTATGCATAAATTCATCAAGATGCTTTCACAAACTTTGAGCATTAATGTGACAGACTGACGCACCATCACACCTTTTACGGAAAATACTTAACATAGCACGCGTAGTATTAATAGGTGCATCACTCCTGGTCCGCGAAATTCCATTGCTACCCATACTTTGATTCATTTAAATTAAAGGCAAATAAATAATGAAGCCGCCCGAATAAAAATAAACAACTAGAAGTCGCCAGCCCTAATAAACTGAGATTTAATTTTTTAGCGTAAATCATTTTGCATTTCCTAGATAGAAAGAAGAAAGAACAATTAAGTTTATAAAATAAAATGCTTAGTATTAAAAATATAAAGATAAAATTTGTAACGTAAAATTATTAATATGATGGAATTAATTTAAAGAATTTATACACCACCTGCAGCTGTCAATAGACACCAATCTCTTCACCCAAATATCGTATGAATACCCGAGATCCGAACCCATGCCCATCAACAATACAAGCCAAAGAGGAAGCCGGAAGAGACAAGCACCCCTATCCATCCTTGACTTCTATACCAAGGAACAGCATCTCCATCGTCAACCGCCCATGTATCGGTGAATCCAGCATCCCTACAATAGACATACTTACACTTCGCTAACACGGCACCTTGCTCTCCCTGCTCCTCTTCCCATTCTTCAAACTCCATCTCCATCCCCATCACAGAAGCACGAGCCTTCCAACAGCGTACCGTAGGTCCTGACTACAAAACACCGTAGAACAGCCTAGAGGGCACCTGTCAGCATGCCCGCGCCTATCCATTACAAGTTATAGATGTTCCTCTTGTAGTCGTGTCGTGTCGTAGCCTACTCCAAAAAAAACCATGGAATCTACTTAAACCCTCACACTCACAACTAGAATCGAAATGCTGAAATCAGAATCTATACGTTTTTCCAGAGACTCCACTCCAGATCGCATTCACTTATATAATTGTGGCTACCTACTCCTGTTACTGAAGGGACGGAAGCGATCCTATGTCGGCAACGCCTCCCTTTCTCGTCAACTGCTTATTGAGAGCAGTCGGCAAGAACGGCATGCGACAACGTAGAACCGTGGTTGAGATCGACCGTAGCGGTGGCTGGCAGTACCTTAGCCATGACTAGCTCAGCCAGGCCGTTGGCACTTGCTCCGGGATCTACTTAACCGGTGCTACCTCTTTTTTTTTCTGCCGACCGTTGAATTCAAGATGTGCGAATTCGGATAAAAATGTTGAAATGCTTAAGGGCCCTCATAGTTTTCAAAGATAAGACAGACAAGGACCAAATGAAAAGAAAGATTGATTCATGATCGCACCTCTTAATAACTGTTGAGAGTAGACGCGGATCATAAGAAAGAAATCGTGATTGAATTGTTATATCAACTCTAAGAACGTGTCACGTAAGTATATTTAACAGCGAGCAAACCATAGGTGGTCGTGGCTGCAATGGCTAATGTTACCTTCCTTCCACTCTGCTACCACGATGTTGTGCAGTTAGTGGAGGATGAGGTGTCTAACCGTGAGGGGAGGGAGGATCAAAGGTGTTATGTGATCCCCCTGGTCTCTCAACCCACCCAATTCGCAAGTAGAAATCAACTCTCCTACCAAACGACCTTGGCTGTCCGCGGACCTATGAGTCCCCACGACTCAATAAAATTTCTGGGCAGCCCCATAAAAGGAAAAGCAAGCAAAAACTTATGCTCGCTTACTACAACTTCCTATTCAAACCATAGTACCTATCGAAGATACTACTTCAAAGAAAAGAAACTCCATCCTTGCATCAGGAATACTTCAACTGTATCCCATTTTCCACACTACCTTGTTCCAGCCGAAGAGATTGTGAGGGTTACCACCCTCCCTATAAATAGCTTACTCTTCCATTCTAAATTTTCTGTAAAATCATCAAGAAATCTTTAGGTCCGAAAGGAATAAACTGAACTTCAAAATTTTCTTTAAAACGTTATAATAGTACGGTTTAATTTATTGAAATTAAATCTTAAAATCTAACAAAAGCGTGTCTAATGCAATACCTATTATAATCTTATCTTAAAAATAACTTTACTGAGTTATTTCGTCGCCCGAGAATTGTTTTGTCGTAAGCGCCAAAATGGGTTTTCTTAAACTGGATATGCAGCACTAAATTTTCAAATGTGCTCTTTTCATTTCTGTTGTCAGAGTTTTCCTATCTCTTACCGTTGCTGAGATAATTAGTTTGCATTTTGTCGTATATCCACAAAATAATCACCCCTTGAGTTTTGTTTTGTCGTAAACGCCAATTTTCGGCATATACGACAAAAATTCCATGTGTTTTCCCTCTTTTTTTTTCTTAATATTGTTTTGTCGTAAGTGTATAGGCTTAAGGTATACTCATATTTTCTATAACAATTAATTAACACGATTGTTTCTTTTCGAGACATGACGCAGCGGAACAAATAACAAAATAATTTATTTTTTTTTTTGATTATTTTTAGTTGTCACCCAACTTTGACAAACAAAATGTCAAAATCTGTCTGAGTTTCTGTCCACGGAGAAGACTAGACAGAAAGCCGGACAGTTCTGTTTCAAAAGATTTTCTGTCTGCAGTGAGGTGGTCTCCACTGAACAGTTTAACAGACAGAACAGAAGGTACGCCAGTTTTCTTGCCAATGGAGACCGCGTGTTAGCCAAAATCAGGTTATTTGAAAATATGCTAAAAAAGTGTTTTTCTCTATGTAGGTTTGCACATTTGGTTTGCCATTAGGCTATCTTCTATCTTTTTCTTTCTTACAACCTTTTCATTCTTTCTTCTTGTTTTGTTTACTACTTCCGTTGCCTTGGACAAAAAGGATATAATATAAAGAGTCCCATCTTGTGCATTGTTTTGATTTTGCCAACAAGCTACAGCTGTCATCGGTTTCTTTTTGTTAAAAATGTGTGCATAAAAAACGTATAAATAAACAAAAATCCGAATCACACCTCCTACCGCACAAATTACCCCGCCAAGATTGTACGCACTGGAATTATTAAGTTGAGATAACACTTCAAAGTATTGCATTACATTATTTCGAGATAATAATTTTTTTGTTTTTTTTTAATCACGTATTATATTTTTGGCCACACACCATATTAACAAGAGAAATCAAATAATTGTTTTTGAGACTACTGAACATTTATCAGAAAAACCTTACAACGGACTGTAGACAAACAAAAATATGACTCTGAAAAATAAAAGAGATTATGTAAATTAAAACTTAAATCAATTTAAGATTTATTTATTACAAAACTTATATCACAATTTATATTATATTTAATGTGCTAAGCGTTTCGGAAATTAAATTCCCATCTTCTGGAACTAATTAACCAAAATTAATCAAGAATCTATTAAACTTTCGCGCTATTATGTTGTATGTTTTTTCTTATCGATAGATTCTTGATTAATTTTAGGTAATTAGTAGTGCCAGAAGATGGAAATTTAATTTCCGAAACGCTTAGCACGTAAAATATTGTAATTGTAATTGTAATTTATTTAATCAACATAAGTATTGTAAAACATTGGTTTTTTTGATTAATACTTAGTAATACATTGGTTGAATTTGGTGGTAAAAAGAAA
Organism: Platycheirus albimanus; assembly: GCA_916050605.2. Taxonomy (NCBI): domain Eukaryota; kingdom Metazoa; phylum Arthropoda; class Insecta; order Diptera; family Syrphidae; genus Platycheirus; species Platycheirus albimanus. The sequence continues at coordinate 324,484,282 of OU696696.1, read as the reverse complement.
AAAAAAAATTTAAACAATGAAAAGAAAATAAGGAAAAAGAAATATTATTAAAATTTAATTGATAGATTAATGAGCATAGAGAAAAGTGCAAAATGAAATTAGCATGTAAAATAATTTTCGAGAGCCTTTTTAAAGAAGACACAGTTGTTGATTCTCCTCAGGTCGACAGGTAAGGAGTTCCACAGACCAGCAGCGTACACAAAAAATTGTCGCTTTGAAACAACGTACTTATGTGTTGGTACAATAAGGATGTTGCTTCTATGCGATTGGGGAAAAATAATCTTTTCGTATAAGTACTCTGGTGTCCCCGTCTTTACTGTCTAGATAGCGTTGCAGCGGCATGTTATATATATTACTTGCGTATTGAGAGACATGGTCAAACCGGCGGAGACTGTATATAAACCGTATAACGTTATTGAAAGCTACTCGTAGTTTTCTTTGACTTATACTATCAATATTACAAAAAAATAGACTTCCGTACAGTAGTATTGGTAAAACGAGTGTTTTAGCCAGAGTAATTTTGATTTTTATTGGGAGGCAGCCGCCAGAGATATTCAGAATCCGAAGAGCACCGTATGTTTTGCTGATAGCGCATGACAAGTGATCCTCCCAGGTTAAGGTTTGGTTGAAAATGATGCCCATATTTTAAACCGTTTTAACATACGGAAGCGTTGAACTACCTAAATCTATGCAAGGGAAACAAGAAGTATCAATGGCATTTTTGTTTATGACAATGGCCTGACTTTTCTTAGGGTTAAGACGTAATTGATTGTACTCGGCCCAGAGAAAAGCCCTCGGCAGGTCCGAATTCAAACGATAGGTAGCATCTTCGACCATACCAACTGGGTAGCTTAAGTAAATTTGTACATCATCTGCATACATTATGGCCTTACAAAACTTGAGGACTTCAGGAAGGTCGTTGATGAACATTGAAAAGAGGAGAGGGCCAAGAATGGACCCTTGTGTAACACCGGCATTTGTCTGAAGAAAATCAGAAAGTTGGGAATTTAGAAATACAGCTTGAGTTCTTCCAGATAGATATTTTTGAATAAGGGTCATTGCAGTACTTTCAAAGCTGTAAGAATTCCTTAATTTTTTCAACAGAATGTAATGGGACACGGTGTCAACGCCTTTGAAAAATCAAGCATTACCAGCGTGGAAGCATTTTCTTTGTCAATTTCTTGACGAATATCATCAACAACTTTTAAAATCGCTGTCGAGCAACTGTGCTGTGGTCTAAAACCACCTTGAATCGGTGTGAGCAAGTTGTTAGCTGACAAAAACGTGGAAATCTTCGAAATAAATGGTAAAATTGAGATCGGACGATATTCTTGAGAGGTGGAATTCTTGGGAACAGGTATAATTTTCGAAGCTTTCCACATTTGAGGATCTTCTCAATACATGATCTTCTCAAAAGCCTTCGAAATAAATGGTAAAATTGAGATCGGACGATATTCTTGAGAGGTGGAATTCTTGGGAACAGGTATAATTTTCGAAGCTTTCCACATTTGACGATAGGAAGAGGTGGTTAAAATGGAGTTAAAGATGTGGGTTAGGAAGGGGATAATGTGTGGTAATATAATTTTCAAGAATTCTGGATGCATATTGTCTAAACCTATAGCTTCTGACTTAATTGTCAAAATAGCATTGATTACCTCAATCTCATTTACTCCACTGAAACTGAACTCATTCGCTGGATTAGATGAAGTAATAATTCGTTTAACGATACCATGCTCTTCGCTGGAAATTCAAGGAGTGTGTGCAGCAAATATTTTATTAAGTATTAGATTTTTATTTATTCCAAAAGATTTGATGTTTTTCCAAAGTTGTGCGGATGAGATATTTTTAAATTTAGAGGCATAGAATTTGCACTTTGATTTTTTAATTTCTCTATTTACAATATTGCGCGAACATTTGTAATCCTCGTAAAAAGATTGAACTTTAAAGCGTTTCCATCTTTTGAAAAGGGCATCTCTTTCATATATAAGTTTTTCAATTCTACTATTAAACCATCCACACCGACGACTTCGAACGGTGATTGTTTTCATTGGTACACAAGTGTTGAATAAATTGTTGACTCTGTCCGTGAAGAATTCAATTTGATCATCAACCGATGGTTGAAAGTACACGGTTTCCCAATTGACACTAACAATTTCACTGTACAAATCTTCCAAACTTATAGCTTTGAAGTCACGGTACTGGATGGTTTGAATTTCAACTGTTTGAATTAAATTCAAATCATAAAAAGCGATAATCAGATCGTGCTTAGAAAAACCGGAAAACTGATTATAGAAATTTATTTTGTTTAATTGATTTACCAGTATGTAATCTATTAGTGGAGAATTGGTTGCAGAGAAATGAGTCAGCATATCCACATTTACCGGAAAGAGATTTAAGGAAGTTAGATTATTTTTGAAGTTCAAAACATTTGTATTTCTTTGATCAAGGAAGATAGTATTGAAATCGCCAGCTATGAGGATATGGTTATAATATGGCGTAATTTCTTCAAGGATATCAGTTATACAACTTGAATCATACAAATCTGGAGGTTTATACACTACCCAAATCAAACATTTATCAAGGTCACAAACACATTCGATGAACATAAACTCTAAACCAGTGCCATCAGATTTACTTATGATCCTGGATTTGAAATTTTTCTTAATAAAAATGGCAACACCACCTCCCCTACCAGCACGATTAGATCTGAAGATTTTGTAGTCGGCTATCTCTAGAACGTTATTGCTTATATCGGGTGTTAACCAGGTCTCAGACACACAAATAACATCTACAACACCCTGCTCAAAAGTATGCATAAATTCATCAAGATGCTTTCACAAACTTTGAGCATTAATGTGACAGACTGACGCACCATCACACCTTTTACGGAAAATACTTAACATAGCACGAGTAGTATTAATAGGTGCATCACTCCTGGTCCGCGAAATTCCATTGCTACCCATACTTTGATTCATTTAAATTAAAGGCAAATAAATAATGAAGCCGCCCGAATAAAAATAAATAACTAGAAGTCGCCAGCCCTAATAAACTGAGATTTAATTTTTTAGCGTAAATCATTTTGCATTTCCTAGATAGAAAGAAGAAAGAACAATTAAGTTTATAAAATAAAATGCTTAGTATTAAAAATATAAAGATAAAATTTGTAACGTAAAATTATTAATATGATGGAATTAATTTAAAGAATTTATACACCACCTGCAGCTGTCAATAGACACCAATCTCTTCACCCAAATATCGTATGAATACCCGAGATCCGAACCCATGCCCATCAACAATACAAGCCAAAGAGGAAGCCGGAAGAGACAAGCACCCCTATCCATCCTTGACTTCTATACCAAGGAACAGCATCTCCATCGTCAACCGCCCATGTATCGGTGAATCCAGCATCCCTACAATAGACATACTTACACTTCGCTAACACGGCACCTTGCTCTCCCTGCTCCTCTTCCCATTCTTCAAACTCCATCTCCATCCCCATCACAGAAGCACGAGCCTTCCAACAGCGTACCGTAGGTCCTGACTACAAAACACCGTAGAACAGCCTAGAGGGCACCTGTCAGCATGCCCGCGCCTATCCATTACAAGTTATAGATGTTCCTCTTGTAGTCGTGTCGTGTCGTAGCCTACTCCAAAAAAAACCATGGAATCTACTTAAACCCTCACACTCACAACTAGAATCGAAATGCTGAAATCAGAATCTATACGTTTTTCCAGAGACTCCACTCCAGATCGCATTCACTTATATAATTGTGGCTACCTACTCCTGTTACTGAAGGGACGGAAGCGATCCTATGTCGGCAACGCCTCCCTTTCTCGTCAACTGCTTATTGAGAGCAGTCGGCAAGAACGGCATGCGACAACGTAGAACCGTGGTTGAGATCGACCGTAGCGGTGGCTGGCAGTACCTTAGCCATGACTAGCTCAGCCAGGCCGTTGGCACTTGCTCCGGGATCTACTTAACCGGTGCTACCTCTTTTTTTTTCTGCCGACCGTTGAATTCAAGATGTGCGAATTCGGATAAAAATGTTGAAATGCTTAAGGGCCCTCATAGTTTTCAAAGATAAGACAGACAAGGACCAAATGAAAAGAAAGATTGATTCATGATCGCACCTCTTAATAACTGTTGAGAGTAGACGCGGATCATAAGAAAGAAATCGTGATTGAATTGTTATATCAACTCTAAGAACGTGTCACGTAAGTATATTTAACAGCGAGCAAACCATAGGTGGTCGTGGCTGCAATGGCTAATGTTACCTTCCTTCCACTCTGCTACCACGATGTTGTGCAGTTAGTGGAGGATGAGGTGTCTAACCGTGAGGGGAGGGAGGATCAAAGGTGTTATGTGATCCCCCTGGTCTCTCAACCCACCCAATTCGCAAGTAGAAATCAACTCTCCTACCAAACGACCTTGGCTGTCCGCGGACCTATGAGTCCCCACGACTCAATAAAATTTCTGGGCAGCCCCATAAAAGGAAAAGCAAGCAAAAACTTATGCTCGCTTACTACAACTTCCTATTCAAACCATAGTACCTATCGAAGATACTACTTCAAAGAAAAGAAACTCCATCCTTGCATCAGGAATACTTCAACTGTATCCCATTTTCCACACTACCTTGTTCCAGCCGAAGAGATTGTGAGGGTTACCACCCTCCCTATAAATAGCTTACTCTTCCATTCTAAATTTTCTGTAAAATCATCAAGAAATCTTTAGGTCCGAAAGGAATAAACTGAACTTCAAAATTTTCTTTAAAACGTTATAATAGTACGGTTTAATTTATTGAAATTAAATCTTAAAATCTAACAAAAGCGTGTCTAATGCAATACCTATTATAATCTTATCTTAAAAATAACTTTACTGAGTTATTTCGTCGCCCGAGAATTGTTTTGTCGTAAGCGCCAAAATGGGTTTTCTTAAACTGGATATGCAGCACTAAATTTTCAAATGTGCTCTTTTCATTTCTGTTGTCAGAGTTTTCCTATCTCTTACCGTTGCTGAGATAATTAGTTTGCATTTTGTCGTATATCCACAAAATAATCACCCCTTGAGTTTTGTTTTGTCGTAAACGCCAATTTTCGGCATATACGACAAAAATTCCATTTGTTTTCCCTCTTTTTTTTTCTTAACATCGTTTTGTTGTAAGTGTATAGGCTAAAGGTATACGATCAAAAATTTAAAATAAAACCTTAAAATTGAATTGTCGTACTTGTATGAGACTCACATAGAATGTAGGACTGATCATATACAAATACAACAAAAATGAGAAATCAAATATTGCGGTTTGGTTTGTTGTACGTGTATAGAGATTTCAATTGGCGTTGCAGAAAGTATAAATAAAGTTTCTTAAATATATTAGAAACGAACAATTTACACTCTATTATAAAATGAGCGGAAGAGAAATGAAGTAAAAAACAGCTTCAATATTGAAAAAATCAAACAAGAGAAGTCTGGTAACTCCAAAAAATTTTTTCACCCAAAGTCTTCGTGTTTCAAGTAGGTAACTCAAAACCGTTATCAAAAGACAAACTACTACGAAGCCTTGTCCAAATCAAAAACATAGGAATGAAATCATCGATCATTTATTATTTAATACTATTTTTTTACTGGTGTGCTATAACACTATGTACCTATACAGTTATTTATGTTAACTTTAGGTTTCCTAACCTTAAAGACATTGTTGATCTCATAGATCTAATTTTATATTTCATAGTCATAGAATGACTATTACGTTAGTTTTTATAAAACAAAATGTGATTTTAATTTTGTACCTGTCTACATTCGTATTTTTATGGTCATAGGATGATTTTTTGTTATTGCTTTTTTTTTTAATTTATTAATCAAGTTAAATTTTAACACCAAGATTGCCTTTTAACAATAAGACTCAATTCCTATTTTAACTTTTATAAAATAAATAACATTTTATTGTTAGCACTAGCTTCGTTTCGCCAAAATTCATCAATGTTGTAGGGGTGACTTACTCGCCCGTACTCAATCAGAGTATTCCAGTGGTGCCACCTACTCGAGCAAACTTAATAATTACTCACTTGCTGCTGAACGCACCACTCTCCATTCACTCGAAAAGAGAATTTCCCAATTCGGATACAATTTCTATCCTTTACCTCGTGATGACATAATCTGTGGAATGTACATGTGACGTCATGATTTGACAAATCACTAAACCAATTTAGAGGTAAACACCAGATTAAGTTTGTCCTAGTGTGACATAAGCCCAACCAAAACATGATCTGTTTCATTACCACCAGGCAGGTATCTCAGTACCATAGTTGACATTTCCCAATGTTGTCTGCGAATATTTACCTGTCATACGTACATCTCCACATCTGTCAATATTTTTTTTTTGAGCATTCCCACTTGCGATAGGACACTTCACACTACACCGTATAACACTCTCTCAGTGTGATCAAGGCCCTAAACAGAGTACTTCCACCCATTCATCGCATATTAAGATATCTGTCAGAGAGTAGAGAGTCTGTGCCAATGAGATTGTTACGATGAGCACTACTCCTCAGCACATATTTCACTACGCCACCTGACGGGTCGCAGAAAAAAACGACATGATACTGTGAAAAGGCAGTAAAATCAGCGCGTTTTTTTTTATCTTGTCTCTATGGCTGATAGAAATATCTAGAAAGGAAATTGATTGTGGCATAGACTTCATTTTGAAATCAAACTTGCTCGAAGATACACCACCTCCACAGAACGTGAGCACAAATTAGTTTTTTTTTTAATTTATCGGGCCACGGCCATTAAAGAAATTTGTGCCAAAGGATTGAATTTCCTAATTTGAGGAATTGTGTGAACAATTGGATGCAGATTAACTACAAAGGTAAGAACATTGGTTGAAACATTTTTCTAAACCAGAAAGACATTTTTCTTTCGGTAATGAAGAACGTTTCACATTCATGCCGCATGGCCGCCATACTAATCGGCTGTCTTCTCCACTAGGATAGATTCATCATCAAGATTTCGTGGGCTATTATTGCTCCACTCATCTGGAAAGACAGGCGAGGTGGTCCGAAAATTGATTCCGGAGATTCGATTGGTATTCGAAGCAACTTTTCTTCAGAACCAGCACATGCCATCACTGATTATATTTGTGGTAAACCCACGTGTACGAAATACCTGTGTATTTTATGTGCTCAAATAAATCCATTTGCGTAAAATACGCATTCTTTCAATCCTGGTCGTAAAATTTAAAGACCAAAGATCACTATCTCTTTGAACGCAGGCTTATTTCTGCGACGAAACGTCCGTCGCCCATATTGGGCATAAAAGTAAATTGGTGCTAAGGTGATCAGAGTTGGTCATAACTCGACAACCTTGGACGCCTCCTCCCTGAGTAATTTTGGGAGAAGCGATCATGAATGTGTGAGCAACCGATGCAGATATCACTTGGAAAGAATCCCTATCTGAGAAACATACCCAGCCACGACAGGCTGAAGACATTATCTAAGGACACAGGAGCAGCTGTATTATTGAATCAAACAACGTAGCAGGACGTCTGGCGCGTGCAGAGTCACGGATGCCGGTCCCCAACTTTCTCCAACCCCAACTATATATTCCGAAGCACCGCGGGAACAGTGACGCAGTCAACAATTTTATTTATACTCACCACGGGCATATGTGATGCAAAAAGTGTTAATATATATATATATGCTAGAATACAGTGAGATTAATCCTTTTCTGGAAAAAGCCAGGTAACCAAAACTATATAAACTATTATTTTGAGTAACATTTTATATGAGCGAAGAAGTATTCCGCTCCAACAAGTCCCACAGGCGGGTCATATTCAGCCTGAGAACACACGCATTAGGTCGGCGTTCGACGTACTCGACCACGGACGGTGGTCAATGCATTTTATTTTGTGCTAACTTGTGCATGGAGGGCAGGACCTAACGCCTCCTTCCCCATTTCGGCATTGTAGTGATTTGAAATCATTTATCTGAACAATTACTATTTTTCTTAAGAATAACTACTTAGTGTTTAAAATCCGTATGAGATATATGTATGTTATAAAGTGGATTGTGTATGGAATTTGATTCGGGAGCGGTATTAATTATACGACGGTATTCCGGTTTTCGTACTTTTCCTTAAGAACTTCCGTTTCAATTCGTGTTAGTGTCGTGCTTGATTTCTCTACATGATAATTAATCTTTATTTATCCCATCGCGGGAATATTTCGTCGAAGCGCTAGCTGTCGATTCAGATCTCTTCGTCCCGAGATTCTGGTATACGTTTTCCTTTCGGGTATACTAATCGTCGGAGATATACATATGTTTTTCGCACCCTTTGATATGGCAAGCGGTACTTGGCCATATATTGAATTTTAATTTCAGATTCTGTCAATCGCTTCTGAAGAATAACTTCAGCTCCGCGTATTCATACTGTCTTTAGGATAATTTTACTTACTTTTCGTGTCGGTAGCGACCAATCGCGTTTAGATTCAACGCCGTGTTTCTAATTCTTTTTATCTTTTTCTTTTTCACTGCTGGACTATTGCCGGCTTACATACTAGTTTTTTTTTGTTTTATCACTCGGGTTATCGTACATTTGCTCAGAATACCGCTTTTAATTTCAACTCGATAGTATTGAGAGTCATTTGTCTTCGTGTCATTGATTGTGTCCATTGTATTTGGGACAAAACGATATACAATTTTGATGAAATTATAATCTCTTCCGGATAAAGATACTCTACAGTTTATTAACACCTTGATCAATACCTTGCGTAGCGAATACGTGATGGCATTAGCCAGTTCGCTAAGTGTCAATAACAATAATTCCATTTAGCTAAAATAAGAAAAATATTCTTTTTTTTTCCTAACCAGTTTCAGGTATCTTTGGAGTGCACTTCAGGATCGCCGTAATTGAGATGAATACAGTATCCATTCTACTCAAATCAGTAGAACATTTGCTATATTAATATTTTTAATTGATTTTGCTTAACTATATTCTTATTGACATTTACTAAATTTTATCGAACATACTTTGAAATGCGAATTGTATTTCTCTGTATGGGGTATTTGCATGTTTTTAAATATTGTATTGAATTGGGTGGGTTGAGAGACCAAGGGGGATCAATTTACATCTTAGATCCTCCCTCACCTCAGAGTTAGTCACCTCTGCATCCACGGACAGCATTTCATCGTGGCAGCTGTCCGTGTCGATGATAACTTTTTGCCATGGCTACCACCAAGATCTATGGTCAGCTTTTGTTTTAAAATACTTACGTGTCGCGTTCCTTGGTATAGTATGAACATCCAAAACAGAATTCTTCTCTTTCGTTCTATGTTTTCTCACTCTACATTAAGAGGTGCAATAGAGGTCCGACGTACCTTGCAATCAATTTCGGCATGGTCTTTACTTCAAAGGTTATGAGGGCCCTTAAGCGATTCAACATTAATATTCGAGTTCAAACATCAGAACTCAACGGTCGGCAGGATAATAAGAGGTAACACCGGTTGTATAGATCCCGAAGCAAGTGCCCACGGCCTGGCTGAGCTAGCTAAGGCATGGGTGCTGCCGGCCACCGCGACGGTCGATCTCGGCCACGACCCTGCGTTGTCGCATGCCGTTCCCAACAACTATTTTTACCAAGTAGTTGTTGAGAAAGGGGGCGTCGCCGGCATGGGGTTGCTTCCATCCCAGTCACTCGGAATCAAACGAGGGTAGCTAGACGTAGAAGTGCATACCGGAGTAGAATCTCTGGAAGGTCCATTGAAGGTGTATTTGATAAGGGCACGATAGGTCTACGTACTTTCAAAGGGATTAAAGTAGGGTCCATGGTTTTCAGGTGTAGACTACCACACATGTGAGCTGCAAGCGGAACACCTAGCTCTTGCGGCGGATAGGCGTAAACATGCTGCCAGGTACCCTCTAGGCTGTTCTACGGGATTTTGTAGTCAGTAGCTATGGTAGGCTGGTGGATGGTTTATGCTTCTGTGATGAGGATGGAAAGGGAAATTGGAAGGAGTAGGGGAGTAGGAAGAACAAGAGGCTAAGGTGTGGAAGTGTAAGTATATCTATTGTAGGGGTACTACGTGCACTGAGACATGGATGGACGACGATGGAAGTGCTATTCCTTGGCGAGGATCAAGGATAAGCGGGGCGCTTGTTTCTTCTTGCTTCCTCTCTGGTTTGTGTTGTCGATAGATCTCAGGTTCGGTCTGCGAATGTCCATAGGAGCTTCGGGGTAGGATCGGGGTTCTATTGATGGACACGGGTGGGTATGTGTAAGTATACACATTATCTCACTTCTCCTTTTTAAATTCTCTTATAATTTTTACGTTACAGATGGCGCCCAACGTGGAGTTAAGTTTTGTAAGTCTCACAGGCCCCGTTTGTGCGTTGGATGCTAGGTAGAAGCAATGTTCTTCTTTTAATTTTCTTTTTTTTAACGTACACATGGCGCCCAACGTGGGGCCCGAATTAGCTTGAGAAGTTAAGATTGGAATTGATCAGAGTTAGGTCGATTCAGAGAAACATAGAAGAAAGTCGAGAATTTCCGAAAAATTTTTTAATTTTTTTTTTTTGAAGATGTTGTTTGTTTGCGATGAAGATTCTTAGATGGAGGAATACCATCGAGATCAGTGGAGTAGGCACTATTTTGTCCAGTGGTTTAGTGAAGTTTTTCTTGAGTCAGTCTGTTGCATTAGGTCTACCCAATTATCCTCTACCTCTTGTCATTTAGGTTTGTCTTCGATCTCTGTCCGGGTTGAGCAGGAGTATATGCTTGATCGTCAGTAGCTGAGGTGTTGATTTTATCCTAGTAGTGAAGTTTAAGTTTCCGGTCGTGTGAGAGCAGGATGAGCAGGTCTTCTGACCGGTGGTTGGTGCTTTGTGCCCGATGCACGTCAGCTGCAGAAGCTGGTTGTTCACTCGAGCACGACCCCGTTTATTTCAACAACAAATTAGCTTATCTTTTGTTCGAGTTATTGTGCTACCCAGTTTGTTTTAGGAGCCGTAGCCATTTTGATACTCGTCAGGAAGTGATGTTATGCGCCGAGACAGGAAGCGCTAACCGGTAGTTGGTGTTTTTGTACCCGACGTACGTCTGCAGTAGCGTAATGTCGCCGTCGCATACCTGATCAACCTGTCGATTAGAAGAAATTGACTTTCCTTTAACAATAGAACGCCGTAATGTGTTACCAAGTCCAAACACTCTAATTTTTTTTATTTTTTTTTTGATTAACACTTTAAAATTTTTTTCTTGAGTAAGTTCTAGAGTAGAACTAAAAGTTGTACACACCTTGTTCCAAGGAAGGGAGGGTTACCCTCTCCCGAATCCTTTATGAAAAATAAAACATTAGATAGATTTAGCTATTTTTGAGTTCAGTATACAGTTATTATCGAGTTATTTTGAGTATTCCGTCAGTCGAGTTGAGACGTAACTTCTCGATTGAATGTGTAAGTTTGGGATAGAGCCCGCATACAGTTTACAGTTTTTTTTTTGATTACAGTTTTGGGATAGAGCCCACCAATTTAGAATACAGTTTAGATATATAGACATTATAAGGTTTAGTTAAGTATCAGACACGACTTAAGTATAGATTTCTGATATTGAATTTTACAGAGATAGTTTAGCACATAGCATATTTTCCCTTAAGTTTATATATAAGTATTTACTTGATTATAGAATTACTTAAAGCATTTTTGAATTATTGTTTTTGAAAGACCTAGAGTCTAGATATATTTACTTACCTTTATTATTATTAAGCACCTTAATTGAGGTATATCTTCTAAGAAGATATTTAAGTATTTACCGAAGATATTTTGTAAAGTTCTTGAAAATATTTTTGGAGTAATATTTTCAAGAGGCGGAATATAATTATACTTACCCTTAGATTTAAGCACTTTAAATTTTTTTTTACTTTTGAAATTACTTGATTGAGAAATATTCGTTTGAGGTTTACTCACGAATTATTTGAAAATTTACATACCCTGACTTACCTTTTTTTTCTATTATTGTTATAATACTTGAGTAGTTACTGTTCGAGGATTTCTCACGGGCTACAATACCAATATCTCTTTTTCTTTATTAAATCCGTGATTTACACGTTTGACGTGGTATTCTCGTTTTCACTCACTGTTGCAACTGAATGAAAGGCTCAAGGCCTAGACGAACAGTTAAAAGTACTTACCTCACGAAGTACAGAGAGTTTGATACAATGGCTCCAGGGGGATCTAAACCCAAACCCAGCCGCGTCCAAAACGATGTAGTAGAAGATAATTCCGATAGCGAAGTTAGCCATGCCGAAAGCTTACCTAGGGACAACGCTCACAATAGAAGCATAGATGTAGACGACGAAGAAGTAAGGAGAGCTGAAGAGCAGTTACGAAAAGATGCAGCTGATCATTCAGCTTATATTCAACAAATGGTCTCCGAGACCATCGAACTTCACAGGGCCAACGATAGGAAATTTATGACGGAAGCGTTGGAGAAAAGCCACACACGTTTGCTCGACCAAGTCGCTCAGCTACTGCAGAAACGAACGGTCAAAGCCACGCAACCTGTCGTACCTCCTAAATCAGTTGCTCCCTCTACAAGGCCACTCGATCCGCCTAATGCTTCTTCAACTCAACATGTCACACGGCAAGTTAACTTAGCTATCCAAGACACTACACGTGTCGCTAACCAGGACGTCCTTTCCGGTCCAGCCATGTCCAGAAATGTCCAGTCCGTTTATAGACCCTTCAATGGGGATGAGGCAGATAGAATTACTCCTCATTATGAGCCAGCTAGAGTGCCACCTTTCCCGAATGTCAATCCAGCCCAAATGCCTCTAGGCTCCAATCTAGACGAGTTCATGTCTCGTGTAAATGCTTTCAATTTCGACGACGAGTCCGCTGTGTCGCCACCTAGGCCACCACCCTCGAATGCCACTTCTGCAAACCGTGTTCATCCATTCCATAAATGGGGATTGAAGTTCGACGGGAAAAATATGTCCGTGGACGATTTCTTGTTCCGCCTGGGATGTATCCGTAATAGTTACGGAGTGTCGTGGTATGAGATTACTGCAAACTTTTACCATTTTGTATCAGGTTCAGTGGAATCCTGCTACTGGGTTTATTTAAAAGGCAACAAGCACACTACGTGGGAGGAATTGAAAACTGCTTTGGTAGAACAGTACCGCAGTTTGGAAAGCGATACCGAGTTGTTCTGTAAATTGTCCGATCGTAAAATGATGAATGGAGAGTCTTTTAATGAGGTCTTCGACGCCATTCAATATTTAAATTCCAGGATGCGAGTTCCCAGACCTGAGAAGGAACTCGTGGAAATCATAAAAACCTCTACAAGCGTTGAAGCTATCCAGAGAGATCGTAAGCCACAGAAATGCTGGAACTGTCAAGTATTTGGTCACAATTTTCGTGACTGTGCTAAACCTATAGACAAAGTATTTTGCTTCCGTTGCGGTTTAGCAGATGAATACAGTCCGACATGTCCGAATTGTTTAGCGGGAAACGAGAGGAGGAACAACCCATCAACCGGGGGGTTCGCTCCGATTAGATTCACCCGGAGTTCAAGTGTCCAAGCCGACAAAGCCTCTTGAACTTCCGAAGATTACTATTTTGAAACCAGACAAGACTAATGAATTACCTAATGTTAATGATTGTAGAACAATCCCTGTTTTGAATGCAGAATCCAAACCAGAAACAAATTTGAATTTGCATAAGAATAATATCGAACCATTATACCGTAAACCTTTCCATGAAAGGCTACGTAATTACAATGAAGTGCGAAGAAGAATAGTCACTTTTCCAGATTTATCCAAACGGATACAACGAGTAAGGGAGCGCTTCCATCGGAAGCGGACTACTTACCGTAACATTGCGTCAGCAACGATAGGCCGAGAGTCAACTGACCCACGTCCTTATGTGACGGTCGGTCTATTTGGTGACAACCTCCTAGGTTTACTCGATTCCGGGGCCAGCATTAGTTGCTTAGGCACCAATATACTGCCCTATTTAAAAGACAAAAATGTTGCGGTAAGGAAGGTAGAGACTACCGTGTCCACGGCCGATGGACACAAGCAATCCATAGTGGGGGTGATTACCACTCCAATTCAGTATAAGAATGTGACTAAAAATATCGATCTTTATATCGTGCCATCGTTGAGCCAACGTCTATATTTAGGCGTTGAATTTTGGCAAAAATTCCAGATCGCACCTAATGTAATTGCGGGTCTTTCAGGAATTAAGATCGGTGGGTCAGATGAGAGACCCACCAACCAGATAAAGTTGAATGATGAAGAGTCTAAACGACTAGAAGCTGTTGTTCGTAGATTTCCTTCTTTCGCAGTCCATGGACTCGGGAAGACAAATCTAGTACAGCATTATATAGACACGGGTGATGCCGTACCAATAAAGCAAAGGTACTATCCCGTATCTCCAGCGATACAAACCCTTATGTATGCGGAGTTAGACCGCATGCTTTCGTTGGGAGTCATCGAGGAAAGTTCCAGCGCATGGAGTTCCCCAGTTGTACTTGTACGCAAACCTGGTAAGAACCGATTGTGTCTGGACTTTCGGAAGGTGAACTCCGTGACAAAGAAAGATGCTCGTCCGATTGCGCATATAGAGGGGCTGCTAGCACGTCTGACAGAGACGCTATATTTCTAGTGTAGATCTGAAGGATGCGTTTTGGCAGATACCGCTGGAGCAAAGTTCGAGGGAAAAGACCGCTTTTACGGTACCAGGCCAACCACTGTACCAATTTAAGGTCATGCCTTTCGGTCTATGTAATGCGGCACAAAGTTTGAGCTACCTGATGAGTCGCGTAATCCCCTCAGGATTACGAGATCAAGTCTTTGTATACTTAGACGATCTGTGGTGTATCTATAGCAGGATCGCCATGTCTTGTATCTATATGGTCCTAGTTGTTTGGTATAAGAGCGTACCACGCTAGTATATTGGGAGCGTACTACGCTTTAATGGTAAGGCGATGTCTCGCCATAATGTTGCTTGAAACAAAAATAAATAATCTAAGCAGTGCTGCTATTACGAGTATTAATTTAAGTCTGTTTTTATTTTCAGTTTAACGTTCCTTAAATACATAATTCATAACTGTTATACTTATCTTCTATCTTACTTCTACATTTTCATAATTACTAACAATGTTATTCTTAGCTCCTATTGGTTGTAACATAAAATAGGATCTTATTTCTATTGAGTGACATTCAGTGCAATCGAGTGTATTGCTATTCAAAATTATTAATGTTGTGTGATGACACACTCGATTGTACTTAACATGTTTTGTCACTCGTTTTGTGTTTGGTTTGAGAGCAGTGGTGGTGCATATGTGGGTACACACTACACCCTCACCCTTAAGAAAAATTTTAGGGAATAAAGTTGGTTAACATATGTAGTATAATATCATATATGTATTTTTTTTTTTTTTTTTTTACAAAGTTTATATAATATGAGTTTATGAGCTAAAATTTTGATATTTATTAATAAATTATAATGAAGAAAAATTTTTTTGTTTTAACGTTTTGTATTGTTTTCTATTGGTTTCTTAGTTTATAGGGCTTAAGAAGATTGTTATGTATTTCTTTATTTATTCCATTTTTATCAATTACTGAATTTACTCCTTTTCTTTCTATTATTTTGAATGGACCAGTATAAGGTGCTTGACTTTTCTTTCTATTTTCTACTTTTAGCAATACTAAATCACCTACTCCTAGATCTAACCTATTATTGTGTTTCTTATTTTCTGTTGCTGTTCTTTTTTCTTTTGTTGTTATTGTCATTTCTCTGGCCTTACTTAGTGCATGATGTAACCTGGTTTTCAACTCATTGGCATAATTATCGTAGTCATAAATTTTTGTTTTATTGTTTAGCGTATCTGTCGGTAAGCAGGGTACTTTGCCATAAATGAGTTCGTAAGGTGAATACCCAGTGTCTATATGTGGTGTTGTATTGTATGCAAACGTAAAATATGGAACCCATTCGTCCCATTCATTATCATTGACATTTGATAATAAGAATTCATTGAGTGTCCGATGGTTTCTTTCAAGGGCACCTATAGTTTGATGGTGGTATGGAGAAGAGAATGTTTGTTTTATCTTTAAAAGTGAACATACGTTGTTCATAAGTTCGTTATTGAATTCTGTACCTTTATCTGATTTTAGAATCTTAAAGTATCCATATCTAAGAATAAATTCTTCTACTAAAGTCTTTGCTCTTGTTGTTGCGTCTTTTGATGTCATCGGATATGCGACGACAAATTTGGTAAGTTCGCATTGCATGGTTAAAATATATCTTTTATTATTTGATATTCGTAAAGGTCCGACTGTGTCAATTGACACCACTTCAAAACTGTTGCCTGGAGTGTCTGTAATCGTTTGTGGTTCTATTGTGTGTTTTGTTTGTTTATTTCTTGCACATGAATCACAATTTGTTATGAATTGCTTTACCATTTGACTCATTTTTCGCCATACGTATCTTTGTTTTAATTTTATTAGTGTTTTCCGTATACCTAGATGTCCTCCGTGTGCAGAGTTATGGAATTCGTCAATTAGTTTGTATTTAGTTAAATCATCAAATATTTGTTTTGGGGCATTATAAATTATTATTTTTAGCTTAGGATTCTGGCCATTTATTTTTATCTTTGCATATGTTTCTTTGAATTTATCTTTTTCAAAATGCTTAAATATTTCATCATTGCTCATAAGGGCTAGCTCGTTTATATTTTCTTTATTCATTCTGGATACTAATTTCTTCAGAGTCGACTCTAGTGTCGCTGAATTATCATTAGGTCCCGTATACGTATACATATTATTATCTTTGTTTATTTCTGATGCAAGCTTCCTTGGGGTCGAATCTGGATTCGCCGATTTATCACTGCATCGCACGTGCACAAAATTTTCATCAATATTTATTTTTGAATTCCTAGCATTTTTATCAATATTAAATTTTAATTTCTTTATATTTTTGACGTCATTAATGGATATGCATTCCCAGATTTGAAGTTGTACAGGCTTCTCTTGAGAATTGCATTTCTCCTTGTTGTTGTCCACATTCATTTTGTTGGACATCCCCCTTGTGATAATTAAAGACTAATGTTCTTTTGACGGTTTTCCTCGATTTCGGTCGGTATCATTTGTTTTAATAAGTCTGAGTCGATTTTTATTCTAGATAGAGCATCTGCGTTTGATGGTCCCTAAGGAATGTATTTCCTCATTGGTTTTATCTGTGAGTTTGCATTTTTCTTCTGGGTAATATTCTTCATTCACTAGCTTACTTGTTATTTTGCAGATCGATTTGTCTGCACTTGTTTCTATTAAAAATGTCATATTTTTATTTTTGTGTTTTGCAACAATAAAATTTGTGTTGCTATCCGATATTCTATATACTTTTAATTTTGGCTATCTGGAATGTTCGGGTATTCCAAGCCATGTGAAGTGATTGTTGCGGGTATAATTTCGATTTTGGATGTTGTTGTTGTATCGATTTTGATTCATGTTTCTTTCAAATCTGTTACGGTCATTGCCTTGTTGATTAAAGTTTTGTATGTTTGGTTTGTTTGTGTTTTGTGTGCTGTGTCTATAGTGCGTTAGAATTTGTTTTTTCTAATTTTATTGCCAGGTTTGCTGCTTCTGTCAATGATTTAGGTTGAGATGCAAAAACAGTTTGTTTTATGTTGTCGTTAAGACCATTTTTGAAGATATTTAAACTGTAAATGTCGTTCATTTTTCTTATCACCTTCTTTTCTTCATTTGTAACATTGTTACCTAATACTTTTATCTGTAGATTATTTAAATCAGCTATAGTATTGAGTAATTTATCCCTAAATGACGTTACTGAAAGATTTCTTTGACTAAAATTCGATAAGGTATTTTGAATTTGAGGAATGGTTGTTTTTACATTAATTGCTAGTTTTACGTGAAAAACGAATTCTATTAATTGCTGTGTGCAAGTGGTTTTTAATCCCTTGTTGATTATCTCAACTATTTTAAGAAAGCTATCTAACTCCTTGAAATTTCTTGAAAACATTGGGATTGCTTTCATAGCTATTCCTAAATCAAAATCTGCCATTTTTTTTTGTTTATTTCTTTTTCTCTTTTAAAAACTAAATTGTGTTCTTGCAGTTGATCCTCTAGTATCTTCTTAGTAGTATTATATATAGCTTCAAATTCTAATTTAAGTGCTTTGTTATTTTCATTTTCTTCACTATTTTCTAAATTATTAATTTTTCTTTAAGATTTCCTATTTAATTTTTGTTTAAACTGTTTCAAATTTATAAGGTCTACCTGAACTGTTCTTAATATTTGAGAGAATAGTTTCTAAGATGTTTTTTAATTCTTGCATTTGGGTAGATAAGTGAAAAGTATTAAAAATATTTTTTGATTGTTGTTGGTATTAAATAATTTTTTTTTTTTTTTTTTTTTTTTTATACATTAGTTATTTGATTTTTGTGTTTATGCACATAATTCTTAAAATATTTGTTTGTTTTATATGCAGCGTAAAGGAAGGTCATGATAACTGCGGCTGTTGCCACTGATTCAGGAATTATTGGCATGTTTATTTCCTCCTGGACGTTGTTGTTATTGACTATTGTTTCCGGTCTGCTTTGGCTTTTTCCCATAGTGCTGTTTCTTCGATTTGTGGTTTGGGTTTTTTTTTTTTTTTTTACGCTTCTATGGAGATGGGCTTTGGTCCGGCGTTGATTGGAGTCGGGATGTATTTTTTGTTGGCGGGGTTGAACCTTCGGGAATGTATTCTTCGATTTTCTTGTTCTTCAGCTCTGCCAGATACTTTTCCCACTTCTCTACAATGCTATCGAGTTCTAGCTGTGACATTTGGTATTTTGCAGGATCGCCATGTGGTGTATCTATAGCAGGATCGCCATGTGGTGTATCTATATGGTCCTAGTTGTTTGGTATAAGAGCGTACCACGCTAGTATATTGGAAGCGTACTACGCTTTAATGGTAAGGCGATGTCTCGCCGTAATGTTCCTTGAAACAAAAATAAATAATCTAAGCAGTGCTGCTATTTCGAGTATTAATTTAAGTCTGTTTTTATTTTCAGTTTAATGTTCCTTAAATACATAATTCATAACTGTTATACTTATCTTCTATCTTACTTCTACATTTTCATAATTACTAACAATGTTATTCTTAGCTCCTATTGGTTGTAACATAAAATAGGATCTTATTTCTATTGAGTGACATTCAGTGCAATCGAGTGTATTGCTATTCAAAATTATTAATGTTGTGTGATGACACACTCGATTGTACTTAACATGTTTTGTCACTCGTTTTGTGTTTGGTTTGAGAGCAGTGGTGGTGCATATGTGGGTACACACTACTTACCGTAACATTGCGTCAGCAACGATAGGCCGAGAGTCAACTGACCCACGTCCTTATGTGACGGTCGGTCTATTTGGTGACAACCTCCTAGGTTTACTCGATTCCGGGGCCAGCATTAGTTGCTTAGGCACCAATATACTGCCCTATTTAAAAGACAAAAATGTTGCGGTAAGGAAGGTAGAGACTACCGTGTCCACGGCCGATGGACACAAGCAATCCATAGTGGGGGTGATTACCACTCCAATTCAGTATAAGAATGTGACTAAAAATATCGATCTTTATATCGTGCCATCGTTGAGCCAACGTCTATATTTAGGCGTTGAATTTTGGCAAAAATTCCAGATCGCACCTAATGTAATTGCGGGTCTTTCAGGAATTAAGATCGGTGGGTCAGATGAGAGACCCACCAACCAGATAAAGTTGAATGATGAAGAGTCTAAACGACTAGAAGCTGTTGTTCGTAGATTTCCTTCTTTCGCAGTCCATGGACTCGGGAAGACAAATCTAGTACAGCATTATATAGACACGGGTGATGCCGTACCAATAAAGCAAAGGTACTATCCCGTATCTCCAGCGATACAAACCCTTATGTATGCGGAGTTAGACCGCATGCTTTCGTTGGGAGTCATCGAGGAAAGTTCCAGCGCATGGAGTTCCCCAGTTGTACTTGTACGCAAACCTGGTAAGAACCGATTGTGTCTGGACTTTCGGAAGGTGAACTCCGTGACAAAGAAAGATGCTCGTCCGATTGCGCATATAGAGGGGCTGCTAGCACGTCTGACAGAGACGCTATATTTCTAGTGTAGATCTGAAGGATGCGTTTTGGCAGATACCGCTGGAGCAAAGTTCGAGGGAAAAGACCGCTTTTACGGTACCAGGCCAACCACTGTACCAATTTAAGGTCATGCCTTTCGGTCTATGTAATGCGGCACAAAGTTTGAGCTACCTGATGAGTCGCGTAATCCCCTCAGGATTACGAGATCAAGTCTTTGTATACTTAGACGATCTGTGGTGTATCTATAGCAGGATCGCCATGTCTTGTATCTATATGGTCCTAGTTGTTTGGTATAAGAGCGTACCACGCTAGTATATTGGGAGCGTACTACGCTTTAATGGTAAGGCGATGTCTCGCCATAATGTTGCTTGAAACAAAAATAAATAATCTAAGCAGTGCTGCTATTACGAGTATTAATTTAAGTCTGTTTTTATTTTCAGTTTAACGTTCCTTAAATACATAATTCATAACTGTTATACTTATCTTCTATCTTACTTCTACATTTTCATAATTACTAACAATGTTATTCTTAGCTCCTATTGGTTGTAACATAAAATAGGATCTTATTTCTATTGAGTGACATTCAGTGCAATCGAGTGTATTGCTATTCAAAATTATTAATGTTGTGTGATGACACACTCGATTGTACTTAACATGTTTTGTCACTCGTTTTGTGTTTGGTTTGAGAGCAGTGGTGGTGCATATGTGGGTACACACTACACCCTCACCCTTAAGAAAAATTTTAGGGAATAAAGTTGGTTAACATATGTAGTATAATATCATATATGTATTTTTTTTTTTTTTTTTTACAAAGTTTATATAATATGAGTTTATGAGCTAAAATTTTGATATTTATTAATAAATTATAATGAAGAAAAATTTTTTTGTTTTAACGTTTTGTATTGTTTTCTATTGGTTTCTTAGTTTATAGGGCTTAAGAAGATTGTTATGTATTTCTTTATTTATTCCATTTTTATCAATTACTGAATTTACTCCTTTTCTTTCTATTATTTTGAATGGACCAATATAAGGTGCTTGACTTTTCTTTCTATTTTCTACTTTTAGCAATACTAAATCACCTACTCCTAGATCTAACCTATTATTGTGTTTCTTATTTTCTGTTGCTGTTCTTTTTTCTTTTATTGTTATTGTCATTTCTCTGGCCTTACTTAGTGCATGATGTAACCTGGTTTTCAACTCATTGGCATAATTATCGTAGTCATAAATTTTTGTTTTATTGTTTAGCGTATCTGTCGGTAAGCAGGGTACTTTGCCATAAATGAGTTCGTAAGGTGAATACCCAGTGTCTATATGTGGTGTTGTATTGTATGCAAACGTAAAATATGGAACCCATTCGTCCCATTCATTATCATTGACATTTGATAATAAGAATTCATTGAGTGTCCGATGGTTTCTTTCAAGGGCACCTATAGTTTGATGGTGGTATGGAGAAGAGAATGTTTGTTTTATCTTTAAAAGTGAACATACGTTGTTCATAAGTTCGTTATTGAATTCTGTACCTTTATCTGATTTTAGAATCTTAAAGTATCCATATCTAAGAATAAATTCTTCTACTAAAGTCTTTGCTCTTGTTGTTGCGTCTTTTGATGTCATCGGATATGCGACGACAAATTTGGTAAGTTCGCATTGCATGGTTAAAATATATCTTTTATTATTTGATATTCGTAAAGGTCCGACTGTGTCAATTGACACCACTTCAAAACTGTTGCCTGGAGTGTCTGTAATCGTTTGTGGTTCTATTGTGTGTTTTGTTTGTTTATTTCTTGCACATGAATCACAATTTGTTATGAATTGCTTTACCATTTGACTCATTTTTCGCCATACGTATCTTTGTTTTAATTTTATTAGTGTTTTCCGTATACCTAGATGTCCTCCGTGTGCAGAGTTATGGAATTCGTCAATTAGTTTGTATTTAGTTAAATCATCAAATATTTGTTTTGGGGCATTATAAATTATTATTTTTAGCTTAGGATTCTGGCCATTTATTTTTATCTTTGCATATGTTTCTTTGAATTTATCTTTTTCAAAATGCTTAAATATTTCATCATTGCTCATAAGGGCTAGCTCGTTTATATTTTCTTTATTCATTCTGGATACTAATTTCTTCAGAGTCGACTCTAGTGTCGCTGAATTATCATTAGGTCCCGTATACGTATACATATTATTATCTTTGTTTATTTCTGATGCAAGCTTCCTTGGGGTCGAATCTGGATTCGCCGATTTATCACTGCATCGCACGTGCACAAAATTTTCATCAATATTTATTTTTGAATTCCTAGCATTTTTATCAATATTAAATTTTAATTTCTTTATATTTTTGACGTCATTAATGGATATGCATTCCCAGATTTGAAGTTGTACAGGCTTCTCTTGAGAATTGCATTTCTCCTTGTTGTTGTCCACATTCATTTTGTTGGACATCCCCCTTGTGATAATTAAAGACTAATGTTCTTTTGACGGTTTTCCTCGATTTCGGTCGGTATCATTTGTTTTAATAAGTCTGAGTCGATTTTTATTCTAGATAGAGCATCTGCGTTTGATGGTCCCTAAGGAATGTATTTCCTCATTGGTTTTATCTGTGAGTTTGCATTTTTCTTCTGGGTAATATTCTTCATTCACTAGCTTACTTGTTATTTTGCAGATCGATTTGTCTGCACTTGTTTCTATTAAAAATGTCATATTTTTATTTTTGTGTTTTGCAACAATAAAATTTGTGTTGCTATCCGATATTCTATATACTTTTAATTTTGGCTATCTGGAATGTTCGGGTATTCCAAGCCATGTGAAGTGATTGTTGCGGGTATAATTTCGATTTTGGATGTTGTTGTTGTATCGATTTTGATTCATGTTTCTTTCAAATCTGTTACGGTCATTGCCTTGTTGATTAAAGTTTTGTATGTTTGGTTTGTTTGTGTTTTGTGTGCTGTGTCTATAGTGCGTTAGAATTTGTTTTTTCTAATTTTATTGCCAGGTTTGCTGCTTCTGTCAATGATTTAGGTTGAGATGCAAAAACAGTTTGTTTTATGTTGTCGTTAAGACCATTTTTGAAGATATTTAAACTGTAAATGTCGTTCATTTTTCTTATCACCTTCTTTTCTTCATTTGTAACATTGTTACCTAATACTTTTATCTGTAGATTATTTAAATCAGCTATAGTATTGAGTAATTTATCCCTAAATGACGTTACTGAAAGATTTCTTTGACTAAAATTCGATAAGGTATTTTGAATTTGAGGAATGGTTGTTTTTACATTAATTGCTAGTTTTACGTGAAAAACGAATTCTATTAATTGCTGTGTGCAAGTGGTTTTTAATCCCTTGTTGATTATCTCAACTATTTTAAGAAAGCTATCTAACTCCTTGAAATTTCTTGAAAACATTGGGATTGCTTTCATAGCTATTCCTAAATCAAAATCTGCCTTTTTTTTTTGTTTATTTCTTTTTCTCTTTTAAAAACTAAATTGTGTTCTTGCAGTTGATCCTCTAGTATCTTCTTAGTAGTATTATATATAGCTTCAAATTCTAATTTAAGTGCTTTGTTATTTTCATTTTCTTCACTATTTTCTAAATTATTAATTTTTCTTTAAGATTTCCTATTTAATTTTTGTTTAAACTGTTTCAAATTTATAAGGTCTACCTGAACTGTTCTTAATATTTGAGAGAATAGTTTCTAAGATGTTTTTTAATTCTTGCATTTGGGTAGATAAGTGAAAAGTATTAAAAATATTTTTTGATTGTTGTTGGTATTAAATAATTTTTTTTTTTTTTTTTTTTTTTTTATACATTAGTTATTTGATTTTTGTGTTTATGCACATAATTCTTAAAATATTTGTTTGTTTTATATGCAGCGTAAAGGAAGGTCATGATAACTGCGGCTGTTGCCACTGATTCAGGAATTATTGGCATGTTTATTTCCTCCTGGACGTTGTTGTTATTGACTATTGTTTCCGGTCTGCTTTGGCTTTTTCCCATAGTGCTGTTTCTTCGATTTGTGGTTTGGGTTTTTTTTTTTTTTTTTACGCTTCTATGGAGATGGGCTTTGGTCCGGCGTTGATTGGAGTCGGGATGTATTTTTTGTTGGCGGGGTTGAACCTTCGGGAATGTATTCTTCGATTTTCTTGTTCTTCAGCTCTGCCAGATACTTTTCCCACTTCTCTACAATGCTATCGAGTTCTAGCTGTGACATTTGGTATTTTGCAGGATCGCCATGTGGTGTATCTATAGCAGGATCGCCATGTGGTGTATCTATATGGTCCTAGTTGTTTGGTATAAGAGCGTACCACGCTAGTATATTGGAAGCGTACTACGCTTTAATGGTAAGGCGATGTCTCGCCGTAATGTTCCTTGAAACAAAAATAAATAATCTAAGCAGTGCTGCTATTTCGAGTATTAATTTAAGTCTGTTTTTATTTTCAGTTTAATGTTCCTTAAATACATAATTCATAACTGTTATACTTATCTTCTATCTTACTTCTACATTTTCATAATTACTAACAATGTTATTCTTAGCTCCTATTGGTTGTAACATAAAATAGGATCTTATTTCTATTGAGTGACATTCAGTGCAATCGAGTGTATTGCTATTCAAAATTATTAATGTTGTGTGATGACACACTCGATTGTACTTAACATGTTTTGTCACCCGTTTTGTGTTTGGTTTGAGAGCAGTGGTGGTGCATATGTGGGTACACACTACTTACCGTAACATTGCGTCAGCAACGATAGGCCGAGAGTCAACTGACCCACGTCCTTATGTGACGGTCGGTCTATTTGGTGACAACCTCTTAGGTTTACTCGATTCCGGGGCCAGCATTAGTTGCTTAGGCACCAATATACTGCCCTATTTAAAAGACAAAAATGTTGCGGTAAGGAAGGTAGAGACTACCGTGTCCACGGCCGATGGACACAAGCAATCCATAG
Source organism: Platycheirus albimanus (assembly GCA_916050605.2). Classification (NCBI taxonomy): domain Eukaryota; kingdom Metazoa; phylum Arthropoda; class Insecta; order Diptera; family Syrphidae; genus Platycheirus; species Platycheirus albimanus. The sequence continues at coordinate 324,459,219 of OU696696.1, read as the reverse complement.
TGGGGGTGATTACCACTCCAATTCAGTATAAGAATGTGACTAAAAATATCGATCTTTATATCGTGCCATCGTTGAGCCAACGTCTATATTTAGGCGTTGAATTTTGGCAAAAATTCCAGATCGCACCTAATGTAATTGCGGGTCTTTCAGGAATTAAGATCGGTGGGTCAGATGAGAGACCCACCAACCAGATAAAGTTGAATGATGAAGAGTCTAAACGACTAGAAGCTGTTGTTCGTAGATTTCCTTCTTTCGCAGTCCATGGACTCGGGAAGACAAATCTAGTACAGCATTATATAGACACGGGTGATGCCGTACCAATAAAGCAAAGGTACTATCCCGTATCTCCAGCGATACAAACCCTTATGTATGCGGAGTTAGACCGCATGCTTTCGTTGGGAGTCATCGAGGAAAGTTCCAGCGCATGGAGTTCCCCAGTTGTACTTGTACGCAAACCTGGTAAGAACCGATTGTGTCTGGACTTTCGGAAGGTGAACTCCGTGACAAAGAAAGATGCTCGTCCGATTGCGCATATAGAGGGGCTGCTAGCACGTCTGACAGAGACGCTATATTTCTAGTGTAGATCTGAAGGATGCGTTTTGGCAGATACCGCTGGAGCAAAGTTCGAGGGAAAAGACCGCTTTTACGGTACCAGGCCAACCACTGTACCAATTTAAGGTCATGCCTTTCGGTCTATGTAATGCGGCACAAAGTTTGAGCTACCTGATGAGTCGCGTAATCCCCTCAGGATTACGAGATCAAGTCTTTGTATACTTAGACGATCTATTGGTTGTGTCAAGGGATTTCGACGAACACATACAGACTCTGGAGATAGTCGGAAAGTGCTTGACGGATGCAGGTCTGACGATTAACGTCGAGAAGTCGAAGTTTTGTTTTGATGAGCTTCACTATCTCGGTTATAAGGTCGGTCAGGGTTGCTTGAAAGCTGATCCTGACAAGATTTCAGCAATTACTGGCTTTCCATTACCAACCACAACTCGCCAAGTTCGACGGTTTGTGAAAGATTTCAGCACCCTAGCCGCACCCTTGACCGAGACACTGAAAAAGGGAAAAGTCTTCAAGCTAGGACCAGAAGCTATAGAAGCATTCCTACAAATCAAACAAGCTTTGACTTCAGCGCCTGTATTAGTCAATCCGCACTTCTCTAAAGAATTCATCATTCTCTGCGACGCATCCGCGACTGGCATCGCATGTGTACTCTGTCAGCGAGACGAATCCGGGGCGGAGCAGCCTATTTACTACTTCTCTCGGAAACTGAACGCTGCACAGAGAAACTATTCGGTAACAGAGCGCGAGTGCTTAGCAGCTTTTGAGGGTATCCAGAAGTTCAGATCGTACTTTGAGGGATACCATTTTCGCGTTATAACAGATCATTCCAGCCTGAAATGGCTGATGACTATGAAGGATCCAACTGGAAGACTAGCGAGGTGGAGTATGCGACTCCAAGGTTTCGATTTTGTGGTGGAGCATAGAAAGGGGACTTTGAATGTCGTGCCAGACACTCTATCAAGAGCTTATGAAGACGATGAGTTGACAGTGTCAGCTTTCCTTTCATGTCTACCACAGATCGGTGCCTCGGAGGTACTCCACATCGATCTTGAGGATCCATCCTTTAAGTCTGAAAGTTATCTTGATATTATCAGTCATATCAGGAAGGACCAAGAGCGTCTGCCAGATCTCAAAGTGTCGGAAGGATACATATACAAACGCACTAAACATGCGGTTGGTAATCCCTTGGCGGACGATCTAACTTGGAAGTTGTGGGTTCCATCAGAGATGACAGAATCTCTAATCTCACTAGCTCACAACCCGCCGCGTGCTTCACATGGTGGGGTGGTGAAGACTATTTATCGATTGAAAGATAGGTTCTACTGGCCTGGTATGTTCACTCAGGTCAAACTTTACGTAGACCGGTGTGAAACATGCAAGACCAGTAAAGCAGCGAATATGACATTACGGGCAGAGATGGGGAAAAGTTTCGAAGTTGATAGGCCATTTCAACATTTGTATGTTGATTTTCTTGGGCCGTACCCTAGATCGAAATCCGGAAATGTATATATTGTGATCGCATTGGATCAGTTAACCAAATTCGTCTTCATCAAACCACTACGCAAGGCAACAGCAACAGCCGCGAGGGTGGTCAAATTCTTAAAAGATGAGATCTTTTTAATTTACGGAGTGCCAGAGAGTGTTCTCTCTGATAATGGCACGCAATTTGTTGGTAAGGAGTTCCAGAAATTCTTAGATGTTTTCGGGGTCAAACACTACCGGACGGCAGTGTATGCTCCCCAGTCAAATGCAAGTGAACGTGTGAATCGTTCAATCTTGGCGGTCATACGGTCGTATGTCAATCCTCGACAGACGGATTGGGATGCCCATCTGTCTTCGATCAGTAGTGCTTTACGCACAACGGTGCATTCAACTCTTTGGATGTCCCCATACGAAGCCTTGTTCGGGCAACGTATGATTGAACATGGGGCTGACTATCGTCTTCTGAGAGAGTTGGGTGGACTGAACTGCTCGGAGATAGATTGGCTTCCCAAAGTCGCCAAGATGAACATCATCCACTCGTATTTAAAACAAGCCCTGATGAAGACACACGAAGCATATGAGAAAACATATAATCTACGAAGTAGGAACGTTTCATTTAAAGTAGGTGACGAAATCTACAAGCGTAATCATGTCTTGAGTGATGCAACCAAGCATATAAACGCGAAGTTGTGTCCCAAATTTATTAAAGTACGTGTCAGCAGAGTATTTGGAAGTAATCTATACGAAGTAGAAGATAGGCGATGTCACTTGTCTACCTGCCACACAAAGGATTTAAAGAGATGAGACACTTGATTTACAACCACATCAAAGACTTAACAATTTTTCCTTATGATCCTTGAGATCATAAATATTTTACCAGACATTACATACAAGTACCAAAAAGTACTTAACACCTTAGTTTTGAACGTTGACAAATGCCCGGCTCTCAGCTGTGCATGAGACTCTTGGTTGATAATTCCTTAAAAGTTCCTTTTTTTTGCTACCTACAGATGGGTGAGAGAATGTCCTGACGTCATCGGAACATGCATCTCATGTAACTTATTTTTGTCGTCGACCGACTAGACGGTAAAGAGTCGCAGTGTCTGTACGACACGACGAGTGAAGAGATCCTAGGTGCTGAAACACATTTGCGAGAAGTTCTCCTTTTCTTGATAATTAATTAGACCAAGTAGACTCGGTCTAAATATCAAGTTTTGTAGGGGTGACTTACTCGCCCGTACTCAATCAGAGTATTCCATTGGTGCCACCTACTCGAGCAAACTCAATAATTACTCACTTGGTGCTGAACGCACCACTCTCCATTCACTCGAAAAGAGAATTTCCCAATTCGGATACAATTTCTATCCTTTACCTCGTGATGACATAATCTGTGGAATGTACATGTGACGTCATGATTTGACAAATCACTAAACCAATTTAGAGGTAAACACCAGATTAAGTTTGTCCTAGTGTGACATAAGCCCAACCAAAAACATGATCTGTTTCATTACCACCAGGCAGGTATCTCAGTACCATAGTTGACATTTCCCAATGTTGTCTGCGAATATTTACCTGTCATACGTACATCTCCACATCTGTCAATATTTTTTTTTTGAGCATTCCCACTACTGATGCTTACTGCAAATAGTCTAAAATACTTGCGATAGGACACTTCACACTACACCGTATAACACTCTCTCAGTGTGATCAAGGCCCTAAACAGAGTACTTCCACCCATTCATCGCATATTAAGATATCTGTCAGAGAGTAGAGAGTCTGTGCCAATGAGATTGTTACGATGAGCACTACTCCTCAGCACATATTTCACTACGCCACCTGACGGGTCGCAGAAAAAAACGACATGATACTGTGAAAAGGCAGTAAAATCAGCGCGTTTTTTTTTATCTTTTCTCTATGGCTGATAGAAATATCTAGAAAGGAAATTGATTGTGGCATAGACTTCATTTTGAAATCAAACTTGCTCGAAGATACACCACCTCCACAGAACGTGAGCACAAATTAGTTTTTTTTTTAATTTATCGGGCCACGGCCATTAAAGAAATTTGTGCCAAAGGATTGAATTTCCTAATTTGAGGAATTGTGTGAACAATTGGATGCAGATTAACTACAAAGGTAAGAACATTGGTTGAAACATTTTTCTAAACCAGAAAGACATTTTTCTTTCGGTAATGAAGAACGTTTCACATTCATGCCGCATGGCCGCCATACTAATCGGCTGTCTTCTCCACTAGGATAGATTCATCATCAAGATTTCGTGGGCTATTATTGCTCCACTCATCTGGAAAGACAGGCGAGGTGGTCCGAAAATTGATTCCGGAGATTCGATTGGTATTCGAAGCAACTTTTCTTCAGAACCAGCACATGCCATCACTGATTATATTTGTGGTAAACCCACGTGTACGAAATACCTGTGTATTTTATGTGCTCAAATAAATCCATTTGCGTAAAATACGCATTCTTTCAATCCTGGTCGTAAAATTTAAAGACCAAAGATCACTATCTCTTTGAACGCAGGCTTATTTCTGCGACGAAACGTCCGTCGCCCATATTGGGCATAAAAGTAAATTGGTGCTAAGGTGATCAGAGTTGGTCATAACTCGACAACCTTGGACGCCTCCTCCCTGAGTAATTTTGGGAGAATGTGTGAGCAACCGATGCAGATATCACTTGGAAAGAATCCCTATCTGAGAAACATACCCAGCCACGACAGGCTGAAGACATTATCTAAGGACACAGGAGCAGCTGTATTATTGAATCAAACAACGTAGCAGGACGTCTGGCGCGTGCAGAGTCACCGATGCCGGTCCCCAACTTTCTCCAACCCCAACTATATATTCCGGAGCACCGCGGGAACAGTGACGCAGTCAACAATTTTATTTATACTCACCACGGGCATATGTGATGCAAAAAGTGTTAATATATATATATATGCTAGAATACAGTGAGATTAATCCTTTTCTGGAAAAAGCCAGGTAACCAAAACTATATAAACTATTATTTTGAGTAACATTTTATATGAGCGAAGAAGTATTCCGCTCCAACAAGTCCCACAGGCGGGTCATATTCAGCCTGAGAACACACGCATTAGGTCGGCGTTCGACGTACTCGACCACGGACGGTGGTCAATGCATTTTATTTTGTGCTAACTTGTGCATGGAGGGCAGGACCTAACGCCTCCTTCCCCATTTCGGCATTGTAGTGATTTGAAATCATTTATCTGAACAATTACTATTTTTCTTAAGAATAACTACTTAGTGTTTAAAATCCGTATGAGATATATGTATGTTATAAAGTGGATTGTGTATGGAATTTGATTCGGGAGCGGTATTAATTATACGACGGTATTCCGGTTTTCGTACTTTTCCTTAAGAACTTCCGTTTCAATTCGTGTTAGTGTCGTGCTTGATTTCTCTACATGATAATTAATCTTTATTTATCCCATCGCGGGAATATTTCGTCGAAGCGCTAGCTGTCGATTCAGATCTCTTCGTCCCGAGATTCTGGTATACGTTTTCCTTTCGGGTATACTAATCGTCGGAGATATACATATGTTTTTCGCACCCTTTGATATGGCAAGCGGTACTTGGCCATATATTGAATTTTAATTTCAGATTCTGTCAATCGCTTCTGAAGAATAACTTCAGCTCCGCGTATTCATACTGTCTTTAGGATAATTTTACTTACTTTTCGTGTCGGTAGCGACCAATCGCGTTTAGATTCAACGCCGTGTTTCTAATTCTTTTTATCTTTTTCTTTTTCACTGCTGGACTATTGCCGGCTTACATACTAGTTTTTTTTTGTTTTATCACTCGGGTTATCATACATTTGCTCAGAATACCGCTTTTAATTTCAACTCGATAGTATTGAGAGTCATTTGTCTTCGTGTCATTGATTGTGTCCATTGTATTTGGGACAAAACGATATACAATTTTGATGAAATTATAATCTCTTCCGGATAGAGATACTCTACAGTTTATTAACACCTTGATCAATACCTTGCGTAGCGAATACGTGATGGCATTAGCCAGTTCGCTAAGTGTCAATAACAATAATTCCATTTAGCTAAAATAAGAAAAATATTCTTTTTTTTTCCTAACCAGTTTCAGGTATCTTTGGAGTGCACTTCAGGATCGCCGTAATTGAGATGAATACAGTATCCATTCTACTCAAATCAGTAGAACATTTGCTATATTAATATTTTTAATTGATTTTGCTTAACTATATTCTTATTGACATTTACTAAATTTTATCGAACATACTTTGAAATGCGAATTGTATTTCTCTGTATGGGGTATTTGCATGTTTTTAAATATTGATAAACTTACTACTGTTTTAGAAGGTTTTCTTAAGCAAGTCCTTTTTTTTTGTCTTGGTGTTTCGTGTGGTTTCATCCTATTTGTGGATGTATCTGCTCATAGAGCGCAGATATCCTTTATTTATCCCTGAAGTTTAAATCGAAGTTGAACGGGGATATAAGATAGAACGTTGTCGTACAATTGAATTTAACGATAATTTTTCGGTAACGTCGCGACAGATAGTTTTTTTTTGTTATTAAACTACCATAAATTTAAATCCATCCCGCGTGTTGGATAACGTTCGAATACATAATCACAATTCCATTCTACTTTAATTAACTTACCATTTGGAATTGAATATTACCGAAACATATTAAATAGATATAAAGATTAATGTGAATTATATAGATCCATTAGATATACTTCTTTTACTTAAGACAAAGCATTCAATTAAATAATTAAGTTAAATTACTATCCTTGATTATTGTAATCAGATTTTGATTTCTTTGCTTCTTTTTTTGAGAATTCCTAAGAAATTTTCCGTAGAAATTATTTTCTAAATATATTAAGACCTAGATAGGATTTTAAGAATCTTTGAGTAGAATTATAATAAACTCATTTGTTAGATTTTAAGTTACTTTTTAATAAAATTTAACTCTTGTTATAACGTTTAAAGAAAAATTTTGAAGTTATCGTTCTTTTCTTTTTGATTATTTGAAGAACTTAAATATTTCAGGATGTTAGAGTAAAGTTACTAATTGGGAGGGTGGTAACCCTCACACTCCTTTGGAGAGGAACAAGGTGAAGTATAATGGTGTACAACTGAGGTATAGTAGGTACAGTTTAGGAAGCTTGATGTAGTTTTCTTGTAGTTTTCGATGTTAGGTATCGGTTATAGATAGTGGGAATATGTGATCAGGCAAAATATTGCTTGCTTTTCCTGTCAAGGGGTTGCCCGATAGCATAATTGAGTTTGGGGACTCATAAGTCCGCGGAAAACCAAGGTCAACACCGAGAGAGTTGATTTTCGGTGTTGAATTGGGTGGGTTGAGAGACCAAGGGGGATCAATTTACATCTTAGATCCTCCCTCACCTCAGAGTTAGTCACCTCTGCATCCACGGACAGCATTTCATCGTGGCAGCTGTCCGTGTCGATGATAACTTTTTGCCATGGCTACCACCAAGATCTATGGTCAGCTTTTGTTTTAAAATACTTACGTGTCGCGTTCCTTGGTATAGTATGAACATCCAAAACAGAATTCTTCTCTTTCGTTCTATGTTTTCTCACTCTACATTAAGAGGTGCAATAGAGGTCCGACGTACCTTGCAATCAATTTCGGCATGGTCTTTACTTCAAAGGTTATGAGGGCCCTTAAGCGATTCAACATTAATATTCGAGTTCAAACATCAGAACTCAACGGTCGGCAGGATAATAAGAGGTAACACCGGTTGTATAGATCCCGAAGCAAGTGCCCACGGCCTGGCTGAGCTAGCTAAGGCATGGGTGCTGCCGGCCACCGCGACGGTCGATCTCGACCACGACCCTGCGTTGTCGCATGCCGTTCCCAACAACTATTTTTACCAAGTAGTTGTTGAGAAAGGGGGCGTTGCCGGCATGGGGTTGCTTCCATCCCAGTCACTCGGAATCAAACGAGGGTAGCTAGACGTAGAAGTGCATACCGGAGTAGAATCTCTGAAAGGTCCATTGAAGGTGTATTTGATAAGGGCACGATAGGTCTAGGTACTTTCAAAGGGATTAAAGTAGGGTCCATGGTTTTCAGGTGTAGACTACCACACATGTGAGCTGCAAGCGGAACACCTAGCTCTTGCGGCGGATAGGCGTAAACATGCTGCCAGGTACCCTCTAGGCTGTTCTACGGGATTTTGTAGTCAGTACCTATGGTAGGCTGGTGAATGGTTTATGCTTCTGTGATGAGGATGGAAAGGGAAATTGGAAGGACGGGGAGGGGAGTAGGAAGAACAAGAGGCCAAGGTGTGGAAGTGTTAGTATATCTATTGTAGGGGTACTACGTGCACTGAGACATGGATGGACGACGATGGAAGTGCTATTCCTTGGCGAGGATCAAGGATAAGCGGGGCGCTTGTTTCTTCTTGCTTCCTCTCTGGTTTGTGTTGTCAATAGATCTCAGGTTCGGTCTGCGAATGTCCATAGGAGGTTCGGGGTAGGATCAGGATTCTATTGATGGACACGGGTGGGTATGTGTAAGTATACACATTATCTCACTTCTCCTTTTTAAATTCTCTTATAATTTTTACGTTACAGATGGCGCCCAACGTGGGGCTAAGTTTTGTAAGTCTCACAGGCCCCGTTTGTGCGTTGGATGATAGGTAGAAGCAATCTTCTTCTTTTAATTTTCTTTTTTTTTACGTTACAATGTATTAAAAATAATAATTCTTTCACATGCATTTAGTAAATAGCTGATATTTTACACTTCACTTTTATTTATGTGTATAGATTATCAGCTGTCTGTCTGTGAAAATCCCGTCAAAATTGCGACCGCAACGCCACCTACAGGAGTAATTAAAATAGCCTAAGTTTTTCCTTACAGCAGCAGCTATTAAGTTTTAGTTCCCGTCAAAATCGGTTTAGCCGTTTCCAATTAGACGAACCAAACAGACAGACCAACATTTTAAAAAATGCGTTTTTGTTATAAGTACCGTACCTATGTATATACTTTCATACGTATTTAGTAAAAAACTGATATTTTGAAATTACAGACAGAAACTTCATTTTTACTTGCTCTATAGGGCAAGTATTGGTTTCGTGCAGAAAAAAAATCGAGGTTTTAATCAAACATGACATTACGATGATAGAGAAGCCCAAAAAAGTGGTTTTCGCCATACCGTCCGTCGGTCTGTCTGTGCGTCTGTGCGGATGTGCGGATGTGCGCTTTTTCACGCCATGCTACAGCCTAAACGGCTTGACGGATTTTCTTCAAACTTCATACATAGCAGTTTAAAGAAAAACCATTGTCGAGGTTTTTTTTATTTTGTTTTAGCCCGGCTCAAACTGGTACCTTTTATGTAACGGGTTTTTTCATTTTTGGTTTGCTCGAAAACGGCTCTAACGATTTTGATTAAACTCAGAATTTAACTTATGTAAGATATTTCTAACAAAACTGCGTTTTTTGTTCTTGGCTGAAATCGTCGTAACAAAAATCAGGTTTAAACGGCTTTTCTTCAAATGGCCATAAGTTCGCAACGGCTTGATTGAATTGACTCAAACTTCGTTTGGCATAGTTCTTTGTAGTGTTTTATAGGATGGCTTTATACATTTTTCAGTGAAGCCTTTCCAAATGGTGGCTCCCATACAACGAAGCGTTCAGTTTTAGCCAACTTTTTTGGGTTTTTTCTAATTTGCTCCAAAATGGCTCTAACGATTTTGATTAAATTTTTTGTGTTATATTCTTTTATTGTTCTTAAGAGAACTGCGTTTTTAGTTTTTGGCAAAAATGCTAATAACGGAGATCTGGTCTTAACGTCTTTTTTTCAAATGGCCATAAGTTGTCAACGGTTGTACCAAATTCAATCAAACTTTGTTTGGTAGAGTTCCTTGTAACTTTCTATCAGATGGCATTTAATTTTTTTCAGTAACTCTTTTTTAAGTGGTGGCTCCCATAGAAAGAGCCACTTGGTTCTGGCCAATTTCATAGTTTTTTCTAATTTACTCAAAAAATTCTCTACCGATATTTTTTAAACTTTGTATTGAATATACATAGAATGTTTTGAAGAAAACTGCATTTAAGTTTTTAGTTTCAAATGATTATAACGAAAATTTGTTTTTACAATTTAATTAATTTGGCCATAAGCGGACATTTATATCATTTATTTATTTCATTTATTTATTTATTTATTTATTTATTTATTAGAATTACACAGTAGGTAAGATACAATATCTTGCTGTTTTTCCCAAATTTTTCAAACATGCTTTTTTCATATTGCTCTAAGACTTTGTTTTCATCGTACTATTGCACCAACAGAGCAAGTACGTGCGACCCAGTCGTGCATTTTATTATTTATGTGTATAGATTGGAAATTGACTTTTTTTTAATTATTTCTCATACCAATTCGTATAGGATTTAAACAAGACGCTTGAATATTGAAATGTCGTACGTGGGTTCACTTTGTCGTACGTGTATGGGATGGAAACAAAAGCTTATTTTTGTGGCGTATACGACAAACTCATTTTGGGTAAAAAGCTTTATAATTTGAAAACCAAAACAGCTAGGACAATGTTGAATACTTAAATCAAAAGAAGATACTTCACACAATATATTCTAATAAAAAAAAAGAAAACTTGATCGCTTCGTTTTTTTTTGTATAGTAACGCAAACCTTTAAATGCGATTTCAAAAAATCGTGTTTTTGGGAGATACAACAAAACAGTTCTCGACGATTTGGATATCTCTAATTTATAAAGACTTATATAATTAATTTTTTTATCAAAGATCGTTTCATTGTATTTTGAAAGTCTGAACTATCTCATTGATAGAAAGTATCGTTAATATAATTTACTTTATTACTATAGTCCGGTCAAAATAGACATTTCGGTTTGCAAAAATTCGCATAAAGCTGAAAATTGGAACAGACGTTGGGAACAACATTTCAAATAAACTAAGCAACATCCCCATCGATCCGACTGGTGCGTTAGACGTTATTCAAGGTCAAAGGGTCAAATAAACGGTTTTTACAATTTTTCTGGTAAACGGTAGGATTTATCAGAAAAATACATGAGAGAAAGTTGTAGACCATAAAATTATCTACAAAACTTGTTAATATCATTTTTTGTAAGAATAACCATTTCGGAGATATCGTGATTTTAAAACTTGAAGGAGTCACGTTCTTCATGATATGCTCATATATGCCACATGCATAAATTCAGTCCAGTCGACAGGTTGGAAAAAGTGGGTGAAAGGTGGGAAAAGGACGAAAGCTAATGAAACTATCAGATATTGTTGAAGGATAGTTAATAAATATTTTACGAAGTTTTGGATCCCGAGGGCCCTATGAAAAAAGAGAAGGGGGAGGTTGAAGGGGTAACTGCAAAATTTTTGACCTTGCAATGGTTTTTCCTCACTAACTTTTTTTCCGTACGTTCTATAGCAAAAACATTTCCATATTATAGTAGAACGTCAAATTTTCTACAATTGTGTTAATACCAAAATTGTTGTATGTGTATTCTTTACCGAGATAGCCCTTCGAAAATCAGGTAATTTTTCAGAATTTTCTAAAAAAATTCCAAAAAATTCTGCTTATTTCTTCTAATAGACGAAAACTGGTGCGAGGTTTTTGTATGAAGAGATTTTCATACTACGATTTGTGCTGTTTAATATTTTCTAAAAAATGTCGTATGAAAATCTCGTCAAACAAAAACCTCGCACTAGTTTTCGTCTATTAGAAGAAATAAGCTGATTTTTTTTGGCATTTTTAGCAAATTCTGAAAAATAACCTGTTTTTCGAAGAGCTATATCTCGGTAAAGAATAAATATACAACAACTTTGGTACCATGAAAATTGTAGGAAATTTGACGTTCTACTATAAAATGGAAATGCTTTTGCTATAGAACGTAAGGAAAATAAGTTACTGAGGAAAAACCGTTGCAAGGTTGAAAACTTTGCAGTTACCCCTTCCCCCTCCCCCAACTCTTTTTCAATAGGGCTCTCGAGGTCCAAAACTTCGTAAAATATTTATTAACTATCCTTCAACAATATCTGATAGTTTCATTAGCTTCCGACCTTTCCCACCTTCCACCAACTTTTTCCGACCTGTCGACTGGACTAAATGTATGCATGTGGCATATATGTGCATATCATATAGAACGTGACTCCTTCAAGTTTTAAAATCACGATATCTCCGAAATGGTCATTCTAACAAAAAAATGATATTAATAAGTTTTGTAGATAATTTCATGGTCTACAACTTTGTGTCATGTATTTTTATGATAAATCCTACCGTTTACCAGAAAAATTGAAAAAACCGTTTAGTTGACCTTTTGACCTTGAATAACTTTTAACGCACCAGTCGGATCGATGTGGATGTTGCTTACTTTATTTGAAATGGTGTTCCCAACGTCTGTACCAATTTTCAGCTTTATGCGAATTTTTGCAAACCTAGCACTATTTTTTGTCTATTTTGACCGGACTACTAGAGTAATTTTAGGAACTCTGTCCTTTAGTTAAGGTTTTTCAATAAAAAATCTTATCAAGAAAAAGGTGTGATACTAGATCATTGATTGAATATCCAAGTGTAAAATAAAATAAAAAAAATAAAAGCTAATGGTAATTATATTTATTGAGTGAGAATAATATAACGAGTATCGCGGACCGACATTAATATTCAAATTATTATGTTGTATTTAAATTCATTCGACGCGGCGGTGATAGTGTAATGTTGACTAGTACCGAAGGGGGCAATTTCAAAACTAATAATAGTCAAATGCTATCGAAATGCTTATTAGCAATCACCGATGAGTATTATCAAAAAGTTAAACCTAATACACAGAACACGAATACGACCTGTCCGAAATTATCAAAATGATTCTATGAAGGATCGACAACAACAGGGATCTGCTTAAGGTGTATCCACCCAAAGCAACAAAAAGATAGTCAATATAGTTCAAAATTGTTAAATATATATATCATATATGATTGTACACAATTCGCGCACAAACATATACTCGATTGTAAGTAAGATGTTAATAAAAAAATATATTTTAAAAAGTATTTAAATCGAATATATTAAGAGGTATGAAAGCTTATAGTACTAAGGAGTTGTAATCACACAGTATTTTCTTTCACGGAAATACGGAAGTGCACTCCTGGATTCCCCTGGAAAAAAAGTTTATTAAATAAAAGGTAAATATTTTTAACATTGACCAGAGCTATTTGTGGACCAAGCTGTGCTGTTCTTTATAATACGTTTTCATTAGGGCAAAAAATGTGATTTCGTTGAAAATTTCCAAATTTGAGTCCACTTTCCATACAAAATAATATTAAAATTTTGTTTGATTTGGACGAAATCAAGGTTGCAAATTATGTGAAAACAAATCAAACGCAACTAAATTCAAACAAATTGAATAGATATTTTCTAAAATGTCAATTTAAAACAAAATCCAAGGCAACGGCAAAAGTAAACAAACCAACATGCAAAGCAAATGGCAGAAGTAAACAGTACAAAATAACAATTTTGAAATAAAATCCAGGGCAACGGAAGTAGTAAACAAAACAAAACAAGAAGAAAAAATGAAAAGGTTGTAAAATAGAAAAAGAAAGAAGATAGCCTGATGTCAAAACAAATGTGGAAACCTAGATGAAAACACTTTTTTAGCAATTTTTCAAATATCCTAATTTCGGCCCTAATGAAAACGTAGTATTACCTATGAATAACGACCAAATACGGCGATAGGTAAGTGTGAAATCTTATTTAAATCGTCGAATCTTTTTATTGATAGTATATGAACACGGATATAACGAGTATAATCGACAGTGCGAGGCGTAAGATAAGCGCATATATGCAGCCTATTGAAAACGCATGTATTGATGTGATTATACTTTGATACACAAAGATACATTTAATTAATGAAGACGTAAGAAGGATGTAAAGGAGATAGTGAAAGTAAGTAAAGTGTACAGTATTTCAAAAAGAAAACGGATGAAAACTTGAACCGGGCGTTGAACGCGGGTTCAGGAGGGTCGCTATCGACACGAAGGTGAGTGTCCCGAGGGACAAGTGAAAATAAAACGTGAAGTAAAAGAAGGTAAAAATGATTCTACCAAAGAAGTCCGTATTTCGAATTGAAAAGTGAAAATATACTTCTTGACCGGTTATGAACGCAACACCAACGAAGATTCGTCCTCCTTTAACGCGAAGAGCGCGACGATTTGGTACGTATGCACGGCACGTAAATAATTAGATCCTTTAACAGGTAAAGTGTTCGTACCGAAGACGAACGTAGTTGAGCTCAAAGAACTAGACGCTGCCGCGCTGAAGCTTATCGTGGGTTTCCGGAATATTGATTGGATTAAACCGAATTTACAAAAAAAAGGTGAAATAAATTTACGCGAATTCGATCTCAACACGATAACGGTTAAAGAGATGTCGATGCAAAGTGGATAATAAGTAATTACATGATTAACACCAAAAAAAGGGTAATTGATCACGGATTAGTTAGAGCACTAGCATTAACACAGCACTATTCAAACTTATAACTAAATACCTATGGATGATTGATAATTGTATACATAAATATATAAAGTCAAAAATAAGTATCTAAATGGAGGTGGAGGTGTAATTTCCCACCATCTATCGAATTTGTCGAAGATGTGTCATCACCACCGTCCGTGGTCGACAACGTTAACGTTAGCGTTCAACGCTTATAGTGGAGGCGGACTCGGCCTCTTCAATTTTATGGGTTGTGTGGTGAGTGGAGCTTCTTGGCTCCTCACCGGATTCACACGAAACAACAATTAAAATGAAAAGTGTTACCTGGTATTATCTCTTGGATTTTATAGCACCAAAATCGAAACTTATTTTCTTTTTCACAAACATAAAATATCAATGCTGGATCTGTTGCTTTATATAGATGATGAAAATTAAAGGTGAGTACTGGATTCCCTCGTGGCTTTGATCAAATGATGAGGATTAATATATAGTTGGTGGACCAGCATCGGTATTATAATACGCGCCAGACGTCCAGTAGATTCTTGGACCGGATTCCTTCTGCTTCCGATGATGTTGTCAGTCTCTACTGACTCAGGTGTCTGATGAAGGATATATCAGCTGCGGTTGCGCCTAAATGTAGGCGGTGTGTCCTCGTGTGGACGTCGTGGCCGTCGGTGAGCCAAATCGGATCAACGCCAGACGGTGTCCACGCGTTCGTCTTGCTTCCAATAAGCAAGAATAATAGAAAATTGCCAAAATGTTCCTTGCCACTATGTAAGTGTGGCTTGGGGACAAATCCAAGTGTTCCAGAGTAAAAAAAATTAATTATAAAGGATGAGGTCACCAAATGTATGGTGAAATGCACCAAGAAGCGCGGCCTGTGCCTATATGTATTAGTAATATGTACACAAATATATATACAAATTATTGTGCCCGCGTGTATGGGCGGAAATATGTGCCCTATGTTTCCCAAGGAGTAGTAATTTCCGACGAGTGAACAAGGAATTCCGTTCAAGATTGCGTTGCTTCATTTCCTCTGTTCTCGGATGGTGTTTCTCCTTGATGCGTCCATAGGATTGGTAAACCTATGGGCACAAAAAATTTCATTAACCCTCGTGTTCACAAAAAAAAAAGTTCCCACACTCTCATGTAGGAAAATACGTTCCTCGGCTTTGCGATGAATTGTATAATGTTATATCCTTACCTCAATTAGTGTTAAAAAATCCGAAAATGTAGTAATTTCCTAATTATTATAGGTTTGTGCAATTTCTCTTCCGAGAAATTGTACAAGGAAAATGGCTGCAAATTACTTCACCAGAAAAGAATTGTTCTGTGGTTGCGTTGTTTGCAGGTCAACGTTTGTCTTCAAAATGATTTCCCCTTTGGATTTTCTAGATCATATTTCCATCATTCCAATTAGAGAACGCCCTAACTTCCAGTCACATTTCCGCGTTCCAATATTTGATCGGTTTGTTTGTTGGCACGACAGATGGCGTGTCAAGATAAGCCTTAAGATGCAATGTTCACTGTGCACTTTTTCAACTATGAATAGTGAACTGTCAACAGATGTATGTCAGATCGAATATTTGTGTGGAAATACCCGAAATAATGGTATGGTTGCACTGGATGTCAAAGTTAGTCGTCGTACTGATTATGCGACTGGAGGATTTTGATCGTCATAATAGTCAGAAAAAAAATTTATGTCAAAAACATATCCGTTAGAATAATAAAAAAATTAAGGTATGGTGAAAACACTAATTCTCTCATTTACTACGTCTCGGAATTGCAGCGTAAAATAAATTCATCGTTCCCTACGGTGTCGACATGTGTCAGGTGTAAAAATGGAAACACATTTATGATACGAGCGCTGATGAAGATTTTACTTCCAAAAGCCTAGTACTCAGATCGCGCTAAAATTTATCTTCCATACAAATTTCCACCCAAGATAAATTTTAGCTTGGGTTTTTAGCTGAGTAGTACTCACTTCAAGCTAAATTCTAGGTGACAGGCTAACGGCTAAGAAAAAAAGTCTCCACAAAATTTAGCTTGCGAAAGAATGTAAAACACATTATTTCACAAGATAAATTCTGACAGTTGTCAGAAGGTCTTGCAAAGGTCGCACGAACTTGCTCTTGAACTTGGTCGATAATTGCTAAGTGGCTACATAATGTAGGTATATTAAATAAAATGCACTACTGGGTCGCATGAACTTGCTCTAATGTGTGACAGTGGTTTTGGGGCTTGAGATTTTGATAAAAACTAATTTTTTGAAATTCTTAAATAAATACTTCAACTGATTTGGGCTGGAAAATAGGTACGCCATTTTATTTCTTGGAAAAATTTGAATTTATGAGAATAAATTTATAAAAATCTATAGCGGATTTTGAGAAAAAAGTTTTTTGTAAAAAATTTCTGAAAACATTTTTCAAAAAAAGGTATTCAGCAAATACATTAACATATTTATAATTTAAAAAAAAGTTTAATGAGCAGTTTTTAAAATATTAATTTTTTTTTAATTAAATTTTTTTAAATACAGAGAACTATTTTAAAAAAAATATTGGTATGCAGTAGAAATTGAGCTACTTGCACTTATATATGTGTGAAATTCCGAAAGTATAGGTTGAGCCGTTTTCGAGATAGTCGAAAGCAAAAAAACGGTCCAAATGAAAGTACCGTTTTTGGACTTTTTTTTAATTTTATTCAGCCATATGTTTTCTAGAAAAATAAGCTTTAGCGTAACGTCTATTAAGCAGGTACCGTTATTTTTTTAGCTAACAAAATTTCCATTTCCCCTCTGTACAATGCCTTAAAAACTCTATATATATACCAAGTTTGAAGCAATTCGGCCCACCCGTTTGGGCTGTAGGTGTCTATACATACAGAAAGACGGACAGAATTTGTTGACCATCTTTTTTCGTCTTCGCTATCATCGTTATGTTATATTTGATTGTTATCTCAAAAATTTTTTTTTTTATGAATCCATAACTTGCCTTATAGTATCTTTAATCTCTCCAACTTCAAAATTTAGCGCGCCGTTTTAGCAAAGGGGTGTAGAGATAAATATTGTAGAGATAAAATTTAGTTTAGCGCGAAGTGAGTACTAGGCTTAATATGTCACCAATATTACTGACATTTTGTATTCGCAGGTACGAGGGAATGGAATTTGCTCGGATGAATAGAGATGGATTATTTCTTACTCTCTCTTTAGGCGACAATATTTCTGCCTCAAACTTCGCGGTGTGCTTCTTTATCGCATGCGAAATACTTAGCCTACCGAAATTTTTGGATCACTAATTCTTGAGTATTCTGGAAATGACACGATAGATTTTAATCAGCGGACTGAGAATATCATGTATATGACCAGATCGACAAGTGGAGATAATTAGGTCGGCCGCATCGACTATTAAGTCCATATAGTTGCCTGACGGCTATCTGTCATTATTGTTCGCTTTTGGCATTCTTTATGCCACATGTAAATCCATTCTCATGTTTCAACTAGAGTGAAGAATATGACTTTAGTTTCGGTGTGAGCCGAGTACAAATCGAGCAAGTGTGTGTTCGGTTTTTTTTTTCTGTGCTGGAAAGCACACTTCCATCATACTCATTGGAACGAGACCATTCTGGAAACTGATTTGCCTGGAGAAATTGTGGATTCCGACTTGGAAGTGGAATCTGAAATTACAAGATGGATTCCTTTATGTGGAACCTTCTGCCATTGGAACTTATTGAATGCGTTCAGCATGTCGCGAGTAATTCTGAAGTCTCGCTGGTAGATGGCAGTAATGACATTTAATGATTGCCAATGACTGGCGAAAAAGTTTTCCCTACAACTTTTCAAAGATATTTAACAAATTGAAAGTACTAAAAATTGTTACACGAATTAGAATTGTATCATAATTGGTTTTATGAAGCTGGTAACTCCGGTTGATTATTGCTGCTGTGAAATTTCATCTTTTTGTGTGTCATGCTCAGCTCATGCTGTTCATTGTGGAGAGTTTCTTCGGGGAAGCACTTGTTTAATAAAGAATTAAGGTGGATAAGGGAATCGACGTTGACAGCTGCCGAATTTTTTTACTTTAACACACACGTGCCCGCGTGCAGTAAAAATAGAGAAAAGCTGCCTTTGACGTCTTATATTATTAGCTTACCACATAATTATTCGGTTGTTTTTAGGCAAGCTATTGTGTAGATAAATTGGTGCGTCGGATCCATTATCATAAACATCTTTAAGCAAAACTTGGCGGGCGTGTTTAACGAAAAGCGGCAATCGCTTTTACAACTTAATATTTCTCATGCGCGGAGTGAATCTTAATAATAATGGTGGAATCTTGCCTTGGCTTTAATCGGAAATTTTTGCTTTTTTGTGGCGGTTGAATGTTTAGTGAGTGACAAACAAAGTTGAAAGTGTTTTTAAGATTTTCATCCGGGATAAAAGGAATACCAATAAGTATCGCGTCAGATGCCAAGCACTTAATATTGAAATTTTCAAATTGGTTCTTGAGAGACATCAGTTCGTTATTAATGTTTACGTTTTCGTGCGAATGTGACATATCAGTAGGTGGATGTTGCATTTTAGTTTTTATATTTTCTATTTCACTGCTCAACCTTTCAATGTTAATGTAGCAACTTTTCGATGGAGTTTATCTTACACGTTAAATTATATTCGATCGTCGACAATTTATCTAAGATAGACTTATTTTGCGGTTCATATTTTTCGAATAATTTTGTGTTGTTGTTGCTGGATGCCGCTGGTTTTGGTTTTGTTGTTATTGTTGTTCCTGGAGGTTATGGAGACGGTGTTGTTGCAGTAGTTGTTGGTTTTAAATTTGTTGCTGTTGTTGGTTTTGTGTTAGAAGTTGCTGGTGATGATGGTGAATTTGAGGGACTATTAAGAGCTTTATGTAGCTGCGTATTATGAGAGCTCGGATTCATAATTGTATTAGTGATAGGGAAAAACGGATTTTTAAGTATATAAGATTTTGTTCAAGTTAATTTACGGAGATTTTAAACTTTGATTTGTCTATAATTGAATAGAAAAAACACGACTTTCTCACTTTCAATGGTTTTTAATAAATTGGCTAGTTATTGGCAAGGAGTACAGGTTAAAATTTAAAAAAACTTGGCACAGTATGGGGTTATTGAATTACAATACTTATAAACACGTCTGTTCACCAAGACATTACTCTCTGTATATATAAATATAATATAAGTTGTTTATAATAAATACAAAATAAATTGATTTAAGTTTTAATTATTTTTTTCTCACATTAACCACGCAACTTGGAGACTCCCATCACAAAATGAAAATAAAACTGCCTTACTACTTATAAACTATAACCTGTTGCCGGTTTACTTGTAAGCGTAAACTAACTCTTTAAGTAGTATACACGAATGTAGCACTGAACTCAAACAAATAACAAAAATGGTTTATGCCATTTCGTTTGTTGTTGTTGTAGGTGGATGGAAAAATCCGACTCGGAACCACTCAAAAAAGAAAACGAATTACAATGAATACAATACAAAAGAGACCACGAAAATTAAAGCAGTGGAGGATGGAACGTAGGAAAGATTGGACTCTATATATATATATCCTCTTTGGCCCTGGATTTTATTTCAAAATTGTTATTTTGTATTGTTTCTGCCGTCGCTTTACATGTTGGTTTGTTTACTTTTGCTGTTGCCTTGGATTTTGTTTCAAATTGACTTTTTAGAAAATATGTATTCAATTATTTTCAATTAAGTTGCGTTTGATTTGTTTTCACATAATTTGCAACCTTGATTTCTTCCAAATCAAAAAAAAAAATTATTTTATGTTGTATAGGAAGTTCAGTCAAACAATCTTATTTATTACCTGAAAACTTAAATTTTTTTTACCGTGATACCATTTAGCAATCTGCCAGATTCCCTTTTAAATTTTGTTACGCGTTTAGTATTGTGAATATTATGCCCGGCCTTTGTACATATATAGAAACCCATAGAGGTGGCAATCATATCGCAGTACGTTTGAAATTTTTGCAGCAAGATTTTTCACCGTTCTAACATCCATAGCTGAAATTGTTATTGATTGAAATTGATATTAGGCAAATTCTTGCTAACTGGACTGGTCATAGATTTTTGCAAAAAAAAAAATGCACGACTGGGTTTTACGAACTTGCTCCAATGTCTGAGAATTGTTTATTAGCTGCATAATTTATATTAAAAATTATTTCGAAAATTCTTCTATTTTTCAAATTCAATAAAGAGTTTTCTCAAAAAAATTAAGTAATGCAATAAAATCTAAAAATTGTTTTTTGGAAAACTTTTTGAAAACATTTTTCAAACAAAATTCAAAAACGCCAGTTCATAAGTCTTCAGCAAATACATTCATATATAACTTTTGAAAAAAATTAATGGGCAGTTTTAAAAATATTAACTTTTTTTCAAAAAATTAAAAAAATGCTTTTAAAAATACAAAAAAATATTTTTAAGAAATATCGGTATGCAGTATAAATTGAACTACCTACGCCTTTTTATATGTGAAATTTCAAAAGTATCGGTTGAGCCGTTATTGAGATAGTCGAAAGTAAAAAAACGTTCCTATGGAAAGTACCTTTTTTAGACATTTAAGCCTAACGGTTATATGACAGGTACCGATATTTTTTGTCTTACAAAAAAAATTTAATTTCCCCTCTGAAGGCAGGTACCTACAATATCTAAAAAAACTCTACGATATAAAAAAAACTTTTTTTTCACGAATACATAACTTGCCTTATAATACCTATAATCGCAAGTAAAAATGTTGAAAATTGCCAAAAATATATAATTAAAATATTGCTAAAATCAAATATTTTTTTTTAATATTAAAAATGACTACGTATTTATTAAATTGAAAAATATCTAACTAACATAGTACATATTTATATTTTTCAAAGCCCGTCGGCATTTAGCTTTTATTTGAAATATAACATTTTACATTATTAGCATTTTTAACAAAAATACTGCTTTTCTACTTCTTGTCTATGCATTTACATATAAACGATTTTCCTTGTATATATAGGTGTAAAATACAACCAGTTCCACTCAGTTTCCAAGCGACACCTTAACTCAACATATATTTTATATTTCATTACTTATGATATGACCTTCTTAGCAATATTTTGTATTAAGGCCCCGACCCATAGAATCCGTTGCATCCGTTGCGGCAACGGATCCGTTGACGTTGCCGGACTGGACGGATTGGGGTGACCCAATGAATACGTTGACGTCTTGTTTCTTTTTTTTTGACAGCTGGTGTTTTCACAACTTGTTTAAATTTAAAGAAGTTAATTTGTGCCTACAGATAAATAACTTTTTTTTTTAATTAAAAACATAAAATTTAATAATCGGAATTTTGCAAATTATGGAGCTTGATGACATTTTGCTAGTCACTATTCTCGTGCTGCTTTTGTCCGAGGCTCACGAGTGTTTACGGATAATGAATGGTCAAAATCGCCGGTTTTGGGTTCGACCATTGTACCAGGACCGTGATACACGTGGATTTTTTAGCGTAAATTTCGATAAAATGTACCACGATGACCCGGAACAATTCAAACTGGCAGTTCGAATGAACAGAGATGTTTTTGATTTGCTTTTTAATCTGGTAAAAGAAGATTTGACTAAGCATTCAAACAGACCAGTCATTTCAGCCAAGTGCAGATTGTTTTTGACTCTAGTGGAAGTTAAAATATCAGTTTTTCCCTATCGATTACACTCATATTTATATCTCTTAAGGTATTTGGCTCATGGAGGTAGCAAGCAATTGTACCCAATGGCATTTAAAATGGGACTGACGAGCGTCAAGAGAATTGTAAACGAAACATGTGATGTCCTTTGGGATTCACTTGGTCACATTTACTTATCAGTCCCAAACCAGTCGGAATGGAAACGAATATCAATGGACTTCAAAAATATGTGGAACTTCCCGAACTGTTTGGGAGCAATAGATGGGAAGCATATTAAAATAACCTGCCCACCAAATTCAGGATCGCTGGAACTTATTCCATTGTGTTATTGGGTATTTGTGATGCTAATTACACTTTCACTGGGATTGACCTTGGAGCCTATGGGTCACAAAGTGATGGTGGAGTATTGTGGCACTCTGACTTTGGTCATAAATTATTCAACCGCGGATTGGACTTACCAGAAGATAGTATTCTACCAAACTCCAATGTTAAATTCCCCAATTTCTTCGTTGGCGATGCTGCGTTTCCCTTGAAAACCTTTCTGATGCGCCCATACCCAGGTAATATTTAATTCATTTTCAGTAAAACCTTTTGTTAACGACTTTATATAACATTTTATTTAGGAGACTACTTACCATTTGATCGGGAAAATTTCAACAAACGCCTTTCAAGAGCCAGGCGAGTTATCGAAAATGCTTTTGGGGTTTTGGTGGCAAGGTGGCGAATTTTATTGGGTCCCTTAAATATGAGCCCAGAAGCAGCTGAAAAGGTTGTGAAAGCAGCGATTTTGCTGCATAACTTCATTAAAATGAACGATGCAAGCTATATTCCCCCCGGATTATGTCGATAGCTACCAAGGCGAGGAAATAATCCATGGCCTGTGGCGGAAAGAAGTTGATCCACTACCGAAACCAAGGAGGATCTTTTCAAATAACGCTTCAAAAGATGCATTTAAACTACGAGATCAGCTAAAGGATTATCTCTTAAATGATACTCTTTAGAAATAACAACTTTTGTAAATTCAATTTATAAAAAATGTAGGTACTTAATAAAATGAGTGGCATCCAGATCTTTTTATCTTTTTTTCAAAAAAATTATTCTTAAACCACCCTTTTGAAGAAAATAAAATATAAAATATAATATAATAAAAATCCAATTCCATATGCTTTTCTTGTTGGGACTCCCTTGATTCATTTACCTAATAAGTTTTACAAAGATGTGGTGAAAGCACATCAGCTCAATCAACTCGGTCCAAATCCTTCGACCAAAAGTAATAAATCCGAAGACTCTTTACACACAACCGATTCTTATAACAACATTTTGAACATAAGTTTTTATCAAATTTCATGAGGCAATTGATTTAAAAAGTTTCTATAAGCAATATCTTACAGGTATAAAAGTTGAGGTCAATGACAACTCAAGCGATCAACCGTTGGAATACAATCAGGACGACGAACTTCACAACGATGACGAACTTCACAACGACGACGAACCTCACAACGACGCCGAAAAGAAACCAGAAATTGATCACGAAGATTTTGATATGAAATCTGAATCTGAGTCAGAAATTCTTATTTCTCAGCTATGTAAATGAATTGAAGTCGACTAAGTGAACAACGAAGTTGATAACAAGCAAGAATCACCAACCAGTTTATCGAAGTTTTCACATTCTGCTGCATAAGTTCAACTATTCAACTATTCCCGATAAAAGTCTTGCTTTTTTTTTATGTATACCTATAGGTACCTACTGTACAAATAATTAATTCCAACTTCCTTCTTAAATACTCAATACCAACAAATTTATAATAAAACACAAACACAGTTCTTAATAAACTTACCAAATATAATTTTCTTTTTACAAAATTTACATATTTGAAATTTCATTAAATATTAAATTAAGCAAATGAATTTTTACAGCATCTTGACGCTGTTCTGGCAGCTGAAGGAGATAACTGTTCAGGACTTTTAAAAATTCCTCGTTCCGGCTCTTTTGTTGAGAAGTCTTGGCCTCTATTATGTTCTCAACTGCACCTACCAACACCTTCAAAGAATTAAATAAAATTAGTCACTTGAGTTATTGTTATTATTTTTAAATATCAAACCTACCTCAAAGCGAGCAGCAGCCTCAGTTGCCTGCTGATTATGATTTTTCCTTTTCAGGCATCGTCTGGACGTCTCCGGAGTATCCGCAGAGGATTGGGTATCAGTGGCGCAACTTTCAAAGAACCCACATGAAGTTTCAGATGTTCCTGGTGGTGTGTCAACTTCATTTTGAGGCTCACCCTCCATACCAGGAATATCCGAAGCGTTGCACAAATAATGACCAACATCGGGTTCCCAATCAGTGTTAGAAAATGATCTAAAAGAAAAAATATTACAGGTACCTATTATTGTATGCAATTAAGAAAAATACTTCACCTTCGTGGAGCAATGTGTTCGTTTAGGAAGCTCATCGCATCAAAAAACTTCCATTTAAGCTCTTCAGAGGCTTCGCTTCCAGATGGTTGCTTCTTTTTTTCTTTAAGATAGCGATCCCTCAGTGACCTCCAGCGGCTTTGGCATTGATCTACTGTTTAACAAAAACCAAGATATAATGAAATTGATACATTTTGTTTCCAATTCATTAAATATATTAATTATTACCTGTCATACCAACAGCAGTCGCGATTGCCAGCCATGCCTTTTCCTTTTGTAGTTTGTTTTTATAGGAGGGAAGGGCTTTGTTGTATAAACAACTATGCTTCCTCACAGCTTCGATTAAATTTTCCTCGAACATGCTGAAGGAAAATATTTTAATATTTATTTCTTGTTACAAAAATATTATTAAACATTAAAACACAGCCAAATCACAACAATCAATTTTTTTTGCATGCATAGACACTTCTGTCAACGGATCTGCCGGATGGAAAAGTTAAAAGTTGGGCTACTTTTTCCGTTGCGTCCGTCGCATGCGTTGCTTATGGGCCGCTTCCCATAAGAACACGTGTATTTAATCGAGCTGTCAGTTGAATACGGCGACGCAACGGACGCAACGGATTCTATGGGTTGGGGCCTTAAAGGCCCATTCTATTCTTCTTCGCTTTTTTTGCTGCCAGCCAAAGAGGATATATACATAGAGTCCAATCTTTCCTACGTTCCATCCTCCTCTGCTAAAATTTTCGTGGTCTCTTTCCTATTGTATTCATTGTCCGTGTGAAACAACAACTAGAAACGAAGAGGTAAGTAGGAAGGTGTGAACGCACACATGTTTAACAAAAAGAACAATATGACAGTTGTAACACACACATGTTTAACAAAAAGAACAATATGACAGCTGTAGCTGTGTACAAGCTTTTTGTTAAACATGTGTGTGTGCTACAGCTGTCATATTGTTCTTTTTGTTAAACATGTGTGCGTTCACACCTTACTACTTACCTCATCGTTTCTTGTTCTTGTTTCACACGAAAAATGAATACAATAGAAATGAGACCATGAACATTTTAGCAGAGGAGGATGGAACGTAGGAAAGATTGGACTCTATGTATATATCCTCTTTGGCCATGCACACAGAGGACCTATAGAGAGTGAAATCTTTCGTACGTGTCACCCTCCGACACCCATTTCCGGTAATTTTTTTTTAGTTATTTGACATCGTGTCTGTGTGAAAAACAACAACAAAAAATGACGAGGTGAGTTTTGTCTGTTTTGACATTTCAATTTTTTTTTTACTTGATGACAGATGTGAGTAAACAGTTTTAGAAATTTTTTGTTTTTTCCTCAAAATAAATAATTTTTTATAATTTTGTATGATTTTCGCAGTGATAAATCGAATCCCACATCCAGGAATTAGCGACCGAGACCGAAGCAGGGGCCGAATTACCGCATCCGTGAGCAAGTGAGTAACATTCATACGTTACTGATTTACGTAATCAACACATCGGGATGATGACATACGAACCATCACGTATCGAGCACATTCTTAATTGTACTAGGGTGAATCTATTACATTTCATTATAAACGTCATTTAGACATCTGTCATTTACCTATTTGTCACAGCTGTTATTATATTTTTAATTTGCATTCGAGTTTAAAAATAAAATTTTAAAAATGGATTTCTTCCTTTTGTCATCATCCGATTCCTCAGAAGATGAATTGTGCGAACGTCTTCAGCGCAGGGTCTTAAGATAAAAAAGTAATCCTCTTACACTACGGAATTCCGCGTAAGTGTTTAAAAATAAACTATACCTGCCTTTCCTCAGCCATTGAAATGAATCCTTGCTTTTTTCAGTTTTATAAAGCGATTTAGACAAAGTAAACGTGCCTTTGTTTACGTTTTGAACACATTGGAGTTTAAAGGACATATGTCGACGGCTGTCCCTGCTACGTTGCAATTAGCTGCAACATTGTCGTTGCTAGGAAGTGGAAGCTACCAATATTCCATAGGTATATATAAAAACTAACTGGTGATTCAATTTAGTTTAAGCTTTGTTCAAATCAATTATTGTTCTATCCAGGAAATGATTATCTCATCGGCTTATCACAAAGTGCATTGTCAAAGATAACAGCCAGGGTAATTAATGAGATGGAAGAAAAGCTCTGTCCTCTGAAAATCAATTTTGACGAAAGCAATGATGAAACCATGAACTGGTTTTTTAATAAATTTAAAATACCAGGAGGTTAGTAAACTTAATTGAAAAATGTTTAATGCAGTAAGTAATACTAAACTATTCTTGTCCTAGTTATAGGCTGTGTTGATGGCACTCACATTGGCTTGCAAAGGCCAAAACAAAATGAGCATATGTTCTTCAACAGAAAAGGATTCCACAGCCTTAATTCTATCATTGTAAGGGTAAAATTAAATTTAATTTGTATGTATTTAATTTTACTGATTTCGTTTTAAAAATTTGCAACCATGAGAACAGAATAACTGCGATCGACTCATGCTATGGAGGTGCAGCCCATGATTCCTTTGTTTGGAAGCATTCCGATGCAAGGCGATTTTTGGAGGAGCGATTTATCGCAGACCAAAACACTAACACTTGGTTGCTAGGTTGTTTCTTTTAAAAGTAATAAATATAAAATGTGTTATATCCAATTTTGTCTTCTTTAGGTGATTCTGGATATCCTCTAGAGCCTTGGTGTCTCACTCTATATAGAAACCCACGAGACAACTCTAGGGAGGCTCATTTCAATGATGTCCATTCGAAAGCACGAAGCATTGTGGAAAGGACCATAGGAATTTTAAAAGGACGTTGGCGAATCCTTATATATGAAAACAGAGGACGCTATGCTCCGGAAAAGCATGCGAAATTCAGCAATGTTTGTGCTGCTCTACACAACGTTTGCATCGACTACAAGGTTCCATTAAGCCATCCATACGACGAAGAACAGGACGATCCTGACCCAGTCGAAGTTGAAAGTGGCACCAACTACCAAATCGGATTTCAAATCCGTGATGATATTGCGAATTCACTACTATAAATAATTAAATAATAAAAAAATTTATTTAAATAAAAAAATAAAAATCATATTTTATTTATCTCAAGGTACATGTAGGTTTAGTTCACAGCTCATGTTATTATAATTCACTTGGAAGGTATGTAAAAAAATAAATAATATTTTATAAGTAAAAAAAGTATTATAGCACATTCTCATTAAAAGCCTGTAGGGAAAACTTTCTCGCCAGTCACTGGCAAAGCAATTTCTATTACCGCCATCTGTTAGCAGATTTGTAATATTGGCAACTACTCAACGAACACACCCATCCAGTTTTATCTGCCAAAGAGTTTCCGCAGAAAGAAAAGGGAATCCATCTTGCACGAGATCAGATTCCTTGGTCAGAAATCAGATTCTGATCTTAGATCAAAATTCTGATCACTTTACCAAACAGAGTGACGAGCAGATTGCTTACTTCCATTGAGCATTCTGTAAGGGTGCCTCCCTTCGAAAATATTAAGGCTCGCGCAAACCAAAGCGGCTGCGGTGGCGGTGGCGGTGGCGATCACCAAACAGATGATGCACATGTAAACCATACAAATGGCACACACCTAAGCGATATGTGGGTTGTGAATACGATCCACTGCTGCGTTCAGCCACGCGATCTATGTAGAACGCTGCATGCACCATTTGCCCGCCGTATCGCAGCGGCCATTCGTGATATCTTTTTATTTATTGCTTGAAAGTTTTGCAAGCCATTTTGAAAATTTAAAAACTAAAAATGTTTTTGAAAAATATAATAAGAAATATGCAAGATACACTTATGAAATTTTTTTTTACTTTTTTGTCTCGTCTTAAAGTAGTAGGGCTTTATCCATTTTTGTGGGAATAATTAGATATTAATTATTAAATAAATATTATTATTTCAATTCAACTAACAATGATATTTTTCACGGCTTGGCCGCGACTGAAAATATCGCGTTGGTTTGAGCAGATTTTTGCCCGCCTCTTTATCGCGCGACCTGCTAGGTCGCCACCGCCACCGCGGCCGCTTTGGTTTGCGCGAGCCTTAAATTCAGGCACACTCTTGCTCTGTTCCTGATCTGAACACACTGAAAGTTTTAGATGATTTGTTCACACTATGCAATCACGAAATTTGGTTGCGCACGTGACGTAGAGAATGTCAGAACAATCAAATAATGACAGAACCAATCGTTAGGCAGCAAGCAGAAGATAATTGTCGTTGCGGCCGATATATTTGTTCTCACTTGTCAATTCTGTCCGACATGTCATTCTCCACAGTCCGTGCTAATTTTTAGTGTCAGATCCAAATAGTCAAACAAACAAAGTGTAAACCTGAAATTTCTTATACTAGGAACTTTATTGTGCTGAGAAGAAACATAATTCGAGATCGTATAACACTTTTCATCACACTGAATATTGGGTGAAACCTTACTCAGTCGCTTTTCTTGTAAACGATTCTTCTCCTATCCCTAATCTGTGGATGTCAAAAGAATAATAACAGGAGAAATAGAATAGCATCCTGAGCGCACTTACCATATACTACTTTTGGGAAATTCCCATTTGACATGTGTCAACCTAAAACTATTACGATGAACTTGCGATATATTGCTATCCGAAAATTAAACTAACGGAGGTGAAGCAAATGACAACATAATGTTTTCATCTCAATTGCATTTTTTTTTATCACTCCGACAGATGTTGATGTGACATACAATTATACCTGTAGTTGCTGAATTCGAAATCCTCCGGCCTGGTAATTAGAATAATACTTACCTTTACTACCCAGTGTAATCTGACCCTTATTCTTGTCATTTCCTTACCAAATTATTCGAGCTGTCATGCTCTAGTTGTCATGCAACTGTTCCGAAAGAAAATATGTTCAGTGATTATATACCTTTAAGGTATGTTTTTG
Organism: Platycheirus albimanus; assembly: GCA_916050605.2. Taxonomy (NCBI): domain Eukaryota; kingdom Metazoa; phylum Arthropoda; class Insecta; order Diptera; family Syrphidae; genus Platycheirus; species Platycheirus albimanus. The sequence continues at coordinate 324,429,619 of OU696696.1, read as the reverse complement.
ACACGCCACCTATAGTGCCAACTAACAACCAGTTCAAACACTGGAAAGCAGCCATGAGACTGGAAGTTTGGGCGTTGTCTAATTGAAAGTAGGAAAATATGCTCTAGGATGATCAAGAGCAGAAGTCATTTTGAAGACATACTCGGAGCGACGAAGAACATTCTAGCAGAACACATTGGTCTGCGAATAATTTTTCTTAAATAGTTTTTTTTCCTGCATTTCTCGGATGAGAAACTGAATATATCGTAATGGAAATAGGTAATCCTACCTAATCCCAGCATTTTAATTAACTAAAGAGGTAAGGACAGTTATTATAATACGCATTTAGGAAAAAGAAATATATTTTCATACGCCGAGTGTGAAAATGTAGATTCTTCCCTTTTTTTTGGCACAAGACACAAGGTGTGCTAAATTTCTTTTGGTCCCCCTTAGGTCAACTAATCCCAAGGAGGTAATTGTCCATATCATTATCCGAAACCTAAAGAAGAGGAGCATCCACATCGTGGTCGAATTCCTGAGGTGGTAGCCTATGGAGATTACGCCCTGAAGGAGATTCTAAGACGTGCATCCGCCCCATACACGTGGGCATGTTTTACGCATATATATATACCTTAAATTGAAGGCGATAATTAAAAGCTATTAGGCGCATTCCGCGTCCTAGTGTTCAATATATATTCTTTTTGTTGGGAACCTCAAACATTTGTTTTCTGTGACGAAAATTATCGTCACATACATCGTGCGCACACCGATACGCACCACCAACGTCCTGATCACACACGCGTGACGCCAAGGAGCTCCTCTAGAGGGCTTCTTTGACAAAATTGAAGCAAGGCAAACGCGTGAGCGCCGTTCGACGTTGATCCGTTTCGGCTCGCCGACGGCCACGCCCATGTTACTTACTTTGAAAATTCACCTGTGTTAAGCTACACTGCCTATTGGCAGGCATCATCATCACTTCCATTACACCAAGTACACCAATTTATCAGCTCAGCGGAGCCCATCAACACGGATAGAACCATCGGAAAGCCTCTTCAAGATTTTCAACTGGACGCCTGGCTGGCAGCACATGCCGATGCCGGTCCATCAACAGTATAGATCCATGAGATCAGACAAACCACGAGGGATTCAGATACTCACCTGTAATTCATCATTGAAAGAAGCTGCAGATCCAGTTATAGTTATGAATTGTGTTATTGTGTGGAACTTTATAATAAGAACTTACGCTAAACATTACCAGGTAACACCTTTTTGTTAAGTTTATTGTGTTTTGTGAATCTGAAGAAGAGCTAAGAAGCCTTCCAAGTCCAACCCTCTATACGGTGGGATAAAAGAGGCCAGTTTTGCCTCCAATACTAGGCGTGTAACGCTGGCAATAACGCCATTAACCACGGACGGTGGTATCAACGCAGTTTCCTATGATTTTAGTAGATGGTGACCTACATATCACCACATTCACTTACTTGCCTTGTGTGTTATTTAATAATATTCATTATCCTAGGTATTTTTATCCAATTTTCTTTTGTGTGTGCTGTGTTTAATATAAGGATTATTTTCCTCCACAATTTTATTCTTCTTGGTACCTACTTGTTACTTACTCACTGTTTTCTTTACGTCGCGAATTATCATATTAGTATCGTGCTTTATCGGTTCGTGAATAATTTAAAATCCGCACCTTTGTTTTATGCTCGATTAGTTACTACCGGGATTTCCATGTAAAGTTTCAGAAGAGCAACCTTGAGTTCTTCGTGTTCAGCTACATTCGTACGCGTTATAATTACTTTCATTATTCAGGTTAATACCAGACTTAGTTGAGAACTTGTCTCACGGTCTTTTCGGTTATTAAACGGAACCAAATCCGGTGGCACAACCTAGTGCCTGATTACCAAATCGTCGTTTTCTTCGCGTCCAAAGAGGAACATTCTTCCTCTGCAACTTTTCGATATCCGTACGAACGTATATCTCCAGTCAATTTCAAGACACCTGATTCTTTGGTAGAGTCATTTATATCTCTTCATTCATACACTTCTACTACTTCACGTGAATATTTTGTTTTTTTTTTTTTTTTACACTCGTATTTAAAAATACTCACTCTTGCGTCGGTAGCGACCAACTTGAACCCTTGTTCAATCCTCGTTCAATCCCGTAACGGTTTTCTCATCGAAGTTGTGAATTCGATACTTACATGTAAACAATTAACGATCCAATTCTTTGCAATGTCTTCAAAAACATCCGTGTATTCGTCCTTTAAAGTTTAGTTCTTTCAGAGTGCGCGCGAATTATAGGCAATATACATTCTATACACTAGCCTTACGCCCCGCTCGTCTGAAAGCATTCAATACACTCGTGTCCTTACGATCATTAGGTAAAGCTTCGACGATATCAACGAGAGCTTACTCTAGTTGATTATAACAATCGATCGTCGTACGAAATCAAAGAACACCACCAATTATCATTCAATTAGCGCTAGTCAATATACACTAACCTACCTATAACTTAATAAACTTTTATTCCAGAAGTATCCAGGAGTGCACTTCCGTATACCCTTGGAAGAAATAACTGAGCTTAACAGCTGCTCAGTGCTGATAATCTTTCATACACTTTAAAATATATTTAATATAATAACTTTTGCTATATTTAATCTTTTTATATATATTGCATGATATCAATCGAGTATATAGTTATACACGAACTGTGTATGATTGTATATGGTAAACAATATTAATTATTTTAAAACTTTTTGAAACATATTGACTACCTTTTTGCTGCTTCTGATGGTGACATCTCAAGCAAATCCTTGATGCCTGTTACTCTCGATCCTAATTTGAATTTCTCTTGATCAGGTCGTACCCTTGTTCTGTGTGTTACGTTTAACTATTTTTTTTTTGTAATTAATAATTATCGGTGTTTTCTAACGATATTTATCCACCGCATTTAGATTCTTTAATATTCGAAGTTGGTATCTTTGATGATAGTTGCGACAAGCTATCACCGCCGCGACAACGCGTTTAAACTAATTAGCATTTAACTTTAAATTCATGAAAGCTAATATCGGTCCGGGATTATTACATTTCCTAATCCTTTTTCTATCAACTTAGCTATAATTAGATTTATTTTATAATTTTTTTTTTTGAATCTCTTCTTGATAACACTTTACTTTCTTGCTAATGATCTGAGATCATTATTTTATTTTGAAGATTCAATACTTTGATTAACTTTTGTTAAAATCCATAACGTAAATCTAGAGACAATAATTTGAATAAAGATATTGTAGTATTACTTTCTATCAAGTGATAGATCTAAGCTTCACTATTGTATCACATATTAATATATATGATAAGTTCAGGACTACATTTACATTTCTAGTTTGAATTTGAGAATCTTTATACGAATTTGTAAAATCAGGTTAAGAATAAGATTATTTTAGGTATATACTTTTAGAATATTCTCTCTTGTTAGTTATTAAGAAAAACTTTTAATAAATAATCAAAATTTTTATAACGTAATAACGAAATTTTCCGTATTTCAATTGATCATTTTTGGAAACTTTAGTTATTTTGGTAAAATTTTGCAGATACGTTTAATATGGAAACGTAAGATATCTATAGGGAGGGTGGCATCCCTCAACATTCCTTCGGAAAGAACAAGGTGGTGTGAAGAAATGGGATACTATTAGATGTATTCTTTTGCAATGGTTTAGTTTCTTGTTGCAGTGTTGCAGTATTTTTGAGTAATGTAGTATTTTTAGATTAGGAGTTTTTGTGAGCGAGCATATTATTTGCTTGCTTTTTCAGTTAGGGGCTACCTAAAATTGTAATGAGTCGTGGGGACTCATAGGTCCACAGTAGCCAAGGTCGTAGAGTAGGAGAGTTGATTTCTGCTTACGAATTGGGTGGGTTCAGAGACCTGGGGGATTGCTTAACATCTTTAATCCTCCCTCCCCTCGCAGTTAGACACCTCATCCTCCACTATCTGCACAGCATCGTGGTAGCAGAGTGGAAGGAAGGTGACATAAGCCATTGCAGCCACGACTATCGGTGGTTTGCTAGTCACCAATATACTTACGTGTCTTGTTCTTTTGGTTAATAAGGCAATGCGACCACGATTTCTTTCTTTTCTCTCACGTTCACTCTCGTCTATTCTTAAGAGGTGCAAATAGAGATCTGTCTTTCTCTCAGTCGATTCTTGTCAGTCTTATCTTTGGAGATTATGACGGCCCTTAAGCACTCAAACATTCTTATTCGAGCTCACCCATCTCGAGCTCAACGGTCGGCAGTGAAAAAAAAGAGGTAACACCGGTCAGGTAGATCCCGGAGCAAGTGCCCACGGTCTGGCTGAGCTAGTCATGGCTATGGTACTGCCGGCCACCGCGACGGTCGATCTCGACCACGGTTCTACGTTGTCGCATGCCGTTCTTGTCAGCTGTTTGCTGTAAATAGTTGGTGAGAAAGGGGGCGTTGCCGGCATAGAATCGCTTCCATCCCTACAGCAATAAGATTAGGTAGCACAGATAGATAATTGGATGTGATTTGGAGTAATTACTCTGGAAAAAGATACCGTTTCTAAATACAGCATTGTAAATCTAGTTGTGAGCCTAGGGATATAAGTAGAATCCATGGTTTTTGGTGTAAACCACGATACTATACAGCTGCAAGCGGAACATCTATGACTTGTAGCGGATAGGCGCGGGCATGCTGGTAGGTACCCTCTAGGCTGTTCTACGGTGCTTTGTAGTCAGGACCTATGGTGCGCTACTAGATGGCTCGTGCTTCTGTAGTGGGATGGAGTAGGAATATAGAAGAATGGGAAGAGGAGCAGGAGGGACGAGGTACTGTGTTTGCGAAGTGTAAGTATGTCTTTTACAGGGATGCTGAATACACCGATACATGGTAGGTAGACGATGTGGTTGCTGTCCCTTGGTATTGTAGTCAAGGCCGGATAGGGGTGCTTGTTCCTTCTTGCTTCCTCTTTGGCTCGTGTTGTTGGTGGGCATAGATTCGAAGCTCGGATGCTCATAGGGTATTTGGTTGGTGTCCATCAGCGATGCGAGTGGTATACAGTGGTGGTATATGGATATTCTTTTATTATTTCTTATTATTTCAACGTTACAGATGGCGCCCAACGTGGGGCCCGATTAGTTGACAAAGATAAGATAAGGATTGACGAAAGTTAGGTCGATCCAGAGTTATGTGAAAAAAGTTAGAAATTTTTGAGAATTTTTCGAAATTTTTCAGTTTTTTTTGTGAAAGTGAAGCCAACGTTTTACTTGTTGATCAGGTCTTTCAGATGGAGGAACACCATCGAGATTAGCAGTGAAGGCACTATTTTGTCCAGTGGTTTGGTGAATTCTTCCCGAATCAGTCTGTTGCATTACTACATCCTACCTACTTTTCTCTACCTCTTGTCATTTCAGTATGTCTTCGATCTCTGTCCGGGTTGAGCAGTTGTTCTTGCTTAATCGTCAGTTGCTGAGGTGTTGATATATTCAATAGATGATGTCTGAGATCCTGGCCGTATGAGAGTAGAATGAGCAGGTCTTCTGACCGGTGGTTGGTGCTTTTTGCCCGACGCACGTCAGCTGCAGAAGCTGGTCACTCGCTCGACTACGACCCTTTTTGTTTCAACCACAACGCAGCTTATTTCTTTCGATTGTTTTGTTAACCAATTTGTATTTGAAGTTATAGTCAGTTTTGATTGATGTTAGGAAGTGATGGTATGTGATGAGACATGAAGCGCTAACCGGTAATTGGAGTTTTATACCCGATGTACGTCAGCAGTAGCGTAATGTCGCCCTTGCATACCCGAACAACTTTTCGTTAGGAGAAATTGTCTTTTCTCATACAACCGAACGCCGTAATGTACCAAGTCTACACACACTAAATTTTTTTTTTTAATTATTTTCCTTAACAATATTTTTTTTTGAGACGGTTATGTTGCAGAACCGTACACACACACCTTGTTTCCAAGAAGGGAGGGTGGGGGGTTGCCACCTCCCGAACTTTTTATGACAAGTTATTTAAGTATTTAGTTATTTTTGAGATATATAGTTTTGAGTATATATTTTTGAGATATATTCCATTTTGAGATATATAGTTTTTGAGATATTTAGATTTTGAGCATATAGTTTTTTGAGATATATAGTTTTTGAGCATTTAGTTTTTGAGATATATAGATTTTGAGCATATAGTTTTTTTTGAGTATTCCGTCAGTCAAGTTGGGACGTAACTTCTTGATTGGATGTGTAAGTTTGGGATAGTGCCCGCTGATATAATATCGTTTGGGATAGTGCCCGCTAATATAATATCGTTTGGGATAGTGCCCGCTAATATAATATCGTTTGGGATAGAGCCCGCTAATATAATACCGTTTGGGATAGTGCCCGCTAATATAATATCGTTTGGGATAGAGCCCGCTAATATAATACCGTTTGGGATAGTGCCCGCTAATATAATATCGTTTAGAATTTTAGATTATAAAGTACATAATTAGATTTTTGATTACAATTTAAGTATTGATTACTGAAATTAGATCTTTTTCGATATAACTAACCATATGTTATATTTCCTATTTTTTTTTTTTAAGCATAAAACTTATTTAAGTATCTAGTTTAAATTTTGAGTTTCAAGAACATTTTTGAATTAACGTTTTTGATAAACATATTTCCCATATACAAAAACACACCCTTAGTATTAAGTATTACCTTTTTTCTATAATTTTTTTTATAAAATTTCCTTTTTTTTTAATTATATCGACAAATATCCGTTTGAGGTTTTGCTCACGGAATATTTTAAATTTTTCTCTTTTTGAATTTTGATTAAACCAATATTACTTACATTAAGTAGTATCCGTCCGAGGACATCTCACGGACTACTTAAAATTTTATTTACCGGATTTACTATAGACGAACACCCGTTAGAGAACTTACTCACGGGATATTCGCAAACTATCATACCCAGACTTACCTGTTTTCTTTTATTGTTATATTCCTTGGTAGGAACCGTTCGAGGAACTTCTCACGGCCTACAATACCTTCTTTTTTTTTACATACACAAAGAGTATTCCGTCCGTTTACCTTCACGGTTGAATGACTGACCGAAGCCGAAGGCGAGCTACTAGAAGCACTCACCTGACTAAATATAGAGATTTCGAGGTCATGGCACCTACAGCTCCAAAACCCAGAGCTGGTCGTAGCCAAGACGTCATAGATAATCATTCAGATGATGAAGTCAGTGTAGCTGAAAGCCTACCTAGAGACGATGTTGGTGATAGAAGCATTGACGTGGATGATGAAGAAGTAAGGAGAGCAGAAGAGCAACTGCGTAAAGATGCTGCTGATCATTCTGCGTATATACAGAAAGTAGTTTCTGCCACCATTGACCTACACAGGGTCGACGATAGAAAGTTTATGGCGGAAGCCTTAGAGAAAAGCCACATGCGCTTACTCGAACAGGTAACGCAACTTCTACAGAAACGAACTGTAAAGGCAACACAACCCGCCGCTCCTTCTAAACCCATCGCTCCTCCTAAGTCATCTGCTCCTCCTAATCCAGTTGAACCTCTTGGTGCCACATCAACCCAAAGAGCCACAAGACAAGTCAATTTAGCCAATTTAGACACTCCACGTGTCACTAATACTTTTACAGCTAATGGTCCAAATAATGTCAATAATGTCCAGTCCGAGCATAGGCCGATCGATAACACCGATTTCGCCGACCGATATACGCCTCACTACGAGCACGCTAGAGTACCTCCGTTGTCGGATATCAATCCAGCACAGATGCCTCTAGGCTCCAATTTAGATGAATTTATGGAGCGGGTAAACGCCTTCAATTTCAACGATGAGTCACCTGTTTCGCCACCCAGACCACCACCCTCTAACGCCACATCTTCGAACCGTGTTCATCCATTCCACAAATGGGGATTGAAGTTTGACGGGAAGAATATGGCTGTGGACGACTTTTTGTTCCGTCTGGGGTGCATACGCAGCAGTTTTGGTGTATCATGGTACGAAATTACTGCTAATTTCTATCACTTTGTATCAGGTTCCGTCGAATCATGGTACTGGGTATACCTAAAAGGCAATAAACATACGACTTGGGACGAGTTGAAAACTGCTTTGGTAGAACAGTACCGCAGTTTAGAAAGCGATACCGAGCTATTTAGGAAATTGTCCGATCGTAAGATGTTGAATGGCGAGTCTTTCAATGACTTTTTCGACGCCATCCAACATCTGAATTCCAGGATGAGAGCCCCTAGACCTGAGAAGGAACTAGTGGAAATCATCAAAAACAATGTCCGTAGGCGAATGGGAGAACTCCTTATAACCTACAGTCCGTCCAGTTTAAGGCAACTGGCCTATTACTGTCGAGCCATAGAGAAGGCTCAATCGCAATACGAGAACGTCTGTCCGAATTTCGTGCAAAACGCACAACGTCAACCTGCAAAGCGATTTGGTAATGAAATCATAAACGAACCTTGTCAGGACTTGACTGTGGCGATACCCTCTACAAGCGTAGAAGCTATCCAGAGAGACCGTAAGCCACAGAAATGCTGGAATTGCCAAGCCATTGGTCACAATTTTCGTGACTGTGCTAAGCCAATCGACAAAATATTTTGTTTCCGATGTGGCTTACCAGATGAATATAGTCCGTCCTGTCCGAAATGTCAAGCGGGAAACGAGAGGAGGAACAACCCAATAACCGGGGGGGTTCGCTCCGATTAGATTTACCCGGAGTTCAAGTGTCCGAATCAACAAAGCCTCTTGAACTCCCAAAGCTACGAAGTTGAAGACCGGCGAGGTCACAAGTCTACGTGCCATACGAAAGACTTAAAACGGTAGCACACTTGAAATACAACTACAACCCAGACTTAACATTTATTTTACGATTTCGATCTTTCGAAATGTTAAACATTTTTTTTTTTTTTACCAGACTTTACAAGCAAGTACTATTAGTACTTGATACCCTGCTAGTAACCAATACATATGCCCGGCTCTCAGCTGTGCATGAGACTCTTGGGTCATTTCATTGTTTTTCTTTCTGTATTTACAGATACAAAAGTAGAGAATTCACATGTCTTCAGGCAGTAAGCCTCATATTTTTTTTGTCTTCGACCGACTAGACGTAAAAGAGTCGCAGTGTCTTCACGACACGACGAACGGGAGATCCCCATATACAAAGTTTTTTTTTTGCGAGAAGTTATCCTTTTTCTTGGAAGTTAGACTAAGTGGACTTAGTCGAAATTCCAAGCTTTGTAGGGAAAACTTTCTCGCCAGTCACTGGCAAAGCAATTTCTATTACCGCCATCTGTTAGCAGATTTGTAATATTGGCAACTACTCAACGAACACACCCATCCAGTTTTATCTGCCAAAGAGTTTCCGCAGAAAGAAAAGGGAATCCATCTTGCACGAGATCAGATTCCTTGGTCAGAAATCAGATTCTGATCTTAGATCAAAATTCTGATCACTTTACCAAACAGAGTGACGATCAGATTGCTTACTTCCATTGAGCATTCTGTAAGGGTGCCTCCCTTCGAAAATATTAATTCAGGCACACACTTGCTCTGCTCCTGATCTGAACACACTGAAAGTTTTAGATGATTTGTTCACACTATGCAATCACGAAATTTGGTTGCGCACGTGACGTAGAGAATGTCAGAACAATCAAATAATGACCAAACGTTAGGCAGCAAGCAGAAGATAATTGTCGTTGCGGCCGATATATTTGTTCTCACTTGTCAATTCTGTCCGACATGGCATTCTCCATAGTCCGTGCTAATTTTTAGTGTCAGATCCAAATAGTCAAACAAACAAAGTGTAAACCTGAAATTTCTTATACTAGGAACTTTATTGTGCTGAGAAGAAACATAATTCGAGATCGTATAACACTTTTCATCACACTGAATATTGGGTGAAACCTTACTCAGTCGCTTTTCTTGTAAACGATTCTTCTCCTATCCCTAATCTGTGGATGTCAAAAGAATAATAACAGGAGAAATAGAATAGCATCCTGAGCGCACTTACCATATACTACTTTTGGGAAATTCCCATTTGACATGTGTCAACCTAAAACTATTACGATGAACTTGCGATATATTGCTATCCGAAAATTAAACTTACGGAGGTGAAGCAAATGACAACATAATGTTTTCATCTCAATTGCATTTTTTTTTATCACTCCGACAGATGTGGATGTGACATACAATTATACCTGTAGTTGCTGAATTCGAAATCCTCCGGCCTGGTAATTAGAATAATACTTACCTTTACTACCCAGTGTAATCTGACCCTTATTCTTGTCATTTCCTTACCAAATTATTCGAGCTGTCATGCTCTAGTTGTCATGCAACTGTTCCGAAAGAAAATATTGTAATGTTTTTAGTCTTGGGTTCGAAAATATAACTTATTTTCTTTTACTTTTAATTTACCACTACTATCTCTATAAATGAAACTCACTTTTATCTAAGTTCAAACTCTTTATTTATTTCCTTATCTTAGCACCACTAATTATTCACCATTTATTCGCTACCACGGTTAAAATGAAACTGTGTCCATTTCCGAATAAAATGTCCTATTTATACTTGGGATCAAGTTTCCCGAACAGTCTAAGTCTCGAACCTTTCGGAATTGTCAAGATGCTTTAAAAGCTTTCAGAGCTTTCAAATTCAACATTGTTATTCAGCAGAATCATTCAGCAGAATTGTTCAGAATTTTACTGTAGTATAGACAAAAAACCATATAGTAATATTTCTGTAGTAGAAACAAAAACCATTCATAAGACTGTAGTTGAGACAAACACTATTCATGTAACATTGCCCCCTTCTTAAGATTGTTCGTCCCGAACAACTCTATCACTTCCCTGGCCATTGTAGCGGCATAGTCGGTCCCTGTGAACAACTTTCATTTTGCCTCTAACACCTCTCTGAATGCGGTAAACAACATCATTGATTCTGGTGACAACTTTGTAAGGGCCTTCCCAATTTTGCTGGAGCTTCGGTGACAGTCCCTTTTTCCGATGGGGGTTGTATAACCACACAAGATCTTCAACTTGAAACCCTGTCGTCGTTGCATGTGCATCATAACGTGTTTTCATGCGATCACTGGCATCCTTTATCTTTGTTCTGGTCCTTTCATGAATGTACATGAGTCTCTTTTTGAGATCCTCCACATATTCTTCTTGGCTTTGTGGCTCATTTGGAGGGCATCCAAATTTCACTTCACTTGGTAGTCGCATTGTTGAACCAAACAAGATTTCATAAGGAGTATGTCCTGTAGTGCTATGAACTGCGCTCCGATAGCTCATTAAAAACAGTGGAATGCATCGGTCCCAGTCTCGTTGACAGTCTTCCACTACTTTGGAAAGGTGTTCTTTGAGCGTTCTGTTAAACCGTTCTACCATTCCATCTGATTGTGGATGCAGCGGTGTTGTTCTTGTCTTATGAATGCCAAGGAGTGAGCAAACCTGTTGGAAGATATTTGACTCGAAGTTCCTCCCTTGGTCAGAATGGAGTTCTTTAGGTACACCAAATCTACTTATCCAATTGAAGACAATCTGATCCACAACCGTTTTTGCTTCTTGGTTTGGAATGGCAAACGCTTCAGGCCACTTGCTGAAGTAATCCATGATCACGAGAATATATCGGTTTCCATCGTTGGTTTCAGGAAAAGGACCTGCAATATCCATTGCAATTCTTTCGAAGGGTGCTCCAACGTTGTACTGCTGCATCACACTTTGAATTTTTCTGCCTGGTCCTTTTGTAGCAGAACAAGTGTCACATTTCCTGCACCATCTTTCGACGTCTTCTTTTGCATGAAGCCAGTAGAAACGATCTCGGATCTTTTCCAGCGTTTTGTTGATTCCTAAATGGCCTCCAGAAGTGCCATCATGCATCTCACGGAGAACTTCATTGACTTTGGACCGAGGCACAACTACCTGCATCACATAGGACTTGCCATCTGCGGATTCCCACTTCCGTTTGAGTACACCTTCTTGTACATGGAGAGAGTTCCATTGAGCCCAATAGGCTTTTAACACCGGGCTTCTATCGGAAATGTCAACCCATTGTGGTTTCTCCTCGTGCTCTTTCCATGCAAGGATGGGTTCAATGTCAGAATCTTCTTGTTGAGCATTCCTAATTTCCTCGTTACTCCAGCCGGCAATGGGCTCGACTCTCACTCGTTGAGTGACTAGGGACTCCTTTTCTTCCTGACGTGAACAATGCTTGCAGTTTGATTTACATGGTCGTCGGGATAATGCATCTGCGTTGGAGTGTAGTTTTCCTTTTCGATGTTGAATCTCGTAGTGGTATGTCTGCAACCTCTCAATCCACCTTGCTACTTGTCCTTCGGGATTTTTAAAGTTCAAAAGCCACCTTAGCGCTCCATGGTCTGTTCTAAGGAGGAATTTCTGCCCATAGATGTACTTATGAAAATGTTTCGTAGCTAGTACCAGAGCTAGAAGTTCCCTCCTGGTCACGCAATAGTTCCTTTCTGCCTTCGAGAGCACTTTGCTGTAATAGGCTACTACCTTTTCTTGGCCATCATGAACTTGCGACAAAACAGCCCCAATTCCAACATTGCTTGCGTCTGCATCGATGATGAACTGTTTCCCAGGAGTAGCATATGCCAGAACGGGAGCGTTACAGAGGCGTGTTTTTAGTTCCTGGAAGCTTTTCTCGCAATCACCTGACCATTTGAACTGTTTTCCTTTCTCTGTAAGTTGGTGCAGGCTTTTCGCAACTCCAGCAAAGTCTTTCACGAATCGCCGGTAATATGTGGCTAACCCAAGGAAACTTCTCAGCTGATGTTTATCTTGTGGAGTTGGCCAGTTCTTCACAGCTTCCACTTTCTCTGGATCGGTTTTTACCCCTTGAGACGAGACAATATGCCCTAAATATTTCACTTCAGTCTTGAAAAAGGTGCATTTGTCTGGGTTCAACCTAAGATGAGCTTCTCGAAGCCTCCGGAAAACTTCTCTCAAGTTCCTGCAGTGTTCGTCAAATGTTTTCCCAAAAACGATGACATCATCCAAATAAACCAGGCATGTCTTCCAAGTAAGCCCTTTTAAAACGCATTCCATCAAACGCTCAAATGTTGCCGGAGCGTTGCACAGGCCAAAGGGCATAACTTTGAATTGCCACAGACCATTACCTGTCGAAAATGCGGTTTTCTCTCGATCTTCTGGGTGAATTTCCACCTGCCAGTACCCACTTTTCAGGTCCAAAGTTGAAAACCATTGAGCTCCTGCCATTGCATCCAGAGTGTCGCTGATCCTGGGCAGAGGGTAGCTGTCTTTCTTTGTGACATCGTTCAGCCTTCGGTAATCCACGCAGAACCGGGTGCTTCCATCCTTCTTTTTGACTAGGACCACTGGTGATGCCCAAGGGCTTTTGGAATTCTCGATCAAACCTTCTTTCTGCATCGTCGAGATCATATCCGTAACCTCCGCCTGTTTGGCTAGTGGAAGGCGCCTTGCAGGTTGACGGATTGGCCTTGCATCACCAGTATCGATGCGATGTTGCACCAATTGTGTTCTTCCGTATGGTTTATCCTTTGAAGCGAAAATATCAGCAAACTCATGAATAAGGCTTCCAGCAACCTGTTGTTGTTGTTGACTTAGCTTGCAGGATTTTAGAATTTTGGACCTTAAAAAGTTGACTTCTACAGGATTTCGTACTTCTTCATCGGTGATTCTTGTTATTGCTGCCACTGGACCACATTGTCCAATAACTTCTCCTGCTTTAAGGTTGACTTCATAAGGTTTGATGTTCACTATTCTTACAGGCACCATGTTGTTCTTAGGTGCGGCAAGCGTTTTTCCCACGATGTAGTTTTGGGAACGTTGTTCAGAGTCCGGTTCTACAAAAAGGTATCGATGGTTCCCTGAATCGCCTTTTATGTTTGTCCAAACAAAGACTTCTGAAGAGGGAGGCAGGCGTAGGTCTTCTTTGACGACAGTTCTCAGGGTTGACGAGTTTTCGTTACCATAGATCATCGGAATCTCGACATTTCTAAATTTCAGAACCTGGTTACCGATATCCAGAATTACTCCATGTGCTTTCATGAAGTCAATTCCGATGATGCACTCATCGCAAATATCTGCCACTAGGAATTTATGGGAAAACTCCAGTTCTGCCAATCCGATCACTAGTTGTACTTCCCCATATACTTTAGCTGACTCACCTGTTGCCGTCTTCAGACAGTAGCTATTGGTGTTGTGTAGCCATGTCATCTTCACCACGTCTCTTCTTACAATGGAGGCGGTGGCACCGGTATCGATAGTTGCCACATATTTCTTGTCGTTTATAGCTGCTTCCATTGTCAGACTTTTATTGTCTCGTTTAGTCTGCGAGACCTGGATCGTAGTTCTGGGGCCATCGATACCCGGAACCAGCTTCTGCCCCGTGAAGTTGGTTCTTACTCGTTTCCCGAGTGGGAAACAGTTGCAGCAGGGATTTTGTGAGTCCCCTCTTGGCTGTTCCTCCTGCTGCCGCAATGTTGGCAAAACTCCTCTTCTTAACGGCATACGACACTGGCGCTGGAGATGTCCGGTCCTGTTGCAGTTCCAGCATCGAAGAGGTCCATCACGAGAGTTGCTCTGGAATGTCGTTCTCTGGCAAGCGCACTCCTTTACAGTTACTTCTCTTACCCGATGAATGCTCTGAGAAGCCTGTTCTGCTGCTTCCATTGTGAGGGCGAACGCCAATGCTTCAGGAAGCGTCCGTTTTCCGGCTGTTCGTACTGCTCGCTGTAGGTTGATATCAGCTAAGCCACGGACAAATGCTTCAGCAGCAAGTTGGTTAATAATTTCCTCACCCGCCGTTGGATATGCCAGATGAGCGAGGCGTTCGATGTCTGCTTGGAGCTGTTGAAGAGTCTCACCTCTTTTCTGAACCCTGGTGTTAAGTTGTACCCGAAAAACCTCTTGCATATGGCCATCTCCAAAGCGTTTTTCAATCGCCTGAGTAAGAGCTTTGAAGTTGCCATGTAACTCTGCTGGTATTGTTTGCAGTAGTTCTGCAGCAGGTCCTCTGAGAGCAAGTGTCAGTGCAACAAACTTTTCTTCGTCGTCCCAGCCGTTTGTTGTCGCAGCTGCTTCAAATTGTCTTTTGTAGATCGTCCAAGAAGTTTGTCCATCAAAGGTTGGCGGATGCATTTCCTTTCTTCGCATGCAGTCCCCAGAACTTTCTCTTACTTTAATTTTTCTAACCTTTTCCAATTCCTTTGCGAATTTCTCTTCAACTTTCTCGAATCTTTCGTCTACGGTTGCAATTTGTTTTTCGATACTGTTGAGACGCTCTTCAGCAGCACCAAACTTGCTTTCAAATGCAGCAAACTTGCCTTCGAGGAGGTTTTTCTGGTCTTCAAGGCGTTCTAGAAGTTTCGCTTGTTCATCTTTTTGTTCACTTCTCTGCTCTTCTAAAAGATTCTTTTGCTCGTTCCTTTGGTCTTCTAGAAGATTCATTTGTTCGTTTCTTTGGTCTTCTAGAAGATTCTTTTGTTCTTGAAAACGTTCGAGAAGGAAAGACATCATATTAGATATGTCGGAGCTTGTACTTACTTGCTCTTGTTCGTCTTGTATTTCAACATCCAGAAGAAATGTTTCTGGATTTTCATTTTGCTGAGTCATATTTTCCTGCAGTCTAATAATGAGGTCATTTTTGGTTCCAGCAGTAGGAAGACCCCGATTCCTTAACACTGCTCTAAGTTCAATCAAGTTAAGGGCATTTACAAGTTTACCCATAGTCACTTTATCACTTTTCACTTTTATTTGTCCAAATGAATTATGCACTTAAGTTTTATTTCACTTCTGACACCACTGTAATGTTTTTAGTCTTGGGTTCGAAAATAAAACTTATTTTCTTTTACTTTTAATTTACCACTACTATCTCTATAAATGAAACTCACTTTTATCTAAGTTCAAACTCTTTATTTATTTCCTTATCTTAGCACCACTAATTATTCACCATTTATTCGCTACCACGGTTAAAATGAAACTGTGTCCATTTCCGAATAAAATGTCCTATTTATACTTGGGATCAAGTTTCCCGAACAGTCTAAGTCTCGAACCTTTCGGAATTGTCAAGATGCTTTAAAAGCTTTCAGAGCTTTCAAATTCAACATTGTTATTCAGCAGAATCATTCAGCAGAATTGTTCAGAATTTTACTGTAGTATAGACAAAAACCATATAGTAATATTTCTGTAGTAGAAACAAAAACCATTCATAAGACTGTAGTTGAGACAAACACTATTCATGTAACAATATGTTCAGTGATTATATACCTTTAAGGTATGTTTTTGACACGCCACCTATAGTGCCAACTAACAACCAGTTCAAACACTGGAAAGCAGCCATGAGACTGGAAGTTTGGGCGTTGTCTAATTGAAAGTAGGAAAATATGCTCTAGGATGATCAAGAGCAGAAGTCATTTTGAAGACATACTCGGAGCGACGAAGAACATTCTAGCAGAACACATTTGTTGCCAACTTAATCCATACATGTGAGTACAGCATAAAATGATGAAGAGTATAGGGACATACCTAACGAACGAATGCTTTTCGTTGAGTTTTTTGTTCGCCAGAAGATGTCGCGGTAAAAAACCGCCGCCACCAACAAGATTTTCATTTTTAATAAAGACACCATTTTGTAAGAAATATTGCTTGTCTGCATTTCGATTTATAAGATTTTTAATAAGAAATATTGCTTGTCTGCATTTCGATTTATAAGATTTTTAATAAAAAAATATTCGGTAGAGATACTAAGATGTAAGTTGCTTATAAATTTTATGTAAATACATTTATATATTGTATGTAACTTACAGAAAATAAAATATTACAAGTGCCAGCGTATTATTTTATTTGCTTGGGAAATCTACCCCGCCTGTCGAACACAAATTTTATTTTATCTTATCTTATTTGGAGAAAAATATTACCGCTGTGAATGGGTCTGCCCACGCCCAGAAAGAGTAGACGAAAAAACAAAGGGAAATTACCTAAAAAATACGAGAATTTCAACGTGGAATTAAGTGCCAACATGGCGGATAGTTCAAGCTCTGATGAAGATCATGATGACACAATGACCGAAAATAGAAACAACGGCGAGCAGCAGGAAGAAACAGGTGCTTCTACATCTATAACAGTTGCATCAACATCTGTACTAACATCTTCAATAACTGCATCTGCAACTGAAGCTCCTTCGATGTCCACAACAGCTGCACATGTGCAAATAAATCAATCAGGTATGTCCCATCTTTATTACTCTTCATCATCTTTGCCCTCAAACGTATGTCCAAATAACGTATATGTGAATGCCCCCACAACTGCACAAGCCAGTAGCCAAAAGCCCAATGTGCATTGGTCTTTATATGGACCCTATTGTATAAGCCAATCGCCAAATTTATCGGCTTTACAGATTTCTTCGTCAGATCCAATGCATATTGCTAAACAAGGCCACAACCAAAACAATAATCCGCCTTGTGTGAACTTGCCATCTGATTTCAACTTACCTGCCTTCGTACCGTCGTCGTGCCTACCTCTTTCGCATACACATCCACCCAATGCAAACCTGTCATATAATCATAACCAGCTATCTTCAACATTCTTGCCGTCTTCAAATGCACAGCCGCCCCGTGCATATTTTCCGTATGGTGTTGAACAATCAACTGGTTCAATACAGTCAACATTTTTGTCGTCTTCAAATGCACAGCCGCCCCGTGCATATTTTCCGTATGGTGTTGAGCATTCAACTGATTCAATACAGTCAACATTCTTGCCGTCTTCAAATGCACAGCCGCCCCGTGCATATTTGCCGTCAACTTGTTTAATGCAGTCATCATACCTACCGTCGTCTTCAATTCCACAGCCATTCTACACGTCGTTGCATTCTGGTGTCAACCAGTTGCCTGCTTCTACGTCGTCAGAGTACTTGCCGTCGTCGTCTTCGAATACAAGACCACCCTTTACACACCTGCCGCCTAATGTCAACTCGTCTGCCTCTTTATTGTCGTCATACTTACAACCTTCGAAGCAACAGCCAACTTCTTGTGCTTACTTTGCTACCCCAAACCCATATAATCCAAATCTGCAACCTTCAAATCAAGGTTCACTTCCCTATTCCCAAATGTATGTCCAGCCGGGACTTCAGCCCTCTATGGGATACATACAGGGTCATGACAGTCGTCGAAGGTTACATGATTTGCCAAGGTTTGATGGTAAGCCAGAAGATTGGCCTAAATTCATTACCTCCTATAATGAATCGAATGCTGCATATGGCTATTCTAACCTGGAGAATGCACTAAGGTTGGACAGAGCAATTCAGGGACAAGCAAGAATAGTTGCTGGTGCCCTTCTTATTCACCCGAACAACATACCTGACGCAATAGCACAATTGGAGTTTACTTTTGGTCGTCCAGACATTTTAATTAACACACAGATAGAAAAGGCTCAACAAATTCCTTCGATTCCGGAAGGCCAACTGGACCGGCTTATGACGTTCGCCACAAGTGTCCAAAATTTGGCAATCTTCTTGGAAACAGCTAATGGCCACCAACATTTATATAATCCAACATTGCTGTGCGAACTGACTCGTAAACTCCCTGAGTCAAAACAAATGAAATGGGCAAAATATGCTATCACTCTTGCAGCGATTCCGTCAATAAAAGACTTTTCCATTTGGATGAATGGTTTGGCAAGGTTGGTGAGTTTCATTGCTGGAACAGTGGGAGCGAAACCCGTCAATGCTCCGGCTAAGACGAAGAACCTGAAGAACACTGTTCTTCATGCCACTGCTGCAGATACGGATCCAAAAGAAAGCAAAGCCAAAGTATGTAGCGTTTGCAAAGGAAATCACACGCTTCCAGAATGCAAAAAGTTTCTACAGATGGACGTCCAGAAGAGATGGTCGGTTGTTAAGGAAAAGAGGCTTTATTTTTCTTGCTTGGCCAAAGGGCATGGTTTGTTCTCATGCCGGAGAAGAAAGTCCTGTGGGATTAATGAGTGCACAAGATATCATAATCCAACGTTGCACAACAAGAATGATGAAAATATTTCAGCCGTCACAAATAAAAATGAAATTTCAAATGAAAACAATCGGGTGACAGTTGTAAAACGTAAAAATGCCAGCATTGCCAACCAGCCAAAACATGTTTTGTTTAAAATTATACCAGTTGTATTGTACGGAAAGAACGGATCCGAGAAAAGCGGAGTTGCTACTTATGCAATGTTGGATGAAGGATCATCCATTACGTTAATTGATGAAAGCTTGGCAAAACAACTAGAAACACAAAGTGGTTATGAGCCACTAACCCTTCAATGGATTGGAAATAAAACAACCACAGAACCATCAATGACAGTCGATCTTATGATTAGTGATAATCGAAATGGTACAAGGTATGAATTAAAAAATGTTAAAACAGTGAAGGACATTGAATTGCCTGTTCAAACTCTTAATCTAGAAGACCTTCAAGGAAAGTACCACCATTTAAAACAACTTCCAATCCAAGACTATATAAATGTAAAGCCCCAGATTCTGATAGAATAGACAATTGCCATTTAGGCATAGCCAAGACTCTGGTGGAATACAAAGGCAGTCCTTGCGTAATCAAGACGAAATTAGGATGGGTTGTCTGTGGTCCATCTGGGATAAAAACACCAACAAGAAAACACGTAAACACTATAAGCGTTCTGCAAATCGACGAGACAAATAAAATTATCGAAGAATATATTAATGCCGATAGTTTTGGAACGCGAACTAACGAAAGTGTAGTGGCATCCGATGATGATCAGCGTGCGCAGCGAATTCTCAACGAGACAACCAAACGAATTGGAAATCGATTTGAAACTGGGTTGTTATGGAGATCCGATGACATCAACTTGCCAGATAGTTTCGAAATGACAAAGAGACGAGCTATCGCCGTTGAGAATAAACTTCGAAAGGATCCAGAAAATGTTGCTGAGTACAATAAAATTATAGAAGGTTTCATTTTGAAAGGATACGCTCGTAAGCTGACACGACTCGAGGCAGATAATACTACACCTAGGACCTGGTACCTTCCACATTTTATGGTTCGCAATCCAAACAAGCCGAATAAATTACGTTGTGTGTTTGATGCCGCAGCCGTGGTAGATGGTATATCTCTTAATTCTGCTCTTTTGAAGGGACCTGATCAATACAGACCGATGCCATATGTACTTTTCAATTTTCGGATGGGAAACATTGGTGTCTTTGCTGACATTAAAGAAATGTTTTTTCAGGTAAAAATCCGAAAGGAAGATCAGGATTCTCAAAGATTTTTGTGGCGAAACTGTGAATCTAATAAGGCCTTCGACGTATACGTAATGGAATCAATGATACAAGGTTCAGCTAGTTCACCGTGCTCAGCTCAATATGTAAAAAATAAAAATGCCAAGGAATTCGTCCAGGAAAGCGAGCGTGCTGTGAATGCAATAACTGAGCATCATTGGGTCGATGATTATGTGGATAGCTTTGTAGAGAGTTCGGAGGCAATTTCAATTTGCACTAAAGTAAGAGACATTCATGGCTATGGTGGTTTCGAGTTACGAAATTTTGTGTCAAATTCAAAAGAAGTAACGAAAGAATTGAGAGGTCATGAACTATCGAATAACCTGGAAGTCTGCATGGACATGGAAGGAACAACTGAAAAGGTGTTAGGAATGCATTGGAACACCACCGAAGACATTTTTTCGTTCAAACTTAAATTCCATGGAATTTATAATGATATTTTTGAAAAGTCGATGCATCCAACCAAACGACAACTTCTCAGTATTGTGATGTCCGTTTTTGATCCCTTCGGGTTTATAGCAAATTTTTTGATATATGGAAAAATTTTGCTACAAAAGATATGGAAAAGTGGGGTCGAATGGGATGATAAGATTCCAGATTCTTTGAATAAAGAATGGATCCGATGGCGTGATGAGTTACCTAACCTTAGGAATTTCAAATTAAATCGATGTTACTCCGAAAGATTATTGTCGCCAACCATAAGGAATCTTCAACTTCATGTTTTTGTCGATGCTAGTGAGCAAGCCTTTGCCGCCGTTGCCTATTTAAGAATTGAAAGTGAATATGGAGTGGAAGTAGCCTTTGTCGCTGGTAAAACTAAATGTGCCCCGCAGAAATATTTGTCTATCCCGAAATTAGAGTTACAGGCTGCGATTTTAGGAATTCGTCTCCGAAACACAATCGTCGAAGGACACAAAATGAATTTAAATGGATCAGTTTTCTGGAGTGACTCTAAAACAGTGTTGTCGTGGATATCATCGGATCATCGAAAATATAAACCCTTTGTGGCACACAGGGTTGCCGAATTGCTCGAATCATCAAAAATTTGTGAATGGCGATGGGTGCCTACAAAATTAAATGCTGCCGATGATGCCACAAGAACCAGATCACAGCCTAAGTTCGAAATAGAAAGTCGCTGGATAACTGGTCCAGAGTTTATTAAGCAAGACGAGTCGAAGTGGCCCACCATGAAAACTAATGAAGCAGAGACGCCTGAAGAGCTTCGGCCTGCCTACCAATGTCTACTTATTGAAGACACACAGCCTCGATGTCCGTCGTTGATTGATATGAATGACTTTTCAGATTATTACAAACTTCAACGAGTAACTGCTTGGGCACTCAGATTTATCAAGAATATGAAAAGGAAGCGTAAAAAAAAATATTAAAAAGGGTGAACTTTCTGTTAAGGAGTTGGAAAAAGCTGAAACCCTACTATGCCGCCAAGCTCAAGCTGAAATATTCCATCGAGAGATAACGCTACTGAAACAAGGAAAGCCAATTGACCAAAGAAGTCCAATTTATAGATTGACACCGATTCTCGATAAAGATGGATTGCTACGGGTGAATGGTCGTATAAATTATGCAACAACTATCCCACTTCATTCAAGAAATCAAATTATTTTGTTGAAGGACCACAAGATTGCCGATCTTATTACACATCGAATTCACCGTTTAATGATACATCAGAACGACGAAGCAATTATAGCACGTATCCGTCAAAAGTTTTGGGTGCCGAGTATAAGAGTACTACTGAAAGGCGTTAAATCAAGGTGTAATATTTGTAAGTTGATGAAAGCACGCCCTCAAGTGCCGCAAATGGGACAGTTACCCCCAGACCGACTGACTCCTTATGTAAGGCCATTTACTTACACTGGTTTGGATTATTTTGGGCCAATTACCATTACAGTCAACCGTCATCATGAGAAACGTTGGGTAGCATTGTTTACTTGTTTGACAACTAGAGCTATACATTTAGAGTTGGCTACGGATCTTTCAGCTGATGCATGCATAATATGTATTCGAAATTTTTCTAATAGGCGAGGTGTACCAACGAGAATAAGAAGCGACAATGGGACCAATTTCGTGCGAGCAAATAAAGAACTACGTTTCAAGGAAAATGCCTTCAACAATGAGAAAATGACTGCAGCATTGGCAACACAAGGAATCGAATGGGTTTTTAATTGCCCAAGCAACCCGAGCGCTGGAGGATGTTGGGAGAGGATGGTGAGAGCGGTTAAACGAGTCTTGGATTTCACACTCAAGGAAACAGCACCAAAGCAAGATACGCTGATAAGTTTACTCATAGAAGCGGAAAATATTGTCAATAATCGTCCATTGACACATCTACCTGTTTCCTGTGAAGATGACGAACCTTTGACTCCTAATCATTTTTTACTTGGAGGAATGAACTGCAATCAAGTACCAGGAGAACTGGAAAATAGGTTGTGGTGTTTGAAGAAACAATGGAGAATAGCGCAGGCATTAAAGAACAAATTTTGGAGACGATGGATGGCCGAATATTTACCGGAGCTGACCAGACGATCGAAGTGGTATGGAAAGGTAACTCCGATAAAGGTAGGGGACTTGGTCTTGGTATGTGACGATAGTCTTCCTAGAGGCCAGTGGCAGCGAGGACGAATAACGGAGACGTTTCCGGCCCAAGATAGACAAGTAAGATCAGCTAATGTTAAAATTGCCGGAGGTGGAATTTTGAAAAGGCCTGCATCAAAGTTGGCTATTTTGGACGTCATTACAGAAGAAGATAGTGAATCAAATGGGATGATTCACGGGGCCCGGGATGTTGCCAACTTAATCCATACATGTGAGTACAGCATAAAATGATGAAGAGTATAGGGACATACCTAACGAACGAATGCTTTTCGTTAAGTTTTTTGGTCGCCAGAAGATGTCGCGGTAAAAAACCGCCGCCACCAACAAGATTTTCATTTTTAATAAAGACACCATTTTGTAAGAAATATTGCTTGTCTGCATTTCGATTTATAAGATTTTTAATAAGAAATATTGCTTGTCTGCATTTCGATTTATAAGATTTTTAATAAAAAAATATTCGGTAGAGATACTAAGATGTAAGTTGCTTATAAATTTTATGTAAATACATTTATATATTGTATGTAACTTACAGAAAATAAAATATTACAAGTGCCAGCGTATTATTTTATTTGCTTGGGAAATCTACCCCGCCTGTCGAACACAACATTGGTCTGCGAATTATTTTTCTTAAATAGTTTTTTTTCCTGCATTTCTCGGATGAGAAACTGAATATATCGTAATGGAAATAGGTAATCCTACCTAATCCCAGCATTTTAATTAACTAAAGAGGTAAGGACAGTATATTATAATACGCATTTAGGAAAAAGAAATATATTTTCATACGCCGAGTGTGAAAATGTAGATTCTTCCCTTTTTTTTGGCACAAGACACAAGGTGTGCTAAATTTCTTTTGGTCCCCCTTAGGTCAACCAATCCCAAGGAGGTAATTGTCCATATCATTATCCGAAACCTAAAGAAGAGGAGCATCCACATCGTGGTCGAATTCCTGAGGTGGTAGCCTATGAAGATTACGCCCTGAAGGAGATTCTAAGACGTGCATCCGCCCCATACACGTGGGCGTGTTTTACGCATATATATATACCTTAAATTGAAGGCGATAATTAAAAGCTATTAGGCGCATTCCGCGTCCTAGTGTTCAATATATATTCTTTTTGTTGGGGACCTCAAACATTTGTTTTCTGTGACGAAAATTATCGTCACATACATCGTGCGCACACCGATACGCACCACCAACGTCCTGATCACACACGCGTGACGCCAAGGAGCTCCTCTAGAGGGCTTCTTTGACAAAATTGAAGCAAGGCAAACGCGTGAGCGCCGTTCGACGTTGATCCGTTTCGGCTCGCCGACGGCCACGTCCATGCTACTTACTTTGGAAATTCACCTGTGTGAAGCTACACTGCCTATTGGCAGGCATCATCATCACTTCCATTACACCAAGTACACCAATTTATCAGCTCAGCGGAGCCCATCAACACGGATAGAACCATCGGAAAGCCTCTTCAAGACTTTCAACTGGACGCCTGGCTGGCAGCACATGCCGATGCCGGTCCATCAACAGTATAGATCCATGAGATCAGACAAACCACGAGGGATTCAGATACTCACCTGTAATTCATCATTGAAGCTGCAGATCCAGTTATAGTTATGAATTGTGTTATTGTGTGGAACTTTATAATAAGAACTTACGCTAAACATTACCAGGTAACACCTTTTTGTTAAGTTTATTGTGTTTTGTGAATTTGAAGAAGAGCTAAGAAGCCTTCCAAGTCCAACCCTCTATACGGTGGGATAAAAGAGGCCAGTTTTGCCTCCAATACTAGGCGTGTAACGCTGGCAATAACGCCATTAACCACGGACGGTGGTATCAACGCAGTTTCCTATGATTTTAGTAGATGGTGACCTACATATCACCACATTCACTTACTTACCTTGTGTGTTATTTAATAATATTCATTATCCTAGGTATTTTTATCCAATTTTCTTTTGTGTGTGCTGTGTTAAATATAAGGATTATTTTCCTCCACAATTTTGTTCTTCTTGGTACCTACTTGTTACTTACTCACTGTTTTCTTTACGTCGCGAATTATCATATTAGTATCGTGCTTTATCGGTTCGTGAATAATTTAAAATCCGCACCTTTGTTTTATGCTCGATTAGTTACTACCGGGATTTCCATGTAAAGTTTCAGAAGAGCAACCTTGAGTTCTTCGTGTTCAGCTACATTCGTACGCGTTATAATTACTTTCATTATTCAGGTTAATACCACACTTAGTTGAGAACTTGTCTCACGGTCTTTTTGGTTATTAAACGGAACCAAATCCGGTGGCACAACCTAGTGCCTGATTACCAAATCGTCGTTTTCTTCGCGTCCAAAGAGGAACATTCTTCCTCTGCAACTTTTTGATATCCGTACGTACGTATATCTCCAGTCAATTTCAAGACACCTGATTCTTTGGTAGAGTCATTTATATCTCTTCATTCATACACTTCTACTACTTCACGTGAATATTTTGTTTTTTTTTTTTTACACTCGTATTTAAAAATACTCACTCTTGCGTCGGTAGCGACCAACTTGAACCCTTGTTCAATCCCGTAACGGTTTTCTCATCGAAGTTGTGAATTCGATACTTACATGTAAACAATTAACGATCCAATTCTTTGCAATGTCTTCAAAAACATCCGTGTATTCGTCCTTTAAAGTGTAGTTCTTTCAGAGTGCGCGCGAATTATAGGCAATATACATTCTATACACTAGCCTTACGCCCCGCTCGTCTGAAAGCATTCAATACACACGTGTCCTTACGATCATTAGGTAAAGCTTCGACGATATCAACGAGAGCTTACTCTAGTTGATTATAACAATCGATCGTCGTACGAAATCAAAGAACAGCACCAATTATCATTCAATTAGCGCTAGTCAATATACACTAACCTACCTATAACTTAATAAACTTTTATTCCAGAAGTATCCAGGAGTGCACTTCCGTATACCCTTGGAAAAAATAACTGAGCTTAACAGCTGCTCAGTGCTGATAATCTTTCATACACTTTAAAATATATTTAATATAATAACTTTTGCTATATTTAATCTTTTTATATATATTGCATGATATCAATCGAGTATATAGTTATACACGAACTGTGTATGATTGTATATGGTAAACAATATTAATTATTTTAAAACTTTTTGAAACATATTGACTACCTTTTTGCTGCTTCTGATGGTGACATCTCAAGCAAATCCTTGATGCCTGTTACTCTCGATCCTAATTTGAATTTCTCTTGATCAGGTCGTACCCTTGTTCTGTGTGTTACGTTTAACTATTTTTTTTTGTAATTAATAATTATCGGTGTTTTCTAACGATATTTATCCACCGCATTTAGATTCTTTAATATTCGAAGTTGGTATCTTTGATGATAGTTGCGACAAGCTATCACCGCCGCGACAACGCGTTTAAACTAATTAGCATTTAACTTTAAATTCATGAAAGCTAATATCGGTCCGGGATTATTACATTTCCTAATCCTTTTTCTATCAACTTTATAATTAGATTTATTTTATAATTTTTTTTTTTGAATCTCTTCTTGATAACACTTTACTTTCTTGCTAATGATCTGAGATCATTATTTTATTTTGAAGATTCAATACTTTGATTAACTTTTGTTAAAATCCATAACGTAAATCTAGAGACAATAATTTGAATAAAGATATTGTAGTATTACTTTCTATCAAGTGATAGATCTAAGCTTCACTATTGTATCACATATTAATATATATGATAAGTTCAGGACTACATTTACATTTCTAGTTTGAATTTGAGAATCTTTATACGAATTTGTAAAATCAGGTTAAGAATAAGATTATTTTAGGTATATACTTTTAGAATATTCTCTCTTGTTAGTTATTAAGAAAAACTTTTAATAAATAATCAAAATTTTTATAACGTAATAACGAAATTTTCCGTATTTCAATTGATCATTTTTGGAAACTTTAGTTATTTTGGTAAAATTTTGCAGATACGTTTAATATGGAAACGTAAGATATCTATAGGGAGGGTGGCATCCCTCAACATTCCTTCGGAAAGAACAAGGTGGTGTGAAGAAATGGGATACTATTAGATGTATTCTTTTGCAATGGTTTAGTTTCTTGTTGCAGTGTTGCAGTATTTTTGAGTAATGTAGTATTTTTAGATTAGGAGTTTTTGTGAGCGAGCATATTATTTGCTTGCTTTTTCAGTTAGGGGCTACCTAAAATTGTAATGAGTCGTGGGGACTCATAGGTCCACAGTAGCCAAGGTCGTAGAGTAGGAGAGTTGATTTCTGCTTACGAATTGGGTGGGTTCAGAGACCTGGGGGATTGCTTAACATCTTTAATCCTCCCTCCCCTCGCAGTTAGACACCTCATCCTCCACTATCTGCACAGCATCGTGGTAGCAGAGTGGAAGGAAGGTGACATAAGCCATTGCAGCCACGACTATCGGTGGTTTGCTAGTCACCAATATACTTACGTGTCTTGTTCTTTTGGTTAATAAGGCAATGCGACCACGATTTCTTTCTTTTCTCTCACGTTCACTCTCGTCTATTCTTAAGAGGTGCAAATAGAGATCTGTCTTTCTCTCAGTCGATTCTTGTCAGTCTTATCTTTGGAGATTATGACGGCCCTTAAGCACTCAAACATTCTTATTCGAGCTCACCCATCTCGAGCTCAACGGTCGGCAGTGAAAAAAAAGAGGTAACACCGGTCAGGTAGATCCCGGAGCAAGTGCCCACGGCCTGGCTGAGCTAGTCATGGCTATGGTACTGCCGGCCACCGCGACGGTCGATCTCGACCACGGTTCTACGTTGTCGCATGCCGTTCTTGTCAGCTGTTTGCTGTAAATAGTTGGTGAGAAAGGGGGCGTTGCCGGCATAGGATCGCTTCCATCCCTACAGCAATAAGATTAGGTAGCACAGATAGATAATTGGATGTGATTTGGAGTAATTACTCTGGAAAAAGATACCGTTTCTAAATACAGCATTGTAAATCTAGTTGTGAGCCTAGGGATATAAGTAGAATCCATGGTTTTTGGTGTAAACCACGATACTATACAGCTGCAAGCGGAACATCTATGACTTGTAGCGGATAGGCGCGGGCATGCTGGTAGGTACCCTCTAGGCTGTTCTACGGTGCTTTGTAGTCAGGACCTATGGTGCGCTACTAGATGGCTCGTGCTTCTGTAGTGGGATGGAGTAGGAATATAGAAGAATGGGAAGAGGAGCAGGAGGGACGAGGTACTGTGTTTGCGAAGTGTAAGTATGTCTTTTACAGGGATGCTGAATACACCGATACATGGTAGGTAGACGATGTGGTTGCTGTCCCTTGGTATTGGAGTCAAGGCCGGATAGGGGTGCTTGTTCCTTCTTGCTTCCTCTTTGGCTCGTGTTGTTGGTGGGTATAGATTCGAAGCTCGGATGCTCATAGGGTATTTGGGTGGAGAATAGGTTGGTGTCCATCAGCGATGCGAGTGGTATACAGTGGTGGTATATGGATATTCTTTTATTATTTCTTATTATTTCAACGTTACAAGCCACTCATTGTTTTTAAATCTTCCAACTGAAGCTTCTTTATTTGCAATTCAATTGCATTTACCTTAAGAAAAACATTGTGCTTATTTTCTTTGATTTCCAAGATTCGTTCTTGAATTTTAACTTTTCTTTTTCAAGCTCAATGTGTTCCTCCAAGGCATTTATCACTCTCGTCTGGAACACATTTTCGGATAATATCTTCTCCTTAAGCAGACCGAGTTTGGTTTCCTCCTTTTTCTTGGGTGTATTTGCAGATTTTATTTTGCTTGCTGATGTTGGTGGAGCGGGTGATGGTTGTGCTGGTGCTGAAGGTGGAGACGGCGAGTCATAAACATACTCAACAGAGTAATTTGGTGATGGACTCTTTGGTTCCGTATCAATCTTGTAGCTACATCCTGGACTTTCACTCAAAATCTCTTCTCTTAATTCTTGTTTAGTTTGTATTCCAAATTTGTTTGAGTTAAGACCCTCCACTGAGGCCTCCAGGCCAGCTGCAGAGACAATTAATTCATCCATCTGCGACAACATTTTCTCTTCGTAAGGACCACCTCCAGTTTTTTTTTTGAAAGCTTGTTGAAAGACATTTTGCTTTTTATTTGGTACTTCTGGTCAGCAAACGTCTACGAAAAATAAAAGTATAAACATAGTTTCTATTTTCAACAAAAAGATATGTAGTTACCTTTCTCCACGCTTTCAAATCCTTTATTGGGGGTCCCTTCGAATTTAGACGTGAAGTGAGCTTTTCCCACAGCCTAAGACTTGTTGTCTTCCCTTGAGATGAATTCGGAAAAATGTTCCTGGCCAAATCCGGATGCTCGGCCATAAAATCAGCAAGGATATTTTTTTGTATGCTGTTGATTTTGTTTAAATTCATCCTGAAATATTTCACTTTTTATATTTTGTTTTCATATTATGTGTTAAAAATAAAATACTTACATTTTATCAGCCATAATATTATTATTATTATTCCTATCCGTGACTGGCGACTCGTTTACGATTGCCTAGCATCAATCGAGTATAAAAACGAACATTCACTGAAAAGGGAATGCCAAAAATTGTATTCGATACTCGATACCGAGCTCGATATCGTAAGCAGTAATGCCAAATGCAAATAATTCAGTGACGTATTGCTCACCTACGGATGCGGTAATTCGGCCCCAGTATCAGTATCGCCCAAATGTTAGGTAGTATTTCCAGGTAAGTCCTGCGTTTGTCCAAACTATTGAATGCTTCAAAAATCTATTCATTCTTTAGATACTTGCGAAGCCGTGAATCTATAGGAGAACCAACAAATTTTCCAGGCATAATATTCTGGTCTAGTCCATTGGCACAGATATTGTATTCGCAACCCCGCCGAAATGGATATGTGGAAGGAAAAGAATCCTATAACCAAAGTAGTTCACTCTAAAAATATACCCACAAATCTAAAGTTGAACTATTTTTGTTCTAGGATGTTTGTACAGTGACTTTGAATTATGCAATTAAACAATGAGATTAGAAGGACAAATTAATAAAGAGTTTAAAAATGTGAGAAGCATTTCCATAAGCCAAACCATAAAAGATCATGTCGGAAACAATAACTTTTATTTGCCAATTTTCGTCCAAAAAAATGAAAAGTTGAAGATGAGACGAATAATTTATGCTGTCATCTGTAAACGAATTGGCTTAGTTAAATGTTTCTTGCATTTTTGAACTCTTTATTAATCTGCCCTACTAATAGCATTGTTTAATTGGAGTCCGAAGCTACATATAATAAAATCCTTGAACAAAAGTAGTTCCACTTTAGGTTTGTCGGTATATTTTTAGAAGACCTAAAGTGGAACTACTTTTACTCTAGGATTTTTGTAAATGTAGCTTTGAATTCCAATCAAAGAATGCGATTAGAATGACATATTAATAGGAGTCTAAAAATGTAAGGAGCATCTCCATAAGCCAAACCATAACAACATCATGTCGGAAACAATCACTTTTATTTGCCAATTTTCGTCCAAAAAAATGAAAAGTTGAAGATGAGACGAATAATTTAGGGGCCAGTTATAGCGATTCGGAAAACCAAACCGAAAAGGGTGAAACGAGATGAAAATAATATTTTTTTCGGTTTTAGCGTTTATAGCGATCAAGAAAACGATGCCAGAAAAAATATTTCACTCTGACATTTCACAAAACAGGCGTTTATCTACACGCACGCAGTGTATTAATTTTCTGCATTGTGTAAAAATGAAATTTTCAATGAAGATGAAAAAAAAACTACTAAAAAATTATTTCGGGAAACGAAGTCGGATGAGTGAGAGTGAGCAAGAAAAAGGATTTTAAATGAAATTGTAGTGCGAATCGATTCTTACGTGATTTTTGTTGGTGCTTCGGATCATTTTTTTCTTGATCTCAGATCAGACTTCAGATCAAATTTAACACACATTTGCACATATACTTAAATAATTTGACATTTCTCAAGCGTCAAATCTGTTTTTTTTTTAAATTCTGTGAAATTCATTGTGGAAAATTTTTTTTGTAGAAAAGTGATTAAAGTTTTTAAATAAATAAAGGAGTGTAATGAATTGATTAATGTATTTTTCCGCAAGTGAACAAATAAATGTGAATTAAAATCATTAGTTTTCTTATTTGTATAGCTTATATATAATAAGAACGTCAAAAGAAACACAATTAACACAATTACAAAAACAGACCAAATCTGTTTCAATTTCTTTTGGACGGGAAATCAGATCAAATCTACATTTCGAAGAAAAAATCACATGCAATCGATTTGATCTGTTTTCGTTATTGTGTTATTTGTGTTCTTTTGACGTTCTTAATATCTAAACTTTAAAAATATAAGAAAAATAATGATTTTAATTCACATTTATTTGTGCACTTGCGGAAAAATACATTAATCAATTCATTAATTAAATTAAATTATGTTTGTATGTTTCTCCTAAATAAATAAAAATAAAATATTTATGAATCCAAAATTAATTTTAAAAGAATTTTCTTTCCACAAATCTGCATTTACCAAAAAAATCACATTACAAATCATTACCACACTCACACTGCGTTGCTGGCGACACTGGTGGCTTGGTGCGTGTGAATAAACAACTTCCTTGATAAATGTAAAACAGAAGTCAGTGGTCAGTGCCTCTGTCTCAGTCTGACTTATGATATTTTGTTCAAAAATTGCAACGAAAAACTTTTCATGGCCCAATTTACAACGAAATATATATTTTGACAGCTCACCTTTCAGTGGCTTCCAGTGGAAACCGAAAACAATTGGATTGAAACAGCAAAGACTATTTGTTCCATTTTGGTGGAATTGTCAAAATGCTGTGGCGAAAAACCAAATTTAACCATAAAAAAGAATAAATACATTTTTAACAAAAAATATTAGTTCAATTGAAACTTTTATTAGCAAAAAAAATTCTCTGAATTATTTAGCATCGATCAGTGTAGCATTTGTGTTTAAAATCGATTTATAACATACAAAATTTTCCATCTGAAAATTTTTCCGGTTTGGGTTTCCGTGTCGCTATAACTGGCCCCTTATGCTGTCATCTGTAAACGAATTGGCTAAGTTAAATGTTTCTTGCACTTTTGGACTGTTTATTAATCTGCCCTACTAATAGCACTGTTTAATTGGAGTCCGAAGCTACATATAATAAAATCCTAGAACAAAAGTAGTTCCACTTTAGGTTTGTCGGTATATTTTTAGAAAACCTAAAGTGGAACTACTTTTACTCTAGGATTTTTGTAAATGTAGCTTTTAATTCCAATCAAAGAATGCGATAAGAATGACATATTAATACGGAGTCTAAAAATTTAAAGAGCATCTCCATAAGCCAAACAATAACAACATCATGTCGGAAACAATCACTTTTATTTGCCAATTTTCGTCCAAAAAATGAAAAGTTGAAGATGAGAATAATTTATGCTGTCATCTGTAAACGAATTGGCTAAGTTAAATGTTTCTTGCACTTTTGGACTGTTTATTAATCTGCCCTACTAATAGCACTGTTTAATTGGAGTCCGAAGCTACATACATATAATAAAATCCTAGAACAAAAGTAGTTCCACTTTAGGTTTGTCGGTATATTTTTAGAAGACCTAAAGTGGAACTACTTTTACTCTAGGATTTTTGTAAATGTAGCTTTGAATTCCAATCAAAGAATGCGATAAGAATGACATATTAATACGGAGTCTAAAAATTTAAAGAGCATCTCCATAAGCCAAACCATAACAACATCATGTCGGAAACAATCACTTTTATTTGCCAATTTTCGTCCAAAAAATGAAAAGTTGAAGATGAGACGAATAGTTTATGCTGTCATCTGTAAACGAATTGGCTTAGTTAAATGTTTCTTGCATTTTTGGACTCTTTATTAATCTGTCCGTCTAATAGCATTGCTTAATTGGAGTCCGAAGCGACATATAAAAAAATCCTAGAACAAAAGTAGTTCCACTTTAGGTCTTCCAAAAATATACCGACAAACCTGAAGTAAAACTACTTTTGCTGTAGGACTTTTGTATATGTAGCTTCGGACTCCAATTAAACAATGCTATTAGAAGGGCAGATTAATAAAGAACCCAAAAATGCAAAAAGCATTTCCCTAAGCCAATTCGTGTACAAATGACAACATAAATTATAAAAACGCAATTGCAACTTGTTTCAAAATATATTTTTGCACCAATCTTTTTGACATTTCATATTTGTATATAGACACTATAGTACTGTCGTAAACGAGTAAACATTTACGCAAAAGGCCGTCTTGGGATGTCGCTGTCAATGCGCTGGCAGCAAAAAAAGCGAAGAATAGAATGTAGCAAGAATAATAAAAAATATTGCTAAGAAGGTCATATCATAAGTAATGAAATAAATGTTGAGTTAAGGTGTCCATGGTTTTTCTAAGGGTGTGTTCATATTTAAAATCCAGGGCAACGGCTGTAGTAAACAAAAAAAAAACAAGAAGAAAGATGGAAAAGGTCGTAAAAAAGAATAATATTGTTTTCACAATGAGCCGAAAACCTGGTTTTCAGCTAAAAGTTTACGAAAACCCGACAATCGTTCACACCGGACTTTTCAAGTTTTCATTTGACATTTCACTTCATTTTTACAACTAATACTACGTTTTCATTAGGGCCGAAATTAGGATATTTGAAAATTTGCTAAAAAAGTGTTCTCATCTAGGTTTGCACATTTGGTTTGACAACATGCTATCTTCTTTCTTTTTCTTTTGTACAACCTTTTCATTCTTTCTTCTTGTTTTGTTTTGTTTACTACTGCCGTTGCCATGGATTTTATTTCAAAATTGTTTTTTTTAATTGTTTACTTTTGCCGTTGCTTTGCATGTTGGTTTGTTTACTTTTGCCGTTGCCTTGGGTAGTGTTTCAAATTGACATTTTAAAAAATATTTTTTCAATTGTTTTCAATTTAGTTGCGTTTGATTTGTTTTCACATTATTTGCAAACTTGATTTCGTCCAAATCACACAAAATTATAATTTTATTTTGTATGGGAAGTGGAGTCAAATTTGGAAATTTTCTACGAAATCACCTTTTTGCCCTAATGAAAACGTAGTATAACTATCAAATTTTGAAATGAAAATATTTTCGGCTGCTAAGATTGATTTTTGTGACTTTTATGTGCTTTTTAGGTGTGTTTAGAAAGAATCACAACAAACTTAGGTGTGTTCTGAAAGAATCACAACAAACTTAGGTGTGTTTTATTTATATAGCTAAAGACTAGCTTCAGATATAAGTACTTATGTCTATAATAAGAGTACAATTATATAATTGAATACAAATTTGACTGAAATTTAGATGAAAAATTTAACGATTGGTCAAATAAGTTATTACAGCTATTATTGAGAAGATTAAATAATTCAAACATTTTGTTTAAGGGAGAAAATCGTTCATAATTAGTACGACAGTTTGGGACATTTATGCAGCTAGGTTGATTCCTTAAGTTTCTTTGAGGAATATTAAAATTTATTCGAGACAAAAGGTACAAAGAGTCTATGTTACCATTTATTAATTTAACAATAAAAACAAAACTTAAATAAGAACGTCTATTCACAAGGGATGGCAAATCAATTAGTTTCAGTCTACTGATGTATGCGGGAAGCTCGTAAGGATTTTCCCAACCTAAGCCACGTAAGGCAAATCGCAGAAATCTTTTTTGAACACGTTCTAACCTTAATATATGGCATTCGTAATGGGGTGACCAAACCTGGCAAGCATATTCAAGAATGGGACGAACAAATGTTATAAAAAGCTGTTTTGTAACAAAAGGATCTGAAAATTGCCGTGACTCTCTCTTAATCCAGCCTAGAATTGAATTGGCTTTATTTGATATGGAGTTGATGTGCTGAATAAATTTAAGCTTTCGATCTAATATGACGCCAAGAACATTTACGTTTTCCATACATGATAGGGAAATTCCATTTAACGAATAATTAAATGGAGTTACTAAAAGTTTTCTTGTGAGGCTTATAAAATTACATTTATTTATATTAAGAGACAAGCAATTACGAACACACCAGTCAAAAAACGAATTAAGGTCGGATTGCAACATTTCACAATCACTAATACTAGAAATAGTTTTAAAAATTGTCACATCATCCGCGTAAATGAGGCATTTAGAATACTTCAAGATAGATGGTAAGTCATTAATAAATAAAATAAAAAGTAGAGGTCCTAAATGGCTACCTTGTGGTATTCCATAGTTAACTGTAAAATAATTTGATGGACAATCGCTAAACAACACTGCATAAGATCTGTTTAATAAATAAGATTGAAGCCACATAACAAAATTTTCGCTAAAACCAAGATTTCTTAGCTTTTTTAGCAAGATCTTATGAGAGAGTTTATCAAATGCCTTACTAAAGTCCGTAAAGACGCAGTCAATTACTTTCTTTTTCTTAAATGCATCAATGCAAAGATCGGTGAGCTCCATAAGAAACGTTACAGTAGAGCGACCTTTTGTAAAGCCATGTTGATTCGGAACAATGACTGATTTGACATAGAAACACAGAGATTCACAAATAATAGCTTCAAAAGCTTCGGAATAACCGATAGTTTGGCTATAGGCCTATAGTTTTGAATTTCGTCTTTTTTACCTTTTTTGTGTAAAGGGATTATGAAGGATTTTTTCCAAATACACGAAAATTGACAAGAAAACAGAGAACAATTAAAGAGAGTGGATAAGGGTAAAAGCAAATTATTTGCGCATTTTTTTAAAATAATAGAAGGTATACCATCCGGACCTGGTTTACAGTTCTCGTCAAGATTAGATATGAACTTAGCAATGTTATCAGAATTAATAGTGAAGTTTATATCAGTCAAGTAAGAGAATGATTTCAAAAAGCCAAAATTTTGGCTATTTTCGTCAAGTATATCACAGTTCGAAGTATCACAGTTTAAAGTATCACAGATGTTAGTATCACAGTCAAAGGCATTTTGAAAAAAGTCTGCAAACAATTGTGTAATAACACGAGGGTCATGACTAGATTTATCGTTTGACTTAAGAACAGACGGATATGGACAAGACTTCCTTTTACTATTTATAAAGTTCCAAAAATATTTTGGATTCATTTTAAGATCTCTTTGTACCTTCTGCAGATAATTCAAATATTTTAAACTTGAAGCTCTATTGAAATTTTCACGAGCACGGCAAAAATTTTCAAAGTTGGCTTCACTTCGAGATAATTTATAAACTGACCAAAACTTGTTTCTGAGGTTCTTAAGGCTTTTAATTTCACTATCATACCAATCTGGAACTGATGATCTCGATTTTACAGAAGTTAGAGGTACACATTTAAAAAAACAATCAAACAAGACATTATAAAATTCAAAGACCATAGCGTTCACAGTTAAACAATTATTGAGATATGACCAATCAACTTGTGACAGCAGCATATTTAATTTGTTAAAATCTGTCTTTTTAAAATTAAAAGTGTAAAAGTTTTCAATAAGGTCAGAATGAAATATTAAATCAAAAGAAAGTGAAAAAGATAAAGATGGATGATGGTTATCTTCAACTACTAAAGGATCTGTTGATTTTTCCACAACAATATCTTCATCACAGCTTGCGAAAATTGCGAATTTGCGTTGTATTCCAACAAGATTTCGACAGGGTTTTTGTAAAACTAGTTGTTTTCGAAAACTTGTGTTTAGCAAAAATTTGTGATAAAACCACGTTTTCAGCTCGGTGTGAAAACCCTTTAAGAAGGAAGATAGCTTTGTGTCATACCAAATGCGCGAACCTAGATAAAAAGACTTTAAGCAAATTTTCAAATGACCTCATTTTGGCACTAATGAAAACGCAGTATAATTCTTCCAAAAATAAACACATTGCTTGCTATTTTTGTATGAAATTTTATACTCGCAGTTAAGGCAGCTGCTTGCCGAATTTACAATTGAAAATTTAGAATGAAACAACAACAACTTGTGTGTGCTACCACCAAGTTCATAGGCTGGAGTTGCTATAGTCTATCACTTCCTAAATTGTTCCTTTTGAAACACTAAAATTTATTACGAAATTGTATACACAAACTATGACACAAAATATTCTTTCAAACGTTTGAATTATTTGATCAATTTTCAAATCAGCTGTTAACTACTTTTTAAATCATTCTGTACGATCTTATATGTTACAAATCGATTATATCTACAAAAATATATCAAAATCATAAGAAAACTAAATTGTGCGGCACGTTCAACGAAATCTTACCATGTGTGAAAGGGGCATAATAGATAAATGCATAACCTTTGAACATACCCATAACAACTCCAGAACTTTCAAAAATAACCGCTAAATTTTTAAAATAACTGACAAATTAGTGGTGGGTGGTGAAATTCATACTAGCTAAGAGTGTATGCGAGTTTTTACGCACACTTTTACAGCTATCCTGAATTTTCTGTCAAATCAGCTTGTAGGCAAAATTAAATTTCCGGCCTACATTAAATTCTCTTCATATATCCTCTTTGGCCTTGCATGCAATTTCGTGAGAGGCCTCATTAAACACAGACTCAGATGTCAGATGTGCCAGAAATGAACCGAGAATAAAAAATAAAATTAATTTTGTTTCCACACATTTGCTGCATCTGCAGCGCTCTTAACGGCAAAAAAAGACATAACTGAAAACTCACAAGCGATATTTCTATAGGTTCTATACAATGACCAAAACCACATAAAAAAACATTAATTTTTCACTTCCACAAAAATAAATTAAATCAATCTTTGATAATTCATACCTACCTTAATATGTAATGAATTCTCAATAAATGTTCACATTTTTTTTTACATACTTTATTTCTTATTTTTCAACAATCTTAACAATTAAAAACAATTTTCTTTTAACAAAAGATTTGAATGATTGAATTCTCAAAATAGCAAAAGCAAAACTTCAAAAGCTGTTCGAGAAATGTAAAAAAAGTATTTAGTATGGTGTAATGTAAGCAATTTACCTATATAAAAACAATATATTTTTTCTTTCAAAACTATTTTGAAATCAATAATTTATTGGCAGCTCTTGCGATACCGGCAATTTTTTTCTTGTTTACTATTAAAAACGAAGTCGAACAGTTCCATTTACTGGCCAATCAAAATCGCCCGCAGGACTACAAGGTACAAGATACAAGTAATTTTAAAATGACATTTTCGCAAGGAACAAAACTAAAATCAGAAGTTTTAAAGGAAAAAGGATTTGCCCTAGCTCTAATCCTGTTGATAATTATTATTGTTCGTATAAAATAGTAATTTTAATACTGTACTATGTCGATCTTAGATTACAACTACAACGGTTCTACTCTTACTTTTGGTAAATATAATCAGAATAAAATTGTGAACAATGTTTTGAAAATATTTTAAATCAACAATTTTCTTCTGGAATACACACAAGATGACCGATTAATCGATTTGGTCAAAGCAAATCCAGCCATTTATGATGTAAATAACATAAATTACCGAAGAAATAGTGCTCGCCAAGAAATATGGCACAGAATATCTCGAGTTCTTGGCGCTTCGTGTAAGATCTTTAATGTTACAACATTACATACATACATTTCAAACTCATTGTGTTTTAAATGTATTCTAGCAAAAATATGTCAGGTGAAATGGAAAAATATACGCTACAATTATCTACAAGAAATCAAAAATCCGAAGAACCCAAATATACGCAGAAGGAAATTGACGCGGGATTTATCGTTTTTGAAAACTACAGCGCTAACATACAGGAAAAGGATGTAAGTTTAAGTGGTTTGTTATTAGTGAATGTATTATGTACTTATGATAAGTATATGTAAGTACAAGTATTCCTTCTGAAAAGAAAGAACTTGGTTATCTGAAGAATTATCTAACTAAGGGGCCAGTTATAGCGATACGGAAAACCAAACCGAAAAAATTTTCAAATGGAAAATTTGGTATAATATAATCAGATTTAAAACACAAATGCTACACTGATCGATGGTAACCAACTCAGAGAATTTATTTTGCAAATAAAAATTTGAATTGAACTTGTACTTTTCGTTAAAAATGTATTTAATCATTTTCCTGTTATACGTATAAAAGAAAAATAAAAAAATACATTTTTAACAAAGAGTATTGGTTCATTTAAAATTATTAGGAACAAAAAACATTCTCTGCATTGATTGCCAGCGATCAGTGTAGCATTTGTCTTAAAAATCGAATCAGAACATACAAAATTTTCCATTTTAAATTTTTTTCGGTTTGATTTTCCGTATCGCTATAACTGGCCCCTAAGGGGCCAGTTAAAGCGATACGGAAAACCAAACCGAAAAAAATTTCAAATGGAAAATTTGGTATGTTTTGGTTCCGATTTAAAACACAAATGCTGCACTGATCGCTGGCATTTAACTCGGAGAATTTTTTTTGCTTATAAAATTTTTAATTATATTAATACTTTTCATTAAAAATACAAGTTAAAGTCAAATTTTTATTTGCAAAATAAATTCTTTGAGTTGGTTGCCATCGATCAGTGTAGCATCGTGCTTATTGCGAACAATTTTACCTAGGGAATCGTCAATTGGAATTATATTATTAACTGCTTGTACTTCCCCGTTACCTTGTCTTAGTAAATCCGTTGGAAAATTTGTACCACCTCCACATAAATGAGCTCTCATATGTGTGTTTAGTTAAAGGCGATTTTAAGCAGGATTTCAGAATTTCTACACTTGGTCTCCTAACAACGACCGGAAATGTTTGACCAACATCACCTGCGAATACAAAAGCTATGTCGCCTGGGACTCGATTTGAATTTTGTTTGTCTCTTAGAGTTCTATCAACATAGTGCACTCATTCCATAAAATTAAGTTGAATGAGCTGTTCTTCCACCAACTAAAAGCGTTGCTGCAATGCCAGAAGATTTGACTTTGTAGTTGGGAAAAATATACCATGTTTTGTATGTATTCTGAAAGTTGTGATGGCAGTGTAAAATTTGTAGGCGATTTGTATTATACCAAACACCAGCTGGGGGTCGTATAGTTGTCCATTTTTGTTTGCTGAGGTAGCAGGTAGGCCTTCGAACAATAAATGATATTGAAAGAAATATGATTATGAGATTTGTTACCATTTTTGTCGGTTAAAAAAATATTTTTCTTAAATCTAGTTGCAAATCATTTTCGGTCGCATGAACTTTCTTTTAAAATGAATGGAAAATAGTAAATGATATAATAATTAATAAACCTTCTTCGTCAAAAATTCCTAGCTCAATTAATATTGATAGTCACACAGTTTCTGATGAATTGTTGATTGCTAATGCATTGAATGGATTCTTTATTAATGTAGCTAGTCAGTTTAACATTTTGTCCTGTCCACCTATATTTGAAATTGCTGAGCGAGCACAAAGTAACAGTTTTGTTTTTGATCCCATAACTCCTCTTAAGATACTTAACGCTATTGGCAGTTTAAAAAATTCTAACTCGTCTGGAGCTGATAATAGCTTTGTTTGTTGAACTTTACCCAGAGTCGCCCCAGGTTTTCTTGACAACCCCAAGAGTTGTCAAAAAATTCTGGGTTTTCCCGTACTCAAAAGGCGTATTAGGGCTGCTGTTTGTATATTTTCCACAACACACAAAATCAAAAGTTTCCATTT
The DNA here is from genome assembly GCA_916050605.2 of Platycheirus albimanus. Classification (NCBI taxonomy): domain Eukaryota; kingdom Metazoa; phylum Arthropoda; class Insecta; order Diptera; family Syrphidae; genus Platycheirus; species Platycheirus albimanus. The sequence goes on along the minus strand of OU696696.1, from coordinate 324,389,087 downwards.
TGCTTTGTTTGTGCGATTTGTATTTACTTTTATCAAAATAAATGCATTCACTTGCATTTCTTTTACTTTTTTTCTAAAAAAAGATATGAAAAATCAAATACAGAACAAAAATACACAAGAAATGCTTGACAGCAAAAGTCACTTCAACAGTTGATTCGTTACCTCAACTCGCCCCAGCTAAATACCAAGATCGACTTCAGGGTGACTTCAGGGCGACCCCAGGTTTCAAAAAACAGAGAATTTTCTCTTGAGGGCGAGTTGAGGTATTTAAAAAAACGAGTTGTGGCGACCCCAGGACGACCCCAGGACGACCCCAGGTTGACTTCAGAGTTCAACAAACAAAGCTTATATATCAAATATTGTTGTCAAAAAAATTGCATGTTACGTAATTGATGTCTTGGCTTCCATTTTTAACCGTTGTGTTTTTGCAGGTATCTTCCCTGAAGCTCTTAAATGAGCTGATGTAGTATCTTTGTAAAAAAAAAAGGTTCTACAACCGATCTATGCAACTTTAGGCCCATCTCTCTTCTCCCCGTTTTCAGCAAAAATTTTGAAAAAGTTATTAAAACTAGGATGATAAGCATTTTGGAAAGAACTTAATACTTTAATTCTATCCAATTCGGGTTTCAACAAGGAAAATCTACTGAAAACGCTTTATTACAGTTCTGTGATCAAATAATGATTAATCTTGATAAGAAAAAGTTTACGGCTGGATTATTTATAGATATGACCATTGAGTTTATATACATAGAGGAATCACGAAACATTACGTTACTACGTCACTAGGTGGCACCAGGTACACCAAATCAAGATTTTATATTTTTGTAGATCTTTTATATTTTTTTGTGGAACCCATTGACTTGTGAAAAAAGCAAAACAAAAAATGAATGTGATTTCGAGGGGTTGGTATTTTTTTTATTACTTTTGCAAATTGTAGGTACCTAGATACTCGTTCATATTTGGTTTAAGGTCATGATTTTTTGTTGTTTATTTATTTTGCGTAGATTGCGATTCAATGTGTGCTTAAGTCACTATAAGAGCATAAGCTTAAGGGTAGAAATTGAAACTTGGACTTTATACAAATTCGGAAGGATTTAATTTTTTTTAACATATGTATAATAACATAAGTAGGTATCCTGGATTCATATTTTCGGGTGAATTAAGCATATAGACAGATAAGGTACATACAATATTTTTACTTGCGATTATAGGTACTATAAGGCAAGTTATGCATTCGTCGAAAAAAAAAGTTTTGAGATAACAATCAAACATGACATTACGATGATAGCGAAGACGAAAAAAGATGGTCTAAAAATTCTGTCCGTCTGTATGTCTGTCTGTCTGTCTGTCTGTCTGTCTGTCTGTCTGTCTGTCTGTCTGTCTGTATGTAGACCTACAGCCCAAACGGGTGGGCCGAATTGCTTCAAACTTGGTATATAGACTTTTTTAGGTATTGTACAGAAAGGAAATTGAAATTTTTTTTTTAGCTCAAAAAATAACGGTACCTGCCATACAACCGTTACGTTAAAGCTTATTTTTCTCAAAAACGGCTCTAACGATTTTTAATTAAAAAAATCAGTGTTGCTTTTTAGGTACGAGCAATCATATGGCTGAAAAAAAAGTTTTAAAAAATGGCTAAGAACGGTACTTTCCATAGGACCGTTTTTTTTGCTTTCGACTATCTCGAAAACGACTCAACCGATTCTTTCGAAATTTCACACACATATAGCTGTAGGTAGCTCAATTTGTATTGCATACCAATATTTTTGAAAAATATTTTTTTGTATTTTTAAAAGAATTTTTTAAAAAAAAATTTAAAAAATTAATATTTTGAAAACTGCTTATTAAATTTTTTTTTAAAAATTTTAAATAAATGTATTTGCTGAATACCTATGAACTGGCGTTTTTGAATTTTGTTTGAAAAATTTTTTCAAAAAGTTTTTCAAAAAAAACTTTTTTTCTCAAAAACCGCTCCACAGATTTTTCTAAATTAATTCTCATAAATTCAAATTTATCCAAGAAATAAAATGGCGTACTTTTTTTTCAGCTTAAATAAGTTTAAGTATTTATTTAAGAATTTTGAAAATTTTATTTTTATCAAAATCTCAAGCCCATAAACCACTGTCACTCATTAGAGCAAGTTCGTGCGACCCAGTCGTGCATTTTATTTTTTTTGAATATGTAGGTGTAGGTATAGGTACCTATATCTGATTATACATATACAGGGTGATTCACGAGCGTTGTGCCAATAAGTTAGAGCGTGTAGGTTGGGTTGAGACAAGAAAAAATCGTATGGGAGGGGGGGTCTATTCCCCTCCGTTTAGCCGGGAGGGGCAATTTTCTAAAAACATGACTTAAATTTGAAAAAAAAATTATTAAAAAATAACGGTAGCTCTTACAATGCCATGCTATACCTTTTTGTAAAGCCAAAAACTTGTTTTTTTTTATTGTAATTTTAAATGAAGTTTTTTTATTGAACCGTTTTCAAAATATTAATTTGGAAAAAAAATTAAAAAAAATTATTTTAAAACTAATTTTTTTCAAAATCTTACGTAATTAGGTATTATTTTTGTTCTCAGAATTCAATACTTCAATGAATTTTAAATTTAACACTGAAAATCGTTTGGTTTTATGACTTTTTGTTGCCAAGATATTGAAAAATAACCGAACCTACTTCTTCACAAAAACAAGAAAATCTAGCCATACTGGATGGCACAAGGTATCATTTAGCCATTTTTTTCGTGTTTTTGTGAAGAAGTAGGTTCGGTTACTTTTGAATAGCTTGGCAAAAAAAGTCATAGAGCCATACGGTTTTCAGTGTTGGATTTAAAATTAAAAGGAGCATTGAATTTGGAGTACAAAAATAATACTTCATTACGTAAAATTTTGAAAAAAATTTGTTTTAAAATTATTTTTTTTTAATTTTTTTTCCAAATTTTGAGTTTGAAAATTAATATTTTGAAAACGGTTCAATAAAAAAACTTCATTTAAAATTACAATAAAAAAACAAGTTTTTGGCTTTACAAAAAGATAAAGCATGGCATTGTAAGAGCTACCGTTATTTTTTAATAATTTAAGTCATGTTTTTAGAAAATTGCCCCTCCCGGCTAAACGGAGGGGAATAGACCCCCCTCCCATACGATTTTTTTCTTGTCTCAACCCAACCTACACGCTCTAGCTTTTTGGCACAACGCTCGTGAATCACCCTGTATAGAACCCGTCTCTTCATTTGCATGGTACAAGCTAAACACTCGGTTTGGACCAATTTCAACGAAAGTTTCAAATACCTATTTTATTACAAAAATCCTCATTTCAAAGCAATTTTTTTTTCATTGCAAAGTTTTGTCAAAATAGTTTTCCTCTATTTTGAACAATTTTTATAAAATTAATTACGATCAATATACATAATGTACCTAATTGCAAAGTGAAATTAGTTTTCACTTTCTGCATTTTTGTTTATCCATTTCTTGACCGAGATTGTATATTTTTATGGAATACCCATACCACAGACTCATACATATTTGTATACAAAAATTTCGAAGCAAAGTAAAGGACAAGCATGGTGCGGGCTGAAGGGACATGGACAGACTCGCCTCACGTGACTGTGAGCTCACAGGTCGCAGGTATAACAAATTTTTTTAATTGTGTGTGTGAGTTTTGTGCCAATCCTTTAAAGGCTTTCTGGATATAGCAACCAGACAAAAATATCAGCACAAATAACAGGGAACCAAAAAAAAAAACAAAAATTCACACAAAAACAAATGTACCTATCAATTTCAACTCCAGCCCATTATTGTTGTTTTGTGTTGGTAAGATACACACATGTTGATCGTTAAGGGGGGATGCAGGATAGCAGTCCACATCTGCTTGTCGATAATATATCCACATTCCACATGGAATCCAAAAATGGTTCGTGCTTATGCTAAATCATAACGCCACCTAAGTGACGAAGTAACGCACTATTCTGTTTTCAACGAGGTGGTTCCTCTCTGTATATAAACTCAATGATATGACCAAAGCTTTTGATACGGTAAATCACAACTTTTTATAGAGAAAATTGGAAAAACTGGCTTTCGTGGTTTTATGCTGAATTGGTTCAAGTCATATCTTGAGAACAAATGTTAAAGAGTTAAACTGCAACAGACTAGGAACCGAATTGGTTAGCTCAATCTGGTTGTATCTCAAGGATCTGTCTTAAGACCAATCCTGTTCCTAGTATATATAAACTCACTTTTTTCACACGATTTTAGAGGTGAACCAACTGCTTTCGCTGATATTTTTTTTTTTCTTATGGTTTTAATAGTTGTTTTAATTTGGTGGCTTAATATTGCTTAAACGTATTTTTATGATATCAAATTTATAAGAGATAATAAACAGTATCTATCGATCTATCTATGTAAGTGTGAAAGTGGTCTTGGGGCTTTAGAATTTTGGAAACAAAATTAAAGGAAAAAATCATATGAAATTTGATTAAACACTTTAAAATCACTAATTAAAACATTTTTTTTGGAAATAAATGAACTAAGCCTTCTGATTTCTTTGACTGTTTTATATTTTGAAAAAAAACTTTTTTTCAAAATCATTCTATCAATTTTTTTCAACAAATAGTTTTTTTTTGAAAAACTTCGAAAATATATTCCAATTTTTTTTGAGAATGCCAACTTCTAGCACTTTGTAGTTTTTATCAGAAAAATGAAATTAAAAAAAAAAATTGTGAAATTGTTTTAGGAAAAAATAAAAAAAAAATTAAAAACCCAAAAAATTGATTTTGAAAAAATTACGAATTTATATTATTTCATCGATTAAATGGCTTTTACATTAAAAATTTCATCGAAATCCGTCAAGTGACTTACGAGAAAATCTGATTTAAAACCGGTCCTATTAGGTCCGTTATAAGACTTTTCCTGAAAAATCAAAAACCATTCAGAGAGTTTTATCAAAATGGTAGGAGTCATTTTGTGATGCTTTTTTATACTCAGGCTGAGGTTAGCTCATGGATGTCCAGGGTTGTTCCCAAAAGAAAGCAAAAACTCAGGGTTGAAGAGTGTCGAACTCCGAAACAACAATATCTTTATTGCTCTTAATTTTCTTAACAATTTATTTCATACTCTTATTGATATTCTTAAAATAAAAGATTACAATTCATTTACTATGATACCTTAGATACTAGGTCTGTGGAGATTCCTCTAGAAAGGAAGAGCTCCACGACAATAAACGAGTGGCCTAAACGCCGGTCAACGATCCACCACGACCAACAGCGGAGTGGAAAGCTGGCAAAAATCGGTTGAGCAAGGCTCGGTCTATGGTACCCCTAAGAAAAGGAGTAGCCACGACAAAAAACTGGTAGTTCCAAACTAGGTCTATGGAGGAGCTTACGAGAGCAGCAACCCCACGACAATAAACGGAGGTCAGTAGAGATTCCTGTAGAAAGGAAGAGCTCCACGACAATAAACGAGTGGCCTAAACGCCGGTCAACGATCCACCACGACCAACAGCGGAGTGGAAAGCTGGCAAAAATCGGTTGAGCAAGGCTCGGTCTATGGTACCCCTAAGAAAAGGAGTAGCCACGACAAAAAACTGGTAGTTCCAAACTAGGTCTATGGAGAAGCTTACGAGAGCAGCAACCCCACGACAATAAACGGAGGTCAGTAGAGATTCCTCTAGAAAGGAAGAGCTCCACGACAATAAACGAGTGGCCTAAACGCCGGTCAACGATCCACCACGACCAACAGCGGAGTGGAAAGCTGACAAAAAAACTTTTACTACAAAACTTTGTGAGGTTTCTGCTGGTATTCCCCGCAGCGTACCTTCGAGTGAGAACTCTTATCCCGGTTTTCTATTTGCAATAGAACTTCTTCCAATGGCTGGGAGATCGAGTCTCATTTTCCTTGCAAATTTCACCTCTACTTATGGAAATTCTCTGAAAGAAGAGACTGTGAATTATAAGGTTAAATGTTAGAAATACTTGCAAATGAGTAATTCATTTGGAGTGATGCATTCATCTGGCTGTTCTTCTGGTTTAGGTCCTAGTAAGTGGTTGGCAGTCCAAATCAGCGGTGCGGGGTGGAGGGGTAGATGTAATTTCCTCAATAGTATGCAATGTTGGCATTGCGTCACGTGATGGTGATTCAAATATTCGTTATATGAATAAATGTATGGAATCTTCTTGGCGTTCGGTGGCGGTGGTGGAATTAGAGTGGCGGTCGGTGGCGGTCGGTGGCGGCGGTTATTTGGGAGGCTGTGTGGTTGTTACGTCACGTGATGATGGTTCGATTATTCATCGTACATGAATAATTACATGGAATCATCGTGCCGATCGGTGGCGGTGTTGGAACTGTTGCGGGGGTTGGTGGCGGCGGTTAATTGGTTATTGTGGTCGGATGCGGAGGGGCGGCAGGAAATGTGTAACTTCGTTACATTCCCCCCTTGCTTACGGGACGAGGACTTTCTCGTCGAAAGTGGTGGCTGTAAGTTTTTTTTTTTTTTTTCTTTTTTTTTGTATTTTTTTTTATTTTTTTTTTTTGAAATTTTTTTTTTCTTTTTGTATTTTTTTTTTTTATATTTTTTTTTTGTATATATATATATATTTTTTTCTTCTCAATTAAAAAGTTCGTGTTTTTTTTTTTTTTTTTTTTTTTTTCTTTAATTCAGTATTCAGCTTAACATTGTAAAAAAACAGGCTTATAAATAAAATTAAACTTAAAAAAACGTATTCAATACCAAAAGGAAACTAAAAAAAATTCATGGCGAGCTCTGTCTTCCTTCTTCTTCTTCAATTCTCATCTAGCTCGACTTCGATGAGTTTTCGCTGCCCTTTGAATCGCAGCTCAGCTTGGGTTCCTTTCCGGTTCATCCGCACGTTGATCCGGCCCCACGGGCGTTGGATAGTGAACGTCCGGTAATGCCGGCTCCCTCTAAGCCTGATGCCCCTGAATGGGTCGAAAGCGACCGGGCGAACCAAGTTGCCCATCGGCGGTGTAGGAGCAGCAACTGCTGCGTAAATTGGGACGGAGTTCGGCTCAGGAAAGCAGATTTGACCGCTATTATCCAACAGTACTGCGTATCCTGCTGTGTCCTGGCTCGCAAATTGCGTTGCTGGCAAGGAACTGTTGGTGCTAACTTCCGGAGCGGCGATTGGGCGGCCATTGATATCGAGTCCAACGTTGCTAAGCATGCGCGGGGCTTCGAGCTGCCGTAGATATCCTCTCCCTCCGGAATGTGGACTACAGCTGGGTAGAGATGTCTCCTCTGGAGTCAGGGCTCGTGTTGATTTATCCGGTGGTGGCGTTGGGTCCGTCTTCTTGGCTGGTTGAACTCGTGCGTTCCAGGCTTCTTCTGCCTTCTGTCGCTGCCTGCGCACCTGTTCCAATCCGGCCGATAGTGGGGGCCTAGGTAGAATCGGTACGACTGCTTCTAAATCGTGGATCAGGCGCGAGCCACGATTTGCTGGCCGACGGGTGTCTAGCTGTAGAGCCACTGGTTCCTCGGTCCGGTTTGGCGGCTTCATCTTATACGGTCGAGTTGGCTGTCGTGTCCAGGGGTCGGCTAATGGTGTTACGGGTTGGCGCGGTCCTGATTTTTCCTTCTCGGTCCTCGGAGCAATCCGTTCGGGCGATGACAGACGGTGGAATCTCGGGCTTGGTGATCGTGACGCTCGTTGCTCCTTCTTTGGAGCTGGTTGTCTGCTGGTGTTACTCCTTGGCTTGGTCACCTTTTTTATGGTGGGTGCGGACTCCATGACCAGGTTATTTATCAAATTTAATTTGGGACGACGTCTGCTTCGGCTGGTGGTCGTGTGAGGACTGATCCAAAGGTCTTGTTTCGTATAGTCACGGCTCAACTCAGGGAGAAATAATTTCGAACAATTCCGGTCAGGTCTTCTCCGTTTGGCGATCGGTTGCCTACTGAAAGGTCCTTCTGGCACTGCCGAATTGGTAACTTTCGTTGTTGTTGGCCCGCATCTGCCATCTGCTGCTTTCCAGGCTGGTAAAGTTCGTCCTCGGTGTGCGTCTTGCTTTAAGGCCGGTGAGGCAAGGGTAAGGGCGGCGGCTCGGTTGTCTCCTTCAGAGTTGTCGATGACTGGGTCTGAATTAAATCCCTTAAGGTCTCGCACGTGAGCGCGAATCTGGGTTTCCTTCTCCCTGGCTTGTGTTCCTCCTTTTCTTCTTAGCATGACGATGACCGGAGAAAGGAATCTTACTACTTCGAATGGACCATCGAAGCGAGGAGCCAGTTTCTCGGCGAAGTAGTTCACCCCTGAGGACAGGACGTGTGACTTCTTGTAAACCTGTTCCCCTATGCTGGGTCGCCATGCCCGTCGTCGCAAATTGTAATACTTTGCTTGTGTTTGTCTGGCCGTTTGGAGGTGTATGCGGGTTAGCTCAAACAATGCTTTCATGCGTTCTTTTCGGGTATTAATGTCTTCGGGCGGAGTATTGGCCGGTACAGCTGTTAGGAACTCGTTTGGCTCGCGAAGTTCCCGCCCAAAGTTGAGCATGGCTGGTGAAAATCCGGTGGACTCGTGCCGACTAGAGTTTAACGCGAAGGTTAGTTCCGGGATATTCTCGTCCCAATGGCGGTGGTTGTCTCGGACGTACTGGGCTATCATAGTTTTTAAGCCTCGGTTCACTCTTTCGGTGGGATTTTCTTGCGGCGTGTATGGGGCGGTTAGACGGTGGTGGACTCCCCACTCGGCGAGGAATTCCTTAAATTTATGGCTGGTGAATTGGGCCCCATTGTCGGAGATGAAGAGTCGAGGAAACCCAAAACGCGTGAAAATCCGTTCTCGCACTGCTTGGATCAAGCTCGGCGTTGTTGCAGCTCGTAACGGTACGGCTTCTACCCATTTGGTAAACTGATCGGTCATAACTAACAGAACGGTATGCCCTTGCATAGAACGTGGTAAGGGTCCGACGAAGTCCGCGCAGACGTTTTCCCATGGTTCTCCTACAGGGGTTGAATACATAAGACCACTGGGCTTTAGTTGCGAAGCTTTGTACCGGTTACAAATGTCACAGTTCCGCACGTACTTGCTCACGTCTCGGAATATGCCCGGCCAGTAATAGCGCCTCGCTATGCGAGAGGAGGTCTTGGCTACCCCAAGGTGTCCGGCTGTGACTGCGTCGTGATTTTCCATCAGGATACGGGTTCGGTCGGCAGTTGGCACGCAGAGCTTCCAATCGTGCACTTGCGGTGATGCCAGAGGTTCGGTCGGCGTAAATTTTCGGTAGAGGCGATCTTCCACAAGATTATAATCCGGATGGCGGGCCGGATCTCTTTTTACTTGGTCCATCTTCTTTTGCCACCAGTCGGGTTTAGCATCCCAAGCCGCCGCGAGTAGGTCGATCTCGTCCAAGGGTAACGGGTCCCAGGACAATGCATCGGCGACCACGTTCATGGCCCCTTTTCGATACTGGATGTCGAAATCATACTGTTGTAATTCTAGTGCCCAACGGGCTAACCGGCCTGACGGATTCTCTAGCGAGTGTAACCACTTGAGCGAATGATGGTCGGTCACCACGTGAAAGTGATACCCTTCGAGGTAAGGCCGCATCTTTCGGATGCCCCACAAAATTGCCAGACACTCCTTCTCAGTCGTCGCGTACTTCTGCTCCAGATCGGTTAGGGTACGGCTGGCGTACGCTATGACCTTTTCACTCCCCTCTGAACTCTGCGTGAGCACGACTCCCAAACCGAAATTACTCGCGTCAGTTTGTAATGTGAACGGCAAATCAAAATTCGGGCATGACAACACCGGCGCCTCTGTGAGCTTCCTCTTAAGCAGATCGAACGCTTCTTGGTGGCTATCGTTCCATTCCCATTTGACCGCTTTCTTAAGCAGACTGGTTAGCGGTGACGCAATCGTTGAGAAATCTTTGATGAACCGCCGGTACCACGAACATATTCCTAGTATTCGGCGCAACTCCCGGATGTTTGCTGGAGCGCTTAGCCCTTGCACGGCGGACACTTTGTCGGGGTCGGTGTGAATTCCGTCTTTGCTTACAATGTGGCCTAAAAACTTGAGGCTCTCACGGCAGAAATTACATTTTTCCTGGTTCAGTTTTAGGTTAGCGGCGCGCAACCTTCGGAACACTTCGGTTAAGTGCTGGATATGCTCGTCGAACGTCGCACTGATCACAATAATGTCGTCCAAATAGACGAATACACGATCGATCATATCCGTGCCAAAAATAGCGTCCATCGCCCTTTGGAAAGTGGCCCCCGCTGAGTGCAGACCACATGGCATGACGTTCCACTCATAAAGTCCTCGGCCCGGTACGGTGAAAGCAGTAAAGGGGCGGCTTTGGGGTTCCAAAGCAATCTGCCAATACCCCTGTTTCAAATCGATAGTAGACAGAAATTTTGCTCCTCGTAACTTATCCAATATAGCTACTATGTAGGGCAGGGGGTACGCGTCTTTTACTGACAGCTCGTTAAGTTGACGAAAGTCAACGCACACCCTCCAGGATCCGCCTTTCTTCCTTACCAGCACTACGGGTGAGCTGTATGGGCTTTTCGATGGGCTGATTTTACCAGACCTTAGTAAGTCGTCCACCTCCTCATCGATAATTTTCTGCATAGCCGGATTTCTGGGGTAATACCGCTGTTTAAAAGGTTCCGTGGACTTGAGTCGAATTCGGTGCGGGGGAACCTTTGCCAATTCTTTAATCTCTTCGAATTTGGGCAACTCGGTTTTGAGAAATTCCTCCAGCTTCTCTTGCTCATGGACGGGCAAATGCGATGCAGCTAAGCACGTCGGATTACTGGCTGGTGCGGTCGGCGGCGGCGGTTTCTTGCCGGTAATAGGTCTACCACCTAAGGTAATTCCCAAACCTGCTTGACTTAATAAGTCCATCCCCAGTAGTGCGTCTTCTGCTAGAGAGGGAAGATACGTTACTTCCGCCGTCAAGGAAGTTCCCCCTAGGAAGAAGGTAGCGGTGTAATGCTCGGTCGTTACCACAGGTGCCCCATTTGCTAAATGAATAGCTCGGCGGTATTCCCGCATCGGGAGGTCCAGTTCTCGGAAAATTTGCCGTAGCGGCTGCCCAACAAAGGTTTTAGTCGAGCCAGTGTCGACCAGAGCTTGGTACTCCTGGCTTCCCACCTTGATGGGGACGAAATAGCGGGGGTCCTGTTCCGGCGGGGCGTTGACTACGGCTACGGTTTGTCGGTGGCACGAGCAATCCTTTGTAAGCCGGCCGTCTTCTCCGCAGAAAGAGCAAAACATACGGAACGGTCGGCGGCATGATTCCTTTCGATGGCCCCGCTGTTTGCAATTCCAGCAGTGCGTATCGCGGTCGTACGGTGCTGGTGGCGGTGGTAGTCGGGTTACCGGAGGAAGCTGGCTTGAGGCTGTGGGTAACGGGCGTGAGTGGCGGTCGTCGCTCTTTATGGCTTCAAATTCCTCGGCTAAGTACGCCAACTCGTCCAAGGTTTCAAAGTCTCTCCGCCGGATGTAATATCGGTACTCTGGCCTCATATTATCAAAGATCCGGTCGATGTTTTCGGTGGCCGTCATGCGTGGGTGCTGGTGCAACAAGTACTGGGCGGATAAGATATATTCCTTCGCCTTTTCCCGCGGCCCCTGGCGCTTTCGCAATATCTCTTCTTCCAACCTATGCAAGTATCGGGCGGGCAGGAAGTGACTGATAAAAGCCTCATGGAACTGTTGCCAAGTGGTTAGACTACTCCTTTTAATTCGCAACCACTCCAAGGCGCTTCCTCGGAATATTTCCGGTAGTGTCCGCATCACGTCGTCTGGCGGGATATTGTAGCACTGCGTCAACTCTGTTAACCTCCAAAAATTCAAGGGGATTTCCCGAAGAATCAAACCTTAAACCCCACTTACGGACCGTATTCATTAGCTCAGCTTCGTAGCTTAGCGTGAGCCGGTTCGAGGGGAGGTTTGGAGGGGGGAGTTGCTGTCTTGGTTCGTGCCTGTGATTTTCGCGTTCGGTCGACGTACTCTGGTTACGGCTAGGTCCGAGGTGTGTGTCGACCACGGGCAGGTCGGCCGGTTTCACGGTCTTGTTCGGTTGTCGGATCGGCGGTGTGAGCGGTGGTACTTCAAAGCTTGTTTCTATATATAATGGGGAAACGGGTCTCCCTTCTGTGTTGCTAGATTCCAGGTCGGTGGGTTCCTTCGGTGGTGGCGGTTTCTGGGTGGATGGAGGCTCTACGGGCGGGTCGTCATCCAATCTCTGTTCCACAATGTCTTCCCATTTTTCGCACAGATTTTGCATTGAACCATGCGAGCGTACCTTTTTGAGGTGGGTACTTAGACGTTGACGAAGATCCTTCACTTTCCCGTCTGTTTCTAGACTAAGTGTTCCTAACGTCTCGACTAACTCGGATTTTTTCATATAATGTATGAAGCCGAGATTCTTGAGGATGTTCTGGTCATCTTCCTTATTGTTTTCATCGATTCCGAACATGACTCTGCTGTACGTTGTAGCAAGTTGATGATCCAAGTTCGGTCGGCGGTTATCGGTGGTACCTTTCGAAGGCTCCTGGTCGGTCGGCGGTCGGAGTTCGGTTGAGTCTTCTAAAGGTCCCTGCTCGGGCGCCAATTTGTGATGCTTTTTTATACTCAGGCTGAGGTTAGCTCATGGATGTCCAGGGTTGTTCCCAAAAGAAAGCAAAAACTCAGGGTTGAAGAGTGTCGAACTCCGAAACAACAATATCTTTATTGCTCTTAATTTTCTTAACAATTTATTTCATACTCTTATTGATATTCTTAAAATAAAAGATTACAATTCATTTACTATGATACCTTAGATACTAGGTCTGTGGAGATTCCTCTAGAAAGGAAGAGCTCCACGACAATAAACGAGTGGCCTAAACTCCGGTCAACGATCCACCACGACCAACAGCGGAGTGGAAAGCTGGCAAAAATCGGCTGAGCAAGGCTCGGTCTATGGTACCCCTAAGAAAAGGAGTAGCCACGACAAAAAACTGGTAGTTCCAAACTAGGTCTATGGAGGAGCTTACGAGAGCAGCAACCCCACGACAATAAACGGAGGTCAGTAGAGATTCCTCTAGAAAGGAAGAGCTCCACGACAATAAACGAGTGGCCTAAACGCCGGTCAACGATCCACCACGACCAACAGCGGAGTGGAAAGCTGGCAAAAATCGGTTGAGCAAGGCTCGGTCTATGGTACCCCTAAGAAAAGGAGTAGCCACGACAAAAAACTGGTAGTTCCAAACTAGGTCTATGGAGAAGCTTACGAGAGCAGCAACCCCACGACAATAAACGGAGGTCAGTAGAGATTCCTCTAGAAAGGAAGAGCTCCACGACAATAAACGAGTGGCCTAAACGCCGGTCAACGATCCACCACGACCAACAGCGGAGTGGAAAGCTGACAAAAAAACTTTTACTACAAAACTTTGTGAGGTTTCTGCTGGTATTCCCCGCAGCGTACCTTCGAGTGAGAACTCTTATCCCGGTTTTCTATTTGCAATAGAACTTCTTCCAATGGCTGGGAGATCGAGTCTCATTTTCCTTGCAAATTTCACCTCTACTTATGGAAATTCTCTGAAAGAAGAGACTGTGAATTATAAGGTTAAATGTTAGAAATACTTGCAAATGAGTAATTCATTTGGAGTGATGCATTCATCTGGCTGTTCTTCTGGTTTAGGTCCTAGTAAGTGGTTGGCAGTCCAAATCAGCGGTGCGGGGTGGAGGGGTAGATGTAATTTCCTCAATAGTATGCAATGTTGGCATTGCGTCACGTGATGGTGATTCAAATATTCGTTATATGAATAAATGTATGGAATCTTCTTGGCGTTCGGTGGCGGTGGTGGAATTAGAGTGGCGGTCGGTGGCGGCGGTTATTTGGGAGGCTGTGTGGTTGTTACGTCACGTGATGATGGTTCGATTATTCATCGTAGATGAATAATTACATGGAATCATCGTGCCGATCGGTGGCGGTGTTGGAACTGTTGCGGGGGTTGGTGGCGGCGGTTAATTGGTTATTGTGGTCGGATGCGGAGGGGCGGCAGGAAATGTGTAACTTCGTTACAATTTTTGAAAAAAAAATAAAATGCACGACTGGGTCGCACGTACTTGCTCTGAGGGTACAATAGTACGATGAAAACAAAGTTTTCGAGCAATATGAAGAACTCATGTTTGGAAAAATTGGGAAAACCCAAAACAGTTTGGTAAAACTGGAAAACCCGATATACAGAAGTTTACGTTAAAAAACCTTTAGTATATCAAATTTAAATGTCATCTTTTGGGTGCTATAAATGATATAAATGTCCGCTTATGACCGAATTAATAAAATTGTTAAAAACAAATTTCCGTTATTGTCATTTGTAGCCGAAAACTCAAATGCAGTTTTCTTCAAAACATTTTATATATATTACATACAAAGCATAATAAAAATCGGTAGAATCTTTTTTGAGTGAATAAAAAATAAAAAAAATACATAATTTATCCAAAACCTAGTGGCTTAAAAAAGAGTAACTGACAAAAATGCAATGCCATCTGATAGAGAGTTGTAAGGAACTATACCAAACAAAGTTTGTTTCAATTCGATACAACCGTTGACAACTTATGGCCATTTGAAAAAAAGACGTTAAGATCAGATCTCCGTTATTAGCATTTTTTGCCAAAAACTAAAAACGCAGTTCTCTTAAGAACACTATAAGAATATATTACACCAAATTTAATCAAAATCGTTAGAGCCATTTTTGAGCAAATTAGAAAAAACCTAAAAAAGTTGGCTAAAACTGAACGGCTCGTTGTATGGGAGCTACCATTTAGAAAGGCTTTACTAAAAAATTTACAAAGCCATCCTATAGAACGCTATAAAAAACGATGCCAAACGAAGTTTGAGTCAATTCAATCAAGCCGTTGCGAACTTATGGCCATTTGAAAAAAAGCCGTTTAAACCTGATTTTCGTTACGACCATTTAAGAAAAAAACAAAAAACGCTAATTTGTTAGAAATATTTTAGGTGAGATAAATTCTGAGTTTAATCAAAATCGTTAGAGCCGTTTTCGAGCAAATCCAAAATGAAAAAAACCGTTACATGAAAGGTACCAGTTTGAGCCGGGCTTAAACGAAACAAAAAAAACTTCGACAACGGTTTTTCTTCAAACTGCTATATATGTACCAAGTTTTAAGAAAATCCGTCAAGCCGTTTAGGCTGTAGCATGACGTGAAAAAGCGCACATCCGCACATTCGCACAGACGCACAGACAGACCGACGGACGGTATGGCGAAAACCACTTTTTTGGGCTTCACTATCATCGTAATGTCATGTTTGATTAAAACCTCGATTTTTTTTCTGCACGAAACCAATACTTGCCCTATAGAGCAAGTTAAAATTGGTATTGCTTTTTAGGTACCACCAAAAATGAATTTTTCAATAAAAAACGTATGGCAGGTACCTAGAAAGCTAGAAAGCTAATTCCAAAAACCCCTTCTGGGACGTCATAATAATACTGTGTATTAAGTTTGAAGCAAATCAGTTCAGCCTTTTAGGCTGTAGGTGCCGATACAGAGACAGACAGACAGACGGACAGACAGAATTGTGGGACCCATTTTTTAGGCTTTTCTATCATCGTAATGTTATGTTTGATTGTTTTTTTTTTTTTGCATAACTTGCCTTCGCAATTAAAAAAGTGTGTTGTAATTTGTTTAGGTCTTACAGGCATATAGTTAAAAAAATTATTAATTATTATTAAATCATCTTTTAAGCATAAACTTTCTAAAACAAAAATTTAGTCGTCCCAGTAGTTTCTGAGATAAGTCCGGACGAACAAACAAACAAATGACCTTTTCCGCTTTAATAATATTATTATGCCTTTATTAAACAAGTAATAAATTACAAGCTAATATTAAATTAAATAGCTACTAGCTGCAGAGGCCTACTGCTCTATGTTGCAAAATTTTACTTAAATTTAAACATACCTTATTAATAAAAAAAAAAAAAAAGATTTAAAATAGATGGAAGTTAAATTATGATGCCAGATTGTAATATTATTTCATTTATTTTATATCTAAGTTATTTTTATTTGGATACTTTGTAGGGTTTTTGGATTTTTGTAGGGTTGGTTTTTCTTTAGTGATGATCGTACATACTCCATTCGCCTTGCTCGGCAGTAAAGCATCTGTTCATGATGGTTTTGGTGAGATCAGATTTCGTATATACATTGTATAAGTAAATTGGAGCTTTGTTTGTAAATTTGCAGCTTTATCAGCATGGCCAGGAGTCCAAACAGCTTTGTTTGGCTATGGGCTTCTGTTAAAAGTTGGCGGATATTATTAATGAGAGGGGTGTTGATGTTGACATTTCTGATAGCGTTAAGGGTAGGTTTCCCGACAAAATGAAATAAACGGCTTTTGATTTGAAATATATTAGATAAAATATTTTTTTGGTTATATAAATTTAAAAAAAAATATTTGCTCCTAAAAACCACTAGAAATCTTAAAAAATCACTAAATTTAAGTAGGTACTTGTTTAAGTCAATGGGGCTTGCACAATTAAAACTTTTTTATTTTTTATATTTTTTTCCAAGAGCAAATAGATGTCAAGTGATCGTATCGGTTTTGTTTTTTTTTACTTATTTATTTATTCAAAAAAAAAAATATACAAAACTATGAAAAAAGGGCAAATTTGTATTGTGGTATGAATGTAATATTTGATAGAACTTCCAAAATATAAGATTTAGCGAAGTCAAGTTAACTTTTTTTCTGCCCTGCTGAGGCTGGAAAGTAGTTTGTTGTATTGCTTGTAAATAGTTTTTAAATCAAAGCACCATATATCCTTGGTAAGCTATCGGCTTAAAAAAAAATCTACATATTTAAAAAAGCATTTGAATGTAACATCATTTGTAGTTCCGTTGTGAGGAATGTGGAGCCAATACAATGCTAACATATTTTTTTTATTTTTGTTTTGTATTTTGTGTATTAGTTGCAATTAAAATAAATATAATTTTTCTTACTTTGTTTTTAATTTTTGAAAAGCTGTCTATTTCGCGTTTTTGACCAGTAAAATTCACACATAGACATTGGTAGTTCGAAAGAATGTCACCGCCAAATCTGGCACTGCTGTGCATTTTCTTTCTCTTTATTCTCTTTGTTTTTACAAAAGTAGTATTGTCTCTTGTGCCTACTTACATGAGCAGAGCTCTCACATTTGTTTTCCTGTTTTTTCAGCTGTTTATGACACACACACAATAACTCATGGAGTATTTTTTAATGTTTGGAATCAAAAAGGCATATAAAGATAGACCAGTGCCGAAGCCTTTTAAAATGGTAAAAAGTGAAAAAAAAAAAAATTATAGTAGGATGAAACCAACTGGAAAAGCAAGAGAATATGTATATCAATTATGAAAGGAAAAATAAATTATGGTCGATCTGCGGGAGGGGGAGGGGAGCCGTAAGGGGGGTTTTAAGGGTTTTCAAGGAAAAAAAACTATCTATCTCGATTCGCGGCTAAACTACAATTCCTATGGAAAAAAGTTCAATCGCAAAGTTGTAGGTAATTAAAAGATCTACAACTTTTGACAATACACTTTTTTCACATAACCTCAAAATGTAAGTCAAAAATTCAAATAACAAAATTTTTGGTTTATTATTTTTATCTTTTACCTACAAAAAACACTTTCATTTCACGAAATTTGATGAAAACTTCCGGTTTTATGCTTCAAACACACTGCAATTTTTTTGATTAAAAATATTAATTTTTTCACCAAATTTTCACTTAATAAACAAAAACCGCCCTAATTTTCAATCGAAAAATCTCACGTCAAAATATTTGCTTTTTTAAATAAAGTGCACGACTGGGTCGGACGAACTTGCTCTAATGTGTGACAGTGGTTGTATGGTTTGAGATTTTGGGAAAACCAATCGGAAAAAATGATATAAATTTTATTGCTTACTTACTTACTTACTTAAGGTGGCGCAGACAGTCCATTGTGGACCACGGCCTCAACCAACAATCCTCGCCAGCTAGGCCGGTCCCTAGCCAGTGGCCTCCAGTTGCGCACACCAAGTTGGTTGAGGTCGTTTACCGCTTGATCGCGCCACCTTAGATGGGGTCTTCCAGAACTGCGTCGGCCCTCCGGGTTGGAATTGAAGACTCGTCGGGCAGGAGCGTTTTCGTCCATACGCTCCACATGACCCAGCCATCTAAGCCGCTGAATAGCCCGTACAGTTCGTCATTGAATCTTCTCCTCCATACTCCATTGATACATACAGGCCCGAATATCACCCGAAGAATCTTTCTCTCAAAGCACCCCAGCCTGTATTCATCCGATTGTGTCAGTGTCCACGCTTCTGCCCCATACAGCAGAACTGGGATGATAAGGGTCTTGTATAGTGTCTCCTTGGTCCTTTGAGAGAGGGCTTTACTACTAAGATGCCTTCTTAGCCCAAAGAAACAGCGATTGGCAAGAGTGATTCTTCGACTGATCTCTTCACTGATGTTGTTCTGAGAGGTTATAGTGGAACCCAAATAGACAAAGTCCTTCACAACCTCAAAGTTATATCTGTCCATTGTGACGTTTTGTCCGAGCCTACGGTGATGATCTACTTCACCCGAGGACAGCATATACTTTGTTTTATCTTCATTTACAGCCAGACCCATTCGAGCCGCTTCCACTTCAATACTTGCGAATGCTCCACTGACAGCGCGCTTCGTTCTTCCAATAATGTCAATATCATCAGCATAGCCAAGTAATTGAACGGATCTAAAAAAAATCGTACCGCTGGTGTTGACATGCGAGTTGCGTACGATTGCCTCAAGAATGATGTTGAAGAGGTTACATGACAGCGCGTCACCCTGTCGTAAGCCTTTCTCGACATTAAATGAGTCGGTGGTGTTCTTACCAACCTTGACGGAGCAGCGAGAGTTCTCCATAGTCATCCTGCACAATCGAACGAGTTTGGCAGGGATGCCAAGAAGCGACATGGCTCTGTATAGCTCGTTCCTGTTTACGCTGTCATAGGCGACTTTAAAATCGATAAAGAGGTGGTGAGTATGGTGGTGAGTATCGATCTGGAATTCTTGGGTCTTTTCCAAAATCTGCCGAAGTGTGAAAATTTGGTCGACGGTTGACTTACCGGGTCTGAAACCACACTGATAGGGGCCAATCAGTTCACGTGCGAAAGGGTTCAGACGTTCACACAGAATGGCCGACAAGATTTTATAGGCGACATTTAGGAGACTTATACCTCTGTAGTCGGCGCAGCTTAGAGCATCTCCTTTCTTGTGGATAGGGCACACAATGCTGAGGTTCCATTCGTCAGGCATACTTTCATCCGACCAGATTGTACAGATGAGTTGGTGTATGCTCCTCACCAAGTCATCTCCCGCTGCTTTGAAGAGTTCAGCCGTAAGGCCATCAGCTCCAGCAGCCTTGTTGGACTTTAGTTTAGATATTGCTATCCGAACTTCTTCTTGGTCGGGAGGACGGAAATTTTGTTCATCATCATCCAAATCGAATGGATCATTCTGCCTGACAGCGATTAGTTGGTTGTCTTCGCCGTTTAACAGTCTGCAGAAGTGTTCTTTCCAAATTCTCAGCACCGACTGTGTATCTACAACGACATTCCCACCCTCGTCTCTACAAGCTTCCGCTCGGGCTTTGTAACCCTTGGACGAATGCTTTACCCTTTGGTAGAACTTTCGAACATTGCTTCTGCCGTAGCACCCCTCAATTGATTCAACCGTTCGTTTTTCCAGTTCTCTTTTTTTTCTTCTGAAAAGCCGATGTTCCTCTTTCCTCTTTTGCTGGTACACCGCACGGAAAGCGCTCTTGGCAGCTCTAGTTCTGGCATTCAGAACTGCATGATAGGCTTCGTCTTTGGCCAAGTGTGCGAGCCTGCACTCATCATCAAACCAGGTGTTTCGTTGTGGTCGCCTAATGAAACCCAAAACATCCGTGGCAGCGGTTTTGATGGCCATTTTGCAATGTTGCCACTGGGCCTTTTAAAATGGTAAAAAGTGAAAAAAAAAAAAAAATTATAGTAGGATGAAACCAACTGGAAAAGCAAGAGAATATGTATATCAACTATGAAAGGAAAAATAAATTATGGTCGATCTGCGGGAGGGGGAGGGGAGCCGTAAGGGGGGTTTTAAGGGTTTTCAAGGAAAAAAAACGATCTATCTCGATTCGCGGCTAAACTACAATTCCTATGGAAAAAAGTTCAATCGCAAAGTTGTAGGTAATTAAAAGATCTACAACTTTTGACAATACACTTTTTTCACATAACCTCAAAATGTAAGTCAAAAATTCAAATAACAAAATTTTTGGTTTATTATTTTTATCTTTTACCTACAAAAAACACTTTCATTTCACGAAATTTGATGAAAACTTCCGGTTTTATGCTTCAAACACACTGCAATTTTTTTGATTAAAAATATTAATTTTTTCACCAAATTTTCACTTAATAAACAAAAACCGCCCTAATTTTCAATCGAAAAATCTCACGTCAAAATATTTGCTTTTTTAAATAAAGTGCACGACTGGGTCGGACGAACTTGCTCTAATGTGTGACAGTGGTTGTATGGTTTGAGATTTTGGGAAAACCAATCGGAAAAAATGATATAAATTTTATTGCTTACTTACTTACTTACTTAAGGTGGCGCAGACAGTCCATTGTGGACCACGGCCTCAACCAACAATCCTCGCCAGCTAGGCCGGTCCCTAGCCAGTGGCCTCCAGTTGCGCACACCAAGTTGGTTGAGGTCGTTTGCCGCTTGATCGCGCCACCTTAGATGGGGTCTTCCAGAACTGCGTCGGCCCTCCGGGTTGGAATTGAAGACTCGTCGGGCAGGAGCGTTTTCGTCCATACGCTCCACATGACCCAGCCATCTAAGCCGCTGAATAGCCCGTACAGTTCGTCATTGAATCTTCTCCATACTCCATTGATACATACAGGCCCGAATATCACCCGAAGAATCTTTCTCTCAAAGCACCCCAGCCTGTATTCATCCGATTGTGTCAGTGTCCACGCTTCTGCCCCATACAGCAGAACTGGGATGATAAGGGTCTTGTATAGTGTCTCCTTGGTCCTTTGAGAGAGGGCTTTACTACTAAGATGCCTTCTTAGCCCAAAGAAACAGCGATTGGCAAGAGTGATTCTTCGACTGATCTCTTCACTGATGTTGTTCTGAGAGGTTATAGTGGAACCCAAATAGACAAAGTCCTTGACAACCTCAAAGTTATATCTGTCCATTGTGACGTTTTGTCCGAGCCTACGGTGATGATCTACTTCACCCGAGGACAGCATATACTTTGTTTTATCTTCATTTACAGCCAGACCCATTCGAGCCGCTTCCACTTCAATACTTGCGAATGCTCCACTGACAGCGCGCTTCGTTCTTCCAATAATGTCAATATCATCAGCATAGCCAAGTAATTGAACGGATCTAAAAAAAATCGTACCGCTGGTGTTGACATGCGAGTTGTGTACGATTGCCTCAAGAATGATGTTGAAGAGGTTACATGACAGCGCGTCACCCTGTCGTAAGCCTTTCTCGACATTAAATGAGTCGGTGGTGTTCTTACCAACCTTGACGGAGCAGCGAGAGTTCTCCATAGTCATCCTGCACAATCGAACGAGTTTGGCAGGGATGCCAAGAAGCGACATGGCTCTGTATAGCTCGTTCCTGTTTACGCTGTCATAGGCGACTTTAAAATCGATAAAGAGGTGGTGAGTATGGTGGTGAGTATCGATCTGGAATTCTTGGGTCTTTTCCAAAATCTGCCGAAGTGTGAAAATTTGGTCGACGGTTGACTTACTGGGTCTGAAACCACACTGATAGGGGCCAATCAGTTCACGTGCGAAAGGGTTCAGACGTTCACACAGAATGGCCGACAAGATTTTATAGGCGACATTTACCTCTGTAGTCGGCGCAGCTTAGAGCATCTCCTTTCTTGTGGATAGGGCACACAATGCTGAGGTTCCATTCGTCAGGCATACTTTCATCCGACCAGATTGTACAGATGAGTTGGTGTATGCTCCTCACCAAGTCATCTCCCGCTGCTTTGAAGAGTTCAGCCGTAAGGCCATCAGCTCCAGCAGCCTTGTTGGACTTTAGTTTAGATATTGCTATCCGAACTTCTTCTTGGTCGGGAGGACGGAAATTTTGTTCATCATCATCCAAATCGAATGGATCATTCTGCCTGACAGCGATTAGTTGGTTGTCTTCGCCGTTTAACAGTCTGCAGAAGTGTTCTTTCCAAATTCTCAACACCGACTGTGTATCTACAACGACATTCCCACCCTCGTCTCTACAAGCTTCCGCTCGGGCTTTGTAACCCTTGGACGAATGCTTTACCCTTTGGTAGAACTTTCGAACATTGCTTCTGCCGTAGCACCCCTCAATTGATTCAACCATTCGTTTTTCCAGTTCTCTTTTTTTTCTTCTGAAAAGCCGATGTTCCTCTTTCCTCTTTTGCTGGTACACCGCACGGAAAAGCGCTCTTGGCAGCTCTAGTTCTGGCATTCAGAACTGCATGATAGGCTTCGTCTTTGGCCAAGTGTGCGAGCCTGCACTCATCATCAAACCAGGTGTTTCGTTGTGGTCGCCTAATGAAACCCAAAACATCCGTGGCAGCGGTTTTGATGGCCATTTTGCAATGTTGCCACTGGGCCTTTTAAAATGGTAAAAAGTGAAAAAAAAAAAAAATTATAGTAGGATGAAACCAACTGGAAAAGCAAGAGAATATGTATATCAATTATGAAAGGAAAAATAAATTATGGTCGATCTGCGGGAGGGGGAGGGGAGCCGTAAGGGGGGTTTTAAGGGTTTTCAAGGAAAAAAAACGATCTATCTCGATTCGCGGCTAAACTACAATTCCTATGGAAAAAAGTTCAATCGCAAAGTTGTAGGTAATTAAAAGATCTACAACTTTTGACAATACACTTTTTTCACATAACCTCAAAATGTAAGTCAAAAATTCAAATAACAAAATTTTTGGTTTATTATTTTTATCTTTTACCTACAAAAAACACTTTCATTTCACGAAATTTGATGAAAACTTCCGGTTTTATGCTTCAAACACACTGCAATTTTTTTGATTAAAAATATTAATTTTTTCACCAAATTTTCACTTAATAAACAAAAACCGCCCTAATTTTCAATCGAAAAATCTCACGTCAAAATATTTGCTTTTTTAAATAAAGTGCACGACTGGGTCGGACGAACTTGCTCTAATGTGTGACAGTGGTTGTATGGTTTGAGATTTTGGGAAAACCAATCGGAAAAAATGATATAAATTTTATTGCTTACTTACTTACTTACTTAAGGTGGCGCAGACAGTCCATTGTGGACCACGGCCTCAACCAACAATCCTCGCCAGCTAGGCCGGTCCCTAGCCAGTGGCCTCCAGTTGCGCACACCAAGTTGGTTGAGGTCGTTTACCGCTTGATCGCGCCACCTTAGATGGGGTCTTCCAGAACTGCGTCGGCCCTCCGGGTTGGAATTGAAGACTCGTCGGGCAGGAGCGTTTTCGTCCATACGCTCCACATGACCCAGCCATCTAAGCCGCTGAATAGCCCGTACAGTTCGTCATTGAATCTTCTCCTCCATACTCCATTGATACATACAGGCCCGAATATCACCCGAAGAATCTTTCTCTCAAAGCACCCCAGCCTGTATTCATCCGATTGTGTCAGTGTCCACGCTTCTGCCCCATACAGCAGAACTGGGATGATAAGGGTCTTGTATAGTGTCTCCTTGGTCCTTTGAGAGAGGGCTTTACTACTAAGATGCCTTCTTAGCCCAAAGAAACAGCGATTGGCAAGAGTGATTCTTCGACTGATCTCTTCACTGATGTTGTTCTGAGAGGTTATAGTGGAACCCAAATAGACAAAGTCCTTGACAACCTCAAAGTTATATCTGTCCATTGTGACGTTTTGTCCGAGCCTACGGTGATGATCTACTTCACCCGAGGACAGCATATACTTTGTTTTATCTTCATTTACAGCCAGACCCATTCGAGCCGCTTCCACTTCAATACTTGCGAATGCTCCACTGACAGCGCGCTTCGTTCTTCCAATAATGTCAATATCATCAGCATAGCCAAGTAATTGAACGGATCTAAAAAAAATCGTACCGCTGGTGTTGACATGCGAGTTGCGTACGGTTGCCTCAAGAATGATGTTGAAGAGGTTACATGACAGCGCGTCACCCTGTCGTAAGCCTTTCTCGACATTAAATGAGTCGGTGGTGTTCTTACCAACCTTGACGGAGCAGCGAGAGTTCTCCATAGTCATCCTGCACAATCGAACGAGTTTGGCAGGGATGCCAAGAAGCGACATGGCTCTGTATAGCTCGTTCCTGTTTACGCTGTCATAGGCGACTTTAAAATCGATAAAGAGGTGGTGAGTATGGTGGTGAGTATCGATCTGGAATTCTTGGGTCTTTTCCAAAATCTGCCGAAGTGTGAAAATTTGGTCGACGGTTGACTTACTGGGTCTGAAACCACACTGATAGGGGCCAATCAGTTCACGTGCGAAAGGGTTCAGACGTTCACACAGAATGGCCGACAAGATTTTATAGGCGACATTTACCTCTGTAGTCGGCGCAGCTTAGAGCATCTCCTTTCTTGTGGATAGGGCACACAATGCTGAGGTTCCATTCGTCAGGCATACTTTCATCCGACCAGATTGTACAGATGAGTTGGTGTATGCTCCTCACCAAGTCATCTCCCGCTGCTTTGAAGAGTTCAGCCGTAAGGCCATCAGCTCCAGCAGCCTTGTTGGACTTTAGTTTAGATATTGCTATCCGAACTTCTTCTTGGTCGGGAGGACGGAAATTTTGTTCATCATCATCCAAATCGAATGGATCATTCTGCCTGACAGCGATTAGTTGGTTGTCTTCGCCGTTTAACAGTCTGCAGAAGTGTTCTTTCCAAATTCTCAACACCGACTGTGTATCTACAACGACATTCCCACCCTCGTCTCTACAAGCTTCCGCTCGGGCTTTGTAACCCTTGGACGAATGCTTTACCCTTTGGTAGAACTTTCGAACATTGCTTCTGCCGTAGCACCCCTCAATTGATTCAACCATTCGTTTTTCCAGTTCTCTTTTTTTTCTTCTGAAAAGCCGATGTTCCTCTTTCCTCTTTTGCTGGTACACCGCACGGAAAGCGCTCTTGGCAGCTCTAGTTCTGGCATTCAGAACTGCATGATAGGCTTCGTCTTTGGCCAAGTGTGCGAGCCTGCACTCATCATCAAACCAGGTGTTTCGTTGTGGTCGCCTAATGAAACCCAAAACATCCGTGGCAGCGGTTTTGATGGCCATTTTGCAATGTTGCCACTGGGCCTTTTAAAATGGTAAAAAGTGAAAAAAAAAAAAAAATTATAGTAGGATGAAACCAACTGGAAAAGCAAGAGAATATGTATATCAATTATGAAAGGAAAAATAAATTATGGTCGATCTGCGGGAGGGGGAGGGGAGCCGTAAGGGGGGTTTTAAGGGTTTTCAAGGAAAAAAAACGATCTATCTCGATTCGCGGCTAAACTACAATTCCTATGGAAAAAAGTTCAATCGCAAAGTTGTAGGTAATTAAAAGATCTACAACTTTTGACAATACACTTTTTTCACATAACCTCAAAATGTAAGTCAAAAATTCAAATAACAAAATTTTTGGTTTATTATTTTTATCTTTTACCTACAAAAAACACTTTCATTTCACGAAATTTGATGAAAACTTCCGGTTTTATGCTTCAAACACACTGCAATTTTTTTGATTAAAAATATTAATTTTTTCACCAAATTTTCACTTAATAAACAAAAACCGCCCTAATTTTCAATCGAAAAATCTCACGTCAAAATATTTGCTTTTTTAAATAAAGTGCACGACTGGGTCGGACGAACTTGCTCTAATGTGTGACAGTGGTTGTATGGTTTGAGATTTTGGGAAAACCAATCGGAAAAAATGATATAAATTTTATTGCTTACTTACTTACTTACTTAAGGTGGCGCAGACAGTCCATTGTGGACCACGGCCTCAACCAACAATCCTCGCCAGCTAGGCCGGTCCCTAGCCAGTGGCCTCCAGTTGCGCACACCAAGTTGGTTGAGGTCGTTTACCGCTTGATCGCGCCACCTTAGATGGGGTCTTCCAGAACTGCGTCGGCCCTCCGGGTTGGAATTGAAGACTCGTCGGGCAGGAGCGTTTTCGTCCATACGCTCCACATGACCCAGCCATCTAAGCCGCTGAATAGCCCGTACAGTTCGTCATTGAATCTTCTCCTCCATACTCCATTGATACATACAGGCCCGAATATCACCCGAAGAATCTTTCTCTCAAAGCACCCCAGCCTGTATTCATCCGATTGTGTCAGTGTCCAAGCTTCTGCCCCATACAGCAGAACTGGGATGATAAGGGTCTTGTATAGTGTCTCCTTGGTCCTTTGAGAGAGGGCTTTACTACTAAGATGCCTTCTTAGCCCAAAGAAACAGCGATTGGCAAGAGTGATTCTTCGACTGATCTCTTCACTGATGTTGTTCTGAGAGGTTATAGTGGAACCCAAATAGACAAAGTCCTTGACAACCTCAAAGTTATATCTGTCCATTGTGACGTTTTGTCCGAGCCTACGGTGATGATCTACTTCACCCGAGGACAGCATATACTTTGTTTTATCTTCATTTACAGCCAGACCCATTCGAGCCGCTTCCACTTCAATACTTGCGAATGCTCCACTGACAGCGCGCTTCGTTCTTCCAATAATGTCAATATCATCAGCATAGCCAAGTAATTGAACGGATCTAAAAAAAATCGTACCGCTGGTGTTGACATGCGAGTTGCGTACGATTGCCTCAAGAATGATGTTGAAGAGGTTACATGACAGCGCGTCACCCTGTCGTAAGCCTTTCTCGACATTAAATGAGTCGGTGGTGTTCTTACCAACCTTGACGGAGCAGCGAGAGTTCTCCATAGTCATCCTGCACAATCGAACGAGTTTGGCAGGGATGCCAAGAAGCGACATGGCTCTGTATAGCTCGTTCCTGTTTACGCTGTCATAGGCGACTTTAAAATCGATAAAGAGGTGGTGAGTATGGTGGTGAGTATCGATCTGGAATTCTTGGGTCTTTTCCAAAATCTGCCGAAGTGTGAAAATTTGGTCGACGGTTGACTTACTGGGTCTGAAACCACACTGATAGGGGCCAATCAGTTCACGTGCGAAAGGGTTCAGACGTTCACACAGAATGGCCGACAAGATTTTATAGGCGACATTTACCTCTGTAGTCGGCGCAGCTTAGAGCATCTCCTTTCTTGTGGATAGGGCACACAATGCTGAGGTTCCATTCGTCAGGCATACTTTCATCCGACCAGATTGTACAGATGAGTTGGTGTATGCTCCTCACCAAGTCATCTCCCGCTGCTTTGAAGAGTTCAGCCGTAAGGCCATCAGCTCCAGCAGCCTTGTTGGACTTTAGTTTAGATATTGCTATCCGAACTTCTTCTTGGTCGGGAGGACGGAAATTTTGTTCATCATCATCCAAATCGAATGGATCATTCTGCCTGACAGCGATTAGTTGGTTGTCTTCGCCGTTTAACAGTCTGCAGAAGTGTTCTTTCCAAATTCTCAGCACCGACTGTGTATCTACAACGACATTCCCACCCTCGTCTCTACAAGCTTCCGCTCGGGCTTTGTAACCCTTGGACGAATGCTTTACCCTTTGGTAGAACTTTCGAACATTGCTTCTGCCGTAGCACCCCTCAATTGATTCAACCATTCGTTTTTCCAGTTCTCTTTTTTTTCTTCTGAAAAGCCGATGTTCCTCTTTCCTCTTTTGCTGGTACACCGCACGGAAAGCGCTCTTGGCAGCTCTAGTTCTGGCATTCAGAACTGCATGATAGGCTTCGTCTTTGGCCAAGTGTGCGAGCCTGCACTCATCATCAAACCA
This sequence comes from Platycheirus albimanus, assembly GCA_916050605.2. Taxonomy (NCBI): domain Eukaryota; kingdom Metazoa; phylum Arthropoda; class Insecta; order Diptera; family Syrphidae; genus Platycheirus; species Platycheirus albimanus. Next base: position 324,361,206 of record OU696696.1, on the reverse strand, counting down.
GGTGTTTCGTTGTGGTCGCCTAATGAAACCCAAAACATCCGTGGCAGCGGTTTTGATGGCCATTTTGCAATGTTGCCACTGGGCCTCTTGGTTTGGCGCAGGCGCCGGGCTTGTCAAGAGATAAGAGGAGACATGATTGGCAAAGGTTGTGGCGGTCTCTTGCGATTGTAACTTAGCAACATCAAACTTTCTCACAGTGGATGTTCGGTTCTGCGGTCTGGTGGAGATCCGCATTCGCACTTTAGCTACAACAAGGTAGTGGTCCGAGTCTATGTTGGCCCCTCGGAAAGTGCGGACATCCATGACACTGGACGCATGTCTGCTATCAATCGCAATGTGATCAATTTGGTTGACGGTATTTTGATCAGGAGACCGCCAGGTCCCCTTGAGAATATTGAGGTGTGGGAAGTATGTGCTAGCTAAGATGACACTTCGCCCCGCAGCAAAGTCGATTAGCCTGTGTCCGTTACCGGAAGTGTTGTCGTGCAGGCTATGCTTTCCGACTGTCGAGCCAAAGTTACCCTCCTTTCCGATTTTGGCGTTGAAGTCACCAAGAATAAACTTAGTGTCGTACTTCGGGCATTCATCATACGTCTTCTCGAGAAGATCGTAGAATTCTTCTTTGGTCGTGTCATCTTTTTCCTCCGTGGGGGCGTGGACGCAGATCAGCGAGATGTTGCTGAATTTGGATTTAATGCGGATTGTGACAATGCGTTCGCTTATGCCACGAAACCCCAAAACTTCTTGCCTAAGCCTTCCTCTTATCACAAATCCGCATCCAAATAGCCGCTGTTTCCTTGTCCTGTAGCACTTGCCGTAGTAGATGTCACAGTTTTTCATCCTCCTTGTGCCTTCACCATCCCATCGCACTTCTTGGATGGCTGTGATGTCGGCTTTGACACCATCTAGGGCTTCCACTAATTGTTCGGCTGCACGTGGTCTGTTAAGGGTCCGGACATTCCACGTGCAGAACCGAAATTCGTTGTCCTTGTTTCGTTTGCTAGGGTCGTCATCAGTAAGGTCATCCATATCCGAGGCAATTGGTTGTTTCGGAACTATTGGTTTTTTTACGTGGTAGGGAAGTTACCCCGACGCACAACCCCCAACCTGGGGGATCACTTAAAAATCACTAGTTTAATCGTTTTTTGAAAAAAATAAAGTAAACCATCTGATTTCGTTTACTGTTAAGAATTTTAAGAATTTTTTTTTCAAAATCGTTCTACCAGTTTTTTCAAAAAACAGTTTTTTTTGAAAAACTTTTCGAAAATATATTCCAAATTTTTTTTGACTATGCCAATTTCTAGCACTTTGTAGTTCTTATCAGAAAAATAAAATTTATAAAAAAAATAGATCAAACCGTTTTTGGAAAAAAAAAATTTAAACTTTTTTAAAAAACTCTAAACCACTTTTTTTTTAAATATAAGAATTTTTATTATTTTGTTTATAAAAGGGCTTCTGCATTAAAACTTTCATCGAAATTCGTCAATTGGCTTACGAGAAAATCGGATTTAAAAAAACCGGTCCTATGGGAGGTACCGTTATAAGACTTTTCCTTGAAAAATCTTTTTCAACCAAAATGTAACGTTTGAACAGAAAACTCTATTCAGTTTTATTAAAATCGTAGGAGCCGTTTATGAGAAAAATTAAATTTTCACTAAAAATCGTATGGCAGGTAATGCTAATTCCAAAAACCCCTCTGTAGGACGTCATAATAATACTATGTACCAAGTTTGAAGCAAATCGGCCTAGCCGTTTAGGCTGTTGGTTACTATACAGACATCATCGTAATGTCATGTTTGATTGTAAAAATTTTTTTAAGAATGCATAACTTGCCTTATACATAGTACCTATAATCGCAAGTAAAAATACGGTGTGCTTTTCATTCCTTGAAATCTCTTTTTTCGATGATGTAAAGAAAATAAACGTTACCATGGTAAATTTTTTCAGAAAATGCCAACTACAAAATCTCGAATCCGAAATTTTTTTAACCATTATGTAAAATTTTGAGCTATTTATTAAAATGTACACTTAAATTACTCGAAAAATGTAAGATTTCATGTAACATTGACGCGAAAAAAATATATTCGAGATAGACTTGTTTTTTCTTAAAAAACCCTTTAAATCCCCCTCCTGCCACCCCATACCGCAGATCGACCGTAATTTATTTTTCCTTTCATAATTGATATACATAATTCTCTTGCTTTTCCAGTTGGTTTCATCCTACTATAATTTTTTTCACTTTTTCCATTTTCAAAGGCTTCGGCACTGGTCTATACAGGGTGATTGGTATAAGGTGTAACAAAGAGCTATAGCATGTTGGTTGGATCGAGACAAGAAAAAAATCATTTGGGAGGGGGAGTCTATTCCCCTCCGTTTAGACGGGAGGGGAAATTTTCTAAAAACATGAAGAAGAAAAATTATTTAAAAAAACGGTATATGCCTCCTTGATTCCAAACATCAAAAAAACTCCATGAGGCACAGATATATGTAACCTACTAAATGCTGCATGACTTTTTGTTTGATCTTTTCCTGTTTTTATTTAAATCCAAACGACCAAAGAAAACCATTAAATATTTTTTTCTGGGAACAAAATGTTAAAAAATTGACAATGTTTCAATTCCAAAACAAAAATACTATTGTTCTTTTCAAGTGTTGTCTAAAATCTGACAACAAAAATCAAAACAAAATCTCAAATTTTCGCAACATGTCAAGTGAAAATATCTTTACCTTCTTGTAAAAATCAAAATTCACCCCTTTGCAATAATCCCATTAGCAATTTTAAAACAGGTCAAATAGTTGCTGACCTACCTTACATTTATTACTTTTTTTTTTTTTTTAAGTGAGGTATTTCCTTCATTTATATAATATTGGACAACGACATATTCAAATTATAATTCAAGAGTCATAACCTCGCTACAAATTTGCTTTAAATTGATTACAAATAATAAAACGTTTCTACACACTATGACTCATCTACTCCTTTGTATATCATTCCTCTATTAGCACGGAATAATTATGTAAACGATTCACTGCATTCACTGTTAGCATTTATCTAATAATTTCTTTACCTAACCTACTCAAAATCAAATAAAAAAAATGTGTGTGCGTAATTCACACTCGGTTGAAGTGAAACTTCAAAGAAGTTGGTATACCTAATTAACGAGAGAATGAGACGAAATACTCAGCCACCCAGCACCAGTTTTCGGATTACTTTCAAACCTTATGTTATGTATGACTAAATGCTTTCAACACGTATCTGTACAAATACAAAAGTTTCAACGCATATTCAAGCATACAGACGTACCGACATACTTTGCGTCCTTTTGACTCCCTTTTAAAGTATGAACTCCAGGACGCCACTATTTAAAACAAGTCAAACAAATATTCGAAAACTTAATATTTTCAAAAATTCAGGATACTTTTTTAAAATTTAAATAATTTTTTGAATGCGAATTTTCTATAAATACTTTTGTTATGTATTTGTTTGAATTTTACATTCTTCTTGAATTAAGTTTATTGAAACCTTTTGTAAAGCTTTTCCTGTTAGACAGCATTCAAATCACGTACCTATATTAACTAACATACTAACTTAATCGTACCAACGCCCCTGCTCACTCGCTTTTGTTTAACATAATGCTTAGTAGACCTGAGTGAGAGGCAAAACGTATGATAGGAGAAAATGAGAGCTAGAATATAAAATACTGTGTCATAATTTTCTTTTCATTCGTTCTCTCTCAGACTTGCGATATATTTTTTTTTTAATTGATTTACATATTTGCTTAAAAGTGTCATGTTGCATTTCCGTTTCGTCGAGTTTCAAATTACCCCGATATTAACGAAGTTTCACTTCAATAATAACACACCACGCTGACATCTTACTAAAAAGCTGTAATACGCAGCCGCATACAACACACGTTAAATGCTCAAATACAAGCACGTATTAAACAGTGTGCAATATACATACACACCGACATCTGCTCTCTCGCTCTGGCTCACAAATTACAGGCGACTATGCTTAGAAGACGGGAGTGGGGACGCTACGAAGTATGGGACAAAGAGGAGAGACCGATAATATAAAATAGTATGTATATTTCTGTCTCATTCTTTCCTGGCTTCATCCTACGCATTTTTGTATTTGTGTCTCTTACCTGTCGTTTTTTCCGTTGCATCCGGTTTGAAATCACAACGATTCTAAAGAAGTTTCACTTCAAAAACCTGGGTAGTTACCAGATAAATAAGGGCAGATTACCTCCTTTAAAAATACCTCAAATACTAACCTTCCTAAAAGAAACCAATTTGGAGGAAGTGCTGTAGGACGAGTATCCTCATCCAGCTCTAAAAGGGGCACAATAGATCTTTAAGGTCGCAGTGCGCTTTTCCCCAATTTAATTCATTCATGCAACTTAAAATAAAATGCATACGATGAAACATAACACAGTTTCCGAGCAAAGAAGTTCAAACTCTTGTGTTTATGTTCCGCATTTTTATTTATTAAATTCAGTCGTTTATAAACAGAGATGTCCGTTATTTGTATTTTTAGCCAAAACAACATTTAAAAAAAAACATACTGTTTTCTTCATGTCTATTCTTTCTTACGAATTTTGAATGCTTTCGTAATATGTATGAATAATCATGAGAAAACTGACGATATATCGATATATTGATTTTTTTCACCCGATAATTATCGATACTGTTAAAGAATATCGATACGATAGATATCGATATATTTTTTACTTGCCCATCCCTACATTGATCAAAACAAACAAATGCCATGGAGCACGTGCATGAATGAGTAAGATTATAGTATTTATATTCTCACTCGTTCGTGCACACGGTGAGCTAATGCGAGTCATCGGTGCCGCCATATTGGAATACTGAGCTTTACTTCCGTCAGAAAAATAGTATGTATATTTCTGTCTCATTCTTTCCTGGCTTCATCCTACACATTTTTGTATTTGTGTCTCTTACATGTCGTTTTTTCGTTGCATCCGGTTTGAAATCACAACGATTCTAAAGAAGTTTCACTTCAAAAAATTCTTAGCAACACTACCAACGACCTTGCCTTGCAGTTAAAAAAAAAAAAACATCAAAAATTTGTTGTTGAATAATTCTATACGCAGGATCATTTATAGTTCTTCTCACAAGATAAGAATATGCTTGCTACAGGAGACGAACACAAAACAAAATTCCAATAAGTCTACCCGTAAAGAAAGAACAGCGCATCCCTAAATGATATTTTTCTGTCTCCTTTTGTTCCCTTTGACATGATACACATAAATCTAGACATAATACTTTGCTTACCAATGAAAAGAAAAAACTCCAGTCAAGTCAATAGGAAAAAAAATGTGAAAGCTCTGCTCATGTAGGTACATAGGTACAACACTACTTTTGTAAAAACAAAGAGAACAAAGAGAAAGAGAATGCACAGCAGTGCCAGATTTGGAGGTGGCATTCTTTCGAACTACCAATGTCTATGTGTGCGTGGTGCAGGAATTTTACTGGTCAAAAACGTGAAATAGACAACTTTTCAAAAATTAAAAACAAAGTAAGAAAAATTATATTTATTTTAATTGCAACTAATACACAAAATACAAAACAAAAATAAAAAAAATATGTTAGCATTGTATTGGTTCCACATTTCTCACAACGGAACTACAAATGTTGTTACATTCAAATGCTTTTTTAAATATGATTTTTTTTTTTAACCGAGAGCTTACAAAGGATATATGGTTCTTTGATTTAAAAACTATTTACAAGCAATACAACAAATTACTTGCCAGCCCCAGCAGGGCAGCTTGAAAAGTATTGTAAAAAAAGAATGTTTTTTTGATTCTTTTTATAAAAAAAAATTGTAAACATAAAAAAAATAAAATGCACGACTGGGTCGCACGTACTTGCTCTGTGGGTGCAAAAGTACGACGAAAACAAACTTTTCGATCAATAAGAACAACTCATTTTTGAAAAATTTGGTAAAAACAAAAAAAAAATTGGCTAAAACTGAAAAACTCTATACGGGAGCTAACGTTAAGTAACCTATAGTATATCAAATTTAGATGTCGTCTTTTAGGTGATATAAATGATATAAATATCCGCTTATGGCCAAATTAATAAAACTGATATTACCAATTTCCGCTATTATCATGTGTAGCCAAAAACTAAAAATGCAGTTTACTTTGAAGTATTCTATATATATTATATAAAAAGTTTCATAAAAATGGGGGAGCCTTTTTTGAGAAAATTAGAAAAAACGAAAAAATTGGCCAAAATCTAATGGCTCTTTGTATAGGAGCCACCATTTAAAACAAGGAAAATGAAAAAAAATAAATGCCATCTGATAGGAAGCTGAAAGAAACTATACCAAACAAAGTTTAAGTGAATTCGATGCAACCGTTGACAACTTATGGCCATTTGAAAAAAAGCCGTTAAGAGCAGATCTCCGTTATTTGCATTTTTAGCCAAAAACTGAAAACGCAGTTCTCTTAAAAACACTAAAAGAATATAACACACAAAGTTTAATCAAAATTGTTAGAGCCATTTTCGAGAAAATTAGAAAAAACCAAAAAAAGTTGGCTAAAACTCAACGGCTCGTTGTATGGAAGCCACTGTTTAGAAGGGCTTCAGGGAAAAATTTATTAAACCATCCTATAGAAAACGATGAAAAACTATATCAAACGAAATTTGAGTCGATTCAATCAAGCCGTTGTGAACTTATGGCTATTTGAAAAAAAGCCGTTAAGACATGACTTTCGTTACGACAATTTGAGCAAAAAACCAAAATCGCAGTTTTGTTAGAAATGATTAAAGTAAGCTAAATTTTGAGTTTAATCAAAATCGTTAGAGCCGTTTTCGAGAAAATCTAAATTGAAAAAAACCGTTACTTGAAAGGTACCAGTTTGAACCGGGCTTAAACGAAATAAAAAAAACCTCGACAACCGTTTTCCTTCAAACTACTATATATCAAGTTTGAAGAAAATCCGCCAAGCGGTTTAGGCTGTAGCATGACGTGAAAAAGCGCACATCCGCACATCCGCACAGACGCACAGACAGACCGACGGACGGTATGGCAAAAACCACTTTTTTGGGCTTCACTATCATCGTAATGTCATGTTTGATTAAAACCTCGATTTTTTTTTCTGCACGAAACCACTACTTGCCCTATTGAGCAAGTAAAAATGACTGCAAATATATTTTGGCCTTGAAAAAAGTTAACTTAAAGTTAACTTGACTTCGCTAAGTCTTATATTTTAGAAGTTCTATCAAATATTACATTCATACCACAAGACAAATTTGCCCTTTTGTCATAGTTTTGTATATTTTTTTTGGGAATTATTTTTTTTTTTTTTTTTAGTTTAGTTTAGTTTGGTTTATTTGCTTATGAACTTACATTAGTGAGAGTTTATGAATTATTAACAATTAATATTTATATAAATAAGAAAGGAAAAAAAAACCATAAAATAAGATACAATTTAACAAGAAATGTGGCTTTGGGGATTAGGAGACAAAAAAAGAATAGTTTCAGTTTGAAGAAAGTTAGATGGAAGTTAGTTGCTTTGATTCGAGAAGAAAGTAGTTAGGTTGTTTTGAGATGTGTGTATGTCGTTAGTGTCTCGGAAATGAGTTGGGAGTGAGTTCCAAAGGCGACATGCAACTATAAAGAATTGTCTCTCGGAGGTCAGACATGAAAAGCGAGGTAGTATTACATTATGTAGATCTATTTGACGCTGCGAGCCGGAGTTTTTCAAACAGATAATTTGGTTGACGCGTTTTTAAGATTTTAAAGAATAAGATTAAGGTTCGAAATTGATGAAATTATCAAAAGACATTGGGAGAAGGCTCTGCTGCAGGTGTGAGATATGGTCATACCTTCTTAAACCATAAATATAGCGAATGGTGCTATTAAAAGCTACTTTTAATTTATTTTTACTAATTACGTCGCAGTTGTAAAATATTTAACATCCATAAGTAAGAACTGGTATCACCAGTGTCCTTGAGAGCACTTTTCTGGTTTGGAGTGGCGTAAATTCCTGAGCTGTCCACAACGTTCTCAGCACCCCATAGGCCTTACCCACTAAAGAGATAATATGATCGTTCCAGGTCAAGGTTCTGTTGAAGATAACTCCGAGGTTTCTAGACGTGTTGACGTATTCTAAGGTAGTTTCGTTCAGTATTATGGGTGGAAAATATGATAACTCTAATTCCTTCTTTGAAATAACTAAGCATTTACATTTGTTCGGGTTAAGAATTAACCCCTTACATGAAGCCCAGTCGGATATCCTGCTTAGTTCGTTGCAGAGAAATAACTTCACTGGGAAATAACTTCACATGGGAAATAACTTCACCTCCAGTGGGAAATAACTTCACTTTTTTGATGTGAAGTTATTTCCTAATTTGAGTGGGAAATAACTTAACTTTTTTGTGGGAAATAATTTCACTTTTGTTGGTGAAGTTATTTCCCACTTTAACTCCAACCTAAGTTTTAACTTCACCAAATTTTAAGTTATATTATTTCCCACTCAAAGTGGGAAATAACTTCATATCAAAAAAGTGAAGTTATTTCCCACTTGTGGTGAAGTTATTTCCCATGTGAAGTTATTTCCCAGTGAAGTTATTTCCCTGCACCGTCGGCGTAAAAGTGCTTGGAGGCTTGGGTTATTGTGAACGCGATTTCATTTATGTACAATGAGAACAAAAGTGGGGATAAAATTGATCCTTGTGGAACTCCTTGTTGTACGGGAAGGAACTCTGTCAAATTATTGTTTAAACTAACGGCCTGCTTCCTATCGCTAAGAAACGATGAAATAAGCTTGATAGCGTCGGAAGATAAATTAAATTTCTGACGCAGTTTATGTAAAAGGACAGAATGATTTACCAAGTCAAATGCTTTGGAGAAATCTAGAAGGACTAAAAATGTTACGTCGTTTCGGTCGAGAGCAACCCTTATGTCTTCAATTACCTTTATAAGTGCGGTTGTACAGCTATGGTGTGAACGAAAATCTGATTGAATTTCGACTAAGAGATTGTTGCGGGTAATAAAATCAATTAATTGTTTTTGCATTGAGCGTTCGCAGACTTTTGAAAGGAAAGGAAGGATTGAGATGGGTCTGAATTCATCACATATCGATTATCGAGTTCTTAGGAATTGGAATAATTTTGGCTTTTTTCCACTGTAGTGGAAAGATTCCAGTGGTAATGATAGTGTTGAATACATGGGTAAAATATGGAAGAAGCAGTGGTAATATGGCCTTCAAAAAGATTGGGTTTAATTCGTCAACTCCTACGGCAGTGGTTTTCACAGCGATAACACTTTCTACCACGTCCATGCTGCTAACACATGCAAAGCTGAACTGAGTGTCCGTGGATCATGTGGATAAGTTATTGAGAGGTTCGTATTCTTTAGGAGTTATCGTAAAGCGAGTAGATGCAAATTTGAGATTGAGTTCGTCCTTTTTTAGATCGGTTTGAAAATTTGGTCTTTGCTTCCCTATTCCTAATTTTCGGAGATTATCCCACAGCTTACGACCATTAGACTTAGAATTTAAATGATCAGAGAAAAAACTTATCTTGGCATGTCTTATTTCTTGCACAACCCTGTTTCGCGATAATTTGTACGCCGTATAAAGTTCTTCTGCACGAAAATGAATCCAGCGTCTATAGGCTAGATCTCGTTGATTCATAAATTCTCTTATTCTGCCTGTAAACCATGGTTTGACTTTACAGGTCTTCCTTTTTGTTCTTAAGGGAACATAGTGATTGAATAAAAGATTCAGATTAGTGTTCAAAAATTCGACCTGCTCGTCTGTCAGATCGAATTAATATGTCTTACAAGAGATCCAGTATCGATGTTTTTGAAGACCTTAAGCTCAACTCTCGAATTACGGGAGCTGTTTTTTGTGTTGAAGTCGTAGATCAGGAATATGAGATCATGTCTTGAAAAAACAGGGGCTATAAGTTGGTCATATAGAAGAACCCGATCGGTTTCACTCACATAAAAATGGTCTAGTAACGTACTTGAGGACTGGGTAAAATGTGTTGGTCTGGATATATTAACTGAGTGCAAGTCAAAAGAACTCATGTTTTCGCACAGCTATCTATCAGTTAAAAGATCACTATTAAAATCACCGCATAAAATTATGTTCGAGGACCTGACCGTGATTTGTTCTATAACTGTATAAAGAGGTTCTAAGTCGATATATCTATTAGGTCTATAAATCGTTCCCAAGAGAAGATTATTTTCCCTACCCCCAACATCTACAAACAAGTACTCGCAAGAAGAGCCTGGTGACGAGAAAAATCTTTTTTTACAGATTAAATTAGATTTGATGTGTATACAAAAAATATTATACCCATTAAGTGAATATGTGGCATCGCTCACAGGTGCAGAGAACCAGGGATGGAATCGGCTAAGGTGATTTGTGATAAGTGATAGTCACAATCAACAAATTTCGTCTGGCTAGATGATTGTCACATGTGTTGATTGTGACTATCACTTATCACAAAACAACTTAGCCGATTCCACCCCAGGTTTCAAACACACAAATTGCGTCGATTTTCGAACTCAAATAAATATCTAAATTCATCAATTTTCATGAACAGACTCTGCGCATTAATATGAACAATTTTAAAACCATCTCGTCGCTGACTTAAAACTTTTACCATCGTTTGCAGTATAACGTCACTGGTGTATTCTATTGAACCCACATTTCGCTCACTCAACTCTGAAGCGAGTGGTTATACAGCGAGACACAAACAGCACACACATATTATGATAATTGGAATCAAAGCAACTACTTTTACAAATAATTTTGATAATAAAAAGAAAAGGTTGGTGAAAATAATAAATAGATAAGAAAAAGTTTAAGAGAAAAGAATAATGAGAAATAATAAATAATAATGAAAAAGTTTTGGAGCGATGCATCATGATTTATGAAGTAGAGCGTTGGTTAAGTCTTCTCTCGTTTTCCTCTTCCACTCCTTCTTTATTGACTGTCGCAGCAACAGCAGCATAGATGGCTTTCATTGTTGAATCATTGTTGATGTGTATGATCTCCCCTTCAATGCCCTCTTTCACAAAGACTGAACCGGAGCGCGTGTAGACTGTAGAAAGAGCACCACGGTGTTTGAGACGCATTGCTTGTTGAAAGAAAGAGCGATTTTTTGACGTCAAGCTCGCGTGCAAATCGATGTTCTGTGTTTCTTTCTCTTGCACCTTTACTCCTGTGTTTTCTAGTTGCAATGGTCTTTTGTTTGTTTTGTGAAAGAGAGCGACAGATTTTAATACTGTATTTCTTTCATATGGGGACGGGGAGCCGAATTTCAGTATAATGGGAGGATCATGTTTACTGTTGTTATTTTTGTGTTGAAGTCGAAAAGCTGCTTTCAAGGTAGGAGGTACGCATTCCACTGTGTAGCAAATGCTGTTTAGTATGGATTTAAAATCTTCATTTGGTAACTGAGGGATACCGAGAAGAACAGCGTAAATGTGACCTCCTTACGTTCGGATGTGTCACATCGGTGTTGCAGATCAGCTAAATCTTCCTTCAAATCATTAATAACGTCCAAGTGGTGGGACGTGGTATTCCATTCGTGCAATTTGGCTTTTAAGGGCCTCGATCGTCTTTTCAGTTTTTTGACGTGGGTGGCAAAGTTTTTTTTTCAATTTTTTCGAAGCGTCGAGTGAAATCCAAACGTAGATCTTTTATCTCCTTCGATATTTGGTTGACGATATCAGTGGTAAGATTTTGAATCAGGCTGTCCATCTCGGAACGGGAGATTGAAGTTGTAGATGAAAGATGAAGTGAGTTTGCTCTCTAAAGTTTTGGTGGTGATGATGGCTGTTGGAGTTGAAGTTGGGTGAGCGTTGGTGACGGTGGTTGTTGGCGTTAAAGTGAGGTGGGCGTTGGTGACGGTGGTTGTTGGAGTGGAAGTTGCTGCTATTTGTTTCAATGTTGCAGGGGTGGATGGATTTGTTGCAGGGGTCGCTGTATTTTTCTTTTCGGGCTTTTTGGAGGTTGCTGGGGTAGTTACCTTAGGTTTCAATTTCTCTGAGCGTGTTGTTCTACCGCTTCCAACCATTATAATAGAGAGATAAAAAACACGAACTCTTGATGCCGGTATGAGAGAAAAAAAGTCAAATAAAAAGGCGCGGACTTGATTAACAAAAAATATGAATTTTAATTTCGATTTATTACTGATTGGCACTTAGATTTTCAACTATTTTCCTTTTTGTACCAAACACTGAGGTCGTTATTTTCAAACACTTGGACTTTTTGAATATAATGATACAAGATTTGGGCTTTATTCAATGTTTTGCCGGACAGTGCTATCTGTTATAAGCCCCAATAGTATTTATTATAACAAATAAAACGCTTGTTAATATTTATAAGTTATTAATTACAAAAATCTTTATTTATCTTTTGTCTCAACTTAACAATCTGCTTGCCGGTATTTAACTGCGATGACGTGTGTTCTACCTCTCATAATCTATAATAATAATAATACAATCAGGGATGTTCAACTGTGTTTTTAAGTTTATGGTGTGTTCACACTTATTACACGCTTAAAAAAAAAAATACAAACTTTCAATACAAAAATTATTATAAACTATAATCATTGTAGCGACTCGGTCTTTTAACTAATCGACCGCTGCGTGTGGTAAAATTACTCGCATCAGATGTGACAAGGTCAGCTGGACTAACAGCCATTGATTTTTCAACGTTCTTCGACTCAGAGGTTTCACGATCAGTACTTTTTATAGGCAAAGTGTTATTCTCTGTTGCTATATCGTGTGATCGCTCCACTTCCGATTCCTCCAAGTCATTCTTGTTTTTACTAACATTCAAATCTGGATCATTTATAACGACAGAAGACGATGGCTCACAGCCTTTTACAGCTCTTGATCTATTAGTGTCATTAAGAGATGATTCATCCAATAAAAACTCACTTGCATTAAAGTCACTATTTTTGTTTGAACAATGAAACGACGGTTACGACGAAAATGGTTATTAAAGTTATTCACAACAATATATGAACGGTCGTTTACTCGCCTAACAATCTTGCCGTATTGCCATTCCTGACCATTCTTTTTGAACAGCACTAGATCATCAGTGTTCAAGGCTGGCAACAATTTTGCGTGCTGATCAAAGAACCGCTTTTGTGTTTTTCTTTTTTCTTTTAATTTTTCTTCGACTACCAAGTTTCTACAGTCTTCACGGTACAATAATTTGTCAACAATTGGTAAATGGGTTTTCACTAAACGACCAAAAAACAATTGTGACGGGGAGACTTGCATTGACGCAACTGGTGTTGTGTTACATTCTAAAATGTGGTATTGAAATTTATCAAGATCATTAGCCTCATAACATCGCTTCAAGATATTTTTTGCGATCCCAACTCCCTTCTTTGCCAGCCCATTGCTTTGTGCGTATCTTGGACTAGAAAACTTTAAAATAATGTTTGCATTGCTTGCAAATTGCTCAAATAATCGTGAATTGAATGGAACGTTATCGTTTTTTATCTCCGTTGGATAGCCATAGCAACAAAAAATTTCATTTAGGATCTTGATAACTTGATGGATGGATTTGTCTCGTAAGCAGCGAGTTATTAAGAAGCCAGAATATGAGTCAATAAGTGCTACATAGCTTCGACCAGCATATTCATATATATCGATCGATATAGTCTGAAACGGGTACTTACTCCTGGACTAGGGGCTCTTTCTGATTATTCCGTGTGAATTTTTCACACACCATACAGCTTTTAACTGTTTCCGTTATATCATTTGACATGCCCGGCCTAAAGAATTGTATTCTTGCGCGAGCCAATGTCTTTTCAATGCCTAAGTGTGGCGCATGAAGCCATCTACATATCTTAACTTGTAGCCCCGTTGGCACAACTAACCGATGATCCTTGAACAACAATCCACCATCAAAATGCATCTCATTCCTGTACTTATATAACATTTGGCTTAAGTCGTCAAGCTGATGGTATGACGGCCACCCCCCTACGACATATTGTACCACCCGATTGTACCTTTCATCTGATTTTAGTGTTTTCCTATATAAATCTTAATTTTCCTCAGACAAGCAAGTACGACTAACCAGTGAATGAACCATAATAGACATTTCTTCATTAAACTCATTTGTGTCAGTCAATGGAGCACGAGATAAACAGTCAGCAACTAACATTTCCTTTCCCGGTATGTAGTTGATTGACATATCTGGGTACTTAAGGAGTTGCAAAAACATTCCTTGTAACCGCGGCGTTACATCGTCTATATTTCTTTTAACTAGTGTTTCAAGTGGCTTATGGTCAGAATGAACAACGAAACTGCGACCATATAAGAAGAAGTGAAACCGTTCACATGCGAAAACGATGGCCAGCAGTTCTTTCTCTATTTGTGCCCATTTTTGTTCACACTTTGTTAGAGTTCGTGAAGCATACGCCACGGGCTTGCCATTCTGAAGCAACACGCTACCCAGACCATCTTTTGAGCTATCTGTTTGAATGATGACCGCTGCTTCTGGGTCATATAGAGTGTTTGTCTCTAATAGTTTTGAGCAAAACCTTCAGTTCTTGTTCATGTTCATCTGACCAATTCCACCCGATATCATTTCTAGTTAGATTACGCAAGGCTGATGTTTTTTGCGACAAATTTGGGACGAACCGAGCCGAAAATTTGAACAACCCCAACAATCGTAAAACATCCTGCTTCTTTGACGGCTTTGGCATATCTGTGATAGCCCTGATATATGTATCACTAGGCTCGACACAACCGTCAGCAATTACATGACCCATAAATTTTATTTTGCTTGTGCGGTACTGGATTTTGTTCTTATTGAACCGAATACCATTGATACGAGCACGTTCAACTACAGTGGCAAGTGCCTCATCATGCTCTTTCTCAGTCTCACCTGTGATACATATATCATCAAAATACACTAAAACTCCTGAAATGTCTCCAAATAGCTGGACCATCTTTCTTTGGAACATTTCAGGAGCGCTATTTATCCCAAAAGGGACTCTGTTCCAGCGATATCGCCCAAATGTTGTCATAAAAGTGATCAGGTTGGAACTATCATGATTTAGTTCCATTTGCCAAAACCCATTACGTAAATCCAAAACAGTGAACACTTTGATAAACGTCCCATGAGGTCTTCAAATGTTGGAATGAGAAAATGTTCTCGTTTGATGCATGCATTAAGAGGTTTTGGGTCTAAGCAAATGTGAATTTCTCCATTTGGTTTTTCAACTAACTGAACGTTGTTCACCCAATCTGTTGGGTAATCAACAGTACTAATGATTTCATCTTTAACCATCTGGTCCAGTAACTTTTGAAGTTTGTCATGCATGCTCAACGGTATTCTTTTCTTATAATGAAGTGATGGTACAGAGTCTTCTTTTAAAACAATTGAACATTTCCCCGGTATTTTACCAAGTCCATCAAAAATATCCGAATTTGCAGTGACAAATTCACCTAACTCAGATGGAAACAAAACTTTAAGAGTGTCAATTCTTTGAACCAATCCAAAAGCATTGCATGTTTCTAGACCCAATACAGGTTCACATCGATCATCAACGACTAGAAAGTTGCAAGTTTGGTTCAGTCGCTTTTTTGCATCAAAACAATTTAACTCAACACAACCGTGAATCTTTATTGGATTAGAACCGTAATCAATAACATTACATTGAAATTTATTTGAAATTTTTTTGATAGGAACTTGAATTTTTTTTTATAAACCCGATAGGTATGTAGTTAGGATCTGATCCAGTATCGATTTTAAATTTTATTGGCTGATTATTAATGAAGTAATCTTTGTACCATCTTATGCGGTCTATATGTAACCTACGTAAATTAAGATCATCATAAAATTAACACTATCCTTTTTTGATCGTTAACAATATTTAAAGCATAACTATAACTACCTTCTTCGTCATCCCAGTTTACACCGTGAATAGCCTTGTTCGGTCTTTCATGTCTCCCTTGGTGTTTTGCAGAATTTACTGAAATGCCCAACCTGCAGTTGTAGCATGTAGCCTTTCGAGCTGGACAAACACAGCGGTGATTTATGTTGAAGCTTTGACCACAATTGAAACAGTTTCGTTTGATTGCTGCTACACTTGAATCACTTTTCCCTTCGTCAACGATTTCCTTAACTTCCATTTGTGTGCACTTTTGTTCCAACAACAGTTAATTTGCGGCTGCTGCTTCAAAAACTTTACATGTATCAATAACTTTTGATACAGTATCGTTGTCCTTTGAATCTAAAAGTTTCATTTGAAGTTTCTTGTCATTGATTCCAATTACAATGCGGTGCATCAGCATACGATCAGCAAACGACGTTTTACAATTTGCACACTCAAAACTACAATACTTCAACTGTGTTCGTAGTTCAGTTTCATATTCAGCAAATGTTTGTTTCTCCTTTTGCCTGATTAAATCGAATTTGAAGACTTCCATTGTGATGTTTTTCCGCGGCAAACAATAATCAACAAATCCTTTTATGACTTCCTTCAATGTGCGAGTTAGATTGTCTTGATTTCCGTTGTTCTCATCATCGCCATTTCCTTCAGCAATTTCTTGCGCATCGGCAAAAATGTCGTCCGTCGAATCATCATCATTTGGAAAAAGTGATTCGTAGATTTCCATTTCCCTTGGTCCAATCAACCACAGCAATGTTGCGACTTTATCCGGTTCAGACTGTGTTTATTTTCCTGAAGCTCGCAAATATACAACAAATGATTTTTTCCATCTTGGCCATTCCTTGACAATATCAGCACACTCTAATGGTGCTGGTAAACGCATTTCCATGGCGGCCATTCATGCGATGCCTTTAAACTTTACTTGAGGTTATGAATAACCACGCGTTGCGTCGGCAAAATTAACACTTCAATTAATGATGTTCGAAAAACACTTCTGACACCATGTTATAAGCCCCAATAGTATTTATTATAATAAATAAAACGCTTGTTAAGATTTATAAGTTATTAATTACAAAAATCTTTATTTATCTTTTGTCTCAACTTAACAATCTGCTTGCCGGTATCCAACTGCGATGACGTGTGTTCTACCTCTCATAATCTATAATAATAATAATACAATCAGGGATGTTCAACTGTGTTTTTAAGTTTATGGTGTGTTCACACTTATTACACTATCAAACACGTCTATTCACTCTATTGACATTGATACAGATTGATAAATAAATAAGTAAAAAAAAAAACAAAACCGATACGACCACTTGGCATCTATTTGCTCTTGGAAAAAAATATAAAAAAAATAAAAAAGGAGCAAATATTTTTTTTTAAATTTATATAACCAAATTAATATTTTACCTAATATATTTCAAATCAAATGCCGTTTATTTCATTAAAATATTAAAAAATTGAGAACGCTTAAAAAGCTTAGCGCAAAGCACCAATCAATTTTTTGTCGGGGAACCTACCCTTAAGGGCAATTAGGATAGCAAGAACTTCTGCTGTAAAGATGGTTGAGAATTGCGGGAGGATTCCAAGTCGTAATGTACTGACGTCGTCAAGGGTAATACCGAAGAATATTGTATCTGCGTTTTTGGATCCATCTGTAAATATTATTTTCCAGTTATCGGCCTTTGTTCAGTGGATATGGCTAAGAATAGTTTGCGATACAATTTGTTTTCGGTATTAGTTTTCGGGTATGATGCCATTATGAAAGAGTAAGCAATATTAAGCCATGGAGGTTGTAGAGTTGTTGGGTTGATTTTGTATAATTTTGGAAATTCATAATCTTTACTCGATTGGAGGATGTTGAACATGGCTGAGAGAATTCTTTTTACTTATTTCCGGTCCAGTATAAGTTTAAGTTCTTTGTCGATTATAGAGTTGTTTGAAAAAGCTAGCTTGGCGTAAAGTTTTGATATAACTTTATCTCTTCGCTCTTCGATAGTTGGGAGGCCGGCTTCTACCAAGATGTTTTTGATTGGCGATGTGGGAAAGTCCCCAACACTGCATCTAGCCGCCTGATGGTAGGTTGGTTTTATGATTTGAAGAGTTGACTTCGGAGAGTTGCCGTATATGAAGATACCATAATCTATTTTATTTAAAATAATCGTTTTTGTTATATTATAAAGTGAGTTGATATGTACACTACTTTTTCTACTGGATAAATCTATATATATAAAAATGGATGTATGTTTGTTTGTTTGTAAATATGTTATGGACTCCAAAACCTCTCATCCAATTGAGCTCAAACCTTTGGTATTACTTCGAGAATGTTCCTGTAAAGTTTGGTCCAAATCAATTATCCACTTTGGCCATAAGGCAAAGAAAGACACGCCGGGTCCTTAAAAAGCTTCTTCATTTATTAGAAATTTTTAATTTACAAAATTATTTTTGTTTTTAGTGAATGTAGTTTGCGGATGGCTTGAAGGCTAAATAGTTTTTGCAGGACTAAGGGGCCAGTTATAGCGATACGGAAAACCAAACCTAAAACATTTTCAAATGGAAAATTTGGAATAATATAATCAGATTTAAAACACAAATGTTACACTGATCGATGACAACCAACTCAGAGAATTTATTTTGCAAATAAAAATTTGAATTGAATTTGTACTTTTTGTTAAAAATGTTTGTATTCAATTTTATGTTATACGTGTAAAAGAAAAACAAAAAATTACATTTTTAACAAAAAGTATTTGTTCAATTAAAATTATTATGAACAAAAAACATTTTCTGCAATGATTGCCATTGATCAGTGTAGCATTTGTCTTAAAAATCGAATCAGAACATACAAAATTTTCCATTTGAAATTTTTTTCGGTTTGGTTTTCCGTATCGCTATAACTGGCCCCTAAGCTGGTTATAGGATGAAATGGGGTAAAAAAAATAGTAGGTTTCCTATTGATTTTTTTTTTTGTATTTCCCATAGAAAAAGCTATTAAAATGCTTTTTTGAACGCTATCTACTGAAGTATCTTATTTTGAAAAAATGCATGGTAAAGAAAATTG
Organism: Platycheirus albimanus; assembly: GCA_916050605.2. Classification (NCBI taxonomy): domain Eukaryota; kingdom Metazoa; phylum Arthropoda; class Insecta; order Diptera; family Syrphidae; genus Platycheirus; species Platycheirus albimanus. The sequence continues at coordinate 324,342,230 of OU696696.1, read as the reverse complement.
CAGTTAATTAGTTCATATTAACAAAAATATCTTACATAAAATTGGCTTAACAAAATTGAATGGAAGCTAAAATTGTGGTTCTTCACGCAAGTTGAATATGAACATGCAGTAAAAGAAAAGAAAAATAGTTCTAAAAAAAAGTTTTATACATCATACATATTTTCATATGCAAGAAAATTCAATTTTATTAACCTTTTTTTTGGTGCAAGTTGCATTTTAAAATACTTCAAAAACAGTAAAGATGCAAAAATACCAAATATTGGAAAAGGCAAAGCAACAACAAAATCTTTGGGGAGGAGGAAGGGGGATGACAGCAGTAAAAGATGAAAGGCTAAACTGATTGGAATCCTACAATTATATATTAAACATGCTTAGTTTGTTTGTGTGAGTGTTATCAAATTAGTTACACAGTATATGTATACCTATCTACTACCTACATATTTCAATGATTGGAAAAAAATTAACCAAAACCAAAAAGTTTAACTTAACGATAATCATACATTTAAATTGGTAGGTAGCGAAGAAAACGCTAAACTTTTGCCTGTTGGAACATTTAACTAACGATGTTGTGCAAAAGGTTTTCGTTGATGTCCTGACCAACTACAAAAATAACTATTGGCTTTGTGAACATGCACCAAAAAACGATGACGTCAACGAATTAAACTATCAAATTCAAATTGAAATTTTCGGCAAACAAATGAAATACAAATCTATTGTACAGTTATGGAGGAGGAACAAACTGTCAACTACCCAATCGAATTCTTAAACTCATTAAAGCCATCTGGAATGCCACCAAATGAATTAGTTCTCAAAATAGATTCACCGTTAATCCGCAATTTGCAACTTTCGAAGCTGTGCAATGGAACCAGGCTTGCCGTAAAAAACTATAACCAAATTTAATCGAGGCCACAATTATTACCTGCAAGAGCAAAGGCGAAGTTGTCCTGATTCCGCGAATACCAATGCTTTCGACAGATTTGCCGTTTAGCTTTAAACGACTACAATTTCCGGTACGCCTAGCCTTCGCAAATGTATACATTTATACACCTAACAAAAAAACTAAAAACATTGTATATCCGCTTTCACTACGTTAGTAAAATAAAATAATTTTAGCATTAAAAATCAAATAAAACAATAAAAAATATAATACGACTTCTGTTTTTTAAGTTATTAAATTATAACCATTCAATAATAATGCCTCACATTTTCAGTAAAAAAAGTAAACTTATGAACGGATGAACTTAAACGAAAATTTACAGCAATTGCCAATTTTTCAAGTTAAAAACAACGATAAAACAGTATAGTACACTTGGGCGTGTGCGTCCTTTCTGAGTTTATTTAATTAAAAAAAAGAATACCATCATTGGACGGTATAAATATAATAAATTAAGAAGTCAAACCTATCACACTATCTGCTCGGTACGTCTGCCGGGATAGCTAGGCCTATCCAAGATTTATTTTAAATTTGTACGGCCTGTTTTAATTTCATTTTCACAGAGAGCTTAATTTAAAAGTTAATTTTTCAAGTAGATAAAATAATGATTTATAACAAATGCAGGCTTTTAACATTTTTTGGTAATTTTTTTATTTTTGGTTTTTTCATAAATTTTTTAGCGGTTTGAAACATCAGCGAAAACTCCGCAATTTCCGATCGGGTGGAAGACAAAAATAAAATGCAGACTTTTAACATTTTTTAGATGTTTTTTTTTTGATTTTTGATTTTTTTCATACATTTTTTAGCTGTTTGAAATATCCGCGAAAATTCCGGAATTGCCGATCGAGTGAAGGACAAAAAAAAATGCAGGCTTTTAACAACTCTTGGTTCAATCTATATATATAAAAATGGATGTGTGTATGTTTGTATGTATGTTGTCTATGGACTCTGAAACCGCCCAATGGATATTTATGAAATTTTTAGGGTAAATATGGTTTAGTCCAGGGATGGTTCCTGTGAAGGTTTTGCTCCGATCGGGTGGAAGACAATAAAATGCAGGCTTTTAACATTTGTTGGTTAATTTTTTTTTTTTTTTTGGTTTTTTCATAAATTTTTTAGCGGTTTGAAACATCAGCGAGAAATCCGCAATTTCCGATTGGGTGGAAGACAAAAATAAAATGCAGACTTTTAACATTTGTTGGATTATTTTATTTTTTTTTATTTTTGATTTTTTTCATACATTTTTTAGCTGTTTGAAATATCAGCGAAAATTCCGGAATGGCCGATCGAGTGAAGGACAAACAAAAATGCAAGCTTTTAACAATTGTTGGTTAAATTTTTTTATAATGTATCTATATATCTATATATATAAAAATGGATGTGTGTATGTATGTATGTATGTATGTATGTTGCGTATGGACTCCTAAACCACCCAATGGATCTTTATGAAACTTTCGGGGTAAATATAGTTTAGTCCAGGGATGGTTCCTGTGAAGGTTTCGTGCCGATCGGGTGGAAAAAAAATGCATGCTTTTAACAATTTTGGTTCAGTTTTTTTTTAAATTCTTTTTTCGTTTTTTTCATAAATTTTTAAGCGGAATGCCCGGGTGGAAGACAGAAAAATACGGGCTTTTGGCAAAGTTTTTTTTTCAACTTTTTTATAAAAATGTTTTCCTTTCGTTGAATAAAAGCATCATATTTATGGAACTGAGTCGAGAAAATCAAACTCTCAACGAACGTGCGTGTCCATTTGGTGCAAGAATCGTCCATCCAAACATTTTCCAAACAACTTTTGAACATCGGAAGAGGAATTGAATCGCACAACAAATGACATTTTATTTTCCCAAATTGTTGTCAAATGCAGAAAAATATTCAAGCCACAATTAAATCAATGTTATCATGTTCAGTTTAACAATCAAATTAACTGCACTTTGTGTGTATGCCAAACAATTTGTATATTTATACACCAACCAAAACTACCAAAAATATTGCTTATCCGCTAGCATTGAGATAAAATATATAAATAAATTTAAAATCACACATAAATGTTTTTTTGGGCTTAGCAACGCGCGCCGGGTACCGCTAGTACTACTAAAATTAGACCTTGCAGCTATTGATTTTTTAAGTTCTATGCAATGATTTCGCCAATTGTATTTATTATTAAATAACAGACCTAGAATTTTTAAATTTTGTACATTTTCTATCTCTACATTGTTAATATTAATTGCAAAAGGAGAGCAAGAAAGCTTGTGTCAAATATGTAAAACTTTACATTTCGGTAATGAAAGCTTGGCTTTGGAAGAGATAGTCCATTCAAGAAAGTCGTTAAGAGCATTGGTAAGTAATGTTTGTATATCGTTTGCTTTTTGGTTCTTAGAGAGCATGTTGACGATATCAACAAAAGGTTACACAATATTGGTAAATCGGCAATGTTGATGATATCAACATTACGCAAATTAAAAACAATATTGTGTAGGTCGGCTAAAATGCAAGCATTACTATGAATGCATTCTTGCTGACCTACTTAATAATTGTTTTTATTATTCCGCGTTTTGTTATATTGCTTCATGGGTCGATATGCTGATATTGCACAAAACTAAAAACAATATTATGTAGGTCGGCTAAAATGCAAGCATTTGTTATGAATGCATTTTTACTGACCTACCTAATAATTGTTTTTAATCGATTTGACCTAATAGAATTAAGTATATAAATAGGATTTTACATGGGAAAATAAAATAATCCAAATAAGAAGACCAATTGTGTGGTGTGTTTATTTAAAGGTACCATTGGAATCCAAGTGTAAGGATTTTACAGAGCATATATACATACGTCACCTGCGTAAAGGCAGTATCTTAGATTCGTATGTTTGGATAGAATATCGGAGATATTTTGGTAAGCTATAGAGAATAACACGACAGATGGGGGGATCCTTGGGGGATACCATTATGGAGTTGATGTGTGTTGGAAAAGGAGTTGTTGGATTTTACACAGAATTTTCTGTTGGTAAGAAAATTCCATTCTTTGAGTTTATTTAAAACAACATGAATACCTATTCTGTGAAACGCCTTTTCGAAGTCTAAGATAAGTAGATAAGTAGAAGTGATTTTTGGAGCTAAGTGCACTAGAGACATATTTGTCTATGAAGAGCAGAGCGTCTGTGGTCCCTCGATTGGCCTTAAATGCTACTTGGGTTGGGCTCAATAGTTGTTTTTATTCTGCATACCAAAGAATTCGTATTGCTACTATTTTTTCAAGAGTTTTTCCCATACAAGGAGGAAGGGAGATGGCATTGTATATATAAACTATAGTACTACCACTTGAGGTGCGCCATCTATCGACGAAAAACTAAGCTCTAGAATACCATGGGAAGCAACAACAACAATTAAAATGGTGGAAATTGTTGTTGTTGCTTCCCATGGTATTCTAGAGCTTAGTTTTTCGTCGATAGATGGCGCACCTCAAGTGGGAATACTATATTTTACAATGCAATGGAGATGGGTCTGTAACTATCAGGTGTAAGATTGTCATTATTTATTTAATGCGTTAAAGACTAACGTTACTTTGCTTAAATATATACACATGAATTATATCATAATTACAAATTTGTATTAAAAAAGGTATTTTTAAATTTAATACTCTTTAGGTTATCATTTACAGAAAAGATCAAAAAGTAATACCTATTAAATACTGGAATCAATTGATTTGAATGACTATTCAAACCATTCAAACCATGTGCTACTAAATATTGAACGTAAAGGAATTTGTCTTCTGAGGCTAGTTTGACTAAAACTAATATTAAGTTGACCCAAAGCTGATGGTGATACTATCGAACCATTGACCAATTTTACTATATAACACAGCTGTAAATACTCTCTATGTTTAGAAAGGAGTGGAAGATTCAAAAGCTTAAGTCTTTGAACATAGGGTGGTAGTGCTACTCTGGGGGACCAAGGAAGAAAACGAAGGCAAAAACGCATAATTCTTCTCTGAATATCTCCGAGTCTATCGATATGTATTGAATAGTAAAGTGACCAAACAACACAACCGTATTCAAGTACAGGCCTAACAAAGGATATAAAAAGAAGTTTCAATACGTAGGGATCTTGGAAATCACGGGAGAATCGTTTAATGAACCCAAACATTTTATTGGCCTTTTTTATAATGAAATCATAGTGGTCAGTGAACGTAAGTTTAGAGTCAAGGATAATCCCCAAGTCAGAAAAGTTAGATGGTCTATTTAAAGGACTTTAGTCAAACATATAGTGGTCATAAGTAATTATATTCTTTTTGAGTGTAAAACTTATTGTTGTACATTTGTCTATATTTAAAAATAAATGATTTTTATTGCACCTTTCCCTGAAATTTTGAAGATCTTCTTGCAGTTTTGAACAGTCATTAATAGAGGATAATTTTTTAAAAATGTTTATGTCGTCAGCATAAATGAGAATAGAAGAATTGTTTATAACAGAAGTCACGTCGCGTCGTTTATGTATAAAGTAAATAACAAAGGACCTAAATGGCTTCCTTGTGGAACTCCAGGATTTTATATAAAATTGTTCGGATGTCTCATTACGGAAAATAACGGCATAACATCTATTGTCTAAGTAAGACGCGATCCACTTTAAAAAACGATCACAGAAGCCTTACTTCTTAAGTTTTATTAATAGAGTTTTGTGACACAATTTGTCAAATGCTTTGCTAAAGTCAGTGAACACACAGTCTACCTGCTTCCGATCTTCAAAGGAATCAATACAGAAAGACGTAAAGTCTTACAATATTTGTAACGGTAGGCTTATTTTTCACGAAACCATATTGACTTTCACTAATGACAGATCTACAGTTAAACGACAAGACGTTACAAATAAGAGACTCAAACATTTTTGGAATAACAGAGAGCTCAATGAGTTGAGCGTGCGAATTACTAGCGTATGTTGTGGTGTGGTTGGAGATTGCATCATATTTTGAAGTTTGGAATTGCTCTGAAAAGTTAGAATCTTTCGAGTAGGTAGACCAAGTTTTGGCAGTGTAGTCCGAGAGGGGACCACTTGGCGTTTTTTTTTTTATTGATTTTATTAGTTTCGTAGAAACTCTTAATATATTTACAATAAATTTATAATAGACAATTACGAGTATATAATATATATTTAAGACGTGTTTTTACTATATTTAAATTTGTTAAGTTTTTAATATCACCAGGAAGTTGATTAAACAATTGAAGACCTTTGTGAAATACATTATTTTGTGTGTGTGTTGTTCTATAAAGTGGTAGGCGAAAGTCACCAATATTCAGAAGGGCATATCTGTTGTTCGTTATGTATTGAACATTGTTCTGCAAATGAACAGGATATATATTTAATTTAATTTTAAAGACCATAATTAAAACATTAAATTTTAAACGCTGTGTTATATTTAACCACCCCAGAGTTTGCAACATATCCACTATAGGAGTTAATCGTCTACATTTTAAAATGATCCGCATCGCCCTATTTTGGAGGATTTGGAGTTTGTTCCGGTTTTGACCAGTGCACATATATATAAGATTGAAGAACAATAGTTGAAATGAGGGTTGTGTTATATATCGTTACCGCACAGTCCTTTGATTTATGTTTTCTTATTCTTGATATAGGAAACCTATCTTCTGCGAGTTTTGAGCATAATTTTGTTATATGAAAGTCAAATTTAAGTTTGTTATCAATATACACACCCAGATACTTTTTTTTACGTTAACACACTCAATGATATTATTATTTATGTGGATGGCTACATTTGAATTTTCGCTGTTCAACGACATTAGCTTAGTCTTTTGAATGTTTAACATTAGTTTATTTTTACACAACCAGTTATAAACTTTATCAAGTTGTTCTTGAAGTTCAATCTCACATTCATTTATATTCCTACCAGTTGTATATATTAAGGTATCATCAGCAAATAAACAAATTTTAGAACTGGTTAACGAAGTCCCAATATCATTTATGTATGTTACGAAGAGCAAAACCCCCAATACTGAACCTTGCGGAACACCAATAGGAATCTCTTTAGTTTTGGAATAGCTATCATTCACTTTTACTCTTTGCATTCTGTTTAATAAGTAACTCTTGAACCAGCAAATTTCTACTCCACGAACTCCATATTTGAAAAGTTTTTTTAGTAATATATCTCTATCTATGGTTTCGAATGCACGTTTGAGGTCTAAGAAGACTGGCAAAATAATATTTTCCTTATCCAATTCCTTTTTCTATTTATCTATAACGAAGCTGATAGAAGTTTCACATGAATGCTTGCGCCGGAAACGGAGACTGCTCTGCACAAATGAGCCTCCCATCTTCCATGAACGTTGTAAGTTGTGTGAAGACTATAACTTCCAATATTTTTTCATATGTAGGTAACATATTTATAGGTCTTAACTCTTCTGGATTCTTAGCGTTTTAACTTTGTCCACCGGTATAACGTCTGTAACTTCCCAACTCTACACTCTAAGAAATTTTTGTTGAAAATTACTCCAATTATTGTATGCAACTGGTCCGTTACAATAATTGTAGTAATTTTCAACACGAATTTTCGATGTTTTTTATTCAACATTTGGTCGAAAAAAGCAATTGTTTAATTTTCAACACACTAAAAAGTAAGCATTTTCTTAGATCGTATATCGTAGATCGTAAATCCCAGATCGTAGGTTTTTTAAGCAATATTTGCTGAATATTAAACATATTTATATAAAATTTACTCCAGATTTGTTGAAAAATCAACAAATAACGTCTAATTTTCTTCAAAAAAAAGAAAATATCGTACTTTTTTCAACAAATATGTTTAAAAATAAACAATATCTGTAGAAAATTAAGCTTTTATTTTTAATATTCAACTCGTTTTGCTGATACTTCAACAAAAAAAATCTGACTTTTCAACAACTTTACTGAATTTTCAACATTATTGCGCACCAAATGCAGGAAATATTGTTGGCTTTTAAGAATACTTGTTGAATTTTAATTGAAGTTTGCTGAAAACTAATTTTTAATTAATTAAAATTCAACATTATCTGTTGAATATTTAACATAAATGTTTAGTACCAATCAAAATTAAATGAGAAATTCAGCATAAAATGATTAGAATTCAACATAATTGTTGAAAGATAAACATATTTTGAAATATATTCCCAAAAGTTTGCTCAAATTTAATCAACCGTAGTTGATTTTTCAACACATTAACCTTATTTTTCAGCACAAATGCTAAAAATTAAACAACTTTACTTAATTTTCAACATTATTGCGCACCAAATGCAGGAAATATTGTTGGCTTTTAAGCATGCTTGTTGAATTTTAATTGAAGTTTGCTGAAAACTAATTTTTAGTTACTTAAAATTCAACATTATCTGTTGAATATTTAACATAAATGTTTAATACCAATCAAAATTAAATGAGAAGTTCAGCATAAAATGATTAGAATTCAACATAATTGTTGAAAGATAAACATATTCTAAAATTTATTCCCAAAAGTTTGCTTAAATTTAATCAACCGTAGTTGATTTTTCAACACATTAAACCCTATTTTTCAGTACAAATGCTTAAAATTAAAATAAAAAACCTGAATATTCAACATAAAAAGCTGCTTTTTCAGCAAAAAAAAAAATTCATTAAAATTAAACAAATTTATTCACAGCCACATTTAGTAGTCAACATAAACGTTTAAAACATGTGAAAAAAATTGAATTTCCGATTAGTTATTTGGATATTAAACAAAATTTATTGAAAAAAAACTGCATTTAATATAGTATTACTAAACTAAAATGCTGTTTTTTAAATAATATTTTGTCAAAATCCAAATAATTTTATTGGAAATTCACAATTTTCTTTACAAATATTTAAATGATTATTTTGAATACTTAATATGGCTGTAAATTTGTTTTATTTTTCTGAATTTCCAATATCTTTTTTGTAAAAAGCATGCTTATTTAGATGGAATATTCATGTTTTCATTGTTTTTGAGCATTTGAATTTGAAAATAGAATTTGTATTGAGAAATCTATAGCTACACTTAATTAAATATAAGCCTTTTTGGGAACATATTATTCTAGTAATTGCTAGTATCTTTCAAAATATATGTTAAGTTCTTACCATTTTATACGGGTTGAGTTCTCATCAAAATCAGATTGTTGTCATATAAGCAAACTTCTTGATAAATGTTTGTCATAATCCTTACATTGAAAAGAAAAAAGAACAAGTTAAAGCAATTAAATAACTTCTCTCCGTTGAATTTGAATACATACCATTAGAAATCCTAGAAAATTAAACTTCATTCTTCAAAACTATCATAAAAATAGAAAGATTAAATATGTATATTTGTTATTATTTTATTATTCAATGTTTCCTTAAATACATATGTACATACTGTTAAATTAAAAAATTAATAAATAAAAGTTATGATTTCATTAAAAAAAATAAAAAAAAAAATAAAACATAAAAAATGATGAGCTCCATATCTGTAAATAAAAGAAAAAAGAAAAGCAATGGTTTATGTCAATGAAAATTAAAATAAAATTTACATTAGGATAAGATATAAGGTTATTTAGTTAAAATATTTTAATAAGAATAACTATAAGATGCGACTTACCCTTTAGTTCTGATTTAGCTTCCGGATGAGGGTGTTGATCTTACTTAAATTTGTTGCGTTCTTTTTTGGACCCCGAGGCTTTTCGGGGTAGTATTTAAGGATATACCTTACAAAAAAATCCAAAGTTTGGGATACTTCTTTTTGATATTCTATGTTAAAAGCATAGAAGTAGGCAATAGTTTGGGCCAACACATCAAAAATATTTGGAGTGTCGGAAGACCAAACTATTTTGTGTTCGATAAAAATATAGGCAGTTTTTGCCACATACGAAATATCTGGGAAGAAGAGTATAAAATAAAAAAAGTTGTTAGCAACAATAATGAATAATAACAAAAAGAAAAAATGATGATAAAAAGAATCTGATTACTTCCTAATAGAAAATGGAAAGCCATTTTTACTTGTTAAAAAAGAGTTTAAACTTTTTTTAAGAACTTATAACTTGGCATTAGAAAGAAAACCTCACTTCAAACTGCTATTGAAATCTTATGTACTTAGTGAGTTTTTCTTTCGGACCGACGCGACGACGACATCCTCCCGAGACCCAGAGTGATTAAATTAATGAAAAGAAGTATCGCTCGCTGGTGCTACCGAGGGTCTCAGGAGTAGTGATGGGAACTATCGAATGATTTGAACAATCGATAGTTAGTATTTGTATGATTTGAACTATCGAATAATTCATTCATTCATTTATTCATTGGAATAAAAACTATTGAGTAAAAAATATGTTCGAATGAAAAAATTATCGTATAAAAAATCTATTTGAATGAAAAAGATATCATGTAAAAAAATATTCGAATGAAAAAACTATCGAATACCTAACAATCCTGTTCAAAAGAAAATAGTATCAAATAAAAAAACTATTCGAATGAAAATAGTAACTAAATGAATGAATGAATGAATGAATATTTTGCAACTATCTATAGTTTGATAGTTTTATTCGATAGTTCCCATCACTACTCATGAGGATGTATTTCAAGTAAGAATTAATTAAAATATGCATACCAACTACAGCAATCCATGGCGCAGATACTGGAGGTTTTAAATCATCTAATGCTTTTCCAATCTGTAAAAGAAAATTTGAGAATTAGTACAAATAAATTTGGTTTTTGTATATTGGTTGCTTACCGGAAACGATTGTATAAGAAAATCCAGATTTTCTTTGAAATGATGGCTAATGCTATTTAAAATCTCCATTTCTTGGTGGCCATCTAAAGCTGCTTCATTTTTCTTCGAAAAAAATTTGGCCAGAGAATTCTTTTCGCTGGTGAAGTCAGCTCGTATGAGTTTTTGGAAGTTTGTTTCGGTCAACTGCGAGAAATGCTTGTAAATGCATTCTCTGGTGAAAATGTAGGGCCAGTTATTCTTAATCATTTCAATTGAAGGATACGACTCCTGGTTGTTGAAATAACCCCTTTGTGCTGGAAAGCAATCTTCCATGTAGAGAAGGATTTTCTCTCGATCCTCGGACATATCCGGATTTTGGGAATATTGTCCTTTAAGGAAAGATTGTTTCGCCTCCAGAGTCGTATCCTCAATGTTTTCGACCGCTGGGCTCCAATTTTTCACCGAGTTTCTTAACACATTTACAGCTTTTCTCTTCCTAATGGGAACTCTCAAATCATTATTTCTGCCACATCCAGAGTTGAGGTAGTTGTTGTGGTTCCTCATCATAGTGATCAAAAGTTCCAAGGAATCCGAAACAACTCTGTCCTCCTTATCCTTTTGGACGAAGGAATCTGGATACTTCGCAATGATAGTTGTCGCTACCCCTCGAAGCACTTTAACTGGAATTGTTGTTGATATTCTCCTCAATTCTTTTACCAGCTCTTTGATGAAAGCGTGGAGGCGATGCCCCAGTCTTTGTTTTTTCTCCAGCTTCTCCAACACATCCACTGGTAAATTTTCCCACGAAATCGTAAACTCCACAAAACTGTGAGGTCTGGATGTCGTTGGAGTCGAAACCGAAGAATCATTCAAGTGAACAACACTTCTGGGACTTGAGCTTAGACTGGTCAAATCAACCTGGTTGTCAAAAACGATGAAGTTTGGATTTGATGTACTTGGTCTCGAACCCTGGGGCACCATCTCATCTTGAAGAATAATATCAGCCGCCGCATCCATGAACGAAGGGGATGGAATCCAAGCATTTGGTGTCCATTGGGAACAGTCGTTGAGCAACATCAATATGGAGTTCTTGGCAGCGACGTGAACTAATATTTCGTCCTCACATATTTCAGAGCCGCTGTTTTCTAGAACGATTTTGTTCCCATTGATGCCGTATCCGTTACCTTTTAGCGAAGACACCAAAATTGTGATCAAAATTAAAGTTTAAGATTTCGAAAATTGATTATCGTTGGCTTAGAGTGTAAACTTCTAACTTCACATAAAAATGATTTCAAAAATTAATTAAAAATGCAAAAAGCTTTAAAATATTATAATCAATTTTTTAACATTTGATAGTATGAAATCTAAGGAAAGTAAAAAGTGGAGTTAACTGTTTTTCACTCTAAGCCGACGATATGTTATTTTCAGTTTATATACATTCAGAACTGTCAAATTGTGCACAATAAACCCCCTATTCATATTTGAAAAGTGCCAGCAATCCCAGCTTGAGGTTTAATGTAATGAAATTAAGCAAATTTAGAAAATTTAAAAATATTTACCCTTCGCCACCACATCCTTTATCTGTGCTTTGCAGACAAACGCCTTCTTTACTGTCCGGTCGCTATTCCAGACTTCAAAAAAGGTGTCACTTGACATCTTAACAAAATAATTCTTGAAAAGAAATATTTATGCTACTATTAATGTTTTCAATTGTGATTTTGTTTTTAAGAGCAAGAATAAATAAAAATAAGAAATACAGTGGATAAAAAAGTATTGGCAATTTTATTTATATTAGATTTCATGCTTCTATCAAAAATGTATTTTTATCTTAACATTTTTTTATAAGAGAAGGGTTTTCTTGTTTCAATGAGTACATTTATAAATATTAAGATTCAAATAAAATCATAAGGATGTACCTAAAGAAAGTAGGTAAGGAAAAATTTGTTTTTGTTATCCTGTTGTAGGAGGGGCAGCGGGCAATTTTTGGTTCTAGTTTATAGGTAGCTATAAGATTTTGATTTAGGAATTTAAATAGGTATAGATAAATAGATATTATACGAATCCATAATTATTAATTTTTTTGCTGGAGAAAATTCAGCTGACAACGCGGATTATATTGAAACCCATACACGAGGTCCTGATGATATTCTAAAATGGTGTTTTGAACACAAAAAACAAAAAAATTTAAATATGTGGATTTATTTATTTCTATTCGTTTCCATTTTATTCGACAAATTTAACACTGATATAAAAATTCGAGAATGAAACAAATCAACGATGAAAATGAACCTCCTGACCATAGATTATCCATTGTATATATAAACTGTAGTACTACCACTTGAGGTGCGCCATCTATAGGCGAAAAACTAAGCTCTAGAATACCATGGGAAGCAACAACAACAATTAAAATGGTGGAAATTGTTGTTGTTGCTTCCCATGGTATTCTAGAGCTTAGTTTTTCTTCGATAGATGGCGCACCTCAAGTGGGAATACTATAGCTTATATATGCAATGGATTACCTACATTTCCACTCAGCACACAAATCTCAAACAAACCACACATTATTTTTCGATTTACTTATAAGCGCCATGAATAATGGAGTGGTGATTGCAAGCGATCTTACTTTCAATCAGTAAACTCGTTTGAACTCGTTTGAAATAAGGGATGATTTGTAAATAATTTTACTCATGAATAAAAAAACTCGAAATTACTTGTTTGTTTGTTGACTCAGTTTGTTCAAACTCGTTTTTTTTTTTTGAGTAAATACCCGAAACTTACAAACAAAACTTGACTCATTTTAATCGCTGGTAGGTATACAAAATAAAATTGATCTTTAAACTATTATTGCCAATACTGTTTTTATCCACTGCAAACTTCTGCTTGTTTTAATTATTCTGGCAAATTGAAGTGAACGGTGAATAAAAATATCGGTTATTTTGGTTGAATAATAAAACAGGTTTTTTTAAAAGTATATCCTCTAAGCTAGCACAACTCAAACGGTACTGATTGTTTGTTTTATAGTTCTCATACAAGGCAGTATATTGGTTATACCAGAAATTTAAGAACTTTCCATATAAAATTGCGTGATCATAAGAGGCATTAATAAAAATAGCTTGTATAGTCAAAATCTGAATATCCGACTCTTCATTCATTTTCACTAACACGGCATCATTTTCTTGATAAGTAGTATTAAGGTATGAAATTTTTTTTGCAACAAATATAAAATCCGAAGGAATTTCTACATCATACATATCACTAGATAACTTCATAACAAAGTTTGAAGTAATTTTCAAGTTATAACGATCGTGAGAAATATGTGCTTGGTATTCTTGATGCATTTTTGAAAGTGAGAAAGAGATATTTTTAAAGTTTTTAACTTTCCTAGCAAACTGCTTAAAAAATTGATGTTTCTGCTCAAAGCCCATAGTCCACAAACCACGTAATGGTCCTAATTGCCTTAAAAGGTTTGGATAGTGAGTAACATAGTGATGTTTGGGTCTAAGATTAAAGTTTGGAAAACAAAAAATCCTCAACTCGAAGTAAAGTTCAATGTAATTCTCAAGCAAATATGTTTGCTCGAGTGACATTTCAGATGCACAGATAAGCCGGCACATTTCTACCATAGTACAAAAAAATTGCCACGTTGAATCATCAAAAGAAAAACCTAGGTCTTTAAAGAAAATAGGTAAGAGCATTAATATGTTCCAAACTTCAAAGGCTTTTCCAGGAACTTTTTTCAAATGTTTGGTAATTTTGGGAAATGAAAGTGCCAGTTTAAATTCAGTTTGAATCGATGCTAAAAAAATATTAAGTTGGTTAAAAGAGAAGAGTTTTTTTTCAGAAAATTCAATCAAAACTTTCATTAAATCGAATGGAATAAAACCTTCAAAAAGATCGTGAGCAATGCAAGGTGGAAGACCAGGATTGCAAACATGAAAATGATTCAAATCGTTCAAAACCGAGTTAGTTTTAATACCATTATTGATAAAGTTATCATTATCAATTAAATTTTTAACGGAATCGTTGTAGTTCTCAGGCGTTCTCATTTCGCACGTTTCAAAGGATTTATTCCTTAGCGATGCTCTTTGAAATAGACAATACCTGCATAAAAAGTCCGAGGTACTAAAGTTTTCTGAAAACCCTCCAATTTGGTGACTTCCAAGGTTGTCGCCAATCATAGCAAACAACGAGCCTTTTATGTTAATGTCTGTATTTTGCAAAAAATTTCTGTAATTAATACCTTTTGACTCTAAAGTTTTTAAATCTTCCATTAATGGTTCAAATATTTTATTTAGCCCAAAGGACTTAATGCTAGATTCTTTAACTAAAATTACAAGCTGAATATTCTTAACTGAAGATCGATGTTTCTTGTTAATGTTCCCTATTGTCATGTAAACCCCAACTAGCTTATGTTTTGATTTAGAAGATCCTAAGGGATTACAAATTTCAAAGGCATCCTGGAAAAGCAAAAGTTCTAACTTGTTTTCAGTAGAATTAAAAAACGGATTATTAACATAAGTTGATCCATCGCTATAATCTAGAAGAAAACTGTCTTTTTTTTCTTTTCGGATAAGGTCGGGAAAATATTTATCTTCTAAAAGATTTTTCAATGTATCTAATATGGAGACATAATAAAAACTACACATTTTGTGAAAGTTATCTCTTCCCAACGTTATTTTTTTAGCAGGCACGTACTCTTTTTGGGTTTCCATTAATTTTTTTCGACTAAAACTATTTTTAAGCAAATGTAAAGAAGAAAGGCTAGCATTTTCTTGAACTATTTTTTCAAATTCCTCTGTTTTGCTTTTATCAATGTCATTGTCACTAAAGAATTGTCTCACCATCTGCAAATTTTTATCAGCAGTCTTGCTCACTATGGTAGTCATTTCACTGTGTAGAAAATCCAACGCTATATCTGGAACTAAATATTTATACCGTAGTGTGTTAAATAAATAAATGTATTCGTTGGGATTTTCATGATCTTTGTTATTTAAAGAACTGTCAGGTGATACGCTAATAGCAGAACTTTCTCTATCAACCAAATTTTGAGATGGACTATCTACAATTCTGACTTGGCTTTGATTTCTATGATGTCGGAAGCAATGGGAACGAAATGAACTATCGGTTTTAAAAACAAGGGAGCAGTCATTTGCTGGACAAACTACTTGCACACCATTTTTTAAATGATCCCGAGTATGAGCAATTATTTTTTTCAAGGTCGAAGTCTCGAAGCGACACAAGGTACAGTTAAATTTTTCAAAATGAAAACTTACATCACGATCTTTTCGTAACGTAGGTATGACTTGATTACACTTAGAATGAAATTTGTGCCAGTGACTTTTATAAGAACCGTAATTCGAGAAATTTTTATTACAATTTAACCATTTGCATAAGAACATATTTGTGTCCTTATGCAGATATAGATGTTTATTGTAAATTGCAATAAACTTCGTTTGAAACACACATTTGTTACACTTGAATAACATTATTAATGAAAATCTAAAGCCGATACTTATAAAAAAAAACAAACTTTAAGGAGGAGAGCTAGTACTTAACTGAATCTATCGAAATCGAGACCAAGACCATCATCCAATTCCAATTCGCTCCCTGTCACAAGATAATACATACACATATTTTAAAGATAAATGTCAATTATTGTAGAAAATTGAAAAGAACTTGGAATTATTAAACAATTTAGTTGATAATTCAACAAAAAATTATGATTTTTTCTAAAAAAAAGGTTTAATTTTCAACGCAAATGTTTAATTTTCAACGCAAAATGTTTAATTCCCAACAGAAATGTTTAATTTCCAACACAATATTAATTTTCAACACAAATGTTTAATTTTCAACACCAAATGTTTAATTTTCAACACCAAATGCTTAATTTTCAACACCAAATACTTAATTTTCAACACAAATGTTAATTTTCAACACAAATGTTTAATTTTCAACACCAAATGCTTAATTTTCAACAAAAATTTACAATAATTTTCCTTCGTCACTTATTTCCACGATAAATGCAACAACCGCTTGGTATATTTCCGTATTGTTGTTGTATTTAATATGGAATTTCTTTTTCAATGCCAACGTCTAAAAAAGAAGTTTTCCTTTATTATAATTTAGAAAAAATATACCTATTTATTTGGCATTGAAAAAGAAATTCCATGTTAAAAACAACAACAATACGGAATTATACCAAGCGGTTGTTGCATTTATCGACAAAGAAAAACTTAATAAGATACATAATAATAATAATAATAATAATAATAATAATAATAATAATAATAATAATAATGATAATAATAATAAATATATTTCACTTACCGGATAGATTTTAACTTTTTTTGTTTGTTTGTTTTATAATCGCGACACGCACTTTAGACACATTAATTCACGACTGATATTGTTTGTTGTGATGCAAGGCACGTGCCTATCATATCACGTACACGAAAGAGAAGAAAGAACAAAAGAAAGAAATGCACATTGTTTTCGCACAAGTAATGATGAGAATTCAACAAGTAATATTGAAAGGGAAATCGTATCCCGTAGGAGAGTGAGATGAAAATTTGCCTCCTCGCTCTTTTTTCAACAAAGGATTACGCTATTATTAAAAAGAGGAAATTTTATTCAGCAATAAATGTTTAATTATTGAAAATACGATGTATTCATATTTGTTTGGGATATAAATATTATATCGTATTTTCTATAACTAAACTTTCGAATTGTTTTTGAAATATTTTTCGCTATAAATAGTATATTCTATTGAAAATTCAACATGATTACGAGATTATGAAAACGATCAAATTAAATTAAGCAAAAACTGTTGAAAGAGAGAAAAACGATATCTGAAAAAATACGATCTGGGATGTTGAATTTTTCTATTCTCTTCCTTTTTTCAGATATTTGATTAATATTAAACAAACTTTTACGATTTTTAAGCAAGAATGTTTTATTTTCAGAAAAATCTGTTGAATAAGAGAAAAAAATGATTTCTCGTAAGAAAATACGGTGTTGAAAATTCATCACCGCTCTTAATTTTAAGCAATCTATTGATTTCCCAACAAAAAGATATGAATTTTCAACATCGATGCTTAATTTTCATCAAAATTTGTTAAATATGTTGAAAATTAAACAAAAATTCTAAACTTTCAACAAAAAAATGCTTATTTTTCAGCAAATGTTGAAAATTACTACGATTTCATTTCGATGCTACAATAATTGTAGCAAAATTCAACCGGTGTTGAAAAACTTTAAACACTTTTTGTAGTAAAATTACTATTTTTTTTTAGAGTGTAGAAATGATCCTTCATGTAGTGATCGGTTGATTATTTTTAGGAGTAATGGAAATATGACGTCCTTACAGTCAAGAACTATCTTATTATTAAAACCATAGCTTACATTTTTCGTGTTCATTGACTTTACTATTGTTTCAAGTTCGCTTATATCAATTTGTTTAAACTTAAATTCATTTTCACATGAAGATAAATTGTCAGAATACAATACGCTTGGAATATTATTTTTAACCTCTAAAACAATTTCAATGAAGAAGGTATTTAGGGCATTTGCAAGTTTAATGTCATTTTTTAAAACAACCTCGTTTATTAATAAATTCTTCAATATACACTTTTGTTCTTTGAAAATTTGATTTTTTAATGTATATGATTGATTTAATGATTCAATGTATATTTTTGCCTTAACACACTGCTGTTTGTAAATGTTTCTCGCAGTTTTATACTTTTGCTAATCCCCCAAAACATTTCAGTACACTGCCCTGCCGTGTAAGCGCATTTTTTACTTGCGATTATAGGTACTATAAGGCAAGTTATGCATTCGTCGAAAAAAAAAGTTTTGAGATAACAATCAAACATGACATTACGATGATAGCGAAGACAAAAAAAGATGGTCTAAAAATTCTGTTCGTCTGTATGTCTATCTGTCTGTCTGTCTGTCTGTCTGTCTGTCTGTCTGTCTGTCTGTCTGTCTGTATGTATAGACACCTACAGCCCAAACGGGTGGGCCGAATTGCTTCAAACTTGGTATATAGACTTTTTTAGAGGGGAAATTGAAATTTTTTTTTTAGCTCAAAAAATAACGGTACCTGCCATACAACCGTTACGTTAAAGCTTATTTTTCTCAAAAACGGCTCTAACGATTTCAATTTTAAAAAATCAGTGTTGCTTTTTAGGTACGACCAATAATATGACTGAAAAAAAAGTTTTAAAAAATGGCTAAGAACGGTACTTTCCATAGGACCGTTTTTTTTGCTTTCGACTATCTCGAAAACGACTCAACCGATTCTTTCGAAATTTCACACACATATAGCTGTAGGTAGCGCAATTTGTATTGCATACCAATATTTTTGAAAAATATTTTTTTGTATTTTTAAAAGCATTTTTAAAAAAAAAAATTTTAAAAATTAATATTTTGAAAACGGCTCATTAAATTTTTTTCTAAAAATTTTAAATAAATGTATTTGCTGAATACCTATGAACTGGCGTTTTTAAATTTTTTTTTGAAATTTTTTTTCAAAAAGTTTTTCAATAAAAACTTTTTTTCTCAAAAACCGCTCCACAGATTTTTATAAATTTTTTCTCATAATTTCATAGTTTTCCAAGAAATAAAATGGCGTACTTTTTTTTCAGCTCAAATCAGTTTAAGTACGTTTTAAGAATTTTGAAATTTTTATTTTTATCAAAATCTCAAGCCCCTAAACCACTGTCACTCATTAGAGCAAGTTCGTGCGACCCAGTCGTGCATTTTATTCTAATTTGTATTGATTTAGATCACTATACCACTCCGCGCAATTTTTATTTATTTTTAAATTTTTAGTTAATTTAAGCAATGAATATTTCATTGGACTTTCAAATTTCTCTCCATAGACATTTAAGTTTTCTTCTTCATCTTCAGTAAAATAGTTATTAAACTCAGTATAAAGCTACTTTTATCATATTTTACATATTTTATTTTATCAGGCTTATACGAAACTGACTGCCCAGTGAAAAGTTTAATGGACAACGACTCATGGTCGTACTTTAACTTCTGCACTAAGGGTAAAGTCTCATCACATAATCAATGAGAGTTTTTGATAATGGTTTTATTCTTGTTGGTTGTTTAACTATTTGTTGAAGCCCGATCAGATATTCATGGTTCAGTTCATAGTTGTTTACGCTACTGTAATCTATATTAAAATCACCTGCTATTAAGTTAAGTTAATTAAATTGACTTTTATTTCAATAAATATATTACAACTAAAGATAAGCCTAAGTCATAATGGAATTGGCCTTTGGCCGTCTACCAGGTTGACAATATATAAACTAATGTTCTTGTATTAAAAGTCTCCTTCTATAACGAAGTGCTGCTACTGAGTAGTTATATAGGACATCCCATCTTTTTTTCCCATTTAAGATATTTATTATTTCATCTTCCTCTAAGACATGTTTTCCAAAGATTAATAGTCGAAATTCTTTTAGAACTGGACAAACACCAAGAAAATGCAAGACATCTTCTCTCTTTTTCATATTGCAGAGGTCACAAAGTGTTGGTAAATCTGGTCGATGTGGCATAAAGTTTAAATGCACAAGTTCACCTCTCATTTTAAAGACTACTTATTTTTTCAGCTGAATAACTGTTAAGGAAATACGTTTTTTCATTTGAAAAATGGTTTAGTTTGCTGTAATAGTTCCGAAATAGTGACGATTCGGCTCCTTCAACATATTGGTCATACGTACATATATCTGCCAAGTTTCTCCAAAATTGAGTTAAATTTTTCTCTTAAGATATGTGTTTGCTCGTTCGTGTGAATTGTCAGATTCATTCCACATTCAGAGGCTACTTTCTGCCATTCTTCGCAAATGTTTCCATTTGTTCTTATTATGCTTTTTAATACTATGTTTGGTATTCTTGATTCATTCATCTCTAATAATTTTAATATATAATTAAAATGCATTTTGATGGTATATAGGTGCAAGGGAGGAGTTCCAGTTTCAATGTATGGCATATAGTTAGGGGTATTTTTTGGTAACCGGAATATCCTCTTCAAGAAATAGCGAAGAAATTTGTCATTTGTAACCCCACATCTGAGCTCCATAAAGCATTATTGAAGCTGCAGTCGAGTGAAACAGAGTTTGTTTTCCACTTAGCGACACATAATTGTTTTTAAAACAACGATCCAGATTGCGAAAATAGCTCTTTTAGCATCAGCTAATTTTTCACTAAAGTGCGGTTTTAAGCTTAAAGATGCCGATAACAGGATACCTAGATATTTGTATCTTGATACAACTTCAATTTCTTCACCGTCTAACTTCCACTTTTCCAAGCGTGAATAGCGACCTCCTGCGTTTCTGAATATCATAATTTTTGATTTCTCAAGATTCACAGCGAGGTTCCAGCATTTACAATATACACTAAGTCTGTTTATCATTAACTGCATACCTTGGATAGTGTCACACAGAAACACGATATCATCCGCATACATCAGTGCCGGGATTTTTACATCGCCTTATTCCACCTTTCGGTTATGTCGTTAATGTATAATATAAAAAGTAGTGCACTTAGAATACATTCTTGTTTAACGCTCATTGTAGTTTTGAATTCTTCAGAGATTAAATCTCCATCCCACACGTATGCAATATTGTTCTCATACATGGCTCGCAGGATTTGAGTGCTTCACGTGATATTGTATCAAAAGCTGCTTGAAAATCTACAAAGAATGAGGACAACTTTTTTTTTCTTGCTCTTGTAAGATTCAGCAATGTTTGTTAGGCAGAATGTCTGGTCGATTGTAGAATACCCCTTTGTAAAACCATCTTGAAATTCTGTAAGAATATTGTCCTCTTCAACCCGTTCAGATAATCTTTTATATATCAATGCGGCAAACAGCTTGGCTGAAGTATTCAGAAATGTGATTCCTCTGTAGTTCTTCGGGTCTCTGCAATCGCCTTTTTTATGAAGTGGAAAAATGATTGCTTTCTTGAATGCATCAGGGAAATTTGTATATTCAAAGATTCGGTTATATTCTATTGTCAGAGAATTTATAAACTCGTTTGTGCAATTTTTATAAAATTCAAACGGTATGCAATCAATACCTGGAGCTTTGTTTGATTTCGAATTGTTTATAACTTCTTTGACTTCTTCCAGAGTAAACGCCGTGTTTAATTTTTCGTTTACGAACAGAGGGGCTGCATATTGAAATAGTGGTGGGGTTAATGTAGCATTGAGAAGCTTATCAAAGTGCGTTTTAAGTTGCCGAGATTTAAGAGACAAAGAGATGTTTGACGTGTTTCCGTTTATGTACTTGACAGCTTTCCAGAACTGAGCCGAAGATTTTGAGGAGTTTATGAGGGCGATATTTTGCTGTTCAAGGGTTATTTTTTTGCTTTGACAAATGTGCTTGTAGTCCCTGTTGGCATCTTGATAAACGAGTCTTAAAAATGTTGGAGTTATTTGTTCTCAAAAGTTTCAAATACTTAAAGGATTTGTTTCTTGCTCTCAAACAATCCGAATCAAACCATTTTTGCTTATATGTTTTGTTATTGTTTGTGTACTTGTGTTGCGGAATGGATTGCTTTATAATTTCCGTTAGAACTTCAATACTGGTTAAGTGATGTGCGTCCAATTTGGTAAGGTTTAGATTCATGTTTCGCTGTTAGGTTTCAAGTATTTAGTTGTTGCAAACAAATTTTGGCAAAAGGCTTAGTGACTTTGTGCTATCATATTTGTCGTTGGAAGCAAAATTGAGAGTTACTCTCAAGGGCATATGATCTGAAGAGATCTCAATTCCAACTTGGAAGCTGTCCAGAAGTTTGAACCAGTTTCCCGATACAAAGCAGTAGTCTATTATTGAGCCTGATGTTCCCCTGATAAAGGTCAGCTCACCTTCTATATCTCCTTTGCAACTACCATTCAGTAAACGCATGTCATACTCATCGGCAAGTTCTAAAATTGTTGCTCCTTTGTTATCACAAATTGGGTCCTTAGATTTCCGATAAGTTTCCAGAAAACTGCTATTGTATCCGGACGCGAAATTGTTTTGTGATAATCCTACTCGACCACTTAAATCACCAATTAGCATTATTGTAGTATGCTTACGATTGCATATCTATGCCATAACGACGTTCGTATTGGATAACGAGAATTACTCGTCACCCGATGCGTCGCGACGCTGATATGCGACGATGTGCACATCGGCATACTATACTTCCCACGAAATATATTTCTCACGATTTAATGATGACTCCACAAATGTATATCAATTTATTCTGTCCTAAGAAATATTCTTTTTGATATCTTCAATTCAATAAAGCTTTAACCCTAATATAAAACGGACGTGTTTTCATTATATGAAAAAATTGTTTTACATGGCGACCGTGATCAGTGAATTTTAGATATCGAATCATAATGACCATTTTAAGTAAAATAAAAACCTTGTTTAAATTCTCCCCTTTGTTTAGTTTAAGTGCAAATAAAGTCTAAGTGAAAATCAAGTAACATAAAAATGGGCATGAATTTAGTAACAAAAGAATAGGTGAAGATTAAAGTGAGATTGAATCTTGGTGTCGAAAACAAAAATAAATAAAGTGCAACTACTTAAGCGGTTTCAATAAACGCCAAAATAAAAATAAAAACAAGTGAAATTCAGCGATATGATACACAATCAGCGATATCACACAAAATATGAATGAACAAAATTGTTTTACATAAGTTAAATTGTTTTACATTGTTGAAAGAATTGTTTTACATGACCGCCAAATATGAATGGAAAACTAAACGGACTTACATTCACTAAACGGAAATATGGAACGAAGCTGGAAAGTGTAATCTCATCATGCTACCTGGTTCCCGTTATTTTATTAAGTATCCTTTTTTTTTTACTATTTATTTATAACAATTCTTAAATTACTAAATTATTAATTGTAAAAAAAATAATAAGTAGTAAATAAAAAAAAAAAAAAATGGGAGGTAAAAATTCGAAAAATGAAAATGCCAAGGCAAACGTAATAAATGAAGTGAAGTTAGAGGAAAAAATAGAACAAATGCCAGAAATGGAAAGTATTAAAATAATGTTATTTATAATAACAGCACTATTGTGTGCAAATTTTATTTTTAAAATATATAAAATACAAAAGAAAAAATTAAAAATAAAATACTTACAAAGAGCGGCTTCAGTTAATACATTAGCTTAAAATAAAAAACAATCAAAACTATTATTCAAAAAAATGTGTTTTAGGTAATATTTTATGTACCTACACTAAATGGATTCTTGGACAGACGTCCTAAAAAAACTAAAAGTATTTAAAGAAAAATTTGACAAATCATTTAAATCGGTTTATAGAAAGCAAAACGTTTCAGAACTAACTTTTACTAAACATTATCAAATATTGCTAGGTAGTTATAGACAAGCAAAAAATTTAATTGACAAACATAAAAATAATTTTAGTTCAAAAGAGCAATTAGCTTCAGTTGTAATAATAAAAGGGTATAAACAAAAATTAAAAAAATTACTAAGGCATAGAAATTTAAAAGTTAAACCTGAATTCGATAGCTCTGAAGAAACCATAAGCTCGGAGGAAGAATTAGTTGAGGAATCTCCAACATTAAAAAATAAAAAAGACATGCCTCAGACCAATGTAGAATTTTTAAGTACGGCATCCAAAATCATACCAGATTTTGATGGCTCTGCTGAAAATTTGCAAAGTTTTATTGATGCTTTAGATCTTGTTAATCAATTTAAGGGCGAACATGATGGGTTAGCTGTCTCCTTGGTAAAAACTAAATTGAAAGGAGCAGCTAGAAATCTTATAACTAGCGAGTCGACGCTTTCCGCTATAAGAGATAAAATTAAATTGTCAGTGAAAGGTGAGTCAGTCCAGGTATTGGTGGCTAAGCTGATGAACATTCAACAGCGAAATAAAACAGCCAACCAATACACAAAAGAGATTGAACAACTCACAAAATCACTACAAGGTGCCTATATATCAGATGGTCTAACCGCAGACCAAGCTGATAAATATTCAACTGAGCAGGCAGTTAATGCCATGACACAAAACTGCTCCGATGAAAAAGTTAAATTAATAATGGAGGCGGGACAATTCACTAATATGAATGAAGCCGTCTCCAAATTCGTAAGTAGTTGTACGAAGGCTAGCGGACAAGCCGATAAGGTATTGTTCAGTAAATGTCGATATAATGGGCAGCCTCGCGGTAGTTTTCGTGGAAACTACCGTGGTAATTCTTTTCGCGGAGGTCGCAGTAGTTATAATCACAATAATTACAACAGACCAAATAACAATTACAGAAGAGGCGGCCAAAACAACAGAATCTATAATGGCAACCGATCTCAAAATGTGCGAGTCACTGCACAAAGCCTAGACTCGGAAAACTTGAATCACCCCTTGGGAAATTAAAAAATCTTAATAAAAAAGTATACAATCTTAACTTAAGTCTTAGCATATTTGTAAACGCATACAACAACAATTCTAATAACCTTTTAACACTCTTAGTTGACACGGGTGCAGACATTTCATTATTAAAACAAATAAATAATGAATATAATTCCTTAAATATATTCCACACCACCAATATTAGTGGCATAGGACAAGGCACGATACAATCACTAGGATCACTACAGTTAGATCTTAGAATCGAAAATTTTTTGGTACCTCATGAATTTCAAGTGGTAGATAATAATTTTCCGATACCTTGTGACGGAATACTGGGTATGGATTTTATAAAAAAATATAATTGCATATTAGACTTCACCAAAGAACACAGTTGGTTCATACTTAGACCTCAAAATTTTCATACTAGTATTCAAATGCCTATAGTCTACCCAAAAAATAGGATAATATTACCAGCTCGATCTGAGGTAATCAGACATGTCAATATTAAATCAAACGAAGATGAAGTTCTGGTTTTTAACCAAGAACCACAACCAGGAATTATAATAGCTAGTGCTATAGTTAATAGTAGAAATGCATATATTCGCATTATAAACACCACTATGGAAAATAAGTCATTGAATATAGACAATATTCAAACAGAAAGTCTCACCAATTACAACATAGTCAACTTACCAAAAATCAAAAATAATAGAACAAGCGAAATTCTTTTAAAATTAAATAAAAATTTTCCTGATCAATTTAAACAGCAATTAAACAAATTGTGCACTAATTTCAGTGATGTATTCGGATTAGAGACCGAAACTATCACAACAAATAATTTTTATAAACAAAAAATAAGACTCAAAGATAAAGAACCGGTATATATTAAAAATTATAGAATTCCCCATACGCACAAAACAGAAATAGATAAACAAGTGAAGAAGTTAGTTTCTGATGGCATAGTGGAACCATCAATTTCAGAATACAACAGCCCACTACTCCTAGTACCTAAGAAAAGCCTACCTAATTCCAATGAAAAGAGATGGCGATTAGTAATTGACTACCGCCAAATAAATAAAAAGGTTGTCGCAGATAAATTCCCACTTCCAAGGCTAGAGGATATACTTGACCAATTAGGTCGAGCCAAATACTTCTCATGTCTTGATCTAATGTCTGGATTCCACCAGATTGAACTTGATGAAAACTCAAGAGATATTACTTCGTTTTCAACAAATAATGGTTCATATCGTTTCAAACGACTTCCTTATGGACTCAAAATAGCCCCAAATTCTTTTCAACGTATGATGACTCTTGCATTTTCTGGCCTTGAGCCAACACAAGCATTTTTATATATGGACGACTTGATTGTTATAGGATGTTCTGAAAAACACATGCTAAATAATTTAACAAATGTTTTCGAACTATGTCGAAAATTTAACCTCAAACTACATCCTGAAAAGTGTTCATTCTTCATGCATGAAGTCACTTACCTTGGGCATAAGTGCACGGATAAAGGTATTTTACCAGATGATAAAAAATACGAAGCTATACAAAATTATCCCGTACCCACAGATGCAGATAGCGCTAGGAGATTCGTAGCGTTCTGCAACTATTACAGACGATTTATCAAAAACTTCTCAAACTATTCGCGGCACATAACGCAACTTTGCAAAAAGAATTTTCCGTTTGAATGGACAAACGAATGCAATGAAGCATTCAACTATCTGAAAAAGAAACTAATGAGCCCAACATTATTACAATATCCCGATTTTGAAAAAGAGTTTTGCATTACTACAGATGCTAGTAAACACGCTTGTGGTGCAGTACTCAGTCAAGAGTATAATGGTGTACAGCTTCCAGTCGCATTCGCCTCGAAAACTTTTACTAAGGGAGAAAGTAATAAATCAACAACTGAACAAGAGCTAACAGCAATACATTGGGCAATACTTCATTTTAGACCATATATCTATGGAAAACATTTTCTGGTCAAAACAGACCATAGGCCATTATCATATTTATTTTCGATGAAAAATCCTAGCTCAAAACTAACCAGAATAAGGTTAGACTTAGAGGAATATGACTTTACAGTCGAATATCTCAAGGGGAAACAAAATCAAGTAGCCGACGCTCTCTCTCGTATAACTATCAATGAACTCAAAGAGCAAAATACAAAAATAAATAACATTATTTATAAAGTGACAACACGATCAGTGACTCAACAAAATAGGCAGACCTGTACAGGTAATGATTTATTTAAATCAAATAAAATACAATATAATGATAAGCCCAACGTTTATGAAGTCATTAAATATAATGACGTTAAAAAATTCGTAAAATTAAAATTTTCTTACAATAAGTGCTTCTTGAAGCAAGGGAAAAAAGTTTTAACACGAATAAATGTTGATGACCTATACATTAATGGAAAATTTGACCTAAATCAATTTTTCCAAAGGCTTGAAAAAGAGGCCGGTGTTCTCAAAGTCATTCAACTGCAAATGGTACCTAGTGAAGAAATCTTCGAATTTATTTCACTAAAATCATTCAAAGAAATGGGCAATAAAGTATTAAAAAATTTAAAAGTAGCGCTACTACCAAAGGTAACCATCATAAACGATAAGCAAGAAATTGAAGCCATATTGTTGAGATACCATGACGACCCCTTAGAAGGAGGTCATACAGGCATTACACGAACGTTCGGAAAAATTAAAAGATATTTTTATTGGAAAAAAATGAAACAAGATATAACAAAATATA
This sequence comes from Platycheirus albimanus, assembly GCA_916050605.2. NCBI lineage: Eukaryota > Metazoa > Arthropoda > Insecta > Diptera > Syrphidae > Platycheirus > Platycheirus albimanus. Next base: position 324,314,450 of record OU696696.1, on the reverse strand, counting down.
TAAAAGCATGCAAGCAATGCCAACTGGCAAAAACTACGCAAAATACGAAGTCACAAATGACCATAACGCCAACACCTACAACAGCCTTCGACATTGTATTGGTGGATACAATAGGTCCTTTCCCGAAATCAGAAAACGGTAATGAGTATGCTGTCACACTAATATGTGACCTTACAAAATATCTTGTTACCGTACCAATACCAAACAAAAGTTCAAAAACTGTTGCAAAGGCCATATTTGAATCTTATATATTAACATACGGTCCAATGAAGACGTTCATTACGGACATGGGTACTGAATATAAGAATTCAATAATAAATGACCTCTGTCAATATCTTAAAATAGATAATATAACATCAACAGCCCATCATCACCAAACCTTTGGGACTGTAGAACGAAGTCATCGCACTTTTAATGAGTATATACGCTCATATATATCTGTTGATAAGAATGACTGGGATGTATGGCTAATGTACTTTACGTACTGTTTTAATACAACACCCTCAGTTGTACACGAATATTGTCCTTATGAATTGGTCTTTGGCAGAATCCCCAACGGATTTAAAGTCTTTAACACAATAAACGAGATATCACCTCTTTATAATGTAGACGACTATTCAAAAGAAGTAAGGTATAGATTAGAAATAGCATATAAAAGAGCTAGATTAATGCTCGAGCGAGCAAAGCTAAAACAAAAAGAAATCTTCGACAAACAAAGTAGAGAGATACAATTACAACTAGGTGACCTAGTTCTTCTAAAAAATGAAGCAGGACACAAATTAGAAAATAGATATTTAGGACCTTTCAAGGTAATAGAATTAAAAAATAATAATAATGTAAAAATAGAAGATAATAAAAAGAAAAAAATTCAAACTGTGCACAGGGATAGATTAAAACATTATAGCTCGTAAGAAGGATCAATTTGGCAAGTATATAATTATAATAATTTTTGTATTCATTCTTTTATAATTCATCTTAAATAAAAATCCATTAATAAAGTTTAAAATATTTAAGCTAATGTAATAAATATTCAAAAAAAATATCTAAAATCATCATTGTAAACACATTTTATTTACAAAAAAAAAAAAAAAAAAACTAGTTTAAGGAAATTTATTTCAAAAAAAAACTATAATTTTTTCATAATAACATTTATTTTCAACTTTATGCATTTTTACGAATAAAAACTATGAGAATGATCTAACACAAAAAAAAAAAAAAAACATACATTTATATAATAATAAGATCATTCTTTGTAAAATAGGAGGTGTAGTATGCTTACGATTGCATATCTATGCCATAACGACGTTCGTATTGGATAACGAGAATTACTCGTCACCCGATGCGTCGCGACGCTGATATGCGACGATGTGCACATCGGCATACTATACTTCCCACGAAATATATTTCTCACGATTTAATGATGACTCCACAAATGTATATCAATTTATTCTGTCCTAAGAAATATTCTTTTTGATATCTTCAATTCAATAAAGCTTTAACCCTAATATAAAACGGACGTGTTTTCATTATATGAAAAAATTGTTTTACATTATATCCGAGAAGTCTAAGGAGTGTAGTGAGTCACAGAGTCTGTCAAAATCATGCTGCCAATTATTACAATTTAAATATATAGGTACCAATATGACATCAAATGTATTGGATTTTAAATGTATAACACTTAATTCAACAGCTTTTTTAAAGCTGCAGCAGATCCCTTCAAGATTATCGCGAAAACCGAACATTGTGCCACCACTTCCTCTTCCAAAAATCGAAGTTTTAACATCAGGAGACCAGATTAGTTCATAATTCGAGAATATATATATAATTTCTTCGTTTTCTAATAGATGAGTTTCATATAATATAAAAATATAGAAAGATTTTACATAATTAAAAAATGTTACAAAATTCACTTTGTTTTTTAATCCTGATACATTATAGCATAAAATTTTTATTTTCTTAAATTCTAAAGTTCTTTCTGCATTCTGGTAGACTAGGGCACATCATGCGTCGGTTACAACCGCCTTAGAGCTTGTGGGTGGACCCAAAGATTTTCCATACATTATAGAGATTTTAAGCAAACGGCAATATACTTCTTTCCCTCTCGCTCCGAGACGTCAAAGTCAAATGTGAAATCCTACTTTGAAGGAAAACAATTAAATTCTCTATTGAGTTCAGTTTGGCGGAATATTTATTATTATTCAATTTAAAGTGTTGTTATCATTAAAATCCCCTGAAATCAGTTTTTGAATAATCAAAAATATATTTCTTTGTGTAAAAAAACTTTACTTTGCTTAAAACGTGCCTCGAAGTGTGCAAAACAAATACTTTTAAATCGGAGCAATGCGCGCCAACATATTTAAGAAGAAACAGTTTAGTTTTAAAACAATACTGTATCGTAGCTCAAGTGGACTGTATAATTGAGATCAATTAATAAATATGTGGAAAGAAATAAAACACGATAATTTATAGTGGAAAAATGTTATAAAAAACCACTTATTAGCACGTTTATTCCTTCACAGTTCAAAATCCTGCTTAAGACTAACTCTCACTCGTGTTTGTTCGCAGAACAAGCACTCTTTCGTTAAGTTCTTACGTTAAGTTTTATTTGCGTTTGATTGTATTTTCTTATACTTATTTGACCATCGAATGCAGAGTTGCCAGGACTCATGCGATTCGATACAGTCCCGGCGAAAACCTACGGTTTTCCACCCCTTTCGCTTTTATTTTAAATATATAAATCATTCAAGCTCCTTGATTGGTAAGATGCCGATCTTCTGTACCGGTGTCGTAAGTTGATTGCTCGCTGTTTGCAGAACCACGCTCCTTATTAGTCCATCGCTGCCTGGTATTAGTTTTAGTATCCGCGCCCTCGCCCACGCTGATGATGGGAAATTGTCTCTCCTGATTATGCAGAGTTGTCCTTCTGTCAAGCCATATTTCTCCTTTCGCCATTTCTTTCTCTAGTATAAAGTAGATAAGTACTCTACCTTCCATCTGCTCCAGAAGAGTGCAAGCATACACTTGCGCTCCTTCCACAATTGTATGCCCTTGGTATTTGGCATCTCATTGGTTATAAACGTTAACGGTAAAACAAGCGATTCACCAACCAAAATGTCCCGGCGTTGACGCCTGCAAATCATAAGGATCATTGCTTAATGGATGTAGCGGTCTTGAATTGAAGATGGCTTCTATCCCAGTAATTAATGTCAAAACCTGCTCATATGCCAAAACCTTCGCTCCAACAATTCTCGTCAAATGATATTTCATCGACTTTACCGCTGCTTCGTATATCCCACCTTGATGTGGTGCCGCAGGAGTCATAAACTTCCATTCCGTCTCTTTTAAACTTAAGTGTTCAAATGTATCCTTCGCTAACCAACGCTCTTTGGCTTTCTGCAATTCCTTCGCTGCACCGACAAATGCTGTACCATTGTCCTTCCACACCTGCCCCTTCTTGCTATTAATCTTTCGAAACAAGCAATGAACGCCACTGACGTCAGATTTGATATCAAATCTATATGCACTGCACTAGTTTTAAGGCTAACAAAGACGGAAACCCAACATTTCTGTCTTATTATTTGCTCACCTGCTCTGTCGATCGTTTTTATTTCGAATGGACCTGCATATAGTCTACCCCTGTGTGTAGAAAAGCCTTCACTGAGAGTAACAGCTCTCTAATTGCAAATCAGACATCAATTGCATCTCAAAACGATGATTATATCGCACGCAAACCAAACACTTACATCTGTAAGTAAATCCTCAGCTTACTTCGGAATCCAGAATCTCTGACGAATGTACTGCATCATGACCTGCACTGCTCCATGATTCGTTGCTGTATGCGTATTATCCATGATCAACCAAGCCAATCGAGAACCATTTGGCACGATAGCTGAATGCCTTCTCTTGCATTCCATCTCTGCTCTTTCCAATCTCCCTGCTACTCTCAGAATCTTTTCACCATCTAAGATTGGCTTTAAGGATTCTATCCTGCTCTTTTCAGGCAAACACCTGTCCTTCTCTATAAAAATGATTTCCTTCGCAAAATACTTTTCCTGCTCTTTTGTCAACAGGTGACCGATTGATTTCATCCTCTCTTCAGAGAATGGTTGGCCAAGTACTGCTGTATCTCCTGCATTCTCATATGCTCTATTCCTTCTTTTCACTTGACGTGCATAACGTCTCCATCTCTTTCCATCTATCTCTTCATCTTCTTTTCGTTGCTTTATTTTTGCTTTTTATTACATAGCTGATTACATAAATCGCCTTCTCTAATGTAGACGTGTATTCAATCAATGGAATACTCCTTCTCCAGCACTTCAAATAAATAGATAAAGGCTCTGTAAATTTTGTTATCACAAAAACTTTCATCTCATCCCTCCCCCCATCTGAAACATTTGGCACAAACTTTTCAGATGACCAGCTCGACCGAGGTTTTGCCAACCATTCCGGCCCATGCAACCACAACTTGTTATCAACCAATGCTGATGGCCTTATTCCTCTTCTTAGAATATCAGCCGGGTTATCCTTCGTTCCAACATGTCTCCACCTTTTGATTTCGGTATTTGTTTGTATAGACGAGACTCTATTCGCTACGAATGTTTTTAAATTTCATGGTAATTTACTTATCCAATGCCGCGCTATGAGTGAATCTGCCCAAAGATCATACTCAATACGTTCCCATTTCATTTTTTTAATGACGTTTACAATTAGCCGTCCCAATAGCTCCGCTGCTGCTTGCTCTAAGCGCTATATTGCCACCGTTGTAAGTGCAACCCGTGTTCTTGCTGTGATGAGATCTGCTGTAATCCTGCCGTACGTATCGTTCTCAGATAAATCGCTGCTCCATATGCCCTCTCAGAAGCATCCGAACATCCATGTAGCTCTTTTCGTATTTCTTCTGAAGTACCTATCCATCTCCAAATTTTCACGTTCTCTAAATATGTTATTTCCTGCCAGAAATCTCTCCATCTCTCATTTCTCTCTCTGCTGAGTCTCCGGTGTTTTTACCACAAACGTGAATTGATCCTTCTCAAGCAGCCACTTCAAGCCCAAAACTGACGTTTTCTCATCATCCTGGAACATTATTGACTCCTGCTCTTCATAGTTCATGTCCTTCACAAGAGCTTTGGAATTGGATTTCCATTTTCTAAGCTCAAAACCTGCCCCTTTTAAAACATGATCGAAATCTTTTGATGACTTGATCTCCTTCTCTTCAGAATCACCACCTGTGGTGCAGTCATCCATATAAAATTCCTGCTTAATTGTCTTTGCTTCTGGAAACTCCTGCTATGCCTCCCTTGCACATTGCACAGCATTATAAGCTGATGAGGTCGTACTATAGGTGACTACTGTCAGCCAATATTCTCTCAAATTGTCCTGCGGGTTTTCTCTCCGGAATATACGCTGCAAATCCCATTGTTCCTTCGCCACCTTCACTATTCTGAACATCATTTTAATATCCGCAGTAATAGCGACACGAAGCCTGCGGAAGCGCATTGAAATTTCGTGCAGATACTTCTGTAAGTTTTCTCCAGCAATTGCACTTCATTTAATGAAGTACCTTTATTTGTCCTGCAGCTCGCATCAAATACGACCCTTAACTTTTTGGTGACGCAATGATGTGGTATATGGTTTTGCCATGCACTGTGCCAGTCACTGGTGTCATATGTCCTGCTTCTTCATGTTCTCTCATAAACTCCTGGTACTTTTGTTTCAACTCAGGATCTCCTGCCAACCTTCTCTCCAAAGCAAGAAACTTACGCTTAGCTGTAAGGTCTGAACTTCCAAGCTCTTTCACTGCTTCCTTCAAAGGAATCGTCACAACAAACCTGCCAAAATCATCACGTGAATTTGTTTTGATGAAATTTTGCTCCACCTGTTCCTCCTGCTATTTTAACCTGCTCAACGACATTTCTATGTCATTTAACTGCCATAAACGCTTAAGCAATTCATTAAGTTGATTATTTTTCATACGCACGGCCTGCAAAACCTGCTCCATGCTATCCTTCTCATTACCATACCCAATATTATTCTGCCGAAAACAGTTTCCATCTCAAGGACACCACCTCGTCGATTCTCTAATACAGAAGTAAATGCTTCTGCTATGAACCTGCAATAAATCTACAGTATCTGCTTTCCAATAATGTGGATCAGCAAGAGATACTGTAGCAATGCTCATCCGTGGCGATTTCAATTTGTGTGTTGGCACTATTGGCTGCCATTTAACCTGCTCAGAAAGAATCCAAAAGTCCTGCTCTATTAAAACCAGATTGGGCTGTGCACCCGTCTCTAAAAGTGCTCTTACCGGCCCATAATTCCTGTTATCCATCTCAATTCTTACTTGTGCCTTAGGCATCAAAGTAACTCTCTCCTGCTCTTGCTCATTATAATTAAAAGACATAAAAAGACGAAATAAATTATATTCATACTTTTATTTTTCTTTTTAGAAGGCAAACGCCTAGCTCTCTTAAAATCCCCCAGGACATCACCTCTTCCAAATCACTTCCTGCTTTCTCTCTTCCTGCTGTTCCTGCTACTTCTTTCGTCCTGCCCTTCTCCAACCGAGGGCGTTTCCTGGGAGGCATAATTAGTCAATCTGCCTTTTGCTTATTTTCGCTTGTCTGGCTCCTTCTGTTCTTTCACTTTTCCTGCGCATATAGAACAGTTTCTGCACCCTTCCCAATCTCTTTCGTAGCACTATTTTGCATTTGCTTCCTGGGGCATCGACAACACGGCCCTTGGAAGCAGTCCTTTGGGGCATGGTACGTCTTAAGACAATTGGGGCAAAGTGCCTTTTCCTTCACGAGATCCTGCACGAATGCTCAGTACTGCAAACTCTAGACAACGTCACATTGGATGATTCAGAAATTTGCACGAGTGGCAAGGCAACAGCCTCTTGTCACCTGGTGCTCCTGCTCTTCGGGCATTACTGCCAGCTGCTCGCATGTCCTCATACCTGCTCAAATTCGGATGCGCCTGAAGTTGTGACAACGGTTGCTCAAATTTCCTGCCATCGCTCCGCTCAATGCCTGTTCTGCTCTACCTGGTATGCTTGTTGTTGGCGTCATCTCTCTCAGCTTCTTCTGCAATGCTGCGCGGGCTGCGAAGTAGCTTTCTTCCGCTCCAGCAATCCTGCGCTGCATCTCTACGTTGACCAACATATCGTCAGCCAACGCAATCCTTCTCTCGCTGATTTTGACCTGCGACCAGGGTCTCGCAAGGCCTCAAACCTGACCTGCACTGCTGCCATCGTGCAAATTCCAAAATCCGGAGATTTCACGAAGGCAAGCATCCTGCTCAATGAAAATACACCGCATCCAATGCGTATTGGTGATTTTTCTCCTGCTGGTTGTCCATTTTCTTTGTATTCGCTGCTCTTTTCTGTAAATATATAAAATCGTATTGCATTAAAAATTATGCCTCAAAAATGATCTACCCTGAAAATGAAAGAGATACTTGTTTGCAGTAGGTACTTCAATTTCCCAATATGCAGATAAATATATAATATTTTGCAGTAGGTACTAAAAATTAGCAATATGCAAAAAATAAGTAATACTTAGTTTGCAGTAGGTACTAAAATTCCCAGTATGCAAAAATAAAATAAAATAAATAGTAGATATAATAAAAAAAAAAAAAAAAGGTCGGCTAGCTGTTGCTGCTTTTGTTGTTACCAATATACATAGTTTATTATAAGAAATTTATGTTGCATCGAGAAGCGAAATTCTTTTGTGGCTCATTTTCCTGCTTTAAAAATATTTATTCTTTTTGAATTTAAAATATTTTATTCCTGCCGCTTGCAAGCTTTCCTTCTCTAAGAACTAGCACCGTCGTGCTTCGAGTTTTTTTTTCTGCCCAGCTATGTGTCCTTTTTTTTTTTAATAATAATTTGTTCATGGCAACTGGTGCAATTGCACTCAAGTTCCTCCTTCATACCTGCTATCTCATGTTTGGTAACTCGCACATATGTGCTTTGAGTTGCCCCTGCTTTATTTCGAGTCCACAATTTCTCTCTCAAATTTGGTAACTCGCACAAACGTGCTTTGAGTTCCACTCGCCCCTGTTATATCTCGAGTCCTTCACAACTTTTCTCTCATATTTGGTAACTCGCACAAATGTGCTTTGAGTTCCACTCGCCCCTGCTATATCTCGAGCAACAAAGTCTTCAAGAGAAAAAAAAGTGACACACAAAAAAAAACTTAACACCTATAAAAGAAATTAATTTTTGATCCCTACCAAACAACAAAGCAGCAACATCACCGTAATATATCTAGGTAATATTGAAAAAATATCTTATTCATAAAAAAACGATATTAAAAAGGTATGTAAATCACACACGCACCAAAAGAGGAAAAAGAACAACCTGCGCACTTCACTCATTTCAAAAATTCTCATTCTCCATAAGAAAACAAATAAACTCAGATCGCCCTCTGCCCCTTCATTGCTCATTCCCTCATTTGAATTCACCGAAAACAAAACAAAATCGTTCATAGACACTGCACACATACATCGGGGCACATTCAATGCAACAGGAAAAGATAAAGAAGAGAAAAAAGGAAACCTGCTCCTTTGCAAAATACTCCAAAAAACCACCACCATTCACACAATCAAATATTTACTTTGTCCTGTTTTAGGACTATATTTCAGCTCATCCTTTTTTCGCTTTAAATAAATGTTATTTAAAATGTAAACATGTTAATATTATTATTGTATAGATATTGTTGTTGTTGTGTTTGTGTTTTTTTTTTTTTTTAATTGTCTTTCCTTCGAAAGACCGCTCTTGTTGTTTTTTTTTTTCAAATGACGAAATTTGTCATTCTTCTCCTTCTCTTTGTCACAGTTGTGCATACACACGAAATGTGTTTTGTTTATGCGATTGCGTATATTTCTTCACTCCGGCTCGCTGCTCATGACATCAGTCGTAACTCGTAAGTATGTGTGTATTCCTGCTCTTGTTCTCTTGAGTCTTGACGAAGAATTTTCATCCGTCGCCGCCGTTTGAAAAAGGGGAAAAACAACAACAATTTATATTGATCTACTTACATTCTGGTTGGTACATATTGATCATTATTATATAATGAAGTACCGTTTTGCACATTGCCTGCTGATGATACACACACAGTTTCCTGTCCATACTCCTGTCGCTCGCGACGAACTGCTGCGCACACTTTAATTTTGTGTGACACAATTGAGCACAATTTTATTATTCACAATATTTTGTTCGTTTTAAAACGAACCACAATCAATCACTGCACTTATTTTTTTTTTTATTTTTTTTTTGTAAAGGAAGCCTGCACCATACCGTCACTGGCACAATATCCGACGCTCGACATGGACCAATGTATCGTAGCTCAAGTGGACTGTATAATTGAGATCAATTAATAAATATGTGGAAAGAAATAAAACACGATAATTTATAGTGGAAAAATGTTATAAAAAACCACTTATTAGCACGTTTATTCCTTCACAGTTCAAAATCCTGCTTAAGACTAACTCTCACTCGTGTTTGTTCGCAGAACAAGCACTCTTTCGTTAAGTTCTTACGTTAAGTTTTATTTGCGTTTGATTGTATTTTCTTATACTTATTTGACCATCGAATGCAGAGTTGCCAGGACTCATGCGATTCGATACAAATACTAACTAGTTTTTTAACAATAAAATAATAATAAAAAAGTGTGCCTACAATATGCCAACAAATTGCTGTGTACGCGGCTGTAATAGCAATGCAATCGCGAACAAAGAAGAACGTTTCTATGCTTTTACCAGAGTTTGGAACCGCTCTTCAAAATGTAAACATTATTCTGAGTCGGATCGAAACGTTGCGAAATGTATTGAACGAATAAATTTTAAATCAAAAATTACTTTTACAGGCAAAAGTGCTCAACTCGGCGATGTCCATAATCCAGATTGGATCCCTTCTCTAAATTTGGGATACCAAAAAAGGACGAATACCTTATCAATTTTAATGCCAAGACGTCGTGCAAGGGCTATCAGAAGAGCTGAAAACAAACCTTCAAGTCTAACAAATGTAGAAATTGTAAATGATTTGTTGGTTTCTTAGAGTAAGTAAAAAACATTTATGGGTACAATATTTCTTATTCTAGAATGTTGCTTTTTTATTTTATAGATGAAATTGATCATACAAATGCCAGCAGCAACCTTTTTATTGCCTTGGAACCGGCACAATAGTTGTTTGAAACCAATGCTTAACGCTAGTCCACTGCTGGCACAGACATACCTTTGCAACTAGAAGAGACACATCATATTGAAATGCCAGCACAGACATTTGCACCCAATCTTCCGACGCATTACGATAGGTTAGTTTGTTCTTCAATATAATGTGTCACTTCCAAACAACTGTCTGCATATTGTGCCAGTTCCAAGCAATAATAAGGTGTCTGTTGGCATCTGTGCGATCAATTTCATCCATTAAATAAAAAAGCAACATTTCTAGAAGAAGAAATATTATCTACCCATACATGTTTTTTTTTACTTACTCTGAGAAACCAACAAACCATTTACAATTTCTACGTTTGGTAGAATTGAAAGTTTATTTTCACCTCTTCTGATAGCGCTTACACAACGTCTTGGCATTTAAATTGATAAGGTATTCGTCCTTTCTTGGTATCCCAAATAAGGGAATTGACCCAATCTGGATTATGGACATCGCCGAGTTGAGCACTTTTGCTTGTAAAAGTAATTTTTGATTTCCAATTTATTTGTTCAATACAATTCTGATTGATATAAAATGCTTGGAACAAACTAGTGCATTTAATTTTTTCTCTTGATTGCTGCTAAGCAACGTTTCGATCCGGGCTTAGAATAATGTTGACACTTTGAGGAGTGGTTCCCAACTCTTGGGAAAGCAAAGGGACGCTCTTCTTAGGTTTGCGATTGCATTGCTATTACAGCCGTGCACACAGCAATTTGTCGGCATAATGTAGTCACACTTTTTTATTATTATTTTATTGTTAAAAAACTAGTTATTATTGTTTTAAAATTAAACCATTTCTTCTTTGAAACTTTTGTGCTTCCATTTAAAAGTATTTGTTTTGCACACATCGAGGCACGTTTTGAACGAAGTAAAGTTTTTTTACAAACAGAATTTTATTTTTGATTATTTAAAATCTGATTTTAGGTGATTTTAATAAAAATAACATTTTAATTAAAACTTAATTATTAAGCAGAGACGGAATATTACCCCAAACTCAACTCAACAACAGCAAATTTAATTGTTTTTCTTCAAAGTAGCTAGCTTTCAACTTTTTTCTTGATTTGACATTTGTTTTTGACGTATTCGGATACTTCTCTATTGGTGTTGGGATAAATTTGGCATCACTGCTGAGATTGACATTACCTGTCAGATTTGAAGTTTTGTGAGGTGTGTTTTCTATTGTAGCTGTTTCGTTAATGATTTTATTTTCATTGATAAAAAGGTTTTGATTCATTTAAATGTCTCCAAAAATAGATTTAATGACTTCAAACCCATTTTTCTCACCACACCTCAATCCAAGTGCAGAATCCCAGGAAAAGACTTTGTTGGCGATGTGCAGGTGATCATCCCGTAAAGGAATCTTTACTGATGCGTCTTTTTGACGAAGCTCCTTCATAATGGGAATCATTTTTGCCCGACATTGTCCTTTTGGATGCTTATTTTGGTGCCCTTCAGTTTGAATGCATTCTTCATTACGTTCCAAGCAGACTCTCTGGATCTCATTTTCAGGATTATGGTTGTTTTGTTCGCGTCACGGCTGTGAATCCCATACGCAGACTCAACCACTTGGTTCGGAGTTGAGTCAACCAAACTAGCGCAAATATATTTTGCTTTTTCTCTCATGTCAGTTTGATCTTCAGTGGGCAGGTGAACTACAAGATTTGTTTCAGTGCTCTTCTGTACCAGTCGGTCAAGCTGGCTCTCGAGACGTTAATTATTTTCTTCGAGGTTAATAATTTTTTGTTCGAGTTCCTCTTGCCGGACACTCATGGCTGAAATTTGATCGTAGAAAATTTGCAAGTCTGCCTTTGAGGTCAACTGTTCAACAAGTTTTTTGTTGTTTTCAAGAAGAATTTCCTGCAGTCTTTCAACACTCAGACCAGAAAAGGATTCCATAGTGATTTTCGGTTCGATTTTACTCGGGTTTTGGTGGCGTTTTTCTGGCGAGGTGTGTGACGATGTAGACGATTTAAGACTTTCGTTTACATTATATTGATACGCCACCAGTATGTCAAGAGTTTGATAAACAGTCATATCTTTTATAGCCAGGTATAAACACTTCACAACTAGATATATCATCTGTGAGATGCGTTTCAGTAAGTAAAATAAAGTCATGGTTATATTGTTCCACGACATCTTCAATTAATTCAAAATTACCTGTTATACCTTGGACAGTCAAAAAAAAGCCACTTAAAAAAAATACTGCTTTTTCGGAAATTTGATTTTTTAATTGCTAGCAGAAGGTTCGATTTCTCTTTGCCTCTAGTTTTTTCAAGTAAACAGGGCAATTGTAGTCCAAAGCTTTATGTGCAATGTCGAGATTTAAACTCAGCCTATCATTAGCCAATTTGCAGTTTATACATTCAACTCTTTCAGATTCTTCACATTTTCGAGAGTCGTGCTCCACCGCAGTTTCTACAGACCAGTTTATTTTTGCACTCTTTTGATTCATGATTGAATCCTAAACACTTATAACATCTTTTAACCTTTAAATCATCAAAAACATTACATCTATCCCAACCAATGTTTACTTTTCCTTCGCCAATGGCATTATTAAAGCTTTTAGAGTCTATTTCTACTACTGCATTAAAATACTCAATGTCTTTATCATTCTTCCTTTTTTCCACTTCCATTATTCTGACACACTTGATCTCACTCTCTATCAGGTTTTTGTTTTGCGCTCTAAGACTTTTTTCAATTTGTTCTTCACTCATTTCATCACTTAAGCCCGTGATAAATAATCTTGATTTCTTACTACCGGTACTTTTACTTCGTATGTATCGCCGAGTTTTTTTTCAGCCGCACTTTTAACTCTATCCCTTTCTCCTTCACTTTCAACCACACGACATTTCAACCCACTTTGTTTTCTGCCCACTTTGTTTTAATTTAGGTTTAACCATAACGGGCGGACACTTTTTCAGTTGACTTGCATATGTTCCCGTTTTCTCTTCATTTTGTTGTCCATACGCTCCACATGACCCAGCCATCTAAGCCGCTGAATTTTCAGCTTCTTAACCAAGTCAATGTCGCTGTACAGCCCGTACAGTTCTTCATTGAATCTTCTCCTCCATACTCCATTGATACATACAGGCCCGAATATCACCCGAAGAATCTTTTTCTCAAAGCACTCCAGCCGGTATTCATCCGATTGTTTCAGTGTCCACGCTTCTGCCCCATACAGCAGGACTGGAATGATAAGGGTCTTGTATAGTGTCTCCTTGGTGCTTTAAAGAGGGCTTTACTACTAAGATGCCTTCTAAGCCCGAAGAAACAGTGATTGAATTGAATTGAATTGAAGTTTTATTAGGCAAAGCACTTTAAGACACTGAGTCTTTTGATAGTACATGATCAATGATAAATTACACAATAGAGAAATCAAGATTAAAAATAAAATAAAATGAAAAATTATTAATTAAGATTAATGAATTGAAATATAAAGAATTTTTTTTTTTTTTTATTGGCAAGAGTGATTCTTCGACTGATCTCTTCACTGATGTTGTTCTGAGAGGTTATAGTGGAACCCAAATAGACAAAGTCCTTGACAACCTCAAAGTAATTATATCTGCCCATTGTGACGTTTTGTCCGAGCCTACGGTGATGATCTACTTTACCCGAGGACAGCATATACTTTGTTTTATCTTCATTCACAGCCAGACCCATTCGAGCCGCTTCCACTTCAATACTTGCGAATGCTCCACTGACAGTGCACTTCGTTCTTCCAATAATGTCAATATCATCAGCATAGCCAAGTAATTGAACGGATCTAAAAAAAATCGTACCGCTGGTGTTGACATGCGAGTTGAGTACGATTGCCTCAAGAATGATGTTGAAGAGGTTACATGACAGTGAGTCACCCTGTCGTAAGCCTTTCTCGACATTTAATGAGTTGGTGGTGTTCTTACCAACCTTGACGGAGCAGCGCGAGTTCTCCATAGTCATCCTGCACAATCGAACGAGTTTGGCGGGGATGCCAAGAAGTGACATGGCTCTGTATAGCTCGTTCCTGTTCACGCTGTCATAGGCGACTTAAAAAGTTTTAAGTTTGTTCATCATCATCCAAATCGAATGGATCATTCTGCCTGACAGCGATTAGTTGGTTGTCTTCGCCGTTTAACAGTCTGCAGAAGTGTTCTTTCCAAATTCTCAGCACCGACAGTGTATCTACAACGACATTCCCACCCTCGTCTCTACATGCTTCCGCTCGGGCTTTGTAACCCTTAGACGAATGCTTTACCCTTTGGTAGAACTTTCGAACATTGCTTCTGCCGTAGCACCCCTCAATAGATTCAACCTTTCGTTTTTCCTTCTGAAAAGCCGATGTTCCTCCTTCCTCTTTTGCTGGTTTACCGTACGGGAAGCGCTCTTGGCAGCTCTGGTTCTGGCATTCAGAACTGCATGATAGGCTTCGTCTTTGGTCAAGTGTGCGAGCCTGCACTCATCATCGAACCAGGTGTTTCGTTGTGGTCACTTAATGAAACCCAAAACATCCGTTACAGCGGTTTTGATGTCCATTTTGCAATGTTGCCACTGGGCCTCTGGGTTTGGCTCAGGCGCCGGGCTTGTCAAGAGATAAGATGAGACATGTTTGGCAAAGGTTGTGGCGGTCTCTTGCGATTGTAACTTCGCAACATCAAACTTTCTCACAGTGGATGCTCGATTCTGCGGTCTGGTGGAGATCCGCATTCGCACTTTAGCTACAACAAGGTAGTGGTCCGAGTCTATGTTGGCCCCTCGGAAGGTGCGGACATCCATGACACTGGGGGCATGTCTGCTATCAATCGCAATGTGATCAATTTGGTTGACGGTATTTTGATCAGGAGACCTCCAGGTCCCCTTGTGTATATTGAGGTGTGGGAAGTATGTGCTAGCTATGATGACTCTTCTCCCCGCAGCAAAGTCGATTAGCCTGTGTTCGTTACCGGAAGTGTTGTCGTGCAGGCTATGCTTTCCGACTGTCGAGCTTCCTTTCCGATTTTGGCGTTGAAGTCACCCAGAATAAACTTAGTGTCGTACTTCGGGCATTCATCATACGTCTTCTCGAGAAGATCGTAGAATTCTTCTTTGGTCGTCTTTTATTTTTTCCTCCGTGGGGGCGTGGACGCAGATCAGCGAGATGTTGCTGAATTTGGATTTAATGCGGATTGTGACAACGCGTTCGCTTATGCCACGAAACCCCAAGACTTCTTGCCTAAGCCTTCCTCTTATCACAAAGCCGCATCCAAATAGCTGTTTTCTTGTCCTGTAGCACTTGCCGTAGTAGATGTCACAGTTTTTCATCCTCCTTGTGCCTTCACCATTCCTTCGCACTTCTTGGATGGCTGTGATGTCGGCTTTGACACCATCTAGGGCTTCCACTAATTGTTCGGCTGCACGTGGTCTATTAAGGGTCCGGACATTCCACGTGCAGAACCGAAATTCGTTGTCCTTGTTTCGTTTGCTAGGGTCGTCATCAGTAGGGTCATCCATATCCGAGGCAATTGGTTGTTTCGGAGCTATTAGATTTTTTACGTGGTAGGGAAGTTACCCCGACGCACAACCCCCAACCTGGGGGACCAGGCCCTATGCTGCTCTCCTTGGACAAAAGGAGCTGGAGAAATCCAGAGTCAGTAACCCACTACGGGGATGTGAGAGCTACCGTTGGTCCTATATGCGCTCATCCGCCACCTTCTCTATTTCACTACCCTGACTAATAGTAATGAAAGGACCCAAAGACCTGAGCTCCGAATATGTCGAAGTAGCTCAATGGGGTGCCTACCATATTGTCTGTAAGCGTCGCCGTTGGTTCACTTAATTGGAAGCTCATCTGCCGCTCGCTTGCTTTCTGAGGGGTTCGTACAGAATAAACTGCTACCCAACAAGAGAAACAGAGGAGCTTTATGGCAGGGCAATTATAGTGTTGCTATTTTTCTGTGATCAACACTCGCGCTTATAAGTTCAGCGAGTCAAGTCCGGGTGGACAAGACCAGTACCCGATGGCTACCACTAGGAGGTAAAATAATCACAATTGATGCGTATGAGACAGTTGCAATGCTAATCAGGGTCTACCCTATTCATACAGCACCCAGCCATTGTTTTGTGCGTTTGGTTATTTCGGAGGGAGGTTGGGTTTCTGAGGTGTGTGGATTGGATGTATTTTGTTGAAGTGCATTTGAGTATAGAAGAATCTGTTGATTTTTATCATTGTTCGCTGGTGTTAACAAGTTTTGAGTTGCGTGTTGGTTGTTTAATGTTTTTTTTGAAGATTGGGAGTTGATGGAACTGTAGATTTGTTTTCTGTTGATTGGGGTTTGGTGTTAGAGGTAGTGGGGACGTAGTCCGGGTTAGTGTTATTGTGTGTTGTGTTTTGTTTTTTGGGTTGTGTGTTGAGGTTTTATTTGTTAGAACTTCCGAGTATGTTGGATTAGATATTTGGACGGGATAACGTTCATAGAAGGTTTTTCTGGCTTCTGCCATTGTACATTTCTAGATGGTTCTAATTTTCAACACTTCTTTTTCTTGTGTAAATTTTGGACAGTTTTTAAAGGAGGATGGGTGATTTCCATCTAAGTTTGCACAAGATACACGTTTGCATACTTATGAATGATGAGGGGGGAGAGGTTGCAACTTACACACGAGGGATAGTTTTTGCACCACTTGGAAGTGTGTCCAAGTTTCTGACAGCTGCGGCATCGCATAGGATTGGGGTAGTATTGTTCAACTTTGATGTTGCACCAGCCAACATTTACTGAGGTAGGGGGCGGAAAAGGTCGAACGTGAATAGGAGGCCAGTTAGGATATTTTGTTTCAACTGTGCCAGTGGGATTTGTATCATCTACTGTTTTAGTGAATTTGTAGACTTCTATGACGCCTTGCAACCTCATTTCATCGACGATTTCTTTTTCATCTACGTTAATAAGACAAGGGACATACGCAATTCCCTTGCACGTGTTATGTTGTTCATGTGATTTGACAGATATATCGCAGAGGTTAGAAAGTTTTTTTTTTCGATAAAAATATTTTAGTAATAATAATAATAATTTTAACTATAATAATTTTAACTATATGCCTGTAAGACCCAAGGTGTTTTGAATGCAAACTGCACGGCATAAGTTAGAAGGAATAGAAATTTTTGTTGGTATAATGGATTGAGAATAAGATGATATTTATTTCAAGAAAATCCCACGGGTGGCGTCCAGTTGAACTTACACACGAGGGGGAGTATTTGCAACACTTGGAAGTGTGTCCAAGTTTCTGACAGCTGCGGCATCGCATAGGATTGGGGTAGTATTGTTCAACTTTGATGTTGCACCAGCCAACATTTACTGAGGTAGGGGGCGGAAAAGGTCGCACGTGAATAGGAGGCCAGTTGGGATATTTTGTTTCAACTGTGCCAGTGGGATTTGTATCATCTACTGTTTTAGTGAATTTGTAGACTTCTATGACGTTTTTTTTTCGATAAAAATATTTTAGTAATAATAATAATAATAATTTTAACTATAATAATTTTAACTATATGCCTGTAAGACCCAAGTTCTTTTGAATGCAAACTGCACGGCATTAGTTAGAAGGAATAGAAATTTTTGTTGGATTGAGAATAAGATGATATTTATCTCAAGAAAATCCCACGGGTGGCGTCCAGTTGAAACTGGAAGAATAAATAAAAATTGCTGCCCAGGCTGGGGCTTAAACCCACAACTCTTAGGTTAGCAACCAAACACTACATCCACTGTACCATTGCTCCCATCGCGGAGCTGGCTAAGACTCTCATATCCTGTGCTAATGATTTCAATACCTTTTTCGAGAAGGAATACACTAATGTTGGTTTAGGGTTTTTTAGGATCAGAAGACGAAATTACTATGAATTTATGGTTGGAATTAAGGTTTGGAGGTGTAGAAATTATATCGAGTCTTCTTTTTCTTTTGTTTTTGGGTTCAAACAGCAATTCTTCTGAGAGAAGGCGGAATTGATTGCCCTCTAATGCACCACGAGGCCCTGAGGCCATGATTGTTTTCCATTTAGCTTTACCTATGCGTAGTAACTTTTGCTTTACACAAAGGGGGGCAAACAAAAACGCGAGGGAGTATAAATTAATGCTATAAAAATAGCGGGAAAAAGAACAACGAAAATGAGGCGAGAACAGAACGAGAGAACGATGTTGTCGGCTCGAGTGATAGTCGTATGACAGGTACCTAGAAAGCTAGAAAGCTAATTCGAAAAACCCCTTCTGGGACGTCATAATAATAACTGTAAACCAAGTTTGAAGCAAATCAGTTCAGCCGTTTAGGCTGTAGGTGCCGATACAGACAGACAGACGGACAGACAGACAGACAGAATTGTCGGACCCACTTTTTTAGGCTTCTCTATCATCGTAATGTTATGTTTGATATATATAATCGCAAGTAAGAAAGTGTGTTGTAATCTGTTTGGGTCTTACAGGCATATAGTGAAAAAAATTATTAATTGTTATTAAATCATCTTTTAAGCATAAACTTTCTAAAAAAAAATTTTATCGTGCCAGTAGTTTCTGAGATAAGCCCGGACGAACCAACAAACAAATGACCTTTTCCGTTTTAATAATATAGACTTATCAATAGTTCTAATCTAGTTTTCCAATTATCAAGGATACAAAAATTGTCTGTAATCATAATCTAAGGCTGTGTGTCAATTGCGTTAAATTGCTGGCTAAATTTCATCCCCTGGCTAATTATTGACGTTTGCGTCGAAACGGACACAATTTTAGCTTTTGGCTGTGTGAATTCGATTAAAAGGGATATTTTTCATCTACTTTCGACTTTATTTCCAACTTCAAAATTTTCCTTAAGAAAACATTGTGTCTTGATAAAGTATATTAGTTTTGTATACAGAAGACAGTTTTAAAAAAAAATACAAAATAAAAATTAACTCATTAGTTATATTTTTACATATTTTTATTTGATTTTTCACCAAGAATCTCTGTAAAATATTTCCCATCGCAGATAATTTATTTACTAGTCTGTGAACACTAGTTTTTACAAAAGTGATTGAGAAAAATAATAATTTGAAAACATAAACAATAACGTCGGTTTGCAAAATGAACACTCATTTCAGGAAATATTTTATAACAATTCTTTTAATTCTTTTAAAACATCAACGTTGTATCACAAATCTTTCGATTAAATGCAAAAGGTGACATCATGAAGTATATTAGTAAGAGAAAGTAAATAAGGAAGGTTCATATTTATCTCCATCTCTCTTACACCTTCATAAGCAAGGACGATGTCAAAATTTAACACACTGGCTAAAATTTAACCTGCCCTGGCAGCAGGCTAAATAATATCCCAATTTTACCTGTCAGAACTTAGCCATGGGATCGAATTTAAATTAAACCCCCTGGCTAAATTTTGACGTTTAGATCGAAATGGACACAATTTCAGCTTTTTGCTGTGTGAATTGGATTAAAAACGATATTTTTCATCCACTTCTCGCCTTTATTTCCCACTTGAACATCGAAATTTTCCTAAAGAAAACATTGTGTCTTGATGAAGTATATTAGTTTTTTATACAAAAGACAGCTTAAAAAAACCAAAATAAAAATTAACTCATATTAGTTATTTTATAAAACAACAATCCCAAATAATCTCTGTAAAAAATTTCCTATCGCAGATAATTTATTAACTAGTCTGTGAACACTAGTTTTTATAAAAGTGATTTGAGAAAAATAATAGTTTCAAAACAAACAATCAATTCGGTTTGCAAAATGAACAATGATTTAAGGAAGTATCTTATAATAATTCTCTTAATTCTTTCAAAATACATATCAACGTTGTGTCAGATGCCATTCGATTAAATGGAAAGGGAGACATCGTGAAGTGGGAGTAAGCGAAAGTAATGAAAGAAGGTTCATATTTATCTCCATCTCTCTTACACTTTCATAAGCAAGGAAGACATCAAAATTTAACCCACTGGCTAAAATTTAACCAGCCCTGGTAGCAGGCTAAATAATATCCCAATTTTACCTGTCAAAATTAAGCCATACTATCAAATTTAGCCAGTATTTTAGCGCAACTGACACTCAGCCTAAAAAATACATTCAACCTAAAACCTATTGGGGATTAATAGTGGTATGAACGGTGTCTTGTTGATAAAACTCCTTAGAAGAAAGGTCGATTAAAGCATTTCTGAATGCCGAACAAAAATAAAAACAATTAAATAGTCCCAAGGGAACTAATAAGTGCACCAATTGTTACAAAAACATAATTTTTTATTATTCTGTTTTTCTTGTACTTCTTCAAGTTTAAGTGCTTCTCTATTATACAAAAAAATCTTTTCCAGTTGAGAACTACCTTAACACTTTGTTAATTGAATTTGTAGGAAATCGTCAGACAATGGATATATCTACCAACCAGAAAACCAAGATGATTTCTATGAAATAGTAATGGTCGAACCCAGTGAAGACGAATCAACAGCCGGAATGTCATCCTCAACTTGTGTCATAGACGACGAAATCGATGTTAAACCTACAATTATCGCTGAAACCGATTTAACAAAAGTTACTGCTTCCGACGATACGACATCGTCAGCCACTAAAAGTACGGAAATCGAAGAAGTGGCGACTTCGTCGGTTTCCGATTTTAAATCAAATACATCCCGCCGAGAAGAAGATTGGATACAAACATCACGCAGAGAACAAGATAGGGGTGCTCCAGATGCTATTGAAATGTACTGCTTATCACTCGCCGATTCGTTACGCGCCATGACCCGAAGTGAAAGGGAACGAGTTAAATTTGAATTTGCAAATATTCTCAAGGATGCACAATACCATGATAACAGTTAAATTAGCAAAATATTTTTTTTTTTGTCTAATGCATAATACACTTAGTTACATTTTATTTAAATAATGATATGAATTTTAGTTTTGTTAGAGCCTGATATCTCAAATATCTTACCTTCTATCTATCTTTATATATAAACTCAATATTCTGTTTGTACTTGAAAGATTCCGAGATTTGGCTAAATATTAACAGTAATTTTGTCTAGACCATGAAATAAGATAGACAATGCGGTTACCTGACAATAAGCAGTTTTGGTTTATTGGGAAAAAACACCGGGCGACGACTAGAATATAATTTTATATAAAATCAACATTTATACGAGCTGTAGATTTCTAACCTTGGTTTTAAAAAATGTTTTTCTTGTTTAAATGTTATTACAAATTAAGAATATTGATAAGAGTGTTTCTGAATTCTTTATTGTGAATACAAATGATGAGTTAGCCAAAGTTCTAATAGTAGTAGGGCGACCCCAGGTTTAAAAAACAGAATTTTCTCTTGAGGGCGAGTTGAGCTACATATTTAAAAAAACCAACGTTGGCGACCCTAGGGCGACTTCAGAGCTCAACAAACAAAGCTACTAACTAGAGAAAATGTTCTGTTTTTTGAAACCTGGGGTCACCCTGAAGTCGATCTTATAGCGAGCTTCATTCAAGAAAAGATTGTCCTTTCTGTCAAAAGATTTGATCTTTTTCAGTTTTGGGAGTTTCATTGTAAAAAAAAGTGCGATTCTCAACACGAAAGATTGCATTTTGGTGGGTTGGGAGAATCGATCTGAATACATTTCTGTCAAACGTCAAATGAGAAATAATTTGTTATTTTTTGTCGTTTGTTATGAAATTGTGCCAGTTTGTGATAAATAAATCAAAAATAAACAACTAGTGAACGAACTTAATATGTACTTTAATTATCCAATTAGTATCAATTAGCCATTATCCAATGTTAGCAATTCCAATGAAAAAAGACAAAAACCAAATGACAAAAAGACAAATTGCATTACTCGTATATACCCAAAACAAGTTTCATTGAAAAGATCAATCTCGATTTTGAGAACAAATCTTCCAGTTTTAAATGAAACTCGCTATTATGTTAAGCTGGGCCGAGTTGAGGTAACGAATCAGCTGTTGAAGTGACTTTTACTGCGTCAAGCATTTCTTGTGTATTTTTCTTCTTTATTTGATTTTTCATATATGTATTTGTTTTGAGAAAAACTAAAAGAAATGCAAGTGAATGCATTTATTTTGAGAAAAGTATAAACTGAAAACTTTTGATTTTGTGCGTTGTAAAAAAACATAAAATCAGCAGCCCTAACGCGTTTTTTGAGAACGGAAAAACCCCGGGTTTTCTGACAATTATTGGAGTTGTCAAGAAAACCTGGGGTGACTTTGGGTAAAGTCACAGACAAGAGAAATATACAGATGTCGAATGTGGGCTCTATCAAGTTTAGTTCTCCGTTTTAATGAAGATGACGCCACTAAACACTTTTCTCAGATTTGTGTACGATCATACGGTTTGAGAAAAAAGATCTTGCTTCATACCGATTCCAGAACGGGAAATTGCCAACTAGAGTCACATTTCACACATAATTATTTGTCTTTTTGTTTGTTTTTTTCTGACTCGCGTCAATGTGAGTGGTGCGGTGGCAGCGCGGCGCGCGGCAGGTCGACGACGTGTCTTGTGATTTTGTGATCGAAAAAGGATTAGGGGTTGATGGGTTACTTACGATGTTTTTACTTGCGATTATAGGTACTATAAGGCAAGTTATGGATTCGTGCAGAAAAAAAAATTTGAGATAACAATCACACATGACATTACGATGATGGAGAACTCGAAAAAAGTGGGTCTGGAAATTCCGTCCGTCTGTCTGTCTGTCTGTCTGTCTGTCTGTCTGTTCGTGCCTCTGGAGGCTGAACGGGTGGGCCGATTAGCTTCAAATTTGGTATTTAGGATTTATTTGGCCGTCCCTCGGAACATATTTTTTATTTTTGCTCTAGGTCCAAAAATAACGGCACCTGCCATACAATCTTGAAGACAAAAATTGATTTTCTCAAAAACGGCTCTAACGATTTTGATAAAACTTTCAGAATGCTATTTTTGCAAAAAAATCTATCTTTTGGTTTGAAATTTTTTTTCAAAATTTGTCTAATAACGGTACCTTTCATAGAACCAGTATTTTCAAATCAAATTTTCTCGTAAACTATACATTCGATTTCAATAAAATTTTGGCCACAGGAAGTCATTCAGAATTTTATTAATATGCCATTTAAAAATTTTCAAAAACTTTTTTTTTTTATTTTTTATAATTTTTTCAAAAAAATTTTTGGTTTTCGAAATATGTTGGAAACGGGTACATTGATTTTTTTTAAAATTATTTTTCAAATGTAAACTACAGATTGCCATATATTTGCATACTCAAATAAATTTCAAAATATTTTTTGAAACAGTTTTTCAAAAATAACCTTTCAAAAAAAAAAACTGGTCCAACGATTTTCAATATTTTTTTTTCCTAGATTGACGTATAGCTTTGAAATTTTATTGCATACTTAGTTTTTCCGAGAAAACTCTTAAACTAATTTAAAAAATAAAAGACTTCGAAATTATCTAATTTTTTTTTAATATCCATATATGCAGCCACTACGCAATTGCTTATCATAAGAGCAAGTTCGTGCGACCCAGTCGTGCATTTTATTTGTTTTTTTTTGTTTTCTTAGGTGCTTAAATACTTACTGAGAAAGACGATGCAAATGCGGTGTGTAGATGTTGATTTATTTATGAAGCAACTATGATTGTGTATAAACATATTTTTACATACACACAAACATACCTGCTTCGTCGGGTAGCAGATTTCTTCATAATTAAAAAGACGTTCTTTTGTTTGAAAATTAGATTTAATTATTTTTTAAGATACACCGAACAAAAAAAAATTGATAATAAATATAATTTAAAATTAATAATTTTTCGATACAATTTTCAGCTAACATTAAAATTATCAATATTGATGTGGTCCTCATATCATTTGTGTTTGAAAAATATCATTTTAATACCTATTAAAAAAGTGTTAAATTTAGAATAAAAAAACCCCCTACCAATATAAAATACTGGGCTTGTGATATTACATCATATCCATTTAATATTAAATATGTATATCAAATTGATATTTTTTTAATATCAAAATGATATGAAAATAATTGTTTTGATATTTTTTATTTGCTAAAAATAGCAAATAGCAATGTCAATGTAATATGTAAATAATTTCAAATTGATATTAACAGGCGTTTTTCTTTTTTAGGTAGTCAAAAGTATTTACACAACGAACTTTTTTTGCATTGAAATTCAATTCAATTAAGCTCTTTGTTGTAAATACTTTTGACTACCTCTGTAGATACCTACCAGACATTGTTTTTGTATTCATTGGCAAAAAAAGAGAAGAGGAAAAAGTTTCATAAGTCGAAACCGACACCAATCAAACACCATGCGCTTCCTTATTAAAAGGATCGCGCAGCGAAACGAGGCACGAGGGTTGTTATTTGTATTTCTGTTTGGTATGAGTTTGAGGTATTCTAGATTTTCAATTAGGTATGCTCATTGCTCATGTTCATAGGAACTGGTTTTTTGGTATGGAGGTATGGTATGGTAATGGTATGTTTAATTTTATCGAAGGATGTCAATTTCTCGGACATGTTTGAGTATGAGGTATGCTAGTTTTCGATTTTGGTATGCTAGTTTTGAATTTTTTTTTGAACATGCTTTTGTTCTACTATTCTACATCTGTATATTTCTTTTGTCTGTGGTAAAGTTCAACAAAAAAGGAAGTTTTTTTAAAAATGGTAACAATAAAACTCTAATAGCACTTTCCGTTTCACTCGGGGAACCACTCATTCTGAAAACCAATGGAACAAGCAAAATCGCTTCTTTTTAATTTTAACACAATGTAGTATTCGCAGGCATCAGTTTCACAAGTTATGCCAATGTCAAAGTGGTGTGTGTCGCCCGATTCGTTGTGTAAAGATATTTTTAATGGTTCCCCGTATTAAATACCACTCACTCAACTTCGTTCCTGACGTTCGAAGCCTTTATCATCAGATTTGGATTCAAAAATAGGTCACATTTATTGACATTACCAAAACTTTCGGAATTGCTGCATGCGAATAGACATTTCCCCAATGAATATTGTATAGGTGACATTTGAGTTATATTTGATTTGTGCTTCTTGAGTGGATTCTGACTTTAAATCCAGAAGCAAAATTCTCTTCTCAGAATCGTCAGAAGTGTCATTTTCTTACCAATGGAACGGTTTCAGAAGACTTCCGGATTCTTCTGGACGCTTCTTTTCCTCCAATGGAAAGTGCTATAAGCTGTTTTAATTCGGAGTAGTTTAAAGTTACTCAAAATAATAAAAATACTCACATAGGTCGAAGAAAGAAACAAAAATTATTTTGGTAACAGAAATATAGTTGACTTTGAAAAGTATTAATTGGAGTATTCAGTATATTTTCAGATTTGGAGTTTCAATTGTTTGCTCTTTCACAAAAGTAAGGTCAGGTGGATTATTATTGATTTTAATAAATTTTTTTTGTTTTTTGTAATTTCTCCTGTTTTTATTTGTGTTGAGCAAAACAAAAATTGAGCCAAAAACTTTTAAAAAGTATTTATTTAAAATAAATTTGTTCAAACACCTTAAGTACGAACTTTGTAAGCTGTTCCGATTGATTAATCAGACATTCTTCCGAAAAAAATTTAACCGTGCGTTAAAATGAAAGAACAACACAGCGCGATTGTAACGGAGAGAGGGAATGGAATTATTTTTACTCGTACAAATACCCCACGTTGGGCGCCATCTGTGACGATAGAAACGAATAAAAGTAAGAAATATGAGGAAACAAAATTCTTAAACAACGTGTGGAGACAGGGCCTGATGAGACATGGACGTAAGGTCTTGCCCATGTTGACGCCATCTGTAACGAATAATTGAATTGAGATGAAGGAAAAGTGGTGGAATTTATTGTCCTACCCACACGCACAAATAGGGCCCATGAGACATTCAACACTTATGCCCCACGTTTAGCGCCATCTGCAACGTTGAACAAGAAGGAGTTATCAAAGAAGACGAGAATTTAAATGTTGTACATACACATGCATCCAGTCAATCATCCCATATTCTCACATTCAGATCGCTACAGCTCATCCATGCCCATAACCGCGAACGTACGAGAGAAACCCATTGCCCATGTAGGGAAGACTCTCGCCAGTACACAAATCAGTGTACACCAGCGGTGCCATCTACCTGCGAGACTACCACTTTACTCGCAACGTGCTGAACGCACTCGATGGGATCCACCCAAAGAAAGTTCCACACCAAATTGGAATCCACTTACAAAATGGACTCTAGTTCCTTTCTTTGGATTCCACAATTCCCCACCCCATCAAATTTCCAACATGCCATCGTTCCCACATGTTTCGATGGAAGAATGTGATGGAACGAAAGATCAAATATTCATTGTCTGAAATAACACCCCATTCACACCAAGCAAGACAAGCACGGTGCTGACAGCAACCGGAGTGCGAAGGAAACTAGTAATATAGGCGACCAGAATAATGCTTGAGTAAGATAAAGTGACAGACAGACGTCAAACTACGATTTTGAGAAATTGCTCGAGGCGGCCGAATGATTTTTCTCTATTCGTTGTTCTGACACAAGCGCTACCATTTTACACTTTATTACTCAAGAATTGATTGTGCCACTATAGTAAGAAACACAGATATCTAGAAAAGTCAGACTCAAGGAACCTGTCAAGTCAACGATGACATAAAATTCAGTGTCACCATCTTCTGTGGTCGATTCGATTCTTGTCTCGATTCACATGAATTGACAAACAGAGTTATGACAGACCATATAGGTCCTGAAAACAAAAATTCCAGCAGATCCATACATGTCAGTTAGATCACACAAGGCATTATATCGGACAAATGTCATAGTCAGAGTGAGTTAGTGATTTCTGTTTGTCTTCATGGATCCTTGAAGCGAATGTACTAAGACTCGGGCCTTAGCACTAATACATACGTTACTATACCGTATTCATACTTACCATCTTTTTCTTATCAAAAATATTTCTGACATAAGTATTTCGTATCTCTACGACAACCATATTCTTCAGATCACATATACGGTGCAACCGCTATGCCTCAATAATTAATGTCACCAGAGCTTCGACTCAATTGTGTACTTCATAATATTTCGCTTGAAATATATTTCGGAAACGTCATAACACCAAATTGGCAAAGTGACACAGTGAGCATAGCACCTTAATGCGTTTGGCACACGCCACCTATCGTGCCAACGATAAAGTAAAAAGAACTCCGAAAACTGGAAGTTAGACTGGAAAGTAGCAATGTCTGTCGTAATATCGGATGTGGACTTCATTCTGAAAACAACCGCAGACGGGGAAACACCACAGCAGAAAATTGTAAGAAAAAAAAAGTTTCATTTTCAAGCAGCCAAGCCGCACCCCATTTTTTTTTTTTTACTGCATCCTCGAGAAGAAATCCTGTAATTGCTTAGGCAATTGAGGATTCAGATTATATTTACGCCGATATAGTAGCTGAAACAAAGGTAAGAAGCATAAATTACTGTCGGATAAGAACTTCTCTAAGCGAAGCATAGATTTTGCTCCGAGAGGGATGAAATTTCTGTCGCGACACATGGCGGAGTTATTAATTATAATTTTCTTATGCCAATAGGGACAGCCACCTGAGGATTTGGCAACAAGGATCATTTTAAACAACCAGGACAACCTGAAGATGATTTTCCTGAAGGAAATTGCACACAGCCAATACCCCGGCCACGGAGACCTTGTTGCCTGAGAATTTTTTTTTTAACTACGCCGACGCACTCAAATATGTCGAGCGCCCTAGTGTGTACCTACAGAAGAATCAATTATACGTGCGAGTGCTGGCTGCTCCACATTTAACTCCATCCACTTTGTTTTTCTTTCCTTTTTTTTTTGGTGAAAACGTGAGACATATTGGTGTAGTCGTACGACGTTGATCCAATTGGCTCGTCGACGACTACGACCATATCCTGTGGGAATAATCATCACCATATCTGGTGGCAAGATACGACTTACTTTGTGGCAAGATACGCCACCACGCTACCATATTGGGGCACACTAAGCCACCATCTCGTGGCGACAGACGCCACCGTTTTTGTGGCATCCTACAACCTACCTTGTGGCAATATACGCCACCATATCGTGGCATCCTAATCCATTACCTCTGTGGAAAATACGCCACCCCCTTTATGTGGCATCGTTGGCAAGAAGCGCCACCACATAACATATATTTGTGGTCAACATATACCACGCCAATCTACTTACCTCGTGGCGACACACTCCACGAATACATCCTTACCCGTGGCATTTCATCCTCGCCATTCTCATCGAGGTGTAACATTAATTCGAGGTCATCTATATCCTTGGCAAGTTTTTTTATACACTCAGCCATCGAAAGGCCGAACAGAACATCTTTATTCTGGAAGATACTACAAAAATTACAACAGGATGTCTGGCGTATGCATATGCATAGATGCCGATCCATTAGCAACGTAATCAGCATACTTTCGACGCGGGACCAACTCAGCTCTAATTTCATCAGTTCCGGATGCATTTAATCAACTCAGCTATAATTTCATCAGTTCCGGATGAATATAATCAACTATAATTTCATCAGTTCCTGATATATTTTTATACCAAAATTTGACAAAATAAATCAACCAAGAAGGTACTACTGTAGCACCAGATTATACCAGGTAACCGATATGTATATACATATAATAATTGTGCAAATTGTGAAGTTGTTGGAGCATATTGGCTCGAGCTAGTTAATCGAGATCGCCAGCACGAATAATTTTGGTGCTGCTGCGATCGAAATACGCCAGCATACAACGTCAACATCCACGGACGGTGGTGCAATCGATTTTGTTTTTTTATTTTAGTATTTGTAGTCGGAAGGCATGACGCCTCCTCCTCCGCACAGATATAAGAGAAACTCCATATACATATATATTTGTTCTATTAAGTTATCTAAGTATATTATCATGAAATGTTGAGTTGTGGTTACCGATTTTATATCCTTGATTTTGGAGCCCGGTGAAAATTGTGAAAATCCCTAATCGGTAGATCAGATAACAAAATAATCGCTTGAAAAGTTATTACTTTTTCTTTTTCTCCCGGGAGTTTCGGTTGTGTTTCGAGATCGGTTTCGTAAATAGAAAAACAAAAGTTGAAGTATTCTTTCGGAAATTCGGTGTAGCAATTCGGGAATTTATCGAGTTCTGATTCGAATTCAGATCCAGTAGCGGAGCTACAAGTAATCTTGGCGTTGGTACCAAGTCGTTACACTCTCCTCGGAGTTACGGATAATTTTTTTTTATTTACACTCACTTGCCAACTCGGTCAATTTTTTTTTTATTCACTTTCCTTTACGGATCTCTCGTATAGAGACAATTTCACTTCTCAATTTTTTTTTATTACACTTAGTCGCTAAGACATTCAAGTTTGCGTCGGTAGCGACCACCCATCCTCGCGTTTTAACGCCGCGGTAGAAGAAGAGTTTTTTTTTAAATTAGATCGTATTGTGATCGATTGTTCACTGCCTAATTCTATTATAACGTCGTGTTAATCGGGTTATTATTCCAGTACGTATAGTACAAGAAACGAAACCACCGCGCCTTACCTTACAGGTTTCGAAGAAAAACCTTTTTTTTGTATGAGCTATACTCAATTACTACTACATAGTGAGTCTCTGATGGTGTCGGAAACCCCAGTAGCAACTATCAGTCTGCAGGAAATTGCGATTTAGTTTCCTTTCCTTTTTTTTTGCTTGTAACAATTCACGTCTTCATATCCCCCGCTCAATAAAGACGCACGTCAACATTCTGAGTAATAGAGCACCCTGAAACAATACTTCGATATGGTCAAGACAAGAGTAACGTAGAGACATTTATATCTTAATCAATAAACTTTTTTTTCAGGAAGGTATCCAGCAGTGCACTCCCGGATTTCCTCTGTAAGAAAGATACTGAGATACAATATATCTGTGGTATCTAAAAACTATATTGCTTTTGATATATTTGCTTTAATATATATTTCAATTATATTTATACATAAGTTTAACATCGAGTGTATGTTGGACACAAACTGTGCTCCTACATATGCGGTATAATTTTTTTTTTTAATATTTTTTTTTTTTTGAACATTGACTACCTATCTTTTGTTGTCTTGAGGAAAAGTATCCTCATGCAGATACTTGATGCTCATTTGTTCTACTCTCTGTCTTGAGTAATTAATACAATAGTCTGAAGAATCTCGTCCCGTATTTTTTTTTTTTTTTTTTGTTTAGGTTTAGATATATCAAAAATTAAACATTTGGCAATAGATCATAAAGTTTCTTTTGATTCTCATTCATGTACGAATGACGTTCGAGTCGATCCGCCGCGACAGTAAATATTACGTAACTCGTTATAGTTACTTTTACTTGACTTTAATATATCGAAACGCGCGAATAAGGATATTTAGTAGTCGCAATTAAATGAATCTAATTTAGATAACCCACTGATTGGAGTTTAATTTCCTCTTATTTGTTACATGTGTAGTAAGATACTCACTTTTGAATAAGTCTTTCTCCATACAGTAAAGATAGTTTTAGGAATTTAATATTTACAAGAAAATAACATTTCAATAAAAGTAACAATTTGCTTTCTCTTGGAGTAGCTACCCTGCAAACCAAACCGCAGTAGTTTTCTAGAAAACACTACTACAACTAAAAATATATCCTTCGAATGCGTGGGTTTTTTATTTACTGCAAACAAGAAAGTACGGTAACAATCGATGAAATATGTACATCAAAGGAAGTAGTTTGGTTTCTCCTGAAAAAACAATTAACGATTCCCTTTTGAACAGTGCGAAGGAGAAATCCAGGATGGTACTGCAATATGTTGTCTCTTTTTTTTTTTTTTTTTTTTTTTGTCTTTTTGTCAGAGTGATCTTCGATTCAAAACATAATCACCAACAGTTTTTAAGTTCAGTTGAGTTTGTTGTGTATAATTTGAGAATATGGCGAATCCTTTTTTTATGTAAGTTGTTTTATTTTTTTGTGATATTTTTGTTTGTTTTTAATAATAGATATATTTTTAATAATACAAATGTAAATAATAATATAATATATTTAATAATAAAATTATTATCATAAAAATGCATTTTTCCTATTTTTTTTTTTACTTCTTGTCTATTTCGGTTCGTAGTTCTACATTCACAGCGCGTGCATCTTTGGAAGTACGAATATAACTGGTGGAATATGCGCTTCAAAAAAGTACTTCAGATGTACATCCATTGAAGTAGGTGCATCCCCAGAAGTACTTTAGATGTGCTTTGGAAGTATTTTTTATTGGCGGGGAAGTGCAGTACTTTTTTGATATTTTGCTTTTTTAGAAAGAGATAGTGCCTTCATGTATTCTTATATACAGTAGGTATATAACTGAATTTTTTCCCGATCGCATATCCTTTTTTAGTGGAAAGGAAGTACTTCTTTTACGTACATATTCCACTGGTTATTTCTGTACTTCTACGTTTGCAGGGAAGCGACCGACACTATCGATAAGAATCGAGTGAAAGGAATAAATTGCGTAGACGCGAGTGAAAACCAAGTGCGACTGTGTAGCTAATAGCTGAGTGAATAAATTAAAAGGAATTAACGCGGCGTATAAAACGCGGTTGGTCGCTACCGACACGAAACAGTAAAGAAAAAGCCTTGAGGACCGAGTGATAATTAAAAAAAAACAACACAAAACAAAATACAAAGTTTTTGAAGATATAACTTCAAACGCGAACGAAATTGTAAGTGGACGCGGACTCAGCTTTAGGAATTTAATTCAATCTAAAAGAACTAGGAGCACAGGCTTAGAAAACTTTACTCAAATTTTTAAAGGAAATCGATCTCACATAATGGCTGATGGATATTTTCAAACAATCTTTGGATATAGATTCTCCGCGGACAGTAAACCGATATAATCGAACGTTTTCTCACTCAAAGTTAAAACAGAGTTGGAAATAGGAAATCTAAGATACACTTTTGATTCACAGTATAATAAGAATAAGGATATACATAGATAGTATATGGTTTGAGCACGTCGACAGTAAGTAGGCTAAAGCGCCTCGTTGTAAGGTATTTAATCACAAAATCGTTTTGTGGTACCACCGTCCGTGGCCTCAGATATCAACGCCTGCGTCGGACGTGAACTACGTAGCGTCTTTGCACTCGCCGAAATATATAATTTTGGTGGAGTGCTCGAGCTTCAACGAACACACAATAAATAAAGTGAAAATTGTCTTTACCTGTATATATAAATGATGTATACTTATAATTCATATTATTATTTGGATAATTTTAGGAACTGCTGGGTACAGATGATATGAGTAGATTACAGGTGACAGGCAAACGTAGAAGTACAGAAATAACCAGTGGAATATGTACGTAAAAGAAGTACTTCCTTTCCACTGAAAAAGGATAGGCGATCGGGAAAAAATTCAGTTATTTACCTACTGTATATAAGAATATATGAAGGCACTATCTCTTTCTAAAAAAGCAAAATATCAAAAAAGTACTGCACTTCCCCGCCAATAAAAGTACTTCCAAAGCACATCCAAAATACTTCTGGGGATGCACCTACTTCAATGGATGTACATCTGAAGTACTTCTTTGAAGCGCATATTCCACCAGTTATATTCGTACTTCCAAAGATGCACGCGCTGTGAATGTAGAACTACGAACCGAAACAGACATGAAGTCAAAAAAAATTAGGAAAAATGCATTTTTATGATAATAATTTTATTATTAAATATATTATTTTATTATGTACATTTGTATTATTAAAAATATATTTATTATTAAAAACAAACAAAAATATCACAAAAAAATAAAATAACTTACATAAAAAAGGATTCGCCATATTCTCAAATTATACACAACTCAACTTAAAAACTGTTGATTATGTTTTGAATCGAAGATCACTCTGACAAAAAGACAAACGACAACAAGAAAAAAAAAGAGACAACATTTTGCATTACATCCTGGATTTCTCCTTCGCACAGTTCAAAAGGGAATCATTAATTGTTTTTTCAGGAGAAACCAAACTACTTCCTTTGATGTACATATTTCATCGATTGTTACCGTACTTCTTGTTTGCAGGGGTATACTCTACGGCGCAGGGGAAGTAGTAAATAAAAAAACCCACACATTCGAAGGATATATTTTTAAATGTAGTAGTGTTTTCTAGAAAACTACTGCGGTTTGGTTTGCAGGGCTTATTCCCGCGTTGCTTCATATTTGATGTCAAGTAACATTGATTGTTGAAGGACCGGCATCAACAAACTTGTGTTCGCCAGACGTCCTTTATGTGCGATCCCGCGATGAGAGTTATAAATATGTATATATGTAAAATCCCGCGGTGTCTTACGGCTCCCACGTCGTTGGTTATAAATCCCACGACGAGAGTCTTCAGCCCGTCGTGACTGGGTTCTGAAGATGCCTTTGAAAATAAAAGTTTAGTGACCTTTAGTCCAAATGCGTTTCGCCCAGGTACAACAGTTGGGCTCATCAGTTAGATGCTGTTGTACCCTTCTAAGACTCAAAATTTTGGTCGATGGTTACCGACATTTGATAAAATTACAGCATGAATACACTGTGAATTCTATTTTTAGGGTAATTCGTTTGAATTCATGCACCTAAAACTATACATATATAAATATATATATACACCCGTGGTCTAGCCGAAGTTAACGAAGTAGTTTTTGTTTTTAGTGGACTTTATTGAATTGAAATTCGAAATAAAAGTTTAGTGACCTTTAGTCCAAATGCGTTTCGCCCAGGTACAACAGTTGGGCTCATCAGTTAGATGCTGTTGTACCCTTCTAAGACGCAAAATTTTGGTCGATGGTTACCGACATTTGATAAAATTACAGCATGAATACACTGTGAATTCTATTTTTAGGGGAATTCGTTTGAATTCATGCACCTAAAACTATACATATATAAATATATATATACACCCGTGGTCTAGCCGAAGTTAACGAAGTAGTTTTTGTTGTTTGTTTGTTGGTGAAACGCATTTGGACTAAAGGTCACTAAACTTTTATTTTGAATTTCAATTCAATAAAGTCCACTAAAAACAAAAACTACTTCGTTAACTTCGGCTAGACCACGGGTGTATATATATATTTATATATGTATAGTTTTAGGTGCATGAATTCAAACGAATTCCCCTAAACATAGAATTCACAATGTATTCATGCTGTAATTTTATCGAATGTCGGTAACCATCGACCAAAATTTTGCGTCTTAGAAGGGTACAACAGTATCTAACTGATGAGCCCAACTGTTGTACCTGGGCGAAACGCATTTGGACTAAAGGTCACTAAACTTTTATTTTGAATTTCAATTCAATAAAGTCCACTAAAAACAAAAACTACTTCGTTAACTTCGGCTAGACCACGGTTGTATATATATATTTATATATGTATAGTTTTAGGTGCATGAATTTAAACGAATTCCCTTAAAAATAGAATTCACAGTGTATTCATGCTGTAATTTTATCAAATGTCGGTAACCATCGACCAAAATTTTGCGTCTTAGAAGGGTACAACAGCATCTAACTGATGAGCCCAACTGTTGTACCTGGGTGAAACGCATTTGGACTAAAGGTCACTAAACTTTTATTTTGAATTTCAATTCAATAAAGTCCACTAAAAACAAAAACTACTTCGTTAACTTCGGCTAGACCACGGGTGTATATATATATTTATATATGTATAGTTTTAGGTGCATGAGTTCAAACGAATTCCCCTAAAAATAGAATTCACAATGTATTCATGCTGTAATTTTATCAAATGTCGGTAACCATCGACCAAAATTTTGCGTCTTAGAAGGGTACAACAGCCTCTAACTGATGAGCCCAACTGTTGTACCTGGGCGAAACGCATTTGGACTAAAGGTCACTAAACTTTTATTTTGAATTTCAATTCAATAAAGTCCACTAAAAACAAAAACTACTTCGATGCCTTTGAAAGATAAAAGGTGTTCCCTATGAATGAGATACTCGAAGCTCTATGAGTGTTCCCGTGTTGCGCCGATAGGGCGGTATAGATGAGTGCTTTCGTAGCACGATGACGAATAAAGAAAATTCGTGGTGATCCAATTGGACATTGGGTATGCCCCAAGAGTAACGACGGTATAATGAAAAAAAATCTTATGGGCCGACGAGCGATGCGCCCTTAGTAAAGCACATGGGGTGTGGTCGCTGAATTTCCAAATGTTGTGGCACACTTCAGGGGCCACGTGTGCTTGTGTAATAAAAATAGCAAAGAAACGATGCGTCTCTCGAAATAATACACTCCATTCGCTGAGAAGTGTAAATTACGCTGATGCGTATATATATTTTAATGCTTGGTACAATATATTGCGTAAAATTTCAGCATCTGCACGTGTCTGTCGGCAGAAAATCCTTATTTGGGAATAATAGATTCCCGCTGAGAATCTCCTGCGTTGTTTCCACTCGTCCTGCCCAAAGATTTTGGCTCGGTCTGTCCACTGATATCCTGGGATGGCTGGTCCTAAATCAATAGGGTAGACGTGTGAGAAAACGAACATGAAAATTTGGCTGGGTGACGCTGCCATCGTTCATATTTCGTAGCAAACAACGAATTCCTTTTGCTACGACAGAATTAACTACAATTTATTTCTTACCTTGATCTAAAGGATGTTTTCCGCCTTAGGATGGGATTCCCTTGATTGCATAAGCAATCAGGAAATTGTTCTCCTTATTGGAGATAAGAGTATGGCCGCGGCACTTATAAAAAAAAACTTTTATAATTAGTCGGTTCTGCTGCCGAGTTGTGGTTTCATCGATAGTCTTCTTCAAAATGAAGTTCGTTGTCGGCTTCCTGGATAATGTTTCCACTTTCCAGTCGGCCAACGCCCTAATTTCCAATATCATTTCCTGCGTTCCAGTTGTAGATCTGTTTGTTGTGTTAATTTCGATGAGAAGTAGTTGTATGTTTTAATGGTCAGTGCTCACTGTTCCATTTTAGTTGTTCTGGATTTTCATTGTGCGGTAAGTATGACAAATAGTGTAAGTGGATAATATACTCTGAATTTATGTTACGATTACACTTAAGTATGTGGTGGTAAGTAATAATGTCAAAATCTGCACATTTTAGATATTGTTACTGAGTAAAGACAATTGTTCTTACTTTTTACATCGTGGTAAGTAGCTTGACAGATGTGACAGTGAAAATATCATTAATGCAGATTTTGGATAATTCATGCTACGATCTTTCAGCATACTTTGATCAGGCTATTCTGACATGTTGTTGGCAGGTGTTAGCACTATAAGGTTACAAAATTAACGACATAATCACACCTGTCACTTAAGGTCTGACTACGCTTGGTAGCCTCCTGACTTGAACTGTCTTATTCTATTGTCAAGGCAATTATTCTAAGATGAATAGTTCTGGACTTGTAATTTTTGCTGGGTAGTACCGAGTACGACAGAAACTCAAGTCACTGATGACGTCAGTAGTGATCACTCTATCACTCCCACTCATCTTGTACGCTATATGTCATTACCAATGATGTTAGATGGCTTCTGAAATACTACTAGGGCATCCGTCAGATAATCCAACTAGCATAGAGGAAAAATACCCTATTTTGTAGGTCAGCTAGTTTGAGATGGTTTTTTTTATTTTTTTTTATTATTTTTATTCCTTATTCTCTTTAACAATGTTTATATATATAACTTACATCTATTAATAAATTAACATCTTAAGATTTAAGAGAATAGTATGGTTCTCACATTCCTAAATATGACAGATTCAGTAATTTGACAGTCATCTGTCGAATAGCAAATATAACGACCTATGCAATTTTGCTAGTGTGACCACATCGTCCTGCAGTTACTAGTGTAAACTACTTCATTTGTAGTTTTGTGTGTGGACAGAGCATATTATCCACAGTAACAACTTCTAGCCGTCTGTCGCTGAATAACACTTCCATGGAAATGGCGGAATGCGCATGATTTGGAAATTTCCATTTTTACAAATGGAGATCATGTGGATTCCATTCTGGAAGTGGAATTTGTTTGTCGGGGTGGATTCTAGATGTGGATTCTTCTTTAATGGCGCACCATATTGGATGCGTTCAGCACCATGTGAGAGACCGTGCGGTTTCTCTAATAGATGGCACCAGTTGCAAATACTTCTTGCAATTTAATGGGCAAGAAAGTTTTCCCTAGAACCACAAGGATCTGTACTAGGTCCCCTATTGCTTACTCTCTTCATAAATGACATTTCAAAGTGCATTCAAAATTATCAACATAACATTTACGCAGATGACGTACAAATTTATATAAAATTTTCAAAATCTAACGAATTATCCGTGGTAGAAAGTTTAAATGTAGACTTTCGTTCGATTGTTTTCTGGTCGCAACAATATCAACTAAATTCAAACCCAATAAAAACCAAGCTATGAAATTGGCAAGAAATCTTATCGTCAATTTAACTCCATCTAAATTATGTTAATGACATTCCCGTTGGATTTCTTAATACATTTAAAAATCTTGGTATGCATTTGAACGTTCATCTTAGTAAGGATGACCATGTGAACCATATTATTGCAAAAATATATGGGATCCGGCGAGGCCTCAGCCTTACCAACAACCGTTAAGATGAAACTAGTTAAGTCCTATATTCTTCCTTTGATACTGTATGGATGTGAAATTTTTTCAAATCTTTACTCAGAGTCTACCAGAAAGCTAAATGTGGCTTTTAATAACTGTGCCAGGTACATATTCAACATCAGAAGATTCGATCACATTTCCAGTTACTCCAGACAGATTGCAGATTGTCCCTTATTTGCTCTTTTAAAATATAGAACACTGCTCGCATTATTTAAAATTGTTCTCATTATTTACACGACAAACTTAAGTTTGCACGTTCTCAAAGATCAGTATTGTTCATTGTTCCTAGATATAAATATTTAACAAGCAGCCGGCAGTTCTTCGTTCATACTGTTCGCCTGTGGAACCAGCTTCCGCCTGACATACGAAGAGTGAACACAATAAGTCTTTTTAAAAAAACAGCTATTTGATTACTCCGCAAACAACAGCAACTAAAGTCATTTTATTTCCTCCTCTATCTTTTCCCTTATTCCTTCCCTCACCCGCTGGATTAAGATAATTATTGTTAGTAGTAGGTATAAATTTCTTTTTTTTTGTTAAATCATTATTATTTTAATCAGTTTTATTGGCAAATTTTTTCAATTTTTATCGGGAGTTAAAAAAGTAACTGAGTAACTTTAATTTAAAAAAAAAAAAAAAAAAATTTATCGGTCTACCGATAAACAACCAGGGCACAAATAGTGCCCAGCAACTCGTCATCCGAAAGTCCCGTATCCTTCAGCACCGCTAGAAGTTTCTTCACGGTTATTAACTGTAACATTGGGGAGAGTGTACAGTTAAAGCAACAGGCTGAGCGGTAAACTTTCGGAATCTTCATCCACCGCAAACTGGCGGCGAATTCAAACAACGGATTCTGTAGCAGCAACTGTAAATTCTTCTTTAATCGGCTACAGAATTCCACAAGGAACATTGTCTGGAGTTTTAACCAAAGCCCACCAAATGAAAAAAAAAAAAAAAAGGCACTACATTTAACATTGGTGTGAGAGCAACAAGCACCAAAACCGCAAACAGCAGCAACGTCATAATGCAGCAACTTGGTTTATAAAATATTCTATTCACATAGAAAACGTTTGCTAATTTTTCTTTATACTCTCTAACCAGTAATTGTTAATTTATAAAGTAAAGTAATCGTCTACAAGGAAAATTTTTATGTGAACGTAATTCGTGATTTCATGTTCCAAATGTGATTTATTCAATTTTCGTAACTCAATAGAGTGTTCCTGCTCTAAAAAATACTTTTTGTTCATTTAATAATTCTTTTATTTCATGTATTTTCAATGTGATTCCATTTTCCATACAACAAGATATAGAGCGTATTCGCTCTTAAAATTTCAATCAAACGAAACAAATCTATATAGTCTATATAGTTTATATTTCCTGGTTATTTATTTATTTAAGGTTTATCGTAGGCTAGATTAAGTATTTATTTGTACATATGTAAATATTTAAAAGTGACAACACGTCACGCGCAACTGTATATAGCTCCGCGAGCAAGAGCAGACAAACATTATTACCAGAGCAGGCCATACATTAACAGCCGCCATTTTCTAAATATAATTGACAAAAGTATTGTAACGGGTGATTTTTTTGCTGGTTTGGTTTTGGCAACACTGGTTTTGACAGCTGACGTGTGCTTAGTACCTTGTGTCACTGTCAAACAGCTTCAGTTTGGTTTGCAATTTAACCATGGATCGTCTTACAAATGAACAACGCTTGCAAATTATTGAATTTTACTATCAAAATTCGTGCTCGGTTCGAAATGTTCAAATTGTTCAAATTGTGTTCAGCGATGAGGCTCATTTTTGGTTGAATGGGTACGTAAATAAGCAAAATTGCCGCATTTGGAGTGAAGATCAGCCAGAAGCATTGCAACAGCTACCAATGCATCCCGAAAAAGCCACTGTTTGGTGCAGTTTATAAGCCGGCGGCATTATTGGGCTATTTCTTCAAAGATGATGCGAATCGCAGCGTTACTGTCAATGGTGAACGCTACCGAGCGATGATAACAAACTTTTTTTTGCCCGAAATGGAAGTTCTTGACTTGCATGATATGTGGTTTCAACAAGACGGTGCCACATGCCACACAGCACGCGAAACAATGGCACAATTGCGAGGCGAGTTTGGTGAACAGTTAATTTCACGTTTCGGGCCGGTCAATTGGCCGCCTAGATCGTGCGATTTGACACCATTAGACTATTTTTTGTGGGGGTATGTCAAGGCTAATGTGTATAGGGACAAGCCCGATTCGATTGACGCACTGGAAGCCAATATCCATGCATTCATTCGTGAGATACCGGCCGATATGTGTGAGAGTATGCCAAAATTGGACTCAGCGGATGGGCTACCTGAGACGCAGCCGCGGTCAACATTTGCATGAAATTATTTTCAAACATTAAATTGCAAGGTTCAAACTATCGATTCAAATAAATATTTCATTCATTTTTTTGAATTTTTTGTGTTTTTTTTTTTTTTAAAAGTTCTAAACCTCTTAAAAAATCACCCGTTATAAGTATTTCTACACTCTGTAAAATATTCTTAAAAAGTCTCAATAAATACATACATACATACATATTCGTAGTTCTACATTCGCAGCGCTCTGCTATTATAGAAGTACAAATATAACCAGTGAAATATGCGCGTCAAGGAAGTACTTTGGATGTGCTTTGGATGTACTTTTATTGGCGGGGAAGTGCATCACTTTTTTGATGTTTTGCTTTGTTAGAAAGAGATAGTGCTTTCATGTATTCTCATATACAGAAGGTATAATATAACAAAGAGGCTATATATAAGGAATCCAATCTTTCCTACGTTCCATCCTCCACTAGCCTCGATTTTGGTGGTCTCTTTTGTATTGTATTGTATTCATTGTAATTCATCTTCTTCTTCGAGTGGTTAAAATTCGGATTTCTCTATCCACATCTTCTGAAAATGAAGGAGAAACAAAAATAAAAATTCAGAAATCGTGTTCAAAGAGGCTTTTTAATGGAGACGACGCACTTAACATTTTTTAAGGAAGGGCTGCACTAGAAAGCGATTAATCTCAATGGAAAAGTGATCGATGTTTATTCTTTAGATTGCTATTTCACAGCTCATCTGCTTCAAGAAACGAAATGGCATAAACGATTTTTGTTTGAGTTCAGTGTATACCTACTATTTAGTGAGCTAAATTGTTTTGACATTCACTTTGACAACGCTACGTACTTCTGCTGCATCCACACCATTATTTTGCTTAGTCAGTAGCGCATAAAGTAAACACTTACAAGAAAACCGGCAACAGGCTATAATTTGTAGGTAGTTAGGCAGTCATATTTTTCATTTTGTATTATTATTATTTTATTAAAACTTATGTTAATTAAAACTTAAGGTTAGGTGGGGTAAGTGCCATACAAACAAAAGTTCAGCTATAAATCCATGTCATGAACTGATTTTTTGAAATCGATACTACCCGATGGTGTTGCCTAAAGGCTTTGTTTATTACGGTTAATATAAAAGCTATTTTGTTGTTTATTCAAAACCGTATACATTTTTTATAAATAAAAAACAAAAAAAGTTCCATGGTTTGCACTTCCTCTTAATTTGGGGTACGTTCATACCATACAGCAAAACTTTAAGCTTGAACTTTTTGTTGTAAAGTGTAATAAATAAGGAGTATTTTGTCTATTCAACACAGTTTTTAGTTTTGAGATATCTTTATAAATTCCAAAGTTACAAACTTTTTCACGTGGCTCCAAGCCCTTAGAAATAAAATTAGTAATAAAAAAAAATATTCTCAAATTCACAGTTACAACTTGTATTCACTAAAAGGTCTCGGTATACGTACACTAGCTTAATAAAAAAAAATAAAAATATTATATAATCCAATATTTCCACGAAATATTATTAATGGGGGTTTTGACCGTTTGCAATGCATGCCATTAGAACCGTTATGTTCCTCCCTTCCAAGTCCACTTATTTCCTAGTATAATTCCTCATTTTAGTCTGTAAGAATTAAAATAAATAATACATTTAATCAAAGCTACTCAGATGTAAAAATACTGGGGTAAGTGCACTTTCAAAAATGCACTTACCCCGGGCTTCAGTTTTGCACTTCCCCCTACACAGTAATTTGATGGGGCAAGTGCATACCATGGTCAAAAACGTATCTATAAAACTGAATACGTGATCATATTGAACAACATTTAAACAAAATACTTATCGCTTTTTTTTTCCTTAAAATTTAACAACAATCGGATCTAACTTTACACACAGCTAACCTTGCAGGCGATTAAAAACAAACTGATTTTTTAAATGTCAAAAATAAATAAAGAAAAACATATGTCAGTTCTGCCAAATGTTTTGTTTTATAAATATAACATATTTACCGTCCGTGTTCATAAATAAAACTTTTTTTTTTCAATTTAACTGTGGCTTTGTCGGGCCGGGTATGCACTTACCCCAAATTACCTTAAATCAATTTGTTTTGCACTATCAGTTCTCGAGAGTAAGAAGCTTATATCAACATCAAGCATTAACTTACAATCAAAGATTAGCCAACACATATTATGTGCTCACTGGCTACATCATTTAGTGCAGGTGTTAGTTGTTAGTAAGCAAAATATACAAATAGCATAACACAAGCACACAAAATAAAAAGATAAAATAAGCAAATACATATACAAAATAGATACAAAAACATTGAGAACATACTAAACATAAACTATGAGCGTGGTGCACTGGGTTTGAATGTTTTTTTAGGCAAGTTTTACTAATATTAAAATCAACAATACTTTTATTTGAGTTAAAAAGCTTGCACATGTGGGTAAGAGGTTCATTCATGCCATAATAAGTACGGTGTTGGGGACAATGTAATAGCTCTAAATTACGAAGATGATGAGCCCCTCCGCGAAAGTTAAAACCTACACATGATAGAAGATCGGGTGCGTCTAAAAATCCCGTTGAAAGTTGGTGAATAAAAATAACATCATTGTTAATACGCCTTTGTGACAAGGTTTGAATCTGTAGAAGTTGAATCCG
The DNA here is from genome assembly GCA_916050605.2 of Platycheirus albimanus. Classification (NCBI taxonomy): domain Eukaryota; kingdom Metazoa; phylum Arthropoda; class Insecta; order Diptera; family Syrphidae; genus Platycheirus; species Platycheirus albimanus. The sequence goes on along the minus strand of OU696696.1, from coordinate 324,271,656 downwards.
GTGTTCGTAAGGTGGGAGGTTGTATGGATCTGCCCAGGAGAGACCTTTTAAAGCAAATCGAATAAAATTACGCTGAACTGCCTCTATCCTAGACTTATGAACTTCGTAGAAAGGAGACCATACCTGTGATGCATATTCTACATATTCTAGATGGGGCGAACATGACAGTTATATAAAGCTAGGGTTACATAAGGATTTTGAAATTCCTTCCTTTTAACAAATCCCAACATGGAATTAGCTTTTTTAACAATAAAGTTGAATTTATTTTTTATATATTATATCTCAACTTATATTATATTTTACGTGCTTTACGTTTCGGAAATTAAATTTCCATCCTCTGGCACTGATTTACTAAAATAAATCAAGAATCTATCTGTAAGAAAAAACCTACAACATAATAGCGCGAAAGTTTAATAGATTCTTGATTTATTTTATTTAATTAGTGCCAGAAGATGGAAATTTTATTTCCGAAACAAGAAGCACGTAAAATATAATATAAGTTGTGATAAGTTTTATAATAAATAAATAAAAAATTGATTTAAGTTTTGTTTAACATAATCTCTTTTATTTCTCACAGTCATATTTTTGTTTATCAGAAAAACCTATCAACGGACGTTGACACCGATGACAACTATAGCTTGTAGGCAAAATCAAAAGAAGGCACAAGATGGGCCTCTTTATAGTATTTTCTCGATGGTATATAACTGAGTTTTGTCAAAGAGGATATATACCTATAAAGAGTCAAATCTTTCATACGTTCCATCCTCCACTAGCCTCAATTTTCGTGGTCTCTTTTGTATTGTATTCATTGTAATTCATCTTCTTCTTCTTCTAGTGGTTCCGAGTCGGATTTCTCCATCTTCATCTTCTGAAAATGAAGGGGAACCAAAATTAAAAATTCAGAAATCGTGTTCGAAGAGGCTTCCTAATGGAGAAGACACACTTAACATTTTTTTAAGGAAGGGCTGCACTAGGGGGCGATTAGTCTCAATGGAAAAGTGATCGATGTTTATTCTTTAGATTGCTATTTCAAAGCTCATCAGTTTCAAAATAAAGGATGAATTTTAAAAATTGGTTAGAATATAAACTTTTATTCTCGAAATTCAATAATGGCGGGCTTACAAATTTATGAATAGACGGTACGCCAATATCTGTATAAGTTGAAATTTCGTGATTGTGAAGGTTTCAACACGGATCCCAATTCTCCAAACTTAATTCCCATACACGAATGAAAAAATATGAAAGTTTCTACCAATTTTCGTTACCGGTGCAGGAAAAGTTGCAAGCCACCCGATAGTTTTTTTTTATCATTCAAATGCCCAAATGGCACATGCAGAATAGTTTCCTAAACAGTTTGTTTTACTTACATGCATAACAGATTGTGCGTTTGAAAGTCTGATTGACTTTTATTTGCTAATTTCAACAATTGACCCCTAATTTTCAATGTGAGTGATTTGAAAGCTTTGATCAAAAGCACATAGATTTTTTTTTAAATAAAGAATGCTTTCAGATATAAATTACTGTATACCAACATCCAACCCGACTGCCTCGTGAGCAGTTTCTGGCAAGCAAGGCGCGTAACGGCAAATGCGAAAGAGAATTTGATGAATCAACATAATATACGAATTTACTTGCTAGTCAGTAACAGTAACTTAAATATGAAACCCATATGGCAGGTTTAAGTTTCTTTTGTTTTACTTTCATGAAGTTTTCTAAATAACAGACTTAGCACAATGGTGTAGCTGCGGCACATGTCGACTCGACTCCAACTTCATGAACGTGCTGCGCTTCAAAACAACAACAAACGAAATGGCATAAGCGATTTTTGTTTGAGTTCAGTGTAACATTCGTTTTAGTTTGTAAGTAGTTAGGCAGTCATATTTTTTATTTTGTGTGAGTCTCCAAGTTGCGTGGTTAAATGTGAGAATTGAAAGAGATTATGTTAATTAAAACTTAAATCAATTTTTTTTGTATTTATTATAAAAATTATATCACAACTTATATAATATTTTACGTGCTACGAGTTTCGAAAATAAAATGTCCATCATCTGGCACTAAATACCTAAAATTAACCAAGAATCTATCAATAAGAAAAAACCTACATGAGCGCGAAAGTTTAATAGATTATTGATTAATTTTAGTTAATTAGTGCCAGAAGCTGGAAATTAAATTTCCGAAACGCGTAGCACTTAATATATAATATAAATTTTGATATAAGTTTTATGATAAATAAATAATAAATTGATATAAGTTTTAATTAACATAACCTCTTTTATTTCTCACAGTCATATTTTTGTTTGTCTACAGTCCGTTGATAGTTTTTTCTGAAACATTTTCAGTAGTCTCAAAAACAATTTATTGATTTCTCTCGTTAATATAGTTTGTGAACAAAAATAACATACATAATTAAAAAAAAACATCTCGAAATAATGTAATGCAATACTAAGAAAAAGCTTGATGAAGGGAATATTACGGGTCTTTTGAATAACATCACCACAAAAGGGAGATTTTCATTTGAGAACCCAGTTATAATACACCAAGCTGCCAAAACATCAGTATTCTTTGTCGGAGAAAAGCTGCTGATTAAAGTAACGCTCCCCCTACCGGAATATCTTCGTTTCAAAATTTAGAAGATATACCCCTTGCCAAGTCCGTTACTTGAACACTGGGGCCTGGTTCTCGATACCAAACACGAGTACATCGCAGAATCTGAGGACCCCGATCGCTTCGTTATCTTTAACGAAAGAGAGTATTCGGAGTGTACTTTTGTTGCGACAGGCGGTTCCAGCACTGCTGTTTGCCGACACGAAAAGCCGATTCTGACATCTGGGTCTAACGAGTGCCTAATCGAGCTCCTACAACACGTTGCGTCTTCAAAGGATTCGTGCAAATACGCCATGATACCAGCAACAGAGGGAATATTCCTGAAGATGACATCCTCAGACGAATGGCTATTCAAAGTAAGAGAGACCATGTCATTGAACCTGAAGTGTGATAGTCAAAACTATGCAGTCACGCTCAATTCATCAGGAATTCTGAAAATAATACAGCCGTGTGAAGCAAGTGCAAAAGGTTTTAAACCTTTTTATGAGTTCCATGCGGAAACCTCTGCCGTATACAAACAACATATGGTGGACCACTCGGAATTCAGAAAAATACTCTTGGCTAAATTCAACATTACAAAACCAGAGCCTATTCCAAGACTACGCCAGATAAAAGTTGGCAACCACAAAAATCTCGCCAACATTTTAACGAAGGCAAGAAAAATATTGACGACCTCGAACAATCTTGGAACGTCCTAGAAGCAGAGCGCAAAGCATCCAACCAAGACTGGGAGCTGGCCATTCACCGATACTCTATGATGCCCATTATTACTTTAGGAGTGGCAGTAGTAGTGTAATGTTCCAGGAGTCTAATTCCAATACCAACGCGATAGAGATGCCATCGTTTACGCCAAAGAGACGAACCCCGGCGACGCCAAAGGTCAAAACAAACAACACGAGCGAAACAGTTTTCGGAATCACCTCTGCCCGGGTGTAAGCAAGAATTAATTCAGAAAAAAAAATAATTAAGTAAAGTAGTATTTACAGAAAGCTATGTAAAATTAATAAAACAAAATGTTATACCTATATTTCATAAAAAAAATCTTTTATCAGTGTCAATGTTTATAGTAAGAAAATTAAAGTTTAAATTTAATAAAACAAATTAAAATTAATACAAAAACATTATATTTCATAAAAAAAATTTTCTATACAAATATTTTGTAACATAAGAAAAATGTTGTTTGTTAATTAAAAAAAATATATTTGTACCTACATATTTATAATATGTATTTTATAAAAAATATTTATAATATTTTATTAAAAAAAATATTTTTTGGAATAAAATAAAATAAGACAAATCAGTTTCTGGAAACCTGGCTTGGATTTTTAAGGGGGGAGGAATTTTATGCCTGTTACATTTCATGTATATTACACATATACGATTTCATATTTCCTCATCAAATCACTTAACCCATTGCACAACAGTTATGCATATTGTAGGGAAAAACTTCGTCGCCCTCTACTTGCAACCGGTGCCACCTATGTGAGAAACCTCTTAGTTACTCATTCCGTGCTAAACGCACCCATCACAATCCACCAGAGTATAGTTCCACTAATAAGATCCACTTTCATAAATAGAATCCATTTCCAGAAAGGAATCCACTTACTTCCAAATCTTAAATGGCCTTCCAGCGCATGCGCAAATTCGCCATTTTGAGGGAAGTGTGGTAAAGCAACATAGCACTACGAGCACACTGGTTTGGAAGTAAGGCGCCACTAGCACTAAAGCTATAAAAGAATTGCTCACATTGGTAGGAATACTATTCGTATCCACGAGTAACTTAGGAATTTTTGTAAATACAGGTGAACTGTCAGGTAACTGACAGTTGCATTCGAACGAAAAATAAAGACTAAGAATACCCTTCTCGGGTAGTGTAAGCTTGTCATATTTCTCAGTTTCACCTAAAATGTGGTCGAATTAACACAATAGCGACTACCATTGTACGATTACGATTCCTGATGACACTCTCTCCAAAAGTTGACATGAGATCGGACGAAGTATCCGCGGAGTGAGAGGAATTACACCTACATCTCAGTGTTGTCCACGAGAAAGACCGTAGACTCATTCAAAGTAAATTGTATGACGTAACCCTGCTTCGTGCCGCAGAGACATTCATACGGGTAGTCACACATGACGTCAGGAATCGAGGAGTCACTAGACCCGATGAATCTAGACACATCTGATAGAGTATTTCCTTGGATGCCGTACATCCAGCCAAAGTAACAACCTTTTTTTTACAGGACAATCAGTGAAATGACCTAATTATCATGTCACAACACTGTCCTGAAATACGTGACTGCTTTACCCACACTACCAAATTCGATGATATTTTACTTTATGTTACCAGGAATATGCAGATATGATATTCCAAACATTCAATGGGTAATGAATATTCAATAGTAGTAATATCCCACATTACGTTTTCGACACCACACAGTGTAACTAGACCCTTAACGGAGGAATCTCCAGTTGTTTACGCATAAAATAATACCTGTCAGATAGTAAAAATCACAAGTTAGCTAAAAGTAGTGCAGTGCGCACTACTCCTTAACGACACTTTACTTACGCCACCTATCGAGTCGCAAAGAAGCAGAGCGAATAATGTAGTTTGGAAAGCGACTGGAAAACAGGGCGTTGGCTTCCTGGAAAGTAGGAAGGAGAAATAGGAAGTTGAATGTGGATGTCGTTTCATTTTGAAGAAAGACACTGGCGAGACATCAGCACCAGATCAGAACATGCAGTTTTTTTATACATACTAAAATTTTTTTTTTGCACTATCGTGCTCCGGCCATCTTAAGTCCTCATTAGAGGCAAATTATTTCCTAATTGCATTTGCAATTAAGGAAATAATACTGAAGGGTGAATGTGCACCCATAATTGAGGTAAGTTTGTTTCGATTTATCATTTGTTGAAGCAAGGGAATAATGTTCCACTCTTCTTCAATAAATGATATCTGTCCGCATCACATGTCCGACATGTTAATCAGCCATATATTTTTGGTCTAGGTTCGTGCATCCCTTGGATACTGCGCAAATATTGCTCATCCTAGACCCGAGTTCAGCGAGAAGGTGTGAAATACATATCACAAGGAATTCGTGCGCCACATGCGGCATTTCCTTCGCTAGCACGTGCAGACATTATAGTTTATCCAGTGTGTTTATATACACCACCCCAAATTATACAAATATATATACATATGCCAGCTAGGCATTGTGGAAATCCGTGGCTCAAAATTTATTTTATTAAGAGGCACGTATTTTCGGCCACGCGCAGACCTACGACGCGACATCATTTGCGTCGCACATAATTGGCAACGTTGGAACGCTCGCTAAGTCGGGCAGATGAGCGATATTTTTTGATTATTTTTGCTCAAACAATTTGTCCCTTGGCCAATCAAGCTAGGCTATCACGATTTATTTTTGTGACACGCCTACTCACTCATTGGTCCCTTATACCCTGTCGGCATCCCAAGAAGATCACAATTCAGTATCAGAGAGACGTCGGAAGACACACTGTGAAACCCACTCAGGATCAGGAAACCCAGCCACGACAGGCTGAAGACCGTCCGCCGTGGGAGCAACATTCATAAACAATCACCAGGACGTCGGGCGGGTGTACTGTCACCGATGCCGTTCCTCATCCTCCATCAACTCCATAATTTTACTTCCGGAGCAACGCGGGATAGAGAAACTACATCATACTTTACTTCATCTTACCATCAGGCAGCTGTATCTATTTATATAAATTAAAAATCAAAGTGTATAGTTCCAGGTAAAGAATTTCATATTTACGTTTTTTTTTGGTGAATTCACTTGGGAGCTAAAGCTCATACCCCGTGCGAGATTCGTAGACAAATCTGTAGACGCTACATACGCTGCGTCGACGCTGCTTTGCGTCATCAGAAACCACGGACCGTGGAGCACTTCTTTATTATAGTTTATTACATATGTGTGTATAGTGATGTCAGGACCTAACGCCTCCTCCATCAATCATAGCTAATGTGAAGTTAATTGTTTTTTACCTTTGGATATTAACCTATACTTAGTTTTGGATTCAATCGTAATGGTATCTATTGAAGAATAACGATTTGTTAAATTGAGTGCGTGCAAGTTAAAAATATTTAAACTCTCGTGCTGGAAGTCTTTCCGTTTCCTTTTATCGTGTCGTGTTAAGTTCCTAATAGCCATTTGGCTCCGGACAACAGAGATAGATCGTACATTTTCCAGGTAGTCCGTACTCCAACCATAAACTCGGGTAATCGGATTATCAGTGAGTGTGTCATCAGTTAATCTCTGATTTTTCAGTGGCCTAAGTTGCCAATCTTATATCCAGCTGGCGGTTATTCTTCGAATCCGCATTGGACGATTAGTAGTCGGTAGTTTACTCACTGGTTTTGTTTTTCTTTTTTTTTTAATTTTCATTTTACACTCACTCGGTCTTATAGACTCAATATACTTCGTGTCGGTAGCGACCAATTTTCACTTGTATTCTTTGTTAATACTCCACGTTCGCGCAAAAAGTATCCCAACTCTACCTTCTGTCCGCTTATATTGTACCATTAGGTGCCAAATTCCTTAACGCTTTATGTGTAGTATACCGCATACTATATCGTGTATTAGTACAATTCCATGTTCTCTTAGCTTCACGTCTTGATTGCGTCGGTCACATCTACGGTTTAGATAACACAAGCCTAAAGTCTAAAATAAGCCATCGAGGTATCTTGATTGAGAATTTCTCACAGATACCCAATTGAATTTTCGACGGTCTGTATGAATAAGCGGACCACAAAGCAATTGTAGTAGTAGTTGTGTCAGTTAAAATCAAAACCATTTTATCTAACCCCTTTTCAGCGTTCCTGAAGTGCACTCCCGCAACAGCGTATAGCGGGCATAAATCCTCTTTCTACCCCATTGGTAGTAAAGAGACTTGAAATAATATCTTTGAAATTTTAAATTGTATTATATTGACACTATATTATTTACCTTGCATGATTGATCGAACATACAATTGAATGCAAACTGTATTTATGCGTATGGGGTATTTGATTTTCATATATATTATTTGTACATAACTACTGGTATATTGCCATCGGATGACTTTGCTATTTGTGTTCGTCTTTTTTTTTCGTTTTCATTTGGGGTATTCAACTGAACATACTCCTATAGTCCTTGTAAATTGTTTTAGTCTACGTTCGTAAACAAATAAATCCCTCGCGTCGACGATATTCTTGGAGACAATTCATCCGAAATAAAATTTATCGGGAATTATTTAACGTTCGATCCAACGTTGCGATGTCACCGCCGCGTTAAAAAAATCAAACAACTTTATATTTTCACTTGTTCCTTAGTTTGGCTTACACGAAATTATTACAGTTATCAAACTCGGTTGTTTTGAGTTAACATTATCTCAATTTAAAATCTCGAAACTTAGTAAGAGTTATTCAAAATTTACTATTTTTTGAACCATAAGAATCCAACTTTAATATAAACGTATTACTGAGCAGATATTTTAAAGCAAAATATAAATAAAAGATTTGCTATCCAAATAAAAATATTAGGTATTATTATCTTTTTGATATTTGAAAATTTAACGTTCCTTTCAAATAAACATTTTTATTGATTAACATTGATAAAAAGTAAACTATATTGCCATAAAATTTGATTAAAATAATAATTATTGATACAAGAAAATTGTAGTTCAGATTAGATATTATATTTGAAATAATTTCCTTGTTAGTTTTAAGACTTTATTTAATAAACAAATCTAATGATTTTATAACGATTGAGAAATTCTGCAGTCCTTTTCATTTTCTTAAAGTTCACTATTTCTTGAAGTATTATAGGTTGTCTATCATGACAGAGTAAGTTTTCCATAGGGAGGGTGGTAACCCTCGCTCTTTTCTTGTCTTGGAACATGGTGTATTGTGATTTGAAGTAAACTTTTCTTTAGTTACAATGTTGGGAATTTAGAGTATGGTATCCGGTTTTAGATACTTTACTGTAGAGGTAGTAGAAGGATAAGCGAGCAGTTTTGTTTGCTTTTTCATATTAAGGGGCTGCTCGATAAAATTCAGTGAGTCATGAGGACTCACAGGTCCAATGGACAGCCAAGGTCGATGCCAAGAGAGTTGGTTTTTTGGCATCGAATTGGGTGGGTTGTGAGACCAGGGGGTTCGATCACCATCATAGAACCTCCCTCCCCTCTAGGTTAGACACCTCCTCATCCACGTACAGCACATCATCGTGGCAGCTGAACGTGTAGATGGTAATTATGTGCCATGGCTACCATGAAGACCTATGGTATGCTTTTGCTATAATGCTTACGTGTCGCGTTCTTTGGGTTGGCGTGATAACTCGAACAGAATTCCTTTCTTTCGGTCTATGTTCACTCACAATACGTTATGAGGTGCATCAACGAATCACTTCTCTTTTCTAACAATTCACTTAGTCTATTCTTCAAAGGTTATGAGGGCCCTTAAGCACTTTAACATGATTATTCGAACTCGAACACCAGAGTTCAACGGTCGGCAGAAAAAAAAGAGTTAACACCGGTTGTGTAGATCCCGCAGCAAGTGCCCACGGCCTGGCTGAGCTGGTTGAGGCTAGGGTACTGCCAGCCACCGCGACGGTCGATCTCGACCACGACCCTGCGTTGTCGCATGCCGTTCCCGACGACCATTCTTATGGGGTGGTTGACGAGAAAGGGGGCGTTGCCGGCATAGGGTTGCTTCCATCCCATTCACTCGGAGACAGACGAACGAAGCTAGATGTAGGAATGCGTACTGGAGTAGAATCTCTGGAAGTTCAATTAGAGGATTTTGAAGATAGCAATTACAGGTTTAGTTACGGTTGAGGGGATTTAAGTAGGGTCTTTGGTTTTCAGGTGTAGGCTACATTATACGGAAGCTACAAGCAGAACAACTAGTACTTGCAGCGGATAGGCGATGACATGCTACTTGCTACCCTCTAGGCTGTTCTACGGGACTTTGTAGTCAGAACTTATGGTAGGCTGGTGGATGGTTATGGCTTCTGTGATGGGGATGGATGGGGAATTTGAAGAATGGGAAGAGAAATAGGGAGAGCAGGAGGCCGTGTTAGCGATGTGTAAGTATAACTAATATAGGGATGCTGAGTACACCGATACGCGGATGGATGACGATGAGGTTGCTGTTCCTTGGTATAGGAGTCAAGGATGTAATGGGGGTGCTTGTCTCTTCCTGCTCCCTCTTCGGTTTGTGTTGTTGATGGACGCTGGTTAGGAGCTTAGGTATCCATAGGATAGTTGGGTGACAGGGCTGGTTGTCTATTGGCAATTATAAATGTTTTCCTTTCTTCGTTGATTCTCAATAAATCATATTATTTACGTTACAGATGGCGCCCAACGTGGGGTCCGAATTAGCTCGAGAAGTTTAGATTAGAATTGTTAAAAGTTAGGTCGATTCAGAGTGATTTAGTAGAAGTTAGGAATTTTTGAGAATTTTCAGAATTTTTCTTTGTTTTCAAATCGATTTTTTTTTTTTTTTTTGATTAGGTCTTTTAGATGGAGGAATACCATCGAGACTAGCGGTGCAAGCACTGTTTTGTCCAGTGATTGTTTCCTGAGTCAGCTGTTGCATTAGGTCTACCCACTTTTCTCTACCTCTTGTCACTTAGATGTATCTTCGATCTCTGTCTGGATTAAGCTGTAGATTTGCTTAATCGTCAGTAGCTGAGGTGTTGATAAATTCTTAAGAGTGAAGTCTAGGATCCCCGATCGTGTGAGAGCAGGATGAGCAGGTGTTCTGACCGGTGGTTGGTGCTATTGCCCGACGCACGTCAGCTGCAGAAGCTGGTTATCCACTCAAACACGATCCAAATTGTTCAACTACAATTCAGCTATCTTTTGTTAGTTATTATACTTCCCAGATGTTTTAGGAGTTTTCAAGCATTTTTGTTAGATGTTAGGAAGTGAAGGTACGGAGTGAGACATGAAGCGCTAAACGGTAGTTGGTGTTTAACACCCGATGTACGTCTGTAGTAGCGTAATGTCGCCTCCTCATACCCAATCAACCTTACATTTAGGGAACCTGCCTGTCCTCTAGATATCAGAACGCCGTAAGTTTCTTTGAATTTACACGCACTAAAAATTTTTCTTTTTGTTACAATTACTTTTTTTTTAATATACACACACCTTGTTCCATAATAGGGAGGGTTACCACCTCCTGAATCTTTTATGACACACAAATTATATAATTAAGTATATAATATAATTTTTTTTTTTGAGACATATCGTAGTATAGTTATCTTGTAAATTTTCATATAGTTGGAAAACAATACTGTTTCCAAGGTATCTAGTATTTCTTTTTTTTTTTGAGGTTCCGTCAATCGAGTTGAGACGTAACTTCTCGATTGATGTGTAGTTTGGGATAGTGCCCGCCATTTATAGATTACAGTTTTGAGAAGTTTTGGGATAGAGCCCGCCATTACAATTATAGATTATTTTTTGCATTTATAGTTTACAGATTATACAGTTTTTTTTTGGGATAGAGCCCACTATTATTAAGTATATAATCAAAGTTTAGTCCGTAGAATATCGAACTTAGTATTGAGTACCTGTTTAAGTATTGAATTTAAGCTCTGAACTTTTCTAATAAAAATAAGCGTATAAGTTTAAAGATACACATTTAAGTATTCAAGTAGATTTAGAATCTCTGAAGTCAGTTTGAAGTAACGTTTTAGCAGACGAATTTATCTACATACATACTTACCATTAGAATTAAGCACTTTTAGATTTACTTAAATTTTCCCTTTTTTGAATTACTTGATTGACGAATATCCGTTGAAGATCTTGCTCGCGGAATATTTTGAATTTTCACTTTGTGATTTTATCAAATCAACATTTGCTACCCCAAGTAGTATCCGACTGAGGATCTCATACGGACTACTTGGAAATTTGTTTTTAACTTACCAGATTTACAACTTACATTGAATTGTATTAACAAATAGCCGTTTGAGGTTTTGCTCACGGTATATTTGAAATTTTCCACACACTTACCCTTGACTTTCATTTTTTTTTATTGTTATATTCGTTGAGTAGTAACCGTTCGAGGAAATTCTCACGGACTACAAAACTTACCTTTTTGATCTTTTGAGTTACTCAATTGTTATCGTCCGTCCGTGAATGAGCAACACAGGTCGCAAGAGAGCCACTAGAAGTAACGGGTGATTTTTTAGCTGGTTTGGTTTTGGCAACACAGGTTTTGACAGCTGACGTGTGTTTAGTACCTTGTGTCACTGTCAAACAGCTTCAGTTTGGTTTGCAATTTAACCATGGATCGTCTTACAAATGAACAACGCTTGCAAATTATTGAATTTTACTATCAAAATTCGTGCTCGGTTCGAAATGTTCAAATTGTTCAAATTGTGTTCAGCGATGAGGCTCATTTTTGGTTGAATGGGTACGTAAATAAGCAAAATTGCCGCATTTGGAGTGAAGATCAGCCAGAAGCATTGCAACAGCTACCAATGCATCCCGAAAAAGCCACTGTTTGGTGCGGTTTATGGGCCGGCGGCATTATTGGGCCATATTTCTTCAAAGATGATGCGAATCGCAGCGTTACTGTCAATGGTGAACGCTACCGAGCGATGATAACAAACTTTTTTTTGCCCGAAATGGAAGTTCTTGACTTGCATGATATGTGGTTTCAACAAGACGGTGCCACATGCCACACAGCACGCGAAACAATGGCGCAATTTGCGAGGCGAGTTTGGTGAACAGTTAATTTCACGTTTCGGGCCGGTTAATAGGCCGCCTAGATCGTGCGATTTGACACCATTAGACTATTTTTTGTGGGGGAATGTCAAGGCTAATGTCTATAGGGACAAGCCCGCTTCGATTGACGCACTGGAAGCCAACATCCATGCATTCATTCGTGAGATACCGGCCGATATGTGTGAAAGAGTATGCCAAAATTGGACTCAGCGGATGGGCTACCTGAGACGCAGCCGCGGTCAACATTTGCATGAAATTATCTTTAAACATTAAATTGCAAGGTTCAAACTATCGATTCAAATAAATATTTTATTCATTTTTTCGAATTTTGTGTGTTTTTTTTTTTTTAAAGTTCTAAACCTCTTAAAAAATCACCCGTTACTTACCTTACAAAGTACAAAGACTTCGTAGGCATGGCTCCTACAGCTCCAAAACCTAAACCTGGTCGTAACCAGAACGATGTCGTTTAGAATCACTCCGACGACGAAGGCAGTCAAGCCGAGAGTCTAGTTGGAGACAATATCGGTAATAGAAGTGTCATAGTAGACGACGATGAAGTGGCGAGAGCCGAAGAACAACTACGCAAAGATGCAGCTGATCATTCAGCTTGTATACAGCAAGTAGTTTCCGCTACTATAGATCTGCATAGAGTCAATGATAGACAATTTATGGCAGAAGAGCTAGAGAAGAGTCATGCACGATTGCTTGATCAGGTTGCTCAACTACTGCAAAAACGTACTGTTAAAGCCACTCAACCTGTTGCTCCTCCCAAGCCACCTGCTCCACCAGACGCTACTTCTACACAAAAAGTCACACGACAAACCAATTCTGCTAATCCAGACACTACACGTGTCGTGAACCTATACGCACCTTCCAGGCCGACTACGTCCAAAAACTTTCAGACCGCGTTTAGACCAACCAATGGAAATGAGGCAAACAGAATTACACCTCATTACGAGCCACCAAGAGAGCTACCTTTGCCGGAGGTCAATCCAGCCCAAATGCCTCTAGGCTCGAACCTAGATGAATTTATGACGCGATTAAACGCGTTCAATTTCGACGACGAGTCCGCTGCGTCGCCACCTAGGCCACCTCTCGAACGCGACTTCAATGAACCGTGTTCATCAATTCCACAAATGGGGATTGAAATTCGATGTTCGGAACATGTCGGTCGACGACTTCCTGTTCCGCCTCGATTGTGTTCGATGTAGTTATGGTGTGCCGTGGTATGATATTACCACGAACTTTTACCATTTCGTGTCAGGCTCCGTAGAGTCATGGTACTGGGTGAACCTCAAAGGAAACAAGCACACTACGTGGGAAGAGTTGAAAACTGCTTTGGTAGAGCAATACCGCAGTTTGGAGACTGACACAGAGCTCTTCAGGAAACTCTCAGATCGTAAAATGATGAATGGCGAGACATTCAATGCTTTTTACGATGCCATTCTTCAACTGAATTCCAGGATGCGAGTTCCTAGACCTGAGAAAGAGCTCATTGAAATAATCAAAACAAATGTCCGTAGGCGTATGAGCGAACTCCTCATTACCTACAGTCCGTCCAGCTTAAGGCAGTTGGCCTACTATTGTCGAGCTATCGAGAAAGCTCAATCTCAGTATGAGAATACACGTCCGAGTTTTGTGCCAAACGCACAACGTCCACCTGCGAGGTGATTCATCAACGAAATCGTAGAGGAGCCTTGTCAGGATCTAGTGGTAGCGTTGCCCAATAGCAACATCGAAGCGATACAGAGGGATCGTAAATTGCAGAAGTGCTGGAATTGCCAAGTTCTAGGCCATAGTTTTCGCGATTGTGCAAAACCAATTGATAAAGTATTTTGCTTCCGCTGCGGATTGGCTGATGCCTACAGCCCGACTTGCCCAAAATGTTTAGCGGGAAACGAGAGGAGGAACAACCCAACATCCGGGGGGGTTCGCTCCGATTAGACATACCCGGAGTTCAAGTGTCTAAGCCGACAAAGCCTCTTAAGCTTCCAAAAGTAACAATTTTGAAACCGATTAAGAACCATAATAAATTACTGAATAATAAGACAAATGATTGTAGAACAATCCCTTTTTTGAATACAGAACCCAAACCGAACACTAAATCGAATTTTGGGAATGAATTAACTGAACCATTATACCGTAAGCCTTTCCATGAAAGATTACGCAACTACAACGAAGTGCGAAGGAGAATAGTTACCTTCCCTGAATTGTCCAAACGGATACGACGAACAAGGGAGCGCTTCCATCGGAAGCGGACTACTTATCGTAACATCGCGTCAGCAACAATAGGCCGAGAATCGACTGATCCACGTCCTTACGTGACAGTTGGTATATTCGGAGACAGCTTCTTAGGTCTTCTCGATTCCGGGGCCAGCATTAGTTGCCTATTTACCAACATAATTCCCTATTTAAAAGACAAAAATGTTACGATAAGGAAGGTAGAGACTACCGTGCCCACGGCCGATGTACACAAGCAATCCATAGTGGGAGTGATCACTACAGAGATCCAGTACAAGGGAGTAACTAAAAATATAAATCTTTATATTGTGCCATCCTTAAGCCAGCGTCTATATTTAGGCGTTGACTTTTGGCAAAAATTCCAGATTGCACCAAATATAATTGCGGGTCTTTCAGGAATTACGACTGGTGGGCCAGATGAGAGACCCACCAATCAGATAAAGTTGAATGATGAAGAGTCTGAACGACTAGAAGCTGCTGTTCGCAGTTTTCATTCTTTCGCAGTCCACGGACTCGGGAAGACAAATGTAGTGCAGCATTACATAGATACGGGTGATGCCATACCTATAAAGCAGAGGTACTATCCCGTATCTCCAGCGATACAAACTCTTATGTATGCGGAGTTGGACCGCATGCTTTCGTTCCCCAATGGTGCTTGTACGCAAACCTGGTAAGAACCGATTGTGTCTGGACTTTCGGAAGGTGAACTCTGTGACAAAGAGAGATGCACGTCCGATTGCGCATATTGAGGGGCTGCTGGCACGTCTGACAGAGACACGTTATATTTCTAGCGTGGATCTGAAGGATGCGTTTTGGCAGATACCGCTGCAGCAAAGTTCGAGGGAAAAGACTGCTTTTACGGTACCTGGCCACCATTGTACCAATTTAAGGTCATGCCCTTCGGTCTATGTAATGCGGCACAAAGTTTGAGCTACCTGATGAGTCGCGTAATCCCATCGGGATTACGAGATCAAGTCTTCATTTACTTAGACGATCTGTTGGTTGTGTCAAAGGATTTCCACGAACATCTAGAGACTCTCGAGATAGTCGGAAAGTGCTTGACTGATGCAGGACTGACGATTAACGTCGAGAAGTCGAAGTTTTGTTTTGATGAGCTTCACTATCTCGGTTATAAGGTCGGTCAGGGTTGCTTGAAAGCTGATCCAGACAAGATCACTGCTGTCACTAGCTTCCCTTTACCAACCACAACTCGCCAAGTTCGCCGATTTCTCGGTATGGCAGGTTGGTATCGGCGATTTGTTAAGGATTTCAGCACCCTAGCCGTACCCTTGACCGAGACATTGAAAAAGGGAAAGGTCTTCAAGATGAGCCCAAAAGCTATTGAAGCATTCCTGCAAATCGAACAGGCTTTGACTTCAGCGCCTGTGTTAGTCAATCCAGACTTCTCCAAAGAATTCATCATTCTCTGCGACGCATCCGCGACTTGCATCGGATGTGTACTCTGTCAGCGGGACGAATCCGGGGCGGAGCAGCCTATATACTACTTCTCCCGGAAGCTGAATGCTGCTCAGAGAAACTATTCGGTGACAGAGCGCGAATGCTTAGCAGCTTTTGAAGGTATCCAGAAGTTCAGATCATACGTTGCGGGATACCATTTTCGCGTCATTACGCACCATTCCAGCCTGAAATGGCTGATGACAATGAAAGACCCAACCGGAAGATTAGCGAGGTGGAGTATGCGACTCCAAGGTTTCGATTTTGTGGTGGAGCATAGAAAGAGTACATTAAATGTCGTGCCAGACGCTCTGTCAAGAGCTTATGAAGACGATGAGTTGACAGTATCAGCTTACCTTTCGTGTCTACCACAGATCGGTGCCTCGGAGGTACTCCACATCGATCTTGAGGATCCGTCCTTTAAATCCGAAGGTTATCTTGATATCATCAGTCATATCAGGAAGGAACAGGAGCGCTTACCTGACCCCAAAGTTTCGGAAGGGTACATATACAAACGCACTAAACATGCGGTTGTTAATCCCTTGGCCGACGATCTAACTTGGAAGTTGTGGGTCCCATCGGAGATGACGGAATCTCTGATCTCATTGGCTCACAATCCGCCGCGCGCTTTGCATGGTGGTGTGGTGAAGACAATCTACAGGTTACGTGATAGATTCTACTGGCCAGGTATGTACACTCAGGTCAAACTATACGTAGACCGGTGCGAAACTTGCAAGACCAGTAAAGCTGCATTAATGACATTGAAAGCAGAGATGGGAAACAGTTTCGAGGTGGACAGGCCGTTTCAACATTTATCCTAGGTCAAGATCGGGAAACGTTTACATCGCAATCGTGTTAGATCAGCTAACCAAATTCGTCTTCATCAAACCACTGCGCAGAGCAACAGCCGCGAGCGTGGTCAAATTCTTGAAGGACGACGTATTCTTGATTTACGGAGTGCCAGAGAGTCTTCTCTCTGATAATGGCACGCAATTTGTTGGTAAGGAGTTTTAGAAATTCTTAGATGTTTTCGGGGTCAAACATTACCGGACGGCAGTGTATGCTCCCCAGTCAAATGCTAGTGAGCGAGTAAACCGTTCAATCCTTGCGGCCATTCGGTCGTATGTCAATCCTCGACAGACGGATTGGGATGCCCATCTGTCTTCGATCAGTAGTGCCTTGCGCACGACAGTGCATTCAACCCTTTCGATGCCTTATTCGGGCAACGAATGATAGAGCACGGGGCAGACTATCGTCTTTTGAGAGAGTTGTGTGGGCTGAACTGTTCGGAGATAGATTGGCTTCCCAAGGTCGCGAGGATGAACATCATACATTCGTATTTGAAGCAAGCTTTAGTCAAAACTCACGAAGCATATGAGAAGCAGTACAACCTCCGGAGTAGAAACATAACATTCAAAGTAGGTGATGAGATTTATGCTAGAAATCTTGTCCTGAGCGACGCGACAAAACATCTGAGCGCTAGCTAAATTATGTCCAAAATTCGTTAAGGTTCGAGTAAGTCAAGTAATCGGTAACAATCTATACGAAGTTGAAGATAGGCGAGGCCATAAGTCGACCTGCCATACTAAAGATTTGAAAAGGTAGCACACTTGATCTACAACCATATACCAGACTTAAATATTTATGTAGGTATTTATTTTTCTCAGTCTCTGAAAACATAAATATTGTACCAGACATGACATACAAATGCCTCACAGTACTTCACCCCCTGCAATTAAATTTTTTGTTTTAACGTGTGCCCGGCTCTCAGCTGTGCATGAGACTCTTGATTGATAATTTTTTTTTGTTTTGTAATTTCCTTCTTTAGGTAACTCCGGATAGGCGAAAGAGTATCCTGACGTCATTGGAGCACACAATGATTTGAATTTTTTTTGTCTTCGACCGACTAGACGTTAAAGAGTCGCAGAATCTATACGACTCGATGAGCGAAAAGACATTAGGCGCGTCGAAATTCCAAGCTTTGTAGGGAAAAACTTCGTCGCCCTCTACTGGCATACATCTACTTGCAACCGGTGCCACCTATGTGAGAAACCTCTTAGTTACTCATTCCGTGCTAAACGCACCCATCACAATCCACCAGAGTATAGTTCCACTAATAAAATCCACTTTCATAAATAGAATCCGTTTCCAGAAAGGAATCCACTTACTTCCAAATCTTAAATGGCCTTTCAGCGCATGCGCAAATTCGCCATTTTGAGGGAAGTGTGGTAAAGCAACATAGCACTACGAGCACACTGGTTTGGAAGTAAGGCGCCACTAGCACTAAAGCTATAAAAGAATTGCTCACAGTGGTAGGAATACTATTCGTATCCACGAGCAACTTAGGAATTTTTGTACCTACAGGTGAACTGTCAGGTAACTGACAGTCGCATTCGAACGAAAAATAAAGACTAAGAATACCCTTCTCGGGTAGTGTAAGCTTGTCATATTTCTCAGTTTCACCTCCAATGTGGTCGAATTAACACAATAGCGACTACCATTGTACGATTACGATTCCCGATGACACTCTCTCCAAAAGTTGACATGAGACATGACGAAGTATCCGCGGAGTGAGAGGAATTACACCTACATCTCAGTGTTGTCCACGAGAAAGACCGTAGACTCATTCAAAGTAAATTGTATGACGTAACCCTGCTTCGTGCCGCAGAGACATTCATACGGGTAGTCACACATGACGTCAGGAATCGAGGAGTCACAAGACCCGATGAATCTAGACACATCTGATAGAGTATTTCTTTGGAACAGAATGTATATAAGTGGGCTATAGGTCAATTAAATGCAATTTTAAATTTGCGACGTTTCGAACGTGTTTACGTTCCTCATCAGGCCTTTATTTTAAATGAAAAATATAATAATTTAATCACAATTACATAATGTGATATGTCACAAAGGTCACCAAATTTCAACATTATGTATTTCTTTGGATGCCGTACATCCAGCCAAAGTAACAACCTTTTTTTTACAGGACAATCAGTGAAATGACCTAATTATCATGTCACAACACTGTCCTGAAATACGTGACTGTTTTAACCACACTACCAAATTCGATGATATTTTACTTTATGTTACCAGGAATATGCAGATATGATATTAAAAGCAATCAATGGGTAATGAATATTCAATAGTAGTAATATCCCACATTACGTTTTCGACACCACACAGTGTAACTAGGCCCTTAACGTAGGAATCTGCAGTTGTTTACTACTCCTTAACGACACTTTACTTACGCCACCTATCGAGTCGCAAAGAAGCAGAGCAGAGACATCAGCACCAGATCAGAACGTGCAGTTTTTTTATACATACTAAATTTTTTTTTTTTGCACTATCGTGCTCCGGCCATCTTAAGTCCTCATTAGAGGCAAATTATTTCCTAATTGCATTTGCAATTAAGGAAATAATACTGAAGGGTGATTTATCATTTTTTGAAGCAAGGGAATAATGTTCCACTCTTCTTCAATAAATGATATCTGTCCGCATCACACGTCCGACATGTTAATCAGCCATATATTTTTGGTCTAGGTTCGTGCATCCCTTGGATACTGCGCAAATATTGCTCATCCTAGACCCGAGTTCAGCGAGAAGGTGTGAAATACATATCACAAGGAATTCGTGCGCCACATGCGGCATTTCCTTCGCTAGCACGTGCAGACATTATAGTTTATCCAGTGTGTTTATATACACCACCCCAAATTATACAAATATATATACTTATGCCAGCTAGGCATTGTGGCAATCCGTGGCTCAAAATTTATTTTATTAAGAGGCACGTATTTTCGGCCACGCGCAGACCTACGACGCGACATCATTTGCGTCGCATATAATTGGCAACGTTGGAACGCTCGCTAAGTCGGGCAGATGAGCGATATTTTTTGATTATTTTTGCTCAAGCAATTTGTCCCTTGGCCAATCAAGCTAGGCTATCACGATTTATTTTTGTGACACGCCTACTCACTCATTGGTCCCTTACGCCCTGTCGGTATCCCAAGAAGATTACTCTTCAGTATCACAGACTCGTCGGAAGACACACTGTGAAACCCACTCAGGATCAGGAAACCCAGCCACGACAGGCTGAAGACTTCGTCCGCCGTGGGAGCAACATTCATAAACAATCACCAGGACGTCGGGCGGGTGTACTGTCACCGATGCCGGTCCTCATCCTCCATCAACTCCATAATTTTACTTCCGGAGCAACGCGGGATAGAGAAACTACATCATACTTTACTTCATCTTACCATCAGGCAGCTGTATCTATTTATATAAATTGAAAATTAAAGTGTATAGTTACCAGGTAAAGAATTTTATATTAACGTTTTTTTTTTGGTGAATTCACTTGGGAGCTAAAGCTCATACCCCGTGCGAGATTCGTAGACAAATCTGTAGACGCTACATATGCTGCGTCGACGCTGCTTTGCGTCATCAGAAACCACGGACCGTGGAGCACTTCTTTATTATTATTTATTACATATGTGTGTATGGTGATGTCAGGACCTAACACCTCCTCCATCAATCATAGCTAATGTGAAGTTAATTTTTTTTTACCTTTGGATATTAACCTATACTTAGTTTTGGATTCAATCGTAATGGTATCTATTGAAGAAAAACGATTTGTTAAATTGAGTGCGTGCAAGTTAAAAATATTTAAACTCTCGTGCTGGAAGTCTTTCCGTTTTCTTTTATCGTGTCGTGTTAAGTTCCTAATAGCCATTTGGCTCCGGACAACAGAGATAGATCGTACATTTTCCAGGGAGTCCGTACTCCAACCATAAACTCGGGTAATCGGATTATCAGTGAGTGTGTCATCAGTTAATCTCGGATTTTTCAGTGGCCTAAGTTGCCAATCTTATATCCAGCTGGCGGTTATTCTTCGAATCCGCATTGGACGATTAGTAGTCGGTAGTTTACTCACTCGTTTTGGTTTTCTTTTTTTTTAATTTTCATTTTACACTCACTCGGTCTTATAGACTCAATATACTTCGTGTCGGTAGCGACCAATTTTCACTTGTATTCTTTGTTAATACTCCGCGTTCGCGCAAAAAGTATCTCAACTCTATCTTCTGTCCGCTTATATTGTACCATTAGGTGCCAAATTCCTTAACGCTTTATGTGTAGTATACCGCATACTATATCGTGTATTAGTACAATTCCATGTTCTCTTAGCTTCACGTCTTAGATAATACAAGCCTAAAGTGTAGGGAAAACTTGCTTGCCCTCCAATTACAAATAATGTTTGTAACCGATGCCATCTATCGGGGAAACCGAATGTCAACTCACTTCGTGCTGAACGCACTAAAATTGGCCCGCCATTAAAAAATGGATCCACAACTAGAATCCACCCCGACGAACGCATTCCACTTCTCTCGGAATCCACTTGGTCTCCATTTTAAAAGAGAGAATTTCCAAGTCATGCGCAGTCTGCCATTCCAATGGAAGTATAATTTTTGAGCGGTAGGCGACTAGAAGGTGTCGCTACAGATATCTTGCTTGGTTTACACACAGAACTACATAGGATGTGGTTTACACTGTAGACTGTAGAATGTTGTGTTTACACTAACAGAAATGCATAATCGATAAGAATTTTGGCGTGACAGATAAATGTCAAATTGCCAAGTCCATTTTTAGCTGAAATATGGGTATAATCCGGCTGACGTAATCTAATATTGAATTTTTGATTGACTTGAGCGATTACCTGTCAGTTACTCTAGGAGTTATCTCCGAGTCCTCTAGTAAGATTCACATTGACAGCTAGTGTCCAAGACGAGAACGAAGAATGTGAGCACTGGTGACGTCATCAGTGACACAAATTTCATCCTTTGTCCTGAAATCTACTGCCCAGCAGGAATCCCTGCTAAAGTCCTTTTTCTTACAAGTAGTCACTTGACAGTAGGTAAAGTCAGTTTGACATATAATATTGCCGACTGCGAAATGTGATTGAATGACAGAAGTAATCATGTCTTAATTTGCATAACTTGCTAGTACTGACATCTACTATAAACAGATCAGCATTGCCGGATCAAAATAATTTGATCATTGAAGGCAAGAATACCCACAGAATTGAAGCTATGACATTCCGTCCGTCAATTATGACAGATTATTCAACACTCAGACAGGTTAATCACAGTTGTTTTTACTCATCATTTTTATCCGAAAATGTATATCCTGCGAGCCAACATTACGTCCTAACGCATTTCTCAGTGTGAACGTACTCAAAACACAAAATATTATGCGTAATTATACTTTTGTCGGATATGCTTTGCATCATTATGCAGAACACCGAAAACCGGACAAGTGTAAACAGGCCATGTAAACCCACAGCCACAAACCACCTTTGACGTCACGAACACACAGAGTTGTAGAAATCTCATTGGAAATCAGGGCGTTGGCTGACGGGAAAATAGAAAACATATTCCAGGAAGCCAGACGGAAACTTCATTTTGACGAAGACCATGGAAGGAGGAACAAGCCCGCAGCCGAACTCAAAGAAGTAATTTTTTTTTTTATTACAAAGCGGCAGCCATTATTATCATTCTCCAGTGGGAGAATAATATAATTGCCGATGCAATTTATTATTCTCTCCTATCCAAAACCAACAATTCATTTATTTTACATCAGGTAAGTAATTTTAGTTCAATCACATATCCGAGCAAAAGGAATTTCAATTCTTTTGTCTCGGAATGTGATTGCCTACCAAAACCATGTGGCGTCAATTTATTTGTCTTCGATTTACTCCATGCGGCATAGGGAGATTCATCACCAGGAAGTTGTGAATATAATTCGTACAACCGAGGAACGAGGTAGCCACGGATTCAGGATTTCTTCTTGCATTGACTGATGGAGATAATCAATAAGAATTTATTTTTATGGCCCCTTTGGTCCACTATACTCTACGCCAAGTGGGTGTGTCCAGATCATCTACGTGAAATATATAGATTCAAGTGAATTTGTTTGTTTTTGTGAACCTTAACAGGGATTATCATTCGAAAGCAGCACCCCTTTGCCAGAGAAGAGGGCATTCATATACAAGCCCTTCGCTACTCCAAGGATATTTAACCTAATTATCGAATCGTGCTGGCTGATACCGTATTTGCGTCACCTGGGCGTTGATCCGATGAACGGCTCCCCAGTAGACGCAATCACGCCCCGTTTGTATCAGCCGCACCACGTTTTTTTTTTGTGTTTGGAGGAATCATCTTATCCGTTCTCAGCATAAGTCGCCCTCTCGGCGCACCTTTTTCACTTTTGGATTAAAATTTTAGTCATCCACTAACGTAAGTCGCCTCCTCGGCGCAACATCAGCGTTTCTACGGAGGAAACACCGCAAACGTCTGCGATATAAGACGCCCTCTCGGCGCAGCCTCAGCGAGACGAAGATAACTGCCTCCTGCGGCAATCATCGACGTCATAATTGACCAGACTATTGGCCACATCACACGTGCCGATAATCCTGTCACACCACGAGGCATCTCTCTACAGGAATTTTCGCTTTCTTGGATGCAATTCCAAGAGGACATTTCATCCCTGCTCAGGATGATAACGCCCTATTGACGGGAGCAGATTATAGCACTCAACATTATCGCCCTATCGGCGCAACGGAGGGACATTCACCTACAGCCTCAAGATAATATTCGTCGTGGGAATTTCACCAAGTCTATCAACATTCACCGCGGGACTTCATCATTAGGACGTCAGGGGAGTGAAATGATACTGATGCCGGTCCAACTCAACAATCAGCTGCAATTAATCAACCTTTAGTTGAATCCGTTCAACTTACTACTGCATCACCTTTCCCCTCGGAGGAGCCTACAGCGTCAACATCAAGAAACTTAACATCACTTATAACTGACCATCATACTAATCGTCCACTTTCTCTCCCCGTCCAAACACCTTCTAACTTATCGACGATCTTACAAAATGATTTTACTTCGCCTTTGGAATCTGGATTAAAAATTGTGGAAGGTCAAAAAACAATCTTTATCTCGAAACTTGAACCAGCAACGAATGCTCTAGACATAAAAAATTTTATTAAATCTAAAATTGGTACATTACGTTCAACACTAGTCGAGAAAATGCTTCATCGGAACTATTCGAAATACTCTTCGTTTAAGATAAAAGTACCTGACTCAGTCTTCTATTTACTGAACTCACCGTCGTTTTGGCCAAATGGAATCATTCTACATGAGTTTCAAAACAGATCGTGGAGGAAAACTTCTCACCATTTTCCACAACACCTGACAATGCCATTCCTCAATCAGAGCAGCTACAACAATTACTAATGTATTACCAAAATGTAAATGGACTTCGGACAAAGACCAATAAGGTCTATATGAATATTAACAATACTCCCCACGATGTTATTATTCTCACAGAAACTTGGTTAAATTCATCTTTTTTGGACGCAGAGATATTTGATCCCAGCTTTCAAATTTTCCGCCGTGATCGCCATTCAGATTCTACTACAACAACCGTTGGCGGAGGCTTGTTGATAGCTGTTCGTAACCATCTTTTATGTAGTCTAGTCAACGATTTTTTGGATTCCAACTTGGAAATTCTGTGCGTGAAAATAAAAATTCAATCTGGTCATATATATGTTGTTGCCTGTTACATTCCACCTTCTTCAAACTACGATACTTATACTAAGATTATTGACTGCCTGGAAACTATTCATGAACAAATTGCTGATACAGATGAGTTTATAGTAATCGGAGATTTCAATCTACCCAACCTGAGATGGACTAAATCAACTGAATGTGATGTATTTCTACCCGTCAACGCGACAAGTGATGACGAATTCCTTGTGATCGATGGAATGGCCTCCCTTGGACTTAATCAATTAAACGGCATCAAAAACCAATTTGGTAAGACCTTGGACTTGGTATATTTTTCTGATGTCATTAACTCTGATGCTGATGTATTTTTATGTGATACGAAGCTTGTAGAGGAAGATCGTCACCATCCTACTTTATCTATTTCACTTAGCTTAAATATTTGTTGCTTATCTGATATTTGTAAGGATCAGCATGAATTCAATTTTTAAAAATGTAATTTTACACAATTGTACAATTTACTTGATAGTCTTAACTGGAATATGTTGTTTCTTAATATGGATCTTGACAAGATGATTTTACGTTTCTATGAAATACTATTTGACTGCTTTTTATAAACTGTTCCTTTGCGCAAAATACGAGTCTTTAACAACAGCCCACCATGGTTTGATCTTCAGATAAAAACACTTAAGAATAAAAGAAATAAGGCTTGGTTAAGGTTTAATCGATACAGGACTGATGAAGCTCTTGATAATTACATCAAACTAAAAGATGAATTCATTAACTACTCTAATTTTCTCTATTCAAATTTCATATATAAAACAGAAAACGGACTTAAATCTAATCCTAATAATTTCTGGAAGTACGTTAATTCTAAAAGAAAATGTGACGGGTACCCAGCCAACATGAGCTATATTAATTCAACTAGCCACTCACCAGAAGTCATAGCAAACATGTTCGCCGAATACTTTCAAAGTGCTTTTAAAAATACTTCTGCTAATGATCCTAACACAACTCCAAATTTTAATATTGACCAATTTCCACACCTTAATTCAATTTACTTTACTATCTCCGAAGCAACTATACTTGACTACATAGAAAAGTTAGATGAAAGTTTTAGTCCTGGTCCTGATGGCTTGCCTTCATTCATGTTAAAAAAATGTGCAATATATGTATATGTCGTACCCATTGTTTGTGCTGTTCAACCAGTCAATAAGTAGCTCTAGGTTTTCAGATCTATGGAAAACTGCATTTCTTACTCCGATTCACAAGAAAGGCAAGAAAAACTTAGTATCAAACTACAGACCTATCGCTAAACTGTCCGTCATTCCTAAACTGTTTGAATCTATTGTCTATGATGTATTGTCTTTTCATTGCACCTCTGTTATATGTGAAAACCAACATGGTTTCGTAAAACAAAAATCTACGGTCACAAATTTATTACAATTCACGACTTTCTGTATTGATTCATCCGAAAAATTTCAACAAATAGATTGTGTTTTTACTGACTTTAGTAAGGCATTCGACAAATTGAATCATAATATACTGCTCCACAAACTAAATACTATTGGACTAAATGATAGTTTTGTTTTGTGGATATCCTCATATCTAAAAGATAGATTATACAGTGTTGTGTTTAAAACTGAACGTTCTAAATGTTTTCGTGTCAATTCAGGTGTGCCACAGGGCAGTCACCTTGGTCCGTTATTATTTGTGTTATTTATTAATGATCTTCCTTCCGTTTTAGTAAACTCTATGTCTTTAATTTATGCCGATGACGTGAAAATTTTTCGAAAAATTGACTCAACTGTTGATTGTGAACTTCTTCAAGAAGATCTATATAGATTTTGGAACTGGTGCAATACAAATAGTCTGTTTTTAAATATCGACAAGTGTAAAACCATGTGTTTTACACGCAAACAAAATGTATTTTCTTATAATTATATGTTGAATACGTCACACTTGTGTAACTTGTCAAGCTTTACGGACCTTGGAGTAGTGTTAGACTCAAAGCTTTCCTTTACTGATCGCTACAATTACATAATTAAAAAAGCTAACATGACACTTGGTTTCATTAAAAGGTTTGCTCGCGAATTTCGTGATCCTTATGTCCTAAAGACTCTTTATGTCTCTTTTGTGAGATCAATTCTGGAATATGGGTGCATCGTATGGGCCCCTTACTACGCTGTTTATATCAACAGAATAGAGAGTATTCAAAAAAGATTTTTGAGATTTTGTTTGCGTTTTCTTCCGTGGTTAGATAGAATCGTTTTGCCACCTTACTCTCAAAGACTTCAACTAATAAAACTTCCATCCCTTTTAAGTCATCGTGAGTACCTACAATTCTGTTTTATTGTGCGGTTAATTAATGGATCAATTACAGCCCCATCAGTCCTTTGTCGTATTAATTTTAATTTTAGTCGTTCCGGTTTAAGAAGGCAATTGCCTCTGTGTAACATTTTCAGTAGATCCAACTATGGCGCCAATAGCCCTCTCAATCTCTTGATCAATATATTTAATAAGAACTATGCCATATTAAATTCCACAAATGATAATGTTAAATCTCACTGTTTTAAAAATAGATTTTTTATCCAATATTTATAATATACTCGTAGATATAAGATTTATGTATGTATCAATTTATGAATATATTTCTAGTTTTAATTTAATTTAAGAATGTACCGTTAGTATTTAACGAATTCAAATAAATAAATAAATAAATAAATCACCTGCAGCAGTTCATCATGATCATCCAGACATCCATCTGTTCCTGAATTTATATTTATGTTCTTTATGAAAAGTAAACTCCTTAACCAGGTAACTTTCTTTATTATTACTTTCAAATTGTGTGGTCAAAAATTAAAGAGCGTGAAGCTCAAGCGCTGGCCTTTTTGTTTTACAAGCAATTTTGATTTTCGTACGCAACCTTAAGCGTATACGTACTTGATTAATGTCCACGGACGGTGGCAGATTTTTATTAATCACGATTTTAAGAGTTTAGATTGTATGTATTTACGCAAAATATTACAACTACATATACTTATCTTAAACCAATGTTTTCTTTATGGTGAGAAGCTAAAGTGGTATTTTTAATTTGAAACCGCGTTACGTTTTCTGTGTGTAGCGCTGAGTTCAGTTCATGCTATATCCGGAGCCCGTACTCCTAGTTCCTTTTTTTCCCATCATTTAATATCATTACTTACCGTGTGCGCCACAAGGCAGACATTTCGTTCGTGTTTAAAGACGTACTTCAGAAAATTACTTTTGTTTTGTGTTGCTTTTATCTAGCCGTGTCTAATAACTCAACTTATAGACGTTAAAGCATATATCCTTGGTTGATAAGACCAATCTACTTTTTCAGTTTCGTGTCGGTAGCGACCACCAACGCCAGCGTTGAACGCCGCGTTTGATTTTTTTTTTATAATATATTCCGTTCCTCAGCAGCTTGCTACACAGTCGCGCTTGATAGCCACCCGCATCCGCGCATACTTTTTATTGAATTTGTATCTACTGGTTCGAACAAATTACAGAAGTAAAGATTCTTTTTCGTTTCGTCGCGATAATAAATTTTGAAATAATTTACTTACTATGGTCCTCTTCTTCATATTCGCGACTATAATTTTTTTTTGAATTTATCAAAGGTTTACATACCTTAATACGAAATAAATACGTGTTTGTAGTACATCTAAGTTACCATACCCTAGAAGTGATAGTTATACAGAAGCAGTATTGGTCTCACTTAGTGTTGATCAAGAATTTAGTTTAGTGTAATTAACCATTCTTTTCAGCCCAATCTCAGGAGTGCACTTCCGAGGTCACGCTTTTTACATATTATATCCCCACTGCCCCATTGGCAGTGCTGTATTGCATTGATATATTTTTATATTTTTATATTGACTATATTGCTTTTGATATTTTACAATCGAGTATATGCGAGAGAACGAATTGCGATCTCGTGTATATGGTAACCTTTTTTTTGTCCGTACCTTTGAACTTGTTTATTAATGTATATTGTCGTGGGAATTCAGGATTTCTTACGGTGGGAGTTGAATACGTACGCAACTAAAAGAGTGTCGGTTATACACTCTTGGTTGGAATAATTAGATATTTACTGATAGATTTTATCTGACGCTACTTAAAATCATTTCTTTTTTTATTCGCCGCGTAATATCTCGAGAACTTTTTCGTTCACGGTATCCGTGCTATCGGTTCATACTGTCTTATCCCACTTGTTTGTATCCTTGTTTTATCTTAATGTTAGTTGTTATACTTTATAACTCTTTTCAATGAATATACGAGTTTAACTTTCAAGCTTTGATCTGAAATAACTTCAGCTTGTTTAAATTACTTTAGAGTTAAGAATAAAGACCTGAAGCTATAACCCTTTTAAAGGAATTTTAAGACTTGAGAACTAATTTTTGCAAAACTTTAAGAAAAGATTGAATCATATTTAAAGTTTTCTTTTGAATAAGTTGATATCTGCGATATCATTAAGATCCAAAAAATTTAATAAAGATTATTCAGCATAGTTGATACTTATAAACTGTAAAAAGATTAAAAATATCTTTTATATCCTTTAAGGTAGAATTAAGTAGATTTTTAAGAGCTATTAAATTTCATAAAAGAATCATTCAGTTTATAACGTTTCCGAAAATTTTCAGACTTCTTATTTATTTTGAGGGACTTTTGTAGATTTTCTTAACAGATGCAGATATGTTTTTGAACATGGTTTAAGCTATTCCGAGGGAGGGTGGTACCCCTCTCATTTCCTTGATGGAACATGAAGTGTTCGTGTGTGTGTAATTTTTTTTTCTATTTCTTTTTGCGGATTAGAGTGTAGTGAATAGTGTCTCTGAGTTAGATGCTATGTCATTGTTAGGTTAAAGTGGTAAGCAAGCTTTTCATAGTTTGCTTTTCATTTTAAGGGGTTGCCCATTTATCTTTATGAGTCGTAGGGACTCATTGGTCCGCGGACAACCATGGTCGATGATGAGAGAGTTGGTTTTCACATCGAATTGTGTAGGGAAAACTTTCTTGCCCTCCATTAACTTCGTAGGAAAAACCTACTTGCCCTCCAACTACGATAGATGTTCGCAACTGGTGCCATCTATCGGGCAAACCGATCCGCGACTCGCTTTGTGCTGAACGCACGGAAATTATAGTCCGCCATTAAATATGAGTCCACAGCTAGAATCCACCCCGACGAACACATTCCACTTCTCATGGAAGCCACTTGGCCTCCACTTTTAAAAGAGAATTTCCAAGTCATGCGCAGTTCGCCATTTCCATGGAAGTGTGAATTTTGAGCGATAGGCGACCAGAAATTGTCGCTACGGATATTTTGCTTAACCCACATGCAGAACAACATAATGTGTGACTTACACGGCAATCTGCAGAATGCGGTGCACTCCTTCTGAAGCGTGTAAACGAAAGGAATTTTGCCTGTCAAACGATCGTCACTTTGCGAAATCACAATTTTTAATTATACTTTGAGGTTACTCTCACCATCCAAGTGACGTAACCAAATGTAATTATCTACATCTGACACACGAATTTTATCTGACAGTTACTCGGATAAAATCCTGAGGCCATTCAAGCAAAAAAAAAATTTACACTGACAGATGACTTTTGTAATGAGTGTGAACAGCGAACGACCACTACTGACCTCATCGGTGACACAGGATTAGTTTTGTTTGTTCCCTATTGTCCAGCAAAAATATCTGTCTGAATCTTGTTTCACTGCCATAGTCACTTGACAGCAAAGAAAGTTGATTTGACACGATAAACTGACAAGTACGAACACCCACTTGAGAGGACCGAATTAAATGTGACAATGGATTCGTATTTATTGATATTGACGTTTGCCGAAACTGAGTCTAAATCATACATGCAAGGTGAACAAAACATTCAAGATGAGAATACCGGTTACAGTGTTGTGATGACAGCTTCCCGGACAGAAATGTCAAGTTACTCGACTTCACGTCGAAATAAACTTACCCGCTCTATTCCGAGGATTGTTCACTAAATCACACGTATTTCAGCCTGATTGTATTATTTGACATCTTTTGACATACGAGCATACCCAGTAGCAAAAATTTTATGCATAACTAAGAATCACGTCATACTAACCATATTTGCAAAATGCATGTCACTAAAAATCAGAAAAGTGTAAACAGACAACAAATCCTGCAACTACTTACCGACATTGATTTTAATTTTTAATTTTGGTGGGGGCAAACACCCCCATTTATTCGGCTTAAAACAAGCTACAAATGAACTTAATCTAACTTAAAACTAGGTTACTTATAGCTATGGGCGGGAATTTAGGTGGTTAAGGAGAAGAATTTTCAGATTCGAAGTACTTAAGTTGAAATCGAAACTGTCAACATTCATATTTGTTTCGTGAAGCATACGGGTTAGGGGTTCGTTTGAGCCATAGGAAGTACGGTGATAGGGAAGATAGAAAAGACGTGGGTTCCTGAGATTGCGTGGATTAGTATTAAAAGAAATGGAATTATAAAGTGTTGGACAGTCAACAGAACCAGAAACAAGTCGGTGAATGAAGAGGATATCGGCAATAATTCTTCGATCTTCAAGAGTGTTAAGATTAATGAGTTGAAGACGATCATTATAGGGGGGAAGTATGAGAGGGTTTTGCCAAGGTAAACCACGGAGGGCAAAACGGAGGAACCTTCTTTGAATGCTTTCAATTCTTGAGATATGGACACGTTGAAATGGAGACCAAACTTGAGAAGCATATTCAAGTAATGGTCTAACGAAGGTTATGTATAAAGAGCGGGTGACATAAGGATTAGTAAATTCTTTAGACCATCGTTTAACAAATCCAAGAGCTGAGTTGGATTTATGGATTAATTCATCTATGTGAGAGAGGAAGTTAAGCTCTCGATCGCACAACACACCAAGATCCCTGATTGAATTTACGATAGGTATAGATTGGTTGGAAAGGTAATAGTTACGGGGAGGCAGTACTGAGCGCTTACGAGAAAAGGTTATGGACTGGCATTTGCCTACATTCAACTCCATACAGTTTTTTTGACACCAAATTGAGAAATTATCTAGATCAAATTGTAATTGGGTTGAATGATTTGCTGAAGATATCGTTTTGAAAAACTTAGTATCGTCAGCATACAATGATATGTTAGAATGCTTTATGACAATTTCAATATCATTTATGGCAAGGATGAAAAGAAGAGGGCCTAAGTGACTACCTTGTGGGACACCCGAAGTGGCAATAATTGGGTTAGAAAGTGAATTCCTGAAAATCCTCTGTAGGAGCGTTGGCTTAGGTAAGAGGACAACCATTTTAAGGAGATAGGTTCAAAACCAAAGGCTGTTAATTTAAAGAGTATGAGGCGATGAGAAATTTTATCAAAGGCCTTACTAAAATCGGTGGTAATTACATCAACTTCCATTCCTGATTCAAGTGCAGAGAGAGAAAAAGACACAAATTCAATAAGATTGGTGGTCGTGGATTTATACTTGAGAAATCCATGTTGCCTGGGGGATATTAGAGACCTGCAGCGGAAGCTGATAACTTCATAAATGAGACATTCGAAAATTTTTGGAATATAAGAAAGCTTTGCAATGGGACGGTAATTTTTAACATCATTCTTAGCGCCTTTTTTGTGAATCGGTGTTACAAATGATGTTTTCCATATTAAGGGAAATTCGCCTAGAGACAGAGATAAATTAAAGATTTGAGAAAGTGGAAGGGAGAGTGATTGAGAACATCTTTTTAGAAGAATTGCTGGAATGTTATCAGGCCCAACAGAAAATTCTTGACGTCATAGACACACGAAATCGCAAATTGAGACGTAGGAATTCGTATGGGAAAACAGGGCGTTGGCTGAGTGTAACGTGGAAACACAAACCAGGAAGCCAGACAAAATGATACCCCATTTTGAAGAAAGCCACCAACCGAAGAAGAACATTACAGCATCAGAACAGACAGCAAGGAAAAAAGTAATTTTTTTTGTCATCGCCAGCATTTTACTAGATTAAAGAATAATTGAAAATCGCATAGGCGTTTCAATATTCTTCCATCCATTCAATTAATTAAGGATTTATATACATTACCAGGTGAGTTTTTAAGCAATTTATTTCTGTGGAAAAAGCTTGGTAGGATTTTACCCAATAGCATACCTACCTACCGAACCATGTGGTCAAAATATGCTAATTCGATTTTTACCCATGCGGCATAGGTGGAAGTACCAACACAATCCTAAGGGAATGGACCATTAATCTGGAAAAATATTTCAGCAGCGTGCCCAGGAATACACCAGGACACCGATCAGTGGATTTAAATGATACTTTGACATCGATAATTTAGACCGCTAATCCATATAATGTGGAGAAAATTTTTTTTCTTTTGAGCTATAAATTAAAGTTTATGTGGCCCGAAACATTTCTACGCCTATAATATTATTTTCGCGGAAGATAAAAGAAGAAGAACTGCGTCTCACATACAAGAGAGCAGATCAAGAAGAGGGTGCCATCATACGCACCCCTCACATCAACAGGAATTCAACATTTTTTGTCTGTACCGGCTGGTATTCCACGTGGCAACATCCCATAGGTGTTGATCCGCACGTCGGATCGCCTATGGACATATCCACGCCCCGTGCACCAGCCGGACCATTTATTCTTATATACATTTATATCTGTACCTGTTTTTGTGGTGCTCTTGTGGACATTCGGAGGAATTATTTACTTCCTCTTCACCTCTCATCACTCCACCTAAGACTACACCAGCGAGGCGAGGAAATTTGCTAAGCATTTTTCTTGCAAATTCCGGCGCCATATTTATGAAAGACGACAACGTATTCATGATTTGTGCCATAGATTGAGGCACTCCACAAGACATTTCTTTTTGGAACACTACTTCAATCATCCGAGGCACATGTTCGAGACATCCTGTTCTCCTGGAACCATAAGCTGATAACGCTCCATTGAGGGAACCTGGTACTGCCAGACATTTACCTTTCTCGATCGCCCTGTCGGCGCAACATATGAGACTTTATCATACTTCATTTCATCCTGAGGATTATTTCTTTGGAACCCAGTCACGACAGGCTGATGATTATTCGTCGTGGGATTTTTAAGAAGCATACTTTTCCTGATTTACATTGCGGGACATTTTATACACCAGGACGTCTGGCGAGTGTAACGGCACAGATGCCGGTCCTACATCTGCAGCAGTCCAGTATATACATCACCACAATCATCAGATCCAGTTCATTATATAAAGTTTGTGATAAATAAGATATCTTAACCAGGTAACAAATTTTGTCTGTGTTTTAAGTATAAAGTGCATGTTTGTTTTAAATTCTATGAGCGTGAAGCTCTAGTGAATGACTCATTAGTCACAAAAGCGTTCGTTCGAGTACGTCGCGTTAAGCGAGAGCGTACTATAGAAGACTTATTGTCCACGGACGGTGGCAAAGAGCATAAGTTTTTTTTAATTAAGAACATATTAAGACAAGTTACATACAGTGATTTACACTTGATTAAGAAGAGTGTACATCATCAATATTGTGAAACATATATGGTATCTTAAGACAACCAGATCCTTTATTTTTTTTTGTTGAATCAGTTCGTGAAAGAGCTTATTTTGATCGCGCCAAGCGGAATTCGCGGTCATCTTTTTGGATGAATCTTTTTCAGAGCCCGTGCTCATAAATCATTACTTTCATACTTTCCACGTACGCGCTTAAACTTTATCGTATCTAACACCAAATTCGTTTGATATTTAAGACGTGTTTTCGAAACTAGAACTTTTGTTTCGTAGCGGTATTATCTTTCGAATCCTTATACCTTAACATATCGTGGTCAAGATTAACAAGAATATTCAGTCATTAAGACAATTTACTTTTTTTATGTATTTCGTGTCGGTAGCGACCAAAACGTTCGCGTTGAACGCCGCGTTTAAATTTGAATCTTGTATTTTTTTTTTATTACAACCTTGAAACTGTGGCTAATACACAGTCGCGCTTAGTAACCACACGTGGTTAAGCGTACCATATAGTGGCTTTTGCCTACTACTGCCACATTCATATGCAGAGTTAAAGCTCATATCTTATCTTTACATTTCGGTTGCGGAATCTTATACTTATAGCTTCTTCATTTTTGTGATCGTCTTCGTCCTATTCACGACCCTTTAACAGATACACTTTTGAGAAACGTTAAACATATCAAAGCGATATTATAGTTGAAGGATAGTAGTGTCATAGTAGTTTTACTTAACCATACGTTCCTTTTCAGCCTAACTCAGGAGTGCACTTCAGAGGATACGCAAATTTAACAATAATATCTCCACTGTCCTATTGACGGTGCCGTATTACTTACACTATATTATGACATTATATTGCTTTTGAATTATATTTGATCGATTATACGCAAGAGAACGAATTGTGATCTTGTGTATATGGTAACTTTTTTTTAGCGTCGTGATTTTGTCTGTCCATTTTATGTTGTGGGAATTTTATACTTACTTTCGAACGCGTTATTTAGTCGCGAAATAGACAACGTTTACGATAGGATTTTGAACTAATTCGTCTGAAAGACTATCGGGTATAGTTCTTTGGTATAGTTTCAATTTATATCGTCGCGAAGAACCGTCGAATACCAATTCGTTCGTAGCATCATTGCTATCAGTAAAGACCATTTTCACTCACTCCTTGTTTTATTTTGTTTTATTTTTTTTTGTACACTGTGTAATAACACACTAGTTTTAAGTCAAATTCCTCAAATTCAAATCAGAAGCAGCTTAACTTTTCTGTAGAAATTATACTAAAGTCTCTTTTGGAATATTGAATTTCCATGAACAATAAAGAATAATTAACTTCAAATAATTGACTTTCTTAAGCTTCCAAAATATTTTGATTACAAATAACTTTTGATGAATTTTTGATATCTGCGATATCATCCAAAAAGAATAAAAGAGAATTTTTCTTCAGATAAAGAAGATACATACAATTTTATAGAATTAGGTATTAATAAGAATAAGGATTTCTTTTACATCCTTTAAGGTAGCTCTAAGTAGATTGTTAAGATCTTAATGAAATATAATAAAATATTTTATCGTTCTTTATAACGTTTATAGAATTTTCCCAGTTTTCTTATTTTTCTTTGAAGATTTTTTTTAGATATTTATAACAAGATATAATAATGCATTTGAGTATGGATAAAATATTTCAGAGGGAAGGTGGTATCCCCTCTCACTTCCTTGGCTAAGGAAATGCAATGTGTGTGTGGTTTCTTTTTACTTTTCGTTGAGATTATAGTTTTTGAGATTAGAATTTTTGAGATTAGAGTTTTTGAGATTATAGTTTAGAGATTAGATTCATGGTAGTTTTTTTTGATTATGATTGAGTTGATAAAGTAAGCAAGCGATTTTTAATGCTTGCTATTTTAGTTAAGGGCTTGCCCATTTAAACTTATGAGTCGTAGGGACTCTTTGGTCCACGGACAACCACGGTCAGTATAGAGAGAGATGATTTTCTATATTGAAATGGGTGGGTTGAGAGACCTGGAGGGTCATTTAACAGCCTTGATCCTCCCTCCCTACAAGGTGAGACACCTCGACATCCGTGCCTAACATTTCATTACGGCAGTTAGACACGTCGATGATAGTAGTAAGCCGTAACTGCCTCGACCATCTAAGGCACACTTTAGACTAAAAATACTTACGTGCTGGGGTTATATGTGTTAGAACAGTAGAACAGACAGGGCTTCCTGCTTCCAGGCTAGGGTTATTCACATCGCGATAAGAGGTGCAGCGTTGGGTTCGACTTTATATTCGGTCAGTTCGTTATAGTCGAGTTTTCAAAAGTTATGAGGGCCATCAAGCATTTTAATATAACTATTCGAACTCGACCACCAGGGTTCAACGGTCGGCAGGATAATAAGAGGTTACACCATTCAGGTAGATCCCGGAGCAAGTGCCCATGGCCTGACTGAGCTAGTTGTGGCATGGGTGCTGCCGGCCAACGCGACGGTCGATCTCGGCCACAACCTTACGTTGTCGCATGCCGTCCTTACCGTTTACTTTTAACGAGTGGCCGGCGAGGAAGGGGGCGTTGCCGACATAAGGTTGCTTCCATCCCAATTCACGACAAATCGAGCTGGTAATATCTAAACACTTAGAGGCTAACTGGAGCATAAACTCTGGGAATTTGATGCCATGATAATAAAGATAGTCTTCCAAGTTTAGATTTATCAGTGGGGTATGAGTAAGGTTATGGTTTACAGGTGTAGGCTACCGAGTGATACAGCTGCGAGCAGAACACCTAGAACTCGCAGCGGATAGACGGGAATATGCCATCGGGTACCCTCTAGGCTGTTCTACGGTGTTTTGTAGTCAGTACCTATGGTAGGCCGATGGATAGTTTTCGTTTCTGTGAGAGGGATGGATGAGAATTCGAGAATTTTGGGAGGGAAATGAGAGAGGAGTAGATAGAGCTGGAGGCTACCACTTTGAGATGTAAGTATGTCAGGAGTGTAGGGGCATTGGATACATCTGTACACAGGCGATGGATGGAAAGATTGCTGGTCCTTGGCATAAGAGCTGAGGCATGTTAGGTGCCTATCTCTGTCTGCTTCCTCTCGGGTTTGGGTTGTTAATAGGCGTCTGATTTAGGATCTTGAATATCCACAGGGTGTTTGGGTGATGAGGTTAGGAGTTTGTTAACGAGTCGAATCCCCATGCTGTTTTTCCGTATGCACCTTCTTATTGGTTATTAACATCACAGATGGCGCGAGGCAGGGTTTCCTTTGTGAATTGGCTCACGGTCTTTGTATAAAGTTAGAGAAGATAGGAGCAGCGTGTGAAGTATCGTTTCCCGGTGCGAATGAGGATTCTATTTTAATATCAACGTTACAGATGGCGTGAGGGCTAAGTTTTTTATTTTTAGACTCACGGGCCCCGTCTTGCGCGTTGGGTAAGGGGTGGGATTTCCATTTGCATGTTTCCAATCATTCTTAAAAATTCTCATTTTATTATAATCGTTACAGATGGCGCCCAACGTGGGGCCCGAATTAGCTTGAGAAAACCCGATTAGAATTGATTTAATTTAGGTCGATTCAGAGTATCCTAGTTTGAAGTTAGAAATTTTTCAGATTTTTAAAAAAAAATTTTTTTGATTTTCCTTTTTTTTGTCGAAGTACAGTTTGTATATTGTGCAGGTTTCTTGGATGGAGGAATACCATCAAGGTTAGTGGAGTAGGCACTATTTTGTCCAGTGATTTGGTGATAATGTTCCTGAGTCAGTCTGTTGCATTAGGTCTATTCACTTCTCCTCTACCTCTTATCACTTAGGCATGTCTTCGATCTCTGTCCGGGTTGAGCAGGAGTATTTGCTTGATCGTCAGTTGCTGAGGTGTTGACAAAGTCCTAATAGTGAAGTCTGAGAACCGGAAGTGCGAGAGCAGTTTGAGCAGGTCTTCTGACCGGTGGTTGGTGCTTATGGCCTGACGCACGTCAGCTGCAGAAGCTGGTCATTCACTCTAGCACGACCCAATCGTTTCATCTACTTTTGATTTACTTCGTTTGATTATTGTTCTAGCCATATATTTGTTGTAGAAGTTTCAGTCAGTTTTGAAATTCATCAGGATGTGATGATATTCAACGGGACTCGAAGCGCTAACCGGTAATTGGTGTCTTTATACCCGATGTACGTCTGCAGCAGCGTAACGTCTCCGTTGCATATCTGATCAACCCTTTTGATTGTAAGAATTGTCTTTTCTTTTCCATCCAGAATTTCGTATAGTATCGAGACCACACACACTAATTTTTTTTTGAGTCGATTGTATATAGTACAACCGAGCCCACACACAACGCAACATTCCAAGGAAGGGAGGGTTACCACCTCCCGAATCCTTTTATGACACACCCTCATATATATTTACAGTTTATATTAATTTTTTTTTTGAGACATATTATAGTTCAGAATATTATAGTTTTCAAGATATCTAGTTATTTATTTTGAGTTCCGTCAATTGAGTCGAGACGTAAGCTTTTCAATTGATGTGTAGTTTTGAGATAGTGCCCGCATTTTTAGTATTTTGAGATTTTTTTGAGTACAGTATTGAGTTTTTTTTGAGTTTTCCGTCAATCAAGTTGAGACGTAAACTTCTTGATTGGACGTTTAGTTTTGGGATAGAGCCCACCATTTACAGTTTTGGGATAGAGCCCACCTTTAGCTTATAGTTTGGGATAGTGCCCGCCAATTTAGAATACAGTTTAGATTTATAGACATAATAGCACTTAATTAAGTGTTGAACACCTTAATTATCGATTTCTGATATTGAATTTTTCAGATATAGTTAAACATACATTATATTTCCTTTTAAGATTATCTTTACGTATTTACTTATTTGTAGGATTACAGAAAACATTTTTGAATTATTGGTTTTGAAAGACGAATAGAGTCTATATACACTTACTTTTAGTATTAAGCACGTTTAGATTAACTAAGTATTTTTTTTTATATATACTCACTTTTGTTGAATTTTTACTTGAGCAAATTTCCGTTAGAGGTTTCTATACTCACGGAACATTTTGAATTTTTCCTTTTTGATTGAATCAAATAAACTTTACTTACTTCCAGTAGTAACCGTTTGAGGATTTACTCACGGGCTACCTGAATTATCTTTATCCACCGGATTAACATTTTTATACCGATTCATACTGACGATTATCCGTTAGAGGATATACTCACGGGATATTCGCCAATTTCCATACCTTGACTTACCTTTTTTATTTTTATTGTTATATTTCTTGGTAGGAACCGTTGAGAAATCTCTCGCGGCCTACAGATTCTATTTTTTTTTTTTATTTACTTACCCAAAGTATATTCCGTCCGATTACCTTTACGGTTGAATGACTGACCGAAGCCGTAGAAGAGCCATTAGAAGCACTTACCTGACTAAATATAAAGATTACGAGGTCATGGCTTCTACAGCTCCGAAAACCAAACCAGGCCGTAGCCGAGACGATGTCGTAGAGAACGTCTCCGATGATGATGTCAGCCAAGCTGGAAGTCTGCCTGGGGATGATGTTGGTAATAGGAGTATAGATGTAGACGACGAAGAGGTAGCGAGAGCGGAAGAGCAATTGCGCAAAGATGCTGCTGACCATTCAGCATACATACAGAGAGTAGTTTCAGCTACTATTGATCTACACAGGGTCGACGACAGGAAGTTTATGGCAGAAGCGTTGGAGAAAAGCCTAATGCGCTTACTTGATCAAGTAACTCAACTCCTGCAGAAACGAACTGTGAAGGCCACGCAACTTGCGGCTCCTCCTAAACCCATCGCCCCTCCGAAGTCATCTGTCCCTCCTAGATCAGTTGATCCCATTGGCATCACGTCAACACAAAGGGCTACGCGGCAAGTCAATCTAGCCAATATAGGCACTCCACGTGTCACCAATTCTTACGTAGCTAACAACCCAATAATTACCAATAATGTCCAGTCCGAGCAGAGGCCTATCGATAATATCGATATAGTAGATCGCTATACGCCACACTACGAACACGCTAGAGTGCCACCTTTGTCAGAGGTCAATCCAGCGCAAATGCCTCTAGGCTCGAATTTAGATGAATTCTTGGAGCGGGTAAACGCTTTTAATTTCACCTGTTTCGCCTCCCAGACCACCACCCTCGAATGCCACTTCTTCGAACCGTGTTCATCCATTCCACAAGTGGGGATTGAAGTTCGACGGGAAGAACATGTCGGTGGACGATTTTTTGTTCCGCCTAGGATGCATTCGAAGTAGCTACGGTGTGTCATGGTATGAAATCACAGTAAATTTCTACCACTTCGTATCAGGATCAGAGGAATCCTGGTACTGGGTATATTTGAAGGGCAACAAACATACGACATGGGACGAGTTGAAGACTGCTTTGGTAGAACAATACCGCAGTCTAGAAAGCGATACCGAGCTCTTTAGAAAGCTGTCCGACCGAAAGATGATGAATGGCGAGTCATTTAACGACTTTTACGACGCCATACAACTTTTGAATTCCAGGATGCGAGTTCCCAGGCCTGAGAAGGAACTTGTTGAAATAATTAAAACTAATGTCCGTAGGCGTATGGGAGAACTCCTCATA
This sequence comes from Platycheirus albimanus, assembly GCA_916050605.2. Taxonomy (NCBI): domain Eukaryota; kingdom Metazoa; phylum Arthropoda; class Insecta; order Diptera; family Syrphidae; genus Platycheirus; species Platycheirus albimanus. The sequence goes on along the minus strand of OU696696.1, from coordinate 324,230,915 downwards.
ACCTACAGTCCGTCCAGTCTAAGGCAATTGGCCTACTACTGTCGAGCCATAGAGAAGGCTCAATCTCAATACGAGAACGCCAGTCCGAATTTCGTGCCTAATGCACAACGTCCACCTGCAAGGCGATTCGTTAATGAAATCGCGGGAGAACCTTGTCAGGATCTAACGGTAGCATTACCTGATACCAGTGTAGAAGCGATTCAGAGGGATCGCAAACTCCAGAAATGCTGGAATTGTCAAGTTCTGGGCCACAATTTTCGAGATTGTGCGAAACCAATCGACAAGATTTTCTGTTTTCGATGTGGCTTACCAGAAGCTTATAGTCCGTCCTGTCCTAAATGTTTAGCGGGAAACGAGAGGAGGAACAACCCGGGGCGGTTCGCTCCGATTAGATAACCCCGGAAGTCAAGTGTCCGAGCCCATAAAGCCTCTTGAACTTCTTAAAGTAACTATATTAAAACCTAGTAAGGAACATAATGAATTACCGAACGATATTACTCATGATTGTAGAACAATCCCTGTTTTAGATACAGAAACCAAACCATTAACAGTTTTGGATTTGAATGATAATAATACCGAACCTTTATACCGTAAACCTTTTCATGAAAGGTTACGTAATTACAATGAAGTGCGAAGGAGAATAGTCACCTTCCCTAAATTATCCAAACGGATACGTCGAGTAAGGGAGCGCTTCCTTCGGAAGCGGACTACTTACCGGAACATTGCGTCAGCTACAATTGGTCGAGAATCAAATGACCCACGTCCACGTTACGTGACTGTCTGTTTATTTGGTGACAATTTTCTTGGTCTTCTCGATTCAGGGGCCAGCATCAGTTGCTTAGGCACCGATATATTGCCCTATCTGAAAGACAAAAATGTTGCGGTAAGAAAGGTAGAGACTACCGTGTCCACGGCCGATGGACAGAAGCAATCCATGGTGGGAGTGATCACTACATCGATCACTTACAAAAATGTGACTAAAGATATAGACTTATATATCGTGCCATCTCTAAGCCAACGTCTATATTTAGGCGTAGACTTTTGGCAAAAATTCCGAATAGCACCAAATGTAATTGCGAGTCTTTCAGGAATAGTAACCGGTGAGCCAGTTGTAAGGCCCACCAACCAAATAAAGTTGAATGATGAAGAGTCTAAACGACTAGAAGCTGTTGTTCGTAGATTTCCTTCTTTCGCAGTCCATGGACTCGGGAAGACAAATCTAGTGCAACATTACATAGATACAGGCGACGCCGTACCTATAAAGCAGAGGTACTATCCCGTATCTCCGGCGATACAAACCCTTATGTATGCGGAGTTGGACCGCATGCTTTCGTTAGGAGTCATCGAGGAAAGTTACAGTGCATGGAGTTCCCCAGTTGTGCTTGTTCGCAAACCTGGTAAGAACCGATTGTGCTTGGACTTTCGGAAGGTGAACTCAGTGACAAAGAAAGATGCTCGTTCTATTGCGCATATAGAGGGGCTGCTGGCACGTCTGACAGAGACACGTTATATTTCTAGCGTGGATCTGAAGGATGCGTTTTGGCAGATACCGCTGGAGCAAATTTCGAGGGAGAAGACCGCTTTTACGGTACCTGGCCGACCGATTTCTCGGTATGGCAGGTTGGTATCGGCGATTTGTTAAGGATTGCAGCACCCTAGCCGCACCCTTGACCGAGTCACTGAAAAAGGGAAAAGTTTTCAAGCTCGGTCCAGAAGCTATTGAAGCATTCCTGCAAATCAAGCAAGCTTTGACTTCAGCGCCTGTATTGGTCAATCCAGACTTCTCCAAAGAATTCATCATTCTCTGCGACGCATCCGCGACTGGCATCGGATGTGTAGTCTGTCAGCGGGACGAATCCGGAGCGGAGCAGCCTATATACTTCTTCTCCCGGAAACTGAATGCTGCACAGAGAAACTATTCGGTGACAGAGCGCGAGTGCTTAGCAGCTTTTGAGGGTATCCATAAGTTCAGATCGTACGTTGAGGGATACCATTTTCGCGTGATTACAGATCATTCCAGCCTGAAATATCTGATGACTATGAAAGACCCAACTGGAAGATTAGCGAGGTGGAGTATGCGACTCCAAGGTTTCGATTTTGTGCTGGAGCATCGGAAAGGAACGTTAAATGTCGTGCCAGACGCTCTATCCAGAGCTTATGAAGACGATGAGCTGACAGTTTCAGCTTTTATTTCGTGTCTACCACAGATCGGTGCCTCGGAGGTACTTCACATCGATCTTGAGGATCCGTCCTTTAAGTCTGAAAGTTATCTTGATATCATCAGTCATATCAGGAAGGAACAGGAACGACTACCTGATCTCAAAGTGTCGGAAGGATATGTTTATAAACGCACTAAACATGCGGTTGGTAATCCCTTGGCGGATGATCTAACTTGGAAGTTGTGGGTTCCATCAGAGATGACCGAATCTCTAATCTCATTGGCTGACAATCCGCCGCGCGCTTCGCATGGTGGAGTGGTAAAGACCATTTATCGGTTGAGAGATAGATTTTACTGGCCCGGAATGTACACACAAGTCAAACCTTACGTAGACCGGTGTGAGACATGTAAGACCAGTAAAGCCGCCAACATGACGTTACGAGCAGAGATGGGAGACAGTTTTGTTGTGGATAGACCATTTCAACACTTATATGTCGACTTTCTCGGACCATATCCCAGATCAAAATCTGGTAACGTGTATATTGCGATCGTGTTGGATCAACTAACGAAATTTTTTTTTTATCAAACCACTGCGCAAGGCGACAGCCGCGAGCGTGGTCAAGTTCCTAAAGGACGATATATTTTTGGTTTATGGAGTGCCGGAGAGTCTTCTCTGACAATGGCACGCAATTCATTGGAAAAGAATTTCAAAAGTTTTTGGATGTTTTCGGGGTCAAACACTACCGAACGGCAGTGTATGCTCCCCAGGCGAACGCAAGTGAACGCGGGAACCGTTCAATCCTTGCGGCCATAAGGTCGTATGTCAATCCCAGACAGACGGATTGGGATGCCCATCTGTCTTCGATCAGCAGTGCGCTACGTACGACAGTGCATTCAACTCTTTCCATGTCCCCATACGAAGCCTTGTTTGGTCAGCGTATGATAGAACATGGGGCAGACTATCGTCTTTTGAGAGAGTTGGGTGGGCTGAACTGTTCGGAGATAGATTGGCTTCCTAAGGTCGCTAGGATGAACATCATACATTCTTATCTTAAACAAGCGTTAGCTAATACTCACGAAGCCTACGAGAAGAATTACAATCTTCGCAGTAGAAAAGTGATGTACAAAGTAGGCGACGAGATCTACAAAAGAAACCAGATTCTGAGTGACGTAACCAAGCACCTGAGTGCAAAGTTGTGTCCCAAGTTCATCAAAGTTCGTGTAAATAAAATAATCGGTAATAACTTATATGAAGTAGAGGATAGGCGAGGCCACAAATCTACTTGCCACACCAAAGACCTAAAGAGGTAAATTTGAAACTCAACGATTCTCATTACACCTGATTTGCAAACCTCTTTACACTTTTTCTTTAGAAAGAAAGTAAATAGAATCATAACTTTTTTTTTTATATCGGACATAACATACAAGTACCTTATAGTACTATAAGATACTCAACCCAGATTTACAATTTTTTTTTTTTTGAACTGATGCCCGGCGCTCAGCTGTGCATGAGAGACTTGGTTCAAAATATTTGCCTGACGTAACTATATTTTTTGTTTTATGTTTTTTTTTTGTTTTCAGATATTTGACTGAATATCTAATCTATGACTGTACGTCATGCGTAACATTCATGTTTATTTTTTTCTTTTTTGTTCGACCGACTAGACGTTAAAGAGTCGCAGTGTCACACCGACACGAAGGATATGTGAAGATTCTAGACGCAACGATTTATTTGCAAGAAGATTTCCTTTTTCTTGGAAGTTAGACTAAGTGGACTTAGTCGAAATTCCAAGCTTTGTAGGGAAAACTTTCTTGCCCTCCATTAACTTTGTAGGAAAAACCTACTTGCCCTCCAACTACGATAGATGTTCGCAACTGGTGCCATCTATCGGGCAAACCGAACGGCGACTCGCTTTGTGCTGAACGCACGGAAATTATAGTCCGCCATTAAATATGAGTCCACAGCTAGAATCCACCTCGACGAACACATTCCACTTCTCATGGAAGCCACTTGGCCTCCACTTTTGAAAGAGAATTTCCAAGTCATGCGCAGTTCGCCATTTCCATGGAAGTGTGAATTTTGAGCGATAGGCGACCAAATATTGTCGCTACGGATATTTTGCTTAACCCACATGCAGAACAACATAATGTGTGACTTACACGGCAATCTGCAGAATGCGGTGCACTCCTTCTGAAGCGTGTAAACGAAAGGAATTTTGCCTGTCAAACGATCGTCACTTTGCGAAATCACAATTTTTAATTATACTTTGAGGCTACTCTTACCATCCAAGTGACGTAACCAAATGTAATTATCTACATCTGACACACGAATTTTATCTGACAGTTACTCGGATAAAATCCTGAGGCCATTCAAGCAAAAAAAAAAATTTATACTGACAGATGACTTTTGTAATGAGTGTGAACAGCGAACGACCACTACTGACTTCATCGGTGACACAGGATTAGTTTTGTTTGTTCCCTATTGTCCAGCAGAAATATCTGTCTGAATCTTGTTTCACTGCCATAGTCACTTGACAGCAAAGAAAGTTGATTTGACACGATAAACTGACAAGTACGAACACCCACTTGACAGGACCGAATTAAATGTGACAGTGGATTCGTATTTATTGATATTGACGTTTGCCGAAACTGAGTCTAAGTCATACATGCAAGGTGAACAAAACATTCAAGATGAGAATACCGGTTACAGTGTTGTGATGACAGCTTCCCGGACAGAAATGTCAAGTTACTCGACTTCACGTCGAAATAAACTTACCCGCTCTATTCCGAGGATTGTTCACTAAATCACACGTATTTCAGCCTGATTGTATTATTTGACATCTTTTGACATACGAGCATACCCAGTAGCAAAAATTGTATGCATAACTAAGAATCATGTCATACTTACCATATTTGCAAAATGCATGTCACTAAAAATCAGAAAAGTGTAAACAGACAACAAATCCTGCAACTACTTACCGACATTGACGTCATAGACACACGAAATCGCAAATTGAGACGTAGGAATTCGTATTGGAAAACAGGGCGCTGGCTGAGTGGAACGTGGAAACACAATCCAGGAAGCCAGACAAAATGATACCCCATTTTGAAGAAAGCCACCAACCGAAGAAGAGCATTACAGCATCAGAACAGACAGCAAGGAAAAAAGTATTTTTTTTTTGTCATCGCCAGCATTTTACTAGATGGAAGAATAATTGAAAATCGCATAGGCGTTTCAATATTCTTCCATCCATTCAATTAATTAAGGATTTATATACATTACCAGGTGAGTTTTTAAGCAATTTATTTCTGTGGAAAAAGCTTGGTAGGATTTTACCCAATAGCATACCTACCTACCGAACCATGTGGTCAAAATATGCTAATTCGATTTTTACCCATACGGCATAGGTGGAAGTACCAACACAATCCTAAGGGAATGGACCATTAATCTGGAAAAATACTTCAGCAGCGTGCACAGGAATACACCAGGACACCGATCAGTGGATTTAAATGATACTTTGACATCGTGTTTGCGGATAATTTAGACCGCTAATCCATATAATGTGGAGAACATTTTTTTCTTTTGAGCTATAAATTAAAGTTTATGTGGCCCGAAACATTTCTACGCCTATAATATTATTTTCGAGGAAGATAAAAGAAGAAGAACTGCGTCTCACATACAAGAGAGCAGATCAAGAAGAGGGTGCCATCATACGCACCCCTCACATCAACAGGAATTCAACATTTTTTGTCTGTACCGGCTGGTATTCCACGTGGCAACATCCCATAGGTGTTGATCCGCACGTCGGATCGCCTATGGACATATCCACGCCCCGTGCACCAGCCGGACCATTTATTCTTATATACATTTATATCTGTACCTGTTTTTGTGGTGCTCTTGTGGACATTCGGAGGAATTATTTACTTCCTCTTCACCTCTCATCACTCCACCTAAGACTACACCAGCGAGGCGAGGAAATTTGCTAAGCATTTTTCTTGCAAATTCCGGCGCCATATTTATGAAAGACGACAACGTATTCATGATTTGTGCCATAGATTGAGGCACTCCACAAGACATTTCTTTTTGGAACACTACTTCAATCATCCGAGGCACATGTTCGAGACATCCTGTTCTCCTGGAACCATAAGCTGATAACGCTCCATTGAGGGAACCTGGTACTGCCAGACATTTACCCTTCTCGATCGCCCTGTCGGCGCAACATATGAGACTTTATCATACTTCATTTCATCCTGAGGATTATTTCTTTGGAACCCAGTCACGACAGGCTGATGATTATTCGTCGTGGGATTTTTAAGAAGCATACTTTTCCTGATTTACATCGCGGGACATTTTATACACCAGGACGTCTGGCGAGTGTAACGGCACAGATGCCGATCCTACATCTGCAGCAGTCCAGTATATACATCACCACAATCATCAGATCCAGTTCATTATATAAAGTTTGTGATAAATAAGATATCTTAACCAGGTAACAAATTTTGTCTGTGTTTTAAGTATAAAGTGCATGTTTGTTTTAAATTCTATGAGCGTGAAGCTCTAGTGAATGACTCATTAGTCACAAAAGCGTTCGTTCGAGTAGGTCGCGTTAAGCGAGAGCGAACTATAGAAGACTTATTGTTCACGGACGGTGGCAAAGAGCATAAGTTTTTTTTAATTAAGAACATATTAAGATAAGTTACATACAGTGATTTACACTTGATTAAGAAGAGTGTACATCATCAATATTGTGAAACATATATGGTATCTTAAGACAACCAGATCCTTTATGTTTTTTGTTGAATCAGTTCGTGAAATAGCTTATTTTGATCGCGCCAAGCGGAATTCGCGGTCATCTTTTTGGATGAATCTTTTTCAGAGCCCGTGCTCATAAATCATAACTTTCATACTATCCACGTACGCGCTTAAACTTTATCGTATCTAACACCAAATTCGTTTGATATTTAAGACGTGTTTTCCAAACTAGAACTTTTGTTTCGTAGCGGTATTATCTTTTGAATCCTTATACCTTAACATATCGTGGTCAAGATTAACAAGAATATTCAGTCATTAAGACAATTTACTTTTTTTATGTATTTTATATATTTTATGTATTGGGCACATAAGGCAACACTTCACGGAGGAAATGATCTGACTATGGCATGTATCTTAACAAAATACTGGATAATAAAAGGAAGAGGTGAAGTAAACCATTTCATTAAAAGGTGTATAAAATGCCAAAGGTTTAACTTACGAAACCAGGCACAACTAATGGGTAATTTGCCTTCACCACGAGTAACCATATCAAGACCATTCACGCACACCGGAGTAGACTATGCAGGACCATTTATGATGAAAGCGAGCAAAATCCGCAATGCAAAGTTAACGAAAGGATATATTGCTGTTTTTGTCTGCCTATCAACAAAGGCATTCCATCTTGAAGCAGTATCTGATCTTGACACATTCCTAGCCGCATTTGATAGACTGAGCTCAAGACGAGGACTGATAAGCCACCTATACAGTGACAACGCCACAAACTTTATAGGAGCCTGTAATAAAATCAAAAGGCATTATCAAAACAAAGATGACGATTTCAATGAGACAATGGCAAAACAAGGAGTAACTTGGCACTTCATTCCCCCAGCATCTCCACACTTTGGCGGACTATGGGAAGCTGGAGTTAAATCCGTGAAACTTCACCTAAAAAAGACAATTGGCGATACCCATCTCACATTTGAAGAATTCTCAACGTTACTCTCCAAAATAGAGGCATGCCTTAACTCAAGACCATTATGTCCAATGAATGGTACCACTGAGGATATAGAATCATTAACCCCAGCACATTTCCTGATTGGTTCTAATATGTTCTGTAGGGATACAGATAATATACTAACCGTTAGAGAAAACAAGCTCACGAGATGGGAATATATAAACAAATTACAACAACAGTTCTGGAGAAAGTGGTCATCTGAATATCTTACTAGACTCCAACGGCGACCCAAATGGACAGCTACCTCGAATAACATCGAAGAAGGAGACCTGGTGCTTATTCGAGAAGACAACATCGCACCCACAAATTGGTGTATGGGAAGAGTACAAGCAACACATCCTGGGAAAGACGGTCACGTTCGAGTCATTACAATCAAAACACCTTCTGGATATTTAACGCGTCCCATAACTAAAATATCCAAACTAGCAACCGATGAACCAACAGAAATTTCGACAATTGATAAAATTTCAGGCATTAGACAAAACAACCAAACATTAAGTAAAGAAAAATCCAACGAGAATCTGAAAGTAGAGGAAAGGGAACAAAATAACAAAGCAAATAACAGGAATCCAATAATAATAAATCAAGATAGAGAAACACTAAAATTACAGTGTATTCATTCGTTAAAACCACGAAAAATATATACAAAATTCAAGATACGACCAACTACTATACCTGTTAGACCACCTATTGAAGTACTCATAGAACGACACCAAGCGCAGAAATGAATCAACGATACCCATTAACACAAAAAGAGCACGACCCAACATCCCGTCTTTGATAATATCTATTGCGTTAGCATCAATTATATGGCCAATACCAGGGCACGCTCAATTTTCCAACACCCCTTTTAATACACATCCAGGACTATACTTCGAGGACAATGGTGTTATTAATCTCATGTCATCGAAATGGCGCATGCTGACATATTATAACTTAGCTACATACAAAAGCCAACTAGTAGGACTACACAACATGGTGCAAGAAATAGAGCTAGGATGTAAGACTCTAAACTCATCTGAATGCCTCAACATCCTAACAATATTAACAACAAATGTAGCAAGTATCGAAGAACGAAATCAAATTCTCTATGAGAGGGGGGGAAGAGTCAAAAGATCCCCTTTTGACGTTATTGGAAAAATATCGAACCAACTATTTGGAGTATTAGACCAAGATTACGCTCACGATATTGAAATACAGATAGACAAAATTAAACGAAACGACGAATACACCCGCAAACTCCTACAAAACCAAACTTCAATTGTCGAAACTACCCTCAACATCCTTCAGACCACAGGTCAACAAACCACAAGCCAATATAAACTGCTACAAGAAAGGATTAGTAATATAACCACAGAAATGCAGAACACAATAAGTAACGTCCAGCAGACGCAACTACTCACAATTCTAGGACTTACTACGCACATGTATGTTACCAACATCAAACAAATTCAAGATTCATTATTAGACGTCGTGCTCAACACCCAACATGGAACAACCCACCATTTGATAATAACTCCCCAACAATTGAGACAACATCTGATCGATGTTCGGCAACACATTCCTGCAACTATGACATTACCAGCCAGCGAACGACCAGATCAATTACTCCAGATCTACAAGTTGATGAATGTTCATGGAAGAATAACTATGAACTACATTATTTTCGAATGCAAAATTCCAATATTAGATTCAGATAAATACCAAGTGTATAGGATAATACCAGTCCCCACACCATATCATGACTACTTTACATTTATCGCACCATCATCAAAATACATACTGACTAATCTTGCACGAGAAAAATACTATCCAATGCAGGAAAGCGAATTCGATAAATGTATACCAATAGAAGAAGGACTTCACTATTGCTCAAAACGCCATCCACTATATAACCTACAGTCAAACACATCCCAATGTGAAATCAATCTACTAAACCACAACAAAGAAATAGAAGGAAAATGTGAACTGATACACATTAAGCCCAGACAAGTCTGGACCTTGCTACGGAATATGAACAGTTGGTTATATGTAATGGACAAGGAAACATCTTTCAACCTAGTGTGCAAGGAACAGACATATACCGTTACTTTGGTCAATGACGGAATACTCACTTTAGAACCTGGATGCCAACTCAGTTTGGACACTATGGTTATCACTGCTCACGGATCCTTTACAACAAGATTGAATGCATCGTTTACGCCACAACTCAATCTAAGCACCATCTTACCCAAATTCGCTAAAGAACCTCTCATCCACTATCCCAGCGCAGTACGCATATTCCATTATCCAGACGAGCAAATTAGAAACCTAGAGCATTCCGTACAGCAATTGAAGGAAGCAACACACATCATGTCGTGCATTATTCCAGTTCCACAATATTCATCATAGTGCTGATCATTGTAGCCATAAGAAGATATCGGAAACAACACCAATTCCCTATACCAGCACCAAGAACGACCGCTTAATATCCAGGGGGGAAAATGTTGATATATGTATATACAACAGAAGCTCCAACAACAACCGCAGATTATACTGACTCATAGTAATTTGCTATGACCCAGTATAAGCGGTGCATTGCAAAGCAGTGTCAGCAAATGTTGACATTTATTATTGTTTATTATAATATTAGGTCAATAAGAAATTATGAAATATTCGAGTGTAATCAAAATATGTTAAGGTAAATATACTTACTATAAGATTAGGTCAATAAGAAATTACGAAATATACGATTGCAAGCAAAATATGTAGTAAGGAAATTATTAAATTGTTATGAAATAATAAAATGTATTGGAATTATTTGGTATAAATAGAGTTAAGTTTTGGCAAATAAATCAGAATAGTTTTCAAAACCAACAAAACGACTTCTCATTTGTTTGATACGATCCCCCACCCGTGGTAAGACGTATCAAACTCAAACAGTGTCGGTAGCGACCAAAACGTTCGCGTTGAACGCCGCGTTTAAATTTGAATCTTGTATTTTTTTTTTATTACAACCTTGAAACAGTGGCTAATACACAGTCGCGCTTAGTAACCACACGCGGTTAAGCGTACCATATAGTGGCTTTTGCCTACTACTGCCACATTCATATGCAGAGTTAAAGCTCATATCTTATCTTTACATTTCGGTTGCGGAATCTTATACTTATAGCTTCTTCATTTTTGTGATCGTCTTCGTCCTATTCACGACCCTTTAACAGATACACTTTTGAGAAACGTTAAACATATCAAAGCGATATTAAGCCTAACTCAGGAGTGCACTTCAGAGGATACGCAAATTTAACAATAATATCTCCACTGACGGTGCCGTATTACTTACACTATATTATGACACTAGCTTTTGCCCGCTACTTCGTACGCATGGATTTTAGAATAAAGTGGGTATCTCAGTATATTTTTGTTTTTGCACAACCGGTTCAAAATGGGGGTATGCGTGGTATAAAAGCTACATACTTTACCAGCTCTATAGCTGTAAGATTTTTGGCTTCTGTATAATACATATTATTTCGAACTATCATAACGGTTTATATTGCAAAGTTGGAGGGTTAAGTTCTGAGCAATATACCTAATTGGAATGCCCACTTTCAAAACGATTATACGCGCCGATACTGCTATTTATCGCAGCTCCGCTTCATCAGTTTTGGGCGTAAGTATTGCTCGTTCACCGTTCTTTATGGTTACATTATTTTTCGATTTCTGCTTTCGCTGAATGAGACATTTTGTATATGGTGGTAAATAGCGCCATCTATGATGTTTTTGATGTAACTCCTATTCAGAGCGACTAAGTTATTTCTATTCATGTATATGTAGGTATGTGTGGCGCTATTCGAGAGACGCTAACTTCCTTAAAATCTTTTAATTTTGCTTTAAGTTCATTGAATAATATTCGATTGCAGCAATATTAAAAAAACAACCAGAATTATATATTTTCCTGCGATAAAATGTAGCCTATATTTTAAGTTGGCGTACCACCAATAAATCTGCGAAAACCGCATTCAATTCCATGCAGTAGTTTTTGCGTGATGCGCGTACAAACATACAGACAGACAGACAGACAGACAGACAGACAGACAAAAATTCTAAAAATGGTTGTTTTGGCTTCTGTGGGTTTAATAGAGACTCCCCATATTAGTTTTGTATCTATATCTTCAATGTACAGACATCGACCCGTTACAATTTTATTATATGTATAGATTATATTGCTTTTGAATTATATTTGATCGATTATACGCAAGAGAACGAATTGTGATCTTGTGTATATGGTAACTTTTTTTTTTAACGTGATTTTGTCTGTCCATTTTATGTTGTGGGAATTTTATACTTACTTTCGAACGCGTTATTTAGTCGTGAAATAGACAACGTTTACGATAGGATTTTGAACTAATTCGTCTGAAAGACTATCGGGTATAGTTCTTTGGTATAGTTTCAATTTATATCGTCGCGAAGAACCGTCGAATACCAATTCGTTCGTAGCATCATTGCTATCAGTAAAGACCATTTTCACTCACTCCTTGTTTTATTTTGTTTTATTTTTTTTTGTACACTGTGTAATAACACACTAGTTTTAAGTCAAATTCCTCAAATTCAAATCAGAAGCAGCTTAACTTTTCTGTAGAAATTATACTAAAGTCTCTTTTGGAATATTGAATTTCCATGAACAATAAAGAATAATTAACTTCAAATAATTGACTTTCTTAAGCTTCCAAAATATTTTGATTACAAATAACTTTTGATGAATTTTTGATATCTGCGATATCATCCAAAAAGAATAAAAGAGAATTTTTCTTCAGATAAAGAAGATACATACAATTTTATAGAATTAGGTATTAATAAGAATAAGGATTTCTTTTACATCCTTTAAGGTAGCTCTAAGTAGATTGTTAAGATCTTAATGAAATATAATAAAATATTTTCCCAGTTTTCTTATTTTTCTTTGAAGATTTTTTTTAGATATTTATAACAAGATATAATAATGCATTTGAGTATGGATTAAATATTTCAGAGGGAGGGTGGTATCCCCTCTCACTTCCTTGGCTAAGGAAATGTAATGTGTGTGTGGTTTCTTTTTACTTTTCGTTGAGATTATAGTTTTTGAGATCAGAATTTTTGAGATTAGAGTTTTTGGAATTATAGTTTAGAGATTAGATTCATGGTAGTTTTTTTTGATTATGATTGAGTTGATAAAGTAAGCAAGCGATTTTTAATGCTTGCTATTTTAGTTGAGGGGTTGCCCATTTAAACTTATGAGTCGTAGGGACTCTTTGGTCCACGGACAACCACGGTCAGTATAGAGAGAGATGATTTTCTATATTGAAATGGGTGGGTTGAGAGACCTGGAGGGTCATTTAACAGCTTTGATCCTCCCTCCCTACAAGGTGAGACACCTCGACATCCGTGCCCAATATTTCATTACGGCAGTTGGACACGTCGATGATAGTAGTAAGCCGTAACTGCCTCGACCATCTAAGGCACACTTTAGACTAAAAATACTTACGTGCTGGGGTTATATGTGTTAGGACAGTAGAACAGACAGGACTTCTTGCTTCCAGGCTAGGGTTATTCACATCGCCATAAGAGGTGCAGCGTTGGGTTCGACTTTATATTCGGTCAGTTCGTTATAGTCGAGTTTTCAAAAGTTATGAGGGCCATCAAGCATTTTAATATAACTATTCGAACTCGACCACCAGGGTTCAACGGTCGGCAGGATAATAAGAGGTAACACCGGTCAGGTAGATCCCGGAGCAAGTGCCCATGGCCTGACTGAGCTAGTTGTGGCATGGGTGCTGCCGGCCAACGCGACGGTCGATCTCGGCCACAACCTTACGTTGTCGCATGCCGTCCTTACCGTTTACTTTTAACGAGTAGCCGGCGAGGAAGGGGGCGTTGCCGACATAAGGTTGCTTCCATCCCAATTCACGACAAATCGAGCTGGTAATATCTAAACACTTAGAGGCTAACTGGAGCATAAACTCTGGGAATTTGATGCCATGATAATAAAGATAGTCTTCCAAGTTTAGATTTATCAGTGGGGTATGAGTAAGGTTATGGTTTACAGGTGAAGGCTACCGAGTGATACAGCTGCGAGCAGAACACCTAGCACTCGCAGCGGATAGACGGGAATATGCCATCGGGTACCCTCTAGGCTGTTCTACGGTGTTTTGTAGTCAGTACCTATGGTAGGCCGATGGATAGTTTTCGTTTCTGTGAGAGGGATGGATGAGAATTCGAGAATTTTGGGAGGGAAATGAGAGAGGAGTAGATAGAGCTGGAGGCTACCACTTTGAGATGTAAGTATGTCAGGAGTGTAGGGGCATTGGATACATCTGTACACAGGCGATGGATGGAAAGATTGCTGGTCCTTGGCATAAGAGCTGAGGCATGTTAGGTGCCTATCTCTGTCTGCTTCCTCTCGGGTTTGGGTTGTTAATAGGCGTCTGATTTAGGATCTTGAATATCCACAGGGTGTTTGGGTGATGAGGTTAGGAGTTTGTTAACGAGTCGAATCCCCATGCTGTTTTTCCGTATGCACCTTCTTATTGGTTATTAACATCACAGATGGCGCGAGGCAGGGTTTCCTTTGTGAATTGCCTCACGGTCTTTGTATAAAGTTAGAGAAGATGGGAGCAGCGTGTGAAGTTTCGTTTCCCGGTGCGAATGAGGATTATATTTTGATATCAACGTTATAGATGGCGTGAGGGCTAAGTTTTTTTTTTTTAGTCTCACGGGCCCCGTCTTGCGCGTTGGGTAAGGGGTGGGATATTCATTTGCATGTTTCCAATCATTCTTAAAAATCTCATTTTATTATTATCGTTACAATTGGGTGGGTTGAGAGACCTGGAGGGTCATTTAACAGCATCGATTCTCCCTCCCTACTAGGTTAGACACCTCAACGTCCGTGTCCCGCACATCATCGCGGCAGCTGGACACGTCGATGATAATAATAAGCCGTAGCTGCCACGACTATCTATGGTATGCTTAAAACAGAATACTTACGTGCAGGGTTCGTGTGTGCTAGGATAAGAGAGTAGACAGAGTTTCTTACTTACAGTTTAGGGTTATTCACAATGCGTTGAGAGGTGCAGCTTTGGTTCAACTTTCTTTTCGGTCAGTTCATTATAATCGAGTTTTCGAAAGTTATGAGGGCCAACAAGCATTTCAAAATAATTATTTGAACTCGACCACCAGGGTTCACCGGTCGGCAGGGTAATAAGAGGTAACACCGGTCAAGTAGATCCCGGAGCAAGTGCCCATGGCCTGGCTGACCTAACTGTGGCATGGGTGCTGCCGGCCACCGCGACGGTCGATCTCGACCACAACCTTACGTTGTCGCATGCCATCCTTACCGTCTACACTTCATGAGTAGCCGGCAAGGAAGGGGGCGTTGCCGACATAAGGTTGCTTCCATCCCAATTCACGTCAAATCGAACTGATGAAATCTAGACTCATAGATACTAACTGGAGCAAAACCTCTGGGAATTTGATGCCATGATAATAAAGGTAGTCTTGTAAGTTTAGATTCGTCAATGGGGTATGAGTAAGGATATGGTTTACAGGTGTAGGCTACTGAGTAATATGGCTGCGAGCAGAACACCTAGTACTCGCGGTGGATAGACGGGAATATGTCATCAGGTACCCTCTAGGCTGTTCTACGGTGTTTTGTAGTCAGTACCTACGGTAGGCTGATGGGTAGGTCTCGTTTCTGTGATAGGGATGGATCTTAGATATCCATAGGGTGTTTAGGTGAAGAGGCTGGGTGACTGTTGGTGATTCGAATTCCATACTGTTTTCCGTTTGCACCTTCTCACTAATATTAACGTTAAAGATGGCGTGGGGGCAAGATTGCTTTCGGTTGTCTCACGGGATCTGTTTAGACGTTGGAGAAGATGGGGAGCAGTGTGTCAGATGGCGTTTCTAATTTAAAACTTTCTAATGTAATAAAATCTTTTATTTATTATTTTTACGTTACAAAAGTCTAAAATAAGCTATCGAGGCATCTTGATTGAGAATTTCTCACAGATACCCAATTGAATTTTCGACGGTCTGTATGAATAAGCGGACCACAAAGCAATTGTAGTAGTAGTTGTGTCAGTTAAAATCAAAACCATTTTATCTAACCCCTTTTCAGCGTTCCTGGAGTGCACTCCCGCAACAGCGTATAGCGGGCATAAATCCTCTTTCTACCCCATTGGTAGTAAAGAGACTTGAAATAATATCTTTGAAATTTTAAATTGTATTATATTGACACTATATTATTTACCTTGCATGATTGATCGAACATACAATTGAATGCAAACTGTATTCATGCGTATGGGGTATTTGATTTTCATATATATTATTTTTACATAACTACTGGTATATTGCCATCGGATGACTTTGCTATTTGTGTTCGTCTTTTTTTTTTTCGTTTTCATTTGGGGTATTCAACTGAACATACTCCTATAGTCCTTGTAAATTGTTTTAGTCTACGTTCGTAAACAAATAAATCCCTCGCGTCGACGATATTCTTGGAGACAATTCATCCGAAATAAAATTTATCGGGAATTATTTAACGTTCGATCCAACGTTGCGATGTGACCGCCGCGTTAAAAAAATCAAACAACTTTATATTTTCACTTGTTCCTTAGTTTGGCTTACACGAAATTATTACAGTTATCAAACTCGGTTGTTTTGAGTTAACATTATCTCAATTTAAAATCTCGAAACTTAGTAAGAGTTATTCAAAATTTACTATTTTTTGAATCATAAGAATCCAACTTTAATATAAACGTATTACTGAGCAGATATTTTAAAGCAAAATATAAATAAAAGATTTGCTATCCAAATAAAAATATTAGGTATTATTATCTTTTTGATATTTGAAAATTTAACGTTCCTTTCAAATAAACATTTTTATTGATTAACATTGATAAAAAGTAAACTATATTGCCATAAAATTTGATTAAAATAATAATTATTGATACAAGAAAATTGTAGTTCAGATTAGATATTATATTTGAAATAATTTCCTTGTTAGTTTTAAGACTTTATTTAATAAACAAATCTAATGATTTTATAACGATTGAGAAATTCTGCAGTCCTTTTCATTTTCTTAAAGTTCACTATTTCTTGAAGTATTATAGGTTGTCTATCATGACAGAGTAAGTTTTCCATAGGGAGGGTGGTAACCCTCGCTCTTTTCTTGTCTTGGAACATGGTGTATTGTGATTTGAAGTAAACTTTTCTTTAGTTACAATGTTGGGAATTTAGAGTATGGTATCCGGTTTTAGATACTTTACTGTAGAGGTAGTAGAAGGATAAGCGAGCAGTTTTGTTTGCTTTTTCATATTAAGGGGCTGCTCGATAAAATTCAGTGAGTCATGAGGACTCACAGGTCCAATGGACAGCCAAGGTCGATGCCAAGAGAGTTGGTTTTTTGGCATCGAATTGGGTGGGTTGTGAGACCAGGGGGTTCGATCACCATCATAGAACCTCCCTCCCCTCTAGGTTAGACACCTCCTCATCCACGTACAGCACATCATCGTGGCAGCTGAACGTGTAGATGGTAATTATGTGCCATGGCTACCATGAAGACCTATGGTATGCTTTTGCTATAATGCTTACGTGTCGCGTTCTTTGGGTTGGCGTGATAACTCGAACAGAATTCCTTTCTTTCGGTCTATGTTCACTCACAATACGTTATGAGGTGCATCAACGAATCACTTCTCTTTTCTAACAATTCACTTAGTCTATTCTTCAAAGGTTATGAGGGCCCTTAAGCACTTTAACATGATTATTCGAACTCGAACACCAGAGTTCAACGGTCGGCAGAAAAAAAAGAGTTAACACCGGTTGTGTAGATCCCGCAGCAAGTGCCCACGGCCTGGCTGAGCTGGTTGAGGCTAGGGTACTGCCAGCCACCGCGACGGTCGATCTCGACCACGGCCCTGCGTTGTCGCATGCCGTTCCCGACGACCATTCTTATGGGGTGGTTGACGAGAAAGGGGGCGTTGCCGGCATAGGGTTGCTTCCATCCCATTCACTCGGAGACAGACGAACGTAGCTAGATGTAGGAATGCGTACTGGAGTAGAATCTCTGGAAGTTCAATTAGAGGATTTTGAAGATAGCAATTACAGGTTTAGTTACGGTTGAGGGGATTTAAGTAGGGTCTTTGGTTTTCAGGTGTAGGCTACATTATACGGAAGCTACAAGCAGAACAACTAGTACTTGCAGCGGATAGGCGATGACATGCTACTTGCTACCCTCTAGGCTGTTCTACGGGACTTTGTAGTCAGAACTTATGGTAGGCTGGTGGATGGTTATGGCTTCTGTGATGGGGATGGATGGGGAATTTGAAGAATGGGAAGAGAAATAGGGAGAGCAGGAGGCCGTGTTAGCGATGTGTAAGTATAACTAATATAGGGATGCTGAGTACACCGATACGCGGATGGATGACGATGAGGTTGCTGTTCCTTGGTATAGGAGTCAAGGATGTAATGGGGGTGCTTGTCTCTTCCTGCTCCCTCTTCGGTTTGTGTTGTTGATGGACGCTGGTTAGGAGCTTAGGTATCCATAGGATAGTTGGGTGACAGGGCTGGTTGTCTATTGGCAATTATAAATGTTTTCCTTTCTTCGTTGATTCTCAATAAATCATATTATTTACGTTACAATATAATGCATAACTGCAGTGTCACACTAAATGTGACGCAATGGTATAGTGGGTCACTTCCACAATGCGTTTCAGGTCAAAGCTGAATAATGCAATCTGGAATTGAGTGACACCAAGAAGTCCCAGCTAGGTCGCCAGAACTGAGAGTCGGAACCTAACTATCTAAACGAACGGTCGTTATTATTTCAACAATGGCATTGCCGTCTGCCAGATTGAAAACTTAATATAATATCGTATCATTGAATTTTACAGGTAAGTGGAAGAAAATACTACAAACTTTTAATTAGACACCAACAGTTCACTGATACTGATCAAAATGTGAAAATAAAAACATGACATTATTTGTCATTTCTTTTTTCGCACTTTGTAAAAATGTCAATAGATGTCTCTGTTCCCAACTAATATTTCAGCTTCGATTAGGCTAAATTGCAGTTCGTGACGTTAAGACTTCTGTAAAGTTCCCATAAAGCTTCCACTGGAAGCAAAACTCATTATAGAAGTCGTGACCTCGTTTACAGCTTCGTTTATGCCGTAGGGAAATAAAATGAGGAAACTTAATAGAAGCTAAAATCAGTGTTTCCAAAAAGCTTCCATAAGGGATGTTATAGAAGAAAGCAGTAAAAAAAGGGGCGACAAAATAACCAAATTATATTTTCAGAAAATTTTATTTTTCGTGCAAAACTAGCGGGAGGATTATATTAAAATTTTAAAAATGAGTATTTCGTGGAAAAAAATTAAAAAATCGGGGAATTATTACAGATCTTTTTTGATGAGACGTGCAATAATGCTCCAAAGAGCTCGCGGGGTTGATATCCAAATAAAGAATAACTCTATAGAAGTGCAACATCAAAAAATAAACGAATCCATTAGCAATGAGAATAACAATGAGCGTTCCTCAATCGAAAATCAAGACATTTTACCTAGCCGAGAAGATTCAGATGCAGATGTTGTCATCGAAGATGAAGAACCAACAGAGATTGAAAACGAAATTAAGAAGAACGAAAATCTACGCACAAGCCTAAGGAAATTGGCCATAGAGTGGTCTTTAGCAGCAGACTGCTTGATCTGGTTATCTATGTGTAATGTATGACCGAAGTCTTTTGAACGCCACTGTTTTAATTTCATCTTCAACATCTCTTTATGTACTTATGTACTCATGTTTATAACAGTCGTATGATCAATGTACTGTCTTGAAGCGGTATCATAATCTAGCGTGACAAGTTCAGTTGGATTACAACCACCGTTCGCTACAATACCTTTTCCTAATCTTAGTTATCTAATAATAAATGAAGTAATAATAAATTCGTGTTCGACCTTTTATTATATTGGCGCAGTCGGTAGGATACGAACCTACGCTCCCAAAGGGAATCTGATTTCCAATCAGTAATCTCTATCGATAAAATTCAGCGCATCATGTCGAATGTAGGCAACTTGGAGCCATTTGATCTCACTCATCCTAAGAACTGGACTACATACTACTCCCGATTTGAGCTGTATTTATTAGCCAATGACGTACAGGGGGACGTTCGTCAGAAAGCCACGTTTTTGACTTTAGCGGGCGCTCAACTCTATGACCTGCGGTCGTCATTGGTTTCTCCTAAGCAGGTGAGTGAAATTGGTCTTGCTGAAGTTAAGTCCACTTTGTCTAACCACTTTTCTCCTCGGCCATCGGAAATTGCTGCATATTTCAAATTCCACAAGAGAGATCAGCACCCCGACGAGGGATTCTCGGAATACTTGGCTGCATTACGGAAGCTGGCAGTCGATTGCAAATTTGATGATGTTTTAGAGCGCATGCTCCGCGATCGCTTGGTCTGTGGACTACGTGACGCAAACCTTCAGCGGAGTCTACTTGCGGAAAAGGATCTGAAGCTACAAACTGTAATCGACCGCGCCACCACCGCCGAAGCTGCTTCTAAAAATGTTTTAGAAATTCGACAGACCGACCAGGTGCATAACATCATAAAAGCTGACAATAATTCAGCCCAGTATCGTAATAAATCTTCGAATAAAAGTAAAATGAACCCATGTAATGGTTGTGGAGCTCAACACCCACGAACCCAGTGTCCATATATGAACACAATATGTTCATCATGCGCAACAAAGGGACACCTTCAACGTGTCTGTCGAGGTGACGTGACCTCATCTGTATCCAACTCAACCCAAAAGAAGTCTTCAAAGAATCGATGGAAAAGATCGAAACCACATGTGATCAATCAAATTTTGCCGTTAGTCGACCTAAAGAAGTCAACAACAGTCGTCATCAATAATCGCCCTTGCCAATTTGAGATCGATTCTGGTTCAAACTATACCATTATGTCATCTCAAGCTTTTGATTATGTGTGGGCAGCTACAAAGCCAACCATGCATAAATGTGATTTGCAGCTCATGGATTTTCAACACAACCAAATTGCGATCAGGGGGATAGTGGATGTCAACATTTCCTATAATGATAAAAAGATTTCAGGTCTTCCTATTATAGTGGTAGAAGGTGATCGATCCAATGTGATGGGCTGTAATTGGTTTGCTCCTCTTGGTATTAGTATCCAGGGATTAAACTGCATCGAAAAAGTTGCATCTGTCCAGAACGTTCTCTCAAAATTTCAACACTTGTTTTCTATGGAGCTTGGACGTTTTACCGGAAATTCCGTGACGCTCCAAATCGATCCTACAATTCCACCAATACGCCATCCTCCACGTCGGGTTCCAATAGCAACAAGGGGACTTGTGGAAGCGGAATTGGAGCGACTGTGTGCTCAGGGGATTCTTGAACACGTCGAGTATTCTGACTGGGCTACACCCATCGTGCCCGTTCCAAAGAGTGATGGTTCAATCCGAATCTGTGGTGACTACAAGTCGACCCTCAACAAGGCACTCAAGCCTCATTGTTTTCAAATACCAGCCATAAGCACACTATTGTCATCCATAGAGGGTGGTAGCATTTTCGCAAAACTGGATCTCGCGCAAGCATACCAACAACTAGAAGTGGATGAGGCATCGTCGCTTTTACAAACGATTGTGACTCATAAAGGTGCCTTCCGAGTAAAGAGATTGCAGTATGGAATTTCGTCGGCACCAGGTATTTTTCAAAATTTTATTGAAACTCTTCTTCGAAATATTCCAGGTGTCTTACCGTATTTCGACGACATCGTTCTGATGGGCAAGACGGAAGCTGAGCTCGCTAGTCGTCTACATCAAGTTTTAACCGTTTAGATAAAGCAGGTCTTCGACTGAAGAAAGAAAAGTGCTGCTTTGGCTCTCCAGCGATCGAGTTTCTCGGCTTCAAATTGGACTCACTTGGAATACGGCCTTCAACAAACAAGATTCAAGCCATTCAAAGCGCACCGGCTCCTTCGGATAAAAAGCAGTTGCAGGCGTTTCTCGGCCTGCTGAATTTTTATCATTCGTTCTTGCCACACAAGGCAACTATAGCTGAACCATTACATCAGAACACCAGCAATCGTTCGACAGCTTAAAAAAGCTAATTATATCCGATCGTGTTTTAATGCATTTCGACGAAAAACTACCACTCGTTGTCGTTTCCGATGCATCCCCCTATGGAATAGGTACAGTCCTAAGCCATCGCCAAGATGACGGTAGAGAAAAACCGATTGCGTTTTATTCGCGGACTTTGTCCAAATCTGAGCGAAATTACGCACAGATCGACAGGGAGGCTGTAGCTATGGTAGCAGGAGTAAAAAAATTTCACGATTATTTACACGGAAGGAAGTTCGAGCTGGTGACTGACCACCGTCCACTTCTAGGTATATTTGGATCCTCTAAGCCGATTCCTACAGTGATATCAAATGAAATGCTTGGTAGACGTATTTTCCTCAACGCTTATGATTATGATATCACATATCGCTCCGGAAACAAGATGGGGAATGCAGATTTTCTGAGTCGCCTTCCAGCCGTTTCCGACGATGCAACACCACCTCATAAAGAAGAGCTCCTGATGATAGAGACGGTCGATCAGCCAGTAGTTGATGCTAAAGAAATTGCATTACAAACCGCAAAAGATCCTGAACTCGCTAAGGTACTCAGCTGGGCATTAAGGGGGTGGCCGAAAACACTCAGCCGCTCAGACAATTTGTTCTCATTCTATTCAAGACGAACCGAAATCACCACATTAAAAGGATGTCTGTTGTGGGGAAATCGTGCCGTGATTCCACCTAAAAGCAGGGAATTGATTCTCTCAGCTTTACATACCGGACACCCAGGTATTGTGAAAATGAAGGCCTTGGCTCGGAGCTACGTCTGGTGGCCCAACATGGAATCCGAGATTGAACGCGTTGTCAAGCGATGTGTACAATGCCAAGAGACTCGACATGAACAAGCGCAAGCACCTCTTCATTTTTGGGAATGCACAAAACTGCCATGGTCTCGCCTTCACGTTGATTTTGTGTAACGTAGAAAAAATTAAAAAAACAAAAAGTGACGGAATTACTGATCTCAAAAACGCACAGAGTGAAGCCCAAATGAAAGAATACCCAAAGAAATAAAAATAATATAATTTTGGTATATCTTACATTAGACAGGCGACACTAATGCGTCAGCAATTCCGTCAATAACTAATTAATAAGGATATACATCCTCATTGCTATTGACATGCATGATGACGATGGTGTATTCATGTTGACACGACCACCTGGTAGAGGGCATCAAACCATAAGACCAACTTACAAATAGTCCTAGAGAGGAACCCCACCGCCAGACCGTGCTCCAACTACAATATCCCCTGGTGTTGGTAGTAGAATACAGTGCCCATGCTATCACCTCCATCAGACACCATGTCTCTACTAGGTATATCTTCATCATGCAAATCCTTGGCCTCTTTTTCCCCATACACAGACTTATCCACCACAGCATTCCGGTTCTTACGCTTCTCTCATAGTTGTATGACAGGACCACATAGGTATCAAGGTGTATACATACACAACGATTACGCATTCTGCAAAGTTCCACCACGAATGGGAACATACACCAATACACCCAAATACCATAGACACGATTAGTAAGAGAGATAGGTCCGCACACAGAACAAAACCTACATCCCTTAGAACATAAAACTTACCATGCCGATCACCTCAGAACTAGATTTGTATCAACCAGAGGAAACCAGAATGCGGGTGGATAATTTATTATTATTTTTAATTGGTAGCTTCGATGACCTGCAATACCTAAAATTATTCAACACATGCTCAAAACTAAACTCACCAGAGACTTTATCTTAAACTTCAAAAGAAAACTCATACCGAAGATCCACGCGGAAACAGAATTTATTCCCCACGAGACCATTACCACACTCAAAAGATCCGAAGCCGACCCAATCACTGTAGTGTTCGCGGAAGGAAACTAGATTCCGGAATCCCTAAACCTCGCCAGTCACAAAGGCCTACTGCCTTCATGTGTCATGGGAAATGACCAAAAGCAGAATCTCTTGTCCCTCACGAACTCGGTTGGTACAGAAGAAAAATATAATTAGTAAGTCGAATTTCTAAATCCTCAATTCCCCTTCCCCGTACTACCCTTCAGTCCACTACACGCACTGGAAGGCATTGACCCGAGAGGCAAATTGAGGTTGTCGCTGATCGACCACAGCGTCGATATGCAGCATTGCCCCGCTCCACTCAAGAGCAGAAGGGAGGTGAGTCCTTGCTGTGGGATCGCGACGGTGCTACAAGTTTTTACCCTGCATATCTGGATACGGATGTTAATATATCCCTTTCTTTCTAAAAGACTAAGGCCTGTGGCACAAGATACTTTGTCCATTAAGATGCGAATGTCTATTTCTCTCAGACTCACTTAGTCTGAGACACCCACGTAGGCGTATTGATATTTTGATTGATTGAGAAAGAAAAGTTAACCTTGCACTTCTATGTAGTTCCGAGTAGAAAAATTCTCTTCACCACAAATAACATTGACCACACTAAATAGTTTCTACTATGATGTCTTTGGATGTTAGAAGACATCTAGAGCTGTCTATACCCTCGTCTCTACCATGCTCAACTATTACGTAGAGTGCAGGAGCGAAGTGTCTGACCTAAGGTCGGGTTGTCAAAGGTGTAGACGACAACCCTTGTCTCTTAACCCACCCATTTCCGAAGAGGATCAACTCCCTCTTCGAACCATGGCTTCTCTATGACAGAAAAAAAAAGAATATTATTAAGAAGCCCCTTAACATGAATGTAGGTCAAGCCTGACCTACATTACTAAATCACCATTATATACTACACTAACTAAATTAACCCAAACATCCTATACCAAAAATGTTCCACCGTTCATGAATATGTGAAGGAGAGAGAGAGTTCTGTACAACCCCCATCGGACCTAAATAACCTATTCCATATTAACTAAATTTCTATAACTCATAGAAAAGAAATCTGAAAGAAAGTCTGCATCAAAATCAACTTAATAAATGAAGACTGCAAGAAAAGTTTCAATTTCTATAATCATACAAGAAGTTTATTTATTATATTCTTAATACTAACAAGATAAGTATGTCCTAAATAATTAATATATATTTAAGTCAAAATTCTTAATATTTTATTCGACCGAATTTAACAACCGATTTCAAAAGTAAAGTTATCAATCTATAAATCGATAATCAAGATTCAATCTTGTTATTACCGAATTGAAATACCGGAAGGGTAATGAATTAAGTAAAACTCAAAAAGGTGAAAGGGTCGATAATCTTTTAAAATTCAAGTTAAGTAAAATTAATACTAATACTAAAGATAATCACGCATACAATAAGAAAAGTATCACGACAACGAAACAAATTTAATACAAAGTAAAACAATTAGGTCACAGCGGCTTGTAAATGCTGTCAATAATGCAATTATATTAATAGTAAACCGATTCCGAAATGAATTAACCGAATGTGTAACGAATTCAATTCGAGATTCTCAACCGCAACGAAATCGTAGTCAGAACTAGATAAGTTTTCTCAAATTAAGTCATATATAATTTACTAACAATAGGCGGGAATAACGAAGTCATAAATCGTTACTTCCGTTTGACCTAAATCAAAACATACAACAATCACAACAAAGGATCAACAAAAATATCTATTATTAACTGTTTGTAAGAATAATAGATTGTTAAGTGTAAACACAGGTAGTGTATTAACACAGGATAACGTAAAGTCATAAACGAATTCCAAAGCCAACGAAGGGCTGAATACAGAAGCGTTTCAGGTAAGATTACCTAGAAAAAGTATATTGAAACCTAGAAGGTTACCAGTAATTAACATCACACAAAGAGGTTTGTTGGCATCAGGTAGGTATACCACACAAACAAAACCATAACAAGATGGCAAATAGTATCATACTAATTGAAATAAAAAGGGGTAAGTGAAAACTCAAAGGAAGCAAATCCAATGGGTAGAGTGAATTGCAAACAATTCAGAAAAACATACAAGTGAGGAAGGAATATACACGTAAAGTGTACTAGAAAACAACAATGTTTCTTATGATACCAATTAAGGAAGGAAATATGAATACCGTATAGAAATATATAAACTATTACAGGATCGAAAATTATTCAGGCCAATATCAGGGAGGGTCGCTGAAAAGTAAAAGTTGGAAATAAATGCATATACAGTTCGTATATGATATCAATAAATGCAATATAGTTAAATATGTTTCAAAAATCAATATAGTTTAAAAATCTTAAATACCTAGATGAAGAAGTGCACTGCTCCTATCTAATATCGTATTTTCAAAAATATTTATCTGTATTTTCAAAATTTAACTTTATGATTTATTATGGTTGCAACTTGATATCATGTATTTACAAGATGCAGTTTCCCAGCTATACAGCGGGGTAGGGAGTTTGTATCCCTAGCAAGATAGTTGATAATTGGCGTAAGGAGTCTTAGTGACTCTGGGGTTGGTTGCCAATTGAGTATCTGGACAAACCAAAGTAAGGAAAACACAAATTCACAAAATATACTACACTAAAGGACGAAGATAATTGTTAGATAGTTACCAGACTATCTGTGATTGATTTCAAAATATTTCAAAAATTGTTCGAAGTTCAAGAAAAATTATCGCGAAGGTAAGTATTTAATATTCAAAAATTCGTAATCTTTCTGATCATTTAGCACAAGCAAATAATTTAACGTTAATGTGGGCAGCAAAATAAGAGTTAACCGCGTTACTATTAGGTAATTACGTATCGAAAATCAAGTCTAAAGATTATCTTTTATATTATTTCAAGGATCAAAATTTAAATAGCACTTTCATATATCCATAAGAATACTTCTACCATACATATATACTAATAATAAAGTAAATTGAAAAGTAATACTCAAGTGTCTTTTGTTTTTGGTTGTTGAGATGGATTTTGTAATCGCACTCCTTTATATCCTTAATGTTGATAATAAAGACTCGAACTGATGAAGCTAGTTGACTTGAAGAAGACCAAAACGTGACTCCAGTTGTAGGGATGCAAACGTATCGCTAGATTGGAGGCATGAGCGTCCAAATCCAATGCGGATCCGCAACAGAGCTGAGGTGCGCTTGGTGAGTACACCGCGCGTGGTGTCTATAGGACAGAAGTAAACTGATGCTATAACCAATCTGAGGATCAAGGGTCCAAACAGATGGTTATGTAGTGATGATTGATCTTAAAGATCTCCTGCTCACAGTAGAGGTTATAATACCAAGTGTAGGTGCCCGCAGGTGGGCTTTCTTGGCACCGCAGGTGGTGCTTCAGAAACCGTACAACCTGACCGAAGATATTATGGAAAAAGTTCTGCAACCGTGGCGTCAGGACGGTGCAATAAATGCTTCACGAATTCCACGTCGTCTGCGAGAAAGTATGCGGAAGGGTGAGGTATGCTACCAGCAATAACACGCCACTTCCTCGAGGAACAAATCTCCAGGCAACAATTAAAATCCGGAACTAAGGTGCGGGACTGCGTCAGCCGCACGTGGCCTTAGTAGAAGAATATTCATCCTGATGAGTGGACTAGCGTCCGTCCACAAAACAAATCACAAAAAAGTACAACACTTTCCAACAAGTAGCTTTCATGGAGTTTCTTTAATTAAATCCTTCTGGGAACCGCCGCAGAAAATTCAAAAACTCAAAGTTGATAATTAAGTAACGTAGTAATAGGAGATTCACAAATCTATAGATGATCCTGCCCCGGATGCGTCGATGGCCACATGGATAAATTGTACCAGCACCATGTGCTCTGGCGTTTCCTAAGGGAAAACCATGCCATAGAACGACTTTGGAACAAATAGAAAGTTTCAAAAACATACCTTTGTAAATGAGTTAATTTTTTCCTACAAATCCTGTCGCAAGGATTTCAGGGATCGTATAAATACGATGGCAATAACGCCGCGTCTTATGTAGCCACGTTGAGTGGTACCACCGACGCGCAAAAAATTTGCCAAGAGAAAAAAAAAATTCCAGGGGGTTGAAAAAAATTTACCTGAAATGTATAATTATTGAGTGAAAAAGTATTAAATATAGCAACGATTAATCCGCCGAATATATTCCGCGAGTTAATCGTGTATATTCTACACTTTACATACCTTTTTATTCGGAGAATATCCAATCAGGATGAAAAAATTAAATTCTGTAACTTGCCGAGACTACTTTTTGAGAAATGTCTGATAGGTGTGCTGGCCAAATATGAAATAGACAGAAATATGATCTCGATCATATTTTTATATGGCTGGCCATAGAGTATCAAAATACTCGAAGTAGCGATAGGGAAATTTCTCTATGGCTGGGGCATGTTCAGAGAGTAATGTCGTTAATAATAGTTTATCTGGCTACTGCCTAGATGTCACCACCGTCATTGAACTTGGAATAATCCAACTAAACAATTGGAGTAAGACTCCCAAATGCGTCCAATCGACGAGTATCCACCATTCCATCAGAGGAGGGATGCCGGACATACGTTAGGGAAAATAAATTCCACAATCTTGAAAAATTATTTTAGCCATACAACTTCATGACAAATCCAATCTGTCACATCGTTCTCACTTCTGATGAATGTAGTGGTTGATTTGTGTAATATAAATACATTTATTACTTCGAAACTGACCTCGCCATGGGGAAATATAAATCAGACAAATACGTCATCAGAAATAGAAAATATCGAAATCAATGTTTCTCTTCGGTGAGGTATATGACATACCGACACTAATACATAGAACCAATTCGGATTCCCATTTGGAAACTCTCTGTCATTAGTAGCGCGAATGTCAGCTTAGACATAAAAAGCCGAAGAGATAATGTCAAAGGGATCATTTTCAGGATAAATTCTGTCAGAGTAGGAAAAACTATTCCGTGAAGGAATTTATTCTGACAGGCAAAATTTCCTAGAAAAGGGAACAATTTTGACCAGGGAAATTTCTCCAAAGGTGGGAATTAATAGAAAACGGAAATCTGTCGCCATTAAATTGAGCATCTGTAATGTGGGATGAGCGCCATCTAGTGACTGGTGTGAACCTATAAGTAAGTTGATTTTAATATTAGTAAATCCTCTCTAAAAAAAAACATTTAAAACCAGTGCACCACGCTCATAGTTTATGTTTTGTATGTTCTCAATGTTTTTGTATCTATTTTGTATAAATGTATGTGTTTATTAATTTTTTATTTTTTGTGCTTGTGTTATGATATTTGTATATTTTGCTTACTAACAACTAACACCTGCACTAAATGATGTAGCCAGTGAGCACATAATATGTGTTGGCTAATCTCTGATTGTAAGTTAATGCTTGATATAAGCTTCTTACTCTCGAGAACTGATAGTGTATAAAAGTATTTTCATCGCGTTTAAGGCGGTGGTCACACAGCAAAAAAAAAAATTTTTTGGGGTGAAGTCACACTGACATTACAGTTGTCCAAATATTTTCCCTACAAAACTTGTGCTTTTGGAACAAATCTTATTTGCTCCCAAAGCAGAAGGAAAAGGAGAATATTTCCTATATTGCTTCAAAAAAAAAGAAATCATTTGTTGGCTGTGAGAATGGCTCACAGATAATCTGATATTCAATCAAACCAAACGAAACACATCAAACGTAAATGGTTCTTCCTGCAAAAAAAATATTTTTTTCCCTGAAGAAGGACAAAGAACAATAATAGACAAGCACAAGGGTCTCATGCACAGCTGAGCATACGCCGGGCACACTGATGAAAATAAAATATCACAGTAGAAGATTGTTTGTGAATAATCATAATAGAGTGGGGAGAGAAGGAGAGTGTAGTCACCACTAACACTACCTTCTCTTACACATCATCATCTCACACTACCTCTTAAGGTCTTTAGTGTGCACCGTCGATTTATAGCCTTTGCTATCCACTACCTCATATAAATTATCACCGATAATTCTTACAATTCTAACCTTAATGAATTTAGGGCTGAGTTTCGCATTAAAGTGCTTTGAAGAATCGCTAAGCACGAAATTCCGTTTATAAACCTCGTCATCCACCCTATAGTTGACCTTGTGACTACGCACATTATAAACTCTCTCATAGTCAGCATGGGCCTTAGCTAATGCTTCCTTCAAATAGGTGTGGAGAATATTCATTTTTGCCGTTTTAGGCAGCCAATCTATCTCCGAGTTGTTTAAACCTCCTAACTCTCTCAACAAACGATAATCCGCCCCATGCTCAATCATTCTCTGACCAAACAGAGCTTCATAGGGGGACATCTTGTGATTAGAATGTACAGTGGTGCGGAGTGCACTACTTATGGACGATAGATGGGCATCCCAATTAGATTGTCTAGGATTTATATACGCGCGAATAGCCGCTAAAATTGAGCGATTTACTCTTTCACTAGCATTCGCTTGTGGCGAGTAAACAGCCGTTTTGTAATGCTTAACACCGTATGCATTCAAATAACTTTGAAATTCCTTACTTAGGAATTGAGTGCCGTTATCAGAGAGTATGCTCTCTGGCACACCATATACTAAAAATACATCCTCCTGCAAGAACTTTACTACGTTGGTAGCCGTGGCTCTTCTCAATGGTTTAATCAGTACGAACTTCGTTAACTGATCGACAACAATGATTATGAAAACATTACCGCTCCTCGACTTTGGATAGGGACCCAAGAAATCTATATATAGATGTTGGAATGGTCGATCGACCACAAAACTTCTTCCCATCTCCGTCCGAAGCGTCATATTCGAAGCTTTCGTTGTCTTACAAACCTCGCATGTATCCACAAAATGTTTGACCTGGGTATACATACTCGGCCAATAAAAACGTTGTCTCAACCTATAAAGAGTTTTCACGACACCGCCGTGAGAAAATCTTGGAGGATTATGCGCTAACTCAATTAAAGATTTCGTCATCTCAGATGGAACCCACAGTTTCCACGTTAAGTCGTCTGCGAGGGGATTACCAATAGAGTGTTTGGTACGTTTGTACACATATCCCTCGGATACCTTGAGATCTGGTAATCGCTCCTGCTCCTTCTTGATGTGGTTGATGAGGTCCAGGTATCCTGCTGACTGGAAAGAGGAATCTTCTAAGTCCAAGTGGAGTACCTCCTCGGGTTCGACCCGTGTTAGGCATGAAAAGAAGGCTTCTACCGTCAAATTGTCTGCCTCATATACTCTTGACAGAGCGTCTGGCACGACATTCAAAGTTCCCTTTCGATGCTCTACCACGAAATCGAATCCTTGGAGACGCATGCTCCACCTGGCCAACCTGCCAGTAGGATCCTTTAGATTCATCAGCCACTTCAAGCTAGAGTGGTCTGTGATTACTTTAAAATGATATCCCTCGACATACGATCGAAACTTCTGGATACCAAGTACAGCTGCAAGGCCTTCTCGTTCGGTGACGGAGTAATTTCTTTGCGCAGCATTCAGCTTCTGGGAGAAGAAATAGATTGGGCGTTCAGCCCCATCTTCGTCCCGCTGACAAAGAACACACCCGATACCGGACGCGGATGCATCACACAAAATCACGAATTCCTTCGAGAAATCAGGGTTAACCAGCACCGGAGCTGTCGTCAACGCCTGTTTGATAGAATTAAAGGCTTCTAGAGCCTTTTGGTTAAGCTCGAACGCTTTACCTTTCTTCAGCACGTCAGTCAAAGGAGAGGCAAGCGTAGAAAAATCTTTAACGAATCGCCGGTACCATCCCGCCATTCCTAAGAAACGTCTTACTTGACGAGTTGTGGTAGGTACCGGAAATTCATTAATTGCTGCAATTTTGTCGGGGTCAGCTTTCAAACAGCCTTGCCCAACCTTATAACCTAGATACTGAAGCTCATCAAAACAGAACTTGGATTTCTCCACGTTGATCGTCAGTCCTGCCCTGGTCAATTCCTGACTTACTCGCCTCAATATCGCCAAGTGTTCGTCGAATGTTTCAGACACGACCAAAAGATCATCGAGATAAACGAACACTAGATCCCGCAATTCTGTCGGAATTACCTTAGACATAAGATAACTCAGACTCTGCGGCGCATTACACAAACCGAATGGCATGACCTTGAAATGGTACAAAGGCCTACCAGGTACTGTAAAAGCAGTCTTTTCCCTCGATGTTTTCTCCAACGGTATCTGCCAGAATGCGTCTTTCAAATCCACACTAGAAATATAGCGAGTTTTTGAAAGGCGTGCTAACAGACCCTCAATATGAGCAATTGGTCTCGCATCCTTCTTTGTAACCGAGTTCACCTTCCGAAAGTCTAGGCATAGGCGGTTCTTCCCAGGCTTGCGCACTAGCACAACTGGCGAAGACCATGCACTAGAACTTTCTTCGATGACCCCCAAAGACAACATACGATCCAATTCCTCATACATCATTGCTTGTACCGCAGGAGAAACAGGATAATATCTCTGCTTAATTGGTATAGCATCACCCGTATCGATGCAATGCTCTACCAGTGTCGTTTTCCCGAGCCCCTTGCTCGCGAAAGAAGGAAAACCACGAATCACATCACGAAGTTGAGTGGACTCTTCGTGACTGAGCTTCACTTGGTTTGTGGAGTTTCCATCCGATGGAAAATCCGATATGGAAGAAATCAGATGAGGTGCCAGTCCAAATTTACGCCAAAAGTCAACGCCTAAATACAAACGTTGAGAAAGTGTTGGCACGACGTAAAAATCCATGCTGAACAGCATGCCATTGTACTGGACATCAGTAGTAAACATTCCTTTAATTTTCTGCTGTTTCCCGTCCGCAGTGGACACCGTAGACTCGACGTTCCTAACCTTAACGTGCTTCGCTTTTAAGTAGTCTACGCAATCTGTACCCAAGCAACTAATGCTCGCACCGGAATCCAAGAGACCAAGAAACTTGTCTCCCAACATCTCCACAGTCACGTATGGACGAGGATCATTGGATTCCTTGCCTAATCTAGCGGCAGCAACGTTACGGTAGGTTGTCCACTTTAATTGAAAACGATCTCGTGTTCTACGAATCCGTTTCGAAATTTCAGGAAATGCTACTACTCTTTTCCTAACCTCATAATAATTGAGTAGCCTTTCATGAAATGGTTTCTTATAAAGTAAATCAAATTTGTTCTTATCTTCAGGTAAATTCAAAAGTGTATTTGTTTGGGTATCAGTCATAAATTCATTAGGGTTTCTTTTTAAAATACTAATTGGAGGAGTGTTAAGCAAAGGTTCTTCCTTCCTGGTGCTTACGACTCCGGGTTTGCTTTTATCGAGCGCATCCCCCCGGATGGTGGATTTGCTCGCTTCGGGTTTCCCGTACATCTAGGACAATTCGGACTATAAACATTTGGTAACCCACATCTATAACAGAAAATAATTTGTCTTGGATCTGCACAATCGCGAAACCCATGGCCCACAGTTTGGCATTTCCAGCATTTCATTAATTCAGGGTGGAACGCGTCCACCTGCTCAGGCAGTGCAACTGCTAATTCATCTCCAGGAGTTTCCTCATCCAACGCGTTGATGAAGCGTCTAGACGGGTGAGGTTGCTTGTACGCATTTGGTACGAAAGGTTGTCGCTGGTTATCAGAACTACCGAAGAATTTTTCAATGGTGCGACATTGGTACGCTAATTCTTGAAGACTATAAGTGCTAAAGGAAATCAATGACTGACCTAGTTGTCGTTTCACATTAGCTTTAATAATTTCTATCATTTCCCTGTCGTTCTTAGGGATTCGCAAGTTGGAATTCATATGCATCATAGCATCAAAGAAGTCATTGAAGGACTCCCCTGATTGTTGCTTACGATCATACAACCTGCGAGACAGTTCCGTATCCGTTTCAAGGCTCCGGAATTGCTCAATTAACGCCAATTGTAGCGTTTGCCAGGACGCGTGCAGATTTTGCTTGCGGTACCTCCAGTACCACTGTTCAGCAGGTCCAGATAAAAATTGGTGGAAACCACCAGACACTTCTTCCCAAGAAAAGCGATAACTAGCTCTAATAAGATCCAAACGGAACAAAAAGTCATCTACTGGCATATTCCTCCCATCAAACTTTATTCCCCATTTGTGGAATAGTGGGTAGGTACCAGAAGTAGAATTACTAGAGTGTATTGCCTTCGGCTGAGAAGCCGCAGACTGATCGTTATCCAAACGAATAGAATTCATGCGCGTCATGAACTCGTCCACGTTCACGCCCTGAGCCATGTTCGAAGGATGTACCGGAGGGGTACTTGAACTTGCTCCAGGAGGAACGGGTTGTGATGCAGGTTGTGTAGCCAAAGGAGGCGCAACCGGCACGAAACTTGTTAAATCAACAAAATCGCCAGCCACAGTTCTGGCTGGAAAATTGACAGACCTACCTTGAGGAGTAGGCATGTCGACGTAGGGAATTACTGCGGAATTAGGAGGCCGACTAACTTGAAAAGCCGGAGTTGGCTGTGAAAGTGGTGGATGATTAACATTATCATCAACATTACTATTGCTATTATTAGCATTACTCGCATAACTCACATTTTGATTATTAGCATTGTTCTCCCTACTATGTAACAACTCAGTTACTTGTCTTAACAAAATAGCTTGACTTTCAGCGAGACCTCGCGAAAGTTCTTCTACAAAAAATTTCCTGTCATCCATCCGGTGTAAGTCTACCGTTGCCGAGATCATCTCTTGCATATAGGCAGATTGATTAGCCGCTTGTTGTGCTCTTCTTTGCTCTTCAGGAGTCAAAGGGGAGCCTAAAGGTTGCCCTTCATTCGCTGGAACGCGAGCGGGTGGGCTTGAATGATCCGTGCCTACACCAGAGTGGTGGGCTGAATGTCCGGAATCATCCTGAGGATTAGCGGGTGCAACTCGTGACATATCGTCAGCTACACGTGCGTAGTACTCCGGGTTGTAAGGACCAGGATTAAAGAATTTCCTAGCAGAGCCGGGCATTGGGCTGTGCTACGAAAATTACACAAAACAAAGAAAAAGAAAGTCTTAAAACTATAGAAAAGTGGGGTGTGCAGTGATTCATTCACTATTTCACACCAAGCAAAAATTCAAAAATGTATCAAAAGTAATATCCAAAACTTATTGAATATTGAATTTGGAGAGAAGTTGATAAAATCAAACTTCCTACAAAACTTCAAAAATCTTAAAAATAAAGTAGTGAAAGTAAATTTATGTTGGTCTAAGGTAATCTTCTTCCTTAGACTTCGCAAAATTTGAGTTTCGAAACAATCGTATCGAAACTCAAGCTCAATAACAAAAAAAAATTTAATTATACTTAAATACGTAAGATAAGCTAAATACTCATAAACTTCAAAACCGAATATCTGTAACTAATCTTCAAAAGATACTTAATCTCTACCAAAAACCTACTATAGCCCTTTGTAAACTGATGAACTTCTTCTAGTTCAAGTTTTCAAAGACTATAATCTCAAACTAAATATAGAAAAAAAAAGAAAGATTTACTAAACTAAGAGTGCTTAATCTAAACTCAAAACTAAAGCGTTTCGATGACCCGTGAAACACGCAGAATTCCACGACCTCACCAAACGAAGATACTAAACTCAAAAAATGGAACCTTCGGGATTACGTCTTCCCTATTTTCCGAAAATACTCAAAAATCTCAAAAATGGAATCTTCAGGATTACGTCTTCCTTATCTTCCGAAAATTTACTCAAAAAGTGCAACACTGCAAATACTCAAAAAGGGTGCAACACTGCAAATACTCAAAAAGGTGCAACACTGCAAAAATCTTAAATATACTCATAAAGTGCAACACTGCAAAATCTATACTATACTCAATAATATTTAACTTCAAAAATATTAAACTGTCTTAACATCAAAATGCGGTCCGGGGGCTGGAAAGAATCTCCCCCCCATAAACATGAACGGAAAGTGGAAGTATTGCCCTAGCGACTAACTTCACCAAAAAAAACTAACTGAAAAAACTTTAAAAATAATTAGTGGATGTGGTCTAACTATTGGGTCAATAAATGTACAACATCAATCAATGAGAAATGGGAAATTCGTTCAGTTGTCAGGAGTCTCATTACGCTACTGCAGACGTGCGTTAGGAACATGTTCACTAACCACCGGTTAGCGCTTCATGAGAGTTCCATCAACTTGACGAACTCTGACAAAAACCATAACTGAATGAAAACATCATAATATATTTGGGCTTGTAATTTTACTCAATACAAAAACTGAAAGATCCGAAAATAAGCGTTGAAGGTGAGTGAGTGGATTCTCTTGGAGTGTTAATAGCTTCTGCAACAGACGTGCATCGGGAATATGTTCACCAACCACCGGTCAAAAGATCTATCAACAACATCCTCGAAGAATTCAAAATTCTACCAAACTCAAAAGAAAAAAGTTTCAGTACTCTCGCAACAGACGACCAGACTCAAAAACGTCTAAATCCTGGACAATAAAGTTACCGAAAACCTCAATCAAAAGCAAAACAGAAGGTAAAGTACTACGAATGAATCCTATGCAACAGACGAAGATTAGGAACTTGATCACCAATCTCCCGTACAATAAGGCATCCAAAACATAGACTTGATGTTATTCCTCCAGCAGAATAACTCTACCAAAAGCAACTTAAACTCAGAAAAGAATTCGACCAAAAAAAAAATTTTGCTCGAACACCAAAAAAAAATTTCTACATCAAAACTTCAAAAACTAAATTTCTCCATAATCAAAATAAACATCATAACAAAGCATCGGGTACGTGCTCCAGGCCCCACGTTGGGCGCCATTCTGTAACGTAGAAAAAATTAAAAAAACAAAAAGTGACGGAATTACTGATCTCAAAAACGCACAGAGTGAAGCCCAAATGAAAGAATACCCAAAGAAATAAAAATAATATAATTTTGGTATATCTTACATTAGACAGGCGACACTAATGCGTCAGCAATTCCGTCAATAGCTAATTAATAAGGATATACATCCTCATTGCTATTGACATGCATGATGACGATGGTGTATTCATGTTGACACGACCACCTGGTAGAGGGCATCAAACCATAAGACCAACTTACAAATAGTCCTAGAGAGGAACCCCACCGCCAGACCATGCTCCAACTACAATATCCCCTGGTGTTGGTAGTAGAATACAGTGCCCATGCTATCACCTCCATCAGACACCATGTCTCTACTAGGTATATCTTCATCATGCAAATCCTTGGCCTCTTTTTCTCCATACACAGACTTATCCACCACAGCATTCCGGTTCTTACGCTTCTCTCATAGTTGTATGACAGGACCACATAGGTATCAAGGTGTATACATACACAACGATTACGCATTCTGCAAAGTTCCACCACGAATGGGAACATACACCAATACACCCAAATACCATAGACACGATTAGTAAGAGAGATAGGTCCGCACACAGAACAAAACCTACATCCCTTAGAACATAAAACTTACCATGCCGATCACCTCAGAACTAGATTTGTATCAACCAGAGGAAACCAGAATGCGGGTGGATAATTTATTATTATTTTTAATTGGTAGCTTCGATGACCTGCAATACCTAAAATTATTCAACACATGCTCAAAACTAAACTCACCAGAGACTTTATCTTAAACTTCAAAAGAAAACTCATACCGAAGATCCACGCGGAAACAGAATTTATTCCCCACGAGACCACTACCACACTCAAAAGATCCGAAGCCGACCCAATCACTGTAGTGTTCGCGGAAGGAAACTAGATTCCGGAATCCCTAA
The DNA here is from genome assembly GCA_916050605.2 of Platycheirus albimanus. NCBI lineage: Eukaryota > Metazoa > Arthropoda > Insecta > Diptera > Syrphidae > Platycheirus > Platycheirus albimanus. The sequence continues at coordinate 324,193,231 of OU696696.1, read as the reverse complement.
ACCTCGCCAGTCACAAAGGCCTACTGCCTTCATGTGTCATGGGAAATGACCAAAAGCAGAATCTCTTGTCCCTCACGAACTCGGTTGGTACAGAAGAAAAATATAATTAGTAAGTCGAATTTCTAAATCCTCAATTCCCCTTCCCCGTACTACCCTTCAGTCCACTACACGCACTGGAAGGCATTGACCCGAGAGGCAAATTGAGGTTGCGCTGATCGACCACCGCGTCGATATGCAGCATTGCCCCGCTCCACTCACGAGCAGAAGGGAGGTGAGTCCTTGCTGTGGGATCGCGACGGTGCTACAAGTTTTTACCCTGCATATCTGGATACGGATGTTAATATATCCCTTTCTTTCTAAAAGACTAAGGCCTGTGGCACAAGATACTTTGTCCATTAAGATGCGAATGTCTATTTCTCTCAGACTCACTTAGTCTGAGACACCCACGTAGGCGTATTGATATTTTGATTGATTGAGAAAGAAAAGTTAACCTTGCACTTCTATGTAGTTCCGAGTAGAAAAATTCTCTTCACCACAAATAACATTGACCACACTAAATAGTTTCTACTATGATGTCTTTGGATGTTAGAAGACATCTAGAGCTGTCTATACCCTCGTCTCTACCATGCTCAACTATTACGTAGAGTGCAGGAGCGAAGTGTCTGACCTAAGGTCGGGTTGTCAAAGGTGTAGACGACAACCCCTGTCTCTTAACCCACCCATTTCCGAAGAGGATCAACTCCCTCTTCGAACCATGGCTTCTCTATGACAGAAAAAAAAAGAATATTATTAAGAAGCCCCTTAACATGAATGTAGGTCAAGCCTGACCTACATTACTAAATCACCATTATATACTACACTAACTAAATTAACCCAAACATCCTATACCAAAAATGTTCCACCGTTCATGAATATGTGAAGGAGAGAGAGAGTTCTGTACAACCCCCATCGGACCTAAATAACCTATTCCATGTTAACTAAATTTCTATAACTCATAGAAAAGAAATCTGAAAGAAAGTCTGCATCAAAATCAACTTAATAAATGAAGACTGCAAGAAAAGTTTCAATTTCTATAATCATACAAGAAGTTTATTTATTATATTCTTAATACTAACAAGATAAGTATGTCCTAAATAATTAATATATATTTAAGTCAAAATTCTTAATATTTTATTCGACCGAATTTAACAACCGATTTCAAAAGTAAAGTTATCAATCTATAAATCGATAATCAAGATTCAATCTTGTTATTACCGAATTGAAATACCGGAAGGGTAATGAATTAAGTAAAACTCAAAAAGGTGAAATGGTCGATAATCTTTTAAAATTCAAGTTAAGTAAAATTAATACTAATACTAAAGATAATCACGCATACAATAAGAAAAGTATCACGACAACGAAACAAATTTAATACAAAGTAAAACAATTAGGTCACAGCGGCTTGTAAATGCTGTCAATAATGCAATTATATTAATAGTAAACCGATTCCGAAATGAATTAACCGAATGTGTAACGAATTCAATTCGAGATTCTCAACCGCAACGAAATCGTAGTCAGAACTAGATAAGTTTTCTCAAATTAAGTCATATATAATTTACTAACAATAGGCGGGAATAACGAAGTCATAAATCGTTACTTCCGTTTGACCTAAATCAAAACATACAACAATCACAACAAAGGATCAACAAAAATATCTATTATTAACTGTTTGTAAGAATAATAGATTGTTAAGTGTAAACACAGGTAGTGTATTAACACAGGATAACGTAAAGTCATAAACGAATTCCAAAGCCAACGAAGGGCTGAATACAGAAGCGTTTCAGGTAAGATTACCTAGAAAAAGTATATTGAAACCTAGAAGGTTACCAGTAATTAACATCACACAAAGAGGTTTGTTGGCATCAGGTAGGTATACCACACAAACAAAACCATAACAAGATGGCAAATAGTATCATACTAATTGAAATAAAAAGGGGTAAGTGAAAACTCAAAGGAAGCAAATCCAATGGGTGGAGTGAATTGCAAACAATTCAGAAAAACATACAAGTGAGGAAGGAATATGCACGTAAAGTGTACTAGAAAACAACAATGTTTCTTATGATACCAATTAAGGAAGGAAATATGAATACCGTATAGAAATATATAAACTATTACAGGATCGAAAATTATTCAGGCCAATATCAGGGAGGGTCGCTGAAAAGTAAAAGTTGGAAATAAATGCATATACAGTTCGTATATGATATCAATAAATGCAATATAGTTAAATATGTTTCAAAAATCAATATAGTTTAAAAATCTTAAATACCTAGATGAAGAAGTGCACTGCTCCTATCTAATATCGTATTTTCAAAAATATTTATCTGTATTTTCAAAATTTAACTTTATGATTTATTATGGTTGCAACTTGATATCATGTATTTACAAGATGCAGTTTCCCAGCTATACAGCGGGGTAGGGAGTTTGTATCCCTAGCAAGATAGTTGATAATTGGCGTAAGGAGTCTTAGTGACTCTGGGGTTGGTTGCCAATTGAGTATCTGGACAAACCAAAGTAAGGAAAACACAAATTCACAAAACATACTACACTAAAGGACGAAGATAATTGTTAGATAGTTACCAGACTATCTGTGATTGATTTCAAAATATTTCAAAAATTGTTCGAAGTTCAAGAAAAATTATCGCGAAGGTAAGTATTTAATATTCAAAAATTCGTAATCTTTCTGATCATTTAGCACAAGCAAATAATTTAACGTTAATGTGGGCAGCAAAATAAGAGTTAACCGCGTTACTATTAGGTAATTACGTATCGAAAATCACGTCTAAAGATTATCTTTTATATTATTTCAAGGATCAAAATTTAAATAGCACTTTCATATATCCATAAGAATACTTCTACCATACATATATACTAATAATAAAGTAAATTGAAAAGTAATACTCAAGTGTCTTTTGTTTTTGGTTGTTGAGATGGATTTTGTAATCGCACTCCTTTATATCCTTAATGTTGATAATAAAGACTCGAACTGATGAAGCAAGTTGACTTGAAGAAGACCAAAACGTGACTCCAGTTGTAGGGATGCAAACGTATCGCTAGATTGGAGGCATGAGCGTCCAAATCCAATGCGGATCCGCAACAGAGCTGAGGTGCGCTTGGTGAGTACACCGCGCGTGGTGTCTATAGGACAGAAGTAAACTGATGCTATAACCAATCTGAGGATCAAGGGTCCAAACAGATGGTTATGTAGTGATGATTGATCTTAAAGATCTCCTGCTCACAGTAGAGGTTATAATACCAAGTGTAGGTGCCCGCAGGTGGGCTTTCTTGGCACCGCAGGTGGTGCTTCAGAAACCGTACAACCTGACCGAAGATATTATGGAAAAAGTTCTGCAACCGTGGCGTCAGGACGGTGCAATAAATGCTTCACGAATTCCACGTCGTCTGCGAGAAAGTATGCGGAAGGGTGAGGTATGCTACCAGCAATAACACGCCGCTTCCTCGAGGAACAAATCTCCAGGCAACAATTAAAATCCGGAACTAAGGTGCGGGACTGCGTCAGCCGCACGTGGCCTTAGTAGAAGAATATTCATCCTGATGAGTGGACTAGCGTCCGTCCACAAAACAAATCACAAAAAAGTACAACACTTTCCAACAAGTAGCTTTCATGGAGTTTCTTTAATTAAATCCTTCTGGGAACCGCCGCAGAAAATTCAAAAACTCAAAGTTGATAATTAAGTAACGTAGTAATAGGAGATTCACAAATCTATAGATGATCCTGCCCCGGATGCGTCGATGGCCACATGGATAAATTGTACCAGCACCATGTGCTCTGGCGTTTCCTAAGGGAAAACCATGCCATAGAACGACTTTGGAACAAATAGAAAGTTTCAAAAACATACCTTTGTAAATGAGTTAATTTTTTCCTACAAATCCTGTCGCAAGGATTTCAGGGATCGTATAAATACGATGGCAATAACGCCGCGTCTTATGTAGCCACGTTGAGTGGTACCACCGACGCGCAAAAAGTTTGCCAAGAGAAAAAAAAAATTCCAGGGGGTTGAAAAAAATTTACCTGAAATGTATAATTATTGAGTGAAAAAGTATTAAATATAGCAACGATTAATCCGCCGAATATATTCCGCGAGTTAATCGTGTATATTCTACACTTTACATACCTTTTTATTCGGAGAATATCCAATCAGGATGAAAAAATTAAATTCTGTAACTTGCCGAGACTACTTTTTGAGAAATGTCGGATAGGTGTGCTGGCCAAATATGAAATAGACAGAAATATGATCTCGATCATATTTTTATATGGCTGGCCATAGAGTATCAAAATACTCGAAGTAGCGATAGGGAAATTTCTCTATGGCTGGGGCATGTTCAGAGAGTAATGTCGTTAATAATAGTTTATCTGGCTACTGCCTAGATGTCACCACCGTCATTGAACTTGGAATAATCCAACTAAACAATTGGAGTAAGACTCCCAAATGCGTCCAATCGACGAGTATCCACCATTCCATCAGAGGAGGGATGCCGGACATACGTTAGGGAAAATAAATTCCATAATCTTGAAAAATTATTTTACCCATACAACTTCATGACAAATCCAATCTGTCACATCGTTCTCACTTCTGATGAATGTAGTGGTTGATTTGTGTAATATAAATACATTTATTACTTCGAAACTAACCTCGCCATGGGGAAATATAAATCAGACAAATACGTCATCAGAAATAGAAAATATCGAAATCAATGTTTCTCTTCGGTGAGGTATATGACATACCGACACTAATACATAGAACCAATTCGGATTCCCGTTTGGAAACTCTCTGTCATTAGTAGCGCGAATGTCAGCTTAGACATAAAAAGCCGAAGAGATAATGTCAAAGGGATCATTTTCAGGATAAATTCTGTCAGAGTAGGAAAAACTATTCCGTGAAGGAATTTATTCTGACAGGCAAAATTTCCTAGAAAAGGGAACAATTTTGACCAGGGAAATTTCTCCAAAGGTGGGAATTAATAGAAAACCGAAATCTGTCGCCATTAAATTGAGCATCTGTAATGTGGGATGAGCGCCATCTAGTGACTGGTGTGAACCTATAAGTAAGTATTTTCATCGCGTTTAAGGCGGTGGTCACACAGCAAAAAAAAAAAATTTTTGGGGTGAAGTCACACTGACATTACAGTTGTCCAAATATTTTCCCTACATTTGCTGGGCCTTTTCAAGGCAAATTGTTTCTAATTGTCGTCGATTCATACTCCAAGTGGCTTGAAGTGTTTGTTGTTAAATCTACGTCATCACAATCAGCTATTAAACCATTGCGATCCTTATTCGCTACACATGGGCTACCTGACAGTGTTGTAAGCGATAATGGAACGGCTTTCACTTCAGAGGAATTTAAATCATTCCTTCAAGGCAACCTGATTTGTCATATTCGTTGTGCTCCTTTCCATCCAGCATCCAATGGACAGGCTGAGCGAATGGTACAAACTACAAAAAACTACCTAAAGAAGACAACAGACAAAGTTGATTGGGATTTGAAATTATCTCGATTCCTGTTCAATCAACATATAACTCCACACACCTCTACAGGACGCTCTCCAGCAGAGTTAATTTTAAATCGTCAGCTAAAAACATATTTCGATAAGATTCATCCACATGAACTTTCTACAACTTTGAACCTAAATGATGAACCTAAGGTCACACGAATGTTCCGCAAAGACGACTTTGTCTGGATTCGAAATTATGCTACAGGACCCAAATGGATCGAAGCAGTTATTGAGTCGCAGTCAGGTCCAGTCTCCTATACAGTACGATTGCAGGACTCCCGGGTCATCAAAAGACACATTGATCAAATTCGTAGCCGATATGTTGAGGTTGGTGTAGATTTCCATCCACCGGCAGCGAATGACAAAGAGGTTTTCCCAGTCGAAGGTGATTGTAATGAAGATACCTCACATCAGTCACCACATGCATCATTATCTCAACCAGCACCGCAGTCGTCATTCCATTCATCACCTAGCAATACCTCGTTGTTTACATTGCCTTCGGAATCTTGTGCAGACTCATCGGCTCCAACACCAAGACGCTCAGGACGTGATAGAAGGCCACCAGATTTTTATAACCCATCCAAGTGTTAAGGGGTGTAATGTATGACCGAAGTCTTTTGAACGCCACTGTTTTAATTTCATCTTCAACATCTCTTTATGTACTCATGTATATAACAGTCGTATGATCAATGTACTGTCTTGAAGCGGTATCATAATCTAGCGTGACAAGTTCAGTTGGATTACAACCACCGTTCGCTACAATACCTTTTCCTAATCTTAGTTATCAAATAATAAATGAAGTAATAATAAATTCGTGTTCGACCTTTTATTATACTATGATAGCAACAAAAAAGCCAATTTCTGACGGCTCAGACGTTCCACTCCCGATGGACTGATGATTGTGGATTTTATATGCGCTCGGATTGGTATGCACAGATGACTGTTTGAAAATAATAGGCCTTTGATTTGACGCCGATTGAAGCTGCTGTGTTTGAAGAACCTGTAAAAACTGAAATATAATTAATACAGCAACATTAACACCTACTTTTCTACTACAAAGCTGGCCATATATATTCGTTATGGTTCATCCGGTCTCTATCAGCGTTATATACTTTTCGGGCTGCTGCAGACCGTTTCCCATTGCTTTGTGAAGCCCTTGACAGATTTTCCATGTCACTGGTATCACTGTTGTTAGACATTGCTTCAATTTCTTGCAATGCTTCGTAGTACGTCTTGATATTTCGTCTTTTTACAAGACACTGATACTCCTTCCATCCTTCAGTCGAATTTCCAGCTGGGTTTTTAAAGTTTTTAAGGCACCTTTCTCGCAACTTCTCTGGTGGCCACATAAGTCTTCCGTTTTTCTCCCAAGTTGAGGGCACTGCTGAAAGTTTGAGTTCTCCGGCCTCAATCGTTTGGACAATTATAAAATTTTCAGAATGCTCTTCCATTTTGGAGTTTTATAATAAATGAATATAAATTTAATATTTTATTTGAACGAAATTTCCATTATGTACCTTATATGATTTTATAATTACCTCAATTTGGATGCTTTTTTCTTTTTCAATTTGTAATTGTTTGTTCTTTAGACGGACACAAAAATAAACAGTTATTCTTTGAGTTGTATATCTGCGTCATAAGTCAAAGGTAAAATGATGATAAACAAAACTTGAACCGTGTTTCCACAGGGTATAGCTTATGCCTGGATTATAGATCATAATCCTAATCGTTGAAATTATATTTCCAAAACAAAAAGATAAGCATAACAAAAGTATTGATTGATATAAATACATATATTATAAGTATAGGGTGCGCATTGTGCATGGGAAATTTATGAGAAATAAATTTACTCAGCAAAGCAAAAATAAAATCGAAATGATAAATGTTAAGTCAGACATTTTTTGCTTCGTGGAGACTCCACTTGTTATGGATAAATGCAAAGTTGCATGAAACATAGTAGAAGCCTAACCGAAATTTTATCGAAGCTTATACATGAAAGAAGTGATTAAGTTCTGAATCTTCTGAAATCATGTTACTGAAAGCCGAGTGGGTAGAGTGCTGGACAATAAAACAACAGATCGTGAGTTCGAATCCCATATAGGTAAGAAAAAAAACATGTTCTTTTAAAATGTTAACAGCTTAATAAAAATATAAATAATCAAATTTCATCTATAGTTTCAGGATAAAAAAAGAATTTACCCTCACAGAAATATAATAAAAAATAAAAAAAATTGATAAAATATGTTTTAATTTTTTTTATTAAAGCTTCGATAAAACTTCAATTTTTCGCTTCGAATAGGCCTAATAGAAGTCTCAATACCAAATGAAGCGAACTTCTTAAATGCTTATATTTGTATTTTAAGCGAAGAGTTTGAGAAGCTTTCTTTCAACAAGTTTCGGTAAAATTTCTTTTGGGGCTGGTTTAAACCTCTTTTAGGTCACTAAGAGCTATAACCGAAGCTGGCGCTTCCGTAAGGCCTCCATATCATCTTTGCAATAAGTCTTACCGAAATAATTATTGGGACTTCGGAAATGTTCTCCTTTTTATGCTTAACGAAGTTTAAGACAAGCTATAAGGAAACAGAAAGTATTGTTCGGTAAGCTTTTATAGAAGCTGACATTTTAGTTGGGTTTGAGACTTTCTATTCGCATGCATAGCTCTACCAGTTTCGCCAGCATGACACAACCACCTTAGTGCCCTTCAAGCAAAATCACTGACTTCAGAACTTACGGGTCATTTTCTGACTCACCTGAGTCAGCGTCTTACGAGGCCTCATAAAATTGCATGCATGGCATACAAAATTAAGAAAGAGTGGATTCGAGTATTTTTTTTCTTTTGTAATAGATTGAGAGAAAATGAGAGAGAGAGAAAGAGAGAGAGAGAGAGCAGGAGCCTTTTATTTATGTATAATATGTTTACTTTTTGGTTTGCATTAGAGACGATAGCACAAAGAAAAACACGAGCCTTTAAAAAGTTAAGACAAAATGTCGTCAAATAAATCAGCGTCTTCAGAAATGAACTTTAACAACTCTTTTATTGTATCGTTTAATATCTAAAGTTAATAAAAGTTTACATAAATGCATTAATTTCATGTAATAATATTTTAGTTACTTACTCATTGGTAATTTCTGATGGCACCGAACTCGTTGACTTTACTGACGACATTAAAAAACTATAAACGAAACCAAAAATGTACGCTTCAAGGGTACGTTCGCAAACTAATAAGAAAAAAAAACTAATTCAAATGAGTACGTTCAGAAAGTTCGGGTCCATCAGCAACACCTATGTTACATGTCATTGATATTTTATTGACATCCCACCCCCCGTGAGGTGCCTTGGTCCGAGCAAGAAGTCTCACCAATCTCTAGCTTAGCTATCTTCACCGCTGGTCTTCTAAAAACACCCTTTGTAGTTTTTAATTCAACTAGACGTACCTGTCCATCCGGGCCCGGTTAAACGTTGACTATTCTTCCTCGCAACCATTCTCCTCTTGGGACGTCTACATCACATACAAGAACGAGATCACCGATTTTCAATGGTTCCACCCTTTCAAACCACTTACACCTCTTCATCAGATCGGGCAGACATTCTTTTATCCATCTTCTCCAGAAATTATTTTTCAGCTGCTGACTTATCTTCCACTGCTTGCGTAAGCACAGCACTTTGGGATCAATTGGTCCTGGAAGTTGAGTCGAACTTTGACTACCCAAAATGAAAGGCGTTAGTGGTTCCTCATCATCGGGTGAAACTGGTAGATGAGTAAGAGGTCGACTGTTCACTATGTTTTCTGCTTCAATGAGGGCGCTCTGTAGCGTTTCAATTTTCGGTGCGATCTCATTAAGCATCCTTGACAAGACTCGTTTAACAGATTGTACTAAACGTTCCCAGCAGCCCCCAGAGTGTGGATTCGCTGGACAGTTAAAGATCCACTCTATGCCTCGAGATGATAACTCCGCTCTGATAGATTCATTGTCAAATATGCTATTCGTTAGCAGTTCCTTACTGGCACCGATGAAGTTGGTACCGTTGTCGCTTCTTATACGGTGAGGAACCCCTCGCCGATTGACGAAGTTGCGTATACATAGAATGCAAGCATCAGCAGAGAGGTCGGCAGAGATCTCCAGGTGCACTGCTCGAACGGTCAAACATGTGAAGAGTGCAATCCATCTTTTTTCACGACTACGACCCAAAGTGATAAATACTGGACCGAAGCAGTCGAGCCCCGTAAATGTGAATGGTCTTACTAGTGGAGTAAGACGATCTTCTGGGAGTTGACCCATCAATGGTGAAATAGGCTTAGCACAACGAATTCGGCACATCTGGCAGTTCTTTCTTACTCTCTTGACTGCAGTTCGTAAGGCAGGTACCCAGAATTTCTGTCTAATTTCGTTCACTACAGTATCGTCGTTCTGGTGGGCGCAAAGTTGATGAATACGCTCTATAAGTAACGTTGTAACTCGATGATCCTTCGGCAGTATAATAGGGCGCCTGGTGTTGAACGGAATTGTTGATGCCGAGTCGATTCGTCCTTGAACTCGGAGTAGACCAGATTCGTCAAGATAGGGTCTCAATTTGAAAATTGGGCTACTTCTTTCTATGGTAAGCTTCTCTCGGAGTCTATTTATTTCGTTTTCAAACTCGGACCTTTGTACTTCAAAGTAAATAGAAAGCTCCGTACAGTCCAATTCAGCAGCTGACAATTCGCCTTTGTCCTCCGATTTGCTAAGATACCTGTAAACGAATCTAATAACCCAGGCTATGGTTCTCTGCAGCTTTAGATACGAAGAGAATCGGGACGCGTCGAAAAGTATGTCTTTCGAGGGAAAAGCAGCGTGTAATACTTGAGATGTACGCACTTCTTCAAAACATCCGTGGTCAGCAAGGTCTTCGGGCATCTCGGGCCAGTTGGATGGATCCTGTTTGAGAAAGTGGGGTCCACTTATCCATTTACTATGCAAATCGAATCTTGGCGGATATCTAGCTCTTGTAGCCTCATCAGCTGGATTCTGCTTAGAGGGAATCCATCTCCATTGACTTCTTTTACTTCCTTCCAGTACTTCCGCAATCCTGAATGCGACGAATTGCTTGTGACGACAAGGATCTGATTGAAGCCAGTGGAGTACTGTCTTCGAAACACTCCAAAATACTTGACTCGAGATTGGCAACTTATGACAGGATACGATTGTGTTGCAAAGCCTTAGTCCCAGGACAGCAGCGGAGAGTTCCAGACGAGGAATAGAAGTTAATTTCTTTGGCGCACCTCTCGATTTCCCGCAGACAAATGATACGCTTGTTCCATCAACGTTCTCGATGCGGAGGTACGAAGCAGCACTAAAGGCTTCTTCACTAGCATCAACGAACGTATGCAGGTCTATTCGAACGGCTCTTCCTAGACTCAGGCTATGACATCTTGGAATTCTTAACTGCGTCAGCTTAGGAAGCTCTGCTTTCCATTGTTTCCATTTATCAAACAACTCTTCAGGGATCGGCTCATTCCATCCGAGTCCAATGCGCCAGATTGATCGTAGCAGCAATTTTAAATACAAGGTGATATGAGCTATCATTCCAAAAGGATCGAATATGGACATTGTTATGCTTAAAAATTCTCGTTTTGTGGGACATCTATCATTGTTGATGATTGCTTGGTTCACTCTTGGAAATCTAAGCTGATAGGTGAACATGTCCTCCTTGGCATCCCAACACATTCCCAGAACCTTATCTGTATGTATGGCCGATTCTACATTCATGTGAACGATTCTACTTAGAGAGGCGGTATTCCGGAAAGCTTCGTCATCAACAGATTTGAGGACTGCTATCGAGTTCGACGCAAAGTTTCGTAGTTGAAAGCCTCCATTGCGATGTATTGCGATAACATCCTTAGTCACATCTATGGCTTCTTCGATACTGTCGAAGCAATCGACATAATCATCCACGTAATGGTTATTGACTATTGACTCCACTGCTCTTGGGTGCTTTGTCAGAAAACTGGTGTCATTTGAGTTTTTAACGAAGTTTGATATGCACGGTGAGCAGCTGGCACCAAATGTCATCACTTCATTCACCAACATAAACTTCAATCGCAGAGCTCTCCGACCGTTTAGACTGTCTATCTTCTGGTCGTATCCGTATTTGATGAAACATTTCTCGAATGTCTTCAACTACTGCTACCGGTTTCAGGCGGAAGTTGAATAGGATGGTAACTAAGGGCCTATAGTTGTCGGGACCCTTTAACAGAAAGGCATTTAATGAAACTCCTCCTACTTCAGCAGCAGCGTCGAAAACTAGTCGAAGCTTTCCTGGTTTGTTAACATTTCTCACCCCGAAATGAGGAAGGTACCACGTTTTTGTTGTTTTGATTTCCGCTTTTACCCGAGTAAGTTTTCTTGCGTAACCGTTCTCAACGTAGCGGGTGGTGATATTTTTATAGTCAGACGCAAGCTCTGGATCCTTTCGCAGCTTCTTCTCGAGACTTAGAAATCTGTTTGTTGCCATTTCATAGCTATTCGGAAGCTCTGGAACATCCTTTCTCCACAGCAATCCAGCCTGGAATCGATCGTTAAGTTTAATGGTGGTATACTTTAGGATTTCCAAAGCCCTCTTGTCATCTAACGAAATGAGCTCTCTGGTTGGCTTCTTAACCCCGAAGTTCTCTAAGCAAAAATAATCGTCAACAACCTTTTCCAAATTCTCAGTACAGCAAAGTGTAACAGCCTCATGCGATGCCTCCACTGGCTCTATGTTCGTTCCTGCTTTCCCGTATACGACTCAGCCGATTTTGGTCTGTGCGGCAATAGAACCAGTTCTTGACGTCACAACGTTAGTCATGGATGCTCCTAGATGAGCGTGATCAAGTCCAATCAGGAGCTCTGGTCTGGCGTCTTTAGATTTTAGATTTAGATTTTATTTCATCGATATAGATGCCAGAGGAGATTTCTCTCATGTTTGGCTGTACATATTTTGTGTTTATATAATTGATTTAGTTCTTATTACATTTGTTCAATTTTAAATTTTAAATAGGTATAACTCAATAAATAAATTGACCAAGCAAAAAACACATAATCAGTGACAATCAATGCAAAAAATAAAACAAGAAAAGATACAAGTAAAGGTGTTTGAATATTTGACAATACATATAAATTTGATATTTAAAGCGCATCAACACAAAAGAAAGAAAGGAAAATTAAACAAAAACATGTTTTAGCAGACTTAAATGATGCATGATAAGACAGTTTAGACTTTTAAAGTTTAATTAATAATTATTTTGTAAACTTTTCATTAAATTTTCTTTGAATTTAGATGGTGATAATTTTTTGATGTCTTCTTCGAGATTGTTGTATAGCTGGACAGATTTGTGTAACATAGAGTTGGTTCCAAATTTTGAAGTTCTAGGTTTAATTTGGCGAATTTTGTTCCGGTTCCAAGTGTTGAAGTTGTGTTGTTGTGATCTGGTGCTTAGTTCGACGGTCGAATAAGATGCCATACATCTAATTTTATGTATGTTACATGTTAGATGAAGTTCAATGAAGTCGCTAACGAGTAGAAGCTTAAGCTCTTTATGCATTTCTCTAGTTCGTGTGTACCAGATAAGGCTAAAAAGATTTTTTAGAGCTTTATTTTGGATAGTCTGGATTTCTTTGATTTTTTGGGCTAAACAGCAACTCCATACATTTATAGCATAAGTTATGTGGCTTTGAAAAACCTTAAGTACAGTTGTTTTTTGATTTTGACGGGGATATAATAGGCGATTCTTCTAAATAAACCAGCGATTGATGAGAGCTTTTTGGTTGTTTTTTCAACATGTACATCAAAGCTTAATGAAGAGTCCATCCATAATCCTAAGTATTTAAACTCGTTCACTTTTTCTATAATTTCGTTTTTATATTTCAAAACTATGTTAACTTCTTTTTTGTCTATTATCATATACTTTGTTTTTTTAAGATTCATGTATAGTTTTTGTCTTTCCATCCAGTTTTGAAGTTTTTCCAGGTCGTCTGTCATCATTACTAAGAGAAGGGTTTTTTTCACAATAAACCAGGCATATATCATCCGCGAACATGAAGATTTCTCCTTTCAGTTTTAGTTCTTTTATATCGTTGACATATAAACAATATAGTGTCGGACCAAGAACACTACCCTGTGGTACGCCAAATTTAACTTCACAGGAAGAACTCTTTACTCCATCTATTTCAGTTATTTGCTTTCTTTGACTGAGATATGATTTAAACCAATTGAACGATGTACCTCTAACGCCGACAGATATAAGTTTTATAAGAAGCGTTTTGTGATGAACTGTGTCAAATGCTTTAGAGAGATCGATAAAAACTAGCCCAACAATATTCCCTAGATCTTTTTCTTGTTGGATAAGAGAAACCATATCAGTTAATGCCGAATTTGTGCTTGATTTTTTTCTGAATCCATATTGCTTTTTGAATTCAAGTTCGTATTTTGTGATGTGATCTATTAGCTGTTGATTTACGACTTTTTCAAGAATTTTTGACATCACTGGTAAAATTGATATTGGCCGGTAGTTGTTTATGTCCTTGGTATCTCCGCCCTTAAATATCGGGTTTACTTTAGCTATTTTCATTTCATCTGGAACGTTTCCTTCTCATGTAGATATATAGATAACATTTTTACCGTGTGTGTTGAGAGACCGGAAATGTCGATGGCTTTTGAAGATTTCAGATTGTTTATAATTTTTAGTATATGCGTTTCAGATACCTCTTGAAATTTGAAACTAGGAACTTCTTTATTTCGAATCTGTGCTATGTTGGTGTTATTGAATTGGTATGCTAGTTTCGATCCTACATTTGCCAGATGATTATTAACATCTTCAATTTTCTTTTTCTTTTCATCTTCTGAACAGTTTTTAAGTAGAGCACAGTTATTTTGTTGTTTTCTCCCATTGTATATATATAACTTCATTTACACATTTCCAAGTTTTTGCAATGTTGTTCGTATTGTTGGAAAAAATTTTACCATAGTAGTCTTGCTTCTTTCTTCGTTTTTCGGAAGTTAGAACATTTCTATAATATTTGTACTGTCTTAGCAGCTGTTCATTATTTTGGTCCTTGCAAAGTTTTCCATACCAAAAGTTTTTAGTTCGAATTAATGTCATTAATTGTTTATCGATCCATGGTATTTGTGGTTTACTTGTCTTTTTTAATTTTTGTGTTGTTTTGCTTACCATGTTAATCAAATTTTTTTTAATTCGGTTATAATCTTCAGTGCAAGATGAATGTGAAGATATTGTTAGCGGTGAAGTTTCTATCAAGCGCTTTAGTTTAACGTAGTTTATTTTATTGAAAATTATTGGATTCGGATCTGTATTATGTGATTTAAATGTGTGATTGGCTTTAATTTCTGTGACTATTAATTAATGATCGAAACAATCAAGCTTACCAAAGTGAGAGTGGATCTCAAAAGTTGGATTATTGACAAATAAGTGATCAATGTTGCTTTCCAATCTAGTGTTAATTGTTTCATTGCAAATGTAAAATCCTAGTGAACTCAAAGTGTTCAAGTAGGTATTCTTAAAATTATCACTATTTAGAGATATATTTATATTAAAGTCTCCAACAATGAAGGTATTGCTTGAGAAATTTGATTCTAGACATTTTTCGAATATTTTTAGAAATTCTGTTTTAGCTGGCAATGCTCTAATCGGAGACCTATAGACACATATAACATTAAGAGAATAGCTACTACTCATTACAATTTTTGATGTGCAAATGCTATTATAATCGTCACTCTCGTTAAAGACTTCGAAAAATTCGTGTTTTTTGTTTATAAATATTGCACATCCTCCTCCTATTTTTAATGGTCTGCAGGAACATACTTTCTCAAAGTTAGGTATATTAAAAAAGTGTTGATCATAAACAGAGAGCCACGTTTCGCTTACACATATAACATCAATATCACAGCTGAGTTGTGCTAAAAGCATCTCCATCTCCTCAATCTTGTTTCTAATTGATCTAGCGTTTACATATAGTATTTTTGTTGTATTCTTGTTTAGCCTTATCATGTTAATATCATTGTACTCTGTGTTACATGTTTTTAAGAGAACGCTATGAGTATTATTATACATTATCAAGAGAGCTTATATTTAGTATTTCTTTTACTTTGCTGGTAGGTGTAATTCGAACTAACACCTTACCATCCTTCACCCACGCGAATGCAATTTTACCCTCTCTCTTAAGGTCTCGCGCTCTTTTAAATAAAAAAGTGTTATGTTTTGTCAAACGTTCCTCCAAGTATATAGGTTCTTGGCTATTGCAGTTGAAAATAGAGTTAGTAAGAAATTGTTTGTTTTTAATTGTGGTCTTGTATGCAGTGATAATATTGTCCCGAGTTATTTTGTTATTAAATTCCACGATTATTTTATCTGGCCTGACCACGTGGTTCTTAGACTTCGCCGCTGTCGCATTGTTGTTTGGTATGCAGAAAGCTTCCTTGATATCAGATGTGTTAATTTTCGAGTTTAAGTGTAAAGAAATTTTCGCAGCAATATCTCTGGGACTCATTTGATTTTGGTTAGAAATTGAGATACATAGCTGATGGTTAAGCTGATTTTGTTTGTTTTTTTTCATTTTTGTTTTTCAATTCAGTTAGCTGTTCTTTAATGCATTCAATTTCATTCTGCAAGTTAACGTTCTCTTCTATGAGTGTGTTTGTGATGTTCTTGTATTCTTGAACGGTTTTTTGCAAGACCTGGAGTTCATTTTCAATTGTTTTTTGATTTTTCAAAATTAAATCTATTTTATAAGACAAATCTTCATTTGTCACTTGTCATTCAACAAGAGGCATTGTCCACAGCTGCTGGTTAAGCGAATCCAACTCTTCGTTCTCAAAAGTTTGAGTGGGCAGGCACAAATCATCAACTGCATGGACGTCATTCATAATGTATCGTCGAGCTTCTTCGTGATCGGCACTAATTTCGAAGCTGACTACAACAGTCTTCTTTAACGATACTTCCTTCCCAAACCAGCGCAAATTCAAGTTCGTTGGCCTTCCCTTCAGCGTCAAACGTTTAACTAAGTCCGAACTCATGATGGTAATGGACGACCCTTCGTCAAGTAAAGCATACGTTCGGATAACCACGTTCCCATTGTATAGCCGCACAGGTAATACTCGGAAAAGTATCCTGTTAGCTTCTGAATCTTTGTTGCAGCTAAGTAATGGCATTTGCTGTTCAAGATTTGATATAGGGTCAGCTTCATGCAACATGGGATGATGTTTCTTCAAGCATCCATCGACTCCACATGTTTTACTGGATCTGCATGTTCTTATTGCGTGCCCATATTTAAGACATCCAAAACAATGTAGGGATGACTTGCTCGTCCGTACTCACTAACCAAGTACGCCAGTGGTGCCACCTACTCGAGCAAACTTCTTTAGTTACTCACCTTGTGCTGAACGCACTACTTACCACCTACTCGAAAGAAAAGAAGAATCCACAATTGAAACCCAATTTCAGTCCATTACTTAGTGACGGTATAACCCGTGAAGTGTACACGTGACGTCACGATTCGGCAAGTCACTAAGCCAATTTGGAAGTAAACACCGAATTAAATTTGTCCTGATGTGACATAAGCTCAACCAGAAGCATGAACTGTCACATCACCACCAGGCAAACGTCCTAGTGTCATAGTTGACACTTCCCAATATTGCTAGGAAATACTTACCTGATATACTTACGTCACCGCATCTGTCAATATCTTTTCAACGCTCTCACTACCGGTGTCAACCAAAAATAGTCCAGCGAGTTCCTGATATAAAAAAAAAAAAAGTTACAATATAACACATCAAACTACGCTGTATAACACTTATTCAATGTGACCAAAGCCTCAAATAAAGTATTTCCACCCATATTTGGCATAATAATGTATCTGTCAGGAAGTAAAGAGTCTGTGCCAACAAGACTGTTACGATGAGCACAGCTCATCAGCGCATATTTTACTACGCCACCTGACGGGCCAAAGGTAAACGACTTGATACTGCGAAAAAGGCAGTAAAATCAGCGCGTATTTTTATTTTCGTATGAAAGATAGGAATGCCATAGAGGAAATAGTCTGTGGATCAGACTTCATTTTGAAAAGTGAACTCGAACAAGAAACAACACTTCTGGCCAGAACAGCAGCATTACTTCTTTTTGGAATTAATTTTTTTTTTACCTGGTGATTGAAATTTTTTTTAATCATCGAGGCATCGAGAGAATATTAATATTATCAGAAGTCTGAAACAACATTAAAGGAATAGCTGAGCACATCAGAGGGATTTGGATCCAAGTCAGACGAGGATGCCTCACGTTTTTCTTCGCCTACCTTTCTGGATGCCCAGGAGATAGGGAAGTGGCTGACACGAGGCTGAAAAATTTTCCTTTTTTTTTGGATGCCATCCTACGTTATAGGATTGGTGGCATTGCAGCGCACATACGCAGAAAAATATGTATACCAAAAATAAATTGATATATCAGCATATCGCATACCTTTTTATTCCACGGAGCTGCGCATTCCTCTGATCGCCCATTCGACAAATCTCGGAGCACACACGTGCTCACCATAAAGAGGAGAAAGTTCCTTATTCCTGCATCTTTAAACGCCACTCAAGCAAACGTCGAGCGTTGATCCGCTCGTCGGCTCGCCGACGTTTGCACACACAATTTATTCCTTGTTGTCTTTCCACATGGGATTTCTGTCTTGACGCCGCAATCTAGTGACGTCATAACACACATTTGTGCATCTACCACTAGATATTGGAGCGCCACACGTCATTCAACTCGATGGGCTTCCACTAGGCCCACACCTCAACACACTCCATATCATAGGAAGGAGTTTTTACTTTAATTAATTCAGTTCCTGCAACTTTAACACTCTTCAAGATTATTCATCAGATCCAGATATTATATTTATGTGACGTATTATTATAATAAGTTTATCTTTCTGGAATACCAGGTAATGAGTTTATTACATAGTAGTTTTGTTTATTATTTGTGATACGCCAAGGACGTGAATACATATGTCCTCACATAACCCACAGGCGGGTTCAATAATTGCCTTGAATCATTTATGTACTAGTCTAGCATACGTTACGTACGATCACGGACGGTGGTGTACAAGGCTAGATAAAGTTATTCGAAGAAGATACCAGCACGTAGTAGCGGGACCTAACACCCCCCCCACCCATTCAGCGTAGTGATTATACCTTTTTTCTTTATAAAGAATACTTCGTGATCACTTATAAAGATCAGTGTTTGAATTAAGTTAAATATTTAGCATCTGAGTCTTGTGAAATATATATATCCTACCTAGTTTCTTCTCGCGTCGCGGTTCGGAAATTCTTTCGCGTTTTATCACTTTTGTTTTGTCCGGTAACGAAACCAAGTATCTCTCGTCGGAATAAAATCAGTTTTCACGTAAAGCCTAGTTATTGTTGAAGCTATTTTTCGAAACCCGTGTTTCAGTTTCTCGGGAAACGATTTATACATATGCATATGGCTCATGTGAGGTTTTACCACAATTTGATTTAACTTATTTTTTTTTTTGGTTAGATAACAGTTATGTATATCTATTTTTGAATCGAGGATACACAGTTCCGTGAATACTGTCATTTGTGCACTTGTTATTTTTTTTTATTTTCGCGTTACACTTTTTTCTTTTTCACTTTTGTCTTAACGACAACATCGTTTCGCGTCGGTAGCGACCGTATTTTGACAGCGTTTTGACGCTATGTCCTTACTTATCATCGCTCTTTGCTTTTAGATATTTATTCTAAATGATCGTACCGAATATCATTTATGTCGTGTAATCGTGTTTGAGTCTAACGTACTATTTTGCGGTACGCCTTTTTTTTTATTATTCTAAAGATACGACGTCTTAGATTTTCAAGGCTCCGTTCACAACAAACCCGTGCTATTAGCTAATCAATTTCAAACCAAGGACAATGGTCCAATTTTAATGGTATTTTGAAGAGTAGAATCAATATATTCCTTAATAGTTTATATCCTCCTAATCACTTATTTTTCAGCTAGTTACCAGAGTGCACTTCAGCAACAGCAGATATCTGTTAACTTTGATAATAAGCTACCCCATTGGTAGTTAATACACAATTTATATTTGCATGTTTTTGTTTTGGAATATATTCTTATTACCTTTTTAATATATTGATTTAAGCAACATTTGAAATCGATTACTGGATTGAATACAAACGGTATTCTCTCGAGTATGGTACCTTTTTTTTGTGGGGTTTGTAAATCTGTGTTGGTTACTTTCTAGTACCACGCTTTTAATTTTGAACGACGACAATTTGCCTTACAGATAATTAGAAAGATTTTGCGTTTCGTTTCTATCGGTTACTATCAGAACAAACTAAAGTATCTGTCTTGATAAATAGGATAAATATCCCGCGTTAAATATTTTTGTTTCGTGTTCGTGGTTTCGTTTTGAATCTTCTCCTTTTGGATTCTCCCGAGATTTTCAAGCGGTGAGAAATCAACGCCGCGGTAAAATATTTTACAAGAATTTTATTCGTCTTTGACTTTGAATTCCATTTGACGCAATCAATAAGAACCGCGTTTATTAGCGTTTAGTAGATGCAACGTAGCATCTCAATATATAGGAAGTAACTAAATTTGTACTTACCTTACTATTTAATAATAGTTTCCTTTAGATATTTAAGCAATACGAAAGACTATAAAAGCAAGAAATAATTAGTCTATATTACTGTTGATCAGTTTAGGTATAGTTAAGAATATAAATTATACATATTCACTTTATATTATCCTATGAGATATTAAACTCGATGAATTAAAGCGATAATTCTAATGTGACATTGATAAAGTCATTTCGAGTTCTTTTTATCCTCTATAGTATTCTCAATTTTGAATTTTCCTTAAAGTTACATTCAGACTTTTTTTTGTATTGATAACCTGTTAGATTTAAGTTGATAAACAATAAATAAGACTTTTTTTAACGTTTACAGAAATTTTCAGTATTTGATTTAAAATTTTCTTGGAACATTCATTTAGGTCTTGAGATTTTTCAGTATGATTGAGTAAGTTTTCCTAGGGAGGGTGGTAACCCTCACACTCTTTTCTTGGAGGACAAGGTGGTGTACATGGTATGGTGCTCATAGGGAGTATCGTTATTGCAACAATGAAGTAGAGAGTTTTCTGCAAAGTTTAGATTTTAGGTAGAGTTAGATATTGCAGTTGAGCAAGCCTTTTTTTTAGCTTGCTTATTAAATCTGGGGCTGTCCATCAACATAGCTGAGTCGTAGGGACTCACCGGTACGCGGTCAGCCATGGCCATATTCGAGAGAGATGGTTTTCGAATATGGAATGGGTGGGTTGAGATACCAAGGGGGATCAGTCTACACCTGTGATCCTCCCTCCCTACAACGTTAGTCACCTCTTCCTCATTCTACGATTCATCGTGGCGGCAGAATGTTGTGAAGGTGACAAGATAGCCACGCAGCCTCGTCCTTCTATGGTCTGCGGTCACACACGTACTTACGAGTTGCGTTCTATGGTTTAGTTAGGTAATTCAGTCGTGATTCTTTTCTTACGACCTATGATCATTCCTAATAAGAGGTGCAATTACGAATCGTTCTTTCTCTACAGTTAATTCTTCTCAGTCTTGTCAACGTCGGTTATGGGGGCCAGTAAGCATTTCAATATATTTATTCGAACTCGACCACCAGGGTTCAACGGTCGGCAGGATAATAAGAGGTAACACCGGTCAGGTAGATCCCGGAGCAAGTGCCCATGGCCTGGCTGAGCTAACTGTGGCATGGGTGCTGCCGGCCACCGCGATGGTCGATCTCGACCACAACCTTACGTTGTCGCATGCCGTCCCTACTGTCTATTCTTAATGGACGGCGAGGAAGGGGGCGTTGCCGACATAAGGTTGCTTCCATCCCAATTCACGTCAAATCGAGTCGATGATATCTAGACGCATAGATACTAACTGGAGCAAAACCTCTGGGAATGTGACGCCACAGGAATACGAGTAATCTCTCAAGTTTAGATTCATCAATGGGTTATGAGTAAGGTTTTGGTTTACAGGTGTAGGCCACGGAGTGATAAGGTTGCGAGCGGAACACCTAGTACTCGCAGCGGATAGACGGGAATATGCCATCAGGTACCCTCTAGGCTGTTCTACGGTGTTTTGTAGTCAGTACCTATGGTAGGCTGATGGATAGTTCTCGTTTCTGTGATGGGGATGGAGATAGGAGTTAGGAAGATGGAAGGGGAGAGCAGATAGAGCAAGATACCATGTTTGCGACGTGTAAGTATTCATGATTAGTAATGCTAGGTACACCGATACATGGGAAGTCACGGTTGGAGATGCTGTTCCTTGGTATAGGAGTCAAGGAGTTTTGGGGTGGATCTTGTCTCTTCTGGTCTCTTCTTCGGGTTGTGTTGTCGATGGTATTTGGGCGAAGAGGTCTGTGCCTGTTGGCGATTCGACTTTGGTTTTCATTATATTCTGCTCTCATCATATAATGTTAACGCTACGGATGGCGCCTGAAGTGGAGGCTAAGTTTGTAAGTCTCACGGGCCCCGTTTGTGTGTTGAGCAATAGGTAGAACCATCTCTTCTTTCTGATTCCAATCAACATAAGAAATTATAAGAATTACATTTTTTTCTTATTATTTTCATTATTTACGTTACAACAAAGTCTGTTTTCCTTTGTGAAATTCCATCTGGATTGAGAATCTATATCTAAGAATTCGACACACTGTTCAACCGGGTGTTTATTTTGCTTACACCAGCGGCACTTCTCTGTAGACTTCACGTTTGCCATATGCAAAACATTTCCCGACCTTGATCCAGGATCCGACCGCCCGTGAGTTGACGCAGTGGATGATGAAATTGGTGTCACCAAGCTAACCAAACGAGCAATTCTGCAAAGCCATTCATTAAAATGTCTGATGGTGGCAAATGGTTGTATATATATTTTTGCTTCCACCCATTCCAACCTCCGACTCATCGGTAATTTTCCAACAAGTTCGTCCATTAAGCTAGGGTTAGCCATATGTTGTTCTAACCCACTTGCCTCGAAGAAAGCTGTCAAGTTCTGAACCTTAGTAGCGAACGGTATGAGTTGCTCCAATTTGTTCTCAGGAATGGGCTGTACTTCACGGATTTTCCTTTGTTGACTTTCCACTAAGCACTCCGCACGACCAAATCGGAACTCCAGAGCAGCCATAACCTGGTCAACATTGTTGGAATGTATGAGTAGAGATTCGACGATATCTCTTGCATGTCCTTTTAGACATTTACGTAGACGAGACATGTTATCCACTTTCGAGTAGTTATATGTATTCGTTGACTCAACAAACTCCATGCAAAACATCGGCCATCCTTCCGGTGTTTCATAAAACTCAGGCAAGTCTTGAAGGCTTCTGGGCCTATATAGAGGTGGGTCAAGTTGGTTCGAAGCAAGAAAAGGCTGTGGGTTATACCATGTCTGATTATTAGCAGGAAGTGCATTTAATGGCGGTAAAAACGCGGGAATAGTTCCTACCGCAGCTGGACTATATACTGTATTGCACACATCATTGATATTCCCAACATGGCTTGTCTGCAATGGTTGACCCACAGCCGACCAGGGGCGTCGTGTAGATGGAACTGTAAAGTTGCCATACGCATACGTATTAAATGTCCGAGTCCCAAACCCGGTGACTGATGCATTTGTGTTAGGGTAAAGATTGTTTCCTACACTCCAGAAAGTGGGTCGAATGATGTTTTCGGTGGCAGAGGAAATATTCACAGATTCCGTGATTTTGTTGGCGGCAGCAAAGGTTGATGGCATCGACAGCATCGCATTGCTTCCGGCACTTTTCTCAATTTTCTGTCCCTGACTTAGTAGTTCTTGTATGATTCTTTTGTCCTCGGCAGCGGACAGCTGAACTGCTTTAAGCTGAGCACGTAAGTCTTGCAACCGCTTTTGACGTTCCTCCGTATTTTCTTCGTCTTCTTCTGCAATCATTGGAAGGTTGTCTCCGTCCTTAGACATCTTGTGAAGGTAGACACTAGTATCCTGCAGTTAACACGTAACTATATATATGTATCCTCGGCGTATAATATCCTCGGCAACTGTTGAGGTGGCTATAAATTAATTTCGCTGGCTGCGAGGCGGCTATAACTGTTTTTCACTGGCTGTGAGGCAGCTGTCAATAAAATGCTGTCTGCGAGGCAGCTGTATGCTTTTCACTGGCTGTGAGGCGGCTGACGATAAAATGCTATATTTGCTGGCTGCGACAAATTAAATGGCGTCGAAAATATTCCAAACAATGAATATTAAAATTGTCGTCAAATAAATCAGCGTCTTCAGAAATGAACTTTAACAACTCTTTAATTGTATCGTTTAATATCTAAAGTTAATAAAAGTTTACATAAATGCATTAATTTCATGTAATAATATTTACTTACTCATTGGTAAGTTCTGATGGCACCGAACTCGCTGACTTTGCTGACGACATTAAAAAACTATAAACGAAACCAAAAATGTACGCTTCAAGGGTACGTTCGCAAACTAATAAGAAAATAAAACTAATTCAAATGAGTACGTTCAGAAAGTTTGGGTCCATCAGCAACACCTATGTTACATGTCATTGATATTTTATTGACACAAAATATAAAATGAAGACAGAAAAAAGGTAAAATTTAATATAATAAAATATATTATAAAAGTAAATATTACAAAATAAATTGCGATGATGCAGTTATTTGCAAACGCGCAAGACAAAATGACGAAAGAAATGCTTTTATTACATTTTTGTTTTCAAGTTAGTTTTGGGTTCATATTTCGCTGAGCGGGACGAACTCGATCTATCTCTCTCTCACAAGTGAGTCCGTGGGAATTCTTATTTACATACTAAATGGAGCCGACAAACGTCGTTTTACGGCTCCGTATTTGGATCCGTATGCGGGGTCTGTTATGTGAATTTAATTCCACGCGCGGATCCGATTCGGATCCATTTGCTTGAAGGGTGGAATAGAGAGATTTTATTTACTTTTTCGTTGTCAGTCTCACGCAACTTTCTAGTTGCACTTAGCGTATGTCCAGTCACCTGGCAGGCAACTAGGTTCACAACTTCTCAATTTGAGACTGGTGAAGCTGTTGAGAATGCTTCGTATGAATTGCCACTTCTAAGTATTTTGCTTATGCTTTTGGCAAGTGACTTTTGCCGCTAGTTGGGACAATGAAAGCACTGTCGCGAAGTCAATTTATTTTTAGTAGCGATTTGTATGAAAATAACATTTTACTAGCAGTCCATGTATAGTATGGCGGGAACAATGCTCCAAAACTTGCAGGATGTGTCAAATCAACTATCAGAGCTACTTACAACAAATCGTTTGCCAGTTTATACACTATCAGTTCTCGAGAGTAAGAAGCTTATATCAAGCATAAACTTACAATCAGAGATTAGCCAACACATATTATGTGCTCACGGCTACATCATTAAGTACAGGTGTTAGTTGTTAGTAAGCAAAATATACAAATAGCATAACACGAGCAAAAAAATAAAAAATAAATAAACAAACACATTTATACAAAATAGATACAAAAACATGGAGAACATACAAAACATAAACTATGAGCGTGGGGCACTGGTTTTAAATGTTTTTTTAGACAGGATTTACTGATATTAAAATCAACAAGACTTTTATTTGAGTTAAAAAAATTGCACATGCGGCTAAGAGGTTCATTCATGCCATAATTAGTACGGTGTTGGGGACAATGTAATAGTTCTAATCTACGAAGATGATGAGCTCCTCCGCGATAATTAAAACTTACACATGATAGAAGATCGGGTGAGTCCAAAGATCCCGTTAAAAGTTGGTGAATAAAAATAACATCATTGTTAATACGCCTTTGTGACAAAGTTTGAATCTGTAGAAGTTGAATCCGGTGTTCGTAAGGTTGGAGGTTGTATGGATCTGCCCAGGAGAGACCTTTTTAAGCAAATCGAATAAAATTACGCTGAACTGCCTCTATCCTAGATTTATGAACTTCGTAGAAAGGAGACCATACATGTGATGCATATTCTAGATGGGGGCGAACATGACAGTTATATAAAGCTAGGGTTACATAAGGATTTTGAAATTCCCTCGACCATCTTTTAACAAATCCCAACATGGAATTAGCTTTTTTAACAATAAAGTTGATGTGTTCCGTGAAACTCAAGTGTGGGCTAAAGTTTACTCCCAGATCTTTGAAACTAAAAACACGAAACAAAACTTGCTGTGAAATGTAAGGCCGCGCCTCCACGAGCAATATTTATTTCGGACATTATGTCAGACATTATTTCTGAAATTTATATTTCAGTACTATGTGGGCAAATTATGTCGTAAAATTTCATTCTTCGTCATGATCTCACCGAGTGAATCTCGTAGCAGAATACAGAACAAAGAAAAGAAAACACACTTTTTGGGTGAATGCATTTAAGCAAAAGAGAATTATTGCAGGATCTCGAAGCTCATTTGCGGCAAGGCACCCTTCGTGAGGATGAAAGTAACTACACTTTTTTTTAGAATGTCAATAGAAATGCAAACAATTAAAAAAACATCAAATAATAAAAAAAAAGTCTAATGCGAAAGCTAATCATTTAAATGTGAAAATTTGTATCAAGAGTACACGTTTTGTTTGAAATGTATGTTCAGTGAACTTAGGATGTCACGAAACGTCAGATTTATTTCTTCTTCGAAGACAAGAAATAAATGCTGAAATCTATGTCTTAAAACATAAAAAATCCAGACATAAGGGGCCTCCACAAGAAATATTGACTACATGACACATTTCTTGCAATCATTTATTTCTAGTGGAGGCCCAGTGTAATAGCCGTGTGTACTTGGTACCCGTTTACTTGAAAATGTCATTGTCTGACATTTCGCTTTATTCAGGCTTAAAAAATTCTTGCTACACCAAATAGCAAATCTGTCGATGTCGGCTTGCAATTCTACGCGGTCATTACTTACTTACTTACTTAAGGTGGCGCAGACAGTCCATTGTGGACCACGGCCTCAACCAACATTCCTCGCCAGCTAGGCCGGTCCCTAGCCAGTGGCCTCCAGTTGCGCACACCAAGTTGGTTGAGGTCGTTTACCACTTGATCGCGCCACCTTAGATGGGGTCTTCCAGAACTGCGTCGGCCCTCCGGGTTGGAATTGAAGACTCGTCGGGCAGGAGCGTTTTCGTCCATACGCTCCACATGACCCAGCCATCTAAGCCGCTGAATTTTCAGCTTCTTAACCAAGTCAATGTCGCTGTATAGCCCGTACAGTTCGTCATTGAATCCTCCATACTCCATTGATACATACAGGCCCGAATATCACCCGAAGAATCTTTCTCTCAAAGCACCCCAGCCTGTATTCATCCGATTGTGTCAGTGTCCACGCTTCTGCCCCATACAGCAGGACTGGGATGATAAGGGTCTTGTATAGTGTCTCCTTGGTCCTTTGAGAGAGGGCTTTACTACTAAGATGCCTTCTTAGCCCGAAGAAACAGCGATTGGCAAGAGTGATTCTTCGACTGATCTCTTCACTGATGTTGTTCTGAGAGGTTATAGTGGAACCCAAATAGACAAAGTCCTTGACAACCTCAAAGTTATATCTGTCCATTGTGACGTTTTGTCCGAGCCTACGATGATGATCTACTTCACCCGAGGACAGCATATACTTTGTTTTATCTTCATTTACAGCCAAACCCATTCGAGCCGCTTCCACTTCAATACTGGCGAATGCTCCACTGACAGCGCGCTTCGTTCTTCCAATAAAGTCAATATCATCAGCATAGCCAAGTAATTGAACGGATCTAAAAAAAAATCGTACCGCTGGTGTTGACATGCGAGTTGCGTACGATTGCCTCAAGAATGATGTTGAAGAGGTTACATGACAGCGCGTCACCCTGTCGTAAGCCTTTCTCGACATTAAATGAGTCGGTGGTGTTCTTACCAATCTTGACGGAGCAGCGCGAGTTCTCCATAGTCATCCTGCACAATCGATCGAGTTTGGCAGGGATGCCAAGAAGCGACATGGCTCTGTATAGCTCGTTCCTGTTTACGCTGTCATAGGCGACTTTAAAATCGATAAAGAGGTGGTGAGTATCGATTTGGAATTCTAGGGTCTTTTCTACGCGGTCATTAGCTGAGTTAATAGATTTGAAAATGTTCATGTCATCAGCGAAAACGAGGAACTCCCTAGAGTGAATACACGAAGTTACGTCATTGATAGCGAGTATAAACAGTAACGGACCAAGATGGCTGCCTTGTGGGACTCCTGATTTTGCTGGAAAGGGGTTAGAAAACGAATTTCTGAACTTAACTATGTATGATCTGTTTCGGAGATATGAATATATCCAATTAACAAATCCTACAGGGAAACCTAGAGCTTTCAATTTGAAAATGATGATTTCATGAGAGATTTGGTCCAAAGCTTTTGAGAAATCTGTGTAGATACAATCCAGCTCATGTCCACTCTCTAATGCCCTTGAACACTTGTTCATAAAGGTTAATAAGTTTGTGATAGTAGACCGCTTCTGCATGAAGCCGTGTTGTTGATGGCAGATTAAATGTTTGCAGAAAAACGTTATGCTATCACAAACTACTTGTTCGAAAAGCTTTGGAATAGAAGACAGTTTAGAAATCGGTCTGTAGTTGGTGATATCGGACTTATTACCCTTTTTGAAGACGGGAGTAATGAATGAATCTTTCCATACTTGAGGAAATTTACCGGATTTAAGGGATAGCTTGAAGGGGAATTGCAAGGGAGAAGCTAAAACGGAGGAACATTTTTTTAAGATTATAGGAGGAATGCCATCAGGACAGGGAGAGTAATCATTTTTCAGCAATGAAAGATAATGCAAAACTTTATCAATATATCAATTTGGATGTTGTTAAAAGTGGCTTGGGGGAAATCACGGGAGTAGTCAAAGAAATCAAAGTCTATATTGACGGGATTTTCAATGAAGGACTTACTGAAATGCTTTGCAAACGCATTGCATTTCTCAGGTGAGCTTGTCAAAGCGGAATCTTTGTAGATAAAGTTCACTGGATACCCATCAGACTTCTTCTTTAAATTTACAAACTTCCAAAATTTCTTTGGATCAATCTTCAACGAAATTTCCATTTCCTTCACATATGCTGCATATAGGTTTCTGGAAAGTAAATTAAACTCTTCAAAAAGGGCAAGAAACACATTTTGATCAGAAATTGAAAGACTTTTAATGTAAGACTTCCAAGCCTTATTCCGTTTATTGTGTAGAGATTTAAGCTCTTTCGTGTACCACGGATGGCTGGAGTTGATATTTTTAGATATCTTAAGAGGAATTGAGTTTATCAAGCAGCTATTGAAAATTTCGTAGAATTGAGAAACTGCGTCGTCAATGTTAGAACAAAGATGAATTTTCGAAATATTAGAAGCACTCGAATTGTCGTAAAGTAATTGAAAGTCAGCTTTACGGAAATCAAGTGAATAAGAAGAGTCTTCAGCATTACTGTTATTAAGTAAATTGCAACTCATATCAAAAAATATATCCAATGGAGGATGGTAGGAGTCTTCGTTAGAAATGGCAGAGGTAGATTCTACCACTACCGTACTAACAGCGTCAGAAGAAAAGACTAAATCGAGAATTCGATTTCTACAATTATTAATACAGCTTACTTGCTGTAAGTCAGTA
This sequence comes from Platycheirus albimanus, assembly GCA_916050605.2. Taxonomy (NCBI): domain Eukaryota; kingdom Metazoa; phylum Arthropoda; class Insecta; order Diptera; family Syrphidae; genus Platycheirus; species Platycheirus albimanus. Next base: position 324,163,996 of record OU696696.1, on the reverse strand, counting down.
GAGGTTATGTTGTCCAAAAGAAGAAGTTCCTGTTGCGAGGAAGTTAAGGAAGCTTCTAAATAGGACTCGTCTTCTGAAGGGGTCCACGTAATGTTAGGTAAATTAAAGTCACCCAACAGTAAAATGTTGCTATTTAAACTGGCAATATCAATCAAATGATCAAGAATTAACGATAGCTCGGCAAAAACTAACGCAGAACTTTTCGGTGGAATATAAACATTAATAATAAAAAGATCTTTTGATTGAAAAGAAACCTTAACACAAAGGAGTTCAATTGAAACATTAAATAGGAAAGAGACTAGGAAAGATGAGATGCAATTATGAACAGCAATCAATACGCCAACGCCCACTTCCTTCGGCTTATCCACATGACGGTCCTTTCTAAAAACAGAAAACTCATCGTCGAAAATTTCTGTGTCCAAAAATGTACTATTGAGCCATGTTTCTGTGATAGCAGAGATATCATGTGGAAAAGCTTGAGAGTTTTTTAAAAACTTCTGCAGTTTTGCTGCGAATCCCTCTTACATTTTGGTAGAAGAGGGTTATCCTATTAAGTTTTTTAGAGCCGATACTTTAGCAATTCGATAATTGAGATTTTTTGATCGAACTACAAATTTTTTGACAAGTGTACCGTGAGGCCAAAATTTACTGCCGCAGAGAGGACCGAACAATGCTGGAGGAGTAGTTATCCTGAACGATGACACAAAACTGTCGGGCTTACTTATTTTAGTGCATTTTATAGCTGAAGCACTTGAAATGCAGTTATTAACAACAAGATGTTGAATTATGTCATTGGGTTGGAGTTCAGGGTCAAGTCGGGATACAAATACTAGTTTTGGCTTAGGAACAGATTCTATTTTTTTGGGCCAGTTGGCCGGCTGCTAACTATACGCCAGTGTATTCTGAGTTTTCAGTTATTATTATCCATTATTACCATTCTCCGCTGATTCTTTTCTGCCTTCCCTATTTTTCTTATTGACCTATAATCTTAAATGAGTTATTATCTGCCCCGCCGTGCCACGGTGTGCCGTATAAGTCGATCCATTCTGATACTACAGGGTCTCGGACCAATGAGATAGGTACAGACCGCCAACTCACTGCATGGTCTCTCTTTTTTTCCCTACAAGCTGGAAATCAGATGATATGGCATTTATTTTGAGAGTGTGACGCTGACCAGTAAACACATTAAAAAAAAAAAAGTGGAAAGGCCCCGACCCATAGAATCCGTTGCGTCCGTGCGTCCGGCAAATCAACTGACAGCTCGATTAAATACACGCGTTCTTACGAAAAGTGGTCCATAGAAAACGCATGCGGCAACGAAACGGACAGAGGTAGCCGAACTTTTAACTTTTTCTTCTCCGGCAATCCGTTGACAGCTGGTTGACAGCAATTTTTTTTCGATCTGAATTGGTTTCGTTTTGGCATTGAAGAAGAGAAATATATTTCTTCTTCTAAGGGTTTTGGCTACAGTTGTAATTATGTAAAGCATAATTTCTGGCAGTATGTTCGAAGAAAAAAAGAGAAAAAAATGGGAAGTTAACGCATTCATTGGGTCACTCCCAATCCGGCAAACGTCAACGGATGCGTTGCCGCAACGGACCAACGGATTCTATGGGTCGGGGCTTGAATAGTTGCCATTGCCATCACAAAATGTACAGCCAAGGATGTACACGTATACCACAGACCAATATACAGACCGCCAACTCGTACTCCTCTTGCCTGAAACACCGTCGAAATATTTTTTCCTGTCTGTGAATACGTGTACATCTCTCTCTGCGCATTTTGTAATGACAACTATACCTCCGTATGCCATTTATTTTTTAGGTATGTTTGCTAAATGGGTTTTAAAAGCAAGGGAGAGCGTCGCACTCTCAAAATAAATGGCATATCAGCTGATTTTTAGCTTGTAGGCAAAAAGAGAGACCATACAGTGAATTGGCGGCAGAGAGAAGATACTTATAGAGAGAGACGACTTTCCTCGCCTCCGTCCCCACAATGCTTTTTGTTTACATTTTTTGTAACGATTTGAATTCCTATCGGTGTATACATGTTTTCTCAAAAAAAGAACAAAAAAAGAAGTGTGTCTCTTTCTCTCTTATTTAAAGGAATGTGTACAGCAACTTGCATCTGTGTTGTCCCCACTTTTTTTTTATATGGAGTTTAATACAGATGCAAGTTGCTGTACGAATCGCAGCTTGTAGGCTAAAAGAGAGCCATCGTCGAAGTTGCCTCTCTCTATAAGTAGCTTCTCTCTGTTGGCGGTCTGTATCTTAAGGCCCCGACCCATAGAATCCGTTGGTCCGTTGTGGCAACGCATCCATTGACGTTTGCCGGATCGCCGGATTGGGGGTGACCCAATGAATGCTTTGACGTTCCATTTTTTTCTCTTTTTTTTCTTCGAACATGTTGCAAAAAAATATGATAAACATAATTACAACTGTAACCAAAACCCTTAGAAGAAGAAATATATTTCGCTTCTTCAATGCCCAAACGAAACTACTTCAAATCGAACAAAAATTGCTGTCAACCAGCTGTCAACGGATTGCCGGAGAAGAAAAAGTTAAAAGTTCGGCTACATCTGTCCGTTGCGTTGCCGCATGCGTTGTCTATGGACCACTTCTCGTAAGAACGCGTGTATTTAATCGAGCTGTCAGTTGATTTGCCGGACGCACCGGCGCAACGGATTCTATGGGTCGGGGCCTTTAAGGCCCCGACCCATAGAATCCGTTGGTCCGTTGCGGCAACGCATCCGTTGACGTTTGCCAGATCGCCGGATTGGGGGTGACCCAATGAATGCGTTGACGTTCCATTTTTTTATCTTTTTTTCTTCGAACATGCTGCAAAAAATTATGCTATACATAATTACAACTGTAACCAAAACCCTTAGAAGAAGAAATATATTTCTCTTCTTCAATGCAAAAACGAAACCACTTCAAATCGAAAAAAATTGATGTCAACAATCTGTCAACGGATTGCCGGAGAAGAAAAAGTTAAAAGTTCGGCTACTTCTGTCCGTTGCGTTGCCGCATGCGTTGTCTATGGACTACTTCTCGTAAGAACGCGTGTATTTAAACGAGCTGTCAGTTGATTTGCCGGACGCACGGACGCAACGGATTCTATGGGTCGGGGCCTTTATTGGTCCGTGACGTATACAGACACGACAAAATATTTCGTCGGTGTTTAAGGCAAGAGGAGTTACGAGTTGGCGGTGTGTGTTGGTGTGTGCTACAGTCACAGACAAAAGAGAGCAGAACAGCCAGACTAGAACGGACTTCTAACCACGGACCAAGAAGATACAGACCGCTAACTCACCATATGGTCTCTCTTTTTGCCACCAAGCTAAAAATCAGCTGATTTGCCATTTATTTTGAGAGTGTGACGCTCTCCCTTGCTTTAAAACCCATTTAGCAAACACACCTAAAAAATAAATGGCATACGCAGGTTTAGTTGCCATTACAAAATGCACAGAGAGATGTACACGTATTCACAGACTGGAAAAAATATTTCGTGGGTGTTTCAGGCAAGAGGAGTACGAGTTGGCGGTCTGTATATGGTCTGTGCTTCTAACTTTCAAACAGTCCTAAATACAAAAATTGTAAACGTAATAAAACGGTTCAGAAAACTGTCAAAAAAAGAAACCATCTCTGGAAAGTCCAATAAAAAAACAGCTGAATTTATACCAATCTTTTGCGCCCATATAGAATCATGGAAAGCTGGAAAGCGACAACGAAAAAATCGAGCATACATTGGAAAAATGGCTGTCGGGATTTCAGATTAAAACATATTTTTGTTGTTTTTTATTTCTTTTAACCAGTCATCAATTCTTTTCTTAAATTAATTCTATTTGATTAACGTGTAGTGTAACTTCAAAGGTAAATGGATCTTGAACTCATATTTTTAATTGGGAATATAAAATATCATTGACTGTTCCAAGGTACTAACGCGCGATGAATTTTTTTTTTCTTTTGCTTGGGTTTTTCTTTTCATTGGTGGGTATGGGATAATTTAATTCCTTTTATAAATACAAAAAATTGACCAAGAAAAAAAAAGATCTTATGAATAGAATTTATCAACAAGATACAGGAATATTATTAGCCACAAGCCTTTTGTTTTTTTAATAATGTGCCACTATGTAATAATGTGTATTGAGAATCCAATAATGTTGCAAATACAATTTATCGGCATTTCAGAATTTTTGAATGAAAAGTTTCATAAAATCTTAAATTTATTATTCAATGGCAAAGGAAAATTTTATTTTTTTTCAAATTTGTAAGGTAAATTGGAATTTAGTTTGTAGGTTGCAGACCCGTACTCTTTCAAAGAAACATTTGATGGTTGGTTTTGTTTTTGTTGTTTTCTGTCGTAATCCATAAGTTCGTGGTATGACCGACTTAAAATGTACATTCAAGTACCTTACAATGTTGCCCTTTTGTTATCTTTTCTGTGGGTTTGATTTTGGAAATGAAAGAGGGCTTCTAGATTTGTAAGATTTGAATTATAATGATATAATATTGTGATTATTTACTATGTATGTTCATATTGTATTGTTTTTCTTAAAATATTTCAAATATTTATTTATTAAAAAAAGTACTCAAAAATACTTATTTTATCTAGTTTTTAAAAGTTTTTTTTTAATTTGACTTACAAATTAAGATGTTGAATATTGCAAAGATTCAATGTTTAAGGCTTGGTTGAATTGCCCTACCTGTTGCCTCATTTGAAAGCATCTAGATTCTAGATGTTAAATATAAACACCATTGCACAGTAAAAACCATAAGTTAACATTCAACGATTTTAACATAGCTATGCAACATAGCTCTAATTTTTGGTGTTCGGATATTTCTATCTTGAAAATAACTGAACTGTCCTAATTTGCAGTAGGTTAGGTAAGGTTAAGGTGGCTGTCAGGCAGTGACTGACACAGTAAGACCAAATACTAGGTTCATTGTGATAACACATAATAAAGATGAGGTACCTACTAATTCACTAGTTCGAAAACAATTTACTTACTTACTTACTTAAGGTGGCGCAGACAGTCCATTGTGGACCACGGCCTCAACCAACAATCCTCGCCAGCTAGGCCGGTCCCTAGCCAGTGGCCTCCAGTTGCGCACACCAAGTTGGTTGAGGTCGTTTACCACTTGATCGCGCCACCTTAGAATGGGTCTTCCAGAACTGCGTCGGCCCTCCGGGTTGGAATTGAAGACTCGTCGGGCAGGAGCGTTTTCGTCCATACGCTCCACATGGCCCAGCCATCTAAGCCGCTGAATTTTCAGCTTCTTAACCAAGTCAATGTCGCTGTATAGCATATATATACAGTTCGCCATTGAATCTTCTCCTCCATACTCCATTGATACATACAGGCCCGAATATCACGCGAAGAATCTTTCTCTCAAAGCACCCCAGCCTGTATTCATCCGATTGTGTCAGTGTCCACGCTTCTGCCCCATACAGCAGGACTGGGATGATAAGGGTCTTGTATAGTGTCTCCTTGGTCCTTTGAGAGAGGGCTTTACTACTAAGATGCCTTCTTAGCCCGAAGAAACAGCGATTGGCAAGAGTGATTCTTCGACTGATCTCTTCACTGATGTGTGTTGACATGCGAGTTGCGTACGATTGCCTCAAGAATGATGTTGAAGAGGTTACATGACAGCGCGTCACCCTGTCGTAAGCCTTTCTCGACATTAAATGAGTCGGTGGTGTTCTTACCAACCTTGACGGAGCAGCGAGAGTTCTCCATAGTCATCCTGCATAATCGAACGAGTTTGGCAGGGATGCCAAGAAGCGACATGGCTCTATATAGCTCGTTCCTGTTTACGCTGTCATAGGCGACTTTAAAATCGATAAAGAGGTGGTGAGTATCGATCTGGAATTCTTGGGTCTTTTCCAAAATCTGCCGAAGTGTGAAAATTTGGTCGACGGTTGACTTACCGGGTCTGAAACCACACTGATAGGGGCCAATCAGTTCACGTGCGAAAGGGTTCAGACGTTCACACAGAATGGCCGACAAGATTTTATAGGCGACATTTAGGAGACTTATACCTCTGTAGTTGGCGCAGCTTAGAGTATCTCCTTTCTTGTGGATAGGGCACACAATGCTGAGGTTCCATTCGTCAGGCATACTTTCATCCGACCAGATTGTACAGATGAGTTGGTGTATGCTCCTCACCAAGTCATCTCCCGCTGCTTTGAAGAGTTCAGCCGTAAGGCCATCAGCTCCAGCAGCCTTGTTGGACTTTAGTTTAGATATTGCTATCCGAACTTCTTCTTGGTCGGGAGGACGGAAATTTTGTTCATCATCATCCAAATCGAATGGATCATTCTGCCTGACAGCGATTAGTTGGTTGTCTTCGCCGTTTAACAGTCTGCAGAAGTGTTCTTTCCAAATTCGAAAACAATTTGAAACTTTTAATTAAGCGATGCAGACACTGGATGTCTGTATGAGTTAGATCACTATTATCGTTGTAGAAGAAATCTCTTAAATGCACCTTTCGTCTTTGTGAGAAGGCAGGGCATGAAGAAAGAAAGTGAGTTATAGTCTCTTCCTCGTCCATACAACTTCTGCAGAAGTCATTTGAGAAAACGCGCATTCTAGTAGCTTGTCTGCCTATTAGACAGAGTCCAGTGATGGCACCATTTAAGGAGCTAAGATGAGATTTGCCAAGAGATAGTGAACTTTTGGTGCGTTTAGGATCCAGTTTTGGCCAGATCTGTTTTTTCACCAGACAAAAATGATAAGTTTCTCGATCTTAAATTTGATTTATTCATGGCATCCTGTTTTAGCGTGAGTTTACATGAAGCGATCGGTATACCAATGAATATTTATCCTGCAGGGTAACATTGGTGCAGTAGTTCCATTTCTGGTGAGCTCATCGGCCTTGCAGTTTCCTGGAATATCTCTATGCCTCGGCACCCGACAGTTTCTGTGTTTGTGGAAACCGCTCTGAGTGGCTGTCTGAGATATTCAACGTAGATATCACGTTTTCCTTGAGCTAGGATAGAACTAGAAGTTCCGCCTGAAACACGCTACAATGGTTAGGGAGTCGGAACGAGAGATTAATATCTAGTCCTTCTGAAAACACTGTCACCCACCCCATCTACGATTTTTGAGCCATCAGTGTAGACATTTTGCAGTAACTGAAAACTTTTTATTATCCCATGTTGATAAGTATACTACACCGCAACGTTGTAAATTAATAAAAACGGAGTGCTGAAGCATCATCATAAAACAATAACAATGTCAGACCAAAAATCAATTTTTTTGTTTATCATCATAAGGTGGATATCTGAATTATTCTTTAATTTATAAGCGAAAATTGCCAACTGATCATTAAGCTCAAATAAGTTGATAAAATTCTTCGAAAACGAAAAGTACTTCACACTATTCCACAATGTATAATAAAACAAAAATGTAAAATAGAGAAACAGAGAAACAGAGTTTTACGGCGTATCACAAACGAGCTGGCAAATCATCTCACAGAATTTGACATTTGGAATTCATCCTAGGGAGCTTAATTTTACTTGCGATTTTAGGTACTATCTGTCTGTCGTTTGTATCGGCACTTACAGCCTAAACGGCTAGACCAATTTGTTTCAAACTTGAAAAATTATTATGACGTCCTACAGAGGTGTTTTTAGAATTAGAATTCTAGCTCTAAAACTAACAATACCTGCCATACGATTTTTTTTTTGTTTGAAAAACACATTTTTTCATATCAGAATTTCACGTAAACCACTAAAATTTTTAATGTGAAAAATTTTGTATAAACAAAATTACATTAATTCTTAATTTTTTCAAAGAAAATTTTTGATTTTTACAGAAACGGTTTGTTCAAAATTTTTGTTTTATGAAAGAACTACAAACTGCTAGATGTTGGCATACCTTCTCAAAAAAAATTGTAATATGTTTTCAAATTTTTTAGCTTGAAATTCAAAACAGTAAAATCAATCAGATGGCTTACTTTACTTCCTCTAACAAAAAAGTTTAAACTAGTGATTTTTCAGTGATTAATAAAATTTCGTATGATTTTTTCGTTGCTCTTTTTCCAAAATCTCAAGCCCCAAGACCACTGTAACACATTAGAGCAAGTTCATATACAAGTGGAAAAGCATAGTCTGAAAATGTCTGAATATTTGAAAGTCTATCGAACTAAATTATAAATTTTGCTTTCGGGTAAAACCTCATAAAAGACATACAAATTATATTTGAAGTTTTCATAAGCTATTTGCTAATAATAAAAACCTTTAAAGCCTTCTTGCAATAACTAGTGTGTTGAGGCCTACACGCCTTTTGTCACAATCAACTCAATTTACCGATTACAAATGATTTTTGCTGAAAGTTTCGTTTAAACACAAATATATTCTTGAAACCAGCTTATTGGATGTACATGTACTGTACATTGTACACTCTCCAACGAAGTTTCGTAAAATATGACTAGGTACCTAGTAAAAATGCATGCCTTTTTTTAATATTTTTTTATCAGTTTGGGGATTTTATTTTTGTTAAAAAATTTAAAGATCTTAAAACTTGAAAAAAAAAATGATTCAAAAACGGTTTTCATTTACTCGTTTTAAAAAAAATAACGGTTTATAAAATTGAAATTGTACCTATATCCAAATAGCTATGCTTCAAATCTAATACACTCACAAACATCATAAAGGCACAAAAAAAGTAATAAAAAAAATACACGTTATGTGTTATATCTAACAAAGGGAACACAGAAAATTCTATTTTCGTTTCGCTTTTATATGAGACCCAAAAACTCTTATTTGTGCGCTTGAAAACTCGAAATTGCTTTTGTGATTTATGCGCCCTGTTCAATTCTCTCGTCAAATTTGCTTTTTATGAGTTTGTATGCTTACCATATGGTTTGCAGTCCATAGTTTTGTTAATTTATTGTGTTTTCCATTAATAGATTTACCCAAAACTGTATTATAAATGATGCCCAATACAAGCGGAACAGCATTTGGTAATGGTTTACAGCAACATAATCTCACTGCCGCCACAATCGATTATCTGAATCACAATGGATCAACTACTATGGCCACTTACCCTGGCGTCACGACATCAGAAAGTGGATTAATTTTGGATAAACAATCTGCAGCGACATATTATGGTACAGCACCCAATTCAACAGCTTTTTATTCAACACAGTTGGTTGCTCAATCGCCGGGTACAATTTTGATAACAAATAATTTTGGACCAGATGAGTCATCTACAATCTCAGGAGTAAACAACAATTTTAATAATAGTTCAATAAGAATCGTAACACATAACAATAATAACAATACTAACCATGCCAACAACAACAATGCTTGTGGCAATAAATTAACTTCCTTAGAGCAAGTTAACTTCAACTTAAAAAGTGATAAAGAACCTCAACAATACCCTAATCTAAACCATTTGCACCATCAACCACCTCTGCCACAGCCGCCGCCAACGACAGTTCCCACTTTGGCACTGCAGCTTACACCATCATCATCTCCACCGAACCCAGTAATAAAAATGCCGAATTCCCTTGTGACGACGGGACTATCGCCAGGGCCACAGACAAATACCTCGACTGTAGTGTTAGATAGAATAAATATATGCATCAACAACCACTATGGAGACGCAATACCAACAGCGGCATCAGTTAAAATTCAAAGTGGAGCTCTCCATAGTCCCATTATCCCACCAATAGTGAGTCAGAAAACGACCATTATAGACACATTAGCGCCAATGATGAAACAAATGGATGCTTGCGATATTCTCGATATACATATTGATGAGCCTGATTCAACAACTTCGACTCATTGCCACAGTGAATCAATGCCGATGGAGCAAGATAACACTCAAATTCTCGTGCAGGAAACTGAAGAGGAAGAAGTGGAAATGGAAAAATGCGTGAGTTATGAAGACATTGCTATACAATCATTTGAAATAGGGGAAGATGCTTTGGTGAAGCGTCGCGATGGACGTTTCTATCTAGGCACAATTGTGAACAAACATAGGCAACAATATTTAATGCAGTTCGATGATAAAACGGATTATTGGTCCAATGTTGATGAATTAACAAAACTAAGCGACAATATTCGAAGCAAAGAAACGTCAAGATGTCTAACTTGCAAACTTGATAAATATGATGACATCGTTGAGACTTGTGACCGGTGCGGAAGAGGGTATCACCGAAAGTGCACCGACGAAGTGACACCAGACTCGGGCCAATGGATGTGCATGAGGTAAACACAAATTTGTTTGACTTCTTGTTTCTAAGTAGGTTTTTTTTTTTTTTTTTTTTTGTAGATGTGCGAAACCGATGAATTTTTCGAAGGAAGATCAACCAATAAAAAAACCCATAAATGACTCTAAACCCAAAAATGTCATGGAGCTTTCGTATAAGGTAAGATTCTTAAAATTATATTACATTTAGATTAGCGAAAACCCTTGCCCGCTTCGCCGGGGTTTTATGTAAGTGCTGTTGGAAGCATTTTTACTTGCTCTAAGGGCAAGTATGTATTAGTTTTGTGCAAAACATAAAATCGAGGCTTTAATCAAACATGACATAACGATGATAGAAAAGCCTAAAGAAGTAGCTTTCGCGATTCCGTCCGTCGATCTGTTTGTGCGGATGTGCGACTGTGCGCTTCTTCACGTTAAGCCACAGCCAAACGGCTTGACAGATTTTCTTCAAATTGTCTGTATGTCTGTATCTGTCAGTTCTTAAATGATTAAAAAACAACAACATTCACCTTACAAGATTGAATATATTCCAATTAAAGTTGTATTCGCTAAGTCTATAAGGTTGTTCATCAGTGGTTGTAGTCGAGACCAGTGTTGGAGTTGGTGTTGAAGAAGTGATGTTGGAGGTAGGGAAGGTTGGGGGACTTTTCTTTTTGAGGATGTAATGTTATTAGTTAATATATATTTTTAAATGAAATATAATTTTTTTATTTATTTTGTAGCTTGACGCTTTGACGTGGGATGACAAACATCGGGTGAATTCCGAACATATCTACTGCTACTGCGGAAAAAGCGGACAATTTGGGAATAAAATGGTACAATGCTGTAAGTGCAAACAATGGTTTCATGTCGATTGTATGCAGTCGCAAAATCTTCAGTCAATATTAAAAGGCGATGTGTAAGTACTTGATTGCATTTTGTATAGCTAGCCTAAGTGTCTTATGTCAAAATGTAGTGTTTATCCCCATAATATCTCTACCTTATTTTTCAATGTTAATAGATATGATTGGTATAATTAAGAACGACTTAGATTTGCGTAAGAATAACTAACCTCTTCATTGATACTTTAAATGTTGGATATTTTCGTTTATTTAACTAACCCCAAAATTAAATGACACACGTTAACTAAAAACAAAATTTACAAATCGGCACTAAAAAGCAGGAATTGTCGATCAAGTGTTCATCAGAACCGGTCACGAGGCTAACAGTGGGCAAAGTCCGAAGTGTGCCCGTCAAAATCAAACCCCCAAAAAATAAACCAAAAACACATAAAATATTCATACAATTCAATTTCCCCAATTGTTTGCTATTGTCCACACTGAAGTCGTGATTACGGGCAACTTCATTGTGTTATTTCAGCAAAGAACCCAACGTCATTATCAGTTCATACGCTTGTAGTCGACAAATGCCACGTTGCCTGCAAGCTACAATGCTCTCCTCTACCTTTTTTTTGTAATTTGCGGGCACTCAAGGGGTTATTAATACCCTTAACATGAATTAACACAGTGCGAGCGTTTTTAGGAAAGTTGGATAGAAGATGAAAAGAGATACCGATGCACATTGGTTTTGAATGATTGTAAATCACAATGGGGGGAAAAATCGAGTCGGGTAAAGCATTCCACATTCTTGTAGTGCGGTTAAAAAAGAGTCTCTATAATTAACAGTACGTCCAAAGTTAGGCTCGAGGGTGAATTGATGGGCATTCCTTGCAGTGCGGGTGTTACGGGGAAATGGTTTCAGGGGAGGAATGCAACTGGCTATTTCGCTGGAGCACTGAATAGAAGTACCTATAAAACAAGGTGAGGCAAGAGACATTACGACGATGTTCAAGTGAAACAAATGTTTTGGTAATGGTTCTTTCACCTTTAAGTTTTAAGGTTCTTTTTTGAATCCTATACAGGAGGCACGTGAGTGACGAGGAACCTACCCAGATATGAGAATTATACTCAAGCTTCGGACTTGTATATTGTAGCCAGATTAGAATGAAAAAAAAATTTCTTACATCGATTTAGGAAACCTAAGCATTGTGCGGCATTTTTAGCGACGTCAAATATGTGATCGTTCTACAGAAGGTGGTTTGTGATACACATACCTAGAACGCAAAGCTGTTCGGTTTCCTCAATGTAAGTGCCACACATTGAGTTTTTGAAGCATTAAATTCCACACGGTTGGTAATTCCCCATTGTACAATGCTGTCAAGATCGGAATTCAATGAACTTATCATACGCTGCCGTTGCAGTTCCACATCCGAAGAACATGGATGTGAATCTGGAAACGAATATGAGAGTGGATTAGAAGTATTAGACAAGAGATCATTAGTAGACAAAAAAAAGGTTCGGAGACAGAAAGGAGCCTTGGGGCACACCAGCAATTATTTTATGGATAGCAGACTGAAAACCGTACAGAACAACGCGAATTGAACGGCTCGAAAGGCCGATACCAAATGCAAAGCACGCATTTTTGATAAGAGAGCCTCATGCCAGACTCTATCAAAAGCTTTTGAAATATCGAGCGCAATAATCTTACTTTCTCCAAAACAATGTAAAGATTGGTTCCACTGTTCGGTGAGATATACCATCATATGACCAGTGGACCTATTGCTATGAAAACTGTATTGCCGATCATTAAGAAGTTTTCGTTTCTCAAGATATTTCTTGATCTGAAAGTTTATCAGAGTTTCCATGACCTTGTAAAGAAGGGATGTAAGTGCGATTGGTCGGTAGTTTGAGGGGGATGAAGATACGCATTTTTTGGGAACGGGCGGGACAAATGCTGTTTTCCATACATTCGGAAAGAGACCTGTAGAATAGAACAGATGGAAAAGCTTGCGAAGTGGTTTTGCCAGCGTGGAAGAATAACTCTTCAGAACTATGGGGGAGATACTATCTGGGTCAGCGGATTTGTGTATATGTATCAAGATCCTTAAGAACTCTAGCAACTGAACGAGTGTCAAAGGAGATTTGTCCAATAACACCATTCCGTAACGTTTATATAATAACGGAATTCCGTACGTTTTTTACAAATGACCAAAAATGTTTACTACCTTTTGCATTACTTTTTGTTCATATAAAAACTTGGTTCTTTGAATATGGGAATTACAAGTCTTTCTAGCTTGTTTGAACTTATTCCGGTTTTTCTCAGAAGGGTTGGCTTTGTAACATCGGATGCTAATTTCTGAATTCTGAATTCTCTTTATTCGGAACAAAATTTCTCATCCCACAGAGAATAATGTTTGTAATCATTTCAGCGCTGGAGTCTGCGTCACTACCAGTAGTTAAACTTTCCGAAGAAACGGTTGAGACCGTCCCAGTTGGCTTTCTCGTATTGCCATACGGTTCTCAAATTTGGGATTTTTTCTTTAACTGGAATGCTGGAGTACGAGAAATTGGCTGAAATGACAATGGTCCGACGTGCCAAGAGGCGATAATACATCAATGGTGTATTTATCGGGATGAGATGTTAGAAACAAGTCTATGGTGTTTGGCGTGTGACCTGTAATGTTAGGTATTCATATTAGCTTGTCAACCGCCCCTGGTAAGAAAAAGCCAAATAAAGAACTATGCAAGTGTATAATCATAAGCCAGCATTTTAAAGAAAATAACAAAATTTCGACTCAGCATGTGTAATGCTCAATCCCATGATCTGTGGAGTGTGGAGATTAATGATGAGAAGGAAAAGAAATTTACCGCTCGTTTGTTTTTGTTTTTGACGGGAGAAGAGACATTTTCTTCCGACGGATCTCAATACAAACGCGTGCTTTGCCGTTGAGAGGCAGATCGGCATTTGAGAAAGGTAATTTTTCCATGGGACATGTATCTTTCCGCACTCGTACAGTAGCAACAGTTTTTAAATGTGTTTATACATGCGAATCCGCTGAACCGGATGATATAATACCGCCTATGCTTCTGAAGAGGTGTTCATCATCGCTGGCAAAATCTTTGCATAATCGCCTCCGTCGCTCCTATCGTGAGATAAATAACACCTAAATCTCAATCCACTGTACCAACACAAACAAAATTCTTTCCTATCTTCTATTCCTTTTCTCCTCGCTCGCACATGTTCACTCATTATGAGGGTATTCATATCCCCTTGAGTGCGAGTTCATTATAAAATAAAATGCACGACTGGGTCGCACGAACTTGCTCTAATGAGTGACAGTGAATTAGGGGCTTGAGATTTTGATACAAATAAAATTTTCAAAGTTCTTAAATAAATACTTAAACTAATTTGAGCTTAAAAAAAAGTACACCATTTTATTTCTTGGATAAATTTGAATTTATGAGAATAAATTTATAAAAATCTGTGGAGTGGTTTTTGAGAAAAAAAGTTTTTTTTGAAAAACTTTTTGAAAAAAATTTTCAAAAAAAATTTAAAAACGCCAGTTTATAGGTATTCAGCAAATACATTTATTTAAATTTTTTAGAAAAAAAATTAATAAGCAGTTTTCAAAATATTAATTTTTTAAATTTTTTTTTTAAAATGCTTTTAAAAATACAAAAAAACATTTTTCAAAAATATTGGTATGCAATACAAATTGCGCTACCTACAGCTATATGTGTGTGAAATTTCAAAAGAATCGGTTGAGTCGTTTTCGAGATAGTCGAAAGCAAAAAAAACGGTTCTTAGCCATTTTTTAAAACTTTTTTTTCAGCCATATGATTGGTCGTACCTAAAAAGAAACACTGATTTTTTTAAACCGAAATCGTTAGAGCCGTTTTTGAGAAAAATAAGCTTTAACGTAACGGTTGTATGGCAGGTACCGTTATTTTTTGAGCTAAAAAAAAAATTTCCCCTCTGTACAATACCTAAAAAAGTCTATATACCAAGTTTGAAGCAATTCGGTCCACCCGTTTGAGCTGTAGGTGTCTATACATACAGACAGACAGACAGACAGACATACAGACGGACAGAATTTTTAGACCATCTTTTTTCTTCTTCGCTATCATCGTAATGTCATGTGTGATTGTTATCTCAAAACTTTTTTTTTCGACGAATGCATAACTTGCCTTATACAGTAGTCTCTCGATAATGTGAATCACCGATAATGTGAATTTCTCCAAAATGTGAATCGCCAAAACTTAACATTGTCATCTCTATAATGTGAACTTCCGAAATTTTGGAACTCTTAAATGTGAATTCCTTTGTAAATTTTGTATACCTACCTACACATACATATTTTTTTTCTCTTGGTAGTTTTGCATGCAATATAAAAGAAAGGAAAACCTAACTGATATTCGTCTTAGCAAATTTCGAAGTTTTGCAATAGTAAGATCTAGTCAGGCTATTCACTATGTCGATACAGATGTTTTTTTTTTATGATTTTTTTCGCGTAGTAATTAGGTACTCCTACATAGGTATTAGGTAATGTGTGTTTTTTTTTCTGAATAAATGTTGAAACTGTGCTTTTACCCGTAATTTTGTTTTTAATAAATGGACACGAGTTATTTGAAACTCTTGTTAAGAACCGAAGAAAATGTTCCAGTAATGTGAACACTGAACACCTCTAAAATCCGAAAACGCCTTGTTTTAATTAGTTCACATTATCGAGGGACCACTGTAGTACCTATAATCGCAAGTAAAAAATGGCTTTCCTTATTTTACCGATTCTTCAATAAAAAATGATCACTTGCTGCGTTCCACCCCTTAAACAATTTCCCCGTTATACTCTTCTTGCTAGGAACACTCATCACTTTACACTTAAAACCAATTTCCTACGTAACGTGAAATTTAGAGATTCTTTCTTCAGCTGTGCAACACGTATGTGGAATAAATTGCCTGGTACAATTTTCCCTTGCCATTTCAATCTTAAACATTCAAGGCCAATGTTCATCGACACCTCCTTTCCCTACCTCCCCAATTTCGCATCGCTCGCGCTCTGACTTATCATTTAAAGGGCTCTCCGAAACCCTTGAGCGCGTGTGCCTAATAAAAAAAAACGAATATTGTACTTGCAAATATCTTTGTACTAATAACTTTTTTATTTACAGCTTTTACATATTTAGTTGTTCATTGTGTAACAATGGTAAAGAATTTCTTCGACGTATTGAAATGGAATGGATCGATTTAGTGCATCTTTTGCTTTACAATATCTCATTAATGAAAAATTTCCAAAAGTACCATCATCTTCACAAAGAAATCTATCCATTTGCTCTCGAAAACAGAAAAACATTACAATTATCAAAATCGGTAAGGGAAACAACATTAACCTAAAAATCTACATATAATAATAATATAATTTTTAATTGACAGAAACTCGATCTCACAGATAGAGAGTTTAAAGATGCTATACTTCAAACATTGGATAACAACCCAAAGTTATTTATCTGTGGAAAGGAAATAAAAAAAGAGAACGCAGTATGGAGTTTACGCGTCATAAAACCACCACAGGGTCCCTCTTTTGATATTGATAAAGATGAAGTTCTTTGCAATCAGTTTATCAAAGAGAAACTAAAAATAAACATACTACCTTATGATGAAAATGATAAGATGGATGTTGATTTAGAAGATGGCAAGGAGGTACCACAGAATGATGAGTAAGTTCCAAATTGAATTTTCTGGGGTTTATTATGGTTTACAATTTATTTACAGAAACACAGAACCAATAATTGAAATTAATCAATCTTCAACGGTAAAATCACAAACGAATATAAAACGCAAATTAGACGAAGATGATGATGATAAATTTACATCGGACGATGAAATTCCTATTAAACAAATATTGGAACAAGTTAAATCGGAATCATCAAACATGCAAGATTTAACAGACCCCCTGACAGAACTTCTAGATCAGATTCTTCCCAAAGAAGACCCACCATCACCAGCTGTAACTCAAAAGCATACAGAAGAAAAAGAAACAAAAGAGAAAAAGGAAATTGAAGAGGAGTGCTCATCAGCACCGAAACCCCAGCAACAGAAAAATAGTCGTAAACGCAAAGCATTCACTTTGTCAAGGGGCTATAAAGATTCAGAAAAGTCAAATGACTTACCTCGCAACATCTGTGATTCATCGTCTGATGAGAATTCGAGCAGTAGTCGCGGTACCCTCGATCTCATAATACCACCACCGAAAAATTTCCTCGGTTTAAACAATCCATTTAGAATGGTCACTCCCAAAAAGAATGAACACACTGCCACGAATAATTCAGCTGTAACATCAAAGAACAACAGCGGATATACAAAGAAGAGTGTCAGTTTTGGTAGTAATAGTATATTCACGAGTACTTTAGATCTTAATTCTAGGATAGCAACATTAAAAGGTAGCGGGCTTTTCCCGAACATAAGTAATAGTGATATTGCCAAAGCTGCTGGCCAGCCGCGGCTAGTAC
Organism: Platycheirus albimanus; assembly: GCA_916050605.2. Classification (NCBI taxonomy): domain Eukaryota; kingdom Metazoa; phylum Arthropoda; class Insecta; order Diptera; family Syrphidae; genus Platycheirus; species Platycheirus albimanus. Next base: position 324,146,449 of record OU696696.1, on the reverse strand, counting down.
GTACGATTAAACGAAGACTGAGTGCCAAAGATATAATGATCGGGCCAAATCAGGAGGTTCGGCGACGCCGAACTAGGCCACTGTCATCCAATGTAGAGGTGAGTTTTGTGACAAAAGACTTATAACAACATAAGCAAACACTTAAAATATTTATTGTCTTACCGTTTTTAAAACCATAGGTAAAAGCATTTTTAAATATTCAAAATTGTGAGAAAGATACACAAACACATGTTTTGGAGGGAGATTATGTGATCAGCAGATTGTGAAAATTATTTGCTGAAGATGTTCGGAATACTTTTTTTCCGTTTGGTCTTTTAACATGCTTTAATGGCTTTGTTGCATCTAGCAGTTTAGCAGGGTTAATTTTTGATAGTATGGAATATGTCTATCATGTAAGGTAGCAATTTTGGGTGGCAATGGTACAGTGGTTGAAGTGCTTGGTTGCTAACCTAATTGAGCCCCAGCCTAGGCAGCATTTTTTCAATATTCCCCCAGCTTCATCTGGACGCCACATCTGGGATTTTCATGAGATAAATATCACCTATTTATCAAATCTTTCCTATCTCTCTATTCCTTCTAACGGCAATAGCCGTGCAGTTTGCATTCAAAAGACCTTGGGTCTTACAGGCACATAGTTAAAATTATTATTATTATAAATACTAAGGTGATAGCTGATAGTTGATTATCACCTTACATAGAGACCGATTAGCTTCAAACTTGGTACATAGTATTATGACTTCCTACAAAGGCGTTTTTGGAACATTTTTTTATCTCGAAAACGGCTCCTACGATTTGGATACAACTTTCTGAATAGTATTTTTTATGAAATAGATTTTTCAGGAAAAGTCTTATAACGGTAACTCCCATAGGACCGGTTTTTTTAAATCAGATTTTCTCGTAAACCTCTTGACAGATTTCGATGAAATGTTTAATGTTGAAGCCTTTTAGTAGACGAAATAATATTAGTTCTTAAATTAAAAAAAAAAACAAGTTCTTAAATTTATTTTTAATTTTTTGTTTTTTCCAAAAACACGTTTTTATATATTTTTTTCAAACGATTTTGAAAAAAAATTCTTAACAGTTAACGAAATCAGATGGCTTACTTCATTTTTTCTAAAAAACGTTTTAACAAGTGATTTTCAGTTGATCAATAAAATTTTATATAATTTTTTCCGTTTTTTTTTTTCCTAAAATCTCAAACCCCAAGACCATTGTCACACATTACAGCAAATTCGTCCGACCCAGTCGTGCACTTTATTTATATTTATTTAGCGCTGCGAGAAAAGATAAATTGGAAATGACATATTTATTGAAAATAAGGGAGTAAATGTTATGAAATAGGAATGAAAAGTTCAACACACGCGTTGCAATTCGATGGCAGATGACAATCCAAAAGTTGGTACTTATTCGAAGTATTCGTTTCCCATGAATTTGCTCAAAATCTATTCAACATAAAATGTGAAATTAGAGACTTGGTTCTTTTTAAATTTTGAGGTGCAGAAATCTTCAAAACAAACTTTTCGTTTTTGTATATGAGAGAAAAAGAAGTTTCTTTAGTTTTGGAAGTTACATGAATGTTACTCCTGTCTATTAATTATTACTGAGGACTCTTAAAACAAAAAAAAAATAATTTGAAAAAGAGGCAATCCGAATTGAGAACAACGTGTTCAATAAAGAACTAAATCAATTCAATGCAAATCAAAGGATAGAAAATACTCACTCAAGGTATGGTTATTTTCATACAAACAAGCTCTAAAACAACTAACACAACAAATTGAATAGTTTTAAAATTTATATTTGGTTTTTACAGAAAAAAAAAATTAACAGAATTCTGTCGACTATTGCTTATTTTGCATTGTTCTTTTCATTCTCATTTTCATTCAGGTCATAAGTACGACAACTATAAATCAAATTCCAAGTAACTTCTTTCCAATCCGTGCACCAATACCCGAACCAACAAACTCATCAATGAACTGTAAATCAACAACACCATCATTCCAACCTTCAACTTCACCCAATAACACATCATCTAGTTTGGATAGTATTCCTTTGGTAACGGTTGCCACTCATGGACGCCGTCTGCGAAAGCGTCCCGAAAAAACTTCGCCTCAAAATAGCCGACGAAATTCCATATCCAGTTCCTCAAGTTCTAATTCATATGCAGGCTCAACGCTACCTCCGCCGCCACCTCAGTCCCAGAATGCAGTCCCATTGACCGATCTTAAACTATCGGTGAATAAGTACTTTGGTGCAGCTAATCGCATCGAAAATGGCGAAAAGTTCACCATCAGAGCCAAACGCAAACTAACCAATGGACAAACACAGTATTTAATTGAATGGGAAACGTGAAGCACACAAACATAATAAATGATGTGTGTTTTCCATTCTCAAAACACCCTTACGTACATAAAATGTTTAAAATCATTCTGAATTTTCCTTAAACATATTAGATTTAATATTAAATATTATAGTCTTATGTCGATGTAGTAATTAATATAGTAACTTTGGTTTTAAAAAAGCCTATGGCGCAAAATGAGAGCAAAAAGATAAAGGATAAAAATGAGTCTGCGGACTTCTAGCTCTACTTTAAACTCTTGTGAAAAAAATTAAGTATTTAAATATAGTAATTCTGATCACTGCCAAGATTCTTCATTTACCTATTCTTTTTTTTTTTTATTTTGCTTTCCGTTTTTTATTTCTTCTGAATTTCCATTTTCTATTCTCTCTTCGGTAAAAGTTTTTTTCATAGTTTTATGAAATTAAACAATGCAAAGAGCGATGCATCATATCGAGTGCAAAATTTAATAACAAAATACAGGTTTTTATTGTGCAATTTCAGGAATTTTACAATGTAAAATAAAATTGATAAAAATATAAAACTATACTTAAGTATGGCGACTGTGCATAATTATTAATAAATGTATTTTCTCAACAAACAAAATAAAATAAAAATAATCCTAATCGATGTCTAACCAATAAATCTATTACTATTGTAAAGTCGTTGTTTAATTAATGTATTAATTTACAATCTTGAGATGATTGATATACAAAATTTAACAAAGCTCTATTTCCTCATTTTGGCGAAAAGTGATGAATAAAAACTAAACAAAATTTAGGATAAATACAAAAATAAATTAAAAATGTTTATATGGAAAAAAATGAAGTCTTATATAATATAGTTTATATTGTTTTTCTTTTGTTAATTCTTATTTTATCTTTAAAAATATACAAAAACCACACTCCTTACATACATAATATAACTTGATGTTAAATGGATAAAACTTGTTTTAATTTTGTTAAAGTACAATGATTTTTACTTCCTCTATAGGGCAAACATTGGTTTCGGGCAGGAAAATCTAGTTTTAAATCAAACATGACATTACGATGATAGGGAAGCCCAAAAAAGTGGTTTTCGCCATACCGTCCGTCTGCCTGTGCGGATGTACTCTTTTTACGTCAAGCGACAACCTAAGAAAGATAAACTGGACTCAGCAATTATTATTAAGTTCAACACATCCATTGAAAAGAATAATCTTCTTGGGGGAATTCATCGTCACTGGAAATCAACGAAAACAAGTACCTGCCTTCGTGACGTAGGAATACCATCTGACAGCCGAATATTTGTCAACGAAAGTTTAACATCTACCAACAACTTGATTCTTCGAAAAGCTCTCCAACTCAAGCGAGCCAAAAAGCTTTCCAGTGTTTACACTCGAAGTGGGAAAGTCTTTGTAAAAAAAATAGCTGCAACTGCAGATGAGAAATCACTTTTAATATCGACCATCGAAAGCTTAAATTTAATTGCCCATGAATCTGCATATGAAAAAGATGATCAGAATGGCGATACGTAACCTGCACTTTGTGGAGATTATTATTTTTTATTTGATTATCTTTTTACATATTTGCTTTAAAAACTTCTTTCATATTTATTTTTATTTTCTTGTTTACATTTTCCTTAAAACTCTGCCAATTATCTGAAGGATTTCTTTTGCATAGATTTGTAATGATTTTCTTATTCTTTGAAAATGACTAGTAATAATATGATAATTAATAATCCTCCTGCCGGTAACAGAAGCCAAAGATTGAAAGTAATGCTTAAAGTTTTGAGCAATCAACGTGGTGGCCTTAGGGTCTGCCATATAAATGCTCAAAGCTTACATGCTAAAATAGATGAGTTTAGAGATTTGTTTGTGGGATCATCGATGTCATATGCGTATCTGAAACATGGTTTCAAACTGAAATAAAAGATATTGTTTACAGTTTGTCTGGGTATAAATTGTTACGCGCCGATAGGTTTGATCGTGTGGGTGGTGGTACTGCAATATACATCCGTGACTAATACTGTTTTATTGAAATTCCGAACGGTGTTAATATTTGCTTGCTTGGAGTTGTTTACCGTCCCAATAGATATGTTAATTTTTCAAGTCTTTTCACGGAACTTGAACGTTTCTCATGTTCTTATGCTGAAGTTATTGTATGTGGCGATTTCAATTGTGACCTGTTTCAAAAAGACATTTCGCGATATTTTGTGGACAAAATCAAAACTTTCAATCTATCTTCTATCAACACTTATTATCCAACAAATTTTACTAATAAAACTTCAACATTATTAGACTTGATTCTTATTAATAACATTGAAAATGTCCTTCATTATTCTCAACTTGAGGCACCTGCTTTTTCAAAGCACGATTTATTGTTCAACATTCAAAGTAACCCCTCGTGTAAATCAATCATCCTTCAAATATAGGGATTTTAAAGCGGTTAATCGTATAGGCTTGGAAAACGATATAATACAGATTGACTGGCAATCAATATATTTTTCATCATCCTCAGACGACCAAGTTTCCTTCCTGCAAACTTCTATAAACCAATTGTTCAATTCGCACATACCTCTTAAAACAAAACTTATTCGAAATGATCGGAAATCCTGGTTTACTAGAGATATTTTTAAATGCATAGAAGAACGAGATCATGCTTACAAGCGTTGGAAGCGTTTTCGAGTTCCTGAAATGCTTTCTGTTTTTCGTGCTTTTAGAAATGCCACAAGTAAAAAAATCAGAGAACCCAAATATAGCGTGTATTCCAATCGCCTTAATAAAAATTTACCACCAAGGACGTTATGGAAAAATATCAAGGAACTTGGTGTTGGAAAGCAAAAGGACCAGTGTTGTTCTGACATATGCCCAAATATTTTAAATAATAGTTTTGCTAGAATCCAAAATTTGCAGGTTGTTGAAATCAAGCCTATCGGGTTGCTGACCCAGTTAGTGCTGAATGCTGATCTCTTTGAATTTCAAAGGGTGGATGACGCTGATGTCTTAAGCGCGATACTTAAAATAAAATCAAGTGCTAAAGCTAGTAAAGTAAAGCTAGTTCGAAATCTATCATTGCAATGACATTCTGACGTCATAATGACGTAACTATCTGTCCTAAAGTCGTCATGTCGTGTGATCGCCATCGTAGAATGCTGTCATTGCACTGACAACCAGAATGACAAGCACAATGACAGGAATTTTTACGTCATCGAAATGACAATTTTCGATGACCGTGTAATCACCGTCATTGTTGATAGGACAACATGACAGATTTTTTGATTGGTTTGTCATTGTAATGACAGTGTCCCAACAATGACATGGCAGGAATTTCTGCCATGTCATTGTTGTCAAGGTAGGCGGAATAATGGTAGAAATGGTTGGCTGTGAAATTCGGAAAAGGTACTGCAATGACCTAAAATTGTCACCACTTGGCAGGTAACGCAGTGTGAGTACTAATCGCACCTCCGTGGAAATGCTAGTTCGCATATTGGTGTCTTGTTTTGATATTATAGGAGCCACTAAATTTAACAAAAAGTCAAATTGAGTGGCTGACATCCGCAGGAAATTGCGATATAGCTCCGGTTCCTCAGCTCGCAATTCCCGCAGCAACTTGGAACAGAAGCCTTCTGTATCACGGCGAAGCAACCATTTTTTGACCACACAGAACGAACTCTTTGTTGTGGTCTTTGGTTGTCGTCGTCTTCTTCCTCTGAACTATCCTCCAATAAATATGTTGCTAGGATCGCCATCTCCACAATATTTTTTCTCGACATTTTTGGTTTTATATTATTGGAATTATATTATTTATTGTTTATAATATGAGGAACTTCACAAACTCACGTCAATTTTTCAGTCACGATAACTCAATTTATGAATGTCGTGTGATCGTCATTGCGAAAAATGACTTCTGTCGTCGCGGTTTCAGGTCGCCATCAACTTTCAAAGTTTTGAAAGTGGTCAAGTCGTGTAATCGTCATTCTTTTGCATGTCATGGCAATGACATCGAACGTCAAAAATTATAATGACAAGGTCTGCCCGTCATTGCATTTTGGGACACCAATGACAGACTTGCGCCATTCGTGTGATCGTCACTGTAGCTAGGAATGACACTGTGATAAATGACAGTGAACTGACGTTACAATGACATATTTTCTTGTGACGTCAGAATGTCATTGCAATGACAGATTTCGATGACCGTGTAATACTAGCTTTAATACTAGCATTAAGGGCCTCGACGAAATACACCCACTTTTCTTAAAAATGATCCTACCCCACATTCTCCCTGCCCTTACGCATATTTTCAACACCATAATTATGACTTCGCATTTCCCATCCTGTTGGAAAATTGCAAAGGTGATTCCGGTCTTTAAAAAACCTGCTACCCGCGTATCTCAACAAGAGTTCAGACCAATATCAATTTTGCCATTTTTATCAAAAGTACTTGAAAAAATCCTACATAATCAAATTTCAACTTTTCTAAATGCAAATAAACTTTTGAGTCCACAACAATCCGGTTTTAGACAAAATCACAGCTGTGTGTCCACCGTCTTGAAAGTTTCGGATGACATTAGAACTGCTATTGACAGTGATCTATTATCTTTTCTAGTGCTTTTGGATTTCTCCAAAGCCTTTGATACGGTCAATCACAGGATACTCATACCTAAACTGAAGGAACAATTTCGATTTTCAAATACTGCGGCAAAAATGATTCACTCATATTTAAGTGGGAGGAGTCAAGCTGTTGTTATTGATAACAAAATGTCCAGCCCCCTAAATCTGTTTTCAGGAGTTCCCCAAGGATCAATACTTGGTCCATTGCTATTTACAATTTTTATAAATGATCTCCCGTCTCAGGTTAAATTTTCCTCACTAGATTTGTATGCTGATGATGCTCAAGTAAGACTTAGCTGTAAGCTTGGAATGATTGAGGATGGTGCAGATAAATTAAATACCGATCTAAGATCCATATTGACCTGGTCAAACGTAAATAACCTGCACCTTAACCCAGGCAAGTCAAAATGCCTAGTCATTTATAAAAATATTCTTGACTGCAGCTATTTCCCTGCCTTATATCTCGGCAATCAACAGCTTGAATATGTCGAAAGAGCTAAGAACCTAGGCATACTTTTCAATCGCACACTAACTTGGGATGATCATATTCAAACGGTAATCGGTAAAATATATGGTTCCCTACAAAGCCTCTCCTTATCAAAGCATTTTACTCCCCAGTATATTCGTCTTAGCTTAGCAAAAACACTTATTCTTCCAATCATAACATATGGATGCAAATAGTAAATAACCATAACTCTGAGACGAAAATAAATTTAACAGTAGCATTCAATAACGTAGTACGCTATGTATACAATCTCAAGCGCATAGACATATTATATATGGACTGCTAGTCGAATTTAGTTTCCACATTGTATATGAAATCTATAATAATATGGATAGAAGGATCGACTGTGGCGACACCGTGAGCCTCCAAACCTTTTTTTCCAAATTTCTCGTTTTGGAGAGAAAATGTAGGTGGAAAGGTTTAAATATGTGATAATGATCAGCGACATCTATGTGTCTCCAAACCCCGCTAACTCATACTCGTTCCCCAGACTACTATTCCATACAAATGCTGCTCAAAATCGATACCTTCGTATCGCGCCACTCAATTACAGAGGCGAATAGGAATACTAATATCCATCATATTTTTCATGATGCCGATCACAGACCATACACAGACCGGCAACTCGTACTCCCCTTGCCTGAAACACCCTCGAAATATTTTTTCCGGTCTGTGAATACGTGTACATCTCTCTCTGTGCATTTTGTAATGGCAACTATACCTGCGTATGCCATTTATTTTTTAGGTGTGTTTGCTAAATGGGTTTTAAAGCAAGGGAGAGCGTCACACTCTCAAAATAAATGGCATATCAGCTGATTTTTAGATTGGTGGCAAAAAGAGAGACCATAGGGTGAGTTGGCGGTCTGTATCTTCTTGGTCCGTGATGCCGATGTCATTTTCACTAGGTACTGTATAGTGTCTATTGTCTATGGCAAAAATCAATTTATTTATTTTATTTTATTAATATTTAAATTTATATTTCTCATTATGTTCAAGTATATTCCCCGCTGTAATTGAGTGGCGCTGTGAGTTATGTTGGAACCAACGTGAAGTTGGCAACTAGCAGTCCATATAATAATATGTCTATGGGTCTCTCTTTTTGCCACCAAGCTAAAAATCAGCTGATATGCCATTTATTTTGAGAGTGGGACGTTCTCTCTTGCTTTAAAACCCATTTAGCAAACACACCTAAGAAATAAATGGCATACGCAGGTATAGTTGCCATTACAAAATGCACAGAGAGAGATGTACACGTATTGACAGACTGGAAAAAATATTTCGAGGATGTTTCAGGCAAGAGCAGTACGAGTTGGCGGTCTGTGGGTTGGGAGAATCGATCTGAATACTTTTCTGTCAAACGTCAGATGAGAAATAATTTGTTATTTTTTGTTGTTTGTTGTGAAATTGTGCCAGTCTGTGATAAATATAACAAAAATAAACAAATAATGAACGAAGAATTTAATATGTACTTTAATTATCCAATTAATTATCAATTATCTAATGATTACTTTTTCCAATGGCAAAAGACAAAAATCAAATGACAAAAAGTATAATTCAAATTGACATGGATACCCAAAACAAGTTTCATTCAAAAGGGCAATTCTCGATTTTGAGAACAATTCTTCCAAATTTGAATGAAACTCGCTATAAAAAAAATTCTTTAAAGATTATTCGAACGAAGATAACATGACAGAAAAATCAATCTCGTTAGACATTGTCATATGGCTAAGCACGCCCCAAATTAATAGCGAGTTTCATTCACGAAAAGAATTGCACTTTCTGTCAAAAGAATTGACCTTTTTCACTTTTGAGAGTTTCATTCATTCAAAAAGTGCAATTCTAGATCGATTCTCAACACGAAAGAATGCATCTCTCATGGGTTGGGAGAATCGATCTGAATACTTTTCTGTCAAACGTCAGATTAGAAATATTTTTTTTATTTTTTGTTGTTTGTTGTGAAATTGTGCCAGTCTGTGATAAATATAACAAAAATAAACAAATAATGAACGAAGAACTTAATATGTACTTTAATTATCCAATTAATTATCAAATATCTAATGATTACTCTTTCCAATGACAAAAGACAAAAATGAAATGACAAAAAGTATAATACAAATTGACATGGATACACAAAACAAGTTTCATTCAAAAGGGCAATTCTCGATTTTGAGAACAATTCTTCCAAATTTGAATGAAACTCGCTATAAGAACGTCAAAAGAAACACACACACAATAACAAAAACTGATCAAATCTATCTGCCGCTATTATTGGACAGGAAATTCGATCAAACTTTAGATAAATTTGCTTTTACCAAAAAAAAATCCACATAAAAATACAGCTTCGGGAGTCGGGACGCGGTGGATTAAATAAATACACCTTTGCATTATTAATTAAGAAGTTTTTATTGAACAAATATTATCTCGGTTAAAATAAATTATACGAAATGTTTTCTCTTGCTAAAATAGCTCACCAACCGACTGGTGTGGAGTTTGCTATAAATTGTCGCTTCTTTAATAGCGCCGACGAGAACCTCGTCACGGCCGGTACAAACATCCTGAAAGTATATCGCATATTCCCGGATGTTGACCCAACCATTCGAGCTAAGAACATAGAAATCCATAATCCAAAGATGAAACTAGAATGTCTTGCTTCATATACACTCAATGGTAATGTTATGTCTTTGGAGCGGGTAACTCTATCAGGTTCTCTGCGAGATGCTCTTCTAGTTAGTTTCAAAGAAGCTAAGTTGTCTGTGTTGCAATATGACCCAGATACGTTCGCTCTAAAAACACTTTCGCTACATTACTTTGAAGAGGAAGATATAAAAGGAGGATGGACAGGAAGACATTTTACTCCAACAGTTCGTGTCGATCCGGACAACAGATGTGCAGTAATGTTGGCGTACAGCAAGAAATTGATTGTTCTGCCTTTTAGGAAGGATAATAGCTTGGATGAAATAGAGCTGGCTGATGTGAAGCCAATCAAAAAGACACCAACTCAATTAATCTCACGGACTCCGATCTTAGCTTCTTATATAATTTCTCTAAAGGACCTAGACGAAAAAATTGACAATGTTGTAGATATCCAATTTTTATTTGGTTATTATGAGCCAACACTGCTGATTCTCTATGAGCCCGTCAAAACATTCCCTGGACGTATTGCCGTCCGATCAGACACCTGTGTCATGGTAGCGATATCTCTTAACATTCAACAGCGAGTTCATCCAGTTATCTGGACCGTCACTGGTCTACCCTTCGATTGTTTCCGGCTTCTGTGCATTCAAAAGCCAATTGGTGGTTGTTTAGTTGCATCTAACAATGCATTGATGTATTTGAATCAAAGTGTTCCACCATATGGTGTAAGTTTGAACAGTATTGCTGATAACAGCACTACTTTTCCACTTAAGCCACAAGATGGTGTAAAGATAAGCCTGGATACGGCACAGTTTGTATTTATCGATGCCGACAAGATTGTCATCTCGCTGAAAGGAGGAGAATTATATGTTTTGACTCTTTGTGTTGACTCCATGCGTAGCGTAAGAAACTTTCATTTCAACAAAGCGGCTGCCAGTGTTCTGACAAGTTGCGTCTGCGTCTGCCAAGAAGAATATCTTTTTCTGGGATCCCGCTTGGGAAATTCCTTACTCCTTCACTTTACCGAAGAGGATCAAAGCACGGTAATAACTATTGACGATACTGAAGTTGAAAAGGATAAGGAATCGCCGAAAAAGCGGTCTGAGGATGAAGAACTCGAAGTGTATGGATCGGGAATTAAAACATCCGTTCAGTTGCGTAAGTTCATCTTCGAAGTTTGTGATAGCATCTTGAATGCTGGTCCCATTGGTTTTATGTGTGTCGGAGAACGAGTTGAAGTAGAAGAAGAAACTCCACATCGTTTGGCTGAGACCGTAGCTGATGTTAAAATGGAAATCGTTTGTTCTAGTGGGTATGGCAAAAATGGAGCACTTTGTGTGATGGTCGGGACAATATTTCCACAGATAATAACTAGCTTCGAGTTACAGGGATGCTCCGAAGTATGGACAGTTTTTGACGATCCAAACAAAAAAGCACAAGGGTTGGCTGATCACCATGATTTTATGATCCTCAGTCAAAGGGCAAGTACTTTAGTTCTTGAGACGGGTGATGAAATAAACGAAATTGAAAACTCTGGCTTTAGTGTCAACCAGCCGACAATCTTCGTCGGAAATTTGGGAAACAATCGTTTCATCATTCAAGTTACAACCAGAAATGTAAGATTACTGCAAGGAACGCGCTTGATCCAGAATGTTCCAATTGATGTGGGATCGCCAATGGTTGAAGTCTCTTTGGCAGATCCTTATGTTTGCATACGGGTGCTCAGTGGTCAAGTTATAACCCTTGCCTTGAGAGAAACTAAGGGTACTCCAAGATTGGCCATTAATAAGAATACAATCAGTACAGTTCCAGCTGTTGTGTCGATTTCAGCTCTGAAAGATGTATCTGGCCTATTTACATCAAAATGCGAGGATGTTATGAATCTAACTGGATCTGGTGCATCATTATATGGCAGTGGCTTCGGCTACATGAAGGCTGAACCAAGCATGAAGACTGAAGATGAAGAAGAAATGCTTTATGGAGAGTCTGGCAATGTATTAAAAATGAAAAATCTGGCAGATTTGGCAAAGAAATCACGATCCAAAAACAGTGACTGGTGGCATAGACTTCTTACCCAATCCAAACCAACATATTGGTTGTTGGTTTCCCGTGACAATGGAAATTTAGAAATCTATTCGATGCCAGACCTGAAATTGATGTATTTAATCACAAATGTTGGGAACGGTGCGGATGTCCTTACTGATTCAATGGAATTCGTCCCGATGCCCCTAAATCAGGGAGAAAACAGCAAAACTGGCATTCTACTAAACTGCATGCCTCAGAATTTGAATGTTCCAGTGCCAATTGAAATTATGGTGGTTCCTCTTGGACATCAAGGTAATCGGCTCCTGCTGCTAATCCGAACACGTCTCGAAATAATGGTATATCAAGTGTTCAAATACATGAAAGGGCATCTTAAAATTCGTTTTAAAAAAATACACAGCATCAACCAAATTGATACCACTGAAAAAATGATCGAAGACGTTGAAGACCATGATCCGTTTCATTTGCACGATGAGTATGTTAATCAAATGCATTACTTTACCAATGTATCTGGACTTAATGGGGTGGCTATATCAGGTCTTAATCCTTGCTTCATTTTCTTGACAATCAAAGGAGAACTGCGTGTGCATACATTTTATGGAAATGCAGCGATTAAAAGTTTTGCTCCGTTCAATAATATCAACTGTCCAAATGGTTTTTTGTTTTTTGATAATTCGTTCAATTTGAAAATAGCAGTACTGCCCAACTATCTAACATACGACGCTCCTTGGCCAATTCGAAAGGTTCCCATACGTTGCACACCTCGGCAGATTGTTTATCATAGAGAAAACCGTGTATACTGTGTCGTCACCCAAACAGAAGAAGTTACTACCAAATATTATCGATTCAACGGTGAGGATAAAGAACTGACCGAGGAGAACAAAGGTGAGCGATTTATTTATCCAACCAGGTCCAAGTTCAGTGTTGTTCTAATATCGCCCAACACCTGGGAAATGGTCCCAGATGCCTCGATTGATTTGGAAGAATGGGAACATGTAACGGCTTTCAAAATTGTTTCGTTGGCTTATGAGGGAACTAGATCTGGTTTAAAGGAATACCTCTCAATAGGGACAAACTTTAACTACAGCGAAGATATAACATCTCGGGGCAATATCTACATCTATGATATAATCGAAGTAGTCCCGGAACCTGGCAAACCCTTGACAAAATTTAAGCTGAAGGAAGTTTTCAAGAAAGAACAAAAGGGGCCTGTATCTGCAATAGCTGATGTACTTGGCTTCTTAATAACTGCTTTGGGACAAAAAATATACCTCTGGCAGCTTAAAGACGACGATCTTATTGGAGTAGCATTTATCGACACTCACATATATGTACACCGAATAATCTGCGTTAAGTCATTAATTCTAATTGCCGATGTCTATAAATCAATCAGTATTCTTCGCTTTCAAGATGAATATCGAACTTTATCACTCGTTTCGCGTGATCTTCAGCCTCTAGAAGTTTTTGATATTGAATTCGTGGTAGACAGCACGAATTTAGGATTTTTTGTTACCGATGCTGATGAGAATTTCATTGTTTACATGTACCAACCCGAATCGCGTGAATCCTTTGGAGGACAAAAATTAATTCGAAAAGCAGATTTTCATTTGGGTCAGAAAGTCAACACCATGTTCCGAGTTCAGTGCCATCAAAAAGGTCCACACCAACGCTATCCGTTCGTTTTTGAAAATAAACACATGATTGTGTTTGGAACATTAGACGGTGGAATTGGTTATTGCTTGCCCCTGCCGGAGAAAACCTATAGACGATTATTGATGTTACAAAATGTTCTTCTAACACATAAGGAACATTTAGCTGGACTCAATCCAAAAGAATTTAGGACTTTGAAGAGTTCGAGAAAATTGGCTACGAATCCATGTCGATGTATTGTTGATGGGGAGCTTATTTGGTCTTATTTCTCATTGCCACATACGGAGAAGCAAGAGGTGGCAAAGAAAATTGGTACCAAAATTGAAGACCTCTATACAGAACTTATTGATATCGATAGGGTGACGAATATATTTTAAAATTTTGCAGTCAAATAAAATATATTTTAGATTTTAACAACATTGCTCCACTTATGTGTTTATTTTTTGTTTGTTTTTAATATTAATTCTGATTCAATTGATTCTTCCTAAATACTTTTGTCAAAAATGTTAGTTAAAACATGAATACTAGGATTGCAGTAAGCACTATTCTAAGTATGATTTAAATTTCAGCTCAAGTATTTCTCTGACTTATTTAAACTTAGTATGGAATGAATCCCGTAATGAAGTCGGGATTATCACTCGAAATTTGACGTTTGTTCACACTTATATGAAAACCATGGTTTTGGTAAGTAGTAACCATTGATTTACCACTAAGCAAAATTGTTACTAAACCTTTCTTTGCTACCGTTTCCATGACTTCGTAATTGATTTGACACTCATTACAAAATAAAATTTTGTATCCTTATTATTTATTTACTTATTTGTTTGCTTTTGAAATATAATTTAGTAAAATATGGAAACTCCATTGCTAGCTAATTCCAGTGCTTTAGCTTTAGCTGATAATTGCACCGTTGATTGTAAGTTGAGATTCTTTTTTTGAAATAGCAATAATACAACAATATTTGTTCAAAGGTGATATGTCAGCAGAAAATCTAGCCGTAACTGAATGTCTAGTGCGGATAATTGAGCATGGAATAGAGAAAATCCAAGTTGCTATATTAATTCCTGATTTTCTAGAAAACCTAGACATATTGGGGCAATATTTTTCAAAATCTGAACTACGCGAATGTATTCAACACTATGAACAATATACCAGTCATGCTAATGTGGTTAGTATTTTTTTTTTTTAAATAACTGACTGACTAAACCTATTTATTGTGTTTAATCAGATACAAGAAACTGAGCACCAGCATTTGGATCTTTCACTTGTTGAATTGATAGATTTATTTTGTGAAAATAAAAGTATACAAGCAATTTTACCGAAATATGTTTCAAAGATACCTGAAAAGTATAAAGAACTTTTAGATGCTTTGAAAAAATTTAAAAAAATTGCAGAAGCCCGACTGAAGACAACGGCTGCTATTGAAATGCAGAAGGAGAAAGCAATTAATCGAATTTACCAAGACAATGAAAATTCGACCAAGAATCTTTCAAGTAAGTAGGTACTTCAATATTGTTCGTATCTACCTGATATGTGGTGGCACAAGTTCCTTAAGCATTGATTTTTCATCCGGAATTGAGTCCAATTTACACAAGCTTAACTCGCATTTATGAAATTTGGTATGCTCTTTTGATGCCCTAAATTTCAAATCGTTTACATAAATATTCTTCTAAGTATCAGTTGTACAACAGCGGTTTTGCTTTGAACATGGTTTTTAAATTCTTGATCCGTGGATAACCTTAATTTAAAGTTTTAATATTTTCTAAGTATTTTGCCACAGCGCAGCGGTCCCCCACATACGCAAGTCCTGTTCCGTTTAACGGAGGATTTTATGTATACAGTTTCCTTGATCCGAACAGTGAAAAAGGTGTTCGAATGCTGGCCCCTAATTGATAGAAGTGCGTAAAAATTATTTTGTTTCTTAAGCTACCATTAGACGGTCCTAAAATCGACATATCGTGTAATGGACATTGTAAAATGCTGTCCTTGCAAGGACAACCACAATGTCCACCACAATGTCACAATGTCATGTGTCCTTGCAAAGACAAATTACAAGGACCGTGTAATGGTCCTTCCGTTGTTGATGGGACACAAGGACACATTTTTTTGACATCTGGTCCTTGCAAAGACCATGTCCCAACAATGCAACAGCACGAATTTCTGCCGGGACATTGTTGCTTGGAATGTCCACTTTTCAGGGTGGATTTGTTGTTGTTAAATTTCAATGAGCTGCCATCAAATTTTGACAACCTTGCGTGCATTTGCTCTGTTCCCACTCTGAACTTTCTTTTGGACCACACAGAACGAACTCTTCGTGTTGGCCCTTGGTTGTTGTCGTCGTCGTCGCTGCTCTCCAATATATGTATGTGCTGCGAGAATCGCCATCTGCAACTTTCGATTGTAGTACGACATACCTCCCTGTTATAACTATAATTTTATTATATTATATTTAATTGAAATTATTTTTTCACACACATACCTCTCGTGAATATTTTCTAGAGAAAAAAAAGACAATACGATAGTCACTCAATTTATAAATGTCCCCGAAACGTCAAATTTTCTTTTAACAAGGACCATATTTATAAATGTCGTGTAATGGACATTGCAAAAAATTGCACTCTTTAGCGCGGTTTCATTCACTACCAACTGTCAAAATGGTCATGTCGTGTAATGGACATTGTTATGCTTGTCCTTGCAAGGACACCAAACTGCAAAAGTAACAATATCCACTTTGGTGGGCATTGTACTTTGGGACAAGAATGCCAAATTTGTTTCATTCGTGTAATGGACATTCTTACTAGCAAAGACACGGTGAAGAATGTCCATTTACTGACAGCACAAGGACACATTTTCTGTGACGTCAGACTGTCCTTGCAAGGACCATTTACAAGGACCGTTTAATGGTAGCTTTATAATATTTTATGCGAATAGTGTTCGAATAGGAAATTCGCAAAGATTTAGTTTCCTTTGATAGAACAGCAAACAATAAAATGAAATAATTAACTTTTTTCATTACAAATTAAAGTAGGTAGGTATGAACTAGCAAAGAACGATTTAATTTATTTTTGTGGAAGTGAAAAATTAATGTGGTTTTTTGGTGGATCTGGTGTATTGTCACTTTGACCCACACACACAATTACAAAAAAAAAAATCGTTTTGGTTTCTATTGGGCCACCAAAATCTAAAATCTTAGAGGAAAATCTGGGATTACCAATAAAAATCGCCATTAGTAAATTTACATATATGTATATATAACTTAGGACTAAAGAAACAACTGCATGACCAAGAAATTAACTTGCGCTGGAAATTAACCGCTAAGCAGACCCTCATTAAGAAATACGAAGAAGATTTAGCAACAAAGAAGTGGGAAAACAATTTAAAAATTAAACAGGAAATGTAGATATCACGGTACCTACTTTATGTCTTTTATTAAAAGGTAACGAACTTTCTTAACAGATTAAGATCCAGCAACAAAATTCGAGAATTTCATACAAAAAGTTTGTTCAAACAAGAACATCTAATGGAAGAAGTGGAAAAAGCTAAAGTATCTTTTGAAAAGGGACTGACGGCAAACTTAAAAAAAGAAAAGGACATCAGGGATGAAAAGTATAATTATACAGAGTTACCCAGTCACGGATGGATATTGATATTTTACGATAACATTTTTTCTACTTGTCTTCTTTTTCCAGAAACAAGCTCCTACTGCAACTACAGGGCCTCATTAAAAAATACGATCAACACATCGGTGAAAAAAACCAAGAAAATTCCGGTCTTCAAGAAGCATACGACGACCAACGACGGAATTTAGACGAATTTCTAGTCGAGTTTCGTCGTCAAGAAGATAAATACAATGAACTAGCACAAATGAAGCTAGACGAAGAAACTGCAGAGTTTCAGCGAAAATTGTTGCTATTTATGACAACAAGAGCGACAAAAACAGTTCAACGCTATTGGCGAAAATATATAAAAACCAAAAAGAAGTCGTCCAAGAGCAAAGGGAAGGGTAAAAAGAATAAAAAGAAATAATAAATTACTGTGCCTGAAAATAAAAATCAGTTATTAAGATAACCAAGGAGCAATAAATTATGAAAGAAAAATCTCTAGTTAATACCTAATTTATTTTTCTGTTTTTGTTTGTGTGTGGCGTATCAAAAAAGCTAACTGCCGACTTCTGGTTTTCGAAAATAAAAAAAAAACTGGAAAAAATGTTTTGAGTCAAAAAATACGTTCGAATTTTTTGTTTGTAATTTTAGTATTAATTACTAATTTTGTAAAAAATCACACCGGGCACCGGGGAACTTTATCAATATTTTTGTGCATAAACAGAAGATATATTTTCTGTTAAAAAAATCGGAATAAATACTAAATAAGTGGTGAGTTGATTTTGTTTAACTGTTCAATCGGTAAAAAACGATATTATGTTAATGTAAAGCTACGAGCAGACGGCATATGAAAACCCGCAAACGTTTGCGACTCTGACGTCACGTAAAAACTCGCAAACATATCGCAAATTCTATCCCCACATCAGTGCTCGCAAACGTGCATATAGGGGTGTTCACACGATATGCAAATTCTGTCCCAAAAGTCGCAAATGCATTTGCGGTCAAGGTGTTGCACATCATGTGTTCGCATATCTGATCGCAAATGTTTTGGTCTATATGCGAGGTGTTCAAACGATGTGCAACAATATCCGCATATTACCAATTTCCAGTCATATGCAGGTTTGCGAACATTTGTGAAACTTTGTGTATTTGGCTTGGGATTCTTGACGTATGTAGCTATAATCTCGAATATTAAAAAGTTCTATAATTAATTCAAAATGTCGAAACAAAGTAAGCTTCTATTGCTATTTTGGCATTGGATATGCTAGAAAATGAAATCCGAGAAGAATTGAGTTTAAAAAAAAAATTAAACGGGTTCGTAGTGTGTGGACAAAAAATTGGCTTCTACATCGCCAGACGGAAGGCTTTTGCGCAAAATAAATTGATGCTGGAATTACGTTCTTATGAACCAGAATTATATCACGGTTTTGTTCTTACGTCGGCTTATCAATTTGACCATTTGCTTTCCTTGGTATGACCGTGGATTCAAAAAGCCGATACAAAACTTGCGATCTTGCATTTCTGCCTCAGACCGACTAATGCTGACTCTCCGGTTCTTGGCTACAGGCGAGAATTTTCGGTCTATGCAATATCTTTTTCGCATTCCAGTCAATACCATCTCAACCATAATCCCAGAAGTGCTCTATGAAGCGCTTGTCGTGGATCATTTGAAAGTGAGTGCTTTCAACAGTTCTGCTCTCGACAGTTCACAATAATACCACTTTTATTGACATCTAGAAAAAAAGCACTTGTGATCTCTGGTGGCAACGAACGGAAACCGAAAACAATAATAAACTTTCATCAACTACCCATTTTAATAATAATTTTTTATCGAAATTTGTCTTTTTATTTTTTTTTTCTCAATATTCTCCTTATAAAACAGAGAATTTCAGCTGATATTTGCTCGCACATCGATGCATTTGCAATGTCCTGTTTTCGTGTAGTTGCAAATGATTGGGACGACCGCAAATGCCCGCACATGGCTGCAAATTGTCACAATTGATTTGCAAGAGTGTTCACACGATATGCAAAAAAGTCGGAAACTAATGTGCGACTTGGTTGTCGCACATCATCCGCACATGGTTTGAGAGCATATGCGGACTGTCCCAAAGGGGTGTTCAGACGATGTGCGACCAAGAATCGCAAATGATGACGTAAAATTGACGTCAGAGTCGCAAACATTTGCGGCTTTTATATGCAGTCTGCTCGTAGCTTAACTACAGGAACTGCACTGCAATTGAAGTGCACGTATTCCTTGCATGAAATTACATATATATAAGTTTATTGGCTGAGCACAATGAATGGTGTAGCTGCAGCAGTAGCTGAATTGCAAGTCGACTTGACTCCAACTTCACGAACGTGCTGCTCTGCAAAATAACAACAAACCAAAATCGAAGACATGATTTTTGTTTGAGTTCAGTCTTCGGTGCTACACATTTGTATTCGTGCATGCAGATTGTTGCGCTACTTTTTTTTGGCATTTATTTTGACATTGCTTCGTACTACTGTTGCAGCTACACTATTGTGCTCAGCCAATCGCCCTACCGTGCAGCGGAACTTCCCTTCTGCGACAATAAACGTCATATTTGGTAGTCTACCTTACTAGTGCATTGCACTTCCGCTCAAAGTGCAGTTGATCCAAGCAAACACCAAGATGGACTTCAGGGTGAACTCAGGCAAAGAGGATATATACATAGAGTCCAATCTTGTGCCTTGTTTTGATTTTGCCTACAAGCTACAGCTGTCATATTGTTCTTTTTGTTAAACATGTGTGTGTGCTACAGCTGTCATATTGTTCTTTTTGTTAAACATGTGTGCGTTCACACCTTACTACCAAAGAGGATATATACATAGAGTCCAATCTTTCCTACGTTCCATCCTCCTCTGCTAAAATTTTCGTGGTCCCTTTCCTATTGTATTCATTGTCCGTGTGAAACAACGACAAGAAACGATGAGGTAAGTAGTAAGGTGTGAACGCACACATGTTTAACAAAAAGAACAATATGACAGCTGTAGCACACACACATGTTTAACAAAAAGAACAATATGACAGCTGTAGCTTGTAGGCAAAATCAAAACAAGGCACAAGATTGGACTCTATGTATATATCCTCTTTGTTACTACTTACCTCATCGTTTCTTGTCGTTGTTTCACACGGACAATGAATACAATAGGAAAGAGACCACGAAAATTTTAGCAGAGGAGTATGGAACGTAGGAAAGATTGGACTCTATGTATATATCCTCTTTGACTCAGGTCCCAGGTTTAAAAAAGTTGGTTTTTCAACAAAAAAAACTATTTGTGGAGAACCCAGACCCTACAGACGGAACAATACAGACCGCCAACTCGTACTACTCTTGCCTGAAACACCCTCGAAATATTTGTTCGGGCCTGTGAATACGCTTACATCTCTGTCTGTGCATTTTGTGATGGCATCCATTGTATATACCACAGAGGATCTAATGGAGAGTGAAATCTTTCGTACAAATCACCCTCCGACACCCATTTCCGGTTTTTTTTTTATTATTTGACATCGTGTCTGTGGATAAAAAAACAACAACACAAAATCATATCATAATAGCTGAGAGTGTATGCGAGTTTGTACGCTATTTTCACAGCTAATCTGAATTTTCTGTCAAATCAGCTTGTAGACAAAATTCCATTTCCGGCCTACATTAAACTCTCTTCATATATTCTCTCTGGTATCATACATTTTTATCACAGAGGACCTATATATATATCCTCTTTGATTTTTATAGTAATTTCTTGTTCTTTTAGTTCTGAACTACGTCAATGGCGGCGCTAGATGTCTTATCTAGTTTACATCAAAAGTCTTGTATTGTTGTTTTTGCTTCAGTTCAGATGGCAATCTAGAAAAAACCACTCCTAAAGGCTATATCACACTGACAGTGAATTCACTGACCACTGGCAGGCAGTGACGTCAAAATCGCGTCACAATGCCGTCAGTGAAGTCATCCGTAGTGTGATAGCCAGTTTTGGGACGCCAGTGAAGGTGTCAGTTCACTGACGTGTTCACTGACCAACCCAAATCGCGTCAGTGACTGACTCGAAAAATGACAAGTGTGATAAGTAGTCACTGGCGCATAGGACCACTGACACACTTTTATGACAAGAGCGTCAGTGTACTGACCCTGTCCCATCACTGGCAACACACGAAATTTCTCGTTGTGCCAGTGAAGAAACCATGTCAGTGAACTGACCTGTTTTTTCATATTTTTTTTGAAAAAATTCAAGTACCGTATTTTTTGGGAAGTTTTGAAAAAAACTTTTTTTACCAACTTTTTTTTGATTTTTTAGAACTGGCATTTTCTAGATCACGAATATACGTTTTTGAAGTCGCTAGGTCGCTTACTTTAGCCGCAAGTAAAGTTTAAAGATGTGAACTTTGATGCCTCTAGCACGTCTAGTTTAGCCGCAAATCGTGTTTAAAGATAAAAGTCGATTTTTCATATAATGCGATACATCAATGGAAAGGTGGCATTTCCTAGATCACGAATATGCATTTTTGAAGTCGCTAGGTTGCTTAGTTTAGCCGCAAGTCAAGTTTAAAGATGTCAACTTTGATGCCTCTAGCACGTCTAGTTTAGCCGCAAATCGTGTTTAAAGATAAAAGTCGATTTTTCATATAATGCGATACATCAATGGAAAGGTGGCATTTCCTAGATCACGAATATGCATTTTTGAAGTCGCTAGGTTGCTTAGTTTAGCCGCAAGTCAAGTTTAAAGATGTCAACTTTGATGCCTCTAGCACGTCTAGTTTAGCCGCAAATCGGGTTTAAAGATAAAAGTCGATTTTTCATATAATGCGATACATCAATGGAAAGGTGGCATTTCCTAGATCACGAATATGCATTTTTGCCAATACAGATAGTGTCGATAGACTGACAGATAGACAGACAGACAGACCGAATTGTCGGACCCACTTTTTTCGGCTAGAAGAACAAAAGTGACTTCAGGGCTCAACAAACAAAGCTATTATTAGAAATAACCTTAAAAAAACAACCCACAAGAACCTTGTAAATATCGTCAAGGACTTCTGGAATAGTAACCAAAATAGTTGGTTGAGCTATTTGGACTAGCAGTCGCAGCGAAACCCTTCCTTCTCTCTACGCCTCAACCACTTTTTCCAAACACTGAACCGTCGACAAGTTCTCTTGTCCTCATCATCATCGCTGAGGCTGTCCACCACACACACTGCCAAATAAGCCATCGTGGCAACTTCAACTATATTTCCAAAAATTCTTTTTCTGACATTATTTTTTTATAAATAATTTTTTGTAAGCAAACAAACCAAAAACCAGCAGCTAGAGTTTTCCACCTGAAACAAATAAAAAAAAAAAAAAAAAACAAGGAACTGACAGCCACTGGCTTCGGTAGTCAGTCAGTGCGATAGCGAAACTGCTCACTGACCCGATTTCGAGTAAATTTCACTGACGCCACATGCCAGTGTCGTGTGCCAGTGAAGAATGTGTCAGTGTAGTGTGATAGTCAGTTTTTCAGGCGTCAGTTCACTGACCGACTCGGAGAAAATATCACTGACTAGCATGAGGTGTCAGTGAGTTTTGGGACACACTGGCACAGGCCTGCCAGTAGGTGTGATAACCTTTTTTTCTCAACTGACCACTGACGAGCAATTTCTTCACTGGCGTAAAAATCGCGTCAGTTTTCGTGACGTCACTGCCTGCCAGTGGTCAGTGAAATCACTGTCAGTGTGATATGGCCTTAAGTCCTAACTCACCAATGTCCATAGATGGCTCACCAAACGTTATTTTTATTGGGAATATTATAGATTATAGATACAATGATGGCATCCATCCCTGCGTTTCGTTCTAATTTTTTTTCATGTTCCTTTTGGTAGATGAGCTGTCAAAACATTATTTTCGTTGCAATAGAGAAGTATGCGAATACGTCAAAGAGAAATGTCAAATCACTACTTTGAGGGAAAACAATTAAATTCTTCCTGTTGTTGTTGTTGTTTCCAGTTGTTGTTTTCCCTCAAAGTAGGATTTCACATTTGATTTTTGATAGGAGCGAGAGGGAAAGAAATATATTGCCGTTTGCTTAAAATCTCTATAGGGCTTTTAAGCAAACGGCAATATACTTCCCTCTCACTCGCTCAGAAATGTCAAATGAAACTTTCCGTATGAAAACAAATAAAAATTTGTGATTTTTGTATGCAAAAGCGATCGGACTTCCAAGAAAATAAACGAAAAAATATCTTGCTTTATAATTTTAAACAATTTTTTGCGAATAAACAATAGCTTAAATAGTGCCAAAGTGTTGTAAACAATTATTCTATAAAAAAAAACTTGTATTGTGCGTTTAAGCACGGAATAAAAGTGCGACTTGTTTTGGCGCGATTTATTCACTTTCGGTGGATTGATTAATAATTAAAAAAATATATTTCAATAATATTTACTGTGTTTTAATTTATCGTGATAGCTGTTGAATAAACACAATAAGTATATTTCAACAAAATAATATACATAGTTTTATTGATTTCGTGCTGCCAAAATATACCAACAAAGTTGGACATATTTTACCGCAATATTTTTTTTTCTTTCGTTGGCGGGATTCTCCAAAGAATTTTATTTTTCTTTAAATTACAATAAAAAAAAGTGCATTTACAATAAGCCGACAAATTGCTGTGTACACGGTTGTAGTAGCAATTCGATTGCAAGCAAAGAAGAGCATTTATTTACTTTTCCAATCGTATTGGCCTCTTCAAAATGGAAACGCATTTCTAATGCTAGGTATACACTGGTCAAAATCTCATCAAGCATGTGAGAGTGTGTGCAATACGTATACGTTGAATGCTTGAAGAAAAATCAAAAATGTTTGATTTATCATCAATCATGACGCACACACTCTCACATGCTTGATGAGATTTTGACCCGTGTATATGCCGCTAGATGCGAGTGAAATCCCGCCAAGGAAAGAAAAAAAAACGAACAAGAAACAGCCACCTGCCCCAAAGAAAGCGACCGTTAAAGTTACCAAGAGAAGTCTCAAGAATCACCGATCAGTCCATAAGTGCTGAATCTTCATCTCCTGACTTTACTCCACCACCGATTCGTAGAACTCCGCCATTGAATTTCGTAATGGTCGTTCAACCAGCTATGCATTACCAGCCCTGGAATGACTTCGTTGAAGTCGTTCAATATTGTGAATGGGTTAGGCGTAAAGATCTAGCCACTTGGTTGTCTGCTTGCAAGGCCACTAATTTTAGCGTTCGTAGATGTCGTGACGAGGTGCGCGCTGGTTACTCACGCATTCCACGCTTAGAGGGATTATTTTCCAACACTAAACGTTTCCCTGCTGGATTATATGTTAACTTGAGTGCCAGTAAAGCTGCTGCCTCCTGTCATAAGATTATCTCCTCGTGTTCACTACCTGATCGAGCTATGAACAAGTACCACGTTCACATGGACAATAGCGATGCTAAACGCGCCTTTGACACGGCTGTTCTTGATTTGAGTACTAAGCTGAGTTCTTGCAGTGCCGAGAACTTAGCAGATGTTGGTGCCTTTGCTACTTCCACATTTGAGACCGCTTATGGATTAAGTTGGGTACCTGTTGCTCCTGCTTAAATGTTTTATAAATAAAATAACATTTAATAAATAAGAAATTAAATATAAAAATTAAAACACAGTAAATATTATTGAAATATATTTTTTAATTATTAATCAATCCACCGAAAGTGAATAAATCGCGCCAACAAGTCGCATTTTTATTCCGTATTTAAACGCACAATACAAGTTTTTTTTAAAGATTAATTGTTTAAAACACTTTGGCACTATTTAAGCTATTGTTTATTCACAAAAAATTGTTTTAAATTATAAAGCAAGATTTTTTTTCGTTTATTTTCTTGGAAGTCCGATAGCTTTTGCATACAAAAATCACAAATTTTTATTTGTTTTCATACGGAAACATTTTTGACATTTCTCTTTGACGTATTCGGATACTTCTCTATTCCGTCACGAAAAGTTTTTCGTTGCAATTCAATCATACAAAATGGTGCCAGGTGGTTGTGGATTCGAGCGCACCGAGCCAACAATGTCGTTAGCAACGCAATGTGGCAATAACTTGTAATGTGATTTTCTTAAATTCGATTACCCTTCAAGCAAATGGATCCGAATTCGATCCACGCACGGAGTCAAATTCACATACTAGACTCCGCATACGGATCCAAATACGGAGCCGTAAAACGACGTTTGTCGGCTCCATTTAGTATGTAAATTAAAATTCCCACGGACTCACTTGTGAGAGAAAAAGGGAGAGAGAGAGACAGAGCGAGCTCGTCCCGCTCAGCGAAATTGCACCCAAAACAAACTTGAAAACAAAAAAACGAGTTGGAGTATCGAAAACAACTTCTGTCGTCCAAAATAAAATATAAATAAAATTTGTTCCCATATTCTTTTATTTTTTATTCTTTATTCCACAAAATTGATGGTCACAACTTATAAAAATAACAAAAATTAACTTATAAAAATAACAATGGGCACTCGTTTCATTTAAACTATGTATTTTTATTTTCGTTAAACGTAGACTCAGGTGAGCCAGAAATGAACCGAGAATTCTGAAGTCAGTGATTTTTGCTTGAAGGGTAGATCTGATTTACTGCCAAATAGAAATTGAAACAGATTTGGTCTGTTTATGTTCTGGTGTTTGTGTTTCGTTTGACGTTCTTAATAAGGTAAGGTGGGGTAAGTGCATATCCGGGGTAAGTGCATACCCGGCCCGACAAAGCTACAGTTAATTGAAAAAAATAAGTTTTATTTATGAACACGGACGCTAAATATGTTATCTTTATAAAACAAAACATTTGGCAGAACTGACTTATGTTTTCCTTTATTTATTTTTGACATTTAAAAATCAGTTTGTTTTTGGTCGTCTGCAAAGTAAGCTGTGTGTAAAGTTAAATCCGATTGTTGTCAAATTTTAAGAAAAAAAAGCGGTAAGTATTTTGTTTAAATGTTGTTCAATATGATCACGTATTCAGTTTTGGTGATTTACGTTTATGGATACGTTTTTGGATGTCTGGGTGCTGTATGAATAGGGTAGGCCCTGATTGGTATCAACATGGCGATGCCCAGCGTTGCAACTGTCTCATACGCATCAATTGTGCTTATTTTACCTCCAAGTGGTAGCCATCGGGTACTGGTCTTGTCCACCCGGACTTGACTTGCTGAACTTATAAGCGCGAGTGTTGATCACAGAAAAATAGCAACACTATAATTGCCCTGCCATAAAACTCCTCTGTTTCTCTTGTTGGGTAGCAGTTTATTCTGTACGAACCCCTCAGAAAGCAAGCGAGCGGCGGATGAGCTTCCAATTAAGTGAACCAACGGCGACGCTTACAGGCAATATGGTAGGCACCCCATTGAGCTACTTCGACATATTCGGAGCTCAGGTCTTTGGGTCCTTTCACTACTATTAGTCAGGGTAGTGAAATAGAGAAGGTGGCGGATGAGCCCATATAGGACCAACGGCAGCTCTCACATCCCCGTAGTGGGTTACTGACTCTGGATTTCTCCAGCTCCTTTTGTCCAAGGAGAGCAGCATAGGGCCTGGTCCCCCAGGTTGGAGGTTGTGCGTCGGGGTAACTTCCCTACCACGTAAAAAAAAATAGTTCCGAAACAACCAATTGCCTCGGATATGGATGACCCTACTGATGACGACCCTAGCAAACGAAACAAGGACAACGAATTTCGGTTCTGCACGTGGAATGTCCGGACCCTTAACAGACCACGTGCAGCCGAACAATTAGTGGAAGCCCTAGATGGTGTCAAAGCCGACATCACAGCCATCCAAGAAGTGCGATGGGATGGTGAAGGCACAAGGAGGATGAAAAACTGTGACATCTACTACGGCAAGTGCTACAGGACAAGGAAACAGCGGCTATTTGGATGCGGATTTGTGATAAGAGGAAGGCTTAGGCAAGAAGTTTTGGGGTTTCGTGGCATAAGTGAACGCATTGTCACAATCCGCATTAAATCCAAATTCAGCAACATCTCGCTGATCTGCGTCCACGCCCCCACGGAGGAAAAAGATGACACGACCAAAGAAGAATTCTACGATCTTCTCGAGAAGACGTATGATGAATGCCCGAAGTACGACACTAAGTTTATTCTTGGTGACTTCAACGCCAAAATCGGAAAGGAGGGTAACTTTGGCTCGACAGTCGGAAAGCATAGCCTGCACGACAACACTTCCGGTAACGGACACAGGCTAATCGACTTTGCTGCGGGGCGAAGTGTCATCTTAGCTAGCACATACTTCCCACACCTCAATATTCTCAAGGGGACCTGGCGGTCTCCTGATCAAAATACCGTCAACCAAATTGATCACATTGCGATTGATAGCAGACATGCGTCCAGTGTCATGGATGTCCGCACTTTCCGAGGGGCCAACATAGACTCGGACCACTACCTTGTTGTAGCTAAAGTGCGAATGCGGATCTCCACCAGACCGCAGAACCGAACATCCACTGTGAGAAAGTTTGATGTTGCTAAGTTACAATCGCAAGAGACCGCCACAACCTTTGCCAATCATGTCTCCTCTTATCTCTTGACAAGCCCGGCGCCTGCGCCAAACCCAGAGGCCCAGTGGCAACATTGCAAAATGGCCATCAAAACCGCTGCCACGGATGTTTTGGGTCTCATTAGGCGACCACAACGAAACACCTGGTTTGATGATGAGTGCAGGCTCGCACACTTGGCCAAAGACGAAGCCTATCATGCAGTTCTGAATGCCAGAACTAGAGCTGCCAAGAGCGCTTTCCGTGCGGTGTACCAGCAAAAGAGGAAAGAGGAACATCGGCTTTTCAGAAGAAAAAAAAGAGAACTGGAAAAACGAATGGTTGAATCAATTGAGGGGTGCTACGGCAGAAGCAATGTTCGAAAGTTCTACCAAAGGGTAAAGCATTCGTCCAAGGGTTACAAAGCCCGAGCGGAAGCTTGTAGAGACGAGGGTGGGAATGTCGTTGTAGATACACAGTCGGTGCTGAGAATTTGGAAAGAACACTTCTGCAGACTGTTAAACGGCGAAGACAACCAACTAATCGCTGTCAGGCAGAATGATCCATTCGATTTGGATGATGATGAACAAAATTTCCGTCCTCCCGACCAAGAAGAAGTTCGGATAGCAATATCTAAACTAAAGTCCAACAAGGCTGCTGGAGCTGATGGCCTTACGGCTGAACTCTTCAAAGCAGCGGGAGATGACTTGGTGAGGAGCATACACCAACTCATCTGTACAATCTGGTCGGATGAAAGTATGCCTGACGAATGGAACCTCAGCATTGTGTGCCCTATCCACAAGAAAGGAGATGCTCTAAGCTGCGCCGACTACAGAGGTATAAGTCTCCTAAATGTCGCCTATAAAATCTTGTCGGCCATTCTGTGTGAACGTCTGAACCCTTTCGCACGTGAACTGATTGGCCCCTATCAGTGTGGTTTCAGACCCGGTAAGTCAACCGTCGACCAAATTTTCACACTTCGGCAGATTTTGGAAAAGACCCAAGAATTCCAGATCGATACTCACCACCATACTCACCACCTCTTTATCGATTTTAAAGTCGCCTATGACAGCGTAAACAGGAACGAGCTATACAGAGCCATGTCGCTTCTTGGCATCCCTGCAAAACTCGTTCGATTGTGCAGGATGACTATGGAGAACTCGCGCTGCTCCGTCAAGGTTGGTAAGAACACCACCGACTCATTTAATGTCGAGAAAGGCTTACGACAGGGTGATGCGCTGTCATGTAACCTCTTCAACATCATTCTTGAGGCAATCGTACGCAACTCGCATGTCAACACCAGCGGTACGATTTTTTTTAGATCCGTTCAATTACTTGGCTATGCTGATGATATTGACATTATTGGAAGAACGAAGCGCGCTGTCAGTGGAGCATTCGCAAGTATTGAAGTGGAAGCGGCTCGAATGGGTCTGGCTGTAAATGAAGATAAAACAAAGTATATGCTGTCCTCGGGTGAAGTAGATCATCACCGTAGGCTCGGACAAAACGTCACAATGGACAGATATAACTTTGAGGTTGTCAAGGACTTTGTCTATTTGGGTTCCACTATAACCTCTCAGAACAACATCAGTGAAGAGATCAGTCGAAGAATCACTCTTGCCAATCGCTGTTTCTTCGGGCTAAGAAGGCATCTTAGTAGTAAAGCCCTCTCTCAAAGGACCAAGGAGACACTATACAAGACCCTTATCATCCCAGTCCTGCTGTATGGGGCAGAGGCGTGGACACTGACGCAATCGGATGAATACAGGCTGGGGTGCTTTGAGAGAAAGATTCTTCGGGTGATATTCGGGCCTGTATGTATCAATGGAGTATGGAGGAGAAGATTCAATGACGAACTGTACGGGCTATACAGCTACATTG
This sequence comes from Platycheirus albimanus, assembly GCA_916050605.2. NCBI lineage: Eukaryota > Metazoa > Arthropoda > Insecta > Diptera > Syrphidae > Platycheirus > Platycheirus albimanus. Next base: position 324,116,668 of record OU696696.1, on the reverse strand, counting down.
ACTTGGTTAAGAAGCTGAAAATTCAGCGGCTTAGATGGCTGGGCCATGTGGAGCGTATGGACGAAAACGCTCCTGCCCGACGAGTCTTCAATTCCAACCCGGAGGGCCGACGCAGTTCTGGAAGACCCCATCTAAGGTGGCGCGATCAAGTGGTAAACGACCTCAACCAACTTGGTGTGCGCAACTGGAGGCCACTGGCTAGGGACCGGCCTAGCTGGCGAGGAATGTTGGTTGAGGCCGTGGTCCACAATGGACTGTCTGCGCCACCTTAAGTAAGTAAGTAAGTAAGGATACGTTTTTGACCATGGTATGCACTTGCCCCATCAAATTACTGAGTAAGGGGAAGTGCATAACTGAAGCCTGGGGTAAGTGCATTTTTGAATATGCACTTACCCCAGTATTCTTATATCTGAGTAGATTTGATTTATATATTATTTATTTTAATTCTTACAGACTAAAATGAGGAATTATGCTAGGAAATAAGTGGACCTGGAAGGGAGGAACATAACGGTTCTAATGGCATGCATTGCAAACGGTCAAAAGCCCCCATTAATAATATTTCGTGGAAAAAATATATTGGATGGCGATTATATAATATTTTTATTTTTTTTTATTAAGCTAGAGTACGTCTACAGAGACTTTATAGTGAATACAACTTTTAACTGTGAATTTGAGACTGTTTTTTTTACTAATTTTATTTTTAAGGGCTTGGAGCCACTTGCAAAAGTTTATAACTTTGGAATTTATAAAGATATCTCAAAACTAAAAGCTGTGTTGAATAGACAAAATACTCCTTATTTACTACCCTTTACAACAAATAATTCAAGCAACAAACAAAAAAGTTTTCCTGTATGGTATGCACTTACCCCAAATTAAGAGGAAGTGCAAACCATGGGACTTTTTTGTTTGCTTTTTATTTATAAAAAATGTATACGGTTTTGAATAAACAACAAAAAAACTTTTATACTAATCGCAATAAACAAAACTTCAAGGCAACACCATCGGGTAGTATCGATTTCAAAAATTCAGTTTTTGACATGGGTTTATAGCTGAACTTTTGTTTTTATGGGCCGCACTCATCCCACCTTACCTTATATAAACTAAAATAATTAAATAAATAAGGAAGTAAAAAATATTATGTACATAGTACAATGATTTTAGTTTACATTATTTGTTCACTTGCCCAAAAACACATTATAATTAATTTATTGTACTCCTCTTATTTTAAATTTGCGAGTTCATAGGAACATATTTATTTATGAAAGTACGTATCCGACACCACTGTCGTGTCAATATGCTTTAAATGCGGCAAATAAAAGTTTCTTAAACAAAGAATTTGAACTTCTTTGCTCGGAAACTGTGTTACGTTTGCAACACATGCCCTGGGATGGGAGTTTTAAGCCGAAAACAGATGTGCAGAGGGTCTGCACGCAGCGCTGCATGCAGAGCCGAACTTAAAACAGATGTGCATACTTTTGAAATTGTAAAATGCCTAGTTCTGTCAAATCGAAGGGAGAATGTAGTGTCTGTCGGCACGCAAATTTAAAAGATTTTTTTGCTTTACTCGTGTGGTTAACTAGTCCTCGTTCAAAATATACGGGAGAGCGTTTATAAACACTTAAATAAAATGTTATTCACATGATTTTAAGCTTTTATACTACGTTTTCATTAGGGCCGAAATAAGGTAATTTGGAAATTTGCTAAAAATGTGTTGGTTGAACACCAAGCTATCTTTTTCTTTCTTTTTTACAACCTTTTCATTCTTTCTTCTTGTTTTGTTATGTTTACGACTGCCGTTGCCCTGGATTTTATTTAAAAAAAGTTATTTTGTTTTGATTACTTCTTTCATTGCCTTGTATTTTGTTTTGTTTACTTTTGCCGTTGCCTTGGATTTGTTTCCAATTTGACATTTTAGAAAATATCTGTTCAATTGTTTTCAATTAACTTATACATTATGTACAGAATTATGCTGAATATTTCTGCTGAATGATTCTGCTGAAATAATAATGGGGAATTTGAAAGCTCTGAAAGCTTTCAAAGCATCTTGACAATTCCAAATGGTTCGAGGCTTAAGCTACGAGCAGACTGCATATAAAAGCCGCAAACGTTTGCGACTCTGACGTCAATTTTACGTCATCATTTGCGATTCTTGGTCGCACATCGTCTGAACACCCCTTTGGGACAGTCCGCATGTGCTCGCAAACCATGTGCGGATGATGTGCGACAACCAAGTCGCACATTAGTTTGCGAATCAAGTCTTGCAAATCAATTGTGACAATTTGCAGCCATGTGCGAGCATTTGCGGTCGTCCTAATCATTTGCAACTACACGAAAACAGGACATTGGAAATGCATTGATGTGCGAGCAAATATCAGCTGACATTCTCTGTTTTATAAGGAGAATATTGGGAAAAAAAATAATAAAAAGCCTTCACTTTCAAATCATCCACGACAAGCGCTTCATAGATTGCGTCGAGCACTTCTGGGATTATGGTTGAGATGGTATTGACTGGAATGCGGAAAAGATATTGCATAGACCGAAAATTGTCGCCTGTAGCCAAGAACCGGAGAGTCAGCATTAGTCGGTCTGAGGCAGAAATGCAAGATCGCATGTTTGTATCCGCTTTTTGAATCCGCGGTCCTACCAAGGAAAGCAAATGGTCAAATTGATCGGCCGACATACAAACAAAACCGTGATACAATTCTGGTTTATTAGAACGTAATTCCAGCATCAGTTTTGCGCAAAAGCCTTCCGTCTGGCGATGTAGAAGCCAATTTTTTGTCCACACACTACGAACCCGTTTAATTTTTTTTTAAACCCAATTCTTCGCGGCTTTCATTTTCTTCATATTTTTCTAGCATATCTAATGCCAAAATAGCAATAGAAGCCCACCTTTTTCGACATTTTGAATTAATTGTAGCACTTTTTAATATTCGAGATTAAAGCTACGTCAAGAATCCCAATCCAAATACACAAGACACAAAGTTTCACAAATGTTCGCAAACCTGCATATGACTGGAAATTGGTGATATGCGGATATTGTTGCACATCGTGTGAACACCTCGCATATAGACCAAAAATTTGCGATCAGATATGCGAACACATGATGTGCAACACCTTGACCGCAAATGCATTTGCGACTTTTGGGACAGAATTTGCATATCATGTGAACACCCCTATATGCACGTTTGCGAGCACTGATGTGGGGATAGAATTTGCGATATGTTTGCGAGTTTTTACGTGACGTCAGAGTCGCAAGCGTTTGCGGGTTTTTATATGCCGTCTGCTCGTAGGTTTAGACTGTTCGGGAAACTTTTGAGCCCAGTATAAATAGGACATTTTATTCGGAAATGGACACAGTTTCATTTTAACCGTGGTAGCGAATAAATGGTGAATAATTAGTGGTGCTAAGATAAAGAAATAAATAAAGAGTTTGAACTTAGATAAAAGTGAGTGATTTAAAAGTAAAGGAAAATAAATTTTATTTTCGTACCCAAGACTAAAAACATTACAGTGGTGTCAGAGGTGAAATAAAACTTAAGTGCATAATTCATTTGAAGAAAAAAAAAAGTGGAAAGTGATTACGTAACTATGGGTAAACTTGTAAATGCCCTCAACTTGATTGAACTCAGAGCAGTGTTGAAGAAACGAGGTCTTCCTACTGCTGGAACCAGAAATGACCTCATTATATGGCTGCAAGAAAATATGACCGAACAAAACGAAAATCCGGACACATTCCTCGTGGATGTTGAAATTAAAGAGGAACAAGAGCATGTAAGTAATAGTTCTGACTTGTCCAATATGATGGCTCTTCTTCTCGATCGTTTTGAAACCCAAGAGAAGAATCTTGAAGACCAGAAAAACCTCCTTGAACGAAAGTTCTCTGACATTGAAAGCAAGTTTGTTGCTGCTGATGAGCGTCTCGAAAGCATCGAAAAACAAATTTTGACTGTAGATGAAAGGTTCGAGAAAGTTGAAGACAAATTCGAAAAATATGCAAAGGAGTTGGACAAGGTAAGAAAAATTAAAATCAGAGAAAGTTCTGGTGATTGCATGAGAAGAAAGGAAATGCATCCGCCAACTTTTGATGGGCAAACTTCTTGGACAATCTACAAAAGACAATTTGAAGCAGCTGCGACAACGAACGGCTGGGACGACGAAGAAAAGTTTGTTGCACTGACACTTGCTTTCAGAGGAAAAACGCTTTGGAGATGGCCATATGCAAGAAGTTTTCCGAGTCCAACTTAACACCAGGGTTCAGAAAAGAGGTGAGACTCTTCAACAGCTCCAAGCAGACATCGAACGCCTGGCTCACCTGGCATATCCAACGGCGGGTGAGGAAATTATTAACCAATTTGCTGCTGAAGCATTTGTCCGTGGCTAAGCTGACATCAACTTCCAGCGAGCAGTACGAACAGCCGGAAAACGGACGCTTCCTGAAGCATTGGCGTTTGCCCTTACCATGGAAGTAGCATATCCAACGGCGGGTGAGGAAATTATTAACCAATTTGCTGCTGAAGCATTTGTCCGTGGCTAAGCTGACATCAACTTCCAGCGAGCAGTACGAACAGCCGGAAAACGGACGCTTCCTGAAGCATTGGCGTTTGCCCTTACCATGGAAGTAGCAAAACAGGCTTCTCAAAGCATTCATCGTGTAAGAGAAGTAACTGTAGATGAGTGCGCTTGCCAGAGAACGACATTCCAGAGCAACCACCATGATGGACTTCTCCGATGCTGGAACTGCAACAGGACCGGAAATCTCCAGCGCCAGTGTCGTATGCCGTTAAGAAGAGGAGTTTGCCAACATTGCGGCAGCAGGAGGAACAGCCAAGAGGAGATTCACAAAATCCCTGCTGCAACTGTTTCCCACCCGGGAAAACGAGTAAGAACCAACTTCACGGGGCAGAAGCTGGTTCCGGGTATCGATGGCCCCAGAACAACGATCCATGTCTCGCAGACTAAACGAGACAATAAAAGTCTGACAATGGAAGCAGCTATAAACGACAAGAAATATGTGGCAACTATCGATACCGGTGCCACCGCCTCCATTGTAAGAAGAGACGTGGTGAAGATGACATGGCTACACAACACCAATAGCTACTGTCTGAAGACGGCAACAGGTGAGTCAGCTACAGTATATGGAGAAGTACAACTAGTGATCCGATTGGCAGAACTGGAGTTTTCACATAAATTCCTAGTGGCAGATATTTGCGATGAGGGCATCATCGGAATTGACTTCATGAAAGCACATTGTAACGTAAATATAAGAAATTAAAAAAAAAGAATGGGAATGGACATATGATGGAAATGATATATATACCACCTATCCTCTACAATTGCCAATAGACATCAGCCTCTTCATCCAGACATCCTATGGATATCCAAGATCCGAACCCAATGCCCATTAACTCCTACAAACCAGAGAGGAAGCAGGAAGAAACAAGTACCCCAAACATCCTTGATCCCTATGCCAAGGAACAGCAACTCCATCGACCTTCGCCCGTGTATCGGTGTATCTAGCACCCCTATAAAAGACATACTTACACTTCGCTAACACGGCTACTTGATCTCCCTACTCCTCTCCCCATTCTCTCAATTTCATCTCCATCCCCATCACAGAAGCGAGAACCATCCACCAGCATACCTCCAGGTTCTGACTACAAAGTCCCGTAGAACAGCCTGGAGCGTATCTGATAGCCTGTCCACGCCTATCCGCTGCAAGTCCTAGATGTTCACCCTGCAGCCCTTGTATACTACAGTATACACCTAAAAACCATGGACCCTACTTAAATCCCCATGGACTTAGCTAGACCTATGCTGCTTTCATAGAACAAGGAACTTGAATCAAACACCAGAGGTCTTTCTCCAGTTAGCAACTGAACGTCTAGTTTTCGCCACTTGTTTCTGTGTTTATGGGATGGAAGCAACCCTAAGCCGGCAACGCCCCCTCTCTCACCAACTACTCTAAATGAGCAACCGGCAAGAACGGCATGCGACAACGTAGGGTCGAGGTTGAGATCGACCGTCGCGGTGGCCGGCAGCACTCACGCCACAGTTAGCTCAGCCAGGCCGTGGGCTCTTGCTCCGGGATCTGCACAACCGGTGTTACCTCTTATTATCCTGCCGACCGTTGAACTCTGATGGTTGAGTTCGAATAAAAATGTTAAATCGCTTGTTGGCCCTCATGGTTATCCAAGACAAGACATGTCAGAATTGAATGTAGAAGATAAAATCGAATCTAGATAGCACCTCTTAATCTCTATTGAGTGAGATCGTGGTTGAAGAAGAAGTTTCATGACCAGTTTATAATATTCGCCCTACTGAACGCTACACGTAAGTATCTGTTTTATTAGCAAACCTTAGGTGGTCGAGGTTGCGGTGACATAATATAATTGACATCTAATCATACAGCTGCCACGATGATATGCTGTATGATGATGAGGAGGTGTCTAACTTTGAGGGGGGGGAGGATCTAGGATGTTATACGATCCCCCTTGGTCTCTCAACCCACCCAATCTGTTTCCGAAAATCAACTCTCTCTGAAACAGCCTTGGCTGTCCTATGGACCTACGAGTCCCCACGACTCCGTTATATTCTACTGGGCAGCCCCTTAATATGGAAATCAATCCAAAAGATTGCTTGCCTACTCTACTACATAGACTACAACATAGTACCTAAAGAAAACACTATATCCTAGCTATACCATATCTCGTCAAAAAAAGAAAAGATGCTTTAATACACACACACGTCACACCAACTGCTCCATTTCGAAAGGGCCGAGGGTTACCACCCTCCCTATATCGAACTTACTTCTTCATATTGATATTCTGAAGAATCTTCAAAAACTATTTAATCTCCAAAAAAAAGCATAATGAAAATCGCAAATTATTTTCCTTAAACGTTATAAAGTAACGGAATTAATTTTATTCAATGATAAAAAAAACTTATTATCTAATAGTATAAGTTGTCTTACAGAAAAAAAAAACTCGTGATTAACTTGAAATTCTCTTAAAAACTAAAGTAATCTTTAATCTCGTTTTATTTCAGCGAAAAGAATTTAAAATGTATAAAATTCAAAAGATATATCAACTCGAGATATTTAACAAAAATCAAAGTCAATTTTAATGTCTTATCATATAATGAAATGCGTATATAACTATAAGATTCTTAATCGGATTCTATTGATAAAATCTTCATTTCAAAAATTAAGATTTTTACCTGTTTATAAAAATGACTGTCTATTCACGCGGTAGGATCAAGGAATGTTTTATGAACTGTAATTCTGGGATATTATAAAAAAACTAGGCGTAACTACTAAAACGCTAACCGAGTTTAATAACTGTAACACGGCAGAGATACCGACTCAATGTTCAAAGTGTTAGCGAATTTTTAGAATTGATTACTAAGTAAATCCCCAAATAATCTACAAAATGTTTGTAATCTGACTATTACGCGAGTATTTCCTAAATGTAACGATGAGTATAACGACACGAGGACTATAAAGAACAAACGAATATCTTAATCATAGCGAATACCAAGAACTACTACAATATCAATTGCATAGTAAGTGTAAATACCGATGGATTAAAAGCATGGGTTCCCCAAAAGCAAAATATCAAAATAGGTGTAAAATTGTTGGATACCCCACACGCTTGAATACAATTCGTAATTCAATTGTGTGTTCGATTAATAATTGCAATAAAGTAATATCATCAAGCAAAAAGTATAGTAAAATCAAAATATTTAATAAAGTTGTAAATGTTCATCTATCAATGGGATAGAGAGATACAAGAAGTATCTGTTTAACGCTGGTCCGGAAGTGCACTCCTGGCTGCTGTAAACAAAAGGTTAATGAAATGATATCGATTTCTACTAGCTAATAATATACCATCATTGCAATATCCATTTACATTTACTTTGAAGCATAATGTCTGGGCATTCTAATCCAGAACTAAAGCAACTTGTTTGCTGCTGCTTGCTTATTAAACGCGTTAGTATGCAAAAGTATTAATTAACGGCGTTGCGAGTACATCTGAAACGGTTGGGATGTACCGGAGATATTACGATAATAATATTCGTAATCTTTCTGAAACAACATGTAATATGATATAATACGTAACCAATACAAATTCAAAACGAAAGAAAATTCTAAACGAATTTAAAGATCTGACAGTGGAGCTAAATAAAGAAGCTTCCTCTTCAGTAAACGCGAACGCGGCGTCTTAACGCGAGTGAAGTAGGTCGCTACCGACGCAAGGAGGTATGTACGGGTCTAATTGACCAAGTGAGAAGAAAAAGAAAAGGAACTGTGGATATATATATCCAGTGAAAATAAACAAGAAGACAAAAGTATGATTTTACTCAAAAGTGACACAAGAAAAAGGTATTAAACTGGTAGCACTTCACTTCATAATCCGAAAAATTAATTAAATTAAGTCCCGGGGACAACAATTCCACTAACAATATTGTCTTCTAGAAACTCGAACGCGACACCACGACGTTTGATGAAAATCTCGATAAATTAGCATTCTTGAAACTATGTTCGGTAGGTATAGTGAGGTTTTATCATAAGATTTCACTAACACTAGTACACAGTGAGTTTAACGCACTAAATTGGTATATAATAACCATATAAATACTTAATGGAATTAATAATAATATATAATTAATAATTTTTTTACGGATACAAATAGGCGTGGCACGTTGCCACTATATAGTCGTCTACTAGACTCAAACTATATACCACCGTCCGTGGTTGCTGGCTCTCTGCGTCAACGACGTACGCAACGTATGTGACGTATGAAAGTTCGCCAAGGAACTAGGCTATATCTTTACGACGGTTGAGCGATAGCGCTCCCATATGGTTCACAATTAAAAATACAAATATGATTTGTTACCTGGATAAGTGATAAATTAACTGGTATCTATTTCTTTCAAAAATCTTAATAATCCTTAAGGCTGGTGAGGATGTAGAACGGCTGCTCAGTGTTGAGGTATAATTATAGTTGCTCCCTCGATGATACTGCGATGCAAAGATGAGGATGTGGTGATTATAGATGCTCCCTCGGTGCTCCGCTGTTGCTTATCACGGAGTGAAGAAAATCGTGGACCGGCATCGGTGTACAAAAATACCCGCCAGACGTCCTGGTGATGACAAGAATCCTTGCTTAACAGTTGGGTTTCGAAACGTTGAAACGAAATATCAATTTGAGTATAGCTGTTATAAATTCTCCAGCGCTTCTTGATAAATATAGCTGCTCCGGGAGGGGGGTGTGGTCGTCGACGAGCCGGCTGGCGGATCAACGCCGACGAAATGCACACGTTGCTCCTCCACAAGTAGAGATAAAAGTAATAAATCCGGATCGTGGATATGCCGTCGCATCTATGCGAATCGACGAGATTTTGTGGGTTCCTAATAGAGGAATCTCCGACCGAAGGCAGGTAGGTACATACATAAAAATCATTTTGTGAGGCACGTTTTGTAATTGTAATTGGGGTGCAAAACAAAAACAGGTATTTACACGGGCACAAAAACTATAATATGTGTGGCCACATGTGCGGATGAAGGTGTTGGCTGCTCCGAGAATCCACGAAATTGGTGGTGGAGCCGACTTGATTCGTTTAATCCCATGCGCAATTTGCGCCTCTGGGGATGGTGGCTCCTTCTTCCTATTCCTTGGGGTTGGAGTTCCTAATGTGGAAAAGAATTCCTATTTTACCACCTAAATACCATGTGGCATGTCTGACGCAATTTCTCGCGACAAAGGCATATGCCTTCGTCGCAAGAAATTCATCAAAGAAAATGAAATTCTTACCTCTCAATAATTGTCTGTAGATTATTGAAAATCCGTTGGTCCAATATTACTAATGTAATTTGGAACTTCTAGTATATTCCAAAGTATAAAAAAAAATTGGTCGCGTTGCTACTGCGTCTTTAAAATACTTTCACAATTCTGCTATGGCGATGTTTCTAGGATGAATGGTTTCTTCAAAATGGTGTATGACTAGACATACAACTACTGCCACTCTTGAGCAAGTAGCTGCGGTAGAACAAGGAAACTCATTTCCTTTTTGCTACTCATGATAGCAGATTGGTATAAACTATAATACCGACGTATGGAAATTCCATATTGTTTCAGCTGCACATAGTAGCTGCATATATGTCTTCCGACAACTAAGAAAACTCAGAAAGTTGACTAAGTTAAAATACTTCGGACAGAGGAATTATGTTATAAAACATATTCGAAAGGAATAAAAAGGTTAATTTAAGTGCCGTAGAGGCGAGGATCTATCTGAGCTTCATTATTTTTGTTCAGCTTTTTATGACAATATCCCCATTTGGGTATGGCATCGCTACACTGTAGCGTGAGCTGTCACCGAAATGTAATTTGTGTAGGAATACATGTGTACATCAGGTGTTATACTGCGTTCGCGTAATGAGTCGTACGTGAAGTTAAAGTTGCACAGGATGCTACCTGCAGTTTTATTGTAGTGCCGCTATGGCATCTTGACGCATGTTGTCGCGCTACCTACAAAACTTCGTGCATTCATCTATAAGCGGTAAATCAACATAACAAAATCCGGACGGATGAATATTTTATATTCAACGGACGACGGACTGTATTCTGTTGTTGTGCTATCTGACAGCGCAAATATGTATAGCAGTTTCATTGTTCTGATAGAGAATGAACTCGGCTGTACTATAAGATGTACTGCAGCGACAACTGGAATACGGACGATAAAAAAATAAACGAGGGTTGCGTGTAGCACACACACTCCTGTTGTTAGTCGTGTGTTTGTGACGTCATGTCACGAATAATAAATATGTCAAAATGTCAACACGATTTCTTCTTGATTACCGGTGACGTCACGGGTAATCACGGAGAATGAAATTAGGAGACATCTTGTGGATCGGTCTGTCTCACAAATCTTCGTAGGAAATTATCTATGCAAAATTGCATGGAAGTTTTTCAGCCGATAGGTGGCAGCAGTGGCGCTCGGTATTGCAAATATTGTAGCCCCAGGAGTTTTCCCTACAACATGGAGTAATTCTGGATTTCGGTAACCAGGTTCTGAAATATAGAAATGTCGAGATTCCGATGATCTATGGTAACGAAAACTCGTCAACCCTGAGAACTGTCGTGAAAGAAGACCTACGCCTGCCTCCCTCTTCAGAAGTCTTTGTTTGGACAAACATAAAAGGCGATTCAGGGAACCATTGATACCTTTTTGTAGAACCGGACTCTGAACAACGTTCCCAAAACTACATCGTGGGAAAAACGCTCGCCGCACCTAAGAACAACATGGTGCCTGTAAGAATAGTGAACATCAAACCTTATGAAGTCAACCTTAAAGCAGGAGAAGTTATTGGACAATGTGGCCCAGTCGCAGCAATAACAAGAATCACCGATGAAGAAGTACGAAATCCTGTAGAAGTCAACTCTTTAAGGTCCAAAATTCTCAAATCCTGCAAACTAAGTCAAGAACAACAAGAAGTTGCTGGAAGTCTTATTTATGAGTTTGCTGACATTTTCGCTTCAAAGGATAAACCATACGGAAGAACACAATTGGTGCAACATCGCGTCGATACTGGTGATGCAAGGCCCATCTGTTAACCTAAAAGGCGCCTTCCACTAGCCAAACAGGCGGAGGTTACGGATATGATCTCGACGATGCAGAAAGAAGGTTTTATCGAGAATTCCAAAAGCCCTTGGGCATCACCAGTGGTCCTAGTCAAAAAGAAGAAGAACGATGTCACAAAGAAAGACAGCTACCCTCTGCCCAGGATCAGCGACACTCTGGATGCAATGGCAGGAGCTCAATGGTTTTCAACTTTGGACCTGAAAAGTGGGTACTGGCAGGTGGAAATTCACCCAGAAGATCGAGAGAAAACCGCATTTTTGACAGGTAATGGTCCATGGCAATTCAAAGTTATGCCCTTTGGCCTGTGCAACGCTCCGGCAACATTTGAGCGTTTGATGGAATGCGTTTTACAAGGGCTTACTTGGAAGACATGCCTGGTTTACTTGGATGATGTCATCGTTTTTGGGAAAACATTTGACGAACACTGTAGGAACTTGAGAGAAATTTTCCGGAGGCTTCGAGAAGCTCATCTTAGGTTGAATCCAGACAAATGCACCTTTTTCAAGACTGAAGTGAAATATTTAGGACATATTGTCTCGTCTCAAGGGGTACAAACTGATCCAGAGAAAGTGGAAGCTGTGAAGAACTGGCCAACTCCACAAGATAAACATCAGCTGAGAAGTTTCCTTGGGTAAGCCACATATTACCGGCGATTTGTGAAAGACTTTGCTGGAGTTGCGAAAAGTCTGCACCAACTCACAGAGAAAGGAAAACAGTTCAAATGGTCAGGTGATTGCGAGAAAAGCTTCCAGGAATTAAAAACACGCCTCTGTAACGCTTTCGTTCTGGCATATGCTATTCCTGGGAAACAGTTCATCATCGATGCAGACGCAAGCAATGTTGGAATTGGGGCTGTTTTGTCGCAAGTTCATGATGGCCAAGAAAAGGTAGTAGCCTATTACAGCAAAGTGCTCTCGAAGGCAGAAAGGAACTATTGAGTGACCAGGAGGGAACTTCTAGCTCTGGTACTAGCTACAAAGCATTTTCATACGTACATCTATGGGCAGAAATTCCTCCTTAGAACAGACCATAGAGCGCTAAGGTGGCTTTTGAACTTTAACAATCCCGAAGGACAAGTAGCAAGGTGGATTGAGAGGTTGCAGACATACCACTACGAGATTCAACATCGAAAAGGAAAACTACACTCCAACGCAGATGCATTATCCCGACGACCATGTAAATCGAACTGCAAGCATTGTTCACGTCAGGAAGAAAAGGAGTCCCTAGTCACTCAACGAGTGAGAGTCGAGCCCATTGTCGGCTGGAGTAACGAGGAAATTAGGAATGCTCAACAAGAAGATTCTGACATTGAACCCATCCTTGCATGGAAAGAGCACGAGGAGAAACCACAATGGGTTGACATTTCCGATAGAAGCCCGGTGTTAAAAGCCTATTGGGCTCAATGGAACTCTCTCCATGTACAAGAAGGTGTACTCAAACGGAAGTGGGAATCCGCAGATGGCAAGTCCTATGTGATGCAGGTAGTTGTGCCTCGGTCCAAGGTCAATGAAGTTCTCCGTGAGATGCATGATGGCAATTCTGGAGGCCATTTTGGAATAACAAAACACTGGAAAAGATCCGAGATCGTTTCTACTGGCTTCATGCAAAAGAAGACGTCAAAAGATGGTGCAGGAAATGTGACACTTGTGCTGCTACAAAAGGACCAGGCAGAAAAATTCAAAGTGCGATGCAGCAGTACAACGTTGGAGCACCCTTCGAAAGAATTGCAATGGATATTGCAGGTCCTTTTCCTGAAACCAACGATGGAAACCGATATATTCTCGTGATCATGGATTACTTCAGCAAGTGGCCTGAAGCGTTTGCCATACCAAACCAAGAAGCAAAAACGGTTGTGGATCAGATTGTCTTCAATTGGATAAGTAGATTTGGTGTACCTAAAGAACTCCATTCTGACCAAGGGAGGAACTTCGAGTCAAATATCTTCCAACAGGTTTGCTCACTCCTTGGCATTCATAAGACAAGGACAACACCGGTTTAACAGAACGCTCAAAGAACACCTTTCCAAAGTAGTGGAAGACTGTCAACGAGACTGGGACCGATGCATTACACTGTTTTTAATGAGCTATCGGAGCGCAGTTCATAGCACTACAGGACATACTCCTTGGGAAATCTTATTTGGTTCAACAATGCGACTACCAAGTGAAGTGAAATTTGGATGCCCTCCAAATGAGCCACGAAGCCAAGAAAAATATGTGGACGATCTCAAAAAGAGACTCATGTACATTCATGAAAGGACCAGAACAAAGATAAAGGATGCCAGTGATTGCATGAAAACACGTTCTGATGGACATGCAACGACGACAGGGTTTCAAGTGGAAGATCTTGTATGGTTATACAACCCCCATCGGAAAAAGGGACTGTCACCGAAGCTCCAGCAAAATTGGGAAGGCCCTTACAAAGTTGTCACCAGAATCAATGATGTTGTTTACCGCATTCAGAGAGGTGTTAGAGGCAAGATGAAAGTTGTCCACAGGGACCGACTATGCCGCTACAATGGCCAGGAAAGTGAAAGATTTGTTTAGGATGAACAATCTTAAGAAGGGGGCAATGTTAGATGAATGGTTTTGTCTCTACTACAGTAAATATTGTTATGGTTTTTGTCTCTACTACAGAATTATGCTGAATAATTCTGCTGAATGATTCTGCTGAAATAACAATGGGGACTTTGAAAGCTCTGAAAGCTTTCAAAGCATCTTCACAATTCCGAATGGTTCGATACTTAGACTGTTCGGGAAACTTTTGATCCCAGTATAAATAGGACATTTTATTCGGAAATGGACACAGTTTCATTTTAACCGTGGTAGCGAATAAATGGTGAATAATTAGTGGTGCTAAGATAAAGAAATAAATAAAGAGTTTGAACTTAGATAAAAGTGAGTTTCATTTATAGAGATAGTAGTGGTGATTTAAAAGTAAGGTAGAGGTAGGTAGAGATGGCGGTTCTAATTTGAGTTTAAAAACTCCTTAAAAGAACCTTATTAGCGCTGGTGTGCGCCGTTTTGTTACCATTAACCAAACAACTTAACGGAGGCTTAGACGGATGTGATGGTATGTGTTCCACGGAGAAGGACGGGAAGAACTAGTTTTCTTTTGGAGAGGTGACTCAATCTACCAGACCAAACCATAGGACAGTTCCATGTATCACAACTCCAGACTTTATGCCACCTAGTCAGGTTGCTGGTTGGTAAAGGTACACTGGTTCTGTCCAGGGTTGGTCCAGTACGCGGGCTTGGCGCAGAAGCCCCCAAGAAATACAAAACCGCCACCTAGGCGCGATGTATGGTTCTCAAGAGGGCTTCCCCGTCAAGAAAAACGTGATTGATTAGAGGGATTGTGAGAAAAGGACTACGAGAGGGAAAAGAGGGAAGGGGAGACAATTATAAGCCACCCAGTCACCCTTAAGTCGGTTTCAAGCAACCAAACTCCAGACTATATGCCACCTAGGCAGGGTGCTGGTTGGTAAGGTCGTATTGAATCCGTCAAAAAGGGCTGTCCAAGTAGGGGGGAGGAAAGATAATTATAAGCTGCCAGAACACTCCCAGGTCGACTTCAAGCAGCCAGACTCCAGACTATATGCCACCTAGGCAATGTGCTGGTTGGTGAGGGAACATTGAAATCGTGCAGGGAGTTGTCCTTGTAAAAGGGTCCAGCATAGGAACCACCCAGATCATACCCCACCACCTAGGTGAGATGTATGACCCTCAGATGGGTCCCATGCTGATCCCCTGATTGCTTGATTGGGGGGACTAGAAGGATTTTAAGAAGAGGGATGGGATGAACTAGTTGGGGATGTGATTGTCGGGATAGACGATATATTTATAGCCATTTTGTCGCATTCAGGAATTTAATCAAATCTTTGATTTTTTTATTTGACAGTTCCCCAAGGTCCTCGTAAAAATCTCCACCCAGGGTTCGCATCCTGATGCGGGGCATTTGCACAGTAAGTGGAAAACAGTTTTCTTCTCTGTTACATCTCTACAGGATCGGCAGTAATCGTTGAAAGGAATACCAATCCTTGCAGCATGCACCCCCACTGGCCAGTGGCCCGTGCTTATTGCTACCACCCTGGCTATATCTGACCGGTCCTTGCAGAGCAATGCGTTAGTTCGTGATTTATTGTAGGCAGGCCACATCTTCCTGGATATGATGCAATCGGTCAAATTGCTATACCTTTGATTAGATACGGATGTAAAGTGTGATAAGACAATGCCCTTCACAGCCCCCAGCGGAATGTTGACGGCTTCGGCGAGTGAGCTGTGAAGGGCTGATCCTTGCCTGGCAAGCTCATCTGCTTTTTCGTTCCCCTGAAAACCACTGTGCCCTGGAACCCAGAGCAGAGTGACTTTCAGGTTTGAGCCAAGATCATCCAGTTCTTCCTGGCATTGCCTGACTAATTTGGAGGAAGTGGATGTCGAATTCAATGCCTTGATAGCGGCCTGACTATCGATTAGTATAGCAGCATTTCGGTTTAGATGCGAGTATTGTTGCAGTAATTTGCAAGCCTCCCTGATTGCAAGAACTTCTGCCTGGAAGACGCTAGCAAAGTCAGGGAGTCGAAAGGACTTGGATACATTGAGTTTTTCTGAAAAAACGCCCGCACCTACTCCACACTCCATCTTGGAACCATCAGTGAAGATCGTTATGTCAAAGTCTCCTATAACATCATCGTTTTCCCATTCTATTCTAGAAGGAAAACCTGTTTTGAAACTTTTATGGAGGCTAAGAGATGGTTTGCAGTAGTCGGTGGGGTATAGGGTTAAGTCGGCAGGTAAAAGAGTTGAGATATTGCAATGACCGTATGGTCTTTCGGTCCAGCAACCGGTCTCCTTTAGTCTAATTGGGCTACAGGACACCAAGTATTTAGTGTGAAGGTCGGGTGGTAGAAGGTTCAGAATAACATTTAGGGCATCTGTTGGGCAAGACCTGAGAGCCCCTGTGACACCGACGCTAGCCGTTCTTTGAACCTTATTTAACTTGTCAGTATTGTAGGCTTTGCTGAGAGCGGGCCACCAAACAATCGAGCCGTAGGTGAGAATAGGTCGTACCACGGCTGTGTACGTCCACAGAATCATCTTCGATTGAAGACCCCAGTTTTTACCGAATGTTTTGCTGCAGGCATAAAAGGCTATACAGGCCTTTTTTACGCGTTCTTCAATGTTAATTTTCCAGCTGAGTTTGGGATCAAGTACTACTCCTAGATATTTAGCACGGGTTGATAGTGATAACACTTGTCCATTGAGGCGGGGTAGAGAGAAGGTTGGTATCTTAGTTTTGGTTGTAAAGAGCATCAGTTCAGTTTTACTTTGGTTAACTCCAAGACCACAGCTAGTGGCCCAGTTGCTGACTTTCCTCAAAGCTTTTTCTGTTATTTCACTAATAACAGGTAAAAACTTTCCTGACACAAGAACGACCAAGTCGTCCGCATAAGCTACGGCCTTCACTCCACTGTCCTCCATTTCGACAAGAATTTTGTCCATAACAAGAAGCCACAGTAGGGGTGAAAGAACTCTATTAACGAATTTGATGGTTTGGATATTGCCTAAAGATGCCTGAATAATTCTATTACTGAGCATAGAAACTATCCAGTTACGTATGTATTCATCGACTCCGAAGTCGACTAGTGATTGACGAATTGATTCAGTTAAAACATTATTGAAGGCCCCTTCCACATCTAGGAAGGATGCCATTGTAAATTCTTTGTAGTGTAAGGTTTTTTCTATCGTTCTTACTACCTCATGCAGAGCCGTTTCGGTGGATCTGCCTTTGAGATAGGCGTGTTGGGATTTTGAGATAGGAGATCTTTCTAAGATTCCTCTTATATGTATGTCTAGGATGCGCTCAAGAGTTTTCAGGACAAAAGACGTTAGACTTATCGGCCGAAAATCCTTAGCGGATTCGTGCCCTCGCCTGCCGACCTTGGGAATGAAAACTACTCTAACCTGCCTCCAAGTATTTGGAATATGGTTAAGTGATAGGCATCCTACGAAGATTGCCTCTAGCTATGGAATAGTCATTTCTAGTGTTTTCTGCAGCATAACTGGCAGAATGCCATCCAGGCCAGGGTACTTATACGGGTCAAAACTCATTATAGCCCAGGCTATGTTTTCTTTGCTTATTACGGTTCTGTGATTGTCCAACAGTGCAGTCTGCACGTCTAGATTTTGTGGTATGTTGGAATTGCTGTCTCTGCAACCCGGGAAATGGGTGGTCATCAGAAGATCAAGGGACTCCGCAGGAGAGTCAGTACAGGAACCATCCATCTTTTTAAGAAAAGATGGATTTGTATGCTCCTTAGACAAGATTCTACCCAATCTTGCAAAGTCCTTAATGTCTTCTATAGAGTGACAGAACTCCCTCCAGGACTGTTTCTTTGCTAAAGAAAGAGAGCGTTTGTATATTTTAAGGCAGTCTTTGTACGGTTGGAAAAATTTGTATTTGTGGCAGATATTGAAGATAGCCCTAGTCATTTTCCTGAGATTTGCTAAATCTTCGTTCCACCACGCAGGGAAGGTTTTTTTACTGTACTTGATTGGCAAGATACCTTAAAAGCAGTGCTCATGGCTTTTTCAAAGGTGCTAACTTTTGCCTCTAGTTCTGTAACCGAGTCTATATTAATATTTGGTATCCGGCTAAGTTTGGTTTTTATTATTTGACCGAATTTCTCCCAGTCAATTTTTTTCGGGTTTCTATATGGTGGAGGGTTTTCAGTTTCGAAATTTAAATTGAAGAGAATCCACTTGTGATCCGAAAACGATTTCAAGTTAAAAACTCTCCAGTTCTCAACTAATGACTTTATATTGTTCGTACCTACGGTTATATCTAATAACTACATCTTCCCAACCTTCAAAGTTTTCAGTACTTGGAAAGACGAAGGTGGGGGTATTACCTCTGTTATATACGGTTAAATTTTTGTTTATAATGAAATCAAATAAAGACTCACCCCGTTCGTTGATAGTCGAACTACCCCAGAGCGAATGACGCGCATTGGCGTCACATCCCAGGAGCAGGTCCGTCTTCTTTGACTTGGCTTCGGTTATTACCTGCTCGACCTCACACGGCGGTGTCTCTCGATCGTGAGCCAGATAGGCAGATGCCAGCAGGAGGCTGTCGGTTTTATCATTCCCCAGTTTGACGACTGTCAGATCCGGTGTACTAAGATTTGGACATAAAAAGGCTTTTAAATGTTTCTTAGCTAGAATGCATGTACGAGGCTTACCTTGGATTTGATTGTCCGGCTTATAAAAGAGATCATATCGGCTGTCTTGGAGACCTCTTATCTTGAGGCCATTGATCCACGGTTCTTGAACCAAGCCTACATCGATGTCTTCCTCTATTAGGAAGACTTTCAGATTATCTGAGGCACATTTGCTGTGCTTCAGATTAATCTGAATCAGTTTCAGCTTGGTTCGATTCATCTGCCTCGTCTGGTTGTTCGCTTCGGGCATTTTCAATTTCTTCGCCCTTTAATTCTTCGTTTGCAGCGTCCAGACTTGGCAGAATTTTGATTTTGGCACTCCTGATGCCAAAAAACAGCTTGTGGTTGGCTTTGATTATGGCTGGTATGATTTAAAAGTAAAGGAAAATAAGTTTTATTTTCGAACCCAAGACTAAAAACATTACAATATGTATAATCATTTATACACTACCTACAATAGCAATTTAAGCATTTAATATTAACATTATAGTTTTTCTTTAATATAAATTATCAAATCATTAATTTGTACGTGCTTTAAGCAACATTGTTTCTCTACTAAGATTGTATTAAGTTTTCTAGCTTGAGCCAAACTCAACTTCTCAGTTCAAAAAATTCAATTGTGTCGACTCTAGCAAACCTTGTTTATTGTGTGCGAATAAACGCCGCACATCTGTTTTCGGCAAAACTGTCAAAATAAGTAATGCCAGATACTAATTATTTTAATTTTTTTCGTTTTTTGTTGTGGCTGCAATGAAACTAGGCAGCCTTTTTAGGAATAGAGACATCGTGCAGCGCAAGGCTGCGTGCATACCCTGGAAAGTGACAGCTCCCATAAGATCCTGTATAATTTATTTGTTCTGCAAGTGAAAAAGCTGCACATCTGTTTTGACGATTACTAGAGTTTTTGGCGTATAAACGTTTTGTAAATTGCAGCCAGATCAGAAGGGGTGAAGAACTTATTGCATCTTTAAAAGAAGCCTAAACGTTTTTCAGCATTTTTGGCACTCTCAAGTATATGGTCGTTCCAAGGAAGGTTGTCACTGATACACATACCGACATACTGATTCTGATAGCTTTTTGGCTTCTTTGATACAAGTGCCGTTCATGGACAATGGCAAAGGGGGTGCTGTGGCTGTTTTGCATAGTAACAAATGTTTTGCAGATTTGACTGCTGCTTCCCACAATCCTCCAAAATGTGGAGCTCATGGTGGAATAAAATGAAAATATATTCCCTTCGACCTGCATGAATTAATGACTTTAGTTTGTGCTTGCTTTTAATATATGCTTGTTTTGACCTCTTCTAGTTGATTTTTGGCTCCAACAAAATTGGTGGCATTATCGCAATACAAATTTTTAATATGGCCATGTTGGCTCATAGTTTGTAACGTAAAATAAGAAATTAGAGAAAATTAAAGAAGCATATATACACCACCTGTAACTGTCAATAGACACCAACCTCTTCACCCAAACATCCTATGGATATCTAAGATCCGAACCCAACGTCCATCGACAACACAACCCAGAGAGGAAGCAGGAAGAAACAAGCACCCCGAACATCCTTGATCCCTATACCAAGGAACAGCAACTCCATCGATCATCGCCAGTGTATCGGTGTATCTAATGCCCCTACAAATGACATACTTACACTTTGCTAACTTGGCTACATGATCTCCCTACTCCTCTCCCCATTCTTCCAATTTCTTCTCCATCCCCATCACAGAAGCGGGAACCATCTACCAGCATACCTCCAGGTTCTGACTACAAAGTCCCGCAGAACAGCCTGGAGCGTATCTGATAGCATGTCCACGCCTATCCGCTGCAAGTCCTAGATGTTCACCCTGCAGCCCTTGTATACATCAGTTCACACCTAAAAACCGACCCTACTTAAATCCCCACGAGCGTAGCTAGACCCATGATGCTTTCTTAGAACGAGGAACTTCAATCAGATACCAGAGGTCTTACTCCAGTTAGCAACTGAGCGTCTAGTTATCGGCACTTGATTCTGTGTTTACGGGATGGAAGCAACTCTATGTCGGCAACGCCCCCTTTCTTGCCAGTTACTCAAAGTGAGAAACCGGTAAGAACGGCATGCGACAACGTAGAGTCGAGGTTGAGATCGACCGTCGCGGTGGCCGGCAGCACCCGTGCCACAGTTAGCTCAGCCAGGCCGTGGGCACTTGCTCCGGGATCTACACAACCGGTGTTACCTCTTATTATCCTGCCGACCGTTGAACTCTGGTGGTTGAGTTCGAATAAAAATGTTAATTCGCTTGATGGCCCTCATGGTCGTCCAAGATAAGCCATATCGGAACTGAATGTAGAGAAAGATCGATTTTAGATAGCACCTCTTAATCTCTATTGAGTGAAAACGTAGTTGAAGAAGAAGATTCAAGATCGGTTTACAATATTCGCCCTACTGAACGCTACACGTAAGTATCTGAACTATTAGCAAACCTTAGGTAGTCGAGGTTGCTGTGGCATGTTATAATTGTCATCCAATCATACAGCTGCCACGATATGCTGTATGATGACGAGGAGGTGTCTGATTCTGAGGGGAGGGAGGATCTAGGATGGAGTACGATCCCCCTGGTCTCTCAACCCACCCAGTCTGTTTCTGAAAATCAACTCTTTCGGAAACAGCTTTGGCTGTCCTATGGACCTACGAGTCCCCACGACTCGATGAAATTCTACTGGGCAGCCCCTTAAAATGAAAAAGCAAGCTGAATGATTGCTTGCTTACTTTAATACACTGACCAAAACATAGTACCTAGAACTGATACTATTTCCTAATTATCAAACGTCACATCCAAAACAAAAGATACTCTAATCAATGCACCACCTTGCTCCATCCTGAAAAGTTGAGGGATACCACCCTCCCTATAATAAACTTACTCCATCTCAAAAGATACCTGTGTATTCTTCAAAGACTATATTAACTTCAAAAAAATGAAAATGTAAATCGCAAATGTTCTCTTCATACGTTATAAACAAACGGGATTGGTTTTTATTCAATATTAATTAACTTAAAATCTAACAGCGAAAGATTGCCTTAACTTATCAACTAATCTGTATCTTACTTTGAATATATATCAATTATATTCCTCATTTTACTCTATGACTTTAAAGTGTCAATTAATTTTACGTAAAGATAAAATCTTTATAAGCCTAGGATACTTATTATTATTATTGGAATCGATAATCAGAAATTTATCTTTATATGAGAAACCTCTATTTCAAAAAAGTAAAAATTTTAACGCGACGGTTAAGTTTCAATATTAATTATCAAGGAATTATCGAAAATCTATTTCAGAGAAGTTTGTATACTTCATCTAGAAGACGTTAATGTTCTTCAAATCTATTTACTAAAAGATAACACGGAGACTGTCAGAGACAAAAGTGTATCACGTATAACGCAAGTCATTAAAAGAACTAAGACGTTGTAATCGACTGAGAAAATTTTAAACCGTAGCAAAGCAAGTACAAAAGCAAATGTCAAAGTATGTTTATAAAATCAAATAATCCATACTCCTGAACACAGTTCGCGTTCATTTGTATGTTCGACAATCAATGTAAAGTAAAAATATAGTGTAATCAATATAAAGGTAAAAAGATTTGTCTCTCCTACCAATGGGGTAGAGAGATAAAGCTATATCACTTAACGCTGGTCCGGAAGTGCACCCCTGGGTTCGCTGAAAATGATTAGTAAAAAGGATATTGATCTACATAAGCTGACCATTGGGTAATATTGTCAGACGATATTATACTTCTTCTGACATCTCTATTAGATTTCATAGTTGCTTCAATACAATTCGTCGGTGCCTTTGTTAACGGAACGTATGTCACAGACGCGACAGACACAACTGGAGTGTGTTGCTGATAAACGCGATACTATTACTTGTAACTCCAAGATACATGAAACACGATGTACGATACGACGTTACAAAAACTTTCAGAAAAAGTAAAAAAAAAAATCTGAGAACGAAACTATAAGTTGTCGCTTCCAGCAAATGCGAACGCGGCGTTTAAACGCGAGTGAAGATGGTCGCTACCGACGCAGAGAGGTATGAGTGGGGTCCAAAAGACCAAGTGAGTAAAACAAAAAAGATAAAGGTTGAGTATCAAAAGATACCTCCAGTGTAATTAAACATAAAAAAAAACTATAAGAATCTATTCTTATCTGACACAAAAAGTTAAATGTAGCACTTCACTTTCTTTATCGACAATAACGAATTTTATAGTACGTTTTCAATAAGAAACCCGATCACGACACGATCACTGTCAAGTAAAAATTCGGCTGCAATCTTATAAAATTAACGATTTATGGCGACGAAGGTTTCACCATAACACACAAAAAACAGAAGGATTTCGAACTTCATGAATTTGAGATTTCAACACACTGATTTGCATATATCTAGGTTTTATAAATACTTAAGGAGATAAAATGTAATTCATAATGGATAGGATACACCAATTAGGGGTGTGGCACACTATTTGTAGCAGTGTCAATCACGATAATGTAATTTATTGGCCACCGTCCGTGGCTTTCTGGCGTTTGTCGCTGACGTCGAACGCTCAAAAGTGAGTCGTGAAAGCGTTTGCCAATGGATATCAAATTGTAATATTTGAGCAGAGAAGCTCCCACATAAGTCATCAATAAAAAAAAGCAAAAATAATCGTTACCTGATTACTGATACATATATATATATACAGGTATCTATTTATAAAATCTTAATTCTCTTCTTGTGCTGCTCCACATTGATGTGGTTATGGTTGAATTATATTGATCCCTCGACGTAACTGCGTCAGTAATATGTGAGGTGTTGGTTACAGGTGCTCCCTCGATGCTTATAGTGAAATGTTGAGTAATTGTGGACCGGCATCGGTGTAAATACGCCCGCCAGACGTCCTCAAGTGGGTGTACAAATTCCTCAATAGTGATGATTGTGGCTTCTGCCAAGTGAATTAAAGTACCGAATGGGGGTACGACTGCTGGTTCCGTCTCGTGGTGCCTACCAGTGGGCGGTATCACTCAAGGAGAGGGTGTGGTATGGTCGTCAACGAGCCGATAACGGATCAACGTTGACGAACACATACGTTGCTCCTTCGTGATCGTACTCAGGATCCTATGGATGGCTATGCAATGGCATAGCAGGATATTGGCTCCTCAATAATTCCAAGAAAAAAGAGAATTGGCTTGGCTTATCCAGCCAAAGGAAAGTAAAGGATTCTGTGGTTTCCAGACCACAGCTTGTGTCCGTAGATTTAATAATGTGTATCACAGAATCTTATTGGAGCGCATATGTATCACAGAATCTTATTGGAGCGCATATGTCCACATACAAAAGAAAACTATGAACGGTGGGACGATGCCACGCCACGTGCATCGGGCGTTATGGAATCCGATGTAAATTCCCTCAGAATAGGGCGATGGAGTTAGATTGCTCAATTAATTTTGAGCACAGCTTATGCTAGTGGAGTGGTTAGTGCTTCTGTCCTCCTTTCCTTTGGCCTGGAGTTCCTAGAGAAGCCAAAGAAATTACTGAGCGTAAGTTTCCTGTGTGACCTGACTAATAAGATTTCTCATGACAATGGCATATGCCATCATCACGAAAAACTTCTAAGTATATTATTCTTACCTGAATATAATGGATGGTACGTGTTGTCGATATTTTTACAATCACAATTGCATTTGCAATTTTTGCTACTCATGCTAGTAGATTGGTATAAACTGTAGTACCGACGTATGGAAATTCCATGTAGTTTCAGCTGCGGATTGTATTTGCGTATTTGGCTGACAACAACTAATGAAATTCAGAAGGTTGACTACTTCAAATACTTCGGACGGAAGAATTATGTTATAAAACATATTCGAAGGGACTGAAAAGATTAATTTTAATGCCGTAGAGGCAAAATCTACTAGCTTTATTATATATTTCAGCTCGTTGTGACAATATCCCATTTTGGGTTTGGTGTCGCTACACTGTAGCGAAAGCTGTCACAAAAAGGTACTTTAAGGAAAATTGCAACATTTTGGTATCTGACACTTACGTCAAATAAAGGAAAGGACATACCAATATAGGAATGTGTGTATGCGTCAAATGTCATACTGCGGTCGAATAAGGTGTCGTGAGTAAGCTTTAAAATTGGAAAGGATACTACCTACAGTTGATTTGTAGTGCAGATATAACATCACAACGCGTGTTGTAGCGCTACAAGCAAGACTTCGTGCATTCATCTATAAGTGGTAAATCAACATAGAAATCCGGACGGATGAATATCTTAGATTCGACGGACAACGGACTGTATTCAGGTGCCGTGCTATCGGTCAGTACAAATATGTATAGCAGTTTCATTGTTCAGACAAGAAGTGAACTTGGCTATACTATAAGATGGACTGCAGCGACATCTGGAATACGGACGATAAGAAAAATAAATGATGGGTGCGTGTAGCACACACGCTCCTAATACTAGTTGCGTGTCTGTGACGTCATGTCACGAACAATAAAAATGTCGGGATAACCAAGGAGAATGACATAAGGGGGTATTTTGTAAGTCGGTCTGTCTCAAAAATTTTCGTAGGAAATTATCTATGCCAAATCGCATGGAAGTTTTTTTTTTCTCTGACGATAGGTGGCAGCAGTGGCGTTCGGTATTTTAAAATATTTTAGCCCAAGGAGTTTTCCCTACAAGTTCTTCGCAAGGCTCCAAGAAATGCATGTGTAGTTAAATCACTGACGACTTCGATGTGTACCTCCTTTGTGGCGAAGCAGCAAAATATTGATAAGTAACATTTTTGGGCTCGGTTCCCTCTCGTTCGATAATGAGCCCATAATGGACCTCAAAAATCCACTCCTGTATTGATGAATGAACGTGATGGTTGCCCTCTTGGCGCTGGTAAATTTCCCATCATTTCCGAGTACATTTTCGGTTTCGCCTTGACGCAAAATATGACTGGCCAAAATCGCTGTCTCGTGATTGCTAATAGGCCTTGGAATCCAATATGATTATTATTGAAGTGAAGATCCGTCATGAGCATTTTAACGAGTGGGTGAGAATATGGCAACAGCATTGGATGCTTGCTGTCGTATGGTAAATTTGATGCTTGAAGTTGTATGGAAAACTTTCTCGCCAATCATTTGCACATAATAAAATAATATTTGCCACTGGTGCCATCTAGGTGCGGAACCCTAATTTTACTCGCACTTTGCTGAACTCATCCGATGGGTTCCACCAGAGAAAGATTCCACAAAGAGGAAGCCATTTTGGAAGATAGATTCCACTTCAAATTATAATCCACAAGATTTCCCCTACCTAAAACCACTTCCAGTATGGTCTGGTTTCCGTGACGTCATCAGATGCAAAATTGTCTCCCAGGAGACAACTACTTGCTAGTTTGTGTTGAGTAGTGTTCACACCAATTATACCGGAATAGTGGTCACACTGAGTAACTTTATGGTGTGTACTGTCAATCACGTCATAACGCATATCAGAAATGTAAAATCGGCAGACAGCTGTCAGAAAATTCTAATTATAGCCAATAATCGAAGCAGCCGATTATTTACTTAAATTCGTTTACCTGAATCCATGATAAATGTCAAGTTGTCATCTTGAACATTACAATTATATTTCTGACTTGCCCAGCAACGACCTAAAATACTAGACATTGGATGGAATAGACTCCAACCGTAAGACAATAACAAGTCGAACCATTATTCTGTGTTATAAGGCATTGTAGAACGTCGAAAATCTAACACTTACCTGTTTTTCTTTGAATCTGCCATACGATTTGCTAAAACGAAATATATAATAATGACAGATACTTACCCGATGGTAACAAAGCAGGCATCATGCCTTAAGGTGGCTTTACATGGAGTTGCAAATGCAGACGAAAACGCAACAACAACAATCATAGTGCAGACGATGAAAACGAACATGTTCATCTTCACTATAATTTTCAAGCTGCATCTATAATTTTCCTATAATCTGCATCCATGAAGACCGTCTGCATTTTTGCCTTCCCTCTCTATCACACAAGTATGATTTATTGATTTTGCATCCTCTTTTTTTGCAACTCACGGCTTGCAACTCCAT
This sequence comes from Platycheirus albimanus, assembly GCA_916050605.2. Classification (NCBI taxonomy): domain Eukaryota; kingdom Metazoa; phylum Arthropoda; class Insecta; order Diptera; family Syrphidae; genus Platycheirus; species Platycheirus albimanus. The sequence continues at coordinate 324,089,718 of OU696696.1, read as the reverse complement.
GTAAAGGCTTCTATTCATCTAAAAGTATCCATTAACTTGAAAAAGAAATAAAATCTTTTGTTTACTAGAACTGTCGAGTAGGCAATTTCGTAAAATCGACAAGAATGACAGATAATCGACTACACGGTAATGTCATTACAGCTCATCAGTTATGCCACCAGAATATTACTCGCCAACCAGAATTCCGATTCACTAGTGTAATCATCACCTCGAGTTATATCTTTGCATCCAAACACCTACCATAACACATATTGTATTATGTGTAGTTCATGTCAGGACATAAGTAACATAGTGTGAACTGAACATTCACATTCGTTACTTTGACCCATTTAACTCGCTAGTCTAAATGGAACGGCATGCTGGAAAGTAAAATGTGACTGGAAGTACGGCGCTATCTGATTGGTGCCGGCTATTGTGGAACTCATATTCGTTTGCTAACTTCATTTTGAAGACAGACATCGGTGAGATCACAACACCTCGTGCAGAACTTTTTTTTAATATTAAAGCAGCAGAACCAATCCTTTTGCTCAGGCAATTGGAACTGCCTCCCGCAAATACAAGGATTCCTTCGAAATTCAATCGATTTGAGGTAAGAAAAAAATAAATTTCTTTAATCATCGAAGCAATTTTTTTTGCTTCGACGATTAACAACAAAATGACGCCACATGGCCATGGCACTAAAACGCGCTCTTTCCTTATAGGAACCTAGGAATTTTATCCGGCAGGACAAATACCATTGTCTCACCAAGGTGGGGTGGATGAAGCTGCATCAATTTTCCTTTTTATTAACCTCTTACATGAGGTAGTGAACGCCCTACGCCCAGTTTATGGATTAAATCTACTTACGTGTACCTACTCGTGTGAACAGATCCTGTTACGCACATTCATTCTTACTTCATTAAATCCATGAGGCGCATCTAGCGTTGTGCATAGAAAAAAAAAAAAAAAAAAAAAACCCGGAACTTTTTCCATCAATCGCACCGAATTTACTTTTTTTTACTTCACTTGAGACACGTGCGTCCACGACTAGGCACATCGTCCTGCAGTTGTGCAAATCATACACGTGGGTCTGATTGACGTTGATCCAAATACCGGCTCGTCGACGACCACGAAAACTCCAGGAATTTTTATTACTCACCTCTACCTGGTACTTAGTCGTTTTTTTTTTGCACGTGTCTGAATCACAACACGTGAACATTTACTCACCAATGGCTCCTATGCCCAACATGTATCCACCAATGGCTTCTATGCCCAACTTGTATTCATCAATGGCTTCTATGCCCAACAAGCACCTTTAATATCTACTGGATATTTAACGTCAGCATTGACGACAGTTTTCAACGGACGTTTTGGCGCGTGCAGATGCACGGATGCCAGTCCCCATCAGTTCACCAACTCCACAGATAGATTCTCTGTTGGAGCAACGTGGGAGTAAGCTGTACACAACATCAAGATCTGTATCCAGAAGCAGTAGTTCCTGTGTATCTGTGTTTATTTATAAAATTATTGAATCCATAATACAATTATCAGAGCCAGGTAACGAAGCATTTGCATGTCCATTTATATTTGTGTTATTTTTATTCGTGTCCTGAGTGGGAGCCACTCCATAAAAAAAAAAATCCTTGGATATATTTGAATCCATTTGTCACTCGACGCCGCGATCGACGCTGTCGTTTGGAACCAAGCAACCACGGACGGTGGTTGGTGCACATCATTGCATTTCATATGAGAAGTAAAGTGTGAGGACCTCACGCCTCCTCCACCCCATCACATTCTTTACACCTTGGGTGTTACAATTTACATATTTTAGAAGAATTTACTTGAATTTTTATGAATTTGCTTTAATATCAAACTTGTGCATGAAGAGTGAAATATTTTTTTTTATCCGTGTCCTCGGTCGAAATATTTTCTTTTGTGTATTGAGACTTTTGAAGTTCAAGTGAAGTGAGTACGGTTTTCGTGTCGGTCGATATAGTATCCTACTTCGACTTAAGAGTAATTCTTATCCAAATTTCGTTGGTATAACCACATAATCCGTATTTGTGACCAAGGGACAGTGTCGGACGTCCACATTGAATTCTCATTACTAACTTGTGCATGAAGAGTGAAATATTTTTTTTTTATCCGTGTCCTCGGTCGAAATATTTTCTTTTGTGTATTGAGACTTTTGAAGTTCAAGTGAAGTGAGTACGGTTTTCGTGTCGGTCGATATAGTATCCTACTTCGACTTAAGAGTAATTCTTATCCAAATTTCGTTGGTATAACCACATAATCCGTATTTGTGACCAAGGGACAGTGTCGGACGTCCACATTGAATTCTCATTACTAACGTTCGCTGTAATAAGCATCCGTAGCAATCTGTCTACGTAGGCAGTTGTTCGGAATCCAATTTCTTACTCGGTTTTTAAAACTTTTTATTTTACTTATAGTGTCGGTAGCGACCAGTCATTCGCGTTTCAACGCCGCGTTGATTCTTTTGAATCACTTCAGGAGCATATCGCTCATACTAAATAAATACTCACCTTGATCCATTTACTTCAAATACTCACTTTGTTTTGTCGATTGTTTTAAAATCTTGTTTCGTCTGTTTGTAACGTTAAATCGATTTGCTTTTGCTAACACTTTGATCATATCCCAAACGCAACGGATATATATAAGATCCTTTTGGTACATCGGTTTTTGTATTCGATGTTAATACCAAGATACCTGAACAATTAAAGTTTCAAGATAGAGCTAATCAACGTTCGCTCTATAACCCAAGTAGCTCATAGAAAGAGAGTGACGTTAGGACAATATAGTGCTAATGATAAATAGATAACATTATATATATAACACTAACAACTTTTACAGGTACATTTCTGGAGTGCACTTCCGAAACGTCGTAAAGTGAATTTTTAGAGATCCTTCCTACCCAGTTGGTAGAGGTCTCAGTCACCAAATCATAATATATTGAAATTTATAGTTTCTTATTACATTACTCACTATATTGACTTAAATATTTGCAGTCGATAATACGCATGAAGCCGAATTGGATTCATAAAAATATGGTACTTATATATCTTGATTTCATTGATTGATATTTTGTTTTGAGTGGGAATCCTGGTATTTCAGTATTTCGTTTGTCGTGTTTCGTCCTCGTTTTTATTGTTATCCTGTCCGCAAACAGGTTCAATTTGAATTTTCTCGCGGTTTTAGAAAATAAATATTAACCATTAGAAACAACGCGTAGCGAATATTTTGACACCGCGATAAAAGAAAGAGCATTAGCTACGAGAAGTTTAGCTATCAATGATTAGCTCAATCAATTTGAAGAGACAACGATCCGCGTATCGTTTGAGAGCGACTTTAAAAACCTTTTCTCTTTTAAATTATACTTGATATTACTAGGAATATTTCACACTTTCATTATTCCTTAACTATTCCAATTAGCTCGTAAGAAAACATCCATTATCTTTAGATTAAAGTTCAATAGCGCTTATAAAGAAAGCGCGAGTATCTCTTTACTGTCGTTTTGAATTTAATAAGAGAAAGAAACATTTTTTTTTTATGAAATAACCTCACTTGTAAGTGACTTAGATTTTGATTCCAAATATAATATTAGATTAGTTATAATCTCTTAATAGAATTTATAGATTAGTTCTAAATAAGTATATAAGATAGTAAGCATAAGATTTTTTTTTGATATTTCAATAAATAAGACACTTTATTATAACGTTTTTCTGAAACTTTTGGTGGTTGATTCATTTCGTTGAAATTTTATTTGAAGACTTTCAGAATTTTCAGGATGACGGTTTAAGTTAATTATAGGGAGAGTGGTATCCCTCACAAAACCTTCGGATGGAGTAAGTGGGTGTGTGTTCGATTTTCTTTTAGAGGTTGTATTTAAGTACAGTTTCGATATTTAGATTTTGATAATTGATACTATGTATAGGTAGTTTTAGAGTTTCAGACAAGCAGTTTTTAAGCTGCTTGCTTATTATGTCAGGGGCTGCCCACAATCATTGTAGAGTCGTGGGGACTCAAGAGGTCCAGGGTCAGCCAACGGATGAGAACAGGAGAGATGGTTTCTGTGATCATTTTGGGTGGGTTGTGAGACTAGGAGGTTCCGACTAACACCTTAGGTCCTCCCTCCCCATAAAGTTAGACACCTCTTCTGCCGCCTTTTGCATATCACCGTGGCAGCAAAAGGGGCGGAAGTTAATATTATGCCACAGCAGTCACGAGCTCCTATGACTTGCTTGCATTAGAATACTTACGTGTTACGTTTACTGGGTTAGTGAAATAAAGATAATCGCGAAATCTTTTCCTTCGATTTACGATTTCACTCTTTATAAAGAAGAGGTGCAATTGAGTCAACTTTTTCTTCCTAATCAATTCTGACATACCTTATCTTCAATGGTTATGAGGGCCAATAAGCATTATAACATTAACTATTCGAACATGCACATCTTATGTTCCACGGTCGGCAGTGAAAAATAAGAGGTAACACCGGTCAGATAGATCCCGAAGCAAGTGCCTACGGCCTGGCTGAGCTAGCTACGGCTATGGTACTGCCGGCCACCGCGACGGTCGATCTACGTTGTCGCATGCCGTTCCCATCGTCTGCTCTTCTCGGGTAGCCGATGAGAAAGGGGGCGTTGCCGGCGGAGGGTTGCTTCCATCCCATTCACGTGAATACAGCTGACGTCAACTAAACGCAAACATGCGGACTGGAGTAGAGCCTCCGGTAGAGTTAAAGCAATGGTTATTAAATTCGCATAGCAAGTTTAGATACGTCTGCAGGGATATTAGTAGGGTCCTTGGTTTATAGGTGTAGGCTACTGTGTGAACCAGCTGCGAGCAGAACACCTAGCACTCGTGGCGGATAGGCGTGAACATGCTGTCAGGCACCCTCTAGGCTGTTCTACGGGGTTTTGTAGTCAGTACCTATGGTAGGCTGGTGGATGGTTCTCGCTTCTGTGATGAGGATGGAGATGAAGTTGAAAGAATGGGAAGAGGAGCAGAGAGAGCAAGGTGCCGTGTTAGCGAAGTGTAAGTATGTCTATTGCAGGGATGCTGAATACACCGATACACGGGTGGTTGCTGGTGAAGGTATCGTTCTTTGATATAGCAGTCAAGGATAGGTATGGGTGCTTGTCTCTTCCGGCTTCCTCTTCGGTTTGTGGTGACGATAGGCATTGGGTTCGGAGCTTAGGAATCCATAGGATGTTTGAGTGACAGGGTTCGGTGTCTGTTGGTCATCATAAATTAAATGTTTCTTTTGACATTATTTTTACGTTACCAAATGGCGCCCCAAATTGTGGCTAAGTTTTAAGTCACAAGGGCCTCGTTTTGTGCGTTGAGTAATGGGTAGAAGGAAATTATTTTCATTTTATTTTAATTTCTTTTTTTTTACGTTACAAAGTCTGCCTCCGACACGCAGAAGATCATCATGGCCTAAAAATAAAGCGAGTCCCTTTAATGAACTTTCCTTATCTAGTTCTTTGTGTGCCTTCAGGAAGCGTAGTATGTATTTATGGAAACCGTGATTTTGGACTTCCTTGATAATGAACTGCATGGATATTTCTAGTTCCGAAGTTGATAATGACCATGCCGTTCTGACGCCTTTTTTGGGGTTTGTCTGACGGATTTAAGTGCATCTTTGAGTTTACCTGACTTTCATAATTGGACAAATCGAAAACAGTAGGCTAGGACTACTGTCGTCAAATAAATCAGCGTCTTCAGAAATGAACTTTAACAACTCTTTTATTGTATCGTTTAATATCTAAAGTTAATAAAAGTTTACATAAGTGCATTAATTTCATGTAATAATATTTTAGTTACTTACTCATTGGTAATTTCTGATGGCACCGAACTCGCTGACTTTGCTGACGACATTAAAAAACTATAAAAGAAACCAAAAATTTACGCTTCAAGGGTACGTTCGCAAACTAATAAGAAAATAAAACTAATTCAAATGAGTTCGTTCAGAAAGTTCGGGTCCATCAGCAACACCTATGTTACATGTCATTGATATTTTATTGACATCCCACCCCCCGTTAGGCGCCTTGGTCCGAGCAAGAAGTCTCACCAATCTCTAGCTTAGCTATCATCACCGCTGGTCTTCTAAAAACACCCTTTGTAGTTTTTAATTCAACTAGACGTACCTGTCTATCCGGGCCCAGGTAAACGTTGACTATTCTTCCTCACAACCATTCTCCTCTTGGGACGTCTACATCACATACAAGAACGAGATCACCGATTTTCAATGGTTCCACCCTTTCAAACCACTTGCACCTCTTCGTCAGATCGGGCACATATTCTTTTATCCATCTTCTCCAGAAATGATTTTTCAGCTGCTGACTTATCTTCTACTGCTTGCGTAAGCACAGCACTTTGCGATCAATTGGTCCTGGAAGTTGAGTCGAACTTTGACTACCCAAAATGAGATGATTAGGCGTTAGTGGTTCCTCATCATCGGGTGAAACTGGTAGATGAGTAAGAGGTCGACTGTTCACTATGTTTTCTGCTTCAATGAGATCGCTCTGTAGCGTTTAAATTTTCGGTGCGATCTCATTAAGCATCCTTGACAAGACTCGTTTAACAGATTGTACTAAACGTTCCCAGCAGCCCCCAGAGTGTTGATTTGCTGGACAGTTAAAGATCCACTCTATGCCTCGAGATGATAACTCCGCTCTGATAGATTCATTGTCAAATATGCTTTTCGTTAGCAGTTCCTTACTGGCACCGATGAAGTTGGTACCGTTGTCGCTTCTTATACGTCGAGGAACCCCTCACCGATTGACGAAGTTGCGTATACATAGAATGCAAGCATCAGCAGAGAGGTCGGCAGAGATCTCCAGGTGCACGGCTCGAACGGTCAAACATGTGAAGAGTGCAATCCATCTTTTTTCACGCCTACGAACCGAAGTAGTCGAGCCCCGTAAATGTGAATGGTCTTTCTAGTGGAGTAAGACGATCTTCTGGGAGTTGACCCATCAATGGTGAAATAGACTTAGCACAACGAATTCGGCACATCTGGCAGTTCTTTCTTACTCTCTTGACTGCAGTTCGTAAGGCAGGTACCCAGAATTTCTGTCTAATTTCGTTCACTACAGTATCGTCGTTCTGGTGGGCGCAAAGCTGATGAATACGCTCTATAAGTAACGTTGTAACTCGATGATCCTTCGGCAGTATAATAGGGCGCCTGGTGTTGAACGGAATTGTTGATGCCGAGTCGATTCGTCCTTGAACTCGGAGTAGACCAGATTCGTCAAGATAGGGTGTCAATTTGAAAATTGGGCTACTTCTTTCTATGGTAAGCTTCTCTCGGAGTCTATTTATTTCGTTTTCAAACTCGGACCTTTGTACTTCAAAGCAAATAGAAAGCTCCGCACAGTCCAATTCAGCAGCTGACAATTCGCCTTTGTCCTCCGATTTGCTAAGATACCTGTAAACGAATCTAATAACCCAGGCTATGGTTCTCTGCAGCTTTAGATACGAAGAAAATTGGGACGCGTCGAAAAGTATGCCTTTCGAGGGAAAAGCAGCGTGTAATACTTGAGATGTACGCACTTCTTCAAAACATCCGTGGTCAGCAAGGTCTTCGGGCATCTCGGGCCAGTTGGATGGATCCTGTTTGAGAAAGTGGGGTCCACTTATCCATTTACTATGCAAATCGAATCTTGGCGGATATCTAGCTCTTGTAGCCTCATCAGCTGGATTCTGCTTAGAGGGAATCCATCTCCATTGACTTCTTTTACTTCCTTCCAGTACTTCCGCAATCCTGAATGCGACGAATTGTTTGTGACGACAAGGATCTGATTGAAGCCAGTGGAGTACTGTCTATTGTTTATTTATTTCGTTAAATACTAACGTGAACAAACTTATACTAACATAATACTTATAAACTAAGACAACTGATCTAAGCTGTTAAATATCAAATTTTTGATTCTCATACATTTTAGGTTTTCATTTACAGAGTCTATACAAAAATACAATTTATTAAATATTTCTATTAATTGATTGGGGGGGCTATTGGCACCATAGTTTGATCTACTAAATATATGGCATAGTGGTTGCTGTAGTCTGATACTTGTACGACTAAAACTGAAGTTTAAACGACCAAGAACCGATGGAGATGATATTGAACCACTAATAATTCCAACAATAAAACAAAATTGCAAGTACTTTCTATGATTAGTTAGAGATGGAAGGCTTATTAAAGCGAGTCTTTGAGAATAAGAAGGAAGAGTATTATGATGTGACCATGGAAGAAAACGAAGGCAGAAACGCGAAAATCTTCTCTGAACTGCTTCAAGTCTTGTTGTATGAATGGAGTAGTGAGGTGCCCAAACCACACAACCATATTCCAAGATTGGTCTCACAAATGAAACAAAAAGAATCTTGAGAACATATGGGTCGCGGAATTCGGGGCCGAATCTCTTAATGAATCCTAGGACTTTATTAGCTTTTTTAGCTATATAATTAAAATGATTAATAAAAGTTAACTTAGGGTCAAGAATAACTCCTAAGTCAGAAAACAAGGAGACTTTACTAAGAGGACATAAGTCGAACGTATAGTTAAAAACAAACGGAGATTTTTTGCGTGTAAAACTCATGGCCTTACACTTGTCAACATTTAAGACAAGACGATTTATATTGCACCATTCCCTAAATATTACCAAGTCCTCTTGCAATAGCAAGCAGTCAGAAGTAGATTTAATTCTTTTGAAAAGTTTAATGTCATCAGCATATATAAGGACGGACGAATTTTTTATAATCGAAACCAAGTCATTTATAAATAAAACAAATAAAATTGGACCTAAGTGGCTGCCTTGAGGGACACCAGAATCAACAACAAATTGGTTCGAATACTCATTACGAAACACAATACTATAGAGTCTATTTTTTAAATAAGATGAGATCCAACTTATGAAATTGCTGTTAAAGCCTTGATTGTTTAACTTTGAAATTAAAGTGCGATGACACAACTTGTCAAAGGCCTTACTAAAGTCGGTAAATACACAATCGACTTGTTCACGTTTTTCAAAAACATCTAAACAAAAGGACGTAAAGTTAACTAAATTAGTAACGGTAGACTTTTTTTTGACAAATCCATGTTGGTTTTCACATATAATTGAAGAACAGTGAAAGGAAAGAATATTACATACAATTGACTAAAACAGTTTTGGTATCACAGATAATTTTGCAATGGGTCTGTAGTTCATTATTACATTTTTGGGACCTTTCTTGTGAACAGGTGTAATGAATGCACTTTTCCAGATATTGGGAAAAAGCGAACTTTTTAAGGACTTATTAAAGAGAACACATAACGGGTATGATAAATAATCAACGCATTTCTTCAAAATAAACGATGGAATACCATCAGGTCCTGAACTGAAACACTCATCCAATGACAAGATATTTTGTACTACGGTGTCTTCGCTTATTTTAAAACTAATAGAATTCAGGTGAGGGTAACTTGGCTCTGAAGTAGAGAAATTTGAGGTGTTGTCATAGATTACATCTTCAAAAGCTTCCTTGAAGTAGTTTGCAAACATGTTAGCAATAATTTTAGGTTCATGACTAGTTGACAACGAATTTGACATAGAGTTTGGGTAAGCACTTGATTTTCTTTTGCAGTTAACAAACTTCCAGAAACTATCTGGATTCGATTTAAGATCACATTCTATTTTACGAATATAGTTTTCGTATAAGGAATCTGAGTATTCTGTGAAAAGTTGTTTTAAAATTAAGAAAATCCTACCATCTTCATCCGTTCTTGTCCTATTGTATTTTACCCATGCTTTGTTTCTTTTATTTTTTTAAATTTTTGAGATGACAGTCAAACCATGGTGTTACATTTGAGTTTCTACGAGGTTTTTTTAGTGGAATAGATTTGTAAAAACAGCAAAAGAGAGTATTATAAAAAATGTTACACATGTCATTAATATTACAATTTAGGAATAATTGATTCCAGTCAATAGAATGTAATAAACTAAAGAGTTCTACAAAATTACACTTACTGAAGTTAAATTCAAGTTTTTTGTAATCGGTATGATGTGGAGAAGACAGGTTTAAGTTGAGCGCGATATCTAATGCGGGATGATGCCGATCTTCTTCTATTAGTTTGACAGCAGATTCTAATACTGCAGTTTCGGCGCTAACGGTGTCGGAGAAAAATACCAAATCCAGAGTTCTTCGAAAACGATTTTTAACTCCATTGAATTGGCTCAATCCACATGAAGACATACCATCTATTAATGAAAGCTCATTAGAACTCGACGCATCAATCGGAACGTAGAAGCAATCATTGTCAATTGAAACCCAGTCCACATTTGGTAAGTTAAAGTCACCTACGACCAAAATTTCGTCTTCAGGTTCAAGTTGGACGTAGACACTTTCAAGACATTCATTAAATTTTTCATAAAGGTCATTGTTTGAACTTGGAGGTATGTAAGCCAATATGATAAATAAATTATTGGACTTCAATTTGATCTTAATGTACAAAACTTCAACATCTGTGGATCTGAAGTCGTCAACCAGGTAGCATAAAAGAGAGTTTTTGATCGCAATAAGAATTCCACCTCCTACGGCGTTGGAGTTGTCAGTGTGGTGACGATCACGTCTGAATGTTAGATAAGAGCTATCGAAAAGCTCCGAGTCAAGAAATGAGTTGTTCAGCCAAGTTTCTGTTAGTATAATGACGTCGTGAGGAAGATTGCTTACATTTTTGTAGATAGTGTTGGTCTTTGTCCGAAGTCCGTTTACATTTTGGTAATATATTTGTAAACGATTGTTCTATCGTCTTATGCTGTCCAGATCACAGTTCTTGTACTGTGACTGGGGTGGAGTATATAGTGCAGCACTATAACTCCTTGAGATGACACAAACAGCTTCAAGCAGACTCACTTGAAGTAAATAAAAGTCTTGGGTACTGTTTCGTTGCTATCTGAAATCAATTTTATTTCCTACCGATATTTATACTTAAAAATATGCTTAGTCTATATTTATTTACAATTTGGTTGGTGTGACAAATAATGCCGAATTAACAAAAAAGTGAATTTAAAAATAATTAAAGTGTGCAAGGTGTTTTGTTACATTATTGGTTGAAACCTAAATTAATGCTGAAAATGCAGAAGGCACTACAATATATTATGAATATTATGAAAATGCAAAAATCATTACAGTATGTAAAGAAAGAAAAATATTTGAATATGAATTTTATACTTTATGAAGATTGTTCTGTGGAACTGAACATCCTGCCCCGCGCTGATGATCTGCGGGTTTCATCAGGATGATATCTTAGATACTTATGGTGTAGCTTGATGAACGTGTTCTCCGTGGGGCCGGAATAGGCGGAGGGTGTTTCTGACAGTATCTCTTGTAAACTAAGAATCCCACTATTGCAATGGTGATGAGTAGTCCAAGTGAACTCACGATGCTGTGGGGAATGTTATGATACCGGATATGATTGGGTAATTCCAGCTGCTGACGTCTGATCTGATCTCGCAGTTCATTCAACTCTTGATTTAAAGAGCTGGTATTTGACATGTTGTAGTGAAGTGTGGCTAACTGAATCGCCCTTTGAAACGGAACATCTTGAATTAATCTGGTGTATGAAGCTTGAACCTTAGATGAATAAATTTGTTGGCCTTGAAGTGTCAAATGCTTATTTTTTGCCACACAATACGGTTGAAGTTTCAGCAAACCATTTCCTTCTAATGCTATAAATGATGTTTGTTGCTTGCAAACGACATTAAGCATAGTTTCTTCGTTAACTGCAAATATCCATTGATTTAATTCAGGAAGCTTGGTCCACACTGAATTAGCCTTGATCATTTTTAGTTCGCATGTTGACAGATCTGATTTATTGTTAAGCAAGCTGATTTCGCACAAACTCAAATTAGTTCCAGCTTGATATACCGGATGGGTTTGTCTACATAAATGATGATCTCCGTTAGTAGTGGTACATCTAGAAAGTTCATCTTCGGTTATGGGATAATATTGATCATGGTGAGCACTCACAGCTAGGACGTCTGTTGACAATTGTATGGTTATGTAGCTGTTATTAATTGCTGCTGGGATGGGAATTAGCTTGTATGCTATGAATTCTTCTAACCCGAGTAACGGCAGTTCAATGTTGAATACGATATGATTTGAGCTAACGTGTCCCTCGACATTCATTAGCTTATAGAGTTGTAGGATTTGGTCAGGTTCTACTGGAATCCGAAGACCTGGTGGAAGATGACTTCTTATTTTACCTACTTCAATTTTAAGTTGTTGATAGGTGATCAAAAGATGATTTACTCGTCCTTGGTGAGTATCTGCCAAAACATCTGTTATGGATGTCTGCATTCTTTGAATGTTAATGATTATAAGGGTAGCGTGGGTGCACCAAGACAGAAATAATTCTTTCAGTTTGGATTGGTATAGTTCTTCAGTGACATTGTTTACACGATTGAACAATTGACTCAGTTGATTATCAAGCGCATGTTGTCTTTTTGACATATCGTCTTGGCTTAATTTCATGATGTTGACTGTCGAGTCTAGAATGGAAGTGTGATTTTTTAAAAGGTTCATAAGTTGATCCTCGTTTGATTGGATGCTTTCTCAACGTTGCGACATTTCATTAGCGTATTTGGAGTCAAGCACTCCGAAGAGTGAATTAGCTATGTTTCCGACAACGTCGATGGCACCTCGTTTAATTCTTACAGAGGACTTGTTTGATGGAATAATATTATCTTCATCTAATTCGTGTGTTATAAGCCGCAGCTGTTGTATAACTTGGGAGCAGAGTTCTTTGGAGGAAAGTTTATTGCAAATATGATCCAATATTGTAGTACTGTTGTCTAATGCTTGGAATTCCTTCATGTATGGCTCGAGATTATAGTACACTACAAGGTTCCATCTGTGTTGAATCAGACTTATTGTTCCATGTCGTTGAAAATGAATTCCAGGGGAAGCATTGTTGAATTTTATAACCTCTATGTCACTTGCAATTACAATTGGAAGAATTAGACTAATTAACAATAGTGTAGTGAAGAAGTTTGGGTTTGTTGAGTCTGCCCTAGTTTGAGTTGTTGTTTTTCTTGCTGCCTTTGATGACGATAATTCACTAGGATCAGACTTATCATTTCTTCGCTTCCGTTCGGATGATGGCACGTTTGTTTGAGGTTCAGGCGCAGCTTCATTATTTTCTAACAAAGGTGCAAGTTTGTGTATTGGACGCCGAAAAACGCCTGATTTTGTTCGTACGTCTGCGACACGTATCAAACCGTCGTTTCCATAATGCACCTTTTCGATTCTACCTAGCGGCCATTTCATAACAGGAGTGTTGTCTTCTTTCATAATTACCACGGTGCCAGTTTTAATGTTTTTGGATTGCGTTTTCCATTTTGTTCTCAGTTGGAGTTCATTTAAATATTCTTGAGACCATCGATTCCAAAATTCTCGTTTGATGTGAGATACTAGCTTCCATCTGGTTAATAAGGTACCCTTGATCGGTTCAGCCTTGTTATCAACGACTGCCTTTAATAAATCCCCAATCAAAAAATGACCAGGTGTTAGTACGCTTAGGTCGTTTGGATCATTGGATAGTGTTGTAAGAGGTCTCGAATTTAAAATTGCTTCTATTTCTGTAGTGATAGTAAAAATCTCCTCGTAGGTTAATGATGCTGTGGCTGTTTTGCATAGTAGCAAATGTTTTGCGGATTTGACTGCTGCTTCCCACAATCCTCCAAAATGTGGAGCTCGTGGTGGAATAAAATGGAAATCAATTCCCTTCGAACTGCATGAATTAATGACTTTATTTTGTGCTTGCTTTGAATATATGCTTGTTTTGAGCTCTTCCAGTTGATTTTTGGCTCCGACAAAATTGGTGGCATTATCGCAATACAGATTTTTAATGTGGCCACGTCAGCTCATAAATCTTCGCAGGGCTCCAAGGAATGCATCTGTAGTTAAATCACTGACGACTTCGATGTGAACCGCCTTTGTGGCGAAACAGCAAAATATTGATAAGTAACATTTTTGAGCTCGACTCCCTCTCGTTCGGTAATGAACCCATAATGGACCGCAGAAGTCCACTCCTGTGTTGATGAATGGACGTGATGGTTGCACTCTTGGCGCTGGCAAATTTCCCATTATTTGCGAGTACATTTTCGGTTTCGCTTTGACGCAAAATATGCAGTGCTGGACAATAGAGCGGGCAATGTTCTTGCCCTTGATTGGCCAAAATCGCTGCCTCGTGATTGCCAATAGGCCTTGGGGTCCAATATGATTATTATTGAAGTGAAGATCCGTCATGAGCATTTTTACGAGTGGGTGAGAATATGGCAACAACATTGGATGCTTGCTGTCGTATGGTAAATTTGATGCTTGAAGTCTGCCTCCGACACGCAGAAGATCATCTTGGTCTAAAAATACAGCGAGTCCCTTCAATGGACTTTCCTTATCTAGTTCTTTGTGTGCCTTCAGGAAGCGTATGTCTTTATGGAAACCGTGTGTAAAACAATTTTTACATATAATGAAAACACGTCCGTTTTATATTAGGGTTAAAGCTTTATTATTGAAGATATCAAAAAGAATATTTCTTAGGACAGAATAAATTGATATACATTTGTGGAGTCATCATTAAATCGTGAGAAATATATTTCGTGGGAAGTATAGTATGCCGATGTGCACATCGTCGCATATCAGCGTCGCGACGCATCGGGTGACGAGTAATTCTCGTTATCCAATACGAACGTCGTTATGGCATAGATATGCAATCGTAAGCATACTACACCTCCTATTTTACAAAGAATGATCTTATTATTATATAAATGTATGTTTTTTTTTTTTTGTGTTAGATCATTCTCATAGTTTTTATTCGTAAAAATGCATAAAGTTGAAAATAAATGTTATTATGAAAAAATTGTAGTTTTTTTTTGAAATAAATTTCCTTAAACTAGTTTTTTTTTTTTTTTGTAAATTAAATGTGTTTACAATGATGATTTTAGATATTTTTTTTGAATATTTATTACATTAGCTTAAATATTTTAAACTTTATTAATGGATTTTTATTTAAGATGAATTATAAAAGAATGAATACAAAAATTATTATAATTATATACTTGCCAAATTGATCCTTCTTACGAGCTATAATGTTTTAATCTATCCCTGTGCACAGTTTGAATTTTTTTCTTTTTATTATCTTCTATTTTTACATTATTATTATTTTTTAATTCTATTACCTTGAAAGGTCCTAAATATCTATTTTCTAATTTGTGCCCTGCTTCATTTTTTAGAAGAACTAGGTCACCTAGTTGTAATTGTATCTCTCTACTTTGTTTGTCGAAGATTTCTTTTTGTTTTAGCTTTGCTCGCTCGAGCATTAATCTAGCTCTTTTATATGCTATTTCTAATCTATACCTTACTTCTTTTGAATAGTCGTCTACATTATAAAGAGGTGATATCTCGTTTATTGTGTTAAAGACTTTAAATCCGTTGGGGATTCTGCCAAAGACCAATTCATAAGGACAATATTCGTGTACAACTGAGGGTGTTGTATTAAAACAGTACGTAAAGTACATTAGCCATACATCCCAGTCATTCTTATCAACAGATATATATGAGCGTATATACTCATTAAAAGTGCGATGACTTCGTTCTACAGTCCCAAGGGTTTGGTGATGATGGGCTGTTGATGTTATATTATCTATTTTAAGATATTGACAGAGGTCATTTATTATTGAATTCTTATGTTCAGTACCCATGTCCGTAATGAACGTCTTCATTGGACCGTATGTTAATATATAAGATTCAAATATGGCCTTTGCAACAGTTTTTGAACTTTTGTTTGGTATTGGTACGGTAACAAGATATTTTGTAAGGTCACATATTAGTGTGACAGCATACTCATTACCGTTTTCTGATTTCGGGAAAGGACCTATTGTATCCACCAATACAATGTCGAAGGCTGTTGTAGGTGTTGGCGTTATGGTCATTTGTGACTTCGTATTTTGCGTAGTTTTTGCCAGTTGGCATTGCTTGCATGCTTTTATATATTTTGTTATATCTTGTTTCATTTTTTTCCAATAAAAATATCTTTTAATTTTTCCGAACGTTCGTGTAATGCCTGTATGACCTCCTTCTAAGGGGTCGTCATGGTATCTCAACAATATGGCTTCAATTTCTTGCTTATCGTTTATGATGGTTACCTTTGGTAGTAGCGCTACTTTTAAATTTTTTAATACTTTATTGCCCATTTCTTTGAATGATTTTAGTGAAATAAATTCGAAGATTTCTTCACTAGGTACCATTTGCAGTTGAATGACTTTGAGAACACCGGCCTCTTTTTCAAGCCTTTGGAAAAATTGATTTAGGTCAAATTTTCCATTAATGTATAGGTCATCAACATTTATTCGTGTTAAAACTTTTTTCCCTTGCTTCAAGAAGCACTTATTCTAAGAAAATTTTAATTTTACGAATTTTTTAACGTCATTATATTTAATGACTTCATAAACGTTGGGCTTATCATTATATTGTATTTTATTTGATTTAAATAAATCATTACCTGTACAGGTCTGCCTATTTTGTTGAGTCACTGATCGTGTTGTCACTTTATAAATAATGTTATTTATTTTTGTATTTTGCTCTTTGAGTTCATTGATAGTTATACGAGAGAGAGCGTCGGCTACTTGATTTTGTTTCGTGTGGAATATATTTAAGGAATTATATTCATTATTTATTTGTTTTAATAATGAAATGTCTGCACCCGTGTCAACTAAGAGTGTTAAAAGGTTATTAGAATTGTTGTTGTATGCGTTTACAAATATGCTAAGACTTAAGTTAAGATTGTATACTTTTTTATTAAGATTTTTTAATTTCCCAAGGGGAGATTCAAGTTTTCCGAGTCTAGGCTTTGTGCAGTGACTCGCACATTTTGAGATCGGTTGCCATTATAGATTCTGTTGTTTTGGCCGCCTCTTCTGTAATTGTTATTTGGTCTGTTGTAATTATTGTGATTATAACTACTGCGACCTCCGCGAAAAGAATTACCACGGTAGTTTCCACGAAAACTACCGCGAGGCTGCCCATTATATCGACATTTACTGAACAATACCTTATCGGCTTGTCCGCTAGCCTTCGTACAACTACTTACGAATTTGGAGACGGCTTCATTCATATTAGTGAATTGTCCCGCCTCCATTATTAATTTAACTTTTTCATCGGAGCAGTTTTGTGTCATGGCATTAACTGCCTGCTCAGTTGAATATTTATCAGCTTGGTCTGCGGTTAGACCATCTGATATATAGGCACCTTGTAGTGATTTTGTGAGTTGTTCAATCTCTTTTGTGTATTGGTTGGCTGTTTTATTTCGCTGTTGAATGTTCATCAGCTTAGCCACCAATACCTGGACTGACTCACCTTTCACTGACAATTTAATTTTATCTCTTATAGCGGAAAGCGTCGACTCGCTAGTTATAAGATTTCTAGCTGCTCCTTTCAATTTAGTTTTTACCAAGGAGACAGCTAACCCATCATGTTCGCCCTTAAATTGATTAACAAGATCTAAAGCATCAATAAAACTTTGCAAATTTTCGGCAGAGCCATCAAAATCTGGTATGATTTTGGATGCCGTACTTAAAAATTCTACATTGGTCTGAGGCATGTCTTTTTTATTTTTTAATGTTGGAGATTCCTCAACTAATTCTTCCTCCGAGCTTATGGTTTCTTCAGAGCTATCGAATTCAGGTTTAACTTTTAAATTTCTATGCCTTAGTAATTTTTTTAATTTTTGTTTATACCCTTTTATTATTACAACTGAAGCTAATTGCTCTTTTGAACTAAAATTATTTTTATGTTTGTCAATTAAATTTTTTGCTTGTCTATAACTACCTAGCAATATTTGATAATGTTTAGTAAAAGTTAGTTCTGAAACGTTTTGCTTTCTATAAACCGATTTATATGATTTGTCAAATTTTTCTTTAAATACTTTTAGTTTTTTTAGGACGTCTGTCCAAGAATCCATTTAGTGTAGGTACATAAAATATTACCTAAAACACATTTTTTTGAATAATAGTTTTGATTGTTTTTTATTTTAAGCTAATGTATTAACTGAAGCCGCTCTTTGTAAGTATTTTATTTTTAATTTTTTCTTTTGTATTTTATATATTTTAAAAATAAAATTTGCACACAATAGTGCTGTTATTATAAATAACATTATTTTAATACTTTCCATTTCTGGCATTTGTTCTATTTTTTCCTCTAACTTCACTTCATTTATTACGTTTGCCTTGGCATTTTCATTTTTCGAATTTTTACCTCCCATTTTTTTTTTTTTTATTTACTACTTATTATTTTTTTTACAATTAATAATTTAGTAATTTAAGAATTGTTATAAATAAATAGTAAAAAAAAAGGATACTTAATAAAATAACGGGAACCAGGTAGCATGATGAGATTACACTTTCCAGCTTCGTTCCATATTTCCGTTTAGTGAATGTAAGTCCGTTTAGTTTTCCATTCATATTTGGCGGTCATGTAAAACAATTCTTTCAACAATGTAAAACAATTTAACTTATGTAAAACAATTTTGTTCATTCATATTTTGTGTGATATCGCTGATTGTGTATCATATCGCTGAATTTCACTTGTTTTTATTTTTATTTTGGCGTTTATTGAAACCGCTTAAGTAGTTGCACTTTATTTATTTTTGTTTTCGACACCAAGATTCAATCTCACTTTAATCTTCACCTATTCTTTTGTTACTAAATTCATGCCCATTTTTATGTTACTTGATTTTCACTTAGACTTTATTTGCACTTAAACTAAACAAAGGGGAGAATTTAAACAAGGTTTTTATTTTACTTAAAATGGTCATTATGATTCGATATCTAAAATTCACTGATCACGGTCGCCATGTAAAACAATTTTTACATATAATGAAAACACGTCCGTTTTATATTAGGGTTAAAGCTTTATTATTGAAGATATCAAAAAGAATATTTCTTAGGACAGAATAAATTGATATACATTTGTGGAGTCATCATTAAATCGTGAGAAATATATTTCGTGGGAAGTATAGTATGCCGATGTGCACATCGTCGCATATCAGCGTCGCGACGCATCGGGTGACGAGTAATTCTCGTTATCCAATACGAACGTCGTTATGGCATAGATATGCAATCGTAAGCATACTACACGTGATTTTGGACTTCCTTGATAATAAACTGCATGGATATTTCTAGTTCCGAGGTTGATAATGACCATGCCGTTCTGTCGCCTTTTTTGGGGGTTGTCTGACGGATTTAAGTGCATCCTTGAGTTTACCTGACTTGCATAATTGGACAAATCGAAAACAGTAGGCTAGGATTACATTAAGTTTGTTGAATGAGTTGGAATGCTTTATTCCTTCCAACATACTTTGTACATGATCGTCGTCATTAGTGGTCAATAACGCAACTTCCTTCCTTTCATCTGTCCAAATTTTGCTGAGTTTGTAAGGGGGTGGCCAAATTGATTCCGATCCATGCAAAAATCTCGGACCATACTTCCATAGTGTATGATCCTGCAGTTTCTCTGGGGATATGCCTCTGGATAAAACATCAGCTGGATTTTCAGCTGATTTCACATATCGCCATTGATTAGTGCTGGTTAGAGATTGGATGTTGGCAATTCGACGTCCAACAAATGTCTGGAAGGATTCTGAATTTGAATTAATCCAACTCAATACAATTTGGGAGTCAGACCACAGAAAACTATTGGTGTTGTCCAATTTAAGGTCACTCTTGACTCGTTTTGAGAGTTCGGCAGCTAGTAATGCTGCACATAGTTCTAGACGTGGAATTGTCATCGATCTCATTCCTGATGCCGTTTTAGTAGTTGGTGCAACTCGAGATTTGGAGCACAGCAGTCGTACTACGATTGTACCATCCTTGTTAACTGATCTGATATATACAGCAGCCCCGTAGGCCTTCTCTGACGCATCTGCAAAGGTATGCATTTGCATTGATGAAGTGATGTAATGACCAAAAACGTGTCTAGGAATTTGGAATTTGTCTAATTCTTGGAGGCCTTGGTAGTAATTGTTCCACCTGGTGTACATTTCTTCTGGTAGGGAAGCATCCCAGTCGTACTTAAGTTCCCACAATTCTTGCAGAAAGAGCTTTGCGACGATTACTACTGGAGCGACTATTCCGAGTGGATCAAAAAGACGTGCTATATCTGAGGCTACAGATCGCTTTGTGAATCTTTTTGACGTTCTATAATTTGTTTTTATGCAGAAGACGTCTGACTTGGGTCTCCATATTAGCCCAAGGGTCTTGACAGCGCCTTCGTTATTGTCGTCGGTGAGAGGTATCTCCTGATCTTCTAATGGAATGTTATCAAGTAATTGTTGGTGGTTTGAACACCACTTTTTTAACTGGAGCCCTCCCTCCCGCAGCAACAATGACAATTGTGACTGGATGTCTTTTGCTGCTACAATGCTGTCTGCACCTGCCATAACGTCGTCAACGTAGAAGTCTTTGAGCAAAACTTGCGAGCCTAATGGATATTTTGCAGAATATTCTGTAGCTAAGACCTGAAGGCATTTTGTTGCGAGATATGGAGCTGAAGTGGTTCCGTAAGTCACGGTATGAAGTTTATAACATTTTATAGGCTCAGTTCGATTGGGTCGCCACCATATCAGCTGAAATTGTTGGTCTTCTTCTCTTATGAGTATTTGCCTATACATTTTTTGAATGTCGGCCTTAATAACAAATTTTGGCAGTCTAAAACGCAATAATATTGAAAACAATTCGTCTTGAATTGTTGGTCCAGAATAGAGTAAGTCGTTCAATGACAGGTTAGTTGACGTCTTTGCAGAGGCATCAAGGACTACTCGTAACTTTGTACTACTACTTTCTGGCTTGAGCACGCAATGATGAGGCAGAAAGTAGTGTGGTGTTGGAATTGATTTAAAATCAATCTCTGTCATGTGTCCCAGTTGAATGTACTCATCCATGAATTTTCGGTACTGGTTATATAATTCTGGCCTTCGGTCTAATCTGCGTTCCAACGCATGAAATCGACTGAGGGCAATGTCGCTAGATGACCCTAGTTTATTTGCGTCCTCAGCAAAGGGTAGACTGACAACGTATCTTCCCGTTGCGTCTCTTGACGTCGATTGATAGAAATGTTCTTCACATTTTTCTTCTGCGATGGTGCGACTTGATGTTGGATACAAAAGTTCTTCGGTTTGCCAAAACTTGCTGATTGTTTGCTCGAGGGATGATTCCTCGGTAGCTATTCCACAAACTGTATTTCTAGATGAATCTTCGTTCATCTTTCCAGTGACTATCCACCCTAACAGCGTATTTTGGAGTAGGGGTAATTCGGTGCCAAGTTTAATCTGACCAACGCAGAGTAACTGATGGTAAAATTCGGCTCCGATGAGCAGATCAATATTATTTCTTTGGTTGAACTGCGGGTCAACTAGTACGACATTCCTTGGGAATTTCCACGTAGATATATCAACTGTGTGTGTTGGCTGAGGGGATACAATCTGAGGCAATACGATTGCTTCGAGCCTGGTGGTGAAATTTGTAGTAGTCGATTTTAAACATATGTTGGCTCTTTTATTTGAATCCCTTTTGGAATTTCCTATTCCTTGTATGATCATGGGGCGGGAAGATAATGGTATGTTTAGTTTGCGAATCATTCTTTCTGTGACGATGTTGATTTGTGAGCCGGAATCCAAAATAGCGCGACAGTTGATCGGTGAGCCATCTTGATCTATCAAATGTATGATAACGGTGCTGAGGAATACGTAACCCTCTTTCTTGTTTGTGCTTAACGCTGCTAGTATCGCATTATTAACTTCGGATGTAGTGGATGGTTCTGGATCTGGTGGTGCCACGTCTTTAGTACCGGAATTCGAAATTGATGCACTCGATTTCGGTTGGGTGAATTTGGGCAAGTGCACTAAGGAATTGTGTTTTTTAGCACATTTTAAACAGCCTCGCAGTCGACAGTTGAAGGAGGTATGTCCATCCTGGAGACAATTCACGCACAAATTATTTTTTCTCACATGGTTTAATCGTTCCAAAGGCGTTAGGTTCAAGAATGTACGGCAAGAGTATAATTGATGCTGACTCTTGCACAACGTACAATTTTTATTCTGGATGGTAATGGAGCTCGTTGCCTTTGGGTACCTTCGCCTTCCTTCTTCGATGTCCCTTCTGTTGCCCTTTACACTAAGTGCCTCTAATGACTGGAAACGAGTTTCTAGAAATTTGAGAAATTCATCTAGCGGCTGCAGTTCCTTGGGGTTGGTCAAGGTTTGTTCATATAGTGTATGAGTGGACTTATCTAGCTTCTTTGTGAGTATGTGAAGCAGTATTGGATCCCATTCAGCAATATCTAATCCAAGGTTGGTGAGGCCATGCATACATTCTTGTGTTGTATCATGAAGGTCTTTTAATGCCGCAGCGGATGCTGCGTCTGACGACCGAGACGGTTGACCCAAGAGTCGGTTGAGTAGTGCGGATACTTGTAGTCTGGGATTGCTGTATCTTGCTTGGAGCAACTTCCAAGCTGCTGAGTAATTTTCCTCCGATAGAGCCACATGTCTTATGACCCGTTCTGCTTCTCCTGTAAGGTTAGTTTTGAGGTAGAACATTTTTTCGCAGCTTGACATCTTTTGTTTGTCTACCATCTGTGTAAACAAATCGTGAAATTGAGGCCATTTTAGGTAATCCCCGTCGAATTTTGGTAGCGTTATTTTTGGCAGATTCATCTTTGGGGTAGTAGTACCCGGTTGATGGGGTAGCAGGCTGGTTTCAAGCTGCTGTGCTAATGAAATGAGGACGTTATGCACCTCTTCTTCCAGCTCTATGAATCTGCCTTGGTTGTATCCAATTTTTTCTGGAGCTTCCGTTGATCCTCCAATCGAATTGTGAATTTCATCGATTTGTATCCAATGACTTTGGATCGTTATTTCTTGGAGGTCATAAAATTGTTTTGACTTCCCTGTGTGTTTTGCATTGTTCAAGGCCCTTCGCAGTGAAGAGATTATTGTTTCTTGTTTGCGAGAAAGCCTTTGCATATCTTCACTCTGGCTTGAGTGTAAAATAGCCTGGCCTTCGGATTTGGTGCTGTCGCCACCAGTATTGAGTTCTTCCTCTTGTAGTGGAATTTTGGCGGTGTCGACCTTATTCTGTTTTTCTAATTCCTTCATTTTGGCAGAGAATTCTTCTCTATATGAGCTATACACCCTTTTGACTGAGTCGAAATACATGTTGACGTGGTATGCATGTAACAACTCAGTCGGATGCTCTTCTTGAATCGCTGTGTTCATGGACTCGAATTTTTCCCATAGTTCGTCCAGTTTGGCTGTCAGCTTTTGGAAATACGGGAGTGTCTTCCTGTCTGGCCCATCCTTCTTATAGTTCGATAGTAAACGCTGGATGTTGCCTCCAGTCTCCTGTTGTTTTGCAGCTTTCTCATCCATATTTGACGTCTTCGATGTACGTTGTTGATGTAGCCCCTTGATTGTAGTATGTTTGAAGGTATTCCAGTGTCTAAGCCCTGGTCACGCTTACTTTACGATGAAAATTGCCCCTTACTTCTGATGGGGGGAAGCAATTCTTTGTTTTAGAGTTTTTATCAGTGTTAAAGCCCTGATAACGCTTAAGTACCTTGATAGTTACCCCTTACCTCTGGTGGGGGGAAGCAACTATCACGTCGGGGTCACCAAATGTAAACGAT
This sequence comes from Platycheirus albimanus, assembly GCA_916050605.2. Taxonomy (NCBI): domain Eukaryota; kingdom Metazoa; phylum Arthropoda; class Insecta; order Diptera; family Syrphidae; genus Platycheirus; species Platycheirus albimanus. Next base: position 324,066,000 of record OU696696.1, on the reverse strand, counting down.
TGTTCTGTCGTCTTATGCTGTCCAGATCACAGTTCTTGTACTGTGACTGGGGTGGAGTATATAGTGCAGCACTATAACTCCTTGAGATGACACAAACAGCTTCAAGCAGACTCACTTGAAGTAAATAAAAGTCTTGGGTACTGTTTCGTTGCTATCTGAAATCAATTTTATTTCCTACCGATATTTATACTTAAAAATATGCTTAGTCTATATTTATTTACAATTTGGTTGGTGTGACAAATAATGCCGAATTAACAAAAAAGTGAATTTAAAAATAATTAAAGTGTGCAAGGTGTTTTGTTACATTATTGGTTGAAACCTAAATTAATGCTGAAAATGCAGAAGGCACTACAATATATTATGAATATTATGAAAATGCAAAAATCATTACAGTATGTAAAGAAAGAAAAATATTTGAATATGAATTTTATACTTTATGAAGATTGTTCTGTGGAACTGAACAATATTAATATCTTATTAAGCTGCTTTGACGTTGATTCAGCGTTGTCCGGTCTTGGCGAAAAGGGTTTTCAGTAGTTCCACGGTTGGATGTCCTATTCACAAATTCATGAATTATTACACCGATCGGCCAGAATGATGTCGAGTTTAGTAGATGGAAAACTGAATCAGGAACACGTATTTTGAAAGAGGAATATTTTGAGTAGTTCCGATGCAGTATTTTCTCAACATTCAAAATGAATAAGTTTCCCAGCTTATCAGACAAATAGTTTTTGATATCAAGAGCATTTGTTGAGGGCGTAAGCTTGGATAGAAAAACACTTTTTGACCTTCTACGGCTTTGAGCCCAGACACGATGGGAGATATCATCTCGTTAGTACGATTTGTATTATCATTTGAGCATTTTGGTTCAATATTAGGTGGATGTTGATTTTTAGATGGAAGTGTTGGTAAAAAACAGATGGATGGTATACTTGATGTCAATGATTGATTATATGGCACTGTCGTGGCAGCCAAAGAGATTGTAGGAAACCTGTTACTAAATGATGCAGGAGCAGTAACAATTGAGGAAGGTGCCAAAAAGCCCGGGAAAGAAGTTGGTGCATTCTTGCTGAAGTTGAAATTGGGGATTCGGCGAGGTAGTGTGTAGTCAGTAAATAAAGATGTAGCAGCTTTCTTCGATACCGGGCTTACATCAGAACTTTCATCATCAAGTTCCTCGTTTCTACGTTTAGATGGTACTTCAGTTCTGCATTCTGAATGCGAAATGTTAGTTATAGCTTCTTGTAGGGCGTTCTCGTTTTGTATTTGATTTTGTGAGGTTATATTTTCAACTTTGTCAGAGAGATATAATAGTTGTTTTTCAAAATTTTCCAAGTGCTTTATGTTTTGCATAACATCACGAACAATATTATTGTGAGCGAACGGGTCGCACTTGTCACAAAAATAGTAGAAAGACTTCTTTTTGTCGAAAAGCCTTATGCTACTAAACGGGGCGTCAATACATTGAACATGATAAATTCTCCGACAGTTTCCACTACACATAATGGAGTCAATCATATAATCGGAAATCTTGTCACAAGATGCACAATTAGCCATAGTCCTTCACTGATTAATTGTATTAAGATTTTCAATAAATTTTTAAATTTCCTTATAGGAATTTGAGTTTGTATTTGCCAGTTCTGAGAGACACCCTGTGCGAAAATTCAAACAACGTCGATAAGGTAGATCATACATAGATATATCTAGTACGCGACAGGTGGCGCTGTTCTAATTGTCAAGTAGCAGGATGATGACTTGCAGTTTGAAAGTAATGACAGCGGCAAGATGAAGATAGATGTCCACTGACAGATGAATGTTGACAAACATGAAGAGAGAACAAAGTGATGTGTGTAGTCTCTTAAAACGAATTTTCGGCAGAACATACACCAAAATGAACTCACCGGGGGAAAGGAAATTGATAGCCCTGCTGTAACAAAAAATGTTTGAAGTGCGGTGGCGGAAGGGGGTAAGCCAAATACCCTCTGTATGAAGGCCGCAAACTGGAGATGTTTGGTGATGGTGGAGTATGGTTGCACTCAAAACAAATTTGCAACACAACAAAAAAAAAACTTTTAATTGTATTTATTAAGTTAATATAGTTTTATGTCAAGTGACAAGAAAATGAAAAACAAAAACAAGAAAATGTTCAATGAAAACAGTTGAAAACTTTACACTTTAGAATAATAAAGAGAACTTTTGAAACAAATCAACAGCGGAGAAAAATAAAAACACGTCCCAGGACAGCAGCGGAGAGTTCCAGACGAGGAATAGAAGTTAATTTCTTTGGCGCACCTCTCGATTTCCCGCAGACAAATGATACGCTTGTTCCATCAACGTTCTCGATGCAGAGGTACGAAACAGCACTAAAGGCTTCTTCACTAGCATCAACGAACGTGTGCAGGTCTATTCGAACGGGCTTTCCTAGACTCAGGCTATGACATCTTGGAATTCTTAACTGCGTCAGCTTAGGAAGCTCTGCTTTCCATTGTTTCCATTTATCAAACAACTCTTCAGGAATCGGCTCATCCCATCTGAGTCCAATGCGCCAGATTGATCGTAGCAGCAATTTTAAATACAAGGTGATATGAGCTATCATTCCAAAAGGATCGAATATGGACATTGTTATGCTTAAAAATTCTCGTTTTGTGGGACATCTATCATTGTTGATGATTGCTTGGTTCACTCTTGGAAATCTAAGCTGATAGGTGAACATGTCCTCCTTGGCATCCCAACACATTCCCAGAACCTTATCTGTATGTATGGCCGATTCTACATTCATGTGAACGATTCTACTTAGAGAGGCGGTATTCCGGAAAGCTTCATCATCAACAGATTTGAGGACTTCTATCGAGTTCGACGCAAAGTTTCGTAGTTGAAAGCCTCCATTGCGATGTATTGCGATAAATCCTTAGTCACATCTATGGCTTCTTCGATACTGTCGAAGCAATCGACATAATCATCCACGTAATGGTTATTGACTATTACCTCCACTGCTCTTGGGTGCTTTGTCAGAAAACTGGTGGAATTTGAGCTTTTAACGAAGTTTGCTATGCACGGTGAGCAGCTGGCACCAAATGTCATCACTTCCATAACATAAACTTCAATCGCAGAGCTCTCCGACTCCCGCCAAATAAACCGTTGAGAATGTCTATCTTCTGTTCGTATCCGTATTTGATGAAACATTTCTCGAATGTCTCCAACTACTGCTACCGGTTTCAGGCGGAAGTTGAATAGGATGGTAACTAAGGGCCTATAGTTGTCGGGACCCTTTAACAGAAAGGCATTTAATGAAACTCCTCCTACTTCAGCAGCAGCGTCGAAAACTAGTCGAAGCTTTCCTGGTTTGTTAACATTTCTCACCCCGAAATGAGGAAGGTACCACGTTTTTGTTGTTTTGATTTCCGCTTCTACCCGAGTAAGTTTTCTTACGTAACCGTTCTCAACGTAGCTGGTGATGATATTTGTATAGTCAGATGCAAGCTCTGGATCCTTTCGCAGCGTCTTCTCGAGACTAAGAAATCTGTTTTTTGCCATTTCATAGCTATTCGGAAGCTCTGGAACATCCTTTCTCCACAGCAATCCAGCCTGGAATCGATCGTTAAGTTTAATGGTGGTATACTTAAGGATTTCCAAAGCCCTCTTGTCATCTAACGAAATGAGCTCTCTGGTTGGCTTCTTAACCCCGAAGTTCTCTAAGCAAAAATAATCGTCAACAACCTTTTCAAATTCTCAGTACAGCAAAGTGTAACAGCCTCATGCGATGCCTCCACTGGCTCTATGTTCGTTCCTGCTTTCCCGTATACGACCCAGCCGATTTTGGTCTGTGCGGCAATAGTACCAGTTCTTGACGTCACAACGTTAGTCATGGATGCTCCTAGATGAGCGTGATCAAGTCAAATCAGGAGCTCTGGTCTGGCGTCTTTAAATTCAACAAGAGGCATTGTCAACAGCTGCTGCTTAAGCGAATCCAACTCTTAGTTCTCAATAGTTTGAGTGGGCAGGCACAAATCATCAACTGCATGGACGTTGTTAACAACGTAACGCCTAACACTCTTTTAAGTCAATGTGTAAACCACCTTGGTTATTGTGGATGCCGCTCGCCTTTTCTTTCGTTGCTGACTACGTTCATTTCTTATGTCAATCATGCAGTTTGAAAGTATAATATTAATATCATTTTGAACGTCATTTTCATCAGATGCAGATCGTGGACGATAAAGTAAAAGAAAAAATAAGTAAAAGGCGAGCGGCAATACGCAAAAACCAAGAGTGTACTCACTTTTTTTTAAATCAATGAAATATAATGTATACATATATTATAATAATTTGAAATAAAGTTTTTTAAAGCTGATTGTATCGGAACACAAGAGATTTGTTCTTTCGAAGGATCTGCTATTGAAAGCTTGGACCAGTCAAGGAGGAGTTTTGTCGACCAATTCGCGACATTTCTTTAAAAAATCTTGTGGCGCAGCTTGTATAGAGGGCAAAAGAGTTCCTCAATATATATTGTGGCCAAAAAGTTTGCGCTATCGCCAATTTGGACGTCAACCTTAAAACAGATTGTGCAAAGAACTCTGTGGCAGCTGCAGTACGGGCGCCATTTTCTGTGGCCAATTTCGTTGCAGACATAGTGCAACGCTAGTTTGGACGCCATCTTTCTTTTTCTGTGGCAGAGCAAAAAATAATTTGGCGCAGCTGCTCTTGATAGCATTTTTCCTTTTTTTTATTGGAAGATGAAAAAAGAATTGGGTGGAATAAAATCGTCACCAATTTTCGCCAATTACCTGTGGCAATTTTCTTTGTTTTTTGATTGCCAATAATTTGTGGCGTACACAAAGAAGATCGCCAAGAATTTGTGGCGCATTTGCTGAGAGAAGCAAATCTTGTTCATCAACGTTTGTGGTGCAGCTGTGATTTGGACGGAGTCGAATGGCACCAAAAGAAGATCCGGCTTCGAAGGATGGAGAAGACGACAACAGCTGCCCTTTATGCAGTGAGAGTGACAACAACAACATGGTACAGTGCGATCGATGTGATCTCTGGTACCACTTTGGGTGCGTCGGAGTCGACAGCAGGGTGAGCAATGTGGAATGGAAATGTGAGAGTTGCGTCGCGCTACAGGATGATGAGGCTGAGAATACAATTCGAGCAGCAACTCCAAAGGTAGGTTCAAATAGTGGCATGACAAGGGCACAATGTTCCCTCAAATTGCAAATGATGAAAGTTGAGGAGGAACGGGAGGCTCAGTTGATTTACCTAAATAAAAAATTTAAATTGCTTTCGATGCAAGGTGGGGCTGATTTATAAAAATTATTGCAGGACAGTGAGGTGGGGGTAAACGATGGCTTGGGTGAGGGCTTGGGCAATGGCGGTAAGGTGGACATTGGGAACGAGCAAACAAATCAACGCGTCGAGCACACAGTGCTGCAACAAAATGTAAATTTGCTTGCACCAGTTTCTCCTTATGTGCCTAATAGGGAAAATATCTATGCGCGTCAAGTCATATCCAGGGAACTTCCCACCTTCAGTGGTCGGCCAGAAGAATGGCCTCTTTTTTACAGTTGCTTTCAGACATTAACCAGGTTATGTGGTCTGACCAACGAAGAAAATCTTCTTCGGCTGCAGCGATCCTTAAAGGGTAAAGCTTTAGACTACGTCAGTCATAGTCTGACACTTCTTGCGTTGGTGCCTGAAGTTGTTTCAACTCTCCAGATGGTGTTTGGGCGTCCTGAACATATTCTAAATATGCTGGTGGCAAAGGTCCGTGCGACACCACTATTAAATCCAAACAAACTTGAATCCATTATAAATTTTTCTCTCGAAGTCAAGGGTATGGTAGCGACAATGGAAGCTTCTAATTTGCACTCGCATTGAATGGTCTGTCTATTCAGAAAACATTGCCGTGATCCATTTAAAAACCTTTAGTGACTGGCTTTATAAACTTGCCAAAGCGGCAAGTAGAGTCTTGTCTGTCCCTATTTCAAGCACGAGCGGCGCTGATGTGGAGAAACGCAGGGTACAACGAGTAAGTTTTCATGAAGGTATTGCCACTTCAAGTTCTGGTTCACCTCCGAATGTTACATGTAGCTTGTGTAATGAAAAGCATAATATTGCCAATTGCAGTCAATTTAAGAAAATGAACTACAATCAGAGGTGGAATTTCATCAACGGGAAGAAGTTATGTCGCTCCTGCCTAAGAAGACACGATGCTAGATTCTGTCGGGAACGGAGGGAATGTCAGATCGAAGGGTGTCAAGCTAAGCATCATCAGTTGCTTCAAAAGCCGAACGCTGGATGCACTGAAGCCACAGTCGTAGCAATGCATAATATAGAAACATCTAAAGTGCTATATAGAATCGTGCCCATTACGATTTTCGGAAAAGATTCATCAATTGACGTTTATGCCTTTCTAGACGATGGGTCGGGTCCAACTTTAATTGAAAAAGAAATTTTGAAGGCGATCGGAGTCGAAGGTGTCAAATCCGACCTACGCCTCAAATGGACAGATGGAACTATCCGCACCGAAAAAGATTCACTCCACATGGACTTGCAGGTCGCTCCTAAGGATAAAATTAACAAGCGTTGCTCACTTCGAAATGTTCGTTCTGTAGAAAAACTTGACTTACCATCTCAAACCTTGCGGATGCCAGAGATCGCCGATGAATACAAACATTTGAAAGGACTTCCGGTGCAGTCTTACCGAAACGTTGTTCCAAGGGTCATAATTGGGCTAAACAACAGAAGCTTGGCAATGCCCCTTAGCTTTCGAGAAGGGAAACCAAACGAACCGGCTGCAACAAAGACTCGACTTGGGTGGACGATTTACGGAGAACTTGGCCAAAATGCAAAACCAAATTCAACAGTTCAGATTGTCAACCTGCATATTTGTGAGTGTGAAAGCGAAGTCGTTTTGGAAGATCTGATGATGGAGAACATGCGAATCGAAAATGAGGGCTTGGAACAGCAACAAAGGCATAAACTGAATATGGCTACGAGCTTGCAAATGCAAAATAGCATCCGACGAGACGGTGACCACTTCACAGCAAAACTGCTGTGGAAGTCGGAAAACATGACGCTTCCAAATAACTATGCTATGGCGTACCGAAGACTGTGCTGTTTTGAGAGAAAGCTCGAAAAGGATCCGGAATTGGGCGAACAAATAAATAGTCACATTGCTAACATGAAAAGCAAGGGCTACATAACAAAACTTCAAAAGGATGATCTGACAGTTGACTATCAACGTAAATGGAACCTACCGACATTCGCAGTCAAGAACCCTAACAAACCGAAGAAAATAAGAATGGTATGGGACGCCGCAGCGGAATGCAATGGTGTTTCCCTAAACGGGTGTCTTGATAAGGGTCCGGATCTTATGACTTCATTGACGGACGTTCTGTTTAGCTTCAGAATTGGAAAGGTTGGAGTTTGTGGTGACATTAGCGAAATGTTTCACTGAATAAGTATTGATGAAGAGGATCAGCAATCCCAGAGATTTCTTTGGCGGAATGGAGAAACAAATCGTCCATCTGATGTATACATACTGAAGGTCATGAGTTTCGGAGCTAGTTGCTCACCATCAATTGCCCAGTATGTAAAGAATTCAAATGCAAAGGAATACAGTCAACAATTCCCAAGGGCAGTGAAGTCTATTACTGAGAGACATTATGTGGACGACATGCTCGAAAGTGTCAACTCTGTCAAGGAAGCCATCAACCTAGCCAAAAATGTAAGGGAAATCCATAAGCACGCCAACTTCCATATCCGAAACTGGGTTTCGAACTCAGCAAGCGTCATTGAGGCCTTGGGTGAAGCGGGAAACAAAGATAATTTTTGCCAAGCAGGAAAAACGGTGGAACAAGTTGTGGAAGCAGAAAAAGTTCTCGGGATGTGCTGGCAGACCAGCACTGATTCCTTTACGTTCAACCTAAAGTACACAAAAGCGAGTGGAGACATTCTAAGAGGAGAGAAACTGCCAACAAAGAGACAACTATTGAGGTGGCTGATGTCAATCTTTGACCCACTGGGATTCTTGAACTTCTTCACTATTTATATGAAGACATTGATGCAGGACATCTGGAGAACCGGAATTGGTTGGGATGAGACCATTCCTCAAGAATTTTCAGAACCCTGGAACAGATGGCTGTCGACGCTTCAAGATGTTGAAAGGGTGCAGTTGCCCAGATGCTACTTTGGTTTGGCTTGCAGTGACTCTAGTTGCTTGGAACTACATGTCTTCGTCGACGCGAGCGAGAAAGCCTACGCTGCAGTGGCTTACTTTAGGATCCAATCAAATAAAGGAACAGAAGTAGTGCTGGTGTGCTCAAAGACTAAGGTGGCTCCTCTCCGTCCCATTTCGATACCTCGGATGGAACTTCTGGCGGCTGTTCTGGGATCCCGCCTTGGAAATGCTATAGTAAAGGCTCACGATCTAAAGATTGAAACGACGCATTTCTGGTCTGATTCCAAAACGGTTTTGCTGTGGCTTCGTGGAGATCCAAGGGCATATAAACAATTTGTCATGTTCCGAGTGGGTGAGATACAGGAGTCAACGAATATCGCAAGTTGGAAATACGTTCCTTCCAAACTGAATGTCGCTGATTTGGCCACGAAGTGGGCACAACAACCAGAGTTTCAGCCAAGTAGTTCCTGGTTCATCGGACCAACATTTTTAAGACAGTCGCCGGACAACTGGCCACTAAGTGGACTTCCTACAGTGAAAATGCCAAATGATGAATTCAAACAAGAGGCCACAATTCAACAACATCTAGCCATCCAACTCAGTCATCCGATTGTCGATTTTAACCACTTTTCAAGATGGGAACGTCTCACTTCCTGTATGGCATATGTCAAAAGATTTATACGTTTAACAACCCAAAAGAAATTGACAGGAATATCCGCGAAGAAAACACACATCAATACAAACTATGAGGACATCCCAAACTTGACCAAAGATGAACTACATTGGGGACACCAAGTCCTCTACCGCCTAGCTCAGACCCAAACCTATAGTTTAGAAAATCACCTTTTGTTAGATGACCCTCACTGTTCCTTGCCTAAGATAAGCCCTCTCCATCGACTGAACCCATTTATTGACGACGACAAGATAATTCGCCTGAGAAGTCGATTGGAAAAGATGGCCCTTACCAACATAAGCAAAAATCCTATTATCTTGCCTAAATCCCACTATATCACTAGACTATTAGTCGACTGGTACCATAGAAAGTTAAAACATATCAATCATGAAACAGTAATTAACGAAATCTTTCAGACCTTCCATATACCAGGACTACGAACGCTTTGTCGAAATGTACGAAGTAAATGTCAGTTGTGCAAGATACGATTGGCCAACCCAAAGCCTCCACAAATGGGATCCTTGCCTGTAGCACGTCTCTCTCCATACACCAGACCATTTTCGTACGTTGGTGTTGACTTCTTTGGGCCATTTTTAGTGACAATTGGCAGACGTACAGAGAAACGGTACGGCGGCGCTGTCTTCACATGTCTGACCTGTCGTGCAATCCATATAGAGGTGGCTCATAGCCTGACCATGAATTCATGTATGATGGTCATCCGGAACTTCATCGGTCGCAGGGGTTACCCACTACAATTCTATAGTGACAATGGGACAAACCTGAAAGCTGCCGAAAAGGAACGGCGTGAAGCCCACGATCAAATCAACTTTAATCAAATTCAAGCCGAGTTCACAACCCAGCATACCAAATGGGAGTTTATACCACCAGCAAGTCCCCACATGGGCGGTGCCTGGGAACGAATGGTACGCTCCATCAAGACCGTATTGTATCAAACCATTACACCTGATACAAAGATGACGGACGAGAAGCTGAACAACTTGCTTATTGAAGTCGAAAGCATAATACACAGTCGACCTCTTACGTATTTATCGCTGGAAACTGCTGAGCAAGAAGCCCTCACTCCCAACCACTTTATCCTTGGCTCATCATCCGGAAGCAAACCACCTGGAGAATTTAATACCTCTGATAAGTATGTCAGATCGTCATGGCGTCATTCTCAGCTGCTAGCAGACGTATTTTGGAGAAGGTGGGTGGCTGAAGTGCTGCCAACATTGACTCGGCGCACCAATTGGTTCGAGAAAGCAGAGCCATAAAAGAAGGAGATGTCGTCATAATTGTCGATCCCAACCTACCAAGACATTGCTGGCCGAAAGGAATAGTGGAAAAAGCAATCCAATCTAAAGATGGGCAAGTTCGAAGTGCTATTGTCCGAACATCAACTGGAGAGTACCATCGTCCTGCAGCGAAGATAGCGGTTTTGGACTTAAGACCACGGGATAAAGGCTCTGTTGTTAAGCTAGATTAGTACTAACTTTTTTCAATCGCCGTACGGGGGGGGAAATGTTAACAACGTAACGCCTAACACTCTTTTAAATCAATGTGTAAACCACCTTGGTTATTGTGGATGCCGCTCGCCTTTTCTTTCGTTGCTGACTACGTTCATTTCTTATGTCAATCATGCAGTTTGAAAGTATAATATTAATATCATTTTGAACGTCATTTTCATCAGATGCAGATCGTGGACGATAAAGTAAAAGAAAAAATAAGTAAAAGGCGAGCGGCAATACGCAAAAACCAAGAGTGAGTATTTTTTTTAAATCAATGAAATATAATGTATACATATATTATAATAATTTGAAATAAAGTTTTTTTAAAGCTGATTGTATCGGAACACAAGAGATTTGTTCTTTCGAAGGATCTGCTATTGAAAGCTTGGACCAGTCAAGGAGGAGTTTTGTCGACCAATTCGCGACAGACGTCATTCATAATGTATCGTCGAGCTTCTTCGTGATCGGCACTAATTTCGAAGTTGACTACAACAGTCTTCTTTAACGATACTTCCTTCCCAAACCAGCGCAAATTCAAGTTCGTTGGCCTTCCCTTTAGCGTCAAACGTTTAACTAAGTCCGAACTCATGATGGTAATGGACGACCCTTCGTCAAGTAAAGCATACGTTCGGATAACCACGTTCCCATTGTATAGCCGCACAGGTAATACTCGGAAAAGTATCCTGTTAGCTTCTGAATCTTTGTTGCAGCTAAGTAATGGCATTTGCTGTTCAAGATTTGATATAGGGTCAGCTTCATGCAACATGGGATGATGTTAGTTCAAGCATCCATCGACTCCACATGCTTTACTGGATCTGCATGTTCTTATTGCATGCCCATATTTAAGACATCCAAAACAAAGTCTTTTTTCCTTTGTGAAATTCCATCTGAATTGAGAATCTATATCTAAGAATTTGACACACTGTTCAACCGGGTGTTTATTTTGCATACACCAGCGGCACTTCTCTGTAGACTTCATGCCATATGCAAAACATTTCCCGACCTTGATCCAGGATCCGACCGCCCGTGAGTTGACGCAGTGGATGATGAAATTGGTGTCACCAAGCTAACCAAACGAGCAATTGTAACGATAAAAGGAGAGTATTTATCCGCACAAACGGGGCCCGTGGAACGTAACGCGTATGCCCCACGTTGGGCGCCATCTGTAACGATAAAATTTGAAATTGAGAAATTTAGAAAGAATTTTCCTAATGAAATTAAATTCATAAGAATAAATGCAAATAAAAATTCCACCCATAACCCAACGCACCAGGCGGTGCCCGTGAGACTAAAACGAACTCAGCCCCACGCCATCTGTAACGATAAAATTTGAAATTGAGAAATTTAGAAAGAATTTTCCTAATGAAATTAAATTCATAAGAATAAATGCAAATAAAAATCCCACCCATAACCCAACGCACCAGACGGTGCCCGTGAGACTAAAACGAACTCAGCCCCACGCCATCTGTAACGTTGATATTATAATAGAATCCCTATTCGCACCGGGAAACGATACTTCACACGCTGCTCCCATCTTCTATAACTTTATACAAAGATCGTGCGACAACCCACAAAGGAAACTCTGCCTCACGCCATCTGTAATGCTAATAAACAATAAGAAGGTGCATACGGGAAAACAGCATGGGGATTCGACTCATTGACAAACACCTAACCTCATCACCTAAACACCCTGTGGATATTCAAGATCCTAAATCAGACGCCTATCAACAATCCAAACCCGAGAGGAAGAAGACAGAGATAAGCACCTAACACGCCTCGGCTCTCATGCCAAGGACCAGCAATCTTTCCATCCATCGCCTGTGTACAGATGTATCCAATGCCCCTACATTCCTGACATACTTACATCTCAAAGCGGTAGCCTCCAGCTCCATCTACTCCTCTCTCATTTCCCTCCCAAAATTCTCAAATCCATATCCATCCCTCTCACAGAAACGAAAACTATCCATCGGCCTACCATAGGTACTGACTACAAAACACCGTAGAACAGCCTAGAGGGTACCCGATGGCATATTCCCGTCTATCCGCTGCGAGTGCTAGGTGTTCTGCTCGCAGCTGTGTCACTCGGTAGCCTACACCTGTAAACCATAACCTTACTCATACCCCACTGATGAATCTAAACTTGGAAGACTATCTTTGTTATCACGGCATCATATTCCCAGAGCTTATGCTCCAGTTAGCCTCTATGTGCTTAGATACCATCAGCTCGATTTGTCGTGAATTGGGATGGAAGCAACCTTATGTCGGCAACGCCCCCTTCCTCGCCGGCTACTCGTTAAAAGTAAGCGGTAAGGACGGCATGCGACAACGTAAGGTTGTGGCCGAGATCGACCGTCGCGTTGGCCGGCAGCACCCATGCCACAACTAGCTCAGTCAGGCCATGGGCACTTGCTCCGGGATCTACCTGACCGGTGTTACCTCTTATTATCCTGCCGACCGTTGAACCCTGGTGGTCGAGTTCGAATAAGTATTTTAATATGCTTGATGGCCCTCATAACTTTTGAAAACTCGATCATACCGAACTGACTGAATATAAAGTCGAACCCAACGCTGCACCTCATATCGCGATGTGAATAACCCTAGCCTGGAAGTAAGAAACATTGTCTGTTCTACTGTCCTAACACATATAACCCCAGCACGTAAGTATTTTTTAGTCTAAAGTGTGCCTTAGATGGTCGAGGCAGTTACGGCTTACTACTATCATCGACGTGTCCAACTGCCGTAATGAAGTGTTGGGCACGGACGTCGAGGTGTCTCACCTTGTAGGGAGGGAGGATCTTGGCTGTTAAATGACCCTCCAGGTCTCTCAACCCTCCCATTTCAATATAGAAAATCATCTCTCTCTATATTGACCATGGTTGTCCGCGGACCAAAGAGTCCCTACGACTCATAAGTTCAAATGGGCAACCCCTTAAGTAAAATAACAAGCAGAAAATTCGCTTGCTTACTTTATCAACTCAATCATAATCAAAAAAAAATTACCAAAACTGTAATCTCTAAACTCTAAATCTCAAAAACTCTAAATCTCAAAAACTATAATCTCAGAAACTATCATCTCAAAAACTCTAATCTCAACGAAAAGGAAAAAGAAACCACACACACATTGCATTTCCTTAGCCAAGGAAGTAAGAGGGGATACCACCCTCCCTCTGAAATATTTAATCCATACTCAAATGCATTATTATGTCTTGTTATAATAACCTAAAAATCTTCAAAGAAAAATAAGAAACTGGAAAAATTCTATAAACGTTATAAAGAACGATATAATCTTTTATTAAATTTCTTTAAGATCTTAACAATCTACTTAGAGCTACCTTAAAGGATGTAAAAGAAATCCTTATTCTTAATAATACCTAAATCTAAATAGTTGTATGTATCTTCTTTATTTGAAGAAAAATTCTCTTTTATTCTTTTTGGATGATATCGCAGATATCAAAAATTCATCAAATGTTATTTTTATCAAAATATTTTGGAAGCTTAGGAAAGTCAATTATTTGAAGTTAATTATTCTTTATTGGTCCTGGAAATTCAATATTCCAAAAGAAACCTTATCATAATTTCATAAAAAGTTAAGCTGCTTCTGATTTGAATGGAGTGATTTGACTTAAAACTAGAGTGTGATTACACAGTGTACAAAAATAAAATAAAACAAAATAAAACAAGGAGTGAGTGAAAATGGTATTTACTGATGGCAATGATGCTACGAACGAAATGGTATTCGAATGTTTTTCGCGACGAGATAAATTGAAATTATGTCAAAGAACTATACCCGATAGTCCTTCAGACGAATTAGCTCAAAATCCTATCGTAAACGTTGTCTATTTCGCGACTAAATAACGCGTTCGAAAGTAAGTATAAAATTCCCCACAACATAAATTGGACAGACAAAAATCACGACGTTAAAAAAAAGTACCATATACACAAGATCACAGTTCGTTATCATGTGTATAATCGATCAAATATAATTTAAAAGCAATATAATGTCATAATATAGTGTAAGTAATACGGCACGGTCAATAGGACAGTGGAGATATTATTGTTAAAATTGCGTATCCTCTGAAGTGCACTCCTGAGTTAGGCTGAAAAGAACGTATGGTTAAGTAAAACTGCTATGACACTACTATCCTTCAACTATAATATTGCTTTGATAAGTTATGTGTTTTTCAAAAAGTGTATCAGTTAAAGGGTCGTGAATAGGACGAAGACGATCACAAAAATGAAGAAGATATAAGTATAAGATTCCGCAACCGAAATGTAAGGATAAGATCTATGCTTTAACTCTGCCTATGAATGTGGCAGCAGTAGGCAAAAGCCACTATAAGACACGCTTAACCGCGTGTGGTTACCAAGCGCGACTGTGTATTAGCCACAGATTCAAGATTGTAATTAAAAAAAAATCAAATTTAAACGCGGCGTTCAACGCGAACGTTTTGGTCGCTACCGACACGAAATACAAAAAGTAAATTGTCTTGTTATCCTTGACCAAGATATATTAAAGTACAAGAATTCGAAAGATAATACCGCTACGAAACAAATGTTCTAATTTGGAAATCACGTCTTAAATACCAATTGAATTTGGTGTTAGATACGATAAAATTTAAACGCGTACAAGTAAGTGCAAAAGTAATTATTTATGAGCACGGGCTCTGAAAAGGATTCTTCCAAAAATATGACCGCAAATTCCGTTTGACGCGATCAAAATACGCTATATCACGAACTGTTCAACAAAAAAAAAATAAAGGATCTGATTGTTAAAAAAAAAAACCATCTATGCTTCACAGTATTGATAATGTACACCTTCTTAATCAAATGTAAATTACGATATGCAACTTGTCTTAATATGTTCTTAATAAAAGAAAAGAAAACTCAATTAATGCAATCTGCCACCGTCCGTGGACAATATGTCTTCTATAGTACGCTCTCGCTAAACGCGACGTACTCGAACGAACGCTTCTGTGACTATTGAGTCATTCACTAGAGCTTCACGCTCATTAAACTTAAAACAACCATGCACAATATACTTAAACACAGACAAAATTTGTTACCTGGTTAAGATTCTTATTTATCACAAACTTTATAAAATATGAACTGGATCTGGATCTGATGATGGTGGTGATGTAAATACTGAACTGCTGCAGATGTAGGACCGGCATCTGTGTCGATACACTCGCCAGACGTCCTGGTGTATAATATGTCCCGCGATGTAAATCAGGAAAAGTATGTTCATTCAAAATCCCACGACGTAAAATCATCAGCCTGTCGTGACGGGGTATCAATAAAACAATCCTCAGGATAAGATAGAGTATGATGATGCCTCAAATGTTGCGCCGACAGGGCGATAGTGAAGAGTAAATGTCTGGCAATACCAGATTCCCTCAATGGAGCGTTATCAGTTTATGTTTCCAGGAGAACAGGATGTCTCGAACATATGCCTCAGATGATTGGAGTAGTGTTCCAAAAGAAATGTCTTGTGGAGTGCCTCAAACTTTGGCCCGGATCAGAAAAACGTTGTCGTCTTTTATAACTATGGTGTCGGAATTTGCAAGAAAAATGCTTAGCAAATTTCCTCGCCTCGCTGGTGTAGTTTGTAGTGATGAGAGGTGAAGAGGAAGTAAATAATTCCTCTGTGTCCACAAGAGCACCACAATAACAGGTACCGATGTTAATGTATATCCAAAAAGAAACAAAAAAATGGCCCGGCTGGTGCACTGGGCGTGGATATGTCCATAGGTGAGCCGACTTGCGGATCAACACCTAGGGTACGTTGCCACGTGGAATACTAGCCGGTACATCCAAAAAATGTTGGAATCCTGTCGATGTGAGGGGTGCGTATAGTAGCACCCTCTTCTTGATCTGCTCTCTTGTATACGAGACGCAGTTTTTTTTTCTTCTATTTCCTCAAAAATAATATTGCGATAGGCGTGGAAATATTTTTGGACCACATGAAACTTTAATTTTTACACACTAGAGTTTATTCCATATTACAATGAACTGGCTGTCCAAATTATTCCGCACAAATGTGGATGGAAGCAGACTCCAAATCCACTGGTCGGTGTCCTGGTGTATTCCTGGGCATTCGACTAAAATAATCCTCGAATCAATGATCCATTTCACATGGAATTCTGATGGAGCTTCTACCTGTGCCACATGGGTAAAAAAATCAAGTTAGATGATTCGTCCGCATGGTTTGGTAGGTAGGTAGACTCTATCAAGTAGAATCCTACCAAACTCTTTCTTTTTCTTTTCTTTTATTTTAATTTGCTTAAGACTCACCTGGTAATGTGTATAGATCCTTAATTAGTTGATAGGATGGAAGAATATTGTAACGCCAATGCGATTTACAATTTATTCTTCCATCAAGAACGATGATGGCGGAGATGTTAAGAAAAATTGATTTTTGATGGGTGTTCTGGAGCTGTATTGTTCCTATTCAAGTGGCGGTCTTCTTCAAAATGAAGTATCATTTTGTCTGGCTTCCTGGATTGTGTTTCCACGTTCCACTCAGCCAACGCCCTGATTTCCAATAGGAATTCCTACGTCACAAGTCACGATTTTGGGTGCCTATGACGTCAATGTCGGTAAGTAGTTGCAGGATTTGTTGTCTGTTTACACTTTTCTGATTTTAGGTGACATGCATTTTGCGAATATGGTAAGTATGTCATGATTTTTAGTTATGCATATAATCTTTGCTACTGGGTATGCTCGTATGTCAAAAAGATGACAAAAAATACAATCAGACTGAAATACGTGAGATTTAGTGAACGATCCTCGGAACAGAGTGGATAAGTTTACTTTGACGTGAAGTCGAGTAACTTGACATTTCTGTCCGGGAAGCTGTCATCGCAACACTGTAACTGGTGTTCTCATCTTGAATGTTCTGTACACCTTGCATATATGATTTAGACTCAGTTTGGCAATGGCCAATCTCAAAAATTACGAAACTACTGTCACATTTAATTCGACCCTGTCAAGTGGGTGTTCGTACTTGTCAGTTTATCGTGTCAAATCAGTTTTCTTTGCTGTCAAGTATCTATGGCAGCGAAAACGGATTCAGACAGTTATTTCTGCTGGACAGTAGAGAACAAAAAAAAAGAAAAGGAAATATAATCCTGTGTCACCGATGACGTCAGTAGTGATCGTTTGCTGTTCACACTTATTATAAAAGTCATCTGTCAGAACAAATTTTTCCTTGAACGGCCTCAGGATTTTATCGATGTAACTGTCAGATAAATTGCGTATATCAGATGTAGGAAATTACATTTGGTTTCGTCACTTGGATGGTGAGAGTAAACTCAAAGTATTGCTAAAAATTGTGATTTCGCAAAGTGACAATCGTTCGACAGGCAAAATTTTTTTTCGTTTACACGCTTTCGAAGAAATACACCGCATTTTGCGGATTGCAGTGTAAGTCACACATTGTGTTGTTCTGCAAGTGGGTTATGCAAAATATCCGTAGCGACAATTTTTGGTCGCCTATCACTGAAAATTCACACTCCCATGGAAAGGCGAACTGCACACGGCTTGGAAATTCTCTTTGAAAAGTGGGTGCCAAGTGGCTTCCAAGAGAAGTGGAATGTGTTCGTCGGGGTGGATTCTAGTTGTGGACTCGTATTTAATGGCGGACTATAGTTTCCGTGCGTTCAGCACAATGCGAGTCGCGGATCGGTTCGCCCGATAGATGGCACCAGTTGCGAACATCTATTGTTTGGAGGGCAAGTAGGTTTTTTTCTACGAAGTCAATGGAGGGCAAGAAAGTTTTCCCTACACAATTCTGCAAGGCCATTCATTAAAATGTCTGATGGTGGCAAATGGTTGTATATATTGTTACATGAATAGTGTTTGTCTCAACTACAGTCTTATGAATGGTTTTTGTTTCTACTACAGAAATATTACTATATGGTTTTTGTCTATACTACAGTAAAATTCTGAACAATTCTGCTGAATGATTCTGCTGAATAACAATGTTGAATTTGAAAGCTCTGAAAGCTTTTAAAGCATCTTGACAATTCCGAAAGGTTCGAGACTTAGACTGTTCGGGAAACTTGATCCCAAGTATAAATAGGACATTTTATTCGGAAATGGACACAGTTTCATTTTAACCGTGGTAACGAATAAATGGTGAATAATTAGTGGTGCTAAGAAAAAGAAATAAATAAAGAGTTTGAACTTAGATAAAAGTGAGTTTCATTTATAGAGATAGTAGTAGTGATTGAAAAGTAAAGGAAAATAAGTTTTATTTTCGAACCCAAGACTAAAAACATTACAGTGGTATCAGAAGTGAAATAAAACTTAAGTGCATAATTCATTTGGACAAATAAAAGTGAAAAGTGATAAAGTGACTATGGGTAAACTTGTAAATGCCCTTAACTTGATTGAACTTAGAGCAGTGTTAAAGAATCGGGGTCTTCCTACTGCTGGAACCAAAAATGACCTCATTATTAGACTGCAGGATAATATGACTCAGCAAAATGAAAATCCAGAAACATTTCTTCTGGATGTTGAAATACAAGACGAACAAGAGCAAGTAAGTACAAGCTCCGACATGTCTAATATGATGGCTTTCCTTCTCGAACGTTTTCAAGAACAAAAGAATCTTCTAGAAGAGCAAAGAAACGAACAAAAGAATCTTCTAGAAGAGCAAAGAAACGAACAAAAGAATCTTCTAGAAGAGCAAAGAAACGAACAAAAGAATCTTCTAGAAGAGCAAAGAAACGAACAAAAGAATGAACAAGCGCAACTTCTAGAACGTTTTGAAACACAAGAGAAGAATCTTGAAGACCAGAAAAACCTCCTTGAAGGAAAGTTCTCTGACATTGAAAGCAAGTTTGTTGCTGCTGACGAGCGTCTCGAAAGCATCGAAAAACAAATTTTGACTGTAGATGAAAGGTTCGAGAAAGTTGAAGACAAATTCGAAAAATATGCAAAGGAGTTGGACAAGGTAAGAAAAATTAAAATTAGAGAAAGTTCTGGTGACTGCATACGAAGAAAGGAAATGCATCCGCCAACTTTTGATGGACAAACTTCTTGGACGATCTACAAAAGACAATTTGAAGCAGCTGCGACAACAAACGGCTGGGACGACGAGGAAAAGTTTGTTGCACTGACACTTGCTCTCAGAGGACCTGCTGCAGAACTACTGCAAACAATACCAGCAGAGTTACATGGCAACTTCAAAGCTCTTACTCAGGCGATTGAAAAACGCTTTGGAGATGGCCATATGCAAGAAGTTTTCCGGGTCCAACTTAACACCAGGGTTCAGAAAAGAGGTGAGACTCTTCAACAGCTCCAAGCAGACATCGAACGCCTGGCTCACCTGGCATATCCAACGGCGGGTGAGGAAATTATTAACCAATTTGCTGCTGAAGCATTTTTCCGTGGATTAGCTGACATCAACCTCCAGCGAGCAGTACGAACGGCCGGAAAACGGACGCTTCCTGAAGCATTGGCGTTTGCCCTCACCATGGAAGCAGCGGAACAGGCTTCTCAAAGCATTCATCGGGTAAGAGAAGTAACTGTAGAGGAGTGCGCTTGCCAGAGAACGACATTCCAGAGCAACCACCGTGATGGACCTCTCCGATGCTGGAACTGCAACAGGACCGGACATCTCCAGCGCCAGTGTCGTATGCCATTAAGAAAAGAAGTTTGCCAACATTGCGGCAGCAAGAAGAACAGCCAAGAGGAGGCTCACAAAACCCCTGCTGGACCTGTTTCCCACTCGGGAAACGAGTAAGGACCAACTTCACGGGGCAGAAGCTGGTTCCGGGTATCGATGGCCCCAGAACTACGATCCAGGTCTCGCAGACTAAACGAGACAATAAAAGTCTGACAATGGAAGCAGCTATAAACGACAAGAAATATGTGGCAACTATCGATACCGGTGCCACCGCCTCCATTGTAAGAAGAGACGTGGTGAAGATGACATGGCTACACAACACCAATAGCTACTGTCTGAAGACGGCAACAGGTGAGTCAGCTAAAGTATATGGGGAAGTACAACTAGTGATCGGATTGGCAGAACTGGAGTTTTCCCATAAATTCCTAGTGGCAGATATTTGCGATGAGTGCATCATCGGAATTGACTTCATGAAAGCACATGGAGTAATTCTGGATATCGGTAACCAGGTTCTGAAATTTAGAAATGTCGAGATTCCGATGATCTATGGTAACGAAAACTCGTCAACCCTGAGAACTGTCGTCAAAGAAGACCTACGCCTGCCTCCCTCTTCAGAAGTCTTTGTTTGGACAAACATAAAAGGCGATTCAGGGAACCATCGATACCTTTTTGTAGAACCGGACTCTGAACAACGTTCCCAAAACTACATCGTGGGAAAAACGCTTGCCGCACCTAAGAACAACATGGTGCCTGTAAGAATAGTGAACATCAAACCTTATGAAGTCAACCTTAAAGCAGGAGAAGTTATTGGACAATGTGGTCCAGTGGCAGCAATAACAAGAATCACCGATGAAGAAGTACGAAATCCTGTAGAAGTCAACTTTTTAAGGTCCAAAATTCTAAAATCCTGCAAGCTAAGTCAACAACAACAACAGGTTGCTGGAAGCCTTATTCATGAGTTTGCTGATATTTTCGCTTCAAAGGATAAACCATACGGAAGAACACAATTGGTGCAACATCGCATCGATACTGGTGATGCAAGGCCAATCCGTCAACCTGCAAGGCGCCTTCCACTAGCCAAACAGGCGGAGGTTACGGATATGATCTCGACGATGCAGAAAGAAGGTTTGATCGAGAATTCCAAAAGCCCTTGGGCATCACCAGTGGTCCTAGTCAAAAAGAAGGATGGAAGCACCCGGTTCTGCGTGGATTACCGAAGGCTGAACGATGTCACAAAGAAAGACAGCTACCCTCTGCCCAGGATCAGCGACACTCTGGATGCAATGGCAGGAGCTCAATGGTTTTCAACTTTGGACCTGAAAAGTGGGTACTGGCAGGTGGAAATTCACCCAGAAGATCGAGAGAAAACCGCATTTTCGACAGGTAATGGTCTGTGGCAATTCAAAGTTATGCCCTTTGGCCTGTGCAACGCTCCGGCAACATTTGAGCGTTTGATGGAATGCGTTTTACAAGGGCTTACTTGGAAGACATGCCTGGTTTATTTGGATGATGTCATCGTTTTTGGGAAAACATTTGACGAACACTGCAGGAACTTGAGAGAAGTTTTCCGGAGGCTTCGAGAAGCTCATCTTAGGTTGAACCCAGACAAATGCACCTTTTTCAAGACTGAAGTGAAATATTTAGGGCATATTGTCTCGTCTCAAGGGGTACAAACCGATCCAGAGAAAGTGGAAGCTGTGAAGAACTGGCCAACTCCACAAGATAAACATCAGCTGAGAAGTTTCCTTGGGTTAGCCACATATTACCGGCGATTCGTGAAAGACTTTGCTGGGGTTGCGAAAAGCCTGCACCAACTTACAGAGAAAGGAAAACAGTTCAAATGGTCAGGTGATTGCGAGAAAAGCTTCCAGGAACTAAAAACACGCCTCTGTAACGCTCCCGTTCTGGCATATGCTACTCCTGGGAAACAGTTCATCATCGATGCAGACGCAAGCAATGTAGGAATTGGGGCTGTTTTGTCGCAAGTTCATGATGGCCAAGAAAAGGTAGTAGCCTATTACAGCAAAGTGCTCTCGAAGGCAGAAAGGAACTATTGCGTGACCAGGAGGGAACTTCTAGCTCTGGTACTAGCTACGAAACATTTTCATAAGTACATCTATGGGCAGAAATTCCTCCTTAGAACAGACCATGGAGCGCTAAGGTGGCTTTTGAACTTTAAAAATCCCGAAGGACAAGTAGCAAGGTGGATTGAGAGGTTGCAGACATACCACTACGAGATTCAACATCGAAAAGGAAAACTACACTCCAACGCAGATGCATTATCCCGACGACCATGTAAATCAAACTGCAAGCATTGTTCACGTCAGGAAGAAAAGGAGTCCCTAGTCACTCAACGAGTGAGAGTCGAGCCCATTGCCGGCTGGAGTAACGAGGAAATTAGGAATGCTCAACAAGAAGATTCTGACATTGAACCCATCCTTGCATGGAAAGAGCACGAGGAGAAACCACAATGGGTTGACATTTCCGATAGAAGCCCGGTGTTAAAAGCCTATTGGGCTCAATGGAACTCTCTCCATGTACAAGAAGGTGTACTCAAACGGAAGTGGGAATCCGCAGATGGCAAGTCCTATGTGATGCAGGTAGTTGTGCCTCGGTCCAAAGTCAATGAAGTTCTCCGTGAGATGCATGATGGCACTTCTGGAGGCCATTTAGGAATCAACAAAACGCTGGAAAAGATCCGAGATCGTTTCTACTGGCTTCATGCAAAAGAAGACGTCGAAAGATGGTGCAGGAAATGTGACACTTGTTCTGCTACAAAAGGACCAGGCAGAAAAATTCAAAGTGTGATGCAGCAGTACAACGTTGGAGCACCCTTCGAAAGAATTGCAATGGATATTGCAGGTCCTTTTCCTGAAACCAACGATGGAAACCGATATATTCTCGTGATCGTGGATTACTTCAGCAAGTGGCCTGAAGCGTTTGCCATTCCAAACCAAGAAGCAAAAACGGTTGTGGATCAGATTGTCTTCAATTGGATAAGTAGATTTGGTGTACCTAAAGAACTCCATTCTGACCAAGGGAGGAACTTCGAGTCAAATATCTTCCAACAGGTTTGCTTACTCCTTGGCATTCATAAGACAAGGACAACACCGCTGCATCCACAATCAGATGGAATGGTAGAACGGTTTAACAGAACGCTCAAAGAACACCTTTCCAAAGTAGTGGAAGACTGTCAACGAGACTGGGACCGATGCATTCCACTGTTTTTAATGAGCTATCGGAGCGCAGTTCATAGCACTACAGGACATACTCCTTATGAAATCTTGTTTGGTTCAACAATGCGACTACCAAGTGAAGTGAAATTTGGATGCCCTCCAAATGAGCCACAAAGCCAAGAAGAATATGTGGAGGATCTCAAAAAGAGACTCATGTACATTCATGAAAGGACCAGAACAAAGATAAAGGATGCCAGTGATCGCATGAAAACACGTTATGATGCACATGCAACGACGACAGGGTTTCAAGTGGAAGATCTTGTGTGGTTATACAACCCCCATCGGAAAAAGGGACTGTCACCGAAGCTCCAGCAAAATTGGGAAGGCCCTTACAAAGTTGTCACCAGAATCAATGATGTTGTTTACCGCATTCAGAGAGGTGTTAGAGGCAAAATGAAAGTTGTTCACAGGGACCGACTATGCCGCTACAATGGCCAGGGAAGTGATAGACTTGTTCGGGACGAACAATCTTAAGAAGGGGACAATGTTACATGAATAGTGTTTGTCTCAACTACAGTCTTATGAATGGTTTTTGTTTCTACTACAGAAATATTACTATGTGGTTTTTGTCTATACTACAGTAAAATTCTGAACAATTCTGCTGAATGATTCTGCTGAATAACAATGTTGAATTTGAAAGCTCTGAAAGCTTTTAAAGCATCTTGACAATTCCGAAAGGTTCGAGACTTAGACTGTTCGGGAAACTTGATCCCAAGTATAAATAGGACATTTTATTCGGAAATGGACACAGTTTCATTTTAACCGTGGTAACGAATAAATGGTGAATAATTAGTGGTGCTAAGAAAAAGAAATAAATAAAGAGTTTGAACTTAGATAAAAGTGAGTTTCATTTATAGAGATAGTAGTAGTGATTGAAAAGTAAAGGAAAATAAGTTTTATTTTCGAACCCAAGACTAAAAACATTACAATATATTTTTGCTTCCACCCATTCCAACCTCCGACTCATCGGTAATTTTCCAACAAGTTCGTCCATTAAGCTAGGGTTAGCCATATGTTGTTCTAACTCACTTGCCTCGAAGAAAGCTGTCAAGTTCTGAACCTTAGTAGCGAACGATATGAGTTGCTCCAATTTGTTCTCAGGAATGGGCTGTACTTCACGGATTTTCCTTAGTTGACTTTCCACTAAGCACTCCGCACGACCAAATCGGAACTCCAGAGCAGCCATAACCTGGTCAACATTGTTGGAATGTATGAGTAGAGATTCGGCGATATCTCTTGCATGTTCTTTTAGACATTTACGTAGACGAGACATGTTATCCACTTTCGAGTAGTTTTATGCATTCGTTGACTCAACAAACTCCATGCAAAACATCGGCCATCTTTCCGGTGTTCCATAAAACTAAAGGCAAGTCTTGAAGGCTTCTGGGCCTATGTAGAGGTGGGTCAAGTTGGTTCGAAGCAAGAACATGCTGTGGGTTATACCATGTCTGATTATTAGCAGGAAGTGCATTTAATGGCGGTAAAAACGAGGGAATAGTTCCTACCGCAGCTGGACTATATACTGTATTGCACACATCATTGATATTCCCAACATGGATTGTCTGCAATAATTGACCCACAGCCGACCAGGGGCGTCGTGTAGATGGAACTGTAAAGTTGCCATACGCATACGTATTAAATGTCTGAGTCCCATACCCGGTGACTGATGCATTTGTGTTAGGGTAAAGATTGTTTCCTACACTCCAGATAGTGGGGCGAATGATGTTTTCGGTGGCAGAGGAAAGATTCACAGATTCTGTGATTTTGTTGGCGGCAGCAAAGGTTGATGGCATCGACAGCATCGCATTGCTTCCGGCATTTTTCTCAATTTTCTGTCCCTGACTTAGTAGTTCTTGTATGATTCTTTTGTCCTCGGCAGCGGACAGCTGAACTGCTTTAAGCTGAGCACGTAAGTCTTGCAACCGCTTTTGACGTTCCTGTTCTGCGAACAAGCACGAGTGAGTGTGAGAGTAAGTCTTAAGCAGGATTTTGAACTGTGAAGGAATAAATGTGCTTAGTGGTTTTTTATAATATTTTTTCCACTCTAAATTATCGTGTTTTACATATTTATTAATTGATCTCGATTATACAGTCCATTGAGCTACGATACATTGGTCCATGTCGAGCGTCGGATATTGTGCCAGTGTCGGAATGGTGCAGGTTTCGTTTTCTTAAAAATAATAAGAAATAAAAAAAAAAATAATAAGTGCAGTGGTTGATTGTGGTTCGTTTTATAACGAACAAAATATTGTGAATAATAAAAATGTGCTCAATTGTGTCACAAAAAAGATTGAAGTGTGCGCAGCGACACCAGTATGGGCAGGAAACCGTGTGTGTATCACCAGCAGGCAATGTGCAAAAACGGTACTTTATTATATATAATGATTAATATGTACCAACCAACATGTAAGTAAATCAATAATTATAATTGTTGTTGTTTGTCCCCTTTGCAAACGGCAGCGACGGCGACGGCGAGCGATGAAAATTCTACGTCAAGAGAGAAAGACAGGGTAAGAAAGTACGTATTCTCGCTTCACAGCAAGAATACACACACACTTATGTGATATGAGCAGCGAACTGGAGTGAAAGATTACGCATACACAAAACACATATGTATATGCGCAACTGTGACAAGCAGAAAGAGAAGTCTAAAAAAAAAAAAATTCGTCATTCAAAAAAAAGTGGTAGTGATCGGTCTTTCGAAAGAAAGAAAAATTTAAGAAAAAAAACAACAACAACAATAATAATATTAACATACATATTTACATTTTAAATAACATTTATTGAAAGCAAAAAAGGATGAGCTGAAATATAGTCCTAAAACAGGACAAAGTAAATATTTGATTGTGTGAATGGTGGTGGTTTTTTGGATTATTTTGCAACGGAGCAGGTTTCTTTTTTTCTCTTCTTTATCTTTTCCCGTTGCATTGAATGTGTCCCGATGTATGTGTGCAGTGTCTATGAGCGATTTTGTTTTGTTTTCGGTGAAGTGTGAATGAGCGAATGAGCAATGAAGGGGCGATCTGAGTTTATTTGTTTTCTTATGGAGAATGAGAATTTTTGAATTGAGTGAAGTGCGCAGGATGTTCTTTTTCCTCTTTTGGTGCGTGTGTGATTTACATACCTTTTTAATATCGTTTTTTTTATGAATAAGATATTTTTTCAATATTACCTAGATATATTACGGTGATGTTGCTGCTTTGTTGTTTGGTAGGGATCAAAAATTAATTTCTTTTATAGGTGTTAAGTTTTTTTTCTCTTGAAGACTTTGTTGCTCGAGATATAGCAGGGGCGAGTGGAACTCAAAGCACATTTGTGCGAGTTACCAAATATGAGAGAAAAGTTGTGAAGGACTCGAGATATAGCAGGGGCGAGTGGAACTCAAAGCACATTTGTGCGAGTCACCAAATTTGAGAGAGAAATTGTGAACTCGAAATATAGCAGGGGCAACTCAAAGCACATATGTGCGAGTTACCAAACATGAGAGAGCAGGTATGAAGGAGGAACTTGAGTGCAATTGCACCAGTTGCCATGAACAAATTATTATTAAAAAAAAAGGACACATAGCTGGGCAGGAAAAAACTCAAAGCACGACGGTGCTAGTTTTTAGAGAAGGAAAGCTTGCAAGCGGCAGGAATAAAATATTTTAAATTCAAAAAGAATAAATATTTTTAAAGCAGGAATATGAGCCACAAAAGAATTTCTTCTCGATGCAACATATCTTTTCTTATAATAAATAAACTTTATTTGCAACGACAAAAGCAGCAACAACTAGCCGACCTTTTTTTTATTATATTTATTATTTATTTTATTTTATTTTTGCATACTGGGAATTTTAGTACCAACTGCAAACTATTATTTATGTATGTATCTGCATATTGGGAAATTGAAGTACCTGCTGCAAACGAGTATCTCTTTCATTTTCAGGGGAGGACATTTTTGAGTCATCATTTCTAATGCAATACGATTTTATATATTTACAGAAAAGAGCAGCGAATAAAAAAGATTGACAACCAGCAGGAGAAAAATCACCAATATGTATTGGATGCTGGTGTATTTTCAGTGAGCTTGCCTTTGTGAAATCTCCAGATTTTGGAATTTGTACGATGGCAGCAGCGCAGGTCAGAAGCCTGGTCGCAGGTCAAGATCAGCGAGAGCAGGATTGCGTTGGCCGACGATATGTTGGTCAACGTGGAGATACAACGCAGGATTGCTGGAGTGGAAGAAAATTACTTTGCTGCCCACGCAGTGTTGCAGGAAAAGCTAAAAAAATGGCTCCAAGAACACGCATAGCAGGCATACCAGGTAGAGCAGAACAGGCATTGAGCGGAGCGATGGCAGGAAATTTGAGCAGCCGTTGTCACAACTTCAGGCGAATCCGAATTTGAGCAGGTATGAGGACATGCGAGCAGCTGGCAGTAATGCCCAAAGAGCAGGAGCACCACTCGTGCAAATTTCTGAATCATCCAATGTGACGTTGTCTAGAGTTTGCAGTACTGAGCATTCGTGCAGGATCTCGTGAAGGAAAAGGCACTTTGCTCCAATTGTCTTAAGACGTACCATGCCCCAAAGGACTGCTTCCAAGGGCCGTGTTGTCGATGCCCCAGGAAGCAAATGCAAAATAGTGCTACGAAAGAGATTGAGAAGGGTGCAGAAACTGTTCTATATGCGCAGGAAAAGTGAAAGAAGAGAAGGAACCAGACAAGCGAAAATAAGCAAAAGGCAGATTGACTAATTATGCCTCCCAGGAAACGCCCTCGGTTGGAGAAGGGCAGGACGAAAGAAGTAGCAGGAACAGCAGGAAGAGAGAAAGCAGGATGTGATTTGGAAGAGGTGATGTCCTGGGGGTATTTTAAGAGAGCTAGGCGTTTGCCTTCTAAAAACAAAAATAAAAGTATGATTAAAATTTATTTCGTCTTTTTATGTCTTTTAATTATAATTAGCAAGAGCAGGAGAGAGTTACTTTGATGCCTACGGCACAAGTAAGAATCGAGATGGATAGCAGGAAGTATGGGCCGGTAAGAGCATTTTAAGATACGGGCGCACAGCCCAATCTGCTTTTAATAGAGCAGGACTTTTGAATTCTTCATAAGCATGTTAATTGGCATCCAGTAGTGCCAACACGCAACTTAAAATCGCCACTGATGAGCATTGCTACAGCATCTCTTGCTGATCCACATTATTGGCAGGTACTATAGATTTATTGCAGGTTCATAGCAGAAGCATTTACTTCTGTCTTAGAGCATCGACGAGGTGATGTCCTTGAGATGGAAACTGTTTTCGGCAGATTAATATTGGGAGAGTATGGTAATAAGAAGGATAGCATGAACAATAAGCAGGTATCGCAGGCAGTGCGCATGGATAGTAATCAACTTCATGAATTGTTTAAGCGTTTTTAGCATAAATGGTTTAAATGACATAGAAATGTCGTTTAGCAGGTCAAAAGAGCAGGAGCAGGTGGAGCAAAATTTCATCAAAACAAATTCACGTGATGATTTTGGCAGGTTAATTGTGACGATTCCTTTGAAGGAAGCAGTGAAAGAGCTTGGAAGTTCAGACCTTACAGCTAAGCGTAAGTTTCTTGCTTTGGAGAGAAGGTTGGCAGGAGATCCTGAGTTGAAACAAAAGTACCAGGAGTTTATGAGAGAACATGAAGAAGCAGGACATATGACACCAGTGACTGGCACAGTGCATGGCAAAACCATATACCACATCATTGCGTCACCAAAAAGTTAAGCGTCGTATTTGATGCGAGTTGCAGGACAAATAAAGGTACTTCATTAAATGAAGTGCAATTGCTGGAGAAAACTTACAGAAGTATCTGCACGAAATTTCAATGCGCTTCCGCAGACTTCGTGTCACTATTACTGCGGATATTAAAATGATGTTCAGAATAGTGAAGGTGGCGAAGGAACAATGGGATTTGCAGCGTATATTCTGGAGAGAAAACCCGCAGGACAATTTGAGAGAATATTGGCTGACAGTAGTCACCTATGGTATGACCTCATCAGCTTATAATACTGTACAATGTGCAAGGGAGGCATAGCAGGAGTTTCCAGAAGCTGCAAAGACAATTAAGCGGGAATTTTATATGGATGACTGCACCACAGGTGGTGATTCTGAAGAGAAGGAGATCAAGTCATCAAAATATTTCGATCATGTCTTAAAAGGGGCAGGTTTTGAGCTTAGAAAATGGAAATCCAATTCCAAAGCTCTTGTGAAGGACATGAACTATGAAGAGCAGAAGTCAATAATGTTCCAGAATGATGAGAAAACATCAGTTTTGGGCCTTAAGTGGCTGCTTGAGAAGGATCAATTCACGTTTGTGGTAAAAACACCAAAGACTCAGCAGGCAATAACAAAGAGAAGCGTAGTGAGCTGTGTCGCTCAACTTTACGATCCTAATGGGTTCGTGGCTCCTGTCACGAACGTACTAAAGATTCTCATCCAGGACATATAGCGTTTGAAGGTTGACTGGGATGAGGGACTCCCTAGAGAGATATATGAGAGATGGAGAGATTTCTGGCAGGAAATAACATATTTAGAGAACGTGAAAATTTGGAGATGGACGGGTACTTCAGAAAAAGTACGAAAAGAACTACATGGATGTTTGGATGCTTCTGAGAGGGCATATGGAGCAGCGATTTATCTGAGAACGATACGAACGGCAGGATTATAGCAGATCTCATCACAGCAAGAACACGGGTTGCACCACTTACAACGGTGGCAATACAGCGCTTAGAGCAAGCAGCAGCGGAGTTATTGGGACGGCTAATTGTAAACGTCATTAAAACAATGGAATGGGAAGGTATCGAGTATGATCTTTGGACAGATTCACTCGTAGGGCGGCATTGGATAAGTAAATTACGATGCGATTTAAAAACGTATATAGCGAATAGAGTCCCGTATATAAAAACAAAAACCGAAGTCAAAAGGTGGAGACATGTTGGAACGAAGGATAACCTGGCTGATATTCTAAGTAAAGGAATAAAGCCATCAGCATTGGATGATAACAAGTTTTGGTTGCATGGGCCGGAATGGTTGGCAAAACCTTGGTCGAGCTGGTCATCTGAAAAGTTTGTGCAAAATGTTTCAGATGGGGGGAGGGATGAGATGAAGATTTTGTGATAACAAAATTTACAGAGCCCTTATCTTTTTATGTGAAGTGCTGGAGAAGGAGTATTCCATTGATTGAATACACGTCTGCATTAGAGAAGGTGATTCATGTAATCAGCTTTGTACTTCGCTTTATCAACGTAACCAAAGCAAAGATAAAGCAACGAAAAGAAGATGAAGAGAGAGATGGAAAGAGACGGAGACGTTCTGTACGTCAAGTGAAAAGAAGAAATAGAGCAGGTGAGAGTGCAGGATATACAGCAGTACTTGGCCAACCATCCTCTGAAGAGAGGATGAAATCAATCGGTCATCTGCTGAGAAAAGAGCAGGAAAAGTATTTTGCGAAGGAAATCATTTGTGTAGAGAAGGACAGGTGTTTTCCTGAAAAAAGCAGGATAGAATTCTTTAAGCCAATCTTAAATAATGAACAGATTCTGAGAGTAGCAGGGAAATTGGAAAGAGCAGAGATGGAATACGAGAGAAGTCATCCAGCTATCGTGCCAAATGGTTCTCGATTGGCTTGGTTGATCATGGATAATGCGCATACAGCAATGAATCATGGGGCAGTGCAGGTCATGATGCAGGAAACCCGTCAGAGATTCTGAATTCCGAAGCTCCGAAGTCAGCTGAGGAATTATTTACATAAGTGTTTGGTTTGCGTGCGTTATAATCAACTTTTTGAGATGCAATTGATGGCTGGTTTGCCATCAGAGAGAGTAACAGCAGGGAAGGCTTTTCTACACACAGGGGTAGACTATTTGCAGGTCCATTCGAAATAAAGATGATCGACAGAGCAGGTGAGCAAATAATAAGACAGAAATGTTGGGTTTCCGTCTTTGTTAGCCTGAAAACTAGTACAGTGCATATAGATTTGGTATCAAATCTGACGTCAGTGGCGTTCATTGCTTGTTTCGAAAGATTCATAGCAAGAAGGGGCAGGTGTGGAAGGACAATGGTACAGCATTAGTCGGTGCAGCGAAGGAATTGCAGAAAGCCAAAGAGCGTTGGTTAGTGAAGGATATATTTGAACACTTAAGTTTGAAAGAGACAGAATGGAAGTTTATGACTCCTGCGGCACCACATCAAGGTGGGATATACGAAGCAGCGGTAAAGTCGATGAAATATCATTTGACGAGAATTGTTGGAGCGAAGGTTTTGGCATATGAGCTTGAGCAGGTTTTGAAATTAATAACTGGGATAGAAGCCATCTTGAATTCAAGACCGCTACATTCACTAAGCGATGATCGTGATGATTTGCAGGCGTTAACGCCGGGACATTTTTGTTGGTGAACCGCTTGTTTTACCGTTAACGTTTATAACCAATGAGATGCCAAATACCAAGGGCATACAATTGTAGAAGCAGCGCAAGTGTATGCTTGCACTCTTCTCGAGCAGATGGAAGGTAGAGTACTTATCTACTCTATACGAGAGAAAGAAATGGCGAAAGGAAAAATATGGCTTGACAGAAGGACAACTGCATAATCAGGAAAGAAAATTTCCCATCATCGGCGTGGGCGAGGGCGCGGATACTAAAACTAATACCATGCAGGGATGGACTAATAAGGAGCGTGGTTCTGCAAACAGCGAGCAATCCACTTACGACACCGGTACATACGGTCTGCATCTTACCAATCAAGGAGCTGGAACGATTATTATATTAGAATACATTTTTATTGAGCAGAGATATATGTAGATAGATAGATAGATAGATATATTTATTTGTTTATAAGCTTTGCTTTTACAAATTGATTGGCAGTATAATTATGTATATGTCATTATCAGATACTCATACAATATTTTTATATTAAAGTTAGTTTTTGAATTGATATCTTAATAACAAAAAAAGGAAGGTATGTACATATGTATGTGTAAATTGATTAGTTAATATGAAACCTGGGTTAGTTATTCATTTAATATAAAGGCTCTTAGTTTGAGCGAGTTAACTACATATTTATAAATGTCAATTGTAATGTTTTCATTTTCAGAAGCCATTATGCTGTTTAAGTCGAACAATCTGTTAGAAATTAGGTAGTGGTTTCTCATTGCATTGAATATTGGGCATCTTAAGAGGAAGTGTTCTATTGTGTCATCTTCATGCGTGTTACAAATCGTACATATGTTCATTGGATCAAAACTGTGCCTATCACCGTGCAACAAGAACCTATGGGCATACCTGTTGGCGCATCGTATTTGTGCCATGACTTTATGTACAGACGGTTTTAAAAATTTATTCAAGTAGGGAGCCGGCTTATATTCTGGTACCTGATGTATGTTTTCTAAGCAGGATGCATAATAACAGCAGGAACTTGAGTTAGTTGCCTTCCTTAAATCTTCTTCAAACAGCACTCTTTTTTTGTCTTCTAATATGTTAGCGTAAGATCCTCGTACGACTGTTAAGTTTTGCTGTTCCCAGACATCATTAAAATTTCTCAATAAAAGGTCTTTAAATTGTGTTGCCCAGTTTGGTCGCTGGGTTGAAAGATGGATTCGTAAGATTTCGTTATAGCATTTTTTTATTTTACATTTTTCAAAATTTTGAGTTTGAAAATTAATATTTTTCAAACTATTCGTTAAAACAATTTAATTTAAAAACAAAATGAAAGAAGAAGTGTTTGGCTTTCTTAAAAGGTATAACACGGTGTTGTAAACGAAGCCGTTGATTTTTAATATTTTTTTTTACAGAATAAGTCAATTTTTCAGAAAATTGCCCCTCCCGGCTAAACGGGGGGGAATAGACCCCCCTCCTATACGATTTTTTTCTTATCTCAACTCAACCTACACGCTCTAGCTTTTTGGCACAACGCTCGTGAATCACCCTGTATATATTTATCCTCGGCGTATAATATCCTCGGCAACTGTTGAGGTGGCTATAAATTAATTTCGCTGGCTGCGAGGCGGCTGTCAATAAAATGCTGTCTGCAAGGCAGCTGTATGCTTTTCACTGGCTGTGAGGCGGCTGACGATAAAATGCTATATTTGCTGGCTGCGACAAATTAAATGGCGTCGAAAATATTCCAAACAATGAATATTAAAATTGTCGTCAAATAAATCAGCGTCTTCAGAAATGAACTTTAACAACTCTTTAATTGTATCGTTTAATATCTAAAGTTAATAAAAGTTTACATAAATGCATTAATTTCATGTCATAATATTTTAGTTACTTACTCATTGGTAATTTCTGATGGCACCGAACTCTTTGACTTTGCTTACGACATTAAAAAACTATAAACGAAACCAAAAATGTACGCTTCAAGGGTACCTTCGCAAACAAATAAGAAAATAAAACTAATTCAAATGAGTACGTTCAGAAAGTTCGGGTCCATCAGCAACACCTATGTTACATGTCATTGATATTTTATTGACAACTACATTAAGTTTGTTGTGTGAGTTGGAATGCTTTATGCCTTCCAAAATACTTTGCACATGATAGTCGTCGTTAGTAGTCAATAACGCAACTTCCTTTTTTTCATCTGTCCATGTTTTGCTGAGTTTGTAAGGGGGTGGCCAAATTGATTCTGATCCATGCAAAAATCTCGGACCATACTTCTATAGTGTATGATCCTGCAGTTTCTCCGGGGATATGCCTCTGGATAAAATATCAGCTGGATTTTCAGCTGATTGCACATATTGTCATTGATTAGTGCTGGTTAGAGATTGGATGTTGGCAATTCGACATCCAACAAATGTCTGGAAGGATTCTGCATTTGAGTTAATCCAACTCAATACTATTTGGGAGTCAGACCACAACTTTAGGTCCAACTTTAGGTCACCCTTGACTCGTTTTGAAAGTTCGGCAGCTAATAGTGCTGCACATAGTTCTATACGTGAAATTGTCATCGATCTCATTCCTGATGCCGTTTTAGTAGTTGGTGCAACTCGAGATTTGGAGCACAGCAGTCGTACTACGATTGGACCATCCTTGTTAACTGATCTGATATATACAGAAGCCCCGTAGGCCTTCTCTGAAGCATCTGCAAAGGTATGCATTTGCATTGATGAGGTAATGTGGTGACCAAAAACGTGTCTAGGAATTTAGAGTTTGGAATTTATCTAATTCTTGGAGGTCGTAATAGTATTTGTTCCAATCAATCTCTGTCATGCGTCCCCGTTGAATGTACCCATCCATGAATTTTCGATTCTGGTTATATATTTCTGGGTTTCGGTCTAACCTGCGTTCCAATGCACGAAATCGGCTGAGGGCAATGTCGCTAGATGATCCTAGTTTATTTGAGTCCTCAGCAAAGGGTAGACTAACAACGTATCTTCCCGTTGCGTCTCTTTTGACGTCGATTGATGAAAATGTTCTTCACATTTTTCTTCTGCGATAGTGCGACTTGATGTTGGACACAAAAGTTCTTCGCTTTGCCAAAACTTGCTTATTGTCTGCCCGAGGGATGATTCCTCGGTAGCTATTCCACAAATTGTGTTTCTAGATGAATTTTCGTTCACCTTTCCAGTGACTATCCACCCTAATAACGTATTTTGCAGTAGTGGTAACTCAGTGCCAAGTTTAATCTGGCCAACGCACTGATGGTGGCCAATAACTGATGGTTAAATTCGGCTCCGATAAGCAGATCAATATTATTTCTTTTGTTGAACTGCGGGTCAGCTAGTGCGACATTCCTCAGGAATTTACACGTAGATATGTCAACTGTGTGTGTTGGCTGAGGATATACTATCTGAGGCAATACAATTGCTTCGAGCCTGGTGGTGAAATTTGTAGTAGTCGATTTTAAACATTATGGGCTGTATTCATAGACGTATTTTAAACTGCTGCTAAGTTGTGATCAACCAAACCTGGAGTTAAAGCTATTCATAAACGTATAAGACCTATGATTAGGACTTAACCTGGGGTCTAACTTTAAAAGTTGCTGATGTAGTGCTTAAGTTACTTTTAAACTTCTACATGTCATACAATAATTGAAAAACGTATAGGTAGGTACTTTTGTCTGCAATGAGCAAGTCGATATAAAAAAATACCTTGGAACAAATAATAAATTCTGAAAATACTTTTTTTAAATGTCAATAGATGTGGAAACTGAAGGAGATTTTTTAATTCAGGAAGACATAGATTTGCTGTATGAAATTGTGCCACCAGCCAGACAAAAAAGACAGACAAACCAGAAGAGAGAACAACATATGTCAATAATCAACAGCTCCGTGGTTTGTTGTTGTACGGTCCCTAATTTACCACTAACCACGCGAAGTGATGCTTGATTTGATCGATCGGGAAGCGATTCTTTATCAATATCATAATTTGAAGTATAAAAGTATAATTGTAGTAGATTTTTTAAGCTATTACTGGCGAAACACAGCTAGAAAATTGTTTATGAATAGCAGCTGTCCATCCTGGAAACAATGCAAACCCAAATTATTTTTTCTCACATGTTTTAATCGTTCCAAAGGCGATAGGTTCAAGAATGTACAGCAAGAGCTGATTTATGCTCAGTTTGGCTTGCCATTTCATAATGAATAGTCCACCCCTGGTGCACCATAATATAAGATCGACTTGCTGTAGATTCAAAAACTTGATATTTAGTGTTCAGCGGTACCAATGTGTTAGCCATGCAGTCTTTCCAAGGTGTGTTTTATGCGTTTGTGGGACTATCAAGTTTTTCACAATGGTGTAGCAGCAGCAGTAGCACGTTGCAATGTCAAAAAAGTAGATCACAAATCAGCATACACGGATACAATGTGTAGCACTGAACTCAAACAAAAATCGTGTCTGCCATTGTGGTTTGTTGTTGTTTTGCAACGCAGCACGTTCGTGAAGTTCAAGTCGAGTCGACTTGTACTTCAGCTGCTCTCTATGCTGCAGCTGCTACTTCACATTGTAGCAGTGCAATACGATTTACCTATATTTAACTTTGACATTGCTACGTGCTGCTGCTACACCATTGTGCGCAGCCAGTTACTCGAAACTAGAACTAGAAGGTATTTGAATTTTCGCACGACTTCTATATCTTCTCCGCAGTAAAAAATTGCTCATTCTTCGAATATCTTCCATGCTCTCTCCGGAAAATCATCACTTTTGACTTATTCAAATTAACGGTGAGATTTCAGGTATTACAGTAATTTGCAAGCCAGTTGATCATTAATTGTAATAAAATGACTGAATCTGCAATAGTGACGATGTCATCAGCATACATCAATATTTTAATACGTATTACTGCAAAAATTAATTGCTGTTGGGAGGATTTCACATAAATCGTCTATGAATAAAGAAAAAAAATCTGGGCTAAGTCCACATCCTTGCTTAAGTCCTGCTGCTGTCAAGAATTCTTCAGAAAGTTTCTCACCATCCCATACACTCGAAACTGTGTTGTCATATGAACTCTCAATAACTTTGATGAATTTAAACGAAAATCCCACCCTGAATAGGTTATAAAATAAGGCTTTACGTTTAATTGTGTGTCGAAATCAGACTTAAATTCTACAAAAAATACAAATAATTATTTGTTTTTTCTTTGTTTGTTCTGTGCATGAATGAACAATACTTTATAAGTTGAGGATATGATCTATAGTTGAATAACCTTCTCGAAATCCGGCTTGGAATTCACTCAGTACTCCCTTTTCTGTGATCAATTTCTTTAAACGTGCTAGCAGAATGGAAGTAAACATTTTTGTTGAAGAGTTCAAAAAAGAAATTCCTTTATTATTACTAACAGTAATAAATTATATAGCTTCTTGGAACTTCACCTCGTTCGAAGATTACATTACATTCATTTGTAAACGACTCCGAGAACTCTTTTGTGGCATATTTGTAATGTTATGTTGGTATTCCGTCTGTTTTAGCTTCGTCTTTGTTGTTTTGGCATTTTGATAGCACGATTGTCATTTCCTCTTCAACTATTTTTGTATCTAGAATATCATATTAAAAATGAGGAAAAAGTATTTGGCTTAGCGGAATTTGGAAATGGTTTTAAAAGTTCTCTATACTAATAGTACCGCTGATTCGTGGCTGGTTGCCATTCAACCTTCTTACAGAGATCCAAAATTCTTTTGAGTTTCGAAAATTTATAAACTTCTTTGTCTCGTTTTCGTTTCCTTGTTTTTATTTCTTTTTTTGCTTGCATAAGAGTTTGTAGAAGTTTGTGGATTCTATACATACCATTTTTGAAGAAAAATTCCACCGAACCTTCTAAAAAGTTTTAAACGACTGAACATTTTATTTCGGCTGACGAAGCAAATTTCGTCAAACAAGACATATTTTTATTTCTTTGTCTTCTCCTTTTTTCGTAAAGCCTTCCCTTGATTTCTTTATTATAGTCTCTCCATTCCCAAGCTCATGCTTTATTTCTGATAAATTTTAGTTCAAAGAGTTTTTATATCTTTCAACTTGTGAATTCATCCAAGATATTTTTGGTAGAATCTTCAATGCAGCAGTGCTGTTTATATTTACATATACAGCTTAGTTTGATTACCTCAATCGGATCTTGATCAGAGTATGGCATAGTTGAAACTCTCAAATTTTCGATAGAATCAAACAAAGGTTCTGAGGCTAACGCATTAGTTCTCCCATTGAAATCGCCAACCAA
The DNA here is from genome assembly GCA_916050605.2 of Platycheirus albimanus. Lineage (NCBI taxonomy): Eukaryota > Metazoa > Arthropoda > Insecta > Diptera > Syrphidae > Platycheirus > Platycheirus albimanus. The sequence continues at coordinate 324,028,122 of OU696696.1, read as the reverse complement.
TGATACATAATCTTTTCCGAAGTCTTGTAATATATCAGTGGCGATTCCTCTCAGTTGGCTAGGTTGGCTGCGCCAACCCAAAAATAAATATACCTAAATGCAATTCATATTAAATGTATCATGCAATAATATTTTGCGTACAAAATACAAACCTGATTGAGTTTTTTAAAAACCCATGTGTTTACCTAATTACAACAAAACATTTTTCATTCAAATAAAACTAACCGCAGCAATCTCGTGACTTTTTAGTCCCATGCAAAATGTCTCGTCTTTCGCATGCTTTCCGTTTACGATCTAGAATGGCATTGGAAATAGCGCATTCATATTCTAATTCAAATCGTATGCAAACTCCCCTTACCCTTCGTGTGCTGCTTTGTTCCACCTTTAATGCATTAAAATCGATGCTCAAAATAATAGCCATACTGCGAACAGCGAGTCAAAGGAAAACAAATAAAATCTTAGCCAGCCACCGCATCATTGGCAAAGCACAAGCAGGGTTGAAAATGTAAACCTAGAAAAGGAAGCAGATTGATAGGAAAATCGAAGTAGGTTCGCATAAAGTATTTAGTACTATGTAGGGTCTATATTAAAATGAAATGCACGACTTTGTCGTGCAAGGAAAATCAAAATATTTGCTTAATAAGAAGTGTTTGTGTCGCGCATTTCGATCATATTGGCAGTGTTATAAGATACGTTAATTTTACCGTTATTTGCGTTCTACAAAGACGTCTAATTGAATTAAGTTGCTGCTACATCAGATGTCCGTTACTTGAACTCTAAGCCCAAACAAAAGAACGCAGTTAGATATCAAGAAAATTCTCCCAACAAATACATAAACAAAGGGTTTACCACGATACCTATCTAGAAAAAAAAAGTTGACCAACAAAATCTAGAAAAAAAAGATTTAAAATTAGGAAAATCCAGAAAACCGAAAATCTAGAATTCTTAATCTCGAAAATCCAAAATCTAGAAAAAGAAATCTAGAATTAACAAAATCTAGAATTAATATTAATACTAGATTTAAAATTCTTCTAAGTAAAAAAAAAATTTTGGATTTCCATCTTTCTAGATTTTTCCATAATCTAGATTTTTCTACTTCTAGATTTTATCTTTCTTTTTTTTTTTTATAGATTTTGTCCTTTCTAAATTCTGTCACTCTGGATAACATAGTGATCCCACCCAAAAAGTACATACAAATTGTTTAAACCATTTTTGAGACATTTGGTAAACATTTAAATTTTTTTTCTTAAAACTGAAAGGTTCGATATGTGGTAGCTACAATTAAGCAACCTTTAATCTTTAAAATATAGCTGCAATCCTTTAGGAAGTTCGAACCGTTTCGTTAATGTGGTTGTCCACTTTTGTCCAGTTTAATAAAACCTTTATAACCTGATTTCCGTTCATATCATTTGTAGCCGAAAACTAACAAAATGAAGTTTTTTTTACCTTATGTAACAAAGTTGAATAAAAATCGTTCAAGCGTTTTTTGAGCAAATTAGAAATAAAATGCACGACTGGGTCGCACGAACTTGCTCTAATGTGTGATAGTGGTCTAGGCTCTAGGGGATTGAGATTTTGATAAAAATACATTTTTCGAAATTCTGAAATGAATATTTTAAGTAATTTGAGCTCAAAAAAAAGTACGTCTTTTTATTTCTTGCATAATTTCAATGTATGAGACAAAATTTATGATTTGTGGAGCAGTTTTTGAGAAAAAAAAGTTTTTTTTAAAAATTTTTTTGAAAATACATATTATTCAAAAAAAATTCAAAAACGCCAGTTAATAGACATTTAGGAAATACATTTCTTTCCAGTTTTTGAAAAAAATTTAATGAGCAGTTTTCAAAATATTAATTTTTAAAATTAAAAATAATGCCTTTTAAAATATTTATATAAAAATATTTTTTTTAAATGTAGAGGTACGCGTTCTCGCAGTATAAATTAAGCTACCTACACCATATATATACATATGTATGGTATGAAATTTTGAAAGTATTGGTTAAGCCGGTTTTGAGATATTCAAAACAAAAACCGTCCTATGCAAGTACCGTTTATAGACATTTTTTAAAACTTTTTTTCAGCCATATGATTGGTCGTACCTGAAAAGCAACAGTGATTTTTTAAAAATTAAAATCGTTAGAGCCGTTTTTGAGAAAACTAAGCTTTTACGATCGCGGCATTGAACATTTTATGTTCAAATATAGTATAAAAGTTTTTCATACAAATGAAAAAAAATTAATAAATTCGTTTTTAAACGTAAATTTGCTTCTTTTTGCTTTGCTTTTGGATCCTTGGTGTAGCCAACCTAATATTGGAGACCAGGAATCGCCACTGTAATATATCCAAAAGTTTGTTGAAATCATTTCGCCAGTTGTTGCAGTTAAGATAGACTGGAACTATGTATATACTTTGTAACGTAGAATGAAGACGAGATGTCACATCCTGTAAAGTAGAACAAAACAGAATGTCAAATCTCCGACGGAATTACTGATCTCAAACGCACAGAGCGAGGCCAAATGAAGAATACAAATAAAAACAAATTGTATGTCTCACCATTGACATCGACTCCGATGCGTCAGCAATCCCTGCCTACTAACGAAAGGAAGTATATCCTCTCGCTAGGACATGTATGATGATGATGGTATTCATGAAGACACGTTCACCCGGTAGAGGGCATCAAACCAAAAGACCAACTTACAGATAGTCCTAGAGGACCCCTACCGCTAGCCCGTGCTTCACCCACAATATCGCCTGGTGTTGGTAGTAGAACGCAGTACCCATACTATCATCTCTATCGGGCACCATGTCTCTACTAGGAATATCTTCACCATACAAATCCTTGTCCTCTTTTTCTCCATACACAGACTTATCCACCACAGCATTCCAGTTCTTTCGCTTCTCTCATAGTTGTATGACAGGACCAAATAGGTATCTAGATGTATACATACACAACGATTACGCATTCTGCAAAGTTCCACCATAAATGGGAACATACACCAATACACCCAAATACCATAGACACGATTAGTAAGAGAGATAGGTCCGCACACAGAACACAACCTACATCCCTTAGATCATAAAACTTACCATGCCGATCACCTCAGAACTAGTTTTGTAACAACCAGAGGAAAACCAGAATGCGGGTGGATAATTTATTATTATTTTTGATTGGTAGCTTCGATGACCTGCAATACCTAAAATTATTCAACACATGCTCAAAACTAAACTCACCAGAGAAATTATCTTAAACTTCAAAAAGAAAACTCATACCGAAGATCCACGCGGAAACAGAATTTATCCACCACGAGACCACTATTACACTCAAAAGATCCGAAGCCGACCCAATCATTATAGTGTTCGTAGAAGAAAAGAAGATTCCGGAACCCCTAATCCTCGCCGGTCACAAAGGCCTATTGCCTTCATGAGTCATGGGAAATGACATAAGCAGAATCTCTTGTCCATCACGAACTCGGTTGGTATAGAAGAAAAATATAAATAGTAAGTCGAATTTCATTTTCCTCAATTCCCCTACCCCGTACTACTCTTCAGTCCACTACACGTTCCGAAGGGCATTGACCCGAGAGGCAAATTGAGGTTGTCGCCGATCGACCACCGCGTCGATATGCAGCATTGCCCCGCTCCACTCAAGAGCAGAAGGGAGGTGAGTCCTTGCTGTGGGATCGCGACGGTGCTACAAGTTTTTACCCTGCATATCTGGATATGGATGTTAATATATCCCTTTCTTTCTAAAAGACTAAGGCCTGTGGCACAAGATACTTTGTTCATTAGGATGCGTAGATTTATTTCTCTCAGACCCTCGTAGTCTGAGACACTCACGTAGGAGTACTTATATTTTGATTGATTGAGAAGAAGATTTAGTCCTGCACTTCATATGGAGTTCCAAGTAGAAAAATTTCCTTCACCACAAATATCATTAACCACACACAATAGTTTCTAACTATGATGTCTTTGGATGTTAGAAGACATCTAGAGCTGTGTATACCCTCGTCTCTACCATGCTCATATGTTATGTAGAGTGCAGGAAGCGAAGTGTCTGACTTGGTGTCGGGTTGTCTAAGGTGTAGACGACAACCCCTGTCTCTTAACCCACCCATTTCCGAAGAAGATCAACTCCCTCTTCGAACCATGGCTTCTCTATGACAGAAAAAAGGAATATTATTAAGAAGCCCCTTAACATGAATGGAGGTCAAGCTTGACCTACATTACTAAACCTCTATAATATACTAATCTTAATTAAACTAACCCAAACATCCTATACCAAAAATGTTCCACCGTTCATGAATATGTGAAGGAGAGAGAGAGTTCTGTACAACCCCCATCGGACCTAAATAACCTATTCCATCTTTACTAACTTCCTATAACTCTTAGAAAAGAAATCTGTAAGAAAGTCTGCATCAATAACCAAATCAATAAATGAAGACTGCAAGAAAAGTTTCAATTTCTATTATCATACCAAAAGTTTATTTAATAAAGTCTTATATCTAACAGGATCAATATTTCCTAAATACTTAATATATATTTAAGTAAAAATTCTTAATATTTTATTAAATCGACCGAAAGTAACAACCGAATTCAATTCGATTTCAAAAGTATATTTTATCAAAATGCAAAGTCAATATTCAAGATTCAATCTTGATAGTATCGAAATTTAATACCAGAAGGGTAAAGTGATTAAGCAAATCTAAATCGTATTTATTTAAGAAGGTCGAAAATCTTTTAAAATTCAAGTAATATAAAATGAATACTAAAGATAATCACGCGTACAATAGAAAAGTGTCACGACAATGAAACAAGTAAATCAATACAAAGTAAAACAATTAGGCCACAGCAGCTTGCTAATGCTGTTAAATATGGTAAATATCTTTAAGTCAAAATAGTTTCGAAATGAATTAACCGAATATATATACCGAATTCGAAATAGAAATACGCGCACCGCAACGAAATGGTAGTCAAAACAATATACGGTAACTCAGGTAAGTAACGTATTTACTGATGATAGGCGTGAAGAGCGGTGTCATAAACCGTCACTTCCGTCTGGCCTAATCCAAACAAACAACACTCACAACAAAGGATTTTTAATAAGTATCTATTATTAGCTTCCGACAATCGGTTAAGGGACAATAGATACATAAGTGAGTACACAGGTAGTGTATCAACACTTTGCAACGTTAAGTTGAAACGAAGTCCAATGCCAACGATGGGCTTATGGGATGACACAACTCAGGTAAGAATACCAGTAAAGAGTATACAATAACCGTGAAGGTTAATAATCATTATCATCATAAAAGAAGGTAGGTTAGTACCATAGAGGTATTTCACACAAACAAAACCATAGCAGGATGGCAAAAATTATCATATTAAATGAAGAAAGAGGTACGTGAGAGCACACTGGGAACAAATCCAATGTGTGGAGTGAATTGCATACAATTCAGGAAGACAATAAAGGATGAATTATGTACTTAATAAACACATGAACACAATAAGGTTTCTTAAGGAAAAGGAAAAAGTTGATAAGTAAAGATGACTATATCAAACTGAAGAATCAATATTCAGGCCAGTATCAGGGAGGGTCGCTGAAAAGTAAAAGTTGGAAATAAATGCATATACAGTTCGTATATGATATCAATGAATGCAATATAGTTAAATATATTTAAAAAAAAAAATCAATATAGTTTGAATATCTTAAATACCTAGATGAAGTAGTGCACTGCTCCTATCTAATATCGTATTTTCAAAAATATTTATCTGTATTTTCAAACTTTGACTCTATAAGTTATTTATGGTTGCAACTTGATATCATGTATTCACAAGATGCAGTTTCCCAGCTATACAGCGGGGTAGGGAGTTTGTATCCCTAGCAAGGTAGTTGATAATTGCCGTAAGGAGTCTTAGTGACTCTGGGGTTGGTTGCCAATGGAATACTTGGACACACCAAAGTAAGGAAAACACAAATTCACAAAACATACTACACTAAAGGACGAAGGTAATTGTTAGATAGTTACCAGACTATCTGTGATTGATTTCAAAATATTTCAAAATTTCGCCAAAATTTGTTCGAAGTTCAAGAAAAATTATCGCGAAGGTAAGTATTTAATATTCAAAAATTCGTAATCTTTCTGATCATATAGCACCAGCAAATAATTTTACGTTAATGTAGGCAGCAAAAAAAAAGTTAACCGCGTTAATATTAGGTAATTACGTTTCGAAAATCACGTCTAAAGATTATCTTTTATATTATTTCAAGGATCAAAATTAATAAGCACTTTCATAAATCAATATAGAATACTTCTACCATACATATATACTAATAATAATAAAGGAAAATTGAAAAATAATACTCAAGTGAATTTTGTTTTTGTTGAGATGGATTTTTGTAATCGCACTCCTTTATATCCTCAATGTTGATAATAATAACTCGAACTGTTGAAGCTAGTTGACTTGAAGACCAAAACGTGACTCCAGTTGTAGGGATGCAAACGTATCGCTAGATTGGAGGCATGAGCGTCCAAATTCAATGCGGATCCGCAACAGAGCTGAGGTGCGCTTGGTGAATACACCGCGCGTGGTGTCTATAGGACAGAAGTAAACTGATGCTATAACCAATCTGAGGATCAAGGGTCCAAACAGATGGTTATGTAGTGATGATTGATCTTAAAGATCTCCTGCTCACAGTAGAGGTTATAATACCAAGTGTAGGTGCCCGCAGGTGGGCTTTCTTGGCACCGCAGGTGGTGCTTCAGAAACCGTACAACCTGACCGTAGATATAGTGGAAGAAGTTCTGCAACCGTGGCGTCAGGACGGTGCAATAAATGCTTCACGAATTCCACGTCGTCTGCGAGAAAGTATGCGGAAGGGTGAGGTATGCTACCAGCAATAACACGCCGCTTCCTCGAGGAACAAATCTCCAGGCAACAATGAAAATCCGGAATTAAGGTGCGGGACTGCGTCAGCCGCACGTGGCCTTAGCAGAAGAATATTCTTCCTGATGAGTGGACTAGCATCCGTCCACAAAACAAATCACAAAATAAAAGTACAACACTTTCCAACAGGTAGATTTCATGGAGTTTCTTTAATCAAATCCTTCAGGAAACCGCCGCAGAAAATGCAAAAACTCAAAGTTGATTATCAAGTATGGATGTAACAGGAATACTAGGGTTTAAATGATGATCCTGCCCTTGATGCGTCGATGGCCACATGGATTGCCAATGCCAACACCATGTGCTCTGGCGTTTCCTAAGGGAAAACCATGCCATATAACATCTTTTATATATATATTGAAAATTTCAGAAACATACCTTTAAAATCAGTCAAAATTCTTTTCAAATCCTACCGAAAGGATTTCAGGGATCGTACAATAACGAAGAATATAACGCCACGTCGTGTAAGACACGTTGTGTGGTACCACCGACGCGTAAAAGTAAAAAAAAATTGCATCTGGCGAAAATTTTTTTTTATTTAAGGGTTGAAAGAAAAATTACCTGAAATGTGAGAATTAAGTGTAAAAATATTGAATATAATAACGAATAAACGTGCTGAATATATTCGGCACAGTTATTCGGATATATTCTATAATTTACATACCTTTTATATACGGAAATAATCCAATTTGATGAATAATTTTGGTGGCTTGTACAGGAACTTGCAAAAAAACTTAAAGTGATTGGTAGGTTGGCTGGCCGTAAATGAAATAGGCAGAAATATGATCTCGATCATATTTTTATATGGCTGGCCATAGAATATCAAAATACTCAAAGCAGCGATAGGGAAATTTCTCTATGGCTGGGGCATGTTCAAGGAGTATTGTTCTTATTATTAGTTTATCTAGTTCACGCCTAGATGTCACCACCGTCATGGAACTTGGAATAATCCAACTAATCAATTAGATTATGACTCCCAATTTGTCCAACCGACGTGTGTCAACCATTCCATCAGATGAGGGATGCTGGACATACGTTAGGGAAAATAAATTCCACACTCAATAAAAATTATGCCATTACAACTTCATGACAAGTCACTTTGTCACATCGTTCTCAATTCTGATGAATGTATTGGTTAGTCTGTGTAATAATAAAACATTTATTACTCCGAAACTGACCTCGCCATGGGAAAATCTAAACCAGACAATTACGTCATCAGAAATAAATAGTATCGAAATTCCTGTTTCTTTTCCGTGTGGTGTAATTGTTATACAAATTAATCTCACCACCAGTCGGTCTGGTGAATGACATACCGACACTAATACATGGATCCAATTCGGATTCCAGTTTGGAAACTCTCTATCGTTTGTGGCGCAAATGTCAGATTGGACATAAAAAGCCGAAGAGATAATTTCAATGGAATCGATTTCAAGATAACTTCTGTCAGAGTAAGAAAAACTGTTCCGTGAAGGAATTTATTCTGACAGGCAAAATTTCCTACAGAAGGGACCAATTTTGACCAGGGAAATTTCTCCAAAAGTGGGAATTAATAGAAAACGGAAATCTGTCGCCATTAAATTGAGCATCTGTAATGTGGGATGAGCGCCATCTAGTGACTGGTGTGAACCTATAAGTAAGTATTTTCATCGCTTTTAAGGCGGCGGTCACACAGCAAAAAAAAAATTTTGGGGTGTAGTCACACTGACATTACAGTTGTCCAAATATTTTCCCTACAAAACTTGTGCTTTTGGAACAAATCTCATTTGTTCCCAAAGCAGAAGGAAAAGGAGAATATTTCCTATATTGCTACACAAAAAAAAAGAAATTGTTTTGTCCGTTGTGAGGATGGCTCACAGATAATCTGATATTCAATCAAACCAAACGTAAAAAACATCAAACGTATGAGTTCATTAATAAGACGAAATTTGAAGATGGTGAAGAGATGGTTTCATTCGATGTAGTATCGTTGTTTACTAATGCACCAGTCAACAAAATCATCGATATCTTAGAAAAACGATGGGACGAAATCGCATGTCATACCAATCTTGATATGAATGAATTTATTGAAATGATAAAGATTTGTACTTCAAACAGTTATTTTTCATTTAACGGACAGTGCTACAAACAGGGCTACGGCACCCCAATGGGCGCTCCAATATCACCGATTCTAGTGGAGTTATTATTGGATGATATTTTGGACAAAATGCAAGCAATAATGGAAGAGCACTCCAAGAGAATTAAGATCTTGAAAAAATATGTTGATGATATGTTTTTGTTGCTTCCCAGAGATTCGATTGATGAAATTTTGTTTTTATTCAATTGTATTGATGATAGAATTCAATTTACTGTCGAACGTGAATTTTCGAATAGTATTCCGTTTTTAGATATGACAGTATTCCGTGATGAAAAAGAAAAAACATTTTTTACAAAATGGTATCGGAAGCCTGTCTCATCAGGACGTTTGTTGAACTACAAATCAATACACCCAATGAACCAAAAAATAAGCACAGCGTACGGACTCATCGATCGTGTCAATCGCCTTAGTCACGCACGTTTCTCAAAGGACAACAAGAAGCTATTGATTGAAATGCTTGTAAAAAACGATTATCCATTAAGGCTTGTAAACCGTTTAATCAACCGTTATAACATATGAAACAATTCGCAATCACGATCACTTACAATAATAGCAGCAACTGATAACAACATTATAAGTCGACACTCCTTACAGTTCGTTCCAAACGTATCACAATCTATTGCAAGATCCATCACCAAAACTTGTGACAACGTTCGTATTTCTTTCAAAAATTCGAACAATGTAGGCCGACTTTATTCGAAGTTAAAACAAAAGCAGCTCGTCGGTGACTTGGTAAATGTTGTATATCGTGTACCATGCAATGGCTGTAATAAATGTTACATTGGTACTACTTCGCAAAAAGTAAAAGAACGCATGAATCAACATGAATCAGACGTCACAAACAATCGGATAGCAAGGAGTGCCCTGGCCAAGCATGCTGCCACTTACAAACATAATTTCAATTTTGAAAAGGTTCAAATACTCGAACGTGAGAAATTCTACCGAAAACGTATGATTTTAGAAGAAATACACATAAAAGCTTGTAAAAATTGTGTAAATTCTAAAAGTGTAGAATCAAAAAATGTTAGTGATATTTATATGAACCTTTTTAAAAAACTTTCATAATTGTCTTAAAATATCTTAAATTATCCAAAATATTTAAAGTACCTATCTGTTTGTAAAATTTGAACCACCCTGTATACGATCCACTAACTGAAGCTTGTCAATTTCATGGAAAAGTTTGACATTTCCTTCACTTCAAATAATTGTTTACGTTTTGCTGATTAAGTTTGCTTAAGATTTTCGCCTTTTTATTTATTAATTTATAATAATTTTACGTATCAATGCTAGCTATTTACATAATTTTTTGTTAAAAAATATTGTTTATATGGCTGTTGTTGAGAAAGTATCTTTACAGACACAGTCGATATTACTTATACAGTAAGTGCTAACATTATAATTTTGTTCAAGTGAAAATTGATATGTATATATATGCATAAATGTTATTGTTATGAATCCACTCTCCCGTTCCAGGCCCTGAAGAAGATTCTAACCAGAATCGAAACGTCGGCAAATATTAAATAAACATCGACTAAAAAACAAAGACTGCATTTGGCTTTTATTATAATTAAATCAAACGTAAATGGTTCTTCCTGCAAAAAAAAAATTTTTTGCCTGAAGAAGGACAAAGAACAATAATGGACAAGCACAAGGGTCTCATGCACAGCTGAGCATACGCCGGGCACAATGATGAAAATAAAATATCACAGTAAAAAAAATTGTTTGTGAATAAACATAATAGAGTGTGGAGAGAAGGAGAGTGTAGTCACCACTAACACTACCTTCACTAACATATCATCATCTCACACTACCTCTTAAGGTCTGTAGTGTGCACCGTCGATTTATAGCTTTTGCTATCCACTACCTCATATAAATTATCACCGATAATTCTTACAATTCTAACCTCAATGAATTTAGGGCTGAGTTTCGCATTAAAGTGATTTGAAGAATCGCTAAGCACGAAATTTCGTTTATAAACCTCGTCATCCACCCTATAGTTGACCTTGTGACTACGCACATTATAAACTCTCTCATAGTCAGCATGGGCCTTAGCTAATGCTTCCTTCAAATAGGAGTGGAGAATATTCATTTTCGCCGTTTTAGGCAGCCAATCTATCTCCGAGTTGTTTAAACCTCCTAACTCTCTCAACAAACGATAATCCGCCCCATGCTCAATCATTCTCTGACCAAACAGAGCTTCATAGGGGGACATCTTGTGAGTAGAATGTACAGTGGTGCGGAGTGCACTACTTATGGATGATAGATGGGCATCCCAATTAGATTGTCTAGGATTTATATACGCGCGAATAGCCGCTAAAATTGAGCGATTTACTCTTTCACTAGCATTCGCTTGTGGCGAGTTAACAGCCGTTTTGTAATGCTTAACACCGTATGCATTCCAATTTTGAAATTCCTTACTTAGGAATTGAGTGCCGTTATCAGAGAGTATGCTCTCTGGCACACCATATACTAAAAATACATCCTCCTGCAAGAACTTAACTACGTTGGTAGCCGTGGCTCTTCTCAATGGTTTAATCAGTACGAACTTCGTTAACTGATCGACAACAATGATTATGAAAACGTTACCACTCCTCGACTTTGGATAGGGACCCAAGAAATCTATATACAGATGTTGGAATGGTCGATCGACCACAAAACTTCTTCCCATCTCCGTCCGAAGCGTCATATTCGAGGCTTTAGTTGTCTTACAAACCTCACATGTATCCACAAAATGTTTGACCTGGGTATACATACTCGGCCAATAAAAACGTTGTCTCAACCTATAAAGAGTTTTCACGACACCGCCGTGAGAAGATCTTGGAGGATTATGCGCTAACTCAATTAAAGATTTCGTCATCTCAGATGGAACCCACAGTTTCCACGTTAAGTCGTCTGCGAGCGGATTACCAATGGAGTGTTTGGTACGTTTGTACACGTATCCCTCGGATACCTTGAGATCTGGTAATCGCTCCTGCTCCTTCTTGATGTGGTTGATGAGGTCCAGGTATCCTGTTGACTGGAAAGAGGAATCCTCTAAGTCCAAGTGGAGTACCTCCTCGGGTTCGACCCGTGTTAGGCATGAAAGGAAGGCTTCTACCGTCAAATTGTCTGCCTCATATACTCTTGACAGAGCGTCTGGCACGACATTCAAAGTTCCCTTTCGATGCTCTACCACGAAATCGAATCCTTGGAGACGCATGCTCCACCTGGCCAACCTGCCAGTAGGATCCTTTAAATTCATCAGCCACTTCAAGCTGGAGTGGTCTGTGATTACTTTAAAATGATATCCCTCGACATACGATCGAAACTTCTGGATACCAAGTACAGCTGCAAGGCATTCACGTTCGGTGACGGAGTAATTTCTTTGCGCAGCGTTCAGCTTCTGGGAGAAGTAATAGATTGGGCATTCAGCCCCATCTTCGTCCCGCTGACAAAGAACACACCCGATACCGGACGCGGATGCATCACACAAAATCACGAATTCCTTCGAGAAATCAGGGTTAACCAGCACCGGAGCTGTCGTCAACGCCTGTTTGATAGAATTAAAGGCTTCTAGAGCCTTTTGATTAAGCTCGAACGCTTTACCTTTCTTCAGTACATCTGTCAAAGGAGAGGCAAGCGTAGAAAAATCTTTAACGAATCGCCGGTACCATCCCGCCATTCCTAAGAAACGTCTTACTTGACGAGTGGTGGTAGGTACCGGAAATTCATTAATTGCTGCAATTTTGTCGGGGTCAGCTTTCAAACAGCCTTGCCCAACCTTATAACCTAGATACTGAAGCTCATCAAAACAGAACTTGGATTTCTCCACGTTGATCGTCAGTCCTGCCCTAGTCAATTCCTGACTTACTCGCCTCAATATCGCCAAGTGTTCGTCGAAAGTTTCAGACACGACCAAAAGATCATCGAGATAAACGAACACTAGATCCCGCAATTCTGTCGGAATTACCTTAGACATAAGATAACTCAGACTCTGCGGCGCATTACACAAACCGAATGGCATGACCTTAAAATGGTACAAAGGTCTACCAGGTACTGTAAAAGCAGTCTTTTCCCTCGATGTTTTCTCCAACGGTATCTGCCAGAATGCGTCTTTCAAATCCACACTAGAAATATAGCGAGTTTTTGAAAGGCGTGCTAACAGACCCTCAATATGGGCAATTGGCCTCGCATCCTTCTTTGTAACCGAGTTCACCTTCCGAAAGTCTAGGCATAGGCGGTTCTTCCCAGGCTTGCGCACTAGCACAACTGGCGAAGACCATGCACTAGAACTTTCTTCGATGACCCCCAAAGACAACATACGATCCAATTCCTCATACATCATTGCTTGTACCGCAGGAGAAACAGGATAATATCTCTGCTTAATTAGTATAGCATCACCCGTATCGATGTAATGCTCTACCAGTGTCGTTTTCCCGAGCCCCTTGCTCGTGAAAGAAGGAAAACCACGAATCACATCACGAAGTTGAGTGGACTCTTCGTGACTGAGCTTCACTTGGTTTGTGGAGTTTCCATCCGATGGAAAATCCGATATGGAAGAAATCAAATGAGGTGCCAGTCCAAATTTACGCCAAAAGTCAACGCCTAAATATAAATGCTGAGAAAGTGTTGGCACGACGTAAAAATCCATGCTGAACAGCATGCCATTGTACTGGACATCAGTAGTAAACATTCCCTTAATTTGCTGCTGTTTCCCGTCCGCAGTGGACACCGTAGACTCGACGTTCCTAACCTTAACGTGCTTCGCTTTTAAGTAGTCTACGCAATCTGTACCCAAGCAACTAATGCTCGCACCGGAATCCAGAAGACCAAGAAACTTGTCTCCCAACATCTCCACAGTCACATATGGACGAGGATCATTGGATTCCTTGCCTAATCTAGCGGCAGAAACGTTACGGTAGGTTGTCCGCTTTAATTGAAAACGATCTCGTGTTCTACGAATCCGTTTCGAAATTTCAGGAAATGCTACTACTCTTTTCCTAACCTCATAATAATTGAGTAGCCTTTCATGAAATGGTTTTTTATATAGTAAATCAGATTTATTCTTATCTTCAGGTAAATTCAAAAGTGTATTTGTTTGGGTATCAGTCAAAAATTCATTAGGGTTTCTTTTTAAAATACTAATTTGAGGAGTGTTAAGCAAAGGTTCTTCCTTCCTGGTGCTTACAACTCGGGGTTTGCTTTTATCGAGCGCATCCCCCCGGATGGTGGATTTGCTCGCTTCGGGTTTCCCGCACATCTAGGACAATTCGGACTATAGACATTTGGTAACCCACATCTAAAACAGAAAATAATTTGTCTTGGATCTGCACAATCGCGGAACCCATGGTCCACAGTTTGGCATTTCCAGCATTTCATTAATTCAGGGTGGAACGCGTCCACCTGCGCAGGCAGTGCAACTGCTAATTCATCTCCAGGAGTTTCCTCATCCAACGCGTTGATGAAGCGTCTGGACGGGTGAGGTTGCTTGTACGCATTTGGTACGAAAGGTTGTCGCTGGTTATCAGAACTACCGAAGAATTTTTCAATGGTGCGACATTGGTACGCTAATTCTTGAAGACTATAAGTGCTAAAGGAAATCAATGACTGACCTAGTTGTCGTTTCACATTAGCTTTAATAATTTCAATCATTTCCCTGTCGTTCTTAGGGATTCGCAAGTTGGAATTCATATGCATCATAGCATCAAAGAAGTCATTGAAGGACTCCCCTGATTGTTGCTTACGATCATACAACCTGCGAGACAGTTCCGTATCCGTTTCGAGGCTGCGGAATTGCTCAATTAACGCCAATTGTAGCGTTTGCCAGGACGCGTGCAGATTTTGCTTGCGGTACCTCCAATACCACTGTTCAGCAGGTCCAGATAAAAATTGGTGGAAACCACCAGACACTTCTTCCCATGAAAAGCGATAACTAGCTCTAATAAGATCCAAACGGAACAAAAAGTCATCTACTGGCATATTTCTCCCATCAAACTTTATTCCCCATTTGTGGAATAGTGGGTAGGCACCAGACGTAGAATTACTAGAGTGTATTGCCTTCGGCTGAGAAGCCGCAGACTGATCGTTATCCAAACGAATAGAATTCATGCGCGTCATGAACTCGTCCACGTTCACGCCCTGAGCCATGTTCGAAGGATGTACCGGAGGGGTACTTGAACTTGCTCCAGGAGGAACGGGTTGTGATGCAGGTTGTGTAGCCAAAGGAGGCGCAACCGGCACGAAACTTGTTAAATCAACAAAATCGCCAGCCACAGTTCTGGCTGGAAAATTGACAGACCTACCTTGAGGAGTAGGCATGTCGACGTAGGGAATTACTGCGGAATTAGGAGGCCGACTAACTTGAAAAGCCGGAGTTGGCTGTGAACGTGGTGGATGATTAACATTATCATCAACATTACTATTGCTATTATTAGCATTACTCGCATAACTCACGTTTTGATTATTAGCATTGTTCTCCCTACTATGTAACAACTCAGTTACATGTCTTAACAAAATAGCTTGACTTTCAGCGAGACCTCGCGAAAGTTCTTCTACAAAAAATTTCCTGTCATCCATCCGGTGTAAGTCTACCGTTGCCGAGATCATCTCTTGCATATAGGCAGATTGATTGGCCGCTTGTTGTGCTCTTCTTTGCTCTTCAGGAGTCAAAGGTGAGCCTAAAGGTTCGCTGGAACGTGAGCGGGTGGGCTTGAATGATCCGTGCCTACACCAGAGTGGTGGGCTGAATGTACGGAATCATCTTGAGGATTAGCGGGTGCAACTCGTGACATTTCGTCAGCTACACGTGCGTAGTACTCCGGGTTGTAAGGACCAGGATTAAAGAATTTCCTAGCAGAGCCGGGCATTGGGCTGTGCTACGAAAATTACACAAAACAAAGAAAAAGAAAGTCTTAAAACTATAGAAAAGTGGGGTGTGCAGTGATTCGTTCACTTTTTCACACCAAGTAAAAATTCAAAAATGTATCAAAAGTAATATCCAAAACTTATTGAATATTGTTATTTTGGAGAGAAGTTGATATAATCAAACTTCCTACAAAACTTCAAAAAAAAAATCTTAAAAATAAAGTAGTGAAAGTAAATTTATGTTGGTCTAAGGTAAACTTCTTCCTTAGACTTCGCAAAAATTGAGTTTCGAAACAATCGTATCGAAAATCAAGCTCAATAACAAAAAAAAATTAATTATACTTAAATACGTAAGATAAGCTAAATACTCATAAACTTCAAAACTGAATATCTGTACTTAATCTTCAATAGATACTTAATCTCTACAAAAACCTAATATAGCTCTTTGTAAACTAATGAACTTCTTCTAGTTCAAGTTTTCAAAGACTATAATCTCAAAACTAAATAAAGAAAAAAGAATGAAAGATATACTAAACTAAGAGTGCTTAAATTAAACTCAAAACTAAAGCGTTTCGATGACCCGTGAAACACGCAGAATTCCACGACCTCACCAAACGAAAATACTAAACTCAAAAATGGAACCTTCGGGATTACGTCTTCCCTATTTTCCGAAAATACTCAAAAATCTCAAAAATGGAATCTTCAGGATTACGTCTTCCTTATCTTCCGAAAATTTACTCAAAAAGGTGCAACACTGCAAATACTCAAAAAGGTGCAACACTGCAAATACTCAAAAATACTCAAAAGGGTGCAACACTGCAAAAATCTTAAATATACTCATAAATGCAACACTGCAAAATCTAAACTATAATCAATAATTTCCAAAAACTTCAAAAATACTAAATTGTCTTAACATCAAAATACGGTCCGGGGGCTGGAAAGAATCTCCCCCCCATAAACATGAACGGAAAGTGGAAGTATTGCGCCTAGCGACTAACTTCCCCAAAAAAAACTGAATAAAAACTTTAAAAATAATTAGCGGATGTGGTCTAACTATTGGGTCAATAAATGTACAACATCAATCAATGAGTAATGGGAAATTCGTTCAGTTATCAGGAGTCTCATTACGCTACTGCAGACGTGCGTTAGGAACATGTTCACCAACCACCGGTTAGCGCTTCATGAGAGTTCCATCAACTTGACGAACTCTGACGAAAACCATAACTGAATGAAAACATCATAATATATTTGGGCTTGTAATTTTACTCAATACAAAAACTGAAAGATCCGAAAATAAGCGTTAAAGGTGAGTGAGTGGATTCTCTTGGAGTGTTAATAGCTTCTGCAACAGACGTGCATCGGGAACTTGTTCACCAACCACCGGTCAAAAGATCTATCAACAACATCC
This sequence comes from Platycheirus albimanus, assembly GCA_916050605.2. Classification (NCBI taxonomy): domain Eukaryota; kingdom Metazoa; phylum Arthropoda; class Insecta; order Diptera; family Syrphidae; genus Platycheirus; species Platycheirus albimanus. The sequence goes on along the minus strand of OU696696.1, from coordinate 324,010,798 downwards.
TCGAAGAATTCAAAATTCTATTAAACTCAAAAGAAAAAAGTTTCAGTACTCTCGCAACAGACGACCAGACTCAAAAACGTCTAAATCCTGGACAATAAAGTTACCGAAAACCTCAATCAAAAGCAAAACAGAAGGTAAAGTACTACGAATGAATCCTATGCAACAGACGAAGATTAGGAACTTGATCACCAATCTCCCGGACAATAAGGCATCCAAAACATAGACTTGATGTTATTCCTCCAGCAGAATAACTCTACCAAAAGCAACTTAAACTCAGAAAAGAATTCGACCAAAAAAAAAATTTTTGCTCGAACACCAAAAAAAAAATTCTAACATCAAAACTTCAAAAAACTAAATTTCTCAATATCAAAATAAACATCAAAACAAAGTATCGGGTACGTGCTCCAGGCCCCACGTTGGGCGCCATTCTGTAACGTAGAATGAAGACGAGATGTCACATCCTGTAAAGTAGAACAAAACAGAATGTCAAATCTCCGACGGAATTACTGATCTCAAACGCACAGAGCGAGGCCAAATGAAGAATACAAATAAAAACAAATTGTATGTCTCACCATTGACATACTCCGATGCGTCAGCAATCCCTGCCTACTAACGAAAGGAAGTATATCCTCTCGCTAGGACATGTATGATGATGATGGTATTCATGAAGACACGTTCACCCGGTAGAGGGCATCAAACCAAAAGACCAACTTACAGACAGTCCTAGAGGACCCCTACCGCTTGCCCGTGCTTCACCCACAATATCGCCTGGTGTTGGTAGTAGAACGCAGTACCCATACTATCATCTCTATCGGGCACCATGTCTCTACTAGGAATATCTTCACCATACAAATCCTTGTCCTCTTTTTCTCCATACACAGACTTATCCACCACAGCATTCCAGTTCTTTCGCTTCTCTCATAGTTGTATGACAGGACCAAATAGGTATCTAGATGTATACATACACAACGATTACGCATTCTGCAAAGTTCCACCATAAATGGGAACATACACCAATACACCCAAATACCATAGACACGATTAGTAAGAGAGATAGGTCCGCACACAGAACACAACCTACATCCCTTAGATCATAAAACTTACCATGCCGATCACCTCAGAACTAGTTTTGTAACAACCAGAGGAAACCCAGAATGCGGGTGGATAATTTATTATTATTTTTAATTGGTAGCTTCGATGACCTGCAATACCTAAAATTATTCAACACATGCTCAAAACTAAGCTCACCAGAGAAATTATCTTAAACTTCAAAAAGAAAACTCATACCGAAGATCCACGCGGAAACAGAATTTATCCACCACGAGACCACTATTACACTCAAAAGATCCGAAGCCGACCCAATCATTATAGTGTTCGTAGAAGAAAAGAAGATTCCGGAACCCCTAATCCTCGCCGGTCACAAAGGCCTATTGCCTTCATGCGTCATGGGAAATGACATAAGCAGAATCTCTTGTCCATCACGAACTCGGTTGGTATAGAAGAAAAATATAAATAGTAAGTCGAATTTCATTTTCCTCAATTCCCCTACCCCGTACTACTCTTCAGTCCACTACACGTACCGAAGGGCATTGACCCGAGAGGCAAATTGAGGTTGTCGCCGATCGACCACCGCGTCGATATGCAGCATTGCCCCGCTCCACTCAAGAGCAGAAGGGAGGTGAGTCCTTGCTGTGGGATCGCGACGGTGCTACAAGTTTTTACCCTGCATATCTGGATATGGATGTTAATATATCCCTTTCTTTCTAAAAGACTAAGGCCTGTGGCACAATATACTTTGTTCATTAGGATGCGTAGATTTATTTCTCTCAGACCCTCGTAGTCTGAGACACTCACGTAGGAGTACTTATATTTTGATTGATTGAGAAGAAGATTTAGTCCTGCACTTCATATGGAGTTCCAAGTAGAAAAATTTCCTTCACCACAAATATCATTAACCACACACAATAGTTTCTAACTATGATGTCTTTGGATGTTAGAAGACATCTAGAGCTGTGTATACCCTCGTCTCTACCATGCTCATATGTTATGTAGAGTGCAGGAAGCGAAGTGTCTGACTTGGTGTCGGGTTGTCTAAGGTGTAGACGACAACCCCTGTCTCTTAACCCACCCATTTCCGAAGAAGATCAACTCCCTCTTCGAACCATGGCTTCTCTATGACAGAAAAAAGGAATATTATTAAGAAGCCCTTAACATGAATGTAGGTCAAGCTTGACCTACATTACTAAACCTCTATAATATACTAATCTTAATTAAACTAACCCAAACATCCTATACCAAAAATGTTCCACCGTTCATGAATATGTGAAGGAGAGAGAGAGTTCTGTACAACCCCCATCGGACCTAAATATCCTATTCCATCTTTACTAACTTCCTATAACTCTTAGAAAAGAAATCTGTTGTAGTGTGTACCCACATATGCACCGCCACTGCTTTCAAACCAAACACAAAACGAGTGACAAAACATGTTAAGTACAATCGAGTGTGTCATCACACAACATTAATAATTTTGAATAGCAATACACTCGATTGCACTGAATGTCACTCAATAGAAATAAGATCCTATTTTATGTTACAACCAATAGGAGCTAAGAATAACATTGTTAGTAATTATGAAAATGTAGAAGTAAGATAGAAGATAAGTATAACAGTTATGAATTATGTATTTAAGGAACATTAAAACTGAAAATAAGAACAGACTTAAATTAATACTCGAAATAGCAGCACTGCTTAGATTATTTATTTTTGTTTCAAGGAACATTACGGCGAGACATCGCCTTACCATTAAAGCGTAGTACGCTCCCAATATACTAGCGTGGTACGCTCTTATACCAAACAACTAGGACCATATAGATACACAACATGGCGATCCTGCAAAATACCAAATGTCACAGCTAGAACTCGATAGCATTGTAGAGAAGTGGGAAAAGTATCTGGCAGAGCTGAAGAACAAGAAAATCGAAGAATACATTCCCGAAGGTTCAACCCCGCCAACAAAAAATACATCCCGACTCCAATCAACGCCGGACCAAAGCCCATCTCTATAGAAGCGTAAAAAAAAAAAAAAAAAAAAAAAAAAAACCCAAACCACAAATCGAAGAAACAGCACTATGGGAAAAAGCCAAAGCAGACCGGAAACAATAGTCAATAACAACAACGTCCAGGAGGAAATAAACATGATAATAATTCCTGAATCAGTGGCAACAGCCGCAATTATCATGACCTTCCTTTACGCTGCATATAAAACAAACAAATATTTTAAGAATTATGTGCATAAACACAAAAATCAAATAACTAATGTATAAAAAAAAAAAAATTATTTAATACCAACAACAATCAAAAAATATTTTTAATACTTTTCACTTATCTACCCAAATGCAAGAATTAAAAAACATCTTAGAAACTATTCTCTCAAATATTAAGAACAGTTCAGGTAGACCTTATAAATTTGAAACAGTTTAAACAAAAATTAGCGAAATAGGAAATCTTAAAGAAAAATTAATAATTTAGAAAATAGTGAAGAAAATGAAAATAACAAATCACTTAAATTAGAATTTGAAGCTATATATAATACTACTAAGAAGATACTAGAGGATCAACTGCAAGAACACAATTTAGTTTTTAAAAGAGAAAAAGAAATAAACAAAAAAAAATGGCAGATTTTGATTAAGGAATAGCTATGAAAGCAATCCCAATGTTTTCAAGAAATTTCAAGGAGTTAGATAACTTTCTTAAAATAGTTGAGATAATCAACAAGGGATTAAAAACCACTTGCACACAGCAATTAATAGAATTCGTTTTTCACGTAAAACTAGCAATTAATGTAAAAACAACCATTCCCCAAATTCAAAATACCTTATCGAATTTTAGTCAAAGAAATCTTTCAGTAACGTCATTTAGGGATAAATTACTCAATACTATAGCTGATTTAAATAATCTACAGATAAAAGTATTAGGTAACAATGTTACAAATGAAGAAAAGAAGGTAATAAGAAAAATGAACGACATTTACAGTTTAAATATCTTCAAAAATGGTCTTAACGACAACATAAAACAAACTGTTTTTGCATCTCAACCTAAATCATTGACAGAAGCAGCAAACCTGGCAATAAAATTAGAAAAAACAAATTCTAACGCACTATAGACACAGCACACAAAACACAAACAAACCAAACATACAAAACTTTAATCAACAAGGCAATGACCGTAACAGATTTGAAAGAAACATGAATCAAAATCGATACAACAACAACATCCAAAATCGAAATTATACCCGCAACAATCACTTCACATGGCTTGGAATACCCGAACATTCCAGATAGCCAAAATTAAAAGTATATAGAATATCGGATAGCAACACAAATTTTATTGTTGCAAAACACAAAAATAAAAATATGACATTTTTAATAGAAACAAGTGCAGACAAATCGATCTGCAAAATAACAAGTAAGCTAGTGAATGAAGAATATTACCCAGAAGAAAAATGCAAACTCACAGATAAAACCAATGAGGAAATACATTCCTTAGGGACCATCAAACGCAGATGCTCTATCTAGAATAAAAATCGACTCAGACTTATTAAAACAAATGATACCGACCGAAATCGAGGAAAACCGTCAAAAGAACATTAGTCTTTAATTATCACAAGGGGGATGTCCAACAAAATGAATGTGGACAACAACAAGGAGAAATGCAATTCTCAAGAGAAGCCTGTACAACTTCAAATCTGGGAATGCATATCCATTAATGACGTCAAAAATATAAAGAAATTAAAATTTAATATTGATAAAAATGCTAGGAATTCAAAAATAAATATTGATGAAAATTTTGTGCACGTGCGATGCAGTGATAAATCGGCGAATCCAGATTCGACCCCAAGGAAGCTTGCATCAGAAATAAACAAAGATAATAATATGTATACGTATACGGGACCTAATGATAATTCAGAGCACACTAGAGTCGACTCTGAAGAAATTAGTATCCAGAATGAATAAAGAAAATATAAACGAGCTAGGCTTATGAGCAATGATGAAATATTTAAGCATTTTGAAAAAGATAAATTCAAAGAAACATATGCAAAGATAAAAATAAATGGCCAGAATCCTAAGCTAAAAATAATAATTTATAATGCCCCAAAACAAATATTTGATGATTTAACTAAATACAAACTAATTGACGAATTCCATAACTCTGCACACGGAGGACATCTAGGTATACGGAAAACACTAATAAAATTAAAACAAAGATACGTATGGCGAAAAATGAGTCAAATGGTAAAGCAATTCATAACAAATTGTGATTCATGTGCAAGAAATAAACAAACAAAACACACAATAGAACCACAAACGATTACAGACACTCCAGGCAACAGTTTTGAAGTGGTGTCAATTGACACAGTCGGACCTTTACGAATATCAAATAATAAAAGATATATTTTAACCATGCAATGCGAACTTACCAAATTTGTCGTCGCATATCCGATGACATCAAAAGACGCAACAACAACAGCAAAGACTTTAGTAGAAGAATTTATTCTTAGATATGGACACTTTAAGATTCTAAAATCAGATAAAGGTACAGAATTCAATAACGAACTTATGAACAACGTATGTTCACTTTTAAAGATAAAACAAACATTCTCTTCTCCATACCACCATCAAACTATAGGTGCCCTTGAAAGAAACCATCGGACACTCAATGAATTCTTATTATCAAATGTCAATGATAATGAATGGGACGAATGGGTTCCATATTTTACGTTTGCATACAATACAACACCACATATAGACACTGGGTATTCACCTTACGAACTCATTTATGGCAAAGTACCCTGCTTACCGACAGATACGCTAAATAATAAAACAAAAATTTATGACTACGATAATTATGCCAATGAGTTGAAAACCAGGTTACATCATGCACTAAGTAAGGCCAGAGAAATGACAATAACAATAAAAGAAAAAAGAACAGCAACAGAAAATAAGAAACACAATAATAGGTTAGATCTAGGAGTAGGTGATTTAGTATTGCTAAAAGTAGAAAATAGAAAGAAAAGTCAAGCACCTTATATTGGTCCATTCAAAATAATAGAAAGAAAAGGAGTAAATTCAGTAATTGATAAAAATGGAATAAATAAAGAAATACATAACAATCTTCTCAAGCCCTATAAACTAAGAAACCAATAGAAAACAATACAAAACGTTAAAACAAAAAAATTTTTCTTCATTATAATTTATTAATAAATATCAAAATTTTAGCTCATAAACTCATATTATATAAACTTTGTAAAAAAAAAAAAAAAAAAAAAAAAAAAAAAAAAAAAAAAAAATATATATATATGATATTATACTACCTATGTTATCCAACTTTACTCCCTAAAATTTTTCTTAAGGGTGAGGGTGTAGTGTGTACCCACATATGCACCGCCACTGCTTTCAAACCAAACACAAAACGAAAGACAAAACATGTTAAGTACAATCGAGTGTGTCATCACACAACATTAATAATTTTGAATAGCAATACACTCGATTGCACTGAATGTCACTCAATAGAAATAAGATCCTATTTTATGTTACAACCAATAGGAGCTAAGAATAACATTGTTAGTAATTATGAAAATGTAGAAGTAAGATAGAAGATAAGTATAACAGTTATGAATTATGTATTTAAGGAACATTAAAACTGAAAATAAGAACAGACTTAAATTAATACTCGAAATAGCAGCACTGCTTAGATTATTTATTTTTGTTTCAAGGAACATTACGGCGAGACATCGCCTTACCATTAAAGCGTAGTACGCTCCCAATATACTAGCGTGGTACGCTCTTATACCAAACAACTAGGACCATATAGATACACAACACTGTAAGAAAGTCTGCATCAATAACCAAATCAATAAATGAAGACTGCAAGAAAAGTTTCAATTTCTATTATCATACCAAAAGTTTATTTAATAAAGTCTTATATCTAACAGGATCAATATTTCCTAAATACTTAATATATATTTAAGTAAAAATTCTTAATATTTTATTAAATCGACCGAAAGTAACAACCGAATTCAATTCGATTTCAAAAGCATATTTTATCAAAATGCAAAGTCAATATTCAAGATTCAATCTTGATAGTATCGAAATTTAATACCAGAAGGGTAAAGTAATTAAGCAAATCTAAATCGTATTTATTTAAGAAGGTCGAAAATCTTTTAAAACTCAAGTAATATAAAATTAATACTAAAGATAATCACGCGTACAATAGAAAAGTGTCACGACAATGAAACAAGTAAATCAATACAAAGTAAAACAATTAGGCCACAGCAGCTTGCTAATGCTGTTAAATATGGTAAATATCTTTAAGTCAAAATAGTTTCGAAATGAATTAACCGAATATATATACCGAATTCGAAATAGAAATACGCGCACCGCAACGAAATGGTAGTCAAAACAATATACGGTAACTCAGGTAAGTAACGTATTTACTGATGATAGGCGTGAAGAGCGGTGTCATAAACCGTCACTTCCGTCTGGCCTAATCCAAACAAACAACACTCACAACAAAGGATTTTTAATAAGTATCTATTATTAGCTTCCGACAATCGGTTAAGGGACAATAGATACATAAGTGAGTACACAGGTAGTGTATCAACACTTTGCAACGTTAAGTTGAAACGAAGTCCAATGCCAACGATGGGCTAATGGGATGAAACAACTCAGGTAAGAATACCAGTAAAGAGTATACAATAACCGTGAATGTTAATAATCATTATCATCATAAAAGAAGGTAGGTTAGTACCATAGAGGTATTTCACACAAACAAAACCATAGCAGGATGGCAAAAATTATCATATTAAATGAAGAAAGAGGTACGTGAGAGCACACTGGGAACAAATCCAATGTGTGGAGTGAATTGCATACAATTCAGGAAGACAATAAAGGATGAATTATGTACTTAATAAACACATGAACACAATAAGGTTTCTTAAGGAAAAGGAAAAAGTTGATAAGTAAAGATGACTATATCAAACTGAAGAATCAATATTCAGGCCAGTATCAGGGAGGGTCGCTGAAAAGTAAAAGTTGGAAATAAATGCATATACAGTTCGTATATGATATCAATGAATGCAATATAGTTAAATATATTTAAAAAAAAAAATCAATATAGTTTGAATATCTTAAATACCTAGATGAAGTAGTGCACTGCTCCTATCTAATATCGTATTTTCAAAAATATTTATCTGTATTTTCAAACTTTGACTCTATAAGTTATTTATGGTTGCAACTTGATATCATGTATTCACAAGATGCAGTTTCCCAGCTATACAGCGGGGTAGGGAGTTTGTATCCCTAGCAAGGTAGTTGATAATTGCCGTAAGGAGTCTTAGTGACTCTGGGGTTGGTTGCCAATGGAATACTTGGACACACCAAAGTAAGGAAAACACAAATTCACAAAACATACTACACTAAAGGACGAAGGTAATTGTTAGATAGTTACCAGACTATCTGTGATTGATTTCAAAATATTTCAAAATTTCGCCAAAATTTGTTCGAAGTTCAAGAAAAATTATCGCGAAGGTAAGTATTTAATATTCAAAAATTCGTAATCTTTCTGATCATATAGCACCAGCAAATAATTTTACGTTAATGTAGGCAGCAAAAAAAAAGTTAACCGCGTTAATATTAGGTAATTACGTTTCGAAAATCACGTCTAAAGATTATCTTTTATATTATTTCAAGGATCAAAATTAATAAGCACTTTCATAAATCAATATAGAATACTTCTACCATACATATATACTAATAATAATAAAGGAAAATTGAAAAATAATACTCAAGTGAATTTTGTTTTTGTTGAGATGGATTTTTGTAATCGCACTCCTTTATATCCTCAATGTTGATAATAATAACTCGAACTGATGAAGCTAGTTGACTTGTAGATTGGAGGCATGAGCGTCCAAATCCAATGCGGATCCGCAACAGAGCTGAGGTGCGCTTGGTGAATACACCGCGCGTGGTGTCTATAGGACAGAAGTAAACTGATGCTATAACCAATCTGAGGATCAAGGGTCCAAACAGATGGTTATGTAGTGATGATTGATCTTAAAGATCTCCTGCTCACAGTAGAGGTTATAATACCAAGTGTAGGTGCCCGCAGGTGGGCTTTCTTGGCACCGCAGGTGGTGCTTCAGAAACCGTACAACCTGACCGTAGATATAGTGGAAGAAGTTCTGCAACCGTGGCGTCAGGACGGTGCAATAAATGCTTCACGAATTCCACGTCGTCTGCGAGAAAGTATGCGGAAGGGTGAGGTATGCTACCAGCAATAACACGCCGCTTCCTCGAGGAACAAATCTCCAGGCAACAATGAAAATCCGGAATTAAGGTGCGGGACTGCGTCAGCCGCACGTGGCCTTAGCAGAAGAATATTCTTCCTGATGAGTGGACTAGCATCCGTCCACAAAACAAATCACAAAATAAAAGTACAACACTTTCCAACAGGTAGATTTCATGGAGTTTCTTTAATCAAATCCTTCAGGAAACCGCCGCAGAAAATGCAAAAACTCAAAGTTGATTATCAAGTATGGATGTAACAGGAATACTAGGGTTTAAATGATGATCCTGCCCTTGATGCGTCGATGGCCACATGGATTGCCAATGCCAACACCATGTGCTCTGGCGTTTCCTAAGGGAAAACCATGCCATATAACATCTTTTATATATATATTGAAAATTTCAGAAATATACCTTTAAAATCAGTCAAAATTCTTTTCAAATCCTACCGAAAGGATTTCAGGGATCGTACAATAACGAAGAATATAACGCCACGTCGTGTAAGCCACGTTGTGTGGTACCACCGACGCGTAAAAGTAAAAAAAAATTGCCTCTGGCGAAAATTTTTTTTTTTAAGGGTTGAAAGAAAAATTACCTGAAATGTGAGAATTAAGTGTAAAAATATTGAATATAATAACGAATAAACGTGCTGAATATATTCGGCACAGTTATTCGGATATATTCTATAATTTACATACCTTTTATATACGGAAATAATCCAATTTGATGAATAATTTTGGTGGCTTGTACAGGAACTTGCAAAAAAACTTAAAGTGACTGGTAGGTTGGCTGGCCGTAAATGAAATAGGCAGAAATATGATCTCGATCATATTTTTATATGGCTGGCCATAGAATATCAAAATACTCAAAGCAACGATAGGGAAATTTCTCTATGGCTGGGGCATGTTCAAGGAGTATTGTTCTTATTATTAGTTTATCTTGTTCACGCCTAGATGTCACCACCGTCATGGAACTTGGAATAATCCAACTAATCAATTAGATTATGACTCCCAATTTGTCCAACCGACGTGTGTCAACCATTCCATCAGATGAGGGATGCTGCACATACGTTAGGGAAAATAAATTCCACACTCAATAAAAATTATGCCATTACAACTTCATGACAAGTCACTTTGTCACATCGTTCTCAATTCTGATGAATGTATTGGTTAGTCTGTGTAATAATAAAACATTTATTACTCCGAAACTGACCTCGCCATGGGAAAATCTAAACCAGACAATTACGTCATCAGAAATAAATAGTATCGAAATTCCTGTTTCTTTTCCGTGTGGTGTAATTGTTATACAAATTAATCTCACCACCAGTCGGTCTGGTGAATGACATACCGACACTAATACATGGATCCAATTCGGATTCCAGTTTGGAAACTCTCTATCATTTGTGGCGCAAATGTCAGATTGGACATAAAAAGCCGAAGAGATAATTTCAATGGAATCGATTTCAAGATAACTTCTGTCAGAGTAAAAAAAACTGTTCCGTGAAGGAATTTATTCTGGCAGGCAAAATTTCCTACAAAAGGGAACAATTTTGACCAGGGAAATTTCTCCAAAAGTGGGAATTAATAGAAAACGGAAATCTGTCGCCATTAAATTGAGCATCTGTAATGTGGGATGAGCGCCATCTAGTGACTGGTGTGAACCTATAAGTAAGTATTTTCATCGCTTTTAAGGCGGCGGTCACACAGCAAAAAAAAAATTTTGGGGTGTAGTCACACTGACATTACAGTTGTCCAAATATTTTCCCTACAACTTCTAGTGTTTTCCAAATTCGAAGAAATTTCGATACATGTTATGTTCTCGAAAACTCTGTAAATCCAAACAGTCACGCTGCTATCCAACACAATTCATATTAATAGAAAGTATTTTTATAATTTTCCAATTTTGCTTCTGTTATGAATGTTTCGAAAAGGCAAAAAACTTTTCACTGATTTATGTAACTAAAAAACTCTTATTTTCAGGACCTGAAACTTATCTCATTCATTTGAGCTGATTTGAGCTGATTTAATGACGAAAAAAGGAAGAATATGATAAATTTCTTACACAATCATATCGATAAACATTTGTGTTTATATGCAATGGTATGGTAATGGTATAATATACATCTTACCCTTTTTCATTCAACGGAAAAAAAGGAACAACGTACGAAGTTTATTAATTTATTTCGGTCAAGCATTTCTCTCCCTTATGCTCGTTACTGTTGTTTTGTTGTCAGACTGATAGACTGTATATTTAATATAACGGTTTCATTCGTTTCGAATTGTCAATCGGTTTTTCCATCCACCTCCTTCGTTTTCTAACTTTGTGTTCTATTCTTGACACCAACTTTACTTTCGTCGAGAAAGAGAGAATGACGGACAACACAAATGCGGAATCACGAAATGAAACACTTTGCCTCAAATGCCAAAACAATAATAATGTTTTATTAACAAAGAACTTATTTTAATTATGTGTAAAATACAAAAAGTATATGGAAGAAAAAACTATTCGCAGCCGAATTGAAAAAATTATTGTAGCGTCGTTGTTCGTTAAGGATAAAAAAAAGTTATGAATAAGTTTGAATTTTCATGTATCCACGAAGAGGATTTATTTCATTTTGTTTTCTTCTTTGATATTGCAGGGCCGCAACCAAAGAGGACATATATAAAGAGTCCAATCTTTCCTACGTTCCATCCTCCACTAGCCTCGATTTTCGTGGTCTCTTTTGTGTTGTATTCATTGTCCGTGTGAAACAACAACGAGTCGGATTTCTCCATCCACATCTTCTGAAAATGAAGGGGCAACAAAAATAAAAATTCAGAAATCGTGATTGAAGAGGCTACTTAATGGAGAAGGCACATTTAACATTTTTTAAAGAAGGAATGCAATAGAAGGCGATTAATCTCAATGGAAAAGTTATCGATGTTTATTCTTTAGATTGCTATTTCACAGCTCATCTGTTTCAAAGGGGATATATATAAAGAGTCCAATCTTTCCTACGTTCCATCCTCCACTAGCCTCGATTTTCGTGGTCTCTTTTGTATTGTATTCATTGTCCGTGTGAAACAACAACGAGTCGGATTTCTCCATCCACATCTTCTGAAAATGAAGGGGCAACAAAAATAAAAATTCAGAAATCGTGATTGAAGAGGCTACTTAATGGAGAAGGCACATTTAACATTTTTTAAAGAAGGAATGCAATAGAAGGCGATTAATCTCAATGGAAAAGTTATCAATGTTTAATCTTTAGATTGCTATTTCACAGCTCATCTGTTTCAAAATTAAGGATGAATTTTTAAAATTGCTTAGAATATAAACTTTAAGTCTCGAAATTCAGTCTACTTCAGCCTACAGTACGTTGTAAGGATTTTATGATAAATTTTCAGTAGTTTCAAAAACAATTATTGAATCCTCCTGTTTATATAATTTGTGAACAAAAATAAAATATATACCTTAAAACAAAAAAAAAATTGTATCTTCGAAGTGTTATCTCGACTTTATAATTAGAGTAGTGTTCGCAATCTTGTAGGAGAAATTGGTGTGGAGGAGTGGTATGCTCATAGTAGGTGTGAATGTGTGCGCTTTTTACGCATGCAAGCTCACCTACTGAGTGAGTTTCTTTATTCATTCCGTATATTCGGAATATATGGAACGTCCTTTTTGCGTTTCTTTACTCAATGGAATATTCCGGATAAACTATTTCCTTGTTTCTTTATTCTATCTGGAATATTTGGAACGCATTCTTTTCATTCCTAGTGAAGAGGTGGTTCAAATGGAATATTCTCTAGTTTGACTGATGCAGTTCATTGCCCTTCAATCCAATGGATCCGAATTCGATTCACGCGCGGAGTCAAATTCACATACTAGACTCCGCATACGGATCCAAATACGGAGCCGTAAAACGACGTTTGTCGGCTCCATTTAGTATGTAAATTAGAATTCCAACGGACTCACTTATGAGAGAGAAATAGAGAGAGAGAAATAGAGAGAGAGAGAGAGAGAGAGAGAGAGACAGCGCGAGCTCGTCCCGCTCAGCGAAATTGCACCCAAAACAAACTTGAAAACAAAAAAAACGAGTTGGAGTATCGAAAACAACTTCTGTCGTCCAAAACAAAATATAAATAAAATTTGTTGACATATTCTTTTATTTTTTATTCTTTATTCCACAAAATTGATGGTCACCACTTATAAAAATAACAAAAATTAACTTATAAAAATAACAATGGACACTCGTTTCATTTAAACTATGTATTTTTATTTATTTTATTTTCTTCAAAAACACTTTTTCACAGCCCGAATTATTTTTTTCCAATTTTTTGTTTTGTACTGTCGTCTTCATTCTCCAATGCAAACCCAAAAGTAAACATATTATGCATATAAATAAAAGGCTCCTGATCTATCCCTCCCTCTCTCTCACTCTTTCTCTCAATCTATTAAAAAAGAAAAAAAAAATACTTGATTCTCGAATCTCAGGCAGACTCAGGTGAGCCAGAAATGAACGGAGAATTCTGAAGTCATTGATTTTTGCTTGAAGGGTGTCAGCTATTGTTTATTCTTTTTATTCTAGTTCTGTTTCTTTATTTATTCTATTCTGGATAGTCTGGATAGATATGTTTTCTTTTCTGTCTTTTCTATTCCCTATCCGGAAAAAATAAAGAAACACACTCACTATGAGCAGCAGCTTGTAGGCATAAGCAAAAGAAGACATAAGATGGTCCTCTTTATAGTATTTTCTCTATGGCTGCAACTATCGACACAGAGTCCCCACCACAGACCATATACAGACCGACAACTCATACTCCTCTTGCCTTAAACACCCTCGAAATATTTTTTCCAGTCTGTGAATACGTGTACATCTCTCTCTGTGCATTTTGTAATGGCAAAACTATACCTGCGTATGCCATTTATTTTTTAGGTGTGTTTGCTAAATGGGGTTTAAAGCAATGGAGAGCGTCACACTCTTAAAATAAATGGCATATCAGCTGATTTTTAGCTTGTTGGCAAAAAGAGAGACCATATGGTGAGTTGGCGGTCTGTATCTTCTTGGTCCGTGGTCCCCACAACGTGGCGACAACAGAGCCATCTGATTTCTCACGAAGTCCACGAAGCTATCGCTTTCTAATTTTTGGGTTATTACTTTGAGGGAACATGAAAAAATCGGGCAAGAAAATAAGTATAATGTATATTGGATTTTCACAATTTTTGTCATTAAAATGTGTTTTCTGTTCATATGTATATATTAATTTTTTTATGGTTTTTTAAACATTTGGAACCTATTTTGAGTGATATTTTTTGCCGCTATTATTGTTTTCCCTCAAAGTGATAGAGATTTTAAGCAAACGGCAATATACTTCTTTCCCTCTCGCTCCGAGACGTCAAAGTCAAATAAGAAATCCTACTTTGAAGGAAAACAATTAAATTCTCTATTGAGTTTAGTTTGGCGGAATATTTATTATAATTCAATTTAAAGTGTTGTTATCATTAAAACCCCCTGAAATCAGATTTTAAATAATCAAAAATATATTTCTTTGTGTAAAACAACTTTACTTTGTTCAAAACGTGCCTCCAAGTGTGCAAAACAAATACTTTTATATAGGAGCAATTCGCTCTAAAATGTTTAAGAAGAAATAGTTTAGTTTTAAAACAATACTAACTAGTTTTTTAAAAATAAAATAATAATAAAAAAGTGTGCCTGCAATATGCCGACAAATTGCTGTGTACACGGCTGTAATAGCAATGCAATCACGAACAAAGAAGAGCGTTTCTATGCTTTTCCAAGAGTTTTTAACCGCTCCTCAAAATGTAAACAAACTTCTAAGCTGCGATTGAAACGTTGGTTGGCAGCAATCAATAGAAAAAAATAAATGCAAAAGTAGCACGAGTTTGTTCCAAGCATTTTATATCAATCAGATCAGGGGCCGAATTACGGCATCAGTGAGCAAGTGAGTAACTTTCATACGTTACTGATTTACGTAAACAACACATCGGGATGATGGCATACGAAGCATCACGTATCGAGCACACTCTTAATTGTACTAGGGTAAATCTATTACATTTCATTATAAACGTCATTTACACATCTATCATTTACCTATTTTTCACAGCTGTTATTGTTATTATAATAAATAAAAAAAGTATTTAGAACATTCACATAAAAAGATACTCATTTAAGTTTTTTAATCTTTCAACTGAAGCTACTGTGTTTGCAATTTAATTTCATTTAACTTAAAATAAACATTTGTGCTTATTCTCTTTAATTTCCAAGAGTCGTTCTTGAATTATAAAGTTTGCTTTCTTGGAGCTGAATGTGTTTCTCCAAGGCATTTTTGTCACTCTTGTCTGGAACAAATTTTCGGATGGTATCTTCTCCTTGCAGAACTAGTTTGGTTTTGTCCCTTTTCTTGGGTGTATATACAGCCTAAAGGCCATATCACACTGACAGTGATTTCACTGACCACTGGCAGGCAGTGACGTCACGAAAACTGACGTGAATTTTACGCCAGTGAAGAAATTGCTCGTCAGTGGTCAGTCGAGAAAAAAAGGTTATCACACCTACTGGCAGGCCTGTGCCAGTGTGTCCCAAAACTCACTGACACCTCATGCTAGTCAGTGATATTTTGTCCGAGTCGGTCAGTGAACTGACGCCTGAAAAACTGACTATCACACTACACTGACACATTCTTCACTGGCACACGACACTGGCATGTGGCGTCAGTGAAATTTACTCGAAATCGGGTCAGTGAGCAGTTTTGCTATCACACTGACTGACTACCGACAGCCAGTGGCTGCCAGTTCCTTGTGTTTTTTTTTTTATTGATTTGTTTCAGGTGGAAAACTCTAGCTGCTGGTTTTTGGTTTGTTTGCTTAAAAAAAATTATTTATAAAAAAATAATGTCAGAAAAAGAATTTTTGGAAATATAGTTGAAGTTACCACGATATCTTATTTGGCAGTGTGTGTGGTGGACAGCCTCAGCGATGATGATGAGGACAAGAGAACTTGTCGACGGCGCAGTATTTGGCAAAAAAAGTGGTTGAGGCGTAGAGAGAAGGAAGGATTTCGCTGCGACTGCTATTCCAAATAGCTCAACCAACTATTTTGGTTAATATTCCAGAAGTACTTGACGATATTTACAAGGTTCTTGTGGGTTGTTTTTTAGGGTTATTTCTAATAATAGCTTTGTTTGTTGAGCCCTGAAGTCACTTTTGTTCTTCTAGCCGTTGACTTTTAATATTCCACTTCTCTCTATCATCGTTATGTCATGTTTAATTGTTATATTTTTACTTGCGGTTATAGGTACTACATATAAGCCAAGTTATGCATTCGTAAAAAAAAAAAATAACATCAAACATAACATAACGATGATAGAGAAGCCGAAAAAAGTGGGTCCAACAATTCGGTCTGTCTGTCTGTCTATCTGTCAGTCTATCGACACTATCTGTATCGGCAAAAATGCATATTCGTGATCTAGGAAATGCCACCTTTCCATTGATGTATCGCATTATATGAAAAATCGACTTTTATCTTTAAACACGATTTGCGGCTAAACTAGACGTGCTAGAGGCATCAAAGTTGACATCTTTAAACTCGACTTGCGGCTAAACTAAGTGACCTAGCGACTTCAAAAATGCATATTCGTGATCTAGGAAATGCCACCTTTCCATTGATGTATCGCATTATATGAAAAATCGACTTTTATCTTTAAACACGATTTGCGGCTAAACTAGACGTGCTAGAGGCATCAAAGTTGACATCTTTAAACTCGACTTGCGGCTAAACTAAGTGACCTAGCGACTTCAAAAATGCATATTCGTGATCTAGAAAATGCCAGTTCTAAAAAATCAAAAAAAGTTGGTAAAAAAAGTTTTTTTCAAAACTTCCCAAAAAATACGGTACTTGAAATTTTTCAAACAAAATATCAAAAAACAGGTCAGTTCACTGACGGGGTTTCTTCACTGGCACATCGAGAAATTTCGTGTGCTGCCAGTGATGGGACAGGGTCAGTACACTGACGCTCTTGTCATAAAAGTGTGTCAGTGGTCCTATGCGCCAGTGACTACTTATCACACTAGTCATTTTTCGAGTCAGTCACTGACGCGATTTGGGTTGGTCAGTGAACACGTCAGTGAACTGACACCTTCACTGGCGTCCCAAAACTGGCTATCACACTACGGATGACTTCACTGACGGCATTGTGACGTGATTTTGACGTCACTGCCTGCCAGTGGTCAGTGAATTCACTGTCAGTGTGATATAGCCTTAACACTTGTTGTCTTCCCTTGAGCCGAATTCGGAAAAATTTGTCTGGTCAAATCCGCATGCTCTGCCATGAAGGATATTTTTTGTATGGTGTTGATTTTGTTCAAATTCATCCTAAAACATTTCACATTTGATATTTTGCTTTAATATTATGTATTAAAAATAAAATAACTTACATTTTATCAGCCAGAATATTTTTTGTTCCTTTCCGTGACTGCTGAATCGTTTACGATTGCCTCGCATCAATCGAGTAAAAAAACACACGTTTACTGACAAGGAAATGCCAAAAATTGTTTTCGATACTCGATACCGAGCTCGATATCATAAGCAGTAATGCCAAATACAAATAATTCAGTGACGTATTGCTCACCTACGGATGCGGTAATTCGGCCCCAGAATTGTATTGAACAAATAAATTGAAAATAAAAAATAACAGGTAAAAGTGCTCGACTCAGCGATGTCCACAATCCGGATTGGGTCCCTTCCCTTAATTTGGGATGATAAAAAAGGACCATAATACCTTATCAATTTTAATACCAAGACGATTATTTGATTATTTAAAATCTGATTTCAAGCGATTTTAATAAAAATAACACTTTAATTTGAATTATTAAGCAGAGAAGAAATATTCCACCAAACTAAACTCAACAGAGAAATTAATTGTTTTCCTTCAAAGTAGCTAGCTGTCAACTTTTTTCTTGGGTTGACATTTCTCTTTGACGTATTCGCATACTCCTCTATTGACACTGACGTATTGGTGGACTGCCCTATTTGTTACTAGAAATCCATGATAGACGGGAAGTCGAAAGCGAGAAGGAGCAAACTTCAGGTGTTCGTATGACGTAGATGCGCAGAACAAATCAAAAATGAAAATTGGAAGGCGTTATCTGTAGTAGTTGTATCATGCTAGAAATCGCTTTCTTGTACTACTATTGGTGCGTTCTTTTTTTAAAGATATTCGACATTTGTTAACAAAAGCCAACAAAAAGGCGTTCCTTTAATCCACATTAGTTACGATTTGTAACTATATGAAGTCATAGCAGCGTTCCTAAGCTCACGTTGAAGTGTCAAATAGTTACGATTTGTTACTATTTTTAACTCACCTCCATGATCACGGACCAATAAGATACAGATCGCCAACTTACTGTCAATGTATGGTTTCTCTTTTTGCCTACAAGCTGAAAATCAGGTAATATGACGTTTATTTAGAAAGTGTGACGCTCTCCCTTGTTTTTAAACGTATTTAGCAAATAAACCAAACAAATAAGTAGCATACGCAGGGATGGCTGCCCTCACACAGACAGAGATAATTTTCATTTCCAATCACCAAACTATTGTCTTTCATTTGTTCTGCTTGTTTTGCTCTCCACAAGTTAAATATATTTTAATTAATTTATTTAATTGAAAATGTATTTAAAAACTTACTTCGTTAATTTCACTTTTGTATTTCTCCAAGGAAAAAAAGCGCATCTTGTTGGGAACGCTCATTACCGCCAGTAGGTACTAGATCTAGGTACCTTCTAAGGTACTAGATGGTCAAAAGCCGCCATATTTGGCACCCGGCATTTTGGCTTTTCTCTAAAAAGAAACCTGCAAGACAAAAGGCGCCAAGAACAAAAAATATTTTTATATAAATTACTAAATTAAGGTAGTTCCACACTATCCCACAGTGTAATACGACATGTCAAAAATGTGTGATAAAACAGATGTATAATAGTGTGCAAACAGAATATGACAGCGCAGATCTCATACGATTTGGTATGTGTTAGATCTGAAATATTTTTTTAGGATTGAATGTAAAACCATCACACATTCCTTCACACTTTTTTTTGACATGTCGTACTACACTGTGGGATAGTGTGGAACTACCTTTAAGAAATACATATGTATAATAAAACCAAAATATGAAGAAAAATTTATTGTTGTAAATTGTTGGTACGAGTTGGTACCAAAATGAAGCAACTTATTATTATTCCTTCTTTATTCATTTTGAGATTTGAGAATAACAAATGGAAAGTGGTCGTTTGACAGTTTAACAAATCCTAACAAATGTAAAGTTCCTTAATGGTTTGCAAAAAACCCAACAAATCCTAACAATGACACTCCAACAAATTTTTACTGACATTACAACAAATTTCGACTATCGTTAGAAAAAAAAACGCACCATATAGGTTCTATCAGATACCTACCGATAGGGCAGAAACTACTAACATTTTGACAGAAAAAATCGAGGAACTTCTAAAGGAAATCAGATGGTAACTAATGGTGGATTTACACTAATCTGCCTCCTTACTTCTTCAAAAAAGGAGGATACAACATATAAAAGTCATACGCGTTCGATAGAGAGGGGAGATAAAAATGAAGAACATCTTCATAAATCAAGATTATAGGAAATAGGAGAAATGAAGATGAAGATTATGGTGAAGACAAACATGTTCATCTTCATTATAGCATGTTCTTCTGCATTTGGATGTTCCTATAATTTCTATTGTTCAGTCCAGCAGTTTTTCTCGATTTGGCACCAATTTTTGAATTTTTTTGTTCCAAATTGAAAACTTTGCCTCTGAATCCTATTTACCTGAACGCAACAGAAGTCAAAAATTCTTCTGTCATTTTTTTTTTTTATTAAATGTTATTTGCCAAACAACAAGGAAATAGCCAGCTGCAGAAAAAAAAAATACGAAAATGTTAAAATGTAAGTAATAATAAATTATAATTATTAACTATTATTCAATATTCACAACCTTTTTTTTTATTTCAGAAAATAATAAATGCTTTGAGTCGTTTATTACGTACGAAAATCTGACATTCCTTTTTTTCTAAAGGGTATTCTTCTTCTTTCTTTCTTCTTATTTTTAAAGGCTATTATGGGCAACTGATGTACTTTACAAATCGGAAGGAAACTTTTCGTTCGGTTTTGACACTTGCTTACTTTTTCTTTCACGTATTATGGTTGGGCTTTAAGAAAGTCATCAAAATTCAAAAGCAAGACCGATTAAATACAAATACATGTTCTGTCTCACATCAATCGGAAATTAGTTAATGTCTTGCTTTGCTGTAGCGCGGCTGGCAAGCAAAGCCTATTGATGATTGTACTATGGGTTCTTATAATGGTTCCGTATCTCAATATTACTATACAAATATAAATATTATTTATGCAATAAAATCGTTAATCCTCATTGATGAAATTCGTTACTTAATGAGATTTATCGATATTTTGATCACACGTCGCTGAACGCTGAACATGGCATAAGCATTCCAGTTTCCAGTATATTTCCCGACACAAAACCGAACACAACGAAACGAATTCACCAATCATCGCTCGTTCATTTTCAATCTACCCTCAAACGAGTCGAGTAGGGTCCGTTTTGGTGGGCGGTCGTGCTGAAGTTACACGACTTTTCACAATCTTTTTGTGACAAAAAAAATTATAAAAAAATATAAAAAAAATTAAAAAAAATATTACAAAAAACCCAAAACAAAAAAAAATTGTAAAAGTAGCAAAAATCGAGCAGTGTTGAACAAATAAAAAAACGTGAGTGGTTGTTTTCCTTTCATCATATTTCTCAAGTGTACATACGAACTTCAGCTACTCTCTAAGGAATTTTTTTTTAACCTTCATCTAACCAACTGTAAGTGACGTAGACAAATTTTTCATCGCTTTTGATATTAAAAGAAAGGAATAAAAAAGATGTAGAAGGAAAAATGGCAAAGTAAATTTTTCCTCTTAATGCAATTTCTCTTTGTATAGATTGTTGAAAGCGTTGTCCGAGTACGATAAATAAACAATTAAAATTGTCCTAATCCTAAGCTAAACTAACTAACAAAAATCAAAGAAACTGACCAAATAATAAAAATGAATTCAACAGGACCCAATTATCAAATGGCTTCCCTATACGTTGGAGACTTGCACCAGGATGTGAATGAGGCTGGCCTCTTTGAAAAGTTTTCTTCTGCTGGTCCCGTGCTATCGATCCGTGTATGCCGCGATGTGATCACACGACGTTCCCTGGGATATGCTTACGTTAACTTTGCACAACCAGCTGATGGTAAGTAAATTTTCTTCAAAATTTAGTCTATTTAAATTATATGGATTCTTGGAAGCAAAAAAGTTAGTGAAAATGGTTTAGATTTTGTTTGCTAACACGTGGTCATTTTTGGATTCTCTCGTCTGGTCTGGATGTTTGTGCAGCGCATCGTTGTGGAAATATTTGCGTCCATTTTATTTATATTTCGTCAAGTTTTCCCTTGTCACCCGCCATCTTTATTTCCGACGAAAAAATTCTTTAAATTTTATGTCCAAGGAATTTCCAGTATTCCAAGATTCTAGTGGGAAAGAAAGTTATGTTTGTTCTTGTTTTTCGAATGCTACGTTGCGCTTCTATATGTTTCCAGACAATCATGTGTCATTAGCTTTGTTTTGAAAATAGAGAGGGTTGCCATAATATGGCAACGTGGCGATTGTGTTTATATTAATTAATAATACAATTCACTTTTATTCAATAGTTTCAAAAACAGATTATTTTTCAATTTAGTTGAATATTACAAAAAATATTTAATACCTCTATGTATGCTTGAAATTAATTTTAAATCAGTGATTTCGCGTAATGTCCAGTCTATTCAAAACAGACATCATTTAATTTTTATTTTATTTAAACCTTGCCCTGTTTTTAGTAACCGACATCCCGAAAATGTTAGTAATGGACACCCCTTTTCCTTATACACGTTATTTTTTTTTAAATATTCAATTTTGAAAAAATAATTAAAATTAATTAGAAAATTGAATATTGGTTGGTACCTTAAATTTTTAAAACTGGTTTTTTATCTTTCATAAAAAGAGTGCACAAGATGTTTACGTACAATACCCACTTATTTAAAGGTTTTTTGCTCGAATACCTACATATAAGCGTAGTTATAATATAAAAATAATATTGATGGTTTTGTATGAAAAGTGGGCGTCAGGCACGCCCAAACTGAAATATTTTTATTTAACTAGAATAACAAAAAAAAAAAAAAAAAAAAAGAAACTGCACAACAGCTCCAAGCGGGCCCGGAGCCTGTGACTAACACTCTCAACCATTTCTGTGTATACGTTGATATTCTGCAGGATCGGAAGGGACCTACGATTTACTGTCGAAACCGAACGGCTAATATTTTATTTAATGTAGAAAAGATTTACTTGTACCTAGCTCGCGTGTGCAAAATTTAAGCGCTGTGGTTTGATCGTAACTGTACAAAAAACAATACAATTTTACCAAATAGAGATTGTTAAACAAATAAGGTGATTGTGGGCGGAATTCACCGTTTCAAGAACTTAGCCTTACTCTTGAACCAAAGATTATATATCAAATTTCAGCTTTCTAGCTCAAAAATTACATACTCTAGAGAGTTTACGTACGGACGGACAGACGGACGGGCAAACCTATTTTCAAAAGAATTTTTCACACGTTATATCTCTTGTTTAGTGGCCATCAGCAAACCTAAGTTTTTAAACTTGCATAATCTTCGTTCACATTGCTGATAGTTATCTGCATTTTGAGCATTGGAGAGGAATGTGTACTATTTTCTTGATTCTTTGTTTTGTTAAATAAACTTGGTGGACATTTTCTTTTCTTTGCTGACCACTTGTGCTATGTGTACCACTGTATATTTAAATAGTAATAAACTTTCGCCTTGATATTTGTTTCTTTTTGTTATCTTTATGGCACAAGGAGAATAATATCAAACCAGATGCATGATCAATTCCCAAAACATGCTATACGCATCCAACAACAATGCAGTAAACTCGCAAAGCAACTAGTCACATAGTATGTATACATAATTATGTGATACATCTCTACTCGAACAACACTTTCACTTTTTTTTTCGAAGCAAAATCTAAATGATGAAGGTATATTTGTTTCTTATCTTATTATTTCGTCATTACAGTTGAAAGAAGACGCTTGCATATAAGCATCAGAAAGGTCTTTGGACTGATGGAATGTTGGTGAATAATAACTGAGTGTGTGTTGTTTTCGTGATCAATAGTCAAGAGTCTTTAAAGGTTTAACCCATTGATCGATAAAAAACTATGGACGAGTATAGTGAAATTCTCTATAAGTAAACCTGAGCAGCGTAGCTTGTGGAATATGTTTTTATATTACTGGTTACTGATTTTGTTTGCAACATGAAAGTCGTTTATTTTATATTGTTACTAATACTAGCCTTGTGCGTAAAACGCAAACAGTAATAAATAAAATGAATCCAAGGTCGTTATGTATATTTTAGAGGTAGCAAATATTTTGTTGTTCTATATATTTACGGTGAAACAAATTGCGCAGCTACTGGCAAGCAAATAGATTCGTCTGCATTTGTTCACAATTACTCACATTGTTCGCAATTACTCGTGTGATAAATGATTGGGTTGGATTATGACAGAAACAACTTCTTAATAATTAGTCATCCTATCAGGATTCAAAATTTCTGTGCAATCGATCTTTTTAAAGAATTTCTGAACTGAAGACTAAAGGTCCATACCACGGAATCCACCATTTTTTTTTTAAAGGAAGAAATTTCGTGACTGGGTCATCTTATAGTGCATTAATGTATATCCCCAATTGTATTTATAAAACAAAGTAGAAGTTTATATCACAAATAATGCTCAATATTTTTTAAAAGGAGAGATGAGAAAAAATGTTCGTTGAAGATTATAGGAAATATACTAGCATTTGTTTATGAAATAAAATCGTAATACAGCTTTCACCCATTATTGGTTGATGGATACACTCATTCCTTGGAACCGATTCCATTAGCAGAAGTAGTTGTGTTACAATTACACAATGTTAAGAAAATCGAAAACAAATACATTTTCATGTCAGGACCAGCTTACATTACAGAGAATGCACAATTTTTTTTTAAGGAGAGATGAGAATAAAAGTACGTTGAAGATTATAGGAAATACTAGAAATTTTCTTTATTTAATGAAATAAAAACGTAATACAGCTTACTACCCATTGGTCGATGGATGCACTCTATTCCTTGGCTAAGATTTATAGCTGTAAGATAAAAATACTCAACTTACCGTGCTCTTGGAACCTATTTCATTAGCAGAAGTTGTTGTGTTACAGTTACTCAATGTTGTTAAGAAACTCGAAAACATACATTTTCATGTCGGGACCAGCTAACATCACAGAGAGCACAATCATTTTTTTTTTTAAGGAAAGATGAGAATAAAAGTGTACGTTGAAGATTATAGGAAATACTAGAAATTTTCTTTATTTGATGAAATAAAAACGTAATACAGCTTACTACCCATTGGTCAATGAATGCACTCTCTATTCCTTGGCTAAGATTTATAGCTGTAAGATAAAAATACTCAACTTACCGTGCTCGTGGTAAATATTCCATTAGCAGAAGTAGTTGTGTTACAGTTACACAATGTTGTTAAAAAACTCGAAAACAAATACATTTTCATGTCGGGACCAGCTTACATCACAGAGAATGCACACATTTTTTTTTTAAAGGAAAGATGATAATCAAAATTTACTTTGAAGATTATAGGAAATATGTACTAGACATTATTTTTATGAAATAAAAACATAATACAGCTTACTACCCATTGGTCGATGGATGCACTCTCTATTCCTTGGCTAAGATTTATAGCTGTAAGATAAAAAATACTCAACTTACCGTGCTCTTGGAACCTATTTCATTAGCAGAAGTAGTTGTGTTACAGTTACACAATGTTGTTAAGAAACTCGAAAACAAATATATTTTCATGTCGGGACCAGCTTACATAACAGAGAATGCACAATTTTTTTTAAAGGAAAGATGATAATCAAAATTTACGTTGAAGATTATAGGAAATACTAGACATTTTTTTTTATGAAATAAAAACATTATACAGCTTACTACCCATTGGTCGATGGATGCACTCTCTATTCCTTGGCTAAGATTTATAGCTGTAAGATAAAAAATACTCAACTTACCGTGCTCTTGGAACCTATTTCATTAGCAGAAGTAGTTGTGTTACAGTTACACAATGTTGTTAAGAAACTCGAAAACAAATACATTTTCATGTCGGGACCAGCTTACATCACAGAGAATGCACAATTTTTTTTAAAGGAAAGATGAAAATCAAAATTTACGTTGAAGATTATAGGAAATACTAGACTTTTTTTTTATGAAATAAAAACATAATATACAGCTTACTACCCATTGGTCAATGGATGCACTCTCTATTCCTTGGCTAAGATTTATAGCTGTAAGATAAAAAATACTCAACTTACCGTGCTCTTGGAACCTATTTCATTAGCAGAAGTAGTTGTGTTACAGTTACACAATGTTGTTAAGAAACTCGAAAACAAATACATTTTCATGTCGGGACCAGCTTACATCACAGAGAGGACAATCATTTTTTTTTTAAAGGAAAGATGAGAATAAAAGTGTACGTTGAAGATTATAGGAAATACTAGAAATTTTCTTTATTTAATGAAATAAAAACGTAATACAGCTTACTACCCGTTGGTCGATGAAGATTTATAGCTGTAAGATAAAAATACTCAACTTACCGTGCTCTTGGTACATATTCCATTAGCAGAAGTAGTTGTGTTACAGTTACACAATGTTGTTAAAAAACTCGAAAACAAATACATTTTCATGTCGGGATCAGCTTACATCACAGAGATTGCACAATTTTTTTTAAAGGAAAGATGATAATCATAATTTACGTTGAAGATTATAGGAAATATGTACTAGACATTTTTTTTTATGAAATAAAAACATAATACAGCTTACTACCCATTGGTCGATGGATGCACTCTCTATTCCTTGGCTAAGATTTATAGCTGTAAGATAAAAAATACTCAACTTACCGTGCTCTTAGAACCTATTTCATTAGCAGAAGTAGTGGTGTTACAGTTACACAATGTTGTTAAGAAACTCGAAAACAAATACATTTTCATGTCGGGACCAGCTTACATCACAGAGAATGCACAGTTTTTTTTGTAAAGGAAAGATGATAATCAAAATTTACGTTGAAGATTATAGGAAATACTAGACATTTTTTTTTATGAAATAAAAACATAATACAGCTTACTACCCATTGGTCGATGGATGCACTCTCTATTCCTTGGCTAAGATTTATAGCTGTAAGATAAAAAATACTCAACTTACCGTGCTCTTGGAACCTATTTCATTAGCAGAAGTAGTTGTGTTACAGTTACACAATGTTGTTAAGAAACTCGAAAACAAATATATTTTCATGTCGGGACCAGCTTACATCACAGAGAATGCACAATTTTTTTTTAAAGGAAAGATGATAATCAAAATTTACATTGAAGATTATACGAAATACTAGAAATTTTTTTTATGAAATAAAAACATAATACAGCTTACTACCCATTGGTCGATGGATGCACTCTCTATTCCTTGGCTAAGATTTATAGCTGTAAGATAAAAAATACTCAACTTACCGTGCTCTTGGAACCTATTTCATTAGCAGAAGTAGTTGTGTTACAGTTACACAATGTTGTTAAGAAACTCGAAAACAAATACATTTTCATGTCGGGACCAGCTAACATCACAGAGAGCACAATCATTTTTTTTAAAGGAAAGATGAGAATAAAAGTGTACGTTGAAGATTATAGGAAATACTAGAAATTTTCTTTATTTAATGAAATAAAAACATAATACAGCTTACTACCCATTGGTCGATGGATGCACTCTCTATTCCTTGGCTAAGATTTATAGCTGTAAGATAAAAAATACTCAACTTACCGTGCTCTTGGAACCTATTTCATTAGCAGAAGTAGTTGTGTTACAGTTACACAATGTTGTTAAGAAACTCGAAAACAAATACATTTTCATGTCGGGACCAGCTTACATCACAGAGAATGCACAATTTTTTTTAAAGGAAAGATGATAATTAAAATATACGTTGAAGATTATATGAAATACTAGACATTTTTTTTTATGAAATAAAAACATAATACAGCTTACTACCCATTGGTCGATGGATACACTCTATTCCTTGGCTAAGATTTATAGCTGTAAGATAAAAATACTCATTTTACTGTGCTCTTGGAACCTATTTCATTAGCAGAAGTAGTTGTGTTACAGTTACACAATGTTGTTAAGAAACTCGAAAACAAATACATTATGTCGGGACCAGCTAACATCACAGAGAGCACAATCATTTTTTTTAAAGGAAAGATGAGAATAAAAGTGTACGTTGAAGATTGTAGGAAATACTAGAAATTTTCTTTATTTAATGAAATAAAAACGTAATACAGCTTACTACCCATTGGTCGATGAATGCACTCTCTATTCCTTGGCTAAGATTTATAGCTGTAAGATAAAAAATACTCAACTTACCGTGCTCTTGGAACCTATTTCATTAGCAGAAGTAGTTGTGTTACAGTTACACAATGTTGTTAAGAAACTCGAAAACAAATACATTTTCATGTCGGGACCAGCTTACATCACAGAGAATGCACACATTTTTTTTTTAAAGGAAAGATGATAATCAAAATTTACTTTGAAGATTATAGGAAATATGTACTAGACATTATTTTTATGAAATAAAAACATAATACAGCTTACTACCCATTGGTCGATGGATGCACTCTCTATTCCTTGGCTAAGATTTATAGCTGTAAGATAAAAAATACTCAACTTACCGTGCTCTTGGAACCTATTTCATTAGCAGAAGTAGTTGTGTTACAGTTACACAATGTTGTTAAGAAACTCGAAAACAAATATATTTTCATGTCGGGACCAGCTTACATAACAGAGAATGCACAATTTTTTTTAAAGGAAAGATGATAATCAAAATTTACGTTGAAGATTATAGGAAATACTAGACATTTTTTTTTATGAAATAAAAACATTATACAGCTTACTACCCATTGGTCGATGGATACACTCTCTATTCCTTGGCTAAGATTTATAGCTGTAAGATAAAAAATACTCAACTTACCGTGCTCTTGGAACCTATTTCATTAGCAGAAGTAGTTGTGTTACAGTTACACAATGTTGTTAAGAAACTCGAAAACAAATACATTTTCATGTCGGGACCAGCTTACATCACAGAGAATGCACAATTTTTTTTAAAGGAAAGATGAAAATCAAAATTTACGTTGAAGATTATAGGAAATACTAGACTTTTTTTTTATGAAATAAAAACATAATATACAGCTTACTACCCATTGGTCAATGGATGCACTCTCTATTCCTTGGCTAAGATTTATAGCTGTAAGATAAAAAATACTCAACTTACCGTGCTCTTGGAACCTATTTCATTAGCAGAAGTAGTTGTGTTACAGTTACACAATGTTGTTAAGAAACTCGAAAACAAATACATTTTCATGTCGGGACCAGCTTACATCACAGAGAGGACAATCATTTTTTTTTTAAAGGAAAGATGAGAATAAAAGTGTACGTTGAAGATTATAGGAAATACTAGAAATTTTCTTTATTTAATGAAATAAAAACGTAATACAGCTTACTACCCGTTGGTCGATGAAGATTTATAGCTGTAAGATAAAAATACTCAACTTACCGTGCTCTTGGTACATATTCCATTAGCAGAAGTAGTTGTGTTACAGTTACACAATGTTGTTAAAAAACTCGAAAACAAATACATTTTCATGTCGGGATCAGCTTACATCACAGAGATTGCACAATTTTTTTTAAAGGAAAGATGATAATCATAATTTACGTTGAAGATTATAGGAAATATGTACTAGACATTTTTTTTATGAAATAAAAACATAATACAGCTTACTACCCATTGGTCGATGGATGCACTCTCTATTCCTTGGCTAAGATTTATAGCTGTAAGATAAAAAATACTCAACTTACCGTGCTCTTAGAACCTATTTCATTAGCAGAAGTAGTGGTGTTACAGTTACACAATGTTGTTAAGAAACTCGAAAACAAATACATTTTCATGTCGGGACCAGCTTACATCACAGAGAATGCACAGTTTTTTTTGTAAAGGAAAGATGATAATCAAAATTTACGTTGAAGATTATAGGAAATACTAGACATTTTTTTTTATGAAATAAAAACATAATACAGCTTACTACCCATTGGTCGATGGATGCACTCTCTATTCCTTGGCTAAGATTTATAGCTGTAAGATAAAAAATACTCAACTTACCGTGCTCTTGGAACCTATTTCATTAGCAGAAGTAGTTGTGTTACAGTTACACAATGTTGTTAAGAAACTCGAAAACAAATATATTTTCATGTCGGGACCAGCTTACATCACAGAGAATGCACAATTTTTTTTTAAAGGAAAGATGATAATCAAAATTTACATTGAAGATTATACGAAATACTAGAAATTTTTTTTATGAAATAAAAACATAATACAGCTTACTACCCATTGGTCGATGGATGCACTCTCTATTCCTTGGCTAAGATTTATAGCTGTAAGATAAAAAATACTCAACTTACCGTGCTCTTGGAACCTATTTCATTAGCAGAAGTAGTTGTGTTACAGTTACACAATGTTGTTAAGAAACTCGAAAACAAATACATTTTCATGTCGGGACCAGCTAACATCACAGAGAGCACAATCATTTTTTTTAAAGGAAAGATGAGAATAAAAGTGTACGTTGAAGATTATAGGAAATACTAGAAATTTTCTTTATTTAATGAAATAAAAACATAATACAGCTTACTACCCATTGGTCGATGGATGCACTCTCTATTCCTTGGCTAAGATTTATAGCTGTAAGATAAAAAATACTCAACTTACCGTGCTCTTGGAACCTATTTCATTAGCAGAAGTAGTTGTGTTACAGTTACACAATGTTGTTAAGAAACTCGAAAACAAATACATTTTCATGTCGGGACCAGCTTACATCACAGAGAATGCACAATTTTTTTTAAAGGAAAGATGATAATTAAAATATACGTTGAAGATTATATGAAATACTAGACATTTTTTTTTATGAAATAAAAACATAATACAGCTTACTACCCATTGGTCGATGGATACACTCTATTCCTTGGCTAAGATTTATAGCTGTAAGATAAAAATACTCATTTTACTGTGCTCTTGGAACCTATTTCATTAGCAGAAGT
This sequence comes from Platycheirus albimanus, assembly GCA_916050605.2. NCBI lineage: Eukaryota > Metazoa > Arthropoda > Insecta > Diptera > Syrphidae > Platycheirus > Platycheirus albimanus. The sequence goes on along the minus strand of OU696696.1, from coordinate 323,980,129 downwards.
AGTTGTGTTACAGTTACACAATGTTGTTAAGAAACTCGAAAACAAATACATTATGTCGGGACCAGCTAACATCACAGAGAGCACAATCATTTTTTTTAAAGGAAAGATGAGAATAAAAGTGTACGTTGAAGATTGTAGGAAATACTAGAAATTTTCTTTATTTAATGAAATAAAAACGTAATACAGCTTACTACCCATTGGTCGATGAATGCACTCTCTATTCCTTGGCTAAGATTTATAGCTGTAAGATAAAAATACTCAACTTACCGTGCTCTTGGTACATATTCCATTAGCAGAAGTAGTTGTGTTACAGTTACACAATGTTGTTAAAAAACTCGAAAACAAATACATTTTCATGTCGGGACCAGCTTACATCACAGAGAATGCACAATTTTTTTTTAAAGGAAAGATGATAATCAAAATTTACGTTGAAGATTATAGGAAATATGTACTAGACATTTTTTTTTATGAAATAAAAACAATACAGCTTACTACCCATTGGTCGATGGATGCACTCTCTATTCCTTGGCTAAGATTTATAGCTGTAAGATAAAAAATACTCAACTTACCGTGCTCTTGGAACCTATTTCATTAGCAGAAGTAGTTGTGTTACAGTTACACAATGTTGTTAAGAAACTCGAAAACAAATACATTTTCATGTCGGGACTCGGGACCAGCTTACATCACAGAGAATGCACAATTTTTTTTAAAGGAAAGATGAAAATCAAAATTTACGTTGAAGATTATAGGAAATACTAGACTTTTTTTTTATGAAATAAAAACATAATATACAGCTTACTACCCATTGGTCAATGGATGCACTCTCTATTCCTTGGCTAAGATTTATAGCTGTAAGATAAAAAATACTCAACTTACCGTGCTCTTGGAACCTATTTCATTAGCAGAAGTAGTTGTGTTACAGTTACACAATGTTGTTAAGAAACTCGAAAACAAATACATTTTCATGTCGGGACCAGCTTACATCACAGAGAGGACAATCATTTTTTTTTTAAAGGAAAGATGAGAATAAAAGTGTACGTTGAAGATTATAGGTAATACTAGAAATTTTCTTTATTTAATGAAATAAAAACGTAATACAGCTTACTACCCGTTGCACACAGGCAAATTTTCCGAAAAACATGGCCAAAATTATTTTTTTTGTTTTTTCAATTTATTATTGCATGAAAACATCAACAGAAGATAGTTTTAATAAAAAGCACCACTTTTAAGTGAATTTGCACCAAAAATCGTTAAGAAACAGAAAAATTGTAAAAAACGTGAATTTGAAAAAAAAAATTTTCAAAAACAAAAAACAAAATAAAAAAAAACATTTATAGGGATGCTCGCACTTGACATTTTAATAAAATGTTATTTATACATTTAACATATTATTAAAAAAAATGAATTAATAAAGTTTAAATCAACATAAATAAAAAATAAACATAAATGAACATGTATAAACATCATTTATTGACTTGTGAAACTGGACCCAGTTTATTCTGCTTGCTCGACCTCTGGTTCTATTAGAAACTGAAGTACTTCAGATGGAAACGCATTGTTAGCTTTAGGAGTAAGTTTCCTCAAGCTACTTATAAATGGGTCAGATGAAACCAAGAGGTTGTGAAACACATCTTCCATATTTTGCTGCCTCGAAAATTTTCTTGAGAAACTTTCTCGAAAACGGTTTATGTCTTTGTTTCGTGATTCTTGGGCTTCTTCGCCGAGCTGCCCAATGGGAAGAATAGCTCCAGATATAATTTCAGGGCTGTGTATTAATATACAAATACAATTGCGGTATCAATACAATACTCTTTAAATCGATCGATTTGTATTGGATACCCACTGGATATTGTTAATAAAACAACTCGAAATCGGCGTATGATGTTTTCATCTATGTTTGTTATATCCGAAGAAGTAGCAGTTTTGGTACTTTTCATTCTTAATTCTTCGGTATTGTAATTAGAACGCAAATTTTCCGTCTGGCGTCTCTGATCGTTCGCTTAGGTCCGAAAAATCCATCTGAGGTCGTCCAACAAAACCACTGGTTTGACATTGAAACGAAATTTCATCTCGTAACCAATTCGTATTCTGTTTTAAAAAGTTGTTGTGGCTTCTTGAGGCGCTCAGCCATCTTCTTTTATGTTCATGGGCAAAATCAGTTAACGATTTCTTTGTTTGCTCTGAAATTTCAACATTGGTCTCGTTTTTCACCTTTTCTACCAAGAAACTATTTTTTTCTGTTATGTCACGAGATGTACAGCTTCTAAAAAATTCAGAAAGTCGATTTCTTGAAAGAAGGATGAAGCTCGATCGCGATCCTGTGTCAAAAAAGCTCTAATTAAAAAAAAATAATTTTTTTTTTCAGTGTCCTTAACACCTTTTAGAGCCAACATTTTAAAAAGTCGCAAAAAGTCGCAATATTTATTGACTGCATTTGATTAAGAAATAATTAATCTAACTTTAGAGACTATTTTCATTATGAAGCAATTTCAATCAACATAACTTTTTCATTATCAAAAAAAAAAAAAAAAAAAATAAAATTCTTTTCATAAACATCATCTCAATTAGCTTGAAAATTTACTCCACACTTAAAATATTGCAAAAAAGCATCATCATCCTTTTATTACATACCACTAGCAACAGAATCCATGATAAAATATTAACCAAAGCGAAAAAAATTATTAAAAGAATAACAAAATAATACCATTGTTTACCACAAACCAAACTTGCTACTGCAGTCTTTAATTTTAAGTTTGCACTTTAAAAGCATCGACTGATTAAACAGTTACAATTTGCATCGTATGATCAATCTTGTATAAAGCGTATGTTATTTGTAAACAATTTGGCATTAAAAAAAAACAACAATACGATATTTTTTTTCATAGTTTTGGCCACGAATTTGGGAAAATTTGCCTGTGTGCGTTGGTCGATGAAGATTTATAGCTGTAAGATAAAAATACTCAACTTACCGTGCTCTTGGTACATATTCCATTAGCAGAAGTAGTTGTGTTACAGTTACACAATGTTGTTAAAAAACTCGAAAACAAATACATTTTCATGTCGGGATCAGCTTACATCACAGAGATTGCACAATTTTTTTTTAAAGGAAAGATGATAATCATAATTTACGTTGAAGATTATAGGAAATATGTACTAGACATTTTTTTTATGAAATAAAAACATAATACAGCTTACTACCCATTGGTCGATGGATGCACTCTCTATTCCTTGGCTAAGATTTATAGCTGTAAGATAAAAAATACTCAACTTACCGTGCTCTTAGAACCTATTTCATTAGCAGAAGTAGTGGTGTTACAGTTACACAATGTTGTTAAGAAACTCGAAAACAAATACATTTTCATGTCGGGACCAGCTTACATCACAGAGAATGCACAATTTTTTTTGTAAAGGAAAGATGATAATCAAAATTTACGTTGAAGATTATAGGAAATACTAGACATTTTTTTTTATGAAATAAAAACATAATACAGCTTACTACCCATTGGTCGATGGATGCACTCTCTATTCCTTGGCTAAGATTTATAGCTGTAAGATAAAAAATACTCAACTTACCGTGCTCTTGGAACCTATTTCATTAGCAGAAGTAGTTGTGTTACAGTTACACAATGTTGTTAAGAAACTCGAAAACAAATACATTTTCATGTCGGGACCAGCTAACATCACAGAGCACAATCATTTTTTTTAAAGGAAAGATGAGAATAAAAGTGTACGTTGAAGATTATAGGAAATACTAGAAACCCATTGGTCGATGGATACACTCTATTCCTTGGCTAAGATTTATAGCTGTAAGATAAAAATACTCATTTTACTGTGCTCTTGGAACCTATTTCATTAGCAGAAGTAGTTGTGTTACAGTTACACAATGTTGTTAAGAAACTCGAAAACAAATACATTATGTCGGGACCAGCTAACATCACAGAGAGCACAATCATTTTTTTTAAAGGAAAGATGAGAATAAAAGTGTACGTTGAAGATTGTAGGAAATACTAGAAATTTTCTTTATTTAATGAAATAAAAACGTAATACAGCTTACTACCCATTGGTCGATGAATGCACTCTCTATTCCTTGGCTAAGATTTATAGCTGTAAGATAAAAATACTCAACTTACCGTGCTCTTGGTACATATTCCATTAGCAGAAGTAGTTGTGTTACAGTTACACAATGTTGTTAAAAAACTCGAAAACAAATACATTTTCATGTCGGGACCAGCTTACATCACAGAGAATGCACAATTTTTTTTTAAAGGAAAGATGATAATCAAAATTTACGTTGAAGATTATAGGAAATATGTACTAGACATTTTTTTTTATGAAATAAAAACAATACAGCTTACTACCCATTGGTCGATGGATGCACTCTCTATTCCTTGGCTAAGATTTATAGCTGTAAGATAAAAATACTCAACTTACCGTGCTCTTGGTACATATTCCATTAGCAGAAGTAGTTGTGTTACAGTTACACAATGTTGTTAAGAAACTCGAAAACAAATACATTTTCATGTCGGGACCAGCTTACATCACAGAGAATGACAATTTTTTTTCAAAGGAAAGATGATAATCAAAATTTACGTTGAAGATTATTTGAAATACTAGACATTTTTTTTTTATGAAATAAAAACATAATACAGCTTACTACCCATTGGTCGATGGATGCACTCTCTATTCCTTGGCTAAGATATATAGCTGTAAGTGCCCTTGGAACCTATTCCATTAGCAGAAGTAGTTGTGTTCCAATTCAACAATTTAGACTTAATTGAACTATACAGATAGTGAAATAATGGCCAAACCGATATTGGACTTTAGTGAACTCTTAAGACAAGTACATCCAATCAGACAAAATAATAAGAATAGGCTTGTCTTAAGTTGAAAGTGAAGAAAACATTGCTACTTACAGTTTTCAATTGAGCTGGATCATAATCAAAAGCGTATTTTTGAACTGATTACGTTAAACATAATAATCGCCACACAATAATCCATTCAAAACTCGCGCACTTTTAAAATTGATTATTGTGGTAATTATTATAATGTATTCAGTTTCAAAATCGCCCTTTACATTATAATAATCGCCACAATAATCAATTTTAAAATCATGTTATAAGTTTTAAAATCGCTCGATTATGCGAAATCGGGCAATTTTTAAATTGATTATTGTATCGATTATTCTAATGTAATCAGTTTATTATTAACCTAAAGACTATAGGAAATACTAGAAATTTTCTGTTTTATGCAATAAAAAACGTAATACAGCTTACTTAGAATTTTTTTTTTTGCACTATCAGTTCTCGAGAGTAAGAACCTTATATCAAGCATTAACTTACAATCAGAGATACACATATTATGTGCTCACTGCCTACATCATTTAGTGCAGGTGTTAGTTGTTAGTAAGCAAAATATACCAAAAGCATAACACAAGCACAAAAAATAAAAAAATAAATAAACAAATACATTTATACAAAATAAGTACAAAAACATTGAGAACATACAAAACATAAACTATGGTGCACTGGTTTTAAATGTTTTTTTTAGAGAAGATTTACTAATATTAAAATCAACAATACTTTTATTTGAGTTTATTATTATTATTATTATTATTATTTGTTGTTAGGGAGGCACTGCGGTATCTCGGAGATTCTTATTGTGCCAACCCATGTGAGATTCTAGAGCAGCTCTGTTGCTCCCGACAGAGACCAGAACTTTAAGATATTCTGTGGATGGAAAGTTTTGAGTTTTTCCAAGGGAACGATCTCGAAACCAAGTATTTGCTTTCTGAGGCGGAAGAGTGCTGGGCATTCCGTGAGGATATGCAGAGATGTTTCTTCACTTTCGAGGCATAGACGGCAAACGTAGTCCGTTGCTAGTCTCATGTTGTGAAGGTGTTTTTTCAGAGGACAATTTCCGGTAATGATTCCAGTCATTGTTTTCAGAGTTTTCCTATCTAGGCTGAGTAGGAATTTTGTGGTTTTGTGTGAATATTCTGGTACAAATCGTTTGGAGCAGATTTGACCAGGAGTTGATTGCCAAGCTGCATTAGATTCCATGAGTAGGATGTTTTTGGCAGTGTTTTTGAAGTAATTATTATTTACTCCGCAGAAGGGTTCTGGGCCAACTAATGGCAATGAGGCGCCCTCTTTGGCCAGGGTGTCGGCCCTTTCATTACCATCGTATCCCTTATGTGCAGGGATCCAATGGAGAATCACAAAATTGAACCTTGCAAGTTCAATGAGTAATAAGACAGTCTCTTGGACTAGCTTGGATCTTATGACAGGCGTAGCCAGAGCTTTTAGGGCAGCCTGGCTGTCTGAGAAGATGAATATAGTTTTATTTTTGGCATTCGAGTGACAAAGTATCCTCGCGCATTCGTTAATAGCAAAGACCTCTGCCTGAAATATGGACGAATGAAGACCAAGGCTGACCGACAAGGTGATTCCCCAAAAATACCGGAACCAGTACCTGTTTCCATTTTTGGGCCATCCGTATACCAGACCAGGTCTTCGCTAGAAGGATGTGGTTTGAAGTTTTCCCAGTCTTCCCTGGGGGGGATGACTATAGAGAAATTTTGTGTGAAGTTATATGTGGGAATTGTGACATCCAGACACATGCTAAATTCCTTGAGATTTTCCAAGCTGCTGAGAAGCGATAGGTGGCCCCTTGCATTTGGGTTTAAGGTTACATACTCTTGGTGAAAGAGACGATGTAAGCTCAGTGTTGCTTCCATTCTTATGAATAGGTGGATCGGAGGTAATCCCAAAATTACATTGAGTGCAAATGTAGGTGTGGTCCGCATGCATCCCTTTATGCATGTCGTTGCTAGTCGTTGTATTTTTTCTAGCTTCATTATGGCAGTATTTTCTTTAGTTTTTGGCCACCATACCAACGCTGCATATGTTATTGCGGGTCTCACTACAAGAGTGTAGAGGCTATGCATCATTTTGGATTTGAGCCCCCAGTTTTTCCGCAAATACTACGGCATGTCCAGAGAGATTTTGATGCTCTGTTAGAAATGCGTTCTAGTTGAGGGTTCCATGACAATTTACTGTCTAGAACGATCCCTAGATATTTTGCTTCTTTTGAAAATGGGATTGTGTCACCATATAGAGAAGGGAGTGTGAGACGATCTACTTTTCGTCTCTTAGTAAAAGGAACAATAACTGTCTTTTTGGGGTTAACGGAGAGACCTTCGCAGATGCACCAATCTCGTACAATGTCCAAGGCTGATTGAAGTCTATTCGATATTGATATTTCTGACGATCCCTGTATGACAATGGCTAGATCATCTGCGAAGCCCACTGCATAAATGCCTTGGGTTTCGAGTGATCTTAGTAGGCTGTGTACGACGATGGACCATATAAGTGGCGAGAGGACTCTTCCTTGTGGGCAACCTCTGGTTGTGAGTGCAGAAATTTCTATATCTTCGATTTTACTTACTTACTTACTTAAGGTGGCGCAGACCACGTGTGGTGGTGGTGTGGACCACGGCCTCAACCAACATTCCTCGCCAGCTAGGCCGGTCCCTAGCCAGTGGCCTCCAGTTGCGCACACCAAGTTGGTTGAGGTCGTTTACCACTTGATGGCGCCACCTTAGATGGGGTCTTCCAGAACTGCGTCGGGGTTGGAATTAAAGACTCGTCGGGCAGGAGCGTTTTCGTCCATACGCCCCACATGACCCAGCCATCTAAGCCGCTGAATTTTTAGCTTCTTAACCAAGTCAATGTCGCTGTATAGCCCGTACAGTTCGTCATTGAATCTTCTCCTCCATACTCCATTGATACATACAGGCCCGAATATCACCCGAAGAATCTTTCTCTCAAAGCACCCCAGCCTGTATTCATCCGATTGTGTCAGTGTCCACGCTTCTGCCCCATACAGCAGGACTGGGATGATAAGGGTCTTGTATAGTGTCTCCTTGGTCCTTTGACAGAGGGCTTTACTACTAAGATGCCTTCTTAGCCCGAAGAAACAGCGATTGGCAAGAGTGATTCTTCGACTGATCTCTTCACTGATGTTGTCCTGAGAGGTTATAGTGGAACCCAAATAGACAAAGTCCTTGACAACCTCAAAGTTATATCTGTCCACTGTGACGTTTTGTCCGAGCCTACGATGATGATCTACTTCACCCGAGGATAGCATATACTTTGTTTTATCTTCATTTACAGCCAGACCCATTCGAGCCGCTTCCACTTCGATACTAGCGAATGCTCCACTGACAGCGCGCTTCGTTCTTCCAATAATGTCAATATCATCAGCATCTTCGATTTTACTCTGGATAATTCTACAACTAAGCATGGATATGATCCATTTGCATTCAACTTGTGGTACGTTGTGGTACCTGAGTGCACGATCTGTTGACTCAAAAGTGGTGTTATTGAAGGCTCCCTCAATGTCAAGGAAGGCGACTACACAGATTTCCTTACTATGGATGGAGGATTCAATTTTTGTGACCAAATCATTCAGCGCTGTTTCAGTCGATTTTCCTGGTTGATATGCATATTGTGTTTTCGATAGAGGCGAGAGCGTTAGAGAGGTGTCACGAATGTGTCTGTCAATAACTTTCTCCATGCATTTGAGAATAAACGACATGAGGCTGATTGGGCGGAAGGATTTAGGACTTGGTTCCAGATCCCTTCCCGCCTTTGGTAGGTAAATTACTGTAACCTTACGCCAACTATCAGGCAAGTGCCCGAAAGCGAGGCTACAGCTAAATAGTTTTGAGAGAATAGGTGCTTGTACATTTGTTCCCTTTTGTAACAGAGCCGGAAATATGCCGTCTTCTCCTGATGCCTTAAACGGTTTCAGTGACGAGATTGCCCATTTGATGGCATTGGTGTTACAGATATGTCTAGCTGTTTTCCAGTCCCCAGTTGTTCGGATCCTTGACGGTTCCTGTTGTGGAGGTAGGTTTTTGGTTGGGGACTATAGAACAATTGATTCTGGAAAGTGGGTTTTTACAAGAAGCTTTAGAGTTTCCTTCTTGCTTTTTGTCTGAGTACCGTTCTCATTGGTAAGAGTATCTATGGTGGCGGGTTTTTCAGACGCTATGACTTTATGTAGACGACAGCTAGAGGGAACGTCAGATATTCCCTCCACAAATCGCCTAAAAGACTCCTTTTTGGCTCGTTTTATTTCGCAGTTGTATTTGGTTAGAGCATTAGAGTAGGTTTGCCAGTCTTCATTGCGTTTAGCTTTATTGAAGAGTTTTCTTACTCTTGATCTTAGTTTTTTTTAGATCGTTGTTCCACCAGCTGGTTTGTCTCTTGACTGTTTTTTTTTAATTTTCAGGGGACACTTGTTCTCAAAAGCAGAGATAATTGAGTTTTTTGCGTGTTAAGCAAAATATTCGAGTTTATATTTGGTGTTAATGAGAGGGATTTTGTCTTCAAGAGAATGATTCAGGTCTGAACTATAAGCAGTCCAGCCTGTGTTTCTCTTAGGACGGTAAGTTAGACGGACTGGAGTTTCTACATCTAGTTTTAATCGAATGTGTCTATGATCTGAGCATGATGGTTCCGAGGAGACATGCCAGTTATAGATTAAGTTACTAGTAAAGGTAGAGGACAGTGTAATGTCCAGAACCTCTTTTCTAGTTTTGGTAACGAAAGTGGGTTTCTTACCGATTTATTTGAGTTAAAAAGCTTGCACATGCGGGTAAGAGGTTCATTCATGCCATAATTAGTACGGTGTTGGGGACAATGTAATTGCTCTAATCTACGGAGATGATGAGCCCCTCCGCGATATTTAAAACCTACACATGATAGAAGATCGGGTGAGTCCAAAGATCCCGTTGAAAGTTGGTGAATAAAAATAACATCATTGTCAATACGCCTTTGTGCCAAAGTTTGAATTTGAAGAAGTTGATTTCGGTGTTGTAAGGTGGGAGGTTGTAAGGATCTGCCCAGTAGAGACCTTTTAAAGCAAATCGAATAAAATTAAATTAAACTGCTTCTATGCTAGATTTATGAACTTCGTAGAAAGACGACCATACCTGTGATGCATAATTCTAGATGGGGCGAACATGACAGTTATACAAAGTTAGGGTTACATAAGGATTTTGTAATTCCTTCGACCATCTTTTAACAAATCCCAACATGAAATTAGCTTTTTTAACAATAAAGTTGATGTGTTCCGCGAAACTCAAGTCGGGCTAAACTTTACTCCCAGATCTTTAAAACTAAAAACGCGATGCAAAACTTGTTGTGAAATGTAATAGTCGTTTGTACTTGGACCCGTTTCCTTGAAAATGTTATTGTTTGACATTTCGCTGGATTCAGGCTCAAACAATTCTTGCTACACCAGATAGCAAATCTGTCGATGTCGGTTTGCAATTCTACGCGGTCATTAGCTGAGTTCATAGATTTGAAAATGTTCATATCATCAGCGAAAACAAGGATCTCACTAGAATGAATACACGAAGTTACGTCATTGATAGCGAGTGTAAAGGACCAAGATGGCTGCCTTGTGGGACTCCTGATTTTGCTCGGAAAGGGTTAGAAAACGAATTTTTAAACTTAACTATGTATGATCTGTTTCGGAGATATGAATATATCCAATTTACAAAACCTACAGGAAAACCTAGAGCTTTCAATTTAAAAATGATTATTTCATGTGAGAGTTGGTCAAAAGCGTTTTAGAAATCTGTGTAGATACTCTCTAAAGGAAAGATGAGAATAAAAATGTACGTTGAAGATTATAGGACATTACTAGAAATTTTCTTATTTTTATGAAATAAAAACGTAATGCTGCTTACTACCTATTGGTCCATGGATGCACTATCTATTCCTTGGCTAAGATTTATAGCTGTAAGATAAAAATACTCAACTTACCGTGCTCTTGGAACCTATTCTATTAGCAGAAGTACCTGAAGCAGCGGACTAGAATTTTTTTTTAAATAAAAACGTAATACAGCTTACTACCCATTGGCCGATGGATGCACTCTCTACTTCTTGGCTAAGATTTATAGCTGCAAGATAAAAATACTCAACTCACCGAGCTCTTGGAGCCTATTCCATTAGCAGAAGTAGTTGTGTTACAATTACACACTGTTAAGAAACTCAAAAACAATACCAGCTTCAATTCAATTCAATTTATTTTGATTTCTTATACACAGTAAGATATAATGGGCCCTATCATGGTAACCGATCGGAGAATCCTCCGACCAGGGAAATGTTCCGATCGGAGCATTTATTGTGTTCATGGTAACCGAGTCGGAAGAGAAATACAAATGCGTATCGACGCGCATACCATGGCATGAGGAAAACAAAAAATAAAGTATGAACCACAATCGAGAGAAATACAAATATAAAAAAGCCATGCATCGCATGAATTCGCTGTGCGTCACTGTCATTTTGACATTTTCAAAGCATGCTTTATTATTTTTCGGATGTGTGTCCGATATATCAATCGGAGAGGTACCATGATACAAAATTCGTACATTTCGTCCGAATTAGAGACAATTTTTCTCCGATCGGTTACGATGATAGGGCCCAATATCTTATGAACTAGTGAAAAGCGAATGTAACGAATTTAAATATAATAAAGTGCACGACTGGGTCGCACGAACTTGCTCTAATGTGTTAAAATGGTCTTGGGTGCTTGAGATTTTGGGAAAAAAGCGTTGAAAAAATCATGAAAGTTTATAACTCACTTAAAAATCAATACCTAAAACGTTTTTTGGACAAAATGAAGTAAGCCATCAGGTTTCTTTTATGTTTTTGAATTTTTACGAACATTTTTTTCAAAATCGTTGGACCAGTTGTTTCAAAAAACAGTTTTTTTTTAAACTTCTAGCACTTTGTAGTTTTTATCAGAAAAAAAAAAAATTAAAAAAATATGGATTAAACCGTTTTTGAAAAAAACTAAAATTAAAAAAAAAATTGAAACTTTTTAAAAGACTCAAAAAAACTTTTTTTGAAAAATTTTCTTTTATAAGAGGGCTTCTACAATAAAAATTTCATCGAAATCCGTCAAGTGGCTTACGAGAAAATCGGATTTCAAAAAACCGGTCCTATGGGAGGTACCGTTATAAGACTTTTCCTGAAAAATCTATTCCAACCAAAACATAAAGTTTGCACAGAAAACACAATTCAGAAAGTTTTATTAAAATCGTAGGAACCCTCTGAGAAAAATTAATTTTTCACAAAAAATCGTATGGCAGGTACCGTTAGTTTTGGAGCTAGAATGCTAATTCCAAAAACCCCTCTGTAGGACGTCATAACACTATGTACCAAGTTTGAAGCAAATCGGTCCAGCCGTTTAGGCTGTAGGTAACTATATAAAGACGGACAGACACACGGACAGACAGACAGATTGTCGGACCCACTTTTTTCGACTTCTCTATCATCGTAATGTCATGTTTGATGGTTAGAATTTTTTTTTTTTTACGAATGCATAACTTTCCTTATAGTACCTATAATCGCAAGTAAAAATAGGAAAATAAAATAAAAATAGAAAATTACTAAGTGGCTTACATTTTAAAAAGTAAATTAATTATCAAATAATTAGTTGTTTATCAAATAAAAAGTTGTTTGTATGTTTCTTGTTTCTTCAAGCGTTTTGAGAAGAAAAATGCATTTTTTATTTCTTTTTTTATCCTTCTTTGATTCTCGATTCTCCTGATGTCCTGTTAACGAAAAATTGTCGCTCCGATGTTAGGGATGAGTATCTTGGATGTATGAGCTGTCCGGATCTATCAGAAGAAGCAGTTCTTAGTCGGTCGTGAAATATAGCACTGAACTCAAACAAAAATTGTGGTTGCCATTTCGTTTGTTTTTGTTTTGCAGCGCAGCACGTTCCTGAAGTTGAAGTCGAGTCGACTTGGACTTCAGCTACTTTCTGTGCTGCAGCTGCAACTACACCGTAAGTGCTATGTACTACTTCTGCAGCTGCACCATTGTGCTCAGGCAGTTAGAAAATTTCATGAGAGTAAAATAAAAATTACTTAAACCTGCCATATGGCCTGTCCATATATTTAAGTTACCGACCAGCAAGTAAATTCTTATATTATTAATTAATTCATCAAATTCAAACATAAAAATGAAGTCGAATGGACGTGTTCAAGAACATAATAAAGTATAACATTTAGATTAGTGGCTGACTTCAGTATTTATTGAATGAATCCAATATATTTGCCGTAACGTACCTTGATTGCCAGCATTTCTTATTTAAAAAAAGATCTATGTGCTGCTTTGATCAAAATCTTCAAATCACACACATACAAAACTATTTAAATTTGAAGTTAAAAACCATAATACCTAGTCCTATCCTATAGGAATTTTTTTACTTGCTCTATAGGGCAAGTATTGGTTTCGTGCAGAAAAAAAAGAAATCGAGGTTTTAATCAAACATAACATTACATGACGATGATAGAGAAGCCCAAAAAAGTGGTTCTCGCCATACCGTCCGTCGGTCTGTCTGTGCGTCTGTGCGGATGTGCTCTTTCTCACGTCATGCTACAGCCTAAACGGCTAGACGGATTTTCTTCAAAATTCGTATATAGCAGTTTGAAGAAAAACGGTTGTCGAGGTTTCTTTTGTTTCGTTTTAGCCCGGCTCAAACTGGTGCCTTTCATGTAACGGTTTTTTTCATTTTGGATTGCTCGAAAACGGCTCTAACGATTTTGAATAAACTTAGAATTTAACTTACCTAAGATATTTCTAACAAACTAGCGTTTTTTGTTTCTGGCTTCAATGGTCGTAACGAAAATAACGTTTAAACGGTATTTTTTTCAAATGGCCATAAGTTCGCAACGACTAGATTGAATTAACTCAAACTTCGTTTGGCATCGTTCTTTATAGTGTTCTATAGTATGGCTTTGTACATTTTTCAGTGAAGCCTTTCTAAATGGTAGCTCCCATACAACGAGCCGTTTAGTTTTAGCCAACTTTTTTGGTTTTTTCTCACAAATGGCTCTAACGATTTTGGGTAAAGTTTGTGTTTTATATTCTTTAAGTGTTCTTAAGAGAACTGCTATTTTTGTTTTTGGCAAAAAATGCTTATAACGAAAATCTGGTCTTAACGTCTTTTTCAAATGGCCATAAGTGTTGTCAACGGTTGTATCGAATTCAAACAAACTTTGTTTGGTATAGTTCCTTACAACTCTCTATCAGATGGCATTGTATTTTTGTCGGTTAATCTTTTTCAAATGGTGGCTCCCATACAAAAATCCAATAGGTTTTGGCCAATCTTTTTATTTTTTTTTAATTTACTCAGAAAAGGCTTTACTGATTTTTATTAAACTTTGTATTGAGTAGAATGTTTTGAAGAAAACTGCATTTAAGTTTTTGGCTACAAATAATAATAACGGAAATTTGTTTTAACAATTTTATTAATTTGGCCATAAGAGGACATTACAGTGAAACTTCTCTTGGCCGGACACCAACGGTGCAAAATTTTTTGTCCGCCCAAGAGAAGTCTAGTGAAAAGATATTTGTAATTAAAAGAAAACGTTTATTTTATATATATATACATATATTATTGATTTATATAAGGAACGTAAACCATTTAAATAAAATTCATTTCTTTTAGAACATAAAATCTCTTTCAATATACATAAATAACGAAAAATAAATAAAAACTTCAATTTCTCTGAAAATAAAAAAATCTAAAAATAATACTGTGAATTTGTATGTTTATAGTAAAAAGTCTCTCATATTAGTTTGTTTTATTTTTGCAAACATAGCTCTACTTTGGAACCTATTTTCAAGATCAATTAGAATTTGCAATGCTTCACCTTTTTCTTTCAGGCTTAATGTTTTTCTTTTTGGTGGCATCCTTAAATAAAATTCATTTCTTTTAGAACATAAAATCTCTTTCAATATACATAAATAACGAAAAATAAATAAAAACTTCAATTTCTCTGAAAATAAAAAAATCTAATGTAAAAAAAACTTAAAAAAAATAATACTGTGAATTTGTATGTTTATAGTAAAAAGTCTCTCATATTAGTTTGTTTTATTTTTGCAAACATAGCTCTACTTTGGAACCTATTTTCAAGATCAATTAGAATTTGCAATGCTTCACCTTTTTCTTTCAGGCTTAATGTTTTTCTTTTTGGTGGCATCCTATAAAAAATGGTTTTTGTAAGCAAATTAAACAAACAAAACCGCAATAAAGAAAATACAAACCTTTTTAATAAAACAAAACAAAAACTAGCAAGACAATTTTCACATAACTGACCGAAGCCGGTTGCACCAAACGAATGAGGAAAAAACAATAAATTACGCAAACGCATTGTGTTTTGTTGTTCTTATTCGTTTAATACAGCTGGTTCTCACCAATACATTCATATAAACTTGTTTTATCAAGGTATGTATGCAAAACATCCCTTAAATGTAGTTTCTATTTGGAAATGGATCCCGTTACAAACATTTCTCACTCTTTCTGTCCGGCCAAGAGAAACAAATTTTTCAAATTTGCTTGTTTTCGCTGTCCGTGTCCGTCTAAGAGAGTGTCCGTCCAAGAGAAACAGTTTTATATGTAACTTATATGGAGCAAATTCCGTTAAAAAAAAAAGTGTCCGCCTAAGAGAAGTGTCCGTCCAAGGGAAGTGTCCGTTAATGGAAGTTTCACTGTATATCATTTAGAGCACCCAAAAGATGACATCTAAATTTGATATACTAGGTTTCTTAACGTAAACTTCTGTATATCGGGTTTTACAGTTTTAGCCGGACTTTTTTAGTTTTTTCCAATTATTTCAAACATGAGTTCTTCATATTCCTCGAAAACTTTGTTTTCATCGTACTATTGCACCCACAGAGCAAGTACGTGCGACCCAGTCGTGCATTTTATTTAGTCAATAATTGTTGAGATTAGTAAATTAGTCAATCAGAATTGCTTTCAAACGTGTAGTCTGTGTTAAGTAAAACATAAACTGGTTAGGAAACAATTTTGGTTAGGAAATGGAGAAATTTGATCCGTGTACAAACCTTCATAAAAATGCCAATAATCGAAATTCAATACGTTTATTTTGTGTGCTGTCTTCTTGTCACTAAAAACAAAAATTGTGTTGTCAAAAAGAAACAAAATCAAATGTCTGAACAAACAAGACCCACCTCATCGTTTTTTGTTGTTGTTTCACACTGACAATGAATGCAATACAAAAGTGACCACGAAAATCGAGGCTAGTGGAAGATGGACCTTAGGAAAGATTGGACTCTTTAAAATATATCCTCTTTGACTATACCCAGATTTCTTGTTATCTCGGAATACTCAATTGGTAAGTTGTTTAGTACTTCAGGAGGGAAGTAAGACACATCGAGTGGCTTTCTTGTGATAACCAAACAATTTGACTTTAAAGGCTTTAATAAGAGACCATTCGATTGAGACCAGCGAGAAATTCTCTACAAATCTTCATTAAGATACAAAACCTAGTGTTGAATGAGACCAAGTTGTCAGCTTATGTGTAAATGCACATCGTAAGCATACAGGGAAAGTTGGCCATATTTTGTTACCAAAGGCAGAGCATTAATGTATAGAGAAAATAAAAGAGGACCCAAGATTGAACCTTGAGCCTTTTGTTGTCTAAAGAAAGTTTGATAGGTTATTTTTAGTTTCGACCGCTTGCATTCGTCCACTATAACTTCTCAGGACAACATCAGTGAAGAGATCAGTTGAAGAATCGCTTGCCAATCGCTGTTTCTTCGGGATTTACTAGTAGTAAAGTCCTCTTTTAAAGGACCAAGAATACACTATACAAGACCCTAATCATCCCAGTCCTGTTGTATCGGGCAGATGCGTGGACACGACACAATCGAATGAATACCAGGCTGGGGTGCTTTGAGAGAAAGATTCTTTGGGTGTGTTCGGTCCTGTCTATCGATCAATTGAGTATGCAGAAGAACATTCAATGACGAACTGGCGTGGAGAACGACCTCAACCAACTTGGTGTGCTCAACTGGAGGCCACAGGCTAGGAACCGGACTAGCTGGAAGCTGGCGAGGATTGTTGGTGGAGGCCGTGGTCCACAATAAACTGTCTGCGCTACTTTAAGTAAGTAAGAGAAGCTTGTTGCGCAGAATGGAGTAATCTACGCAATCGAAAGTTTTGAAAAGTTAAGCAGAACTAAAAATGAGATTTTCTCTTCATCCATTAACGGTTTTTTTTTCCATTTTGAATTTACTCGAAAACGGATCTAACGATTTTGACTAAACTCAGAATTTAACTTACCTCAGTTATTTCTAACAAAACTGCGTTTTTGTTTTTGGGTTAAATGATCGTAAGGAAAATCAGGTTTAAACGGCTTTTTTTCAAATGCCCATAAATTCGCAACGGCTTGATCGAATTGACTCAAACTTCGTTTGGCATAGCTCTTCATAATTTTCTACAAGATGGCTTTCTTAATTTTACAGTGAAGCCTTTCTAAACGGTGGCTTCCATACCGTTTTTAGTTTTTGGCTACCTATGAAAATAGCGGAAATTGGTTTTAACAGTTTTATTAATTTGGCCATAAGTGTAAATTTGTATCATTTATGTCACCCAAAAGATGACATCTAAATCTAAATTTCAAATATGAAAGGTTTCTTCCCCGTATATCGGTTTTTTCCAGTTTTAGTAATTTTTGTTTTTAATTTTAACAAATTTTTCAAAAATGAGTTGTTCTTATTGCTCGAAATTTTTTTGTAAACATCGTACTATTGTACCCACAGAGCAAGTACGTGCGACTCAGTCGTGCATTTTATTTTGTTTGTACATACATATGTATACATATATATTTTACAGTCACCGACTAACTGCCGAACAGATAACATCGCTTCTAAGTTTTTTCGTGATTTCTTTTTCGCCAACCGAGCAAACCGGTTCTCCCTTTAACCGTACCTTCACTTGTGATTCTCTTGCTTTTCTATTAAGTGAGTGTTAGTGTATTTTTTACTTGCGATTATAGGTACTATAAGGCAAGTTATGCATTCGTAAAAAAAAAAAAATTTTTTTTGACAATCAAACATAACATTACGATGATAGAGAAGCCTAAAAAGGTGGGTCCGACAATTCTGTCTGTCTGTCCGTCTGTCTGTATCGGCACCTACAGCCTAAACGGCTAAACCGATTTGCTTCAAACTTGGTACATAGCATTATTATGACGTCCTACAGAGGGGTTTTTGGAATTAGCATTCTAGCTCCAAAACTAACGGTACCTGCCATATGATTTTTAATGAAAAACTCATTTATCTCGAAAACGGCTCCTACGATTTTGATAAAACTTTCTGAATGGTATTTTTTAAGCAAACTTTATGTTTTGGCTGTAACAGATTTTTCAGGAAAAGTCTTATAACGGTACCTCCCATAGGACCGGTTTTTTTAAATCAGATTTTCTCGTAAACCACTTCACGGATTTTGATGAAAATTTTAATATAAAAGCTCTGTTATAAACAAAATTATGTAATTAAAAATCTTTAATTTTCAAAAAAAAAAAATTGAATTTTTTAAAAAAAAGTTAAATTTTTTTTTTGACTTTTGTTTTTTTCAAAAACGGTTTGATCAAAATTTTTAAAATTTTTGTTTTCTGATGAGAACTTTAAACCGCTAGATTTTGACATACTCAAAATAAATTTGGAATATGTTTCCGAAAAGTTTAAAAAAAACCGTTTTTTGAAAAAACGGCTCCAACGATTTTGAAAAAAAAAATTCCTTAAAATTTAAAAAAAGTAAAAAAAAATCTAATGGCTTCATTTTCTCCAAAAATCGATTTTACGTTGATTTTTAAATGATTAATAAAATTTTATATGATTTTTTTATTGCTTTTTTTCCAAAATCTCAAGCCCCAAGACCACTGTAACACATTAGAGCAAGTTGGTACGACCCAGTCGTGCACTTTATTTCATTTTATTCTGCTAAAATGGCCCACGGTCCAAAATTCGTGGGCGGCCGTTACGGTCTCCTCGACCCTGACCCTGACCCTGATATTCAACCTAATAAAAGAACTAAATAAAATTCCTTACCCTTAAACTTTTTCCCCGTGATCCCAACTAATTCCAACAAGAAAAACCCACGCTTTGTGATTATTTGCTCAAAAACAATCGAAAACCCCATTACAGACCTAAGTCCATTCGTTCTTAAAAAAGCGATTGATGGCATTAGTAAGGACTATAAAACCATAACTCAACTTCGTGATGGTAGTCTCTTAATACTGGTCAATTCTCAAAAAAAAAACAGCTCAAGTCTTCCTTAAAGCTAAAGATCTCGCGGGTAAATGTCCAATTAACGTTAAACTTCACGAGCGGCTCAACCAATCAAAAGGCATAGCATATGCTCACTGCCTAATAAAGGTTCCTGAGAAACCGAAATGAAATCCCAAGGTGTGACCGAAATTTATAAATTTACTAAGAAAGATGAAAAAGGTGAAAATAAACCAAGCGGTTTAATTTTATTCACCTTTGACCTATTTCAACCTCCCAAATCAATAGATATCGGTTTTTACACTACTAAAATAACTGAATATATTCCTAATCCCATGCGGTGTCGAAATTGTCAGTTACTTGGTCATACAACAAAACGTTGCAACGGTACCTCAAAATGCGAATTATGTTATCTTCCACCTCATACACCAGATCCTTGCACTCGTACCATGTGCGCTAATTGCTCACTTCCCCACCCCTCATCCTCAAAAACATGCGCTTCGTACCTACAAGCTAAAGAAATAATTAAAATCAAAACCCTCAATAAATGTACAATGTCAGAAGCTAAAAAAATCTATAATCAACATAACACAATACAGAATCCAAAATTAACGGAATCTTTTGCTGATAAAACAAAGAATACCGAAAAAATTAAAATCCCAAGAAATGATCTTCAATCATCCCACACAAACAAAGAAAAACCCCCATCTGATATCGTAAACACATCATTATTAAAAACACCAAATACAAACAAATCAGATAATACATCAACACCATAGCCTCTCTCTACCAACTCACTTTCACTTTCAAATTCTACCACTCAATCAAATACTCATACACCATCACAAACCTCCGCAGCTCAAACAGCATCATACTCCAATCAAACCTCTACACTTACAACTCCCACACAATCTGCTTCAACAACACCGCCTCTGTCTTCTGTCACACATTCAGGTACAAATGTTACCTCTCAATACACTACTCATACACCCTCACACACTTCCATAGTCCAAACTACATCATACCCCAATCAATCTTCTGCACTTACAACTCACACACAATCTATTTCAAAACCAACTACAAAAACTCAAATCAGAGATAACACTCAATCCACTCTCTCGCCAATATCAATGGCCACTCAAACTCTTCTGAAGAACAACGATTATTTTATGGATACCTCAAGCCCTGGAGATGGCAAATCATAATAAAAACTTAATCTACCAAAAAACCGATTCTGCGGAACAGATGCTGAATCGAACGGACTCTTCATTAAGTCCGATCGCTTCAGCATCTGGGCTGCAGTCATGCAACTGGACAAAATATTTTCGTCAATCCTAATTTCACACAACAAAATTATATGTTAACAACTAATCCCTCTCACAACCCCTCTTCTAATATTAACTCAATAAGCACTGCTAATCAATCCTCACCACCAAATAACCAAACCCTCAATATTCTACAATGGAATATGAAAGGGTATGCTAATAATATCGATGAACTTCAACTTTTAATCAAACAATATCACCCTACAATTATTTCTCTTCAAGAAACGCACTGTCGTTTTAATTTTTCTCCCTATTTACCAAAAGCTTTTAACGGATAGATAGATCAAGTTAAAAATAGGGGTTCATTTTTATATATATATATATATATAGATATGGCTTCCTCTTTTTGTTTTAAATTACTTTATAAACGAAAGAAATCGTGCTGAATGAACATTGTCTTGCTTGTTAAATGATTCATTGCGCCTGCTATTATTCCTTAAATCAAAGGTTAAAATCCACGTTTTAATATTTTCAAAGAAAATTATTGCATACAAATTTATAGCTTACACCCATTACTTATCGTATTTTTAAAATTTAGAATATGTTACAGAAAAAAAAAGCAGATGCTATTCCTTACAGAATATTTAGCGAACTATTAAAATAACAAAAGTTTTCTTCTTTGTAGCTGAACGTGCTCTAGACACAATGAATTTCGATTTGATCAGAAATCGCCCAATCCGCATTATGTGGTCTCAGCGTGATCCATCTCTTCGTCGTTCCGGCGTTGGCAATGTATTTATCAAGAACCTAGACAAAAGCATCGACAATAAGGCCATCTACGATACATTCTCTGCTTTTGGTAACATTCTCAGTTGCAAAGTTGCTGTCGATGAAAAGAACAACTCAAAGGGTTACGGTTTTGTACACTTTGAGACCGAAGAAGCTGCTAACATGTCCATCGAGAAAGTAAACGGCATGTTGCTGGCTGCCAAGAAGGTTTACGTTGGCAAATTCATTCCACACAAGGAACGCGAGAAGGAATTGGGCGAAAAAGCTAAATTATTTACAAACGTCTATGTGAAAAACTTTGGCGAAGATTTCGATGATGAAAAATTGAAGGAAATGTTTGAGCCATTCGGAAAAATCACAAGTCATAAGGTTTGTAATGTTTCCTGATAATGTTATTACTTATTATGTATAACTATCTTGTTAACACAATTCTATACTTTTCTAGGTTATGACTAAAGAAGATGGCAAGGGCAAAGGTTTTGGTTTTGTTGCATTCGAGACAACTGAAGCTGCTGAGGCCGCTGTTATTGCACTAAATGGCAAAGAAATGACCGATGGCAAGACTTTGTATGTTGCCCGTGCCCAAAAGAAGGCCGAACGACAAATGGAATTGCGTCGTAAGTTCGAAGAACTCAAGAAGAAACGCCACGAATCTGTATATGGTGTTAATTTGTACGTCAAGAATCTTGACGACAGCATCGATGATGAACGGCTACGCAAGGAGTTCTCACTATATGGTACAATCACCTCAGCCAAGGTGATGACTGACGAAGACGGTCGTTCCAAGGGTTTCGGATTCGTTTGCTTTATTTCGCCCAATGAAGCCACATGTGCAGTTACAGAGCTTAACGGACGTGTTGTTGGATCGAAGCCATTGTATGTTGCTTTGGCCCAACGCAAGGAAGATCGTAAGGCTCACCTTGCTTCACAGTACATGCGTCACATGTCTGGCATGCGTATGCAACAGATTGGACAAATATTCCAGCCCAATGCCGCTGGTGGATTCTTTGTGCCAACAATGGCTCCAAGCCAACGATTCTTTGGCCCACAAGTCACCACACCAATGCGCAATACCCCGCGTTGGGCACCACAAGTGCGCCCAGCTGCTGTTGGACAAGGAGTTGCTCAGGGAGCAGCTGCTGCAGCTGGTGGGTTCCAAAATGCTGCTATGGCTGCATCAACAGCTCAGTTCAGGCCACAAGGAGCCCGTGGAGCTCCACAGGCTGTACAAGGCGCTCATGCAGCAGCAACCGCAAATGCATTGAGAAATACCGGAGCAAGAGCCATTACGGGCCAACAAGCGGTTACAGCAAACATTCAGATGGCAGCCCCAATCGCCGCAGGACCGCAACCACGCGCTCCCAATTACAAATACACAGCAAATATGCGCAATCCACCAGCACAGCAAGTCCAAGCTCAAGCTGCTGTCCAACAGATGCATCCAAAAGGTAAGGATCCTCTTCACTTAATTTAGGTTTCAAAACAGGTAATTTAATTTAGTTTTTATTGTTTAAATAATTTAATTGTTTGTCATCAGTTTTTCTAATTTTGACTTTGATATATGATCTCAATTCTGAATACTATTGATCTGTCTGTAATCTTAAATCACGAAAATGACAAGTCTACTGGGGTAAGATAGTATATGCCTGATCCAATTTAAAGCAGACGAAGGCTCGTGCGTAGGAAGTACGTACAGGCAAAGCTCGAAAATTAAAACAAAATAGTTCAGTATTTCCTTCTGTGGGTTTGTTCGTAGTTGCGACGTGAAGGTTTAGGAAAAAAGAATATTAGAACATTTTGAACAGGTGGCGATGCTGGCATAAATTTCGTTTTTCAGTTCATATTCCAGTTCATTTTTCTAAAAATGTATTTTGTAAAACTCCTTTGAACTTTTTCAATTCGATTGGAGTGCACTTTATAAGACGGACGCCAAATCATATCAGGAAACTCCAGAATAAACCTTACTAGAGAAGTGTATAAGAGAATGTACTTAAGTGAGCTATAGGTCACTTCACCTATCACTTCAACGAAAGATGAATTCATCCCTAATGTATAATCGAACATTGGTCAAAATGATCGTAAATACGCCTAGGATTGGTTTCTTTTTTAGCAGCGACAAATATTGGTGTCAATGACTTGAATTGGACAATTCAAAATAAAGTCCGGGAGATCAATCGATCGCGTAGAAAACTAAAGACGAAGTGGTCAATTCTTTAGTGGAGTTTGTAAACTCTTTGGAATTGGTTGGCATGCGGAGGCAGCCGCATTATTTGCGTCAAGAATTTTGAAATGGCAGTTCAAAGAAGAAGAGTGCTTGATTCCGCGAATTACCCTGACTTCAATCGATTTGCCATGCAAGTTCAAATTCATTCAGCTTCCAGTCAAACTTGCATTTGCGGTGATCATAAACAAGTCACAAGGGCAGTCGCTGGATGTGTGCGGCATAAATCTTGGAATGTCTTGCTTTTCATATGGCCATTTATATTATATTGTATTGCAACTATCTTGCCAGTAGCTGGCATGTGTGGAGTCCGGATAAGGAAGTTTAATTTATTTATTTCATAAGCGATTCCGATTGAATTATAGCAGAATGACCTGCTATCAAAATAAACTTTAAGCAAATATAAAAAAAAGATGCCGAGATAAACGTTACCTACATGACTTAATGTGTCTCAACTTTTTATCAAAAAGATGAATGATTAAATCGTAATGTAATGAACGGGTGCAAAATTTGAGAGCAAGATGTCTGGTTACCATAATGCGTTATTTCTGCGAGCTAACTTAAACTAAAAAAAAAAACTATTTTTCGTCAATAATACAATTATTAGTCCAGTCGACCTGTTGGAAAAAGTGGGTTTAGGTGGAAAAAGGTCAAAAGTTAATGAAACTTAAGGATTTTGTTCAGGGATAGTTAACAAACATATTGCTAGGTTTTTGACCTCGAGGGCCCTGTGCTAAACTACAAATTTTTCGACGTTGCTCCGGTTTTCCCTCAGTAACTTTTTTTCCTTATGCCCTATGGCAAAAACATACTCTGGTTTTTTGTAGAGCATAGAATCTACAATTTAGTTAATACAAACATCTTTTCATGTCAATTTGTTACCGAGATATGGCGCTTCAAAAAACAGGTAATTTTTCATTTAATGATTATTCGGGTATATACGAAGAAATATAGTGGAATTCTGCAATTCTTGACATTGCTGTTTTTCGAAACACCATGTTTTCGTTACAAATTGACATACAAAACAATATTTGAACTATTGAAATTGTAGAAAATTTAACGTTCTACAAAAAAAGTGTTTTTCCTGTAGGAAGTAAAGAAAAAAGTGAATAAGGAAAAACCGGAGCAAGGTCGAAAAATTTGCAGTTCCACCCACCTCCTCTTTTTCCATTTCTTCGTTAAGAATTGACATACAACAATTTTCAAACCATTGAAATTGTGGAAAATTTAACTCCCCACATAAATGCAGAGATGGCTGGGTGCTGTATGAATAGGGTAGGCCCTGATTGGTATCAACATGGCGATGCCCAGCGTTGCAACTGTCTCATACGCATCAATTGTGCTTATTTTACCTCCAAGTGGTAGCCATCGGGTACTGGTCTTGTCCACCCGGACTTGACTTGCTGAACTTATAAGCGCGAGTGTTGATCACAGAAAAATAGTAACACTATAATTGCCCTGCCATAAAACTCCTCTGTTTCTCTTGTTGGGTAGCAGTTTATTCTGTACGAACCCCTCAGAAAGCAAGCGAGCGGCGGATGAGCTTCCAATTAAGTGAACCAACGGCGACGCTTACAGACAATATGGTAGGCACCCCATTGAGCTACTTCGACATATTCGGAGCTCAGGTCTTTGGGTCCTTTCACTATTATTAGTCAGGGTAGTGAAATAGAGAAGGTGGCGGATGAGCCCATATAGGACCAACGGCAGCTCTCACATCCCCGTAGTGGGTTACTGACTCTGGATTTCTCCAGCTCCTTTTGTCCAAGGAGAACAGCATAGGGCCTGGTCCCCCAGGTTGGGGGTTGTGCGTCGGGGTAACTTCCCTACCACGTAAAAAAATAATAGTTCCGAAACAACCAACTGCCTCGGATATGGATGACCCTACTGATGACGACCCTAGCAAACGAAACAAGGACAACGAATTTCGGTTCTGCACGTGGAATGTCCGGACCCTTAACAGACCACGTGCAGCCGAACAATTAGTGGAAGCCCTAGATGGTGTCAAAGCCGACATCACAGCCATCCAAGAAGTGCGATGGGATGGTGAAGGCACAAGGAGGATGAAAAACTGTGACATCTACTACGGCAAGTGCTACAGGGCAAGAAACCAGCGGCTATTTGGATGCGGATTTGTGATAAGAGGAAGGCTTAGGCAAGAAGTCTTGGGGTTTCGTGGCATAAGCGAACGCATTGTCACAATCCGCATTAAATCCAAATTCAGCAACATCTCGCTGATCTGCGTCCACGCCCCCACAGAGGAAAAAGATGACACGACCAAAGAAGAATTCTACGATCTTCTCGAGAAGACGTATGATGAATGCCCGAAGTACGACACTAAGTTTATTCTTGGTGACTTCAACGCCAAAATCGGAAAGGAGGGTAACTTTGGCTCGACAGTCGGAAAGCATAGCCTGCACGACAACACTTCCGGTAACGGACACAGGCTAATCGACTTTGCTGCGGGGCGAAGTGTCATCTTAGCTAGCACATACTTCCCACACCTCAATATACACAAGGGGACCTGGCGGTCTCCTGATCAAAATACCGTCAACCAAATTGATCACATTGCGATTGATAGCAGACATGCCTCCAATGTCATGGATGTCCGCACTTTCCGAGGGGCCAACATAGACTCGGACCACTACCTTGTTGTAGCTAAAGTACGAATGCGGATCTCCACCAGTCCGCAGTATCGAACATCCACTGTGAGAAAGTTTGATGTTGCGAAGTTGCAATCGCAAGAGACCGCCACAACCTTTGCCAATCATGTCTCCTCTTATCTCTTGACAAGCCCGGCGCCTGCGCCAAACCCAGAGGCCCAGTGGCAACATTGCAAAATGGCCATCAAAACCGCTGCCACGGATGTTTTGGGTTTCATTAGGCGACCACAACGAAACACCTGGTTCGATGATGAGTGCAGGCTCGCACACTTGGCCAAAGACGAAGCCTATCATGCAGTTCTGAACGCCAGAACTAGAGCTGCCAAGAGCGCTTTCCGTGCGGTATACCAGCAAAAGAGGAAAGAGGAACATCGGCTTTTCAGAAGAAAAAAAAGAGAACTGGAAAAACGAATGGTTGAATCTATTGAGGGGTGCTACGGCAGAAGCAATGTTCGAAAGTTCTACCAAAGGGTAAAGCATTCGTCCAAGGGTTACAAAGCCCGAGCGGAAGCATGTAGAGACGAGGGTGGGAATGTCGTTGTAGATACACAGTCGGTGCTGAGAATTTGGAAAGAACACTTCTGCAGACTGTTAAACGGCGAAGACAGCCAACTAATCGCTGTCAGGCAGAATGATCCATTCGATTTGGATGATGATGAACAAAATTTCCGTCCTCCCGACCAAGAAGAAGTTCGGATAGCAATATCTAAACTAAAGTCCAACAAGGCTGCTGGAGCTGATGGCCTTACGGCTGAACTCTTCAAAGCAGCGGGAGATGACTTGGTGAGGAGCATACACCAACTCATCTGTACAATCTGGTCGGATGAAAGTATGCCTGACGAATGGAACCTCAGCATTGTGTGCCCTATCCACAAGAAAGGAGATACTCTAAACTGCGCCAACTACAGAGGTATAAGTCTCCTAAATGTCGCCTATAAAATCTTGTCGGCCATTCTGTGTGAACGTCTGAACCCTTTCGCACGTGAACTGATTGGCCCCTATCAGTGTGGTTTCAGGCCCGGTAAGTCAACCGTCGACCAAATTTTCACACTTCGGCAGATTTTGGAAAAGACCCAAGAATTCCAAATCGATACTCACCACCTCTTTATCGATTTTAAAGTCGCCTATGACAGCGTAAACAGGAACGAGCTATACAGAGCCATGTCGCTTCTTGGCATCCCTGCCAAACTCGTTCGATTGTGCAGGATGACTATGGAGAACTCGCGCTGCTCCGTCAAGATTGGTAAGAACACCACCGACTCATTTAATGTCGAGAAAGGCTTACGACAGGGTGACGCGCTGTCATGTAACCTCTTCAACATCATTCTTGAGGCAATCGTACGCAACTCGCATGTCAACACCAGCGGTACGATTTTTTTTAGATCCGTTCAATTACTTGGCTATGCTGATGATATTGACATTATTGGAAGAACGAAGCGCGCTGTCAGTGGAGCATTCGCAAGTATTGAAGTGGAAGCGGCTCGAATGGGTCTGGCTGTAAATGAAGATAAAACAAAGTATATGCTGTCCTCGGGTGAAGTAGATCATCACCGTAGGCTCGGACAAAACGTCACAATGGACAGATATAACTTTGAGGTTGTCAAGGACTTTGTCTATTTGGGTTCCACTATAACCTCTCAGAACAACATCAGTGAAGAGATCAATCGAAGAATCACTCTTGCCAATCGCTGTTTCTTCGGGCTAAGAAGGCATCTTAGTAGTAAAGCCCTCTCTCAAAGGACCAAGGAGACACTATACAAGACCCTTATCATCCCAGTCCTGCTGTATGGGGCAGAAGCGTGGACACTGACACAATCGGATGAATACAGGCTGGGGTGCTTTGAGAGAAAGATTCTTCGGGTGATATTCGGGCCTGTATGTATCAATGGAGTATGGAGGAGAAGATTCAATGACGAACTGTACGGGCTATACAGCGACATTGACTTGGTTAAGAAGCTGAAAATTCAGCGGCTTAGATGGCTGGGTCATGTGGAGCGTATGGACGAAAACGCTCCTGCCCGACGAGTCTTCAATTCCAACCCGGAGGGCCGACGCAGTTTCTGGAAGACCCCATCTAAGGTGGCGCGATCAAGTGGTAAACGACCTCAACCAACTTGGTGTGCGCAACTGGAGGCCACTGGCTAGGGACCGGCCTAGCTGGCGAGGAATGTTGGTTGAGGCCGTGGTCCACAATGGACTGTCTGCGCCACCTTAAAAAAAAAAAAACATAAATGCAGAGTTAGCTTTTGCAGTAGGACTTAAGGAAACAAAAGTTATTGAGGGAAAACCAGAGCAAGGTCGAAAATTTTGCAGTTCCCCCTTCCCCCTTCCTCCTCTTTTTCCATATCTTGGTATAGAATTGACATACAAAAATTTTCAGCCTATTAAGACTGTAGGAAATTTAAAAGTTCTACAAAAAAGGTCCTCCATACTTTTGTCGTAGGACGTAAAGAAAAAAAGTTATTGAGGGAAAACCGGAGCAAGGTCGAACATTTTGCAGTTTCCCCTACTTCTTTTTTTCAGTATCTCGGTAACGAAATGACATACAACAATTTTTGTACCAACTAAATTATAGTAAATTTAACGCTCTACAAAAAGTCTTTGACGCGTTGCCGTAGAACGTAACAAAAAAAAGTTATTGAAGGAAAACCGGAGCAAGTTCAAACATTTTGCATTTCCCCCTCCTCTTTTTCACAAGGCCGTCGGGTCCAAAACTTCCTCAAATGTTAATTAACTATTCCTAAGCAACATCCCAAAGTTTCACTTACTTTCGACCTCTTTCTACCCGCCCACTGTACTAAGGACAAAATAATAAATTAAAATTACGTCGGGATGACAATAATAATGGGTATGGCCTGACACCTGCTAAGCAGGGATGGGTGGGGGGGTGTAGGAAGTTGGTGATTTTAACGAGGAACCATTATTAAAAAAAAAAGAAAATCATGATTATTTGGGTATTTCCGAAAAAATAAGGCCGAATTCTTCATTTTTTGGCGAATTTTGAAAAAAATACATGTTTTTTGAAGCGACATACCTCGGTAGCAAATTGACATACAAAAATGTTTGTATTAACAATATAGGATATAAGGAAAAATGTTATTGAGGGAAAACAGGAGCACCGTCAAAAAATTTGCAACCCCCCCCCCCTCTCTTTTAGCACAGGGCCCGCGAGGTCAAAAACTTAGCAAAATGTTAGTTTACTATCCTTGAACAAAACCTCCAAGTTTCATTAACTTTTGACCTTTTTCCACCTAAAAGTACCTGTCGACTTATAGTAGTTAATAAATTTCTACGCATATCAACTCCACAAATTGAACGATAAGAAACAAAAATCAGTTGGATTTACATTTCAGCTTGACGCTTTTTCAGATTTATGTATACCTACATTAAATTTGATAACACTTAAATTTTACCTGTTAACGTATAGTACGGATTTTGATTGAAATCGTTTATCTATTACTTTAACTAATTTTTTATTTATTTTATTACAGGCCAAGAGAAACTCATTGCTTCGCTTCTGGCTAATGCTGCACCTCAAGATCAAAAACAAATTTTGGGTGAGCGTTTGTATCCATTGATCGAGCGAATGTATCCTTCATTGGCCGGTAAAATCACCGGAATGTTGTTGGAGATTGAAAACTCCGAACTTTTGCACATGCTGGAAGATAATGAAGCTCTCAAGGCCAAGGTCGAAGAAGCTGTTGCAGTTTTGCAGGTTCACCGCGTCAAGGACCAACAAAACTAAAGTGAAATGAATTACAACTCTTTAAAAAAAAAAACTGGTCTGAAATTAACAATCAACATCAACCTGCAATGAAAAAAAAGTAGCAATATATATATCAAAAAAAAAAAAAAAAAAAAAACAACACCATACACAAGTCGTGTCAATCCACACGTCATATAATAATCCTCAACGTTTTTTTGTGTTTTCTTTTTTTAGTTTTTGAATTCAACAGTGAACAAATCTCAAAAAGTTATGAAACAAAACCAAACAACTGAACAACTAATGTGAATATTATTAATCAATTTTTGAAGAAATGTAATCAAATCAAGATTTATATTCACGTGCCCTTGCAGGTATAGAAGAAGAAATATTTTACACTTTGTTTTTCATCAAAAATTGGATAGAAGCTGACACAAAGATTTGTATTCTCTTCTATTAAAAATGGCTAGCCTAGACTGTTATTCTTTATGTTTTTGTAAAGGCAAACTATTATGCCTTATAAATCTGGATGAACCGTCTGGCAATTCAATAATTTTGTTTTGAGAGTTTTGTTGTTAAAATTTTAACTTTCTTTCACTTAATATCAACCATGCACAACGCAAAATACACTGATTACAAATCTTGTTTGAATTGTTTCATTGAGCTAATGGCTATATGCGTTTTTATTTTACACAAATTATCTAAATTTCCCGCAAAATGAAGAAAACAATACTAAAAAGCAAATAAAAAAAAACAATAAAAATGGAAAATATAAAAAATGAAACAAAAAATCGAAAATAAAACAAAAAGAAAAAAACATGGAAGTAAAAATACATAAATACATATATATAAAATAAAAAAAAAACTCAAAAAAAAATTGTAAAACGAAACAAAAAATTTTTAAAAATTTTACAAAACAACAATTGAATAGGAGAAAAAAAAACTTAAAAAACTTTGAGAAATTGAAATAAATAATATATTCAAAAAGAAAACATACAAGTAAAATATATTCACAAAATGGTTATTATTGTCGTAAAAAAAAATATGTTATATGATTTTGCTACTTTAAAACAAAAAACTTCAACAAAAAATATAAAAAACACAAAAACTATATAAAAAAACCCTAAAAAAATCGTAAAATCGAGTAAAAAAATATAGACAAAAAAATGTTAAACCACAGTGATGTCAAAAAACAAGAAAAATTATATAAAAAAATGTAAAATATTAAAAAAAAAATCATGAAAAACAATTATTGCGTTCGCGACAAAAAAAAATTTCATACAAAAGCATAAAACAAAGATAAAGTAAATACAAAAAAATTGAAAAAAAAAATAATACACAAAAAATATTTATACAACATATAAAGAAAAAAATCAATTTATTCCCCCCAACAAAGAATAGGATTTTTTTCATTGGTTTTTCTTTTTTTACGAATCTACAATTGTGGCTTTCGTCTTGCTTATTGTTTCTTTTCTTATTCATTTTAAGTTTACTTTTTTAATTCTCTTTTTTTTAATTTCCATCGTCACTATCAATAAATTGAACAAATCTTGTGCCTCATATGTTGGGTTTGGGGAAGACGTACAACATCCATTCAATTTTCGTGATGAGAAGAATAAAATATGACGATTTTCAACATCATTTAAAAATGGCAAACAAAAACATGTATCTGCAATTATTACTTTCCTCAGCATTCGATATTATGTGATTTAATTTCCATTGTTGTTTGCGAGATTAAAAAATTTCTAAAAGCCATTTAATGAAAATCACCGGAGCGGAGATACATGATAATTTTCTACAAATTCACTTATTTTTTTTAAACAATTGAAAAAACAAAAACAAAAATAGGAAAAAAAAAACTTTAGTCCGAGGCGGAAAAATTTTGGAAATACAAAACTAACACTATATTTCATTATAAAATAATATTTAAAATCATTGATTGAAATATTTTAATTTTGTTAACTATGTATGTATTTAATTTTAATATGCATTTTAGTTTATATTTTTTGCCAAAATTAAATAAAACAAAATATTAATAATAATCTTATCATTATACGTATATGAATACATACACAAACACATTTATAAAAGAAGTAAAAACAACACAATTATAATTCCATACTGTACAAGAATTCTGAAATAAAGCACCACTACTTCCACTTCGGTTAAAATACGGAATTTTCGATTTTTGGTCTTCGGCAGTTATGTTGAATGAGGATATGCTCTCCTTAGATAAATAAAACAGATTGTATGTATCCAGGAAAGAAGAGGGTTAAAATGACAATTGATTGTTTGACTTTTGCTTGCTTCTTTAACTCCTTAATCCTTCGGTGGGTTATAGGGTACTGCTACACATGTGACAATCATCTAGCCAGACGAAATTTGTTGATTGTGACTATCACTTATCACAAATCACCTTAGCCGATTCCACCCCAAATAAACGCTCCTTAGAGCTTACGCTCCGAGTAGGTACCTCATATTTGGGTATGAGATACTTCAGTTACTGAGTCTACAATTTTACCGTATATTGGTTATTAGATACCAAACTTTTATTCTTAGTATAAACTTAACTCAGCAAACTAAAACTCACCAACTCTACCGTGCACCACCACAGCCACCACGAGACTGCCCGAAGGCGCCTTCCCAGTATTACAGCGGGCCCTATCGGCGATCTCCCAAGAAATTTTGTTTCCCAAGAAATATTTTGTTCCCAAGCAACATTCCCCTCGATCGTGAATCTCCCAGGGAATGAACATTGTATTTACATTTTTATAGTAATTTCATGGAACATTTTATTTTAGTTCTGAACGTCGTCTATGGCGGCGCTAGTTGTATTATCTACTTTACATATATTGTTGTTTTTGCTTCCCATGGAGTTTAGACAAAAACCACTAAAATTACTCTCAAATCAAAACTTGTGAACGTCGTCCATAGATGCCGCACAAAACGTTCCGCTTCTTGGGAATACTATAAAATGTAAATACAATGGAATGAATTTTCAACGGAATTTCGAAGATAGTTTTCGAACTTGTTTTGTAGTGCTCTAATAAGCATTAAGTAAAAATTTCCCTGGATTATAAAAAAAATCCCATTTTCATTAATATGTTAAAACAAAATATCCCACACAAATCCAGAACTTGCAAATCGAAATAATGGGCCCTATCATGGTAACCGATCGGAGAAAAATTGTCTCTAATTCGGACGAAATGTACGAATTTTGCATCATGGTACCTCTCCGATTGATAAATCGGACACACATCCGAAAAATAATAAAGCATGCGTTGAAAATGTCAAAATGACAGTGACGCACAGAGAATTCATGCGATGCATGGCTTTTTTATATTTGTATTTCTCTCGATTGTCTCCGGCAGCAAATTACTTGCGGACTTTTGTCGGATGGTATAAAAAAAAATACAAACTATTTAATTTCGTGTGTATTTGTTTTTTTTTATTCTTTTTCCTTTGTTTGAGGCTTTCTGCTTGTGTTATGTATTTCATCCCCTAAAAATACAGCTGCGCTGTGCAGTTTTATTCGACTACAAAGGAGGTTCATACTTTATTTTTTTGTTTTCCTCATGCCATGGTATGCGCGTCGGTATGCATTTGTATTTCTCTTCCGATTCGGTTACCATGAACACAATAAATGCTCCGATCGGAACATTTCCCCGGTCGGAGGATTCTCCGATCGGTTACCATGATAGGGCCCAATTAATCAGCCCTATCGAGGTAACCGTCGGAGCGAACAGTTGTCTGCAACGCATACGTTTGCGGAGGCTCAAATTGCGTTCGAGGTATCTCTCATCGGAACAGAAATATCACAAATGTGTCGACGCATTGATTTGACATGCGACAGATTTTTAAATCAAAGAGAGATGCGCAAAATATATTTATATATCGATGATTCGATACATCTTTCGATATTTGTATAAATATATATACCAAACCAGATTAAAATTATGTTATATCAAAAAAGTTGAAAATAATTGTTAATAACTAGTAAGAATGATAAGATTTGAATAGTTTTATACGCTGGCGTAAAATAGAACAATTATTTAAACATATTTCTTTCCATTCGATATGTATCGAATTGGTGAATATCGATATATTTTCTAGAAAGCCATCTCTAAATTCAAACAGCTGTTTTACCGATTTGTCAAAGGTTGGAAAAAAATTACAAGTCAGATAAAAATAATACTCAAGTTTTACTTTTCCTAAATTGTTCAACTAAAAACCTTAGTAAATAGCATGAAATGAAAGAAGTTTATGATCTGACAGTTTGGTGTGGGTTTCTATTTTATCTACTCCGCCGCCTAAGGATGATGAGCAATACGTGTGGTAATCTGCTGCTGGAGACACCTTCACCAGGACAGTTCTTAGCCTACAAAGATAGTTTTGTATGAAGGAGGACCAGGACTAATATTTCAAGGAGAGCAAGAACAACGAAATGCTTAAGAAGCACTCTCTGTTCGTTAAAAATTCGTGAAAGTTGCTCGTCGAGAAAAGCCCGACTATGAGTAGGTAGTCAAGTGACGAAGAAAGAAACGGGGACCGACAGCCGAATGTTGACGAGGATGAAAAAAAGGAAGCTGATAAGAAAAAGATTGTAAAAATAAAGTTATATTTATTTATTTCTTGATATAAAATGATTTTAAAACTTTGAATTGTATTTTTCGCGCTTCTTTTGCTCTCCCTCGTCCTCAGGCGATTCTTATCCTTCTTTGGTCAGACATATACCAGCCTTTATATTCCTTGAGGTGCTAGGCGCGGCTTATTAGTGCGGTAAACATAAGCTGTTAATTAGTAATACTCTTAGCCATATGCAGATGTGAATATGAAATCGAATGAATGAAATGAATCTTCATGGGCACCCAATTTAAGGTTCCTGCTCAACTGACATAATCTGCTTGTAGTTCTCTTTGTCTTTGCTTTGGTCTTCAAGCAGTTCCATGCACTTTTGTCAAAAGTTCTTGCGAATGAACTTGTTCTGTTGGAATTCATACCTTTTTCCAACCACTAGCATCTCTCCTCCCCAGTTGGTCCCTTTTTCTTTTAGATTTGACCTGGAAACACAACATTAGAGAAATGAGTACACGAAGCTATTTATAAGCATATTTTTATTTATTTCTTACATTTTCCAACAATTTTCTATGATGCGTGAACAAATTTCGCCAAGAATTTCTGTCGGAGCAAAACGAAAACAAAACTATGCTAACCTGTCAAAAATCAAACTAAAAAATGCACTTGATCGCACTGCAACGCAATTCACCGGTGTGCGTTAAAAAAGTGCGTAGAAACATTCGGTCGGAAGAATACCTCGAAGCAAAAACTTTCGGAATCGTACAAAATGTTAGCATTTTTCGTTCCGACGGTTACCTCGATAGGGCCGAATAAAAAGTTCATACTTAAGGCAAGACCACATTAAGCGCAACTGCTCTTCAGCGAAACGACACATCAGAGTTGGGTATACGACCATTTCTACCTTTTAGTTTCGCTGGCTCGCAGTTTCGCTGCCGCTTAGTGCGATTTAACTCTTACAATTCCAGTACAGCTCCGGCAAGTACAGTCTTTGCTTTACAGCACAAAATATTAAAGTATAAGAAAAAAGCTTGGACATGCATGCTCTAGCTCCCGTCCGTGACAACTTTTTTGAAATCCAGAAAATATCACCAAGCCGTATGGTATTGGAGCGTTAAGAAATGCGGAATTTTGTAAGGTGATAGTTGATAGTTGATAGTCACAATCGCGAATTTGGTATCATGTAAGGTGATAATCACCGTGACTGTCTCCTTTTTGCGATGAAAATCGAGTGACACCTATTTAGGTGTCACATCCATACATTTTTGATTTTTGAGACGGCAAAGAATACAAAGTTAAAATTTTAGTGTTATATGATTTGAAATTTAAATATATTCAAATAAAAAGAAAAAAGTGAAGTGCTTTGTTAACTTAATTGGAACTCTTTTACATCGAAAATATAATCAGAAAGCAAAGCACAGGATAAGAAATGATTTATTTGCAAATTAATTCAAAAATATAAATATAATATAAAAAATCATCATTATAACATATAACATAATTTTAAAAAACTGCCTATTCCTGCCTTTAAGAAACCCGTCCACTGCTTGAAAGAAAAGAAAAGAAATTTGTTCTTTGGCGTTGTTTTAAACAAAACAAAAATTTGTTTTATACACAAATGTTGTGTCTTCAAAAGTACACACATATCACATTGTTTTTGTTCACAAGAATAATAAATTATCACTTTCAAAATATAAACAACAAACAAATTTACTGATGAAGACTGAACCACCCGTAAAGGGCTAACCATAATTGAAGAATGGTACGTACGTTGACTTACGAAACAGTAGAAATACATGTGATTTGTATACCCAACCCGAAATGACTTTTTGATAAGTTTCGGCAAGTTTCGTACGTAATGTACGCTCTCAAGGCCCAACCATAATACGCGAAAGAAAAACGGAGCATTGTATGATTTCAGCTATTTTCTCGTACTCCAACAGTCCAGTTAAAGAAAAAATCTCAAGGATAACCGTATGGCAATACGAGAAAGCCAACTGATACGGTCTCAACAAATTCTTCGGAAACTTTAATTGGTCACTATCTTTCCTCGATAGTGACGTATACTCCAGCGCTGAAATGATTACAAACATTATTCTCTGCGGGATGAGAAATTCCGTTCCGAATAGGACAAAAAGTATCAAACCAAAAGAGAATTCATGGTTCGACTTGGGCTGTAAAGAGGCTATCGAGGTGAGAGAAGTAAGTTTCCGATGTTATAAAGCCAACCCTTCTGAGGAAGACCGGAATAAGTTCAAACAAGCTAGGAAGTCTTGCAATGCTCATATTTAAAGAACCAAATTTTTACATGAGATAAAATTACGACAAAAAATACTACAATGTCCCAAAGGTAGTAAGAATTTTTGGTCAGTTGTAAAAAACGTTCGCAACTCCACTACTTCAACGCAGATTTATTCGCAGCACAGTTTGTTGCCAATTCGACACTAAAACAGAGTGACATGACTCCTGTTCTAGAAAGCGTAAATGGTTCAATGGGACAAATCTCCGTTCGCATTCGATCAGTTGCAAGAGTTCTAAGATATCTCGATATACACAAATCCCCTGGCCCAGATAGAATTTCCCCAATAGTTCGAAAGAGGTGTACCTACTTCCACGCTGGCAAAACCACTGCTTAAACTTTTCCATCTGTCCTACTCTACAGGTCTCTTTCCGACTAGATGGAAAAAAGCATTTGTCCAGCCCGTTCCAAATAAAGGCGTATCTTCATCCCCTTCAAACTACCGACCGATTGCACTAACACCCTTTTTTCCAAGGACATACTTACTTACTTAAGGTGACGCAGACAGTCCATTGTGGACCACGGCCTCAACCAACAATCCTCGCCAGCTAGGCCGGTCCCTAGCCAGTGGCCTCCAGTTGCGCACACCAAGTTGGTTGAGGTCGTTCACCACTTGATCGCGCCACCTTAGATGGGGTCTTCCAGAACTGCGTCGGCCCTCCGGGTTGGAATTGAAGACTCGTCGGGCAGGAGCGTTTTCGTCCATACGCTCCACATGGCCCAGCCATCTAAGCCACTGAATTTTCAGCTCCTTAACCAAGTCAATGTCGCTGTATAGCCCGTACAGTTCGCCATGAATCTTCTCCTCCATACTCCATTGATACATACAGGCCCGAATTCTTCAAAATCCTATGAGTTCTAGTACTGTATCACAAAATTGAAATTGTAATGTCGTCAGCTCGATACCTTTTTGTAATATTAAAATTTTATCGTATAATGTGTCAGGGCTCAATAATAAATTTTTGTTTATAGATTTTTTTAACTATGTTAAAGACTTTGATATATTTTTCCTTTATGAAACACATGTTACAAGTGAAAACCTAAGTAAATTCTCAAAATATTTTAATGGCTATAAATTAGTATCGAATGCAGCAATTAAAACATATACAAGAGGGCGTGCAAGCAGCGCCGGATCTAGGATTTGTTCAAGGGGGGGCAAAAGTTGAATTTGGCGCCCCCCCCCCAGCAATTTTTTTTCTTTTTTAAGTTTACGTAAAAAACTTGAACTCATATCGTTAACCTGTTTTTATCTTTATGCTCTAATGCTTGATGCTGTTGACAATATCTTATATACGATACATGTCATAAAAATCTGTGTGGCCCAACCTAAGAAAATAAGGTATTGCTAAGGGTTCTCATGACTGATTACTCAAAATGCAATCTTGGCGTATGTGCAAAATAAAACCTTTGGGGTATGTGCAAAAAGGCTGTATGCTTATTTGTGATTCTGTCCGATATTTTGATTGCACACATTTAACTTTTACTCATCGATATACAAAATCATAACTAATCCATAGAACAGCTTTAGTGAAATAGCTCAGTAGTTCACAACAAAAATTCTTTTTCATTTTGACTTGCTCTGTAGGGCAAGTATTGGTTTCGTGCAGAAAAAAAACGAGGTTTTAATCAAACATGACATTACGATGATAGAGAAGCCCAAAAAAGTGGTTTTCGCCATACCGTCCGTCGGTCTGTCTGTGCGTCTGTGCGGTTGTGTTGATGTGTGCTTTTTCACGTCATGCTACAGCCTAAACGGCTTGACAGATTTTGTTTAAACTTGGTATATGGCAGTTTGAAGAAAAATGGTTGTCGAGGTTTTTTTTTTGTTTTGTTTTAGCCCGGCTCAAACTGGTACCTTTCATGTAACGGTTTTTTTCATTTTGAATTTGCTCGAAAACGGCTCTAACGATTTTGATTAAACTCAGAATTTAACTTATCTAAGATATTTCTAACAAACTAACGTTTTTCGTTTTTGGCTTAAATGGTCGTAACGAAAATCAGATTTAAACGGCTTTTTTAAATGGCCATAAGTTCATCATACTATTGCACCCACAGAGCAAGTACGTATGACCCAGTCGTGCATTTTATTTATTTCAAACATTCAACTATTATCTTTAGATAAAAAAATTAGGACTTCTTTTGAAAAACTCGTACATTAGAAATTTTATAGTTCACTAGCTATTCCGACAGACGTTGTGCTGCCCTAATGAGCATCAGATAGCGCGATGATACAAACCATGATAGATACAAAAATGTTGAACATTGAGGGATAAGTTTGACTTCTTAATTATATTTATACCGTCCATTTAATTTGTCTAAGATATTAGAACATGGATGATTTTTCTTTAAATTAAATAAACTCAGAAAAGTACGTATACGCCCGAGTGTACAATACTGTGTTAGTGTTGTTTTTAGGTTGAGAAATGGGCAATTGCAACAAATTTTTCTTTTAAGTTCAATCCATTCCCTAGTTAACTTTTTTCATACTAAATCAAAAGCAGTTTTAAATGAAATCATAACACAAGATAATTTGCATTTGAAAATATTTCAGTTTGGTTTTTCTGATCGCTATAACTTGGCCCCTAAGTCTTATATCCCTTTTTTGCTTTTAGCCCATTTCACCCTATTAACAGCTTAGTCTTGCCAAAGATTTGTATCACCTATTCCACGCGCAAATTACAACCTTTCAATCTTTGTGGTTTCTGAGTTAAGTCTTAGTAAACAAACAAATAATATAGAAGATTTTCAAGGACTCGGCGCGTCGAACCTTTCGTCACCGTGTGGCTAAACTTACCGTGTGGCTAAACTTTAACCAAACCTTCAAAAAAAACTGGTGGAACAATAAAAAAGTTTTTTAGATGTTTTTTAATCCATCAATATCGTAGCCATCCTTCGATAAAATTTGACTTTTTTGTAGCTTGACAGACGGGGGACAAACTATATTTTGACGTGAATATAGTATTTAGTTTTAACTGACTCCCGAAAGCACTAGAATCGCACTTTTCCCAAACGAAACATAAAAACTTGCAATTTCTGAATCCGTTGACATCGTTTGTTATTAAATTCTTATTTTTTTTAATAACGCTCTTATTTCAGAACATCAAAAAAAAAAAAACTTTTATAGATCCAGTTGCTGAAACGAGTCAAAAATATCAATCATCAACTCAAACTGAAATGATTTATCCATTATTCAATGCTTTAATAGCATTTAGTAAGTAATGCAGAAATAAATTATGATTTTAAGAAAGCTTCCTCATATTTGAAACTTGTTTCAGCAAATAAGATTTTGGAAATGGAATCTTACTTGTGAAGTATATACTTGAAGACCTTTTTTTTAACTCTCGTTTCTTTCTTCATCTTTCCAATTTTGCGTCCCCATGAGGGGCGACGAATTTTTTTAAAGGGCGACGAAAGTGGTTTATTAAATATTTTATATTTGGAACAAGAAATAAATAAACATAGCATCATTTCCAAATTTTTTTTTTTTACTCTCTTTTCCTTGTTCATCTTTTAATTTTGCGCCCTGCTGAAGGGCAGCGAATTTGTTTATCATTTTCAAAAGTTAAAGACCTTTATTTTTTTTTACTCTCTTTTCTCTCTTCATCTTCCAATTTTGCGCCCCCATGAGAGGCGACGAAAGTGGTTCATACAAATTTCTTTCATATTTGGAACAAGAAATAAATAAATATTGCATTACTTTGGCGCCCTGTTCAAATGTTGAATACCTTTTTTTTTGCTCTCCTATATTTCTTCAACTTCGATTTGGTGCCCCCCAAAGCCAGGCGCCCGGGGCAAGTGCCCCTCTTTGCCCCCCCTAGATCCGGCACTGCGTGCAAGTGGAGGAACACTGTATGGTATTAAAATAGCTCTACAAAAAAAGTATTGTTTTCAAGAAGTTGAAGATGTTACTGTTGTTAAACTCTTACACAAAAATAATATGTACATTCTACCGGTTTACATCAATTGCACCAAATGGACTGAAAACTACGAGCGGTTCAACAACATTATGCTTCAATTGTCAAATAAAAGTGTCCTTATTATAGGTGACTTCAATGCAAGAACTAACAACTTACAAGTAACGTCAATTCGCAACACAAATAACTCTTCAATAAACCTCAACAACAGAAATTCCAAGGACAATGTATGTAACCAAAATGGTACCAATCTTATTGAAGTGTTACAGATGTATGATAGCATAATTTTGAATGGTTGTGCTAACGGAGATATTGAAGGACACTATACTTTTGTAGGAGGTCAAGGTAAATCTGTAATTGATTATTGTGCTGTAAATAATTATTGGGTTGACCTGATACAAAAGTTTGAAGTGCAAAGTAAAAATTATTCAGACCACATGCCAATTATTGTTGAATGGTCAGAAGAAAAAACAACATCCCAGAGTAATCTTCAACTTATTCCGCGACTCAAATGGAAACAAGATAACGTATTGAAATATCAAAACAAACTGGATATAAACCTTTCAGCACTTAGTGAGATGACTAACTCAACCGATGAACGTACACATCAACTTGTAGCTTGTATAAGAGATTCCGTTACAAGAACTGCCACGAACACTTGTAAGCTCTTTAAACAAAAATGGTTTGACAAAGAGTGTATGAACGCGAGAAAAAAGTCCTTCAACCTATTGAATGCATTCCGGAACTTCAACTGTCCAAATTCGAAAAATTTATACATAGAAGCGAATAAGCAGTACAAAGATCTACATATGTTTCAAAAAGAAAACTGAGTTTGAAAACCTTCGAGCTTATACACTTGGCCAAACAAGAGATTCGAGAGAATTTTGGAAGGTGACAAAAGAAATTAATGGATCAACGTTTCAAATAGGGTCCGGAGTATCTGCTGACGATCTTGCCATCTACTTTAAAAACATTGTTCAAAGCAAAGCAGACCTTAAATTTTCGTATGCTGAACCTCTTTTGACTAACGACGTATTGGATGGTGAAATCACCGTAGCTGAAGTACAGCTTGTGCTTCATAAAGCAAAAAATGGAAAAGCTCCAGGAGAAGACGGGATTCCATACGAATGTTTCAAGAATGCCACACCAGCCTTTATTTGCCAACTAACGTCTTTTTTCAATGAAGTGTTTTCAAAAGTGGAAGTTCCTGCGTCTTTCAAAAAAGCTGTGATATTCCCTATTCACAAAAAAGGAGACATTAATAATGTGGAAAATTATAGAGGCATATCGTTCATGAACGTCATTTCTAAAGTGTTTTGTGGCGTACTTGCTAATAGACTTGAGACATGGGTGGAAACCAAAAATATACTGACCCAATTTCAAGCTGGCTTTAGAAAAAATTTCTCGACCGTCGACCATATTTTTGTGCTAACCTCCATCGTCAGAGCGTACCAAGCAAGGAACAAAACAATTTACGCATTTTTCGTTGACTTTAAATCCGCTTTTGATTTGGTGAATCGAAATGCACTTTTTTACAAACTATCGCAAGTAGGCATATCTACAAAGTTCATCCGAATAGTAAAGGAAATGTATGCAGAATCAAAAGCAGCTGTCTGGGATGGGTCAACGTACTCTGAATGGTTCGAAACGGACTCTGGTGTAAAGCAAGGATGTCTTTTAAGTGCTCTTCTGTTTTCGCTTTTTATCAATGATGTAGATACTTACCTACATGGAGGTCTCCGGATTGCTGACTTAAACATAAAAGTTCTTTTATATGCTGATGACCTGGTGTTACTTTCTGAGTCCCCAGACAATCTTCAGCTGATGATTAACCGCCTAGCCGATTATTGCGATAAATGGGGACTTGTCATTAATGTAGATAAGTCAAAAATAATGGTGTTCTCAAGATCTGCCCGGAACCAAACTGCATATAACTGGCACTTTAATGGAAACCCTTTGCAGATAACTAAGGAGTACAAGTACCTGGGAGTAATTTTTAATGAAACCATTGATTTTAAAAATCACATTAGCATTAAAGCCAAATCTTCACAAAGCTTGTTAAATCTGTCTTGGAGAAATATATTTTCAAACCAGCGAATAGTACTTTCAGCGAAATATAAGATTTTTAATGCTGTTGTTACGAGTTCACTTTGCTATGCTGCCCAGGTATGGGGAACCGACGAATACGAGGCAATAGAGAAGTTTAACAGATGTTTTTTGAAGAAACTTTTCAATTTACCTCTACAAACTCCCAACTATGCATTGTATCTGGAAACAGGACTCCCTAAAATGTTAACTAGCACATTAAAATTACAAGCAGACTACATTGTAAAGGTTTTATGTCATCACGATGACAGACTGACAAAACGAATGGCACTGTATGAGCTAAGAAACGAAGACTGGTGGGTGTCCAAATGGAAAGCTATCGGAAATGATTGTGGAGAAGTTTTATTGCTGGATCCATCAAATTTGAGTCAGGTTAAAGATCAACTTTACAAAATAATACAAACTCATGAACATTTTGAACGCAACGCACTTATAGAAGAAGCCCGAACATCAGAAAGCAGATTACTTTACTCCCAACTGAATCATAATCTTATGGAATCAAACTACTTCAATGATGCATTAAACTACAGAGAAATTTCCTTAATATTCAAAACAAGATGTGAAATCCTTGGCCTAAGCGGAACACCATACAACGGCAGTTTTAACCAGTTTTGTACATTATGTAGTTTAAGAGCAAAAGAAGACTGCTTCCACTTCATGAGTATATGTCCCATTTTCGCTACCTACAGAAATGCAATCTTTGGAAAGAAAACTATGACGCTACAAGAAACGGTCACAGTGCTAAACGAATTTGACTGGAAAATACTCTATTCTTTTTTGAAGACCATATATAAATATAGGATGTTACTTATAACCGAATTTGTCTAAATTACATTTTAAAATATCATTCATACCAACATTATTTATTTAATTTGCTAACCGAGCTGACGGCAATGCCATAGCTACAAAATTCATAGAAATTGTAAACATTGTATCAAACATATAATTCAACAATAAATGAATGAATTACTTACTTACTTACTTACAGGCCCGAATATCACCCGAAGAATCTTTCTCTCAAAGCACCCCAGCCTGTATTCA
Organism: Platycheirus albimanus; assembly: GCA_916050605.2. Classification (NCBI taxonomy): domain Eukaryota; kingdom Metazoa; phylum Arthropoda; class Insecta; order Diptera; family Syrphidae; genus Platycheirus; species Platycheirus albimanus. The sequence continues at coordinate 323,936,429 of OU696696.1, read as the reverse complement.
TCCGATTGTGTCAGTATCCACGCTTCTGCCCCATACAGCAGGACTGGGATGATAAGGGTCTTGTATAGTGTCTCCTTGGTCCTTTGAGAGAGGGCTTTACTACTAAGATGCCTTCTTAGCCCGAAGAAACAGCGATTGGCAAGAGTGATTCTTCGACTGATCTCTTCACTGATGTTGTTCTGAGAGGTTATAGTGGAACCCAAATAGACAAAGTCCTTGACAACCTCAAAGTTATATCTGTCCATTGTGACGTTTTGTCCGAGCCTACGGTGATGATCTACTTCACCCGAGGACAGCATATACTTTGTTTTATCTTCATTTACAGCCAGACCCATTCGAGCCGCTTCCACTTCAATACTTGCGAATGCTCCACTGACAGCGCGCTTCGTTCTTCCAATAATGTCAATATCATCAGCATAGCCAAGTAATTGAACGGATCTAAAAAAAATCGTACCGCTGGTGTTGACATGCGAGTTGCGTACGATTGCCTCAAGAATGATGTTGAAGAGGTTACATGACAGCGCGTCACCCTGTCGTTAGCCTTTCTCGACATTAAATGAGTCGGCGGTGTTCTTGACGGAGCAGCGAGAGTTCTCCATAGTCATCCTGCACAATCGAACGAGTTTGGCAGGGATGCCAAGAAGCGACATGGCTCTGTATAGCTCGTTCCTGTTTACGCTGTCATAGGCGACTTTAAAATCGATAAAGAGGTGGTGAGTATCGATCTGGAATTCTTGAGTCTTTTCCAAAATCTGCCGAAGTGTGAAAATTTGGTCGACGGTTGACTTACCCGGCCTGAAACCACACTGATAGGGGCCAATCAGTTCACGTGCGAAAGGGTTCAGACGTTCACACAGAATGGCCGACAAGATTTTATAGGCGACATTTAGGAGACTTATACCTCTGTAGTTGGCGCAGCTTAGAGTATCTCCTTTCTTGTGGATAGGGCACACAATGCTGAGGTTCCATTCGTCAGGCATACTTTCATCCGACCAGATTGTACAGATGAGTTGGTGTATGCTCCTCACCAAGTCATCTCCCGCTGCTTTGAAGAGTTCAGCCGTAAGGCCATCAGCTCCAGCAGCCTTGTTGGACTTTAGTTTAGATATTGCTATCCGAACTTCTTCTTGGTCGGGAGGACGGAAATTTTGTTCTTCATCATCCAAATCGAATGGATCATTCTGCCTGACAGCGATTAGTTGGTTGTCTTCGCCGTTTAACAGTCTGCAGAAGTGTTCTTTCCAAATTCTCAGCACCGACTGTGTATCTAAAACGACATTCCCACCCTCGTCTCTACATGCTTCCGCTCGGGCTTTGTAACCCTTGGACGAATGCTTTACCCTTTGGTAGAACTTTCGAACATTGCTTCTGCCGTAGCACCCCTCAATAGATTCAACCATTCGTTTTTCCAGTTCTCTTTTTTTTCTTCTGAAAAGCCGATGTTCCTCTTTCCTCTTTTGCTGGTAAACCGCACGGGAAGCGCTCTTGGCAGCTCTAGTTCTGGCATTCAGAACTGCATGATAGGCTTCGTCTTTGGCCAAGTGTGCGAGCCTGCACTCATCATCAAACCAGGTGTTTTGTTGTGGTCGTCTAATGAAACCCAAAACATCCGTGGCAGCGGTTTTGATGGCCATTTTGCAATGTTGCCACTGGGCCTCTGGGTTTGGCGCAGGCGCCGGGCTTGTCAAGAGATAAGAGGAGACAAGATTGGCAAAGGTTGTGGCGGTCTCTTGCGATTGTAACTTCGCAACATCAAACTTTCTCACAGTGGATGTTCGATTCTGCGGTCTGGTGGAGATCCGCATTCGCACTTTAGCTACAACAAGGTAGTGGTCCGAGTCTATGTTGGCCCCTCGGAAAGTGCGGACATCCATGACACTGGACGCATGTCTGCTATCAATCGCAATGTGATCAATTTGGTTGACGGTATTTTGATCAGGAGACCGCCAGGTCCCCTTGTGTATATTGGGGTGTGGGAAGTATGTGCTAGCTAAGATGACACTTCGCCCCGCAGCAAAGTCGATTAGCCTGTGTCCGTTACCGGAAGTGTTGTCGTGCAGGCTATGCTTTCCGACTGTCGAGCCAAAGTTACCCTCCTTTCCGATTTTGGCGTTGAAGTCACCAAGAATAAACTTAGTGTCGTACTTCGGGCATTCATCATACGTCTTCTCGAGAAGATCGTAGAATTCTTCTTTGGTCATGTCATCTTTTTCCTCCGTGGGGGCGTGAACGCAGATCAGCGAGATGTTGCTGAATTTGGATTTAATGCGGATTGTGACAATGCGTTCGCTTATGCCACGAAACCCCAAGACTTCTTGCCTAAGCCTTCCTCTTATCACAAATCCGCATCCAAATAGCCGCTGTTTCCTTGTCCTGTAGCACTTGCCGTAGTAGATGTCACAGTTTTTCATCCTCCTTGTGCCTTCACCATCCCATCGCACTTCTTGGATGGCTGCGATGTCGGCTTTGACACCATCTAGGGCTTCCACTAATTGTTCGGCTGCACGTGGTCTGTTAAGGGTCCGGACATTCCACGTGCAGAACCGAAATTCGTTGTCCTTGTTTCGTTTGCTAGGGTCGTCATCAGTAAGGTCATCCATATCCGAGGCAATTGGTTGTTTCGGAACTATTGGTTTTTTTTACGTGGTAGGGAAGTTACCCCGACGCACAACCCCCAACCTGGGGGACCAGGCCCTATGCTGCTCTCCTTGGACAAAAGGAGCTGGAGAAGTCCAGAGTCAGTAACCCACTACGGGGATGTGAGAGCTACCGTTGGTCCTATATAGGCTCATCCGCCACCTTCTCTATTTCACTACCCTGACTAATAGTAGTGAAAGGACCCAAAGACATGAGCTCCGAATATGTCGAAGTAGCTCAATGGGGTGCCTACCATATTGTCTGTAAGCGTCGCCGTTGGTTCACTAAATTGGAAGCTCATCCGCCGCTCGCTTGCTTTCTGAGGGGTTCGTACAGAATAAACTGCTACCCAACAAGAGAAACAGAGGAGTTTTATGGCAGGGCAATTATAGTGTTGCTATTTTTCTGAGATCAACACTCGCGCTTATAAGTTCAGCAAGTCAAGTCCGGGTGGACAAGACCAGTACCCGATGGCTACCACTTGGAGGTAAAATAAGCACAATTGATGCGTATGAGACAGTTGCAACGCTGGGCATCGCCAAGTTGATACCAATCAGGGTCTACCCTATTCATACAGCACCCAGCCATCCAAGGACATGGAAACCCTAATTCCCGTTGTTTTGGACGGTTTTCAGTCTACTACCCACAAAATAAATGCTGGTGTGCCCCAAGGCTCCGTTTTGTCTCCGACTCTCTTTTTTATCTTTATAAATGATCTCTTGTCTAATACTTTTAACCCTTAACTATAGTGGTGGGTCCAGGGGACCCACGTCTACTCTTTTAAAAGTAAATAAAAACCGTTGCGACCGCCGCAGCTGGCTGTGCTTTTAAGTACCTTTCCGCAGTAGGCCGAAGTGTTTGAAGAGGGAAGAACGCGTTTCGCTCGTCTGTCATACGGTAAGTTGCAGGGACTACCTGGGTCCCATGGACCCACCACTATATTTACGTAACTTTTTTTTTCTCGGTGACTAATTTATTTTCGTTTTTTTATTTTAGATATTTGTGGCCTGTAAGTGATTTTTGTGTTGTGTTGTGTTTTTTTGTTGAGTTGTATTTTGTATAAAAAGAAAAATGTTGGAAGAGTGGATGAATGACGATTTAGCCAGCGATGAAGACAAAAAACTCTCGTGCTAGGAGACACAACATAATACGATTACCTTGCACGACTTCGCGCTCAAGACCTATTGAACCATTCGATCCAAAACAAGCATTCCAAAAAATATTTGATGAAGATATCAAAATACAGATACTCACTTGGACAAATGTGAAGTTAGCAAATTTTAGAACAAAATACGAGTCTAGGAACCGACCTGAAATAAGCGAATGCACTCCACAAGAGCTTGACGCTTTTTTGGCCTTATTACTTTACTCAGCCGTTTTCAAGTCCAACCATGAAGCTATTTTATCACTTTTTGCGACCGATGGGACAGGGCGAGATATATTTCGAATGTGCATGTCTTCAATTCGATTTTACGTTCTTTTAGTATGTCTTCGTTTTGACAATCCTGAAGAAAGAAGTGAAAAGAAAAAAACTGATCCAGGGTGCATTGTAACAGACCTAATTAATATTTTCAATAGGAATTCTCAAGCTAACTATTCTATTGGTGCTAATGCTACAATTGATGAAATGTTGGTTGCTTTTCGAGGTCGTTGTAAATTTAAAATGTATATCCCTATATATGTCTGGCGGATTCGAAGACGCACTATGTGCTCAATACATACCTATACTGTAGTAAAAATACAGACGGCCTTACTTTGACTGATGAAGAAAGAAGGTATCCAATACCAACGCAAGCGTGTCTTCGATTATGTCAACCAATTCTTAACTCTAATCGAAACATAACAACAGACAACTGGTACACATCTATGGAGCTTATAAACGTAATGAAATCTAAAGGTCTAACTCTCGTTGGGACTTTGAAAAAAAATAAAAAGGAAATTCCAAAAGAGTTCTTACCGCAAAAAGACAGACCAGTTGGATCATCGCTCTTTGGATTCACAAAAGAAACTACAATTGTGAGTTACGTTCCAAAAAAAAGACAAATCTGTTATTCTTATTTCATCCATGCACCATGATAACACCATTGATGAGTCGACTAACAAGCCAGATATTATAATGCATTATAATGACACCAAAGGTGGTGTTGACACTGTGGACCAAATGTGCTCAGTCTACTCAAGTAGTCGCAGAACACGCCGTTGGCCGATGTCTGTTCTGTATAGGCTATTAGACATGAGTGCTCTAAATACTTACATTATCCAGCAGAGTCATGAAAAGGCCCCAAAGATGACAAGGATGTTTTTCTTAAAAGGACTAGCACAAATGTTGTGTGAGCCGCACATGAAGGAGAGATACTACAACCAAAGGCTACCAGTACAATTAAGGACGAACATTGGAGCAGTTCTCAAAATTGAACACGCTGAAGCAAGTAATGCCAAAAACTTAACATTAGAACGGAATAAAAGAAAAAGATGCTTTTTGTGTCCACCCAATAAAAGAGCGAAGACGATACACTTGTGTGCAAGGTGCACGCAACCTATTTGCCTCAAATGTTCCAAACAAATATGCAAATTTTGCATTTAAAATATATGTCACTTTGGTTTAATGTTTTTAAGTTTTTTTGTTTTTTAATACTTAAGAGTATTATTTTATGTTAAAGAATAATGTTTTGTTAAGGTTTTTATGATTGTTTTTTTTTAATATTCTCATTTTAAAAATGACATATTTTTAAACTTAGATTTTTAAGACTTAATTTTAAAGTGCAAATTTTATTTTGAAAACATATGTTCCTATTTTTTTGTTTTTTTTAACTACCTTTGAAATTGTTATTTTTTAATGTTAAATAAAAAAAAATATAAAAAAAATAAATTTAGTATTTTATTTTATCATTTCAAAACACCTGGGTCCAATGGACCCACCACTATAGATACGTCACTAAATTTCACCACTATAGTTAAGGGTTCCACTTAATTGTTTAGCTGACGACAGTACACTCAGCTTTTCATATTCGTTTCCAGATTCACATCCATGTCCTTCGGATGTGGAACTGCAACGGTAACGGTATCGTATGATAAGCTCATTAAATTCCGATCTTGACGGCATTGTCCATTAGGGAATCATCAACCGCGTGGAATTAAATGCTTCAAAAACTCAATGCTGTCTTCTGTCGTTAAAGAGTAAAATACCCCCTATGCCACTATCCATGAGTGGCACTTGCATTGCGGAACCGAACAGCTTTGTGTTCTAGGTATGTGCATTAAGCTAAGTGTACACGATTGGTAGGTCTGAAAATTAAATTTGTATGCACACGGTTTGCAGAAATCTACAAATGTCTGCAAATCTGTTACAAATAGCTATTTGGCTGACAATGTCGACAATCAATCTTGTTTGGCCAAATAGCTGGCAATAGATTTGCAAAAATTTATAGATTTTCTGCCAACCGTGTACACACCAAATTAAATTTTGGATCTGTAAATTCATTTTCTGCAAATGTCTGCCAATGAATAAATTTGCAAATGTTCCTTAAACTGCACCTGCAAATTTATTCATTGCCAGACATTTGCAGAAACGTCAGAAAATGAAAAAAATTTGGTGATCTCCCAATGAATTTTGTGTACACACGATTGCCACATCCGCAAATTAATTTGTCTTCAAAATTATTGATGAACAAATTTTTCTGCAAACTAATTTGGTGTGTACACGGTTGTCAGCTTGCGTGTACACGATTGCCAGATATCTACAAATTAATTGGGAGATATTTGTCTAAAAATTAGGAGCCAAACAATTTTTCTGCAAATCAATTTGGTGTGTACACGATTGTCAGCCATTCGAAACAAATTTTTCACTGACAGATCCGGCAATATTTTCAGAACTGGCAATCGTGTACACTTAGCTTTACTTACCTCTTGTGGAACGATCACGCCAAAAATGCCGCAAAATTCTTAGGTTTCTTAAATCGATGTAAAATAAAATGCACGACTGGGTCGCACGAACTTGCTCTAATGTGTGATAGTGGTCTAAGGGTTTGAGATTTTGATAAAAATAAATTTTTCAAAATTCTTAAATAAATACTTAAACTAATTTGAGCTGAAAAAAGAGTACGCCATTTTATTTCTTGGATAAATGTGAATTTATGAAAATAAATTTATAAAAATCTGTGGAGCGGTTTTTGAGAAAAAAAGTTTTTTTTGAAAAACTTTTTGAAAAATTTTTTTTAAAAAAATTCAAAAACGCCAGCTTATAGGTATTCAGCAAATACATTTATTTAAAATTTTTAGAAAAAAATTTAATAAGCAGTTTTCAAAATATTAATTTTTTTTTAAAAAATGCTTTTAAAAATACAAAAAAATATTTTTCAAAAATATTGGTATGCAATACAAATTGAGCTACCTACATCTATATGTGTGTGAAATCTTGAAAGAATTGGTTGAGTCGTTTTCGAGTTAGTCGAAAGCAAAAAAAACGGTCCTATGGAAAGTACCGTTCTTAGCCATTTTTTAAAACTTTTTTTTCAGCCATATGATTAGTCGTACCTAAAAACCAACACTGATTTTTTTTAAATCGAAATCGTTAGAGCCGTTTTTGTGAAAAATAATCTTTAACGTAACGGTTGTATGGCAGGTACCGTTATTTTTTGAGCTAAAAAAAAAATTTCAATTTCACCTCTGTACAATACCTAAAAAAGTCTATATACCAAGTTTGAAGCAATTCGGCCCACCCGTTTGGGCTGTAGGTCTCTATACATACATACAGACAGACAGACAGACAGACAGACAGACAGACAGACAGACAGACAGACAGACATACAGACGGACAGAATTTTTAGACCATCTTTTTTCGTCTTCGCTATCATCGTAATGTCATGTTTGATTGTTATCTCAAAACTTTTTTTTTCGACGAATGCATAACTTGCCTTATAGTACCTATAATCGCAAGTAAAAATATTTTTCCCCTTCTGATCTGGCTTCAATCTACAAGGCATACATTCGCCCGAAGCTTGAGTATAATTCTCATATCTTGGCAGGTGCTCCTGTCACTTGCGCCTCCTGGATAGGATTCAAAAAAGAGCCTTAAAACTTATAGGTGAAAGTACCATTACTGAAACATTTGTTTTACTCGAACATCGTTGTAATGTCTCTTGTCTCACCTTGTTTTATCGGTGCCGTGACATAAGGCCATGTGTCATAAGGCCATATTTCGAATTATGGCCTTATGACGCTTATGTAAAGCGTCATAAGACCATATTCCAACATATGGCCATACGACGCTTTCAGAAGCGTCATAAGACCATTATGGCTGTATGTCACTTTCTTAAGTTTGATTTCGAGTGGAACGCGTTGTTTAGTGTGCAAAATGGAAAATTCAAGTGACGTGATATATAATTTTGAATTTTGTGAAGGTTTAAGAAGAGGCAGTAATATTCTTTATATTAATGAAACCAAACATCTCTATCGCTTCAAATATAGTTCTAAAATAAGTAGACATTACATCTGCTACAATAAAACGTGTAATGCTAGTGCTATTGTTGACTTTCAAAACCAAACTCTTGTGCGCATACCAAAATCTAGTGCTCCACATAAGCATCCAAACAGTGAAGAACTTAGGAAAAAAATGTAATTGCAAATTCTTTTAACTTTAATTATCATAAAAAATAATAGCTTAAAATTCGCGCGAATTTTAAGCTATTATTTTTTTTTAATCAAAGTCATGTCAATATGATAATTAAAGTTAAAAGAATTTGCAATTACATTTTTTTCCTAAGTTCTTCACTGTTTGGATGCTTATGTGGAGCACTAGATTTTGGTATGCGCACAAGAGTTTGGTTTTGAAAGTCAACAATAGCACTAGTATTACACGTTTAATTGTAGCAGATGTAATGTCTACTTATTTTAGAACTATATTTGAAACGATAGAGATGTTTGGTTTCATTAATATAAAGAATATTACTGCCTCTTCTTAAACCCTCACAAAATTCAAAATTATATATCACGTCACTTGAATTTTCCATTTTGCACACTAAACAACGCGTTCCACTCGAAATCAAACTTAACAACGAAAAACGCGCAATTTGTTTCTTCGGATCATTGAAAAATGATCATTCCTTTTTAATATTACAACGGTAAGAACAGGTTCTTGTTGTTCTCAATTGGTTTTTTTAATATGCCCCTATGTCACAAAAGTATATGGCCTTATGACACTTTTGTAAAGCGTCATAAGGCCAAATGTTCGAATATGGTCTTATGACGCTTTACAAAAGCGTCATAAAGCAATATTTCGAAATATCCGTACACCGTAACACCCACACCCCTAGGATTGCCCATCAATTTACCCTTGAGCCTAACTTCGGACGTACTGTAAAGTAGATATAGAGACTCTTTTTTTTAGCCGCACTACAAGAATGTGGAATGCTTTGCCCGGCTCAAATTTGTCCCTCCAATTGTGATATACAGACGTTCAAGACCAATGTGCATCGGTACCTTCTTTCATATCTTATCCAACTTTCCTAAACGCTCGGCACTGTCTTATTCATTTTAAGGGTATTAAATTAATATCCCCTTGTGCACGTAAATTATAAAAAAAGGTTCAGTGCTGAACTACTAAGTACCCACTCAACTCTAATCAATTGGTCGAAGTTTTGATAAGGCGAACATATATTTTGCAAAATTGTATTATCCTGTCCATAAATACTTTTGAATAGACACATTTTTCTGCCTGTGCATTTTGTAGTGGAATCGCTGTCAATGTGTGTTAATTTTATTTGTTCCTGATAGTTTCTTCCTTTACAGTAAGACAGTACCTACTGCCCTTCTGTGGACCGGCACTTCAATACTTGAGTAGACCACCAACCGTTTACTGGCGCTATATTGCAGCTCCGCTTTGGTGTAATGCGATTTAATTCATACAATTTCATACAAAGAATACGTACATTTCAATGCAGTGCAGTTTCACGTAGGTTGGACTTTTATTTAAATAAATAATAAACCATGTGTTCGTCCATCGTTTATCTTTGTTCCGTTTCTGTGGTCCTAAAGGACTCAACCCATAGAATCCGTTGCGTCCGTCCGTCTGGCAAATTTAACTAACAGCACGATTGAATACACGTGTTCTTATGGAAAGCGGTCCATACGCAACGTATACATTTGTATAGTAATTTAATGGAGCATTATTTTTTAGATCTGAACTTCGCCAATGGCGGCGCTAGTTGTCTTATCTACTTTACATCAAATATCTTCTATTGTTGTTTTTGCTTCCCATGGCAATCTAGACAAAAAACACTTCTAACTCACGAATCAAGTGTTTGTGATCTTCGTCCATAGATGGCGCACCAAACGTTCCTTTTATTGGGACTGCTCTAGATTATAAATACAATGATATCACTTTTTGAACTTTAGTTAAGATTCTCATTATTTTATAAGCAGTTAATAGTGTTTGGTGAATACCACCCTATCTATCTAAATTTAAATTCTCCAGAAAAACAGATCCTTATTATTTTTTGTACTTCATACTATTTTTTAACATATTCGCATCGTTTACAGTTACGTACCCATTCACACACAACTAGCGAGAAAGCAGAAAAAGATTATTTTCGAATGCTGTTGTGTACTTTGTTATAAAAGCTTTGTTTTCTTAACTTTACCCTTGGTCGTCCCAGGTTAACTTGACAAATCCAAGAGTTATATCAAAAACTTGGGTTTTTCGGTTCTTAAGGAACACATTAAGGCTGCTGGTTTTATAATTGTCACAATGCACAAAATCAAGAGTTTTTATTTCACTTTATTCGTTTGATTTTGATATACTTAAATGTATTCACTTGCATTTCTTTTAGTTCCTTACAAAAAAATTAAATGAAATATCATTTACAGACGAAAAATACACAAAAACTGCTTGACAGTTAACATCACTTCAATAGATCATTCGTAACCTCAACTTGCCCTAGCGAAATACCAAGATGGACTTAGGCGGGTGGCTTCACGACGACAGCAGGTTTTAAAAAAAAGAGATTATTCTAGACTTTTCAGGGCGCCTTCAGGGCTTAGCAAACAAAGCGAATTTGCATGCTCTGTAGGGTGTTGTCATTTCTGATTAAATGTAGCTGCATACTAGTTCATGAAATTTTGTTGTTAAGCAACACAAGGCATGTCCTATGTCTTACTGTGAGCCAGTGTTAATGTTGGTTAACTTTTTTCAATAAATTAGTTGGACTGTAAAAAATATTATTATGCCGGCCCTACCAATGTGCCACCCTGGCTCTAGAATACCATGGGAAGCAACAACAACAATTAAAATAAAAAAATTGTTGTTGTTGCTTCCCATGGTATTCTAGAGCTTAGTTTTTCGTCGAAAGATGGCGCACATCAAGTGCGCTTAGGTTTAAGTATGAGGCTCCTAACTGCTTCGTTTTACTAAAATACGTATTATTTGATCTAAATTGTACCGCAATCGGTGGTGTTACAAGCTGACCCATGAGGCCAGCGATTAGTTGTTTGTCTTCCCCATTTAACAATCTGCAGAAGTGTTCTTCTCAGTACCGAATGTGCACCTATGACGACATATACCCACGCTCGTTTTGACAGGCTTTATCTAGGGCACTGTACACTGTACCCCTTGAACAAATGCCTTACCCTGAGGTAGAACTTTCAAACACAGCTTCGGCACTCATCATCGACTCAGGACCCAGGTGTTTCGTAGTGGTCGTCTAGTGAAACTCAAAACCCGAGCATTAAGAAAAGGAAGTGTTTGTAAAAGTTCTGGCAGGGTCTTGCGATTGCAGCTTTGCGGAATCAGTAGCTGTTTGTTGTTTCATTTAAGTAGATATCAGCATTCGAACTTTAACTTCTTAAAACACATCTAATTCGATCCTTCGGAAAGTGCTAATATACAAGGCATTGGTAGAATGCCGGGTATGGTCCGAAACATGTTAAGTTTAGTTCACGGTATGGTGATCAGAAAAATACCAAGTACAAAGTAGTGGTTAGGTTAGGTTAAGTGGGGTGATGGAACGGCAAGCCGAACCTTCTCACTCGGATCTCGATTGGATCCATTGTGCTCCCCGGTTGGGTGTGGTGATAAGGAATAGGGGTTAAGGATTGACAGGCAGTGGGTGGGTTAAGTGGTGGAGGCCTCCTTGAACCAACCTGAGTTCTGGATGAATCTCAGGATGTTTCTTGGTGGCGTGTTAGAGATATCGATCAACTCGTTGAAAAAGTATTCACCGAGGTTAACTTTCCTAGTTCGGGCTAAGCTGGGGCATTCACAGAGGAAGTGAAAGGAGTCTTCTTCTGCCTCTTCGTCCTGGCATCCCCTACATAAGTCAGATGTGCTGATGCCCAATCTGCTCATGTGGGTTCCCATCGTAATGTGACCCGTCAGGATACCAACCAGGAGTGATAATTGAGGCCTGCTTAGCACGAGTAGGGATTCAGTTTTCTTCTTTGAAATTTCCGGCCATAGATTTCTCGATACCCGACAAGTGTCGATTGGTGACCATCTGTCATTAGCGGTTTTAAGGAAACTATGGCTAATTCTCGTTTTTTCCCTTTCGAGTGGCATGTTAATTGAGGTTACCATTTGGCTTGGTTCGAGAGATGAACCGGTTTTGGCCAGTTGGTCAGCCATTTCATTTCCGTGTATGTCACGATGTCCCGGGACCCACCGAAGGCTTACTGGATTCGTTGCGTTAAGTAGTCTCAACTCATTACGACAACGATCGACCAGTTTGGATTTTGTAACTATAGAGGATATGGCTTTTATGGCAGCCTGGCTGTCGATGAAAATATCAATATTCTTATTTTTCAGTTCGCACGTTAAAAGGTGGTTTGCAGCTTCATAGACTGCAAGCACTTCCGCTTGGAAGACACTGCAGAAGTCTGGAAGTCTTAGTGACTTGTTTATGGGTGGGTTATCTGAAAAGATGCCTGACCCTACCCCATCTTCCGTTTTGGAACCGTCTGTGTAGACAGAAACGTGATTTTCATTTATGACCCTATTTTCCATCCAGCATTCTCTTGTAGGGAAGTCTGTTTGGGCTGCTGGGTTAAAATCTATGTGCGGAGTAATATAGTCTGTTTGAATGTTAATGTCTGTGAAATTCATTATTATCCTGTGACCTGAATGGCCCCTTTTCCAACTAGAGCATTGATTGAGACGCAATGCACTTTTGGCCGCCATTTATTTCGTAAATAGATCGAGTGGGGCTAGTAGAAGGAACGTTTCTAGGGCTGCAGTTGGTGTAGTTCTCATTGCACTGGTTGTGCCAATGCACGCAAGTCTTTGGATTTTTGTCATGGTTTTGAGATTTGTCGCCTTTTCAAGGGCTGGCCACCAGACCAGACATGCATATGTCAGGCCTCACTATGGCCGTGTACATCCAGTGAATAGTTTTGGGGCTGGGTCCCCATTTCCTGCCAAAGATTCTATTGCAAGTGTAGAATGCTATTGATGCTTTTTTCCCTCTTTCTTTTATGTTTTCATTCCAGTTTAGTTTGCGGTCCAACACCACTCCAAGATATTTTGCCACATTTGAAACTTGAAGTGGTGTCCCGTTTATATTGATCGGGTCTACCGTTGGAATGTTGTTTTTCCTTGTAAACAAAACTAGTTCTGTCTTTGTTGGATTGACGTTAAATCCGCAGCTACTGGCCCAATTGCTGAGTTTGCTTAGGGCTATTTGAAGGAGATCACACAGTGTGGGAATATATTTTCTTGAGGACATTATTACTATGTCGTCGGCATATGCCACGACCTTAACGCCACTAAGACTTAATTTACCTAAGATCTGGTTGACAACTAGAAGCCAAAGCAACGGAGAAAGAACCCCTCCCTGTGGAGTACCTCTACAGGTCTTGACTTTTAGCTTGCTGGTACCTAACTCCGCATTTACAAGTCTTGTTTGAAGCATAGAGTCAATCCAATTCGATAGTTCAGGATCAACATTGACAGAGTCTAGGGCTTGTCGTATCGCGTGATTATCTACATTATTGAAGGCCCCTTCTATATCATGAAATGCTGCTAGGGTGAATTCTTTGAATTGGATTGAGTTCTCAATCGTGCCAACAACTTCGTGAAGTGCCGTCTCAACAGATTTGCCCTTAACATAAGCGTGTTGGGCCTGTGAAATTATATTATCATTTAGTTTTAGGAATGAAGATGACATTGACTTCTCTCCATCCAGTTGGAATATAGGTTATGTTTAAACATCCCCTGAATATATCCACCAGAATCGGAACGATTATGTCTTTTGAGCATTGGAGCATAATTGGAATGATCCCATCAGGCCCTGCAGACTTGTATGCTGAAAAGGAGTCGATGGCCCACGCCACCTTTCTACTGTCTACGATTTGATTGCCAATATTGTAGGCAGGATTTATGTTGGGGTCTCTTTCCATAGGAGATGTTATGTTAACACAACCTCGGAAATAAGTGTTCATAAGTATCATCCGGTCTTTTTTAGAAACCTGGAGGAGTGTGGACCTTTGACATGACTTTCCTGACCCTGGCAGCATCATTTGTGGACTCGATGTCTGTACAAAATTTTCGCCAGGCTGCTCTTTTCGCATAGGTGGTTCTGTTTTTGTACTCATTTTTGCTGGTTTTGTAAAGATTCCAGTAATCAGCGTTGTTACTATATTTTGCTCTGTTGAACAGCCCCTCCTTGAGTTATTTCTAAGGATAGACAGCTCTTTTGACCACCATACGGGGTTGAGCTTGCCTTTTCCTTTGATAATGGGGCACGAGTTTTCGTACGCAAGACGAATAGCTAGCGTTAGTTCATTGACATGTGTTTCGATGTCTGAGCAGTTGAGTATAAGTTGCTTACTGTAGCGGCCCAGAGATAAGGCCAGTTTATTGTTATAGGCTTCCCAGTTTGTTTTCCTGGGATTTCTATAGGGCTTTGGGTCTTCTAGTTTGTGCTTTATTTGGAACTTAATCATTCTGTGGTCAGAGAATGTTTCGTTACTTGATACCTTCCAATTACTGATAATAAGAGTATTAGAGTTTGTCGAAAGTGTAACGTCAAGCAGTTCCCTCCTAGTTCTAGTTATGAATGTCGGTTCACTCCCTCTATTCAAAGTCAATATATTGTTCTTAATAATAAATTCAAAAAGTGACTCACCTCTTGCATTTGTGTCGGTGCTTCCCCACTGGAGGTGGTGAGCGTTAGCGTCAGCACCTATCAGTAGGTGCCATCCGTTCCTACCTGTTACCGCGACAAGTTCTTCAACAGCTGCTGATGGCGGGGTGGGTGTTTCGTCGCCTGGCAAATAGATGGAGGTTAGGATCAGGGGCGGGGCCCCGTCTCTTTCACACTTCACTGTTGTCATGTCTGTGCTACAATGGGAGGATAGGAGAAATAGATTTATATTCTTTTTCGCCATTATACATGTGCGATAGTTACCTTCTGTAGGCCCTTTATTAAAATAAACTATATAATCCTTGGATTTGAGTCCGCAGATGAGGCCCCTGTTGATCCATGGCTCTTGTATAAGGGCTATATCTGTCTTGTTCTTTGACAAAAAAGAGGTTAAGGTGGCAGAGGCCAACTTACTGTGCTGCAGATTTAGTTGCAGCACTTTCATCATCATTTTTGGTTTTGTCATTTTTGTTTAAGTTGGCAGCCGTAAGCGGCCTCACCTTAACCTCGTTTATGCCGATACAGGGTTTGAACCCTTTCGATGGAAGAAAAGCCATTGTTTCATGGTTAAGCATGATAATAGCTTCTTGGCCTGTTTTCGTAGGCTCTTCCATCTCCATGACTTGCCAATCGGAACTCGGAACGTCGGGGTTGAGTCTTCTTGGGAAGAGCTCTAGCCTTTCTTTCGTCATGCGAGAGCCCGGAATGTTTATTCGGACTTTGGGTCTGGTAGGGAGGTCATTTTTAAAAGCAACTTTTAGTGTTGCCCCTTCAATTAATGTGCTCATTTCAGTTATTTTGCTTTTGAGCCAGTTAAGGGTAAATTCATCACGGCAAGTGAGAATTTTAAAACCCTTTACTGTCGACAAGGGCCCAAATCTCGGCAGAGTGCCAGTTGAGGTAAGCAGCTCGTCGTTTACAGACTCGAGTAGTTTTTCCACAACCTTGGCCCAGTTCTCTTCGCTCAGCAGTTTTTCGGAGCTCCCCTCATTGATAACAGCCACCTGAAGCCTTTCTTTTATCAATTCCGCCGGTGTGTCTGTTTTGTTTGTCGTCTTCGGCTTTTTGTTTGCGGACATCGGAGGGGTTGTCGAATCATTATGTCTCGTCCTCTTTCTATGACTGCTGTCGTCAGTTTTTACGACCCTTAAGTGTTTTAGACCATCCAACGGTGGTTTCACTTTCGGATTACTGACTTGAGCAGCCTTGGAAGAGGAGGCACCTAGGTCTGTTTGATTCTTCGTGGCTTGGTTTTTTACGACTTTCTTTGGTTCTGCGTTTGGCTTATTGTTGGCCTCCATTTTCGCGACTAGTTTGCGAGCCCAGCTCAAGCGTTTCCAGTCTCGGAGACTAAGCCTTTTTGTGTCACCCTGACCATATCTTCTGATGGTTCTCAGGGCGTTTTGCAACTTCTTGTCAAAGTTAAGGTCCATTTCCTTATTCTGTTCTTTCAGATTCACCGTTTTTCCCGTAGTCGGTTTTGGCCCATGCGAGCATTCGGTTTCCGGAATTGGCATCATCCACAAAGACTTTGGAAGGTTTGCTAGACTTTGACCCTTTGCAGGGAGTTGAGGTTAATTTGGCTCCCGGGTCCACCGGGTTTTTGGCCAGTATGTCGCCTTTGTTAGCAGCTGCAGGGTTTTCGGCCACTGTGACATCCGCTTCAGAGCCGTCGGAGCTGGCGAAAGATTGATAGTCGTCTTCTGCGAGGATTCGATTTTCCTCACCGGACGACATCTCACTTTCGTCAGCTCCCACGGTCCCGACCTCAGAGTCAGTGAGATCCATGAGTGCCTCACCGAGGTGGAGGCTATCATCGATCAGACGGGCACCACTGCTACAAGCAGGAATTAGTTCATCTGCTCTTTCGTTTTTAGTTTTGTTTTTTGTTGTGTTTTTTATATTTGTATTTGAAAGAGTCACTGGCGACTTCTCTTCTATCGAAGCAAAGCCATCGCCGGCAGCCGTGACTTCTACCGACTTTTGACCGTATATCCCCACTCGATTTTCTTCTTCTCTGTTTACTTTTTCCATAGTTTTTTTTTATTTTACGACATCTCTGTCTTGTTTTTTTTTTTTTTTTTTTTTTTTTTTTTGAGGTTGCTTGGTTGTTCTGTCACTGCATCTGGATTGATGAAGTGTCAGAACGTAAGCCCCCAACCACGTCAATTTGAACCTCGTGGGAGGGAAAGTAATGGTTACAATTGGAATAAAGTGTTTTACTTTTTTAAAGGCATTATTCTGTGCTTTATACTATGTTCCTACCAACGTGATTTGGCTTACTAATTTCTTAATCACAAAGTCGGTCCCACCGAACAATTACCCGTATTAGTTAGATTAGATTAGATTAGATAAGATTAGATTAGATTAGATTAGATTAGATTAGATTAGATTAGATTAGATTAGATTAGATTATATTAGATTCGATTTATTTTCTCTTAAAGTTTTACAGTTTCTTAATATCATTTACAAAAATCGTTAAGGCTTGGCCTTGTCGTCTGCCCGATTGACATCTTTTTAAGATATGTATAATAGATTTTTAAAGTAACATATACATGTTTAAAAATTTATTATTTGGTATACTTTATATAAATATACTTTTTTTTTTTTTTATTATTAAAAAGCCTGATTTAAGATTTGAAGACGATAACACATTGCCGTTTTGTAATAATTATAGAGATTGTTAACATCACCTTCACAGTTGAGTAAGGACATAAGCTCTTGCTCCGATTTATAGTTGCTGCCCAAGAAACTTCTTCTCACTTCGCATAAAACAGGGCACTTTCCAATAAAATGAATGACACCTTCGCGTTCTTTTAAATTGCATAAGCTGCAATAGATTTGTAAATCTGCCCTATATGGTATGTAGTGGAGCCTTATCAATTCTCCTCTCATTTTAAAAATAGCAGCAATAAGTTCCCGTTTGTTTTTATTGTGGAAGTAGTTATGATTGCACAAGTTGTGGTTCAAGCTGCTATAGACTGTTCTATGAACTGAAGAAGAAGCCTGATCAATACAATCTATTCTATGTTGTTCCTTCACTTTGGCAACAAAGTCCATAAGCTCAGATTTTCGATATCTTTTCTTTTCCTCATCTAGTCTGAAGGTAGTATGGAAACTGCTTCCTAACTTCTCCAACTTTTTGAACCAAAAACTCCGCTTTCTAATTGTTTGCAATACCATTATTTTGGGAAGCCTTTCATTTGGCATGTCAAGAAATTTTGAGAAATAATCCACATGATACTTCAGAGATTTAATGAATAGTGGTGACACACCTCAAAAGTTTTTCGACTGACTCATGTTTTTCAAAGCCCCAAACTTGTGCTGCATATAACATCACTGATTCAGCCACTGCTATAAACACCTTGTATTTAGCATTGTGCGATATAAGCTTATTGGAAAAGCAATTTTTCCAAGTTGCATTAATTGCGCTTTTTGCTTTGACCAGCTTATCATTTAGGTGATGTTCGATAATGAGATTACTCGTTATAACTCCCAAGTATTTATACGATTTAACGACCTCGATAGGTTCTTGGTTAAAGTGCCATTTCTCATTTCTTCCTGTTCGACCAGATCCTTTTTGGAAAATCATCACCTTAGACTTGCCCAAATTAACCCTCAAATTCCATAAGCTGCAGTACTTTTCTAGTCGATTAATCATCAGCTGTAAGCTTTGGGGTGAATAAGCAAACATCACCACATCATCGGCAAACAAAAGTGCCTTAATCAAAATCCCTGCAATTTCAACGCCACCTGGTAAAAAATCTATCAGGTCTTTTGTAAATAAGGCAAGCAGATTTGGGCTTAGACTGCATCCCTGCTTTACTCCCATACTTGAATCAAACCATTCGGAAATTTCCGATCCCTTCGAAACAGCCGAAAAATGTTCGTGGTAAATATTCTCCAGCACCCTTCCAAATTTAGCTAACATTCCAACACTATACAGGGTGATTCACAAGCGTTGTGCCAAAAAGCTAGAGCGTGTAGGTTGAGTTGAGACAAGAAAAAAAATCGTATGGGAGGGGGGATCTATTCCCCCCCCCCGTTTAGCCGGGAGGGGCAATTTTCTGAAAAATTGACTTATTTTGTAAAAAAAAAATATAAGTAGGTTCGGTTATTTTTGAATACCTTGGCAACAACAAGTTGTAGAGCCATACGGTTTTCAGTGTTGGATTAAAGATTAATGGAAGCGTTGAATTCTGAGAACAAAAATTATACTTAATTACGTAAAATTTTGAAAAAAATTAGTTTTCAAATTATTTTTTCAAATTTTTTATTCAAAATTTTGAGTTTGAAAATTTATATTTTTTAAACTATTCGTTAAAACAATTTAATTTAAAAACGAAATGAAAGAAAAAGTTTTTGGCTTTCCAAAAAGGTATAACACGATGTTGTAAACGAAACCGTTGATTTTAAATATTTTTTTTTACAAAATAAGTCAATTTTTCAGAAAATTGCCCCTCCCGTCTAAACGGGGGGGAATAGACCCCCCTCCCATACGATTTTTTTCTGGTCTTAACTCAACCTACGCGCTCTAGCTTTTTGGCACAACGCACGTGAATCACCCTGTATAATTTGAAAAATAAAGCATTGCGGTCTACAGTGTCAAAAGCTGCTTTGAAATCAACAAAGAAGACGAAGAGCTTTTTTTTTGATCGATGAAGTTCCTTGCTATACTTAGTAGAACAAATATGTTATCCACTGTTGAATAACCACTTCTAAACCCTGCTTGAAACTCCGAAAGCAACTTGTTACATTGTATCCAATTTGTCAACCGATCATTTAATAATGATGTAAAGATTTTATAAAATGCGTCTAGGAATGAGACGCCTCGATAATTTTCAGGATCCGATATGTTACCTTTTTTATGAATCGGAAATATAATTGCTTTCTTAAAGTGTTCCGGTATTTCCCCAGTATTGAAAATTGTGTTAAATATAGAAGTTAAATTATCAATAAGCATTTCCGTTCCATATTTAATAAATTCTACTGGTATTCTATCCGTACCTGCAGCTTTCCCATCCTTTAGTTTGCTTAGGACTTTTCGCATTTCCTTGATGTTTACTGTTGAATTCAAAATTTTGTTTGAATATGCTGGTTTAGCGTAGTGAAAAGGCAGTGCCAAAGACTCCGGATTTAAAAGTTGTTTAAAATGACCGTGCAATGTATCCTTATTTAAGTTTGGGCTTATTAGAAGTTTCTTTACATTTAAATTATTGACTGCCTTCCAAAAATCTCTTGAGTCTCTGCAACAGGTCAGCTTGAGAGCCTCGTTTTCATAAAATAAAGTTTTCTTGACCCTGCATAGTTGTTTGAATATACGGTTAGCTTCAACGTACATCATTTTGAAATAATCACTGTTAAATTTTCTAAAAGCTTTTAACCACCCAAAAGATATTTTCCGTGCCTGTTCGCACTCTATATCAAACCATCCTTCTTTTTGTTTTATGTCTAGTGTGCTGTTTCTATGAGTTGGATAAGCTTTCTTGATCGTGTTTTCCATTTCCTCAATTGTAAGTAGGCCGCCAGTTTGAAGAATTCTTTCCAGATTTCGTCTGTACTCTTTAGCTCTGCTGTCTTCCCATATTAATTTTGGAGGGAATATCAAACTGATTGTTTGGTCATTCGTAGTTTGGTTTGAATTGAATTCGACAGCTATTGGCTTGTGGTCGGAGTATGAAGCCGCAAGAACCTCTAAATCTGCTACCGCTGCGATCCAATTCCCTCTCACTAGACAATAGTCGATGACTGAACATCCTTGTTGACCAACAAAAGTAAATTCGCCGCACGAATCAGACCTTGATGCACCGTTCATTATTCGAAATCCAAATGAGTTACAGAGCTCCAGTAGTTTGATTCCTCTTGCATTTGTTATTGTGTCTTTTGACTTTCGAGTCTTTCCAGCAAATCTATTTTCTCTTCCTTCTTCTCCCCAATTATCATAACATCGTCGATATCATTGTGCTCAATAAAACTGTATAGTACATTAAAATCCTGCTCCCAATGGTTACAATTGATGTACGACGGAATTATAATGTAACTTTTAGTTTTTGTTTTGATGTTTAAAAAATTAATTTCATCTTCTACTTTGAACTCACATGCAATGTTTTTAATAGAGTTTTTATACCCAAAGAAACATCCTCCGCCCGTATTAGTTTGAAATACTTCTTCTGACGCTGTTAGTATAGTAGTGGTAGAATCTACCTCTGCCATTTCTAACGTAGACCCCTACCATCCTCCATTGGATATATTTTTTGATGTGAGCAGCAATTTACTTAATAACAGAAATGCTGAAGACTCTAGAAGTGTAATCATATATGCACCGCCACTGCACTTAATATAAAAATTAAATGAGTGACAAAAATATGTGAAGTACAATCGAGTGTGCTAGGTTAGTCATAGCATAACATATATTTTTGAATATCATTGCACTCGATTGTACCGAGTATCACTCAATAGAGATAAGATCCTATTTTATGTTACAACCAATAGGTGCTAAGAAATAGATTGTTAGTAATTATGAAAATGTAGAAGTAAGATAGAAGATAAGTATAACAGTTATGATAATAGTATTTAAGGAGTAGAATTATGGATAATAAAATCAGATTGGTTTTATGCACTGAAGACGTTTGTTTTACTTTTCTCTAAGTGGCGGCGAGAAATCGCCTAACACGATAAAGCGTAGTACGCTCCCAATACACTAGCGTGGTACGCTCCTATACCAAACAACTAGGACCATATATATACACCACATGGCGATTCTGCAAAATACCAAATGTCACAGCTAGAATTCGATAGCATTGTAGAGAAGTGGGAAAAGTATCTGGCAGAGCTGAAGAACAAGAAAATCGAGGAATACATTCCCGAAGGTTCAACCCCGCCAACAAAATATACACCAACACCAAAGACTTCTGGACCGAAGCCGATTACCATCTTTCAATATCAGGAAAGACAAAAAAAGCAAAAACCAGCTCTGAAGGAAAAAAGAGAACAACAGGAGACAGAACAATTTAAACCAAAACGAAATCGAATCCGTGGAGGAAAGCAAGTAAGAGCACGAAAAGAAATTGCCGATCTTCATCGTATTATCACCCTCACAACAGACAAAAAAAAAACAAAAAAGCGAACTTATCAACAAGGTGAAAACACTGAAGAAACAGCAATATGGGAAAAAGCCAAAGCAGACCGGAAACAGTGGTTAATAACAATAACGTCCAAGAGCAAATCAACATGCCAATAATTCCAGAATCAGTGGCAACAGCCGCAGTTATCATCACCTGCCTTTACGCTGCATATAAAATAAACAAATATTTTAAGAATTATGTGCATAAACACAAAAATCAAATAACTAATGTATAAAAAAAAATAAAAATTATTAAATAACAAAAACAAACAATAAATATTTTTAATACTTTTCACTTACCTTCCCAAATGGAAGAATTAAAAAACATCTTAGAAACTATTTTCTCAAATATTAAGAAGAGTTCAGGTAGACCTTATAAATTTGAAACAGTTAAGACAAAAATTAGCGAAATAGAAAACCTTAAAGAAAAATTTAATGATTTAGAAAATAGTGAAGAAAATGAAAATAACAAAGCACTTAAATTAGAATTTGAAGGTATATATAATACTACTAAAAAGATACTAGAGGACCAACTGCAAGAACACACATTAGTTTTTGAAAGAAATAAACAAAAAAATGGCAGATTTTGATTTAGGAATGTCTATGAAAGCAATCGCAATGTTTTCAGGAAATTTCAAGGAGTTAGATAGCTTTCTTAATATAGATGAGATAATCAACAAGGGATTAAAAACCACTTGCACACAGCAATTAATAGAATTTGTTTTTCACGTAAAATTAGCAATTGATGTAAAAACAGTATTAGGAAATACAGACCCTGATAATTTTGAAACCCTTAAATCTTTACTCAAAAAATATATAAGAGTAGTGCAACCATTCCTCAAATTCAACAAAATACCTTATCGAATTTAAGTCAAAGAAATCTTTCAGTAACGTCATTTAGGGATAAATTACTCAACACTATAGCTGAATTAAATAATCTACAGATAAAAGAATTAGGCCAAAATGCTACAAATGAAGAAAAAACTGTGATAAGGAAAATTAACGACATTTATAGTCTTAACGACAACATAAAACAAACTCTTTTTGCATATCAACCTAAATCATTAACAGAAGCCGCAAACCTGACAATAGCATTAGAAAAAAACAAATTCTAACTCAATAATGTACTAGACACAACACACAAAACTCCAGAAAGCAATAACCGTAACAGATTTCAAAGAAACATGAATCAAAATCAATACAACAACAACATCTTAAATCAAAATTATACCCGCAACAATAACTTCAACCAACATGATAACTGGAACAATAACCGAACCGAAAATGCTCAAAGAAACAATAACCAAAGGCATCATCAAAACCAATTCAGAAATACGAGACAACAAATACGATTATTACATAGAGTGTGTTTCTTTATTTTTTCCGGATAAGGAATAGAAAAGACAGAAAAGATCAAATATATATCCAGAATATCCAGAATAGAATAAATAAAGAAACAGAACTTGAATAAAAAGAATAAACAATAGCTGACAGTGAACTGCATCAGTCAAACTAGAGAATATTCCATTTAAACCACCTCTTCACTTGGAATGAAAAGAATGCGTTCCAAATATTACAGATTGAATAAAGAAACAAGGAAATAGTTTTTCCGGAATATTCCATTGAATAAAGAAACGCAAAAAGGGCGTTCCATATATTCCGAATATACGGAATGAATAAAGAAACACACCCATAATGAACGACAAGAGGAAAACGAACATGGCTTGGAACACACGAATATTCCAGACAGCCAAAATTAAAAGTATGTACATTATACAGGGTGATTCACCAGCGTTGTGCCAAAAAGCTTGAGCGTGTAGGTTGAGTTGAGACAAGAAAAAAATCGTATGGGAGGGGGGGTCTATTCCCCCCCGATTAGCCGGGAGGGGCAATTTTCTGAAAAATTGACTTATTTTGTAAAAAAAAATATTAAAAAGCAACGGCTTCGTTTACAACACCGTGTTATACTTTTTTGGGAAGCCAAAAACTTTTTCTTTCATTTTGTTTTTAAGTTAAATTGTTTTAACGAATTGTTTAAAAAATATAAATTTTCAAACTCAAAATTTTCAAAAAAAAAAGAAAAAAATCATTTTTGAACTAATTTTTTTCAAAATTTTATGTAATTAAGTACCAATTTTGTTTTAAGAATTCAATGCCATTGTTAATTTTTAGTCGAAAACAGAAAACCGGATGCAAAAATGACTTTTCGTTTTTGAGAAATAAAAAAAAACCAGAACCACTTTTTTCTAAGAAAATCTTTGTTTTTATTTTTACCTATCTCGACTTTTAGTTTTATTAATTTTTGAAACATTAACCTTTCTTTTAATATTTGTTCTGTAATAGGAGTTTTATGAGGACTTTTATTATGCCTGGGGGCTGGCCGCGGCCACCTGCCGGGAAGGGTTCTACCTGCTAGGAGCTTAAGATGATTAAACCACAATATTTCTTGAATTTCTTGAAATTATAAGAAATTTTCAATATGATCCCCATTTCTTAGAAGGCATAGATTATATCTCCTTCTAATGCCTGCGCATAAATTTATATTTGATAAATTTTCCTGCAATTTTACTCCAGCGACTTCAATTCGTTCTTTAAGCTGTTTCAAAGAAACGATTTCCACTTCGTACACATAATTCTTCATGAATCCCCATGCGTAAAAATCTAAGGGTGTTAAATCTGGTGATCTAGGAGGCCATTCTGTTGGGCCTCTTCTCCCAATTCATCGGTCACTAAAATGATCATCCAGCCAGTTTCTCACCTGTAAGCTATAGTGTGCTGGAGCACCATCTTGTTGATAGATTAAACTATCGGTTATAGCCAATGGAACGTTGTCTAACAAATCGGGCAAAAGGTCTCGTAGGAACTGTAGATATGATTCTCCATTAATAACGGAATTCAGAAATCGGGGTCCGATCACGGTGTGTCCAACAATACCAAGCCAGACGTTACAGCTAAAGCGGTGTTGTGATTTGTTCTGCTTTTTGTTGTGTGGATTATTTTCACTCCAGTGATGTAAATTGTGAAAGTTAGTGACGCCATCCCTGGTAAACTGTGCCTCATCCGTCCAGAAAATCCTTGAAAAATAGTTGCGTTCAGTTTCATCTCTAAGCAGCAATGATCGACAAAATTCTGCTCTCAATAACCTGTCGTTTGCTGTGAGTTCCTGAACTGGCGTGAAGTGGTAAGGGTGTAAATGTTCCGTACCAAGCACTCTCCATGCTCTAGATTGGGACACTCCGAGCATTGTAGCTATCCTCCTTGTACTAATGGAGGGATTACGTCGGACCGTATCTAAAATTCTTTCCTCTATGATTGGGGGTCCTGCAATTGACCTTTCACTTCTTCTAATCTCTAGCTGTCCGTGCTCTCTTAGACGTCGGTGGATTCTTGAAAACATGCTACGACTCGGGCACCTTCTATTGGGATATCTTTCAGCGTAAAGTCTTTCAGCTTCCCGATCTCCACCATTAGCTAAACCGTAGCAGAAGTGCATGTCCGCTAACTCTGCTCGAGAGTATGAGTTTGACATTGTTATGTGTTGATGAGTCAATATTCCAATTGGAAATGGTTGTTTACTAAATATGCGATGTCTTTTATTTACCTTTAGGTTGATAGTTGTTTATTCATTCAAGAAAAATTGTGGTTTAATCATCTTAAGCTCCTAGCAGGTAGAACCCTTCCCGGCAGGTGGCCGCGGCCGGCCCCCAGGCACAATAAGAAAAAATTGCAGGTCAATTTTCAGACGTTATCAATGAACAAAATGATTAATCCAGGGAAAATCCAATACTTTTCTACTTTATTGAGTCCTCATAAAACTCCTATTACAGAACAAATATTAAAAGAAAGGTTAATGTTTCAAAAATTAATAAAACTAAAAGTCGAGATAGGTAAAAATAAAAACAAAGATTTTCTTAGAAAAAAGTGGTTCTGGTTTTTTTTTTATCTCTCAAAAACGAAAAGTCATTTTTGCATCCGGTTTTCTGTTTTCGACTAAAAATTAACAATTGCATTGAATTTTTAAAACAAAATTGGTACTTAATTACATAAAATTTTGAAAAAAATTAGTTCAAAAATGATTTTTTTCTTTTTTTTTTTTGAAAATTTTGAGTTTGAAAATTTATATTTCTTAAACAATTCGTTAAAACAATTTAACTTAAAAACAAAATGAAAGAAAAAGTTTTTGGCTTTCCAAAAAAGTATAACACGGTGTTGTAAACGAAGCCGTTGATTTTTAATATTTTTTTTTACAAAATAAGTCAATTTATCAGAAAATTGCCCCTCCCGGCTAAACGGGGGGGAATAGACCCCCCCTCCCATACGATTTTTTTCTTGTCTCAACTCAACCTACACGCTAAAGCTTTTTGGCACAACGCTGGTGAATCACCCTGTATAGAATATCGGATAGCAACACAAATTTTATTGTTGCAAAACGCACAAATAAAAATATGACATTTTTAATAGACGCGGGTGCAGACATATCTATCTGCAAAATATCCATCGTCAAAAAGTGACTATGATTTCGACATAATATACAAAAAAGGAAAAATGAATACAAACGCAGATGCTCTATCTAGAATAAAAATCGACTCAGACTTATTGAAACAAATGATACCGATAGAAATCGATGAAACCGTCAAAAGAACATTAGTTATCACAAGGACAAGAACAAGGAGAAATGCAATTCTCAAGAGAAGCCTGTACAACTTCAAATCTGGGAATGCATATATATTAATGACGTCAAAAATATAAAGAAATTAAAATTTAATATGGATAAAAATGCTAGGAATTCAAAAATAAATATTGATGAAAATTTTGTGCACGTGCGATACAGTGATAAATCGGCGAATCCAGATTCGAGCCTGATGAAGCTTGCATTAGATATAAACAAAGATAATAATAAGTATACGTATACGGGATCTAATGATAATTCAGCGACACTAGAGTCGACACTGAAGAAATTAGTATCCAGAATGAATAAAGAAAATATAAACGAGCTAGCCCTTATGAGCAATGATGAAATATTTAAGCATTTTGAAAAAGATAAATTAAAAAAAAAACATATACAAAGATAAAAATAAGTGGCCAGAATCCTAAGCTAAAAATAATAATATATAACGCCCCAAAACAAATACT
Organism: Platycheirus albimanus; assembly: GCA_916050605.2. Lineage (NCBI taxonomy): Eukaryota > Metazoa > Arthropoda > Insecta > Diptera > Syrphidae > Platycheirus > Platycheirus albimanus. Next base: position 323,909,405 of record OU696696.1, on the reverse strand, counting down.
TGATGATTTAACTAAATACAAACTAATCGACGAATTCCATAACTCTGCATGTGGAGGACATTTAGGTATACGGAAAACCCTTATAAAATTAAAACAAAGATACGTTTGGCGAAAGATGAGTCAAATGGTAAAAAATTTCATAACAAATTGTGATTCATGTGCAAGAAATAAACGAACAAAACACACAATAGACACTCCAAGCAATAGTTTTGAAGTAGTGTCAATTGACACAGTCGGATCATTACGAATGTCAAACCAAAAAAGATATATCTTAACCATGCAATGTGAGCTGACTAAATTTTTCATCGCACACCCTATGACATCAAAAGACGCAGTAACAACAGCAAAGACTCTAGTGAAAGAATTTATTCTTAGATATGGACACTTTAAAATTCTAAAATCAGATAAAGGTACAGAATTCAATAACGAACTTATGAACAACGTATGTTCACTTTTAAAGATAAAACAAACATTCTCTTCTCCATACCACCACCAAACTATAGGTGCCCTTGAAAGAAATCATCGGACACTCAATGAATTCTTAGGGGCCGGTTATAGCGATACGGAAAACAAAACCGGAAAAATTTTGAAATGGAAAATTTGGTATAATATAATCAGATTTAAAACACAAATGCTACACTGGTCAATGGCAACCAACTCAGAGAATTTATTTTGCAAATAAAAATTTGAATTGAACTTGTACTTTTTCTTAAAAATGTAGTTTTTTATTTTTCTTTTATACGTATAACAGAAAAATAAATAAATACATTTTAAACAAAAAGTACGAGTTCAATTAAATTTTTTATTTGCAAAATAAATTCTCTGAGTTGGTTGCCATCGATCAGTGTAACATTTGTGTTCTAAATCAAACCATTACACATTAAATTTTCCATTTGAAATTTGTTTCGGTTTGGTTTTCCTTATCGCTATAACTGGCCCCTTAAGGGCCAGTTATAGCGATACGGAAAACCAAACCGAAAAAATTTTCAAATGGAAAATTTTGTATTTTCTGATTCGATTTTTAAGACAAATGCTACACTGATCGATGGCAATCAATGCAGAGAATTTTTTTTGTTCATAATAATTTTAATTGAACAAATACTTTTTGTTTAAAATGTATTTTTTTATTTTTCTTTTATACGTATTACAGAAAAATGATTTAATACATTTTTAACAAAAAGTACAAGTTCAATTCAAATTTGTATATGCAAAATAAATTCTTTGAGTTGATTGCCATCGATCAGTGTAGCATTTGTCTTAAAAATCGAATCAGAACATACAAACATTTCCATTTGAAAATTGTTTCGGTTTGGTTTTCCGTATCGCTATAACTGGCCCCTTATTATCAAAAATGTCAATGATAATGAATGGGACAAATGGGTTCCATATTTTACGTTTGCATATATAATACAACACCACATATAGACACTGGGTATTCACCTTACGAACTCATTTATGGTAAAGTACCCTGCTTACCGACAGATACGTTAAATAATAAAACAAAAATTTATCAGAACGATAATTATGCCAATGAGTTGAAAATCAGGTTACATTATGCATTCAGTAAGGCCAAAGAAATGATAATAAAAATTAAAGAAAAAAGAATAGCTTCAGAAAATAGAAAATATAACAATAGGTTAGATTTAGATGTAGGCGATTTAGTATTACTAAAAGTAGGAAATAGAAAGAAAAATCAATCACCTTATATTGATCCATTTAAAATAATAGAAAGAAAAGGAGTAAACTCGGTTATTAATCAGAATGGAATAAATAAAGAAATACACAACAATCTTTTCAAGCCATACAAACCAAATTATGAATAATAAAAATTTGAGCTCATAAATTAAATTATTTCCAATTAGTCAAAAAAAAAAAAAAAAAAAAAACAAAAAATAAAAAATAAAATAATAAACCTTTATATTACTATGAAAACAGAATTTATTTTATTCCCTAAAATTTTTCTAAAGGGCGAGGGTGTAGTGTATCCATATATGCACCGCCACTGCACTTAATATAATAAAATGCACGACTGGGTCGCACGAACTTGCTCTTATGATAAGCAATTGCGTAGTGGCTGCATATATGGATATTAAAAAAAAAATTAAATAATTTCGAAAATTCTTTTATTTCTTAAATTAGCTTAAGAGTTTTCTCGGAAAAACTAAGTATGCAATAAAATTTCAAAGCTATACGTCAATCTAGAAAAAAAAATATTAAAAATCGTTGGACCAGTTTTTTTTTTAAAAGGTTATTTTTGAAAAACTTTTTCAAAAAATATTTTGAAATTTATTTGAGTATGCAAATATTTGGCAATCTGTAGTTTACATTTCAAAAATAATTAAAAAAAAATCAATGTACCCGTTTCCAACATATTTCGAAAACAAAAAATTTTTTTGAAAAAATTATAAGAAATCAAAAAAAAAAGTTTTTGAAAATTTTGAAATGCCATATTAATAAAATTATGAATGACTTCCTGTGGCCAAAATTTTATTGAAATCGAATGTATAGTTTATGAGAAAATTTGATTTGAAAATACTGGTTCTATGAGAGTTACCGTTATTAGACAAATTTTGAAAAAAATTTCAAACCAAAAGATAGATTTTCTTGCAAAAATAGCATTCTGAAAGTTTTATCAAAATCGTTAGAGCCGTTTTTGAGAAAATCAATTTTTGTCTTCAAGATTGTATGGCAGGTGCCGTTATTTTTGGACCTAGAGCAAAAATAAAAAATACGTTCCGAGGGACGGCCAAATAAATCCTAAATACCAAATTTGAAGCAAATCGGCCCACCCGTTCAGCCTCCAGAGGCGCGAACAGACAGACAGACAGACAGACAGACAGACAGACAGACAGACAGACAGACGGACGGAATTTCCAGACCCACTTTTTTCGACTTCTCCATCATCGTAATGTCATGTGTGATTGTTATCTCAAATTTTTTTTTTCTGCACGAATCCATAACTTGCCTTATAGTACCTATATTCGCAAGTAAAAATGAAATGAGTGACAAAAATATGTGAAGTACAATCGAGTGTGCTAGGTTAGTCATAGCATAACATATATTTTTGAATATCATTGCACTCGGTTGTACCGAGTATCACTCAATAGAAATAAGATCCTATTTTATGTTACAACCAATAGGAGCTAAGAAATAGATTGTTAGTAATTATGAAAATGTAGAAGTAAGATAGAAGATAAGTATAACAGTTATGATAATAGTATTTAAGGAGTAGAAATAGAATTATGGATAATAAAATCAGATTGGTTTTATGCCCTGAAGACGTTTGTTTTACTTTTCTCTAAGTGGCGGCGAGAAATCGCCGAACACGATAAAGCGTAGTACGCTCCTAATATACTAGCGTGGTACGCTCCTATACCAAACAACTAGGACCATATAAATACACCACACTCTTCTTATTCACTTGATTTCCGTAAAGCTGACTTTCAATTACTTTGCGACAATTTGAGTGCTTCTAATATTTCGAATATTCATGTTTGCTCTAACATTGACGACGCAGTTACTCAATTCTACGAAATTTTTAATAGCTGCTTGATAAATTCAATTCCTCTTAAGATATCTAAAAATATCAAAACTGGCCATCCGTGGTACACGCCGAAAGATCTTTAATCTCTACGCAACAAACGGAATAAGGTTTGGAAGTCTTACATTAAAAGTCTTTCAATTTCTGATCAAAATGTGTTCCTTGTACTTTTTGAAGAGTTTAATTTACCTGTCAGAAACTTATATGCAGCATAATGTGAAGGAAATGGAAATTTCGTTGAAGATTGATCCAAAGACATTTTGGAAGTTTGTAAATTTAAAGAAGAAGTGTGATGGGTATCCAGTGAACTTTGTTTACTTCATAAAGTTCACCCGAGATATTCAATGCCTTTGCAAAGCATTTCAGTAAGTCATTTATTGAAAATCCTGGCAATACCTATAGACGAAGGTTTCTTTGATTACTCCCGCGATTTTCCCCAAGCCACTTTTAAAAACATCCAAATTGACATCATTACTCTCCCGGTCCTGATGGCATTCCTCATAGTATTAAAAAAATTTTCCTCCGTTTTAGCTTCTCCCTTGCAATTCCTTTTCAAGCTATCCCTTAAATCCGGTAAATTTCTTCAAGTATGGAAAGATTCATTCATTACTCCCGTCTTCAAAAAGGGTAATAAGTCCGATATCACCAACTACAGACCGATTTCTAAACTGTCTTCTATTCCAAAGCTTTTTGAACAAGTAGTTTGTGATAGCTTAACGTTTTTCTGCAAACATTTAATCTGCCATCAACAACACGGCTTCATGCAGAAGCGGTCTTCTGTCACAAACTTATTAACCTTTATGAACAAGTGCTCAAGGGCATTAGAGAGTGGACATGAGCTGGATTGTATCTACACAGATTTCTCAAAAGCTTTTGACCAACTCTCACATGAAATCATCATTTTCAAATTGAAACCCTTAGGTTTCCCTGTAGGATTTGTTAATTGGATATATTCATATCTCCGAAACAGATCATATACATATAGTTAAGTTCAGAAATTCGTTTTCTTACCCTTTCCCAGCAAAATCAGGAGTCCCACAAGGCAGCCATCTTGGTCCCTTACTGTTTATACTAGCTATAAATGACGTAACTTCGTGTATTCATTCTAGTGAGATCCTTGTTTTCGCTGATGATATGAAACTTTTCAAATCTATTAACTCAGCTAATGACCGCGTAGAATTGCAAGCCGACATCGACAGATTTGCTATCTGGTGTAGCAAGAATTGTTTAAGCCTGAATCCAGCGAAATGTCAGACAATGACATTTTCAAGGAAACGGGAACCAAGGACACACGGCTATTACATTTCACAACAAGTTTTGCATCGCTAATTCCATGTTGGGATTTGTTAAAAGATGGTCGAAGGAATTTCAAAATCCTTATGTAACCCTAGCTTTATATAACTGTCATGTTCGCCCCCATCTAAAATATGCATCGCAGGTATGGCCTCCTTTCTACGTCGACCTAGCTTTATATAACTGTCATGTTCGCCCCCATCTAAAATATGCATCGCAGGTATGGCCTCCTTTCTACGAAGCTCATAAGTCTAGGATAGAGGCAGTTGGGCGTAATTTTATTCGATTTGCTTTAAAAGGTCTCTTCTGGGCAGATCCTTACAACCTCCCACCTTACGAACACCGGATTCAACTTCTACACATTCAAACTTTGTCACAAAGGCGTATTAATAATGATGTTATTTTTATTCAACAACTTTTAACGGGATCTTTGGACTCACCCGATCTTCTATCATGTGTAGGTTTTAACTACCTCGGAGGGGCTCATTATCTTCGTAGATTAGAGCTATGACACTGTCCCCAACACCGTACTAATTATGGCATGAATGAACCTCTTACCCGCATGTACAAGCTTTTTAACTCCAATAAAAGTATTGTTGATTTAAACATTAGAAAAACTTGTCTTAGAAAAACATTCAAAACCAGTGCACCACGCTCATAGTTTATGTTTAGTATGTTCTCAATGTTTTTGTATCTATTTTGTATAATATGTACTCATATTTGTTTATTCATCTTTTTATTTTTACTTGCTCTATAGGGCAAGTATTGGTTTCGTGCAGAAAAAAAAATCGAGGTTTTAAGCAAATATGACATTATGATGATAGAGAAGCCCAAAAAAGTAGTTTTCGCCATACCGTCCGTGTCGGTCTGTCTGCGCGGATGTGCGTTTTTTCACGTCATGCTACAGCCTAAACGGCTTGACGGATTTTCTTCAAATTTGGTATATAGTAGTTTGAAGAAAAACCATTGTCGAGGGTTTTTTATTTTGTTTTAGTCCGGCTCAAACTGGTACCTTTCAAGTAACGGTTTTTTCATTTTGGATTTGCGTTTAACGGCTAATAACGGAGATTTGGTCTTAACGTCTTTTTTTCCAAATGACCATAAGTTGTCAACGGTTGTACCAAATTCAATCAAACTTTGGTTTAGTTCCTTACAACTTTCTATCAGATGGCATTTAATTTTTTTCAGTAACTCTTTTTTAAGTGGTGGCTCCCATAGAAAGAGCCACTTCTTTCTGGCCAATTTCATAGTTTTTTCTAATTCACTCAAAAAAGGCTCTACCGATTTTTACTTAACTTTGTATTGAATAAACATAGAATGTTTTGAAGAAAACTGCATTTAAGTTTTTGGCTTCAAATGATATAATTACAGAAATTTGTTTTTACAATTTAAGCGGATATTTATATCATTTATAGCAACCAAAAGATGACATCTCAAATTTAAATATTCAAAGATTTCTTTTAGTAAGTCCCGTTTTCCAGTTTTAAGCAAAATTTTGTAGTTTTTCCCAAATTTTTCAAACATGCCTTTTTCATATTGCTCAAAGACTTTGTTTTCATCGTACTATTGCACCAACAGAGCAAACGTGTGACCCAGTCGTGCATTTTATTTGTGCTTGTGTTATGCTATTTGTATATTTTGCCTATTAACAACTAACACCTGCACTAAATGATGTAGCCTAGCCAGTGAGCATATAATATGTGTTGGCTAATCTCGGATTGTAAGTTAATGCTTGATATAAGCTTTTTACTCTCCTGAACTGATAGTGCAAAAAAACAAATGTACCTCCTTGACATAACATTTCACAATTTCAATTTCTCAAACTTCTCCGGCCAAAGCTCCAGGAAAATAGCTCGGATCCAAATCGGCTTATTTTATTCTTTTTTATCTGTCTGGCATTTTTAACAGGAATACATTACATTTTAATTATAAAACATAAGCGAGAGTACGTTTTCAACGAACTGTTGGATACCCTATTCCCTATATATTTTTGTGTGTGTGTATAGTGTATACGTCCGCCTCCCGCTGTTCCAGTTTCAGAATCAGAATTTTTCTTTAAGGGGCCAGTTAGGGGCCAGTTATAGCGATACGGAAAACCAAACCGAAACAATTTTCAAAAGGAAAATTTAGTATGTTATGGTTCGATTTAGAACACAAATGTTACACTGATCGATGGCAACCAACTTAGAGAATTTATTTTGCAAATACAAATTTGAATTGAACTTGTACTTTTTGTTAAAAATGTAGTTTTTTATTTTTCTTTTATACGTATAACAGACAAATAAATAAATACATTTTAAACAAAAAGTGGGAGTTCAATTAAATTTTTTGTTGGCAAAATAAATTCTCTGAGTTGGTTCCCATCGATCAGTGTAACATTTGTGTTCTAAATCGAACCATAACATACTAAATTTTCCTTTTGAAAATTTTTTCGGTTTGGTTTTCCGTATCGCTATAACTAGCCCCTTATAGCGCTACGGAAAACCAAACCGAAAAAAAATTTCCGATGGAAAATTTTGTATGTTCTGATTCGATTCTTAAGACAAATGCTACACTAATCGATGGCAATCAATTCAGAGAATGTTTTTTTGTTTATAATAATTTTAAATGATCAAATACTTTTTGTTAAAAATGTATTTATTTATTTTTCTGTTATACGTATAAAAGAAAAATAACAAATTTCGTTTTTAACAAACAGTACAAGTTCAGTTCAAATTTTTATTTCCAAAATAAATTCTCTGAGTTGGTTACCATCGACCAGTGTAGCATTTATGTTTTAAATCGAACCATAACATAGGTACTAAATTTTATATTTGAAAATGTTTTCGGTTTTGTTTTCCGTATCGTTATAACTGGCCCCTAACAGACAAAAAAAAATCAATAACACCAATTTTGTGTGGCCGATGTTCAATAACTGCTGGTGGAATGAAAATAAAATGCACGACTAGCTCGCACGAACTTGCTCTAATGTGTGACAGTGGTCTTGCGGCTTGAGATTTTGATAAAATAAATTTTTCGAATTTTTTAAACAAATACTTAAACTAATTTGAACTGAAAAAAAGTACACCATTTATAAAAAAATCTGTGGAGCGGTTTTTGAGAGAAATTTTTATTTTTTGAAAACATTTTTCAAGAAAAATTCAAAAACACCAGTTCCAAGGCATTCAGCAAATACATTTATTTATAATTTTTGAAAAAAATTTAGTGAGCAGTTTTCAAAATATTAATTAAAAAAAAATATAAAAAATGTTTTTAAAACACAAAAAATTTTTTTTTGAAAATATTGGTATGCAGTATAAATTGAGCTACCTAAACCTATGTGTGAAATTTCGAAAGTATCGGTTGAGCCATTTTCGATATAGTCTAAAGCAAAAAAAAAAAAAAAAACGGTCCTATGGAAAGTACCGTTTTAGACATTTTTTTTTATTATAGGTTCCTTACATACATACAGACAGACATACAGACGGACAAAATTTTTAGACCATCTGTTTTCGCCTTTGCTATCATCGTAATGTCATGTTTGATTGTTATCTCAAAACTTTTTTTTCGACGAATGCATAACTTGCCTTACAATCGCCCAAAGTTGAGTCTTTTTATTGCCAGGGCATTTGCTATAAGCTCTGTGACATTCAATTTTAAGGTTGCAGATCGATTTTAATAAAACAAGACAAAACTTAAATTAAAAAAAAAAATAGATTTTTGAATGGTAATTGCGATTATATAAGGAATACAAACCGAAGTGCTCGTCTCCTCACTTCAAAACAGCGACCGATAGTTAAGAAACATTAAAATATTAATGCAAACTACGACTTTTGACGGAAACGCTTCTTAAAAGTAGGCGTGTCCTAAAAATTTATAAAAAAAATTTAAAGCACTAATTCAGCTTTGAACGTTAGTCAATTTTTAGGTATATGTGTAAAACTACAGTTGAACCGAGTAGTTTTTGAACTACACTTAACAGCAAATAAACTGGGCCGCCCGCTGTTTAGCAACTCTGCATTGCATTGATTTTCTCAAAAAATATACAACTAACAACAATCAAAGTTATACTTGCAGAAAGTAGTTTTTCACGTTGATTAAAAGTACAACTTTGATTGTTGTAAGTTGTATACTTTTTGAGAAAATCAATGCAATGCAGTGTCAGACTTCTAATGCATCGCAAAACTGTCAATGCGCAAAACGAACTACCTTGCGTTGTTAAAGGATTCTTTTAGTAAGGCAACAATTTGTTTAGGGATGCCTCTACCTTCAAGAGACATGTATAGGACATGGCGATTAATGCGATTAAAACATGATTTTGAATGAAAAACGCATTTTTCTCAAAAACGGATCTTACGGTTTTGAAAAACTTTCTGTGTAAATTGTATGTTATGCTGGGAATAGACATTTCAGAAAAATTCTTACAACGGTGCCTCACATATCACCGATTTTTTCAAATCAGATTTGTTGGATTTTGATGAAATTTGTATATGGAAGCCTTTTTATAAACGAAATAAAGTTGCTTCTTCAAATAAAAAAAAATTAATTTAATTTTTAAAAAGATTAATTTTTTGTTAAATTTTTGGTTAAACTTTGACATTGGTTGGATAAATTTATTTAAATTTTGTTTTGCATATAAGAACAACAAGGATCTAGAAATTCCATTTAAAAAAAGAATTTTGAATTTGTTTTCGAAAAGTTTAAAAAAAAACCGTTTTTTGAAAAAAAATTGTCCAACGATTTAAAAAAAAATGTTTTAAATTTGAAACAGTAAAAGAAATTAGATTACTAACTTCACTTTTTCCATACAAAAGTTTTAACTAGTAATTTTTTAGCGATTTATAAAATCTCATATGATTTTTGCCCTTCTAATTTAGTTTTCAAAATTTCAAGACCCCTGTCACAGATTGGAGCAAGTACGTGCGACGCGGTCGCGTAAAAGAACTGTTGGTGCGTGACAAAAAAAAAAATAACACTAAATTAAAAAATTATATCGTTCTCTCTTAAAAGCGATGTTGAGGAGAAGCGTATTAAAATTTTTCTAGCATTGACTCATAGTTATAACTCAAAACAATGAATCATTATAACAGGCAACAATCTTCTATACCGAGTAAATCCATCGGAATCCCCTTGAGGTTATGATATGACTAACTGAAAATCAAAATAGATTACTATCTGTTTATTTTGATTTAAGTTCTTTATATACAGTACCGAGCAAAAAAAAAATTAAAACGAAATAAAATAGTCTTATCGTTAGGAAGAACTAAGCAAATAAACAAGACATAATACTTAATAATTTTGCATACACTTTTACCGAAGATTTGTTTTCTTTAAACAAAGCTCAACATAATCTAACTCCAAGATAATTATTCCATTCAAATTGTTGCTAAATTTGGGTTTGAAGCCGATCAAAAAAAAAAACAAAAAAAAAAAGAATTTTAATTATCTTAAGAACATACAACCAGCCGAATGCAAGCAAAAATATAAATCGAATTTTTTCGTGTATATCATCACGGGCAATTGTAAAACCAAGAGCTTTTTGAAACATATACAAAGAGATGAGTCACTAGAAGTGAAGTTATTTCTTAATTGAGTAAATCAACTAAGCAAAAAGGTTTGGATATATTTGGTCCTTATTGTCCTTATTTCCGTTCCTTTAACTCGGAACCAATTCAAAGACTTTCACTTTCTTATCTCCCAATCTACAAGGTCCCATACATTTTCTATGGGATTGAGGTCGGGAGATTGTGCTGGTCAGTCCAAAAACCAACTCTCTCCACTTCTGGGAACTGTCTTACGAACCGGCTGGTGTGTTTTTGGTCATTATCGCGTTGGAATAAGCTGTTTTCAGGAATATTTGGCTTCAAATGTCAGAACTGGATACCTAGGGTTGTACCTTTGTCCCGGAGGCCTACGCACATACTGAATGCCATCTAACGATAACAAGTTGAACTTGCTCTCAAAAAGTTTATGCAAAATTATAAAGCCTTATCATGTAAAATGGCTTAGTTCTTAATAACGATAAGACTAAACCGTTTCGTTTGCATTTTTTTGCTCGGTACTGTATGTATTTAAAATAAAAACCACTAATTATACTACCAATATCCAGAAATTTAAGCGCACAAATTCCATGAACTTGAAACGAAACCAACTTAGTTCCAATGATGTTGTAGCTGATCCCTTATTCGGGTTTTTTTTTGTGCCAAAAACCAGTAAATATATTTATAGTCTTCAAGCTACACCACGCAAAAAAATGCCACAAACCTTAACACTGGAAACAAGTATTATCTTCCACTTTAGAACAAGATCTTACTGCAGCTAACGATATTTGGAAAACCGAGTTGATTCCAGTTTCGTGCTGATCATCGATTGAACTACGTTGTGCGCGCTAACAAAGATGATGCGGTTAAGTTATTTTATTCCCATTTTCGCAATAATTTTATTTTTCGTGAACGTTCGACTAAATCAGGCGAAGATATCCAGTGACTCCGACGAAGACGGATTACAAAAACTATTCCTAGAAATTGAAAAGATCAACAATAAACTCGATGCACTAGATGTTCGATTGGTTAAAATGCAAACTACTCTAGAGCAAAAGACTACACCTGACGATAGTAAGTGTTTAGTGCGAGACGTGACCGATGCAATCAACAATCTAAGATTCGAAATCGCTGAGGAGAAACTAATCGAACTGAATGATAGCAAAAAAATTGCAAACATTGTCCACGATGTTTATGCGGGATCGGTAGTGAATGTGGAAAAAATTGTTACATTCGCAAAAGCTCTGAAGAGTGGTGAATCTCAGTTTCAAGTGTTTAATGCTGTTCTCGACGAAATGCTTTTGGGTGGAAATGCCGACCCAATCAAATTGATAGGCCTGGTAGAGGCTTTCGAAAGAGAGATCGCTCGACAGAATGACAAGTCTTTGAAAATAAGAGCGAAGGTCGTAATGGATAAGGCCATCGAGAACATCAAAGTGGCTTCCGTAGGTGTATTCCAAGCGGCTATGATTTCGAACAAATATCAGATGAACGTGGAGATTGACAATCTGGCAAATGCTTTGTTTGAGTTTAAGACGGATGTATCCAACGATGTCATGGATCGTGTCGTGGATACTGTGTTTGGAGTAGTTGCTGCTGGGAAGATTTTGGATAATATCAGTAGCCATAAAAATATACCACAAGTTATTGAGGGACTGATAGCTATATTCAATAGATTCAATTATGCTGGCAACCTGAATAATGATGCAACCCTTAATCTAGCTTCTCACTTGCGAAAGCTACAAGATCGAGAGAAATATAAGAGTTTGAGTAGGCAGTTGAAAGAGGAAGTTGATAAGGTGATTCAGCGACTTCCAGCTTGTGCGAGAAATCTCTACTTCCATACATACGTGTGCTTGTGGAACAAGGCCAAACAGCAATATCTTTATGCTGCCAGTACCTCCGATAGCTTTGATGGAGAAAGGCGAAATATTTTCACTTGGTATCCCGGGGATATTACCCCAGGAGCATTCTGGAACATAATTCAAATGGGAGATGCATTTTATTTGAAAAACAATGAACATGCCGACGAGTATTTGTATTCACCACTTGCTGATTTTACCTACAGCAAGGACCAGCGATATATTTTCACCTGGATTCCGGGAAACAATACGGATCCACAAAGTGCATGGGGTATTGAGTTGGATGGAGACTATTGCTTTATCAAAACTATCTTTCACAATGAGTATTTGTATGCCACTGATGTGAGGTATAATCAATTGAATAGCTATGTTTTTACTTGGAAGCCAGGTTCATTAGTAAGAACGGCAGAGTTCCAGTGGCAAATAAGGAACTGTGGTCAAGTAGAAACAATGGGTTAATTTCATATTTTAAGCCTTATAATATTTATATGAATAAATAAAGTTTCCAATAGATATACTCGTACATTTCTTTTTTCATTTGTAAGAGCTTGGTACTGAATCCAGACAATCATTTCGGGGAAGGGGCTTGGTTATCACTTTTAAAAATCAATTTCTTACTATTAAGGTTGCAACCAATATAATGGAAATTAAAAGGCACAATCTGGTCGCACGTCCGTTTTTTTAGATAAAGTCGTTTCAACTGCTGCTGCAGTTTAAACTTGAAAACTGAAACACGTTCGAGTTACTGAAACTTCGTTTTATTAAATTTCCTAAATTTGTTTATTGAAAGAAATATAATTTCGAAGTTCTGAAATAATTACTTCAACTGATTGGAGCTGAAATAAAGTACTTCATTTGGTTTCTAACATTAACTTCAGTAAGTTGGTGAAAAATAAGTTTTCCAAATCGTAACAAGTTTTCTTTTTAGCTTTTTGAAAACAATTTTGAAGAAAGTTTCGACTTGGCCAACTTTTAAGAATTAAACATTAAAACAGAAGTTCGCCGTCACGGGACGCGCGGCAGATGTTAAACTTATTCTTATTTTATTGATTATTATTACAATTATATGTGTACTGTACATAATATACAATACATTTTTAGAAATAGGAAAAAAGTAAATATTTTTGAATAGAGACTGTTTTACAATGCAGCTACGCAATATTATTTGACGTACTTTTATACATTATACCACCATCCAAGCCCAACCCCCTGCCAGACTGACCCACACCATTTTTAAAAACTTCATCGTCAATTTCTTTCCCATCCCCAGCCTGACTTAACCCCTACCCAGTACCACCACCCCTCCTCTAACCCCTCATCTACCTACCCCCTCTACTACCCCCTCTCCTACCTCCTCCCCTACCACCTCTACTACTCCTCCCTTAATACAGCTCTGCCTACCATACCACACACCCACCTACAATCACCGATTACTCAACCCCAAACACCTTCCCGTCACACATTGAAAAGTTTTATCGACTTCGTTTTTTAATTGCGATTATAGGTGGGTACTGCATATAAAGCAAGTTATGCATTCGTAAAAAAAATTCTAAAAATAAAATATGACATTACGATGATAGAGAAGTCGAAAAAAGTGGGCCCGACAATTCTGTCTAACCGTCTGTCTGTATCGGCACCTAGAGCCTAAACGGCTGGACCGATTTGCTTCAAACTTGGTACATAGTATTAGTATGAAGTCCTACAGAGGGGTTTTTGGAATTAGCATTCTGGCTCTAAAACTTACGATTTTTGGTGAAATATTAATTTTTTCTCGTAAGCCACTTGACGAATTTAATAAACGCAAAAAAATAAGTTCTTAAATTTTTCAAAAAAAGATTTTTTGAGTTTTTTTTAAATTATTTAAATTTTTTTTTATTTTTTTTTCCATTTTTACTTGCTCTATAGGGCAAGTATTGGTTTCGTGCAGAAAAAAAACAATAGAGGTTTTAATCAAACATGACATTACGATGATAGAGAAGCCCAAAAAAGTGGTTTTCGCCATACCGTCCGTCGGTCTGTCTGTGCGTCTGTGCGGATGTGCGGATGTGTGCTTTTTCACGTCATGCTACAGCCTAAACGGCTTGACGGATTTTCTTCAAACTTGGTATATAGCAGTTTGAAGAAAAACCATTGTCGAGGTTTTTTTTATTTCGTTTTAGCCCGGCTCAAACTGGTACCTTTCAAGTAACGGTTTTTTTTATTTTGGATTTGCTCGAAAACGGCTCTAACGATTTTGATTAAACTCAGAATTTAACTTACGTAAGATATTTCTAATAAAAAAGCGTTTTTTGTTTTTGGCTTAAATGATCTTAACGAAAATCAGGTTTAAACGGCTTTTTTTCAAATGGCCATAAGTTCGCAACGGCTTGATTGAATTGACTCAAACTTCGTTTGGCATAGTTCTTTGTAGTGTTCTATAGAATGGCTTTATACATTTTTCAGTGAAGCCTTTCCAAATGGTGGCTCCCATACAACGAGCCGTTCAGTTTTAGCCAACTTTTTTTAGTTTTTTCTAATTTGCTCAAAAATGGCTCTAACGAATTTGATTAAACTTTGTGTGATATATTCTTTTAGTGTTCTTAAGAGAACTGCGTTTTTAGTTTTTGGCAAAAAATGCCAATAACGGAGATCTGGTCTTAACGTCATTTTTTTCAAATGGCCATAAGTTGTCAACGGTTGCATCGAATTCACTCAAACTTTGTTTGGTATAGTTTCTTTCAGCTTCCTATCAGATGGCATTGATTTTTGTTCAGTTTCTTTTTTTTTTAATGGTGGCTCCTGTACAAAGAGCCATTAGATTTTGGCCAATTTTTTCGTTTTTTCTAGTTTACTCAAAAAAGGCTCCACCGATTTTTAATGTAACATATACTTTGAATGTAACATATATAGAATATTTCAAAGAAAACTGCATTGTTAGTTTTTGGCTACACATGATAATAGCGGAAATTTGATTTAACAGTATTATTAATTTGGCCATAAGTGGACATTTGTATCATTTACAACACCCAAAAGATGACATCATAATTTTAAATATTAAAGGTTTCTTAACGATATCTTTCGTATATCGGTTTTTCCAGTTTTAGTCAACATTTTTTAGGTTTGACCAAATTTTTCAAAAATGAGTTGTTCTCATTGATCGAAAAGTTTGTTTTCATCGTAGATACTATTGCACCCACAGAGCAAGTACGTGCGACCCAGTCGTGCATTTTATTTTTATACCCTATTCCATAGAATGGGTATATTGTATGGTGCCATGAACAAACGCCATACGAATTAAGGCCATAATGGCGTTAATTCACATTTAAGTGTGTACTAGCACCATAATCGGGATATGGCTTAAATTCACTTTTAAATGAGAACTATAGCCATAAGTGCAATGTGAACTAATGCCATAAAATGTTTTGATCTCTGGGGTACAGTTAGTACAAGAAAACAACGAACGTTAGGTGCCTCCTCGTCTGCCTCCTCGTCTGTCTCCTCGTCTGTCTCCTCGTCTGTCTCCTCGTCTGCCTCCTCGTCTGCCTCCTTGTCCAACGTTTTAAAAAAAATTAAATAAGCCACCTGATTTTTTTTACTGTTTAAAATTTTAATAATTTTTTTTTTGAAATCCTTTGACTTTAAAAAAAAAACAGTGATTTTTAAGTGATTAATAAAATTGCATATTATTTTTTCCCTGCTTTTTTCCAAAATCTCAAACCCCAAGACCTCTACCACACTTTAGAGCAAGTTTGTGCGACCCAGTCGTGCACTTTATTTTGTATGATATTAAAGATTTGATTGACCGGATGGTGCCAAGCGTCATGAATTTTTTCGTCTCGCAATACGATCGTTTTTACTGCACCTATGGCCAATAGATGTTTCACATAAAAAAAAAATCACGAATGGGTCGTGGATGCAAAAGCACAATGAAAAAAAAAATGTCGAGCAACACCAACTACCTACTCTTGTTGTATAAAAAAATCAAAGAAGTTCAAATTCTTTGTTTAAGAAGTGTTTATGTCCCTTATTTTGAGCATGTTGACAGTTTTATTAGATAGGTAAATTCATTTGTCCCGTTAGCTATTTATGAAAAATTAGGTAAAACTAAACATTTTTGGCTAAAACTTATTATTAAGGAATCTTTAATATTTTAAATGTAAATGCCATTTCTTTGGTGTTAAAAATGATATATACCTAAGCAAGTCTAAACCATTTGGTTAATGTCGTTCAAACGGATATCCGATGTTGTCATTTGTAACAAAACACTACCAATGCATTTTTCTTCGAAGTCTTCTTTGTAATACGTATAAAAGAAAAAAAAATTACATTTTTAACAAAAAGTTTTAGTTCAATTAAAAATTAAATTAGCAAAAGAAAAAGAGTTGGATGCAATCGATCAGTGTAGCATTTGTGTTTTAAACCGAACCATAACATACTAAATTTTAAATCTAAAAATGTTTTCGGTTTGGTTTTCCGTATCACTATAACTGGCTCCTAAAACAAAATATAAAAAATCTCGACAACCATTTTACTTTAAACTGTTATACATGAAGTTTGAAGAATATCTGTCCAGCCGTTTAGGCTGTCGTATGGCGTGAAAAACGCATATCCACACAAACGCACAGACAGACCAACGGGCCGGGCGGTATGGTGAAAACCACTTTTTTGGGTTTCTCTATCTTCGTTATGTCATGTTTCATCAAATACCTCGATTTTTTTTTCTATGCGAAACCAATACTTGCCCTATAGGCTATAGTCTATAGAGCAAGTAAAAGTATAAACTGTAGACTAAGTAAAAGTAAGGCATTTCATGTAATTTTATATCTCAATAATTATGAGGTTTCTGGTCAAGAACATACCAATTTCTGCAATATTTTAATCGTATCTTTAAATCTAATTATTTCTCATTTTCTAGAAATTTTCAATATACATACCCCCAATTTTTCATCTGAATATTCCATAAGCTTATCATCTATACATATAATAAAATTGTAACGGGTCGATGTCTGTACATTGAAGATATAGATGCAAAACTAATATGGGGAGTCTCTATTAGACCCACAGAAGCCAAAACAACCGTTTTTAGAATTTTTGTCTGTCTGTCTGTCTGTCTGTCTGTCTGTCTGTCTGTCTGTCTGTATGTTTGTACGCGCATCACGCAAAAACTACTGCATGGAATTGAATGCGGTTTTCGCAGATTTATTGGTAGTACGCCAACTTAAAATATAGGCTACATTTTATCGCAGGAATATACATAATTTTGGTTGTTTTTTTAATATTGCTGAAATCGAACATTATTCAATGAACTTAACACACAATTAAAAGATTTTAAGGAAGTTAGCGTCTCACTTACATAATAAAATAGTGCCACACTTACCTACGTATACATGAATAGAAATAAATTAGTCGTTCTGAATATAAGTTACATCAAAAGCATCATAGATGGCGCTATTTACCACCATATAGACAATGCCTCATTCAGCGAAAGCAGAAATCGAAAAATAATGTAACCATAAAGAACGGTGAACGAGCAATACTTACGCCCAAAACTGATGAAGCGGAGCTGCCATAAATAGCAGTATCGGCGCGCAGCATCGTTTTGAAAGTGGGCATTCCAATTAGGTATATTCGTATATTTCTTCAGAACTTAACCCTCCAACTTTGCAATTTAAACCGTTATGATACTTCGAAATAATACTATACAGAAGCCAAAAATCTTACGGCTGTAGAGTTGGTAAGGTATAAAGCTTTCATACCACGCATACCCCCCATTTTGAACCGGTTGTGCAAAAACAAAAATATACTGAGATACCTACTTTATTCTAAAATCCACGCGTACGAAGTAGCGGGCAAAAGCTAGTCTTTTTATAAGGAAAATATTGTTAATCATAATCATAAACATATACGAACTAAGAAGGTACGGTGAACGAAAATGATTTCTTGCTTTCTTTCTGCAGGTACATGTTGATGTTGTACTCTTCACTTGATTAGACGCACAAATTTTTTTTTACATAAATTTAAGTTTTTTGTAAGTGTGTGTATCAATTATCAAACAATTGCATTTATTAGAAAGGTTATTAAATTCTCAACAAAAAAACACAAACAAATGGAAGGTGAGTGGAAGATAACGGATATTTTTTCCCGTTCTTGCCTATGCTGTAAGAAAAAGTGCAGTTTTTTTTTGTTCACATGATTAGACGCACCTGTCAAATGATAGTAAAAATGAGACATAGACTTTTTAATTTACTTTTTTCTCTTTTATTTGTTTTATTTAATGTTTTTTTTTTATATTTTCAGTATTTTGTAGAACCACCACGTTTTAAAATAACATCAAAAATTCTGTTTTTTAGTGAATCATACAGTCTTTCTAAATAATTTAAGGGAATCGTCTTCCAGGCTTCTTTGATTGCGACAGTTAACTCTTCACAGGTCTCATACTGCAAAAGAGCTTTGTAGGAAAGTCCCGTCATTTTGTTGGAAACGAACACCAAATCAAATGCCATATGGTACGAAATGGCTCCCCAAACCATTACTCCTCCTTGCCCCGAATGGAGACGTGTCAAAAACTTTTCCTCTTTTCTAAGATCAGGGAAATAATAGTTGTATCCATCAGGGCCATCTAAATTAAATTTTTTTCATCTGAAAAAACCACATTTCGCCAATTAAGCGCACTTCGAAGCTCGGTATCCCACGTCATGTGAACGCGTGCGAATTCCAACCGCTGTTCTTTTCGTACAGCGTTTAGTGGGAACTTTTTTTGTTTTAGTTTTTTTTAGTTTTAGATGGTCTGCACTTAAAATAGCTCGCCGAACAGTTGAAATGCTGGCAGTTATCCCCGCTTTTTCTTTTATTTTGCTGGTGGCAGCTGCTGAATTTGACGCGATTCTGAGAATTGTTCTTTTGTCCTGAGGTGTTAAAAAGGTTTTTGTCCGTCCCTTGTAATTTTTATTGTATGAAGCACTGTTTTTTATATAATTCCTTACGACATGGTCACTTCGGCCTATTTTTTTGGGAATACTTCTCATGGAAAACCCTTCGGAATGCAACGCGTCGATTTTCCCTTTTTCTTCCGCGGTTAAAACTTTTTTTTTCCCATTTTTGATTAAAATTAATAGGTAATACCCCTTACTACTTAAACTTTGAAGCGAACTCAAATCCACATAACAGATCACGACTAACAAACCAATTTAAGGTGTGCGTCTAATCATGTGAACAAAAAAACTGCACCTTTTCTTACAGCATAGGCAAGAACGAGAAAAAATATCCGTTATCTTCCACTCACCTACCATTTGTTTGTGTTTTTTTGTTGAGAATTTAATAACCTTTCTAATAAATGCAATTTTTTGATAATTGATACACACACTTACAAAAAACTTAAATGTATGTAAACAAAAATTTGTGCGTCTAATCAAGTGAAGAGAACGTACGTATAACGCCTTTAAATTCCAAAATTCGCAAGAAAATCCTTTAGCTAAAATTTCGTGAGCGTGAAAAGGCATCGTTGAACTTTTAGCAATGCAAAATTAGCTTTGGAAAACATTTCGCCTCAACCTTATACATGTTCTGACGTATGTAAATTAATGTACTTTTTGATTGTTTTTCATTGGCATGTGGTGAATGAACATTTATTAATTTGTTCGTGTAAGTTAATTTGAAAGAAATTCACTTTTCTTATAATTATTGATTACTATAGCATAACCCCTTCCGCTTCGCTAAACGTTTCCTTTATTTGCTTACTAAATTAAAAAACACTTCTTTTTTTCAAATGATGTGTATTTAAGAGATCGGAAAAAACTTTTCGTTGGGTTTTGAAACTTGAAACGTTCGGACTTGTCTAAGGTACGGGGGCTAAATACCTAATGCCCTGTCCCTTATAAGGCCCAAGACACCGAAAACACCGAAATGAACAAATAATGGGACTTTGTATATGTGAACTCTCTCTGTAGGAATATTACTTACTTAACTTACTTACTTACCAAATGATTATTGGCCAGAATGGCAATCATACCACACCATCAAGCGGTGGTGGGAAAGAACACAAAGAGCGCGATGAAGATGAAGATTGTCTTTTAGTGGAAATACCAAAATATAATAGTCCTGAGCAAATTGATATCCAATCTGAGAGTGAAGACGAAGATGATGAGGAAAAAGAAGAAGATTGTCTTTTAGTTGAATTGGGTGATAGACATTCCGAAAAACACACACCTCCAACAACACCTACCATAATGGAAGAAGATATTGAAGAAAATGACTTCGTTCACCCAGGGCTTGTTACTATGTACGAACAAGACGATGATTACGAAAAGTGTAGTCAAGAATATGGATCCAAATGCTCTGGGTTGTTTACGCCTGAACTTGACATTAAGTTAATTGAAATACTTAAAAACTATCCCCTATTATGGTACCCCCAAGAGACAAGAACCAAGTACCATACTATGGATTCATTATGGAAGAAAATAAATAAACAAATGCCAAGTATGATCAAATTTAATTGTTAAAGTTCAATCAACACTTTTTATTTAATCTTAACTATATTAATTTTCAGGAGGACTAAACAACCGTGAGCGGTGGAAAACTATTAAAAGAAGCTACAAGAAGAGCCAACGAAAGAGATTTGCGACACCACATATGTACGCTGATCATTTAAGATTCCTTAATGAGCCTTTAAGTAGATTAGCAAAGAAAGCATCGAAACAACAGAAAGAAGAGGAAATAGAGGAGGAAGAAAGGGATGAAAGTGAGGAAATAGAGGAAGTGGAGGAAAAGCGTACGCAAATAAAAGCAAGAAGATCAACAGATGTTAGAGATTCATACGATTTTAAAAATTTAAATAACAATTCTCAAAATTCACATCAACATAATAATTCTAAAAACCAATATAGTTCAAAAAATAATTCATCAAAAACAAACATCTCTTTAAATGATAGTAGATCATCAATAAATCCATTCGAAGACTATAATTTTATTGTTAAAATGATTAAGGTCGTTGAAAAGTACCACGGTTTATGGCATCCGCAATCGGATATGGTCGTAAAGCGTAAACCTCAACCAAAAATCTGGGAAAAAGCATGCAAGGAAGTTAATGATCCCAGATGTAAGAAGCTTTGTTTTTTCATTAAATACATTTTCTTAATTAAATTTATTTTGAATTCAAGATAATATGGATAAATTAAAGGCGAAGTGGAAAACGTTGAAAGCATATCACTCGAGAAACAACCCTTCCGCAGAACCGTACCGGCCATTTTTGCATTTTTTATCAGACAATACAATTGAATAACAACCTTTTAACGATGAAGATTAGTTCAGCATAATTTTTGTTTAAGATTTTTTTTATTTAATAGAAATATATATTATATTTGTAAAGTACAATAGCTTTTGTTTTTTAGCCAGAAACTGTAAATAAAGTTTGAAATGAAAAGCTTGGTCGTAGTAATTGTGCTTACTGAACAGGATTTGTTATAAGAAGTTGTTTCCTGTTTAAATGTCTTTAACTCTTGGGCGGCCCCGGCTTGGTAATTCCCGGCTCAATGAACAAAGCGAAAACTTTTCATGCATTTGACATTTTTAATTATAACTACTCAAAATAATCGTTTAGATGTTCAAGAGTTCCATTTACTATAATGTACTCGTAGTTAAGTTATTTTTAATTCCAGCTAATACTATAAAATTTTTGTTTTTTCCTTTAGAAAAACAAGCAAGTGATGCTGAGGAAGACGAAATTACAATCGTTGAACCTAAAACTGAGACAATCAATCTGGATTCAGATAATGAGGACGACTTGCCACCTCCACCTCCTAAGCCTAGTAACAGTAAACCTGTTGGAAACATTCCAACACAATCTGTCATCACGAATAACTCCAATACTGCACCAATCATCAATAACCATCCATTGATGAGCATGCTGGAGCAATCACCGATGGCAACTCCCACAACAACAACTAATGCCGATGATGAACTAACAGCTGAATATGACTTTTCGAAAGTTGCAAGTCTCCTTGCTGGTATGTTAAAAGTGAAACTTACTGAAGGCAGCTCCGAATGTGTGCAGCAACCGAAAAAACCACGCAAGAAAACCACCAACAAACCGAATCCAACATTGGTCAAACAAAAAGAAATGCAAGAGCGTGAACGTCTAGAAAATATTAAAAATAATTGTGTTAAGTTGAAGATGGAAATCTCGATCCCACTAAATAAAGTGGAGGATATTTATGAATATGCCAAGCCACTAGTGGAAGGATTGAAGCAGGAAAAATTGGAAGCCGAAAAGGCAGAGAATGAAGCTGAAAAAATTGAGGTTTCGAAAATAGATGATGACAATGATGGTGAAAAGAAGGAGGGCCACGAGGAAATACAAAAAGCGGAGGCAACACCAGCGCCAGAAAATGATGGTATAAACTCTAATTCCGAAACCGTAGAAGTTGAAGCTGAAGCTGAAGTTGAAGCCGAAGCTGAAGTTGAAGCTGGAGCTGAAGCTGAAGTTGAAGCTGGAGCTGAAGTTGAAGCTGGAGCTGAAGCTGAAGTTGAAGCCGAAGCCGAAGCTGAAGCTGAAGCTGACGACAAAGAAGAATCTGAAGAAGTTGTTGTTGTGCTTGTTGAAGAACAGGACAACTCAAAGGAAGATGAAGAAGCCAATAACGCAACAGAAGGTAATGATGAAAGTGTTGAGATAATCGATCATGACGAATCTCAAGATGATGATCGAGATCCTGTACAAGAAGAAGATTCTGTGCGTCCAGATGTTACAACTAATGAAAAACAGAATGAACAAAGTACAGAGATGGAGGAGAATCTGTAGGAATCCAGACAAAGCAAAAACAGCCAGCTGCGCGATTCATGTCGTTACCTGCAGTTGAAAGAAGTTCGTTGAAAGGAGCCGATAACCCAAATAGTTAAAAAACGGTTTTTTTTTGAGAGAGAAACTCAACGAAGTAAAGTACATTTTTATTATTTTGATCATAAAATAAATTCAACTTTCATTAGATGGAGATATTTTTTTCGTTAAAAGAATTTTATTATTTATTTTTTATAAGTTTTTTAAAAAGCGTCTTCCATGTTCCCATAAAGAAAGTAGTAGGCCTTATTAGGCACATGACAGAAATTCTTTAAACATATCCTGTTTTTCATTAAACGCACAAATAACGGGACTTTTGTTGCTTTGTATATGTGAACTCTCTCTGTAAGATCCCAGACAAAGCAAAAACAGTCAGCTGTGCGATTCAAGTATTGGGCCTTATTAGGAACATGACATGGCTTTTTTTTTTATATTATTAAAAAATTTTTTTTTTTTTTAATTGTTTTAAAAAAGTATCGTCTTTAAATGTGTTTTCACTTTAAACACGTTTTATTTAAGACATAAATTTCGCGAAAATCTTATGTTAAATGAATGGGCCTTATTAAGACCCCCTGTTGTTAATAAGGCCCAAAGTAAGCTTTTATTAAATTTCGAAAAAATATATTTTCCAAAGTAAGAAAATAAAAAAAATCTATGTTTTTTATAGATAAAATGATACTGATTCATAATTTTTTTAGTTCACTCAGATTTTTTCAAAAATGTGGCAGATATTTAGAAAAGTCTGTTAGCTGGGCCTTATTTGGCCCCTGAACCTTATCTCCAATTTTTAACAACGCTCCGATAGTTCATTGGCTGATCGATCATTTTGTAATTGAACACGCACATTTGCCGTAAATGTGAATGCAATCAATTATCACATATCTTTAACTAATGGATCATATTAAACACGCTTTAAGCTCATCAGCAACGGTGGAATGCAAAATTACTGGCTGGAAATCTCCAGCTAATAATATTAAGGCGCCACCAAAGAGCCGTTGATTTCCTCTTATATCATTCATTGTATACTTTTGAATTCCTCCAATGATCTCTTGTGAGCCAAAGAACATTCATCCCACACTTTAATTTCACATACTGTTGCAAAACTTTGGCTGGCCAATCCTGACGTTTTGGTAATATCACATGTTGGATTTTCGTTGAAGTTCATACGAACTTAAGCGCATCTATGATCTATGATCTACCATCTACCATCTACCATCTACCATCTACCATCTACCATCTACCATCTACCATCTACCATCTACCATCTACCATCTACCATCTACCATCTACCATCTACCATCTACCATCTACCATCTACCATCTACCATCTACCATCTACCATCTACCATCTACCATCTACCATCTACCATCTACCATCTACCATCTACCATCTACCATCTACCATCTACCATCTACCATCTACCATCTACCATCTACCATCTACCATCTACCATCTACCATCTACCATCTACCATCTACCATCTACCATCTACCATCTACCATCTACCATCTACCATCTACCATCTACCATCTACCATCTACCATCTACCATCTACCATCTACCATCTACCATCTACCATCTACCATCTACCATCTACCATCTACCATCTACCATCTACCATCTACCATCTACCATCTACCATCTACCATCTACCATCTACCATCTACCATCTACCATCTACCATCTACCATCTACCATCTACCATCTACCATCTACCATCTACCATCTACCATCTACCATCTACCATCTACCATCTACCATCTACCATCTACCATCTACCATCTACCATCTACCATCTACCATCTACCATCTACCATCTACCATCTACCATCTACCATCTACCATCTACCATCTACCATCTACCATCTACCATCTACCATCTACCATCTACCATCTACCATCTACCATCTACCATCTACCATCTACCATCTACCATCTACCATCTACCATCTACCATCTACCATCTACCATCTACCATCTACCATCTACCATCTACCATCTACCATCTACCATCTACCATCTACCATCTACCATCTACCATCTACCATCTACCATCTACCATCTACCATCTACCATCTACCATCTACCATCTACCATCTACCATCTACCATCTACCATCTACCATCTACCATCTACCATCTACCATCTACCATCTACCATCTACCATCTACCATCTACCATCTACCATCTACCATCTACCATCTACCATCTACCATCTACCATCTACCATCTACCATCTACCATCTACCATCTACCATCTACCATCTACCATCTACCATCTACCATCTACCATCTACCATCTACCATCTACCATCTACCATCTACCATCTACCATCTACCATCTACCATCTACCATCTACCATCTACCATCTACCATCTACCATCTACCATCTACCATCTACCATCTACCATCTACCATCTACCATCTACCATCTACCATCTACCATCTACCATCTACCATCTACCATCTACCATCTACCATCTACCATCTACCATCTACCATCTACCATCTACACTCTACCATCTACCATCTACCATCTACCATCTACCATCTACCATCTACCATCTACCATCTACCATCTACCATCTACCATCTACCATCTACCATCTACCATCTACCATCTATCATCTACCATCTACCATCTATCATCTATCATCTATCTTCTATCACCATCATCTACAAAGTAATTTCTGGAACGGGTCGTTATTCTATATTTGAAAATTCCTTGTGACCAAGTAAAAATGTCACAACGCCCAATTTTTTGTTTAGTAATTTTGTTGTTGAAAGATTAACCTTAATTTGGGCGAATTGATATTGGTATTGTGTATTTGACATTAAAAACGTGTTAAACGGCGCGGCCGGCGTTGGTTATGGATGTTATATTACCTCCCAAATGAAATCTCATTTTAAATTGAGATTTAACACACATTTGCACATACACTACAATAATTTGACATTTCTCAAGCGTCAAATTTTGTTTGATTTTTTTTAGCATTGTGTGAATTTCATTGTGGAAAAACGGAAAAAGAATTATATATTAAGTTAACAGCACGTAAAACCATTGGATCGTAACGGCATAGTCGCCAAAAAGGCACGATCCCTATCACCATAAAAATGCAGCCGGATTGCAGACGCCGACTCAAACACAGAACATGCACCGAGATGCATGAGAATAACATGACTTATCGTACTCCAGCTTCAACAAAGAAGATGCCAATACGATGACATCATCTTCCCCCACCATTCCACCATGATTATTGTAAGGTAATATTAAGACATAGATTTTCATAATTAGTTAGTCTTAACTGAGCATTATAAGTCAGAAGTAAGCTGCCCTTACGGCCATAGTCTTAAAAGAATAATAAATAAAGTTTTTTAAAACAAACTCCATGTGAGTATAAATTTAATTGGCGACCGTGACAGGACAACCAAATCTTTGAATAACCAGAAAAAATAAAGTATGGTAAAGATTTTGAGTTGTAGTTCGCACAAGTGAATTTTTTTTAAAAAATAACAGAAAGTGAAAAGTATGTTTCTAAAATTTATTCATTGCAGAAAAATCTAAACAAATAAGTATCCTTCAAAGAAAGTAGAAATAATTAAAAACATAAAAGTATCTTGTGTAAAGGAGAAAAATTTATAAGTACCGAAGAGAATAACGGGAAAAAAATAAAAAAATAATAATAATAAAAATAAGATAAAATAAGTGTGTTCTCAAATAAAATAGTGGAAATGAATAACGATAATTCCACAAGTGAGAAAAAAGGTGATGGTGGTACAGGGCACTCTGAACTTAAATTGCCTTTAAACATACATGTAATATTTCTAAAACGTCGGCAAAGTCTTGCAACAGTGTAGGATTATTGTATGGGATAAGTGTACAATGGCACACTTGAAGCTTTAGATCGAACTCTGAAAGATTTGCGAGGTAGCCAAGTAATATTTGGCGGCGCCATGATATTGGTGGCGGGTGTCTTCAGACAAACTTTGCCGGTCATACCCCGATCGACTACTGCGGATGTCAATGCCTTAAATGTTCTCCTTTGTGGATATATTGTTAAAACACTCACTAAAGTGATCCATCTGCTGCAGAATTTTCAAAGCAGCTGTTGGATATTGGAAATGGAAAAATGTCAGTTGACATTGATAGTTCAAATGGCCAAATAACACTGCAAATTTCTATTTTATAAGGAATTCAAAGAAAGAATTGGTTCAAAGTGTGTTTCCAAGTATTTCGGAGAACTATAAAAATCGTACTTGGTTAAGTGAAATAGCTAAAGGCAAAAATAAAGATGTCGCTGAAATTAATGCATCTATTTTAGAAGAAATAGATGGACAATTTGTTGCCAACAAATGAGTTGATGCATTTATAAATGATGATGACGTAGTGAATTATCAGACGGATCTTTTGAATTCGATTGATTTACCGGGACTGCCACCTCATTATTTAGCTCTAAAAATAGGAGCCCCGATTATGCTGAGTAATATTAATCATCCTCAACTTTGCAATGATACTAGACTAGCTGGAAAAAAGTGAATGAACAATCTAATTGAAGCTAGGATTATTAGTGGCAAATATAAAGCGGGAGATGTTTTGATCTATAGAATTCCAATCATTCCACCTGATTTGCCATTTGATTTTAAACGTCATCAATTTAATATTCGCCTTGCTTTTGCCATCACTATAAATAAAGCCCGAGGTCAGTTTTTGAAAATTTGCGGTATTGTTTTCTCATGGTCAACTGTATGTTGGGTGTTCTAGAGTAGTGAAACCGTTCGCACTTTTTATTTATGTTAAAGATGGTAATACAAAAAATGTTGTTTATAAGAAAGCATTAGAATAAAATGTAAGAAATTTTAAAAACGCATTTTATTCAAATATTTTCTTTCTGCTTCCTTAAGTATTAGCATTTCTCCAGCCTAACGAATTGAAAAATTGTAGGACTTTTTTCGATTGTGAAATCTGCTCAGCGAAGTGAGCATGGGTTGAGAAAAAAAACAGTTCAGTATTGGACTTGAGATTTGTTAATTGTTATGGCGAAGGCAAGATGAATTGGGAACTGAATTCGTTTAAGCTCAAAGGGCATATCTGTTGGGATAATTGGAATCCTCGGAATGAGAACAAACTTATCTTTAAATTTTCCGTTGAGTATGGTTGCGGGCATCACATCACTCTTCAGTTGTCTTATGACCAAGCGCGTTCAATCGCATAGTTTTGGTTGTTTTAGATTTCGAAGCTGATGACTACCGAGCCCGCCTTCAGTTGTAAATTGTGCTGTGGTAAGTCAGGTACATCTAAGGAGTTTAAAAACTCAGTTGGATAATCAGTGGCTTCATCTTCGTTTGTTACATAGTCAATAGATTTGAATGAATGCAGAGTACCAACGATTTGATTCTCAATTATAAAGTTTAAGTCATTCACATCTCTATGCTTAGCCGCCGAAATTGGACAGATCTTTTAAGGTTCGATAAAGAGCTTCCAATGCGTTATTGTGCATTCATCCCAGATGTGATTTTTGAGGCTACTAAAACTTTTTCTATTGCAGAATGTTTTGCAATGTTACATGTCGGTTGTTCAGTAGTTTGAAGATTTAATGGCAATTTGAACGCTGAATGAGCAATTTCTACCGCAATTTCGGATCTCGCACGAATAGTGACCGAAATAAATGACATGAGGAATGTCTTTCCTGTTCCACCAGGGGCATCCATTAAAAATAAGCCACCATTTCCATCATGAATAATTGTATTAATTAATTTATCATAAACTTTCTTCTATTTTGGGTTCAACAGTTCATTCGTTTGAACTGATTGGTCTGATTCATATCGATCATATTCACGTTCACGTTCCGATTCTCTATTAAATGAGTCTTTCACTCTGCGATCTGCGGCTGGCACTCCTAACCTGATACCTGACTAACAAACTGCCGCACATATGAGGTAACACATATCTTCGATCAAGAGCAAAGCCTGGTTATGCATCTCCTCATTAGCCTCAAGATCAGGATTTCTTGAACTGACACGAATTGGATGTAAAATGTCTTCTGCCATTTAAAAAAAAGGCTTCGCAGATTTCGATAATTTTTTTCTTTAAAACTAAAATAAATTCAAGCAATAAAATGGCGTACTTTTTTTATTCGATTAATATTTTTTTGATTTAATTTTATCTTTTCTTATCTTATATAATAAAAAAAATATTAAAAATGAGTTTGATATAAACGGTTTATAAGAAAGCATTTGAATAAAATGTAAGCTATTTAAAAAACGAATTTTATTCAAAGTTTTCTTTCTATACCCTTTAATATTTGCATTTCTCAATTTATACGCCTCTTGGCTAAACTGAATTTTATTAAGAGGTAACAGCCCATTGCAAATCTGCTCAGCGAAGCGGGCATGGGTTTGCTAGTATATATATATATATATATATATATATATATATATATATATATATATATAAATATATACAGGGTGATTCATCAGCGTTGTGCCAAAAAGCTATAGCGTGTAGCTTAAGTTGAGACAAGGAAAAAATCGTATGGGAGGGGGGGTCTATTCCCCTCCGTTTAGCCGGGAGGGGCAATTTTCTGAAAAATTTACTTATTTTGTAAAAAAAAATATTTAAAATCAACGGGTTCGTTTACAACACCGTGTTATACCTTTTTGAAAAGCCAAAAACTTCTCCTTATATTTTGTTTTTAAATTAAATTGTTTTAACGAATAGTTTAAAAAATATAAATTTTCAAACTCAAAATTTTGAAAAAAAATTTGAAAAAATAATTTTAAAACTAATTTTTTTCAAAATTTTACGTAATTAAGTATAATTTTTGTTCTCAGAATTCAACGCTTCCATTAATCTTTAATCCAACACTGAAAACCGTATGGCACTACGACTTTTTCTTGCCAAGGTATTCAAAAATAACCGAACCTACTTCTTCACAAAAACAAGAAAACCTAGCCTTACGGGATGGCACAAGTGACCATTTAGCCAATTTTTTCGTGTTTTTGTGAAGAATCAGGTTCGGTTATTTTTGAATTCCTTGACAAAAAAAAGTCGTAGAGCCACACAGTTTTCAGTGTTGGATTAAAGATTAATGGTAGCGTTGAATTCTGAGAACAAAAATTACACTTAATAAGGTAAAATTTTGGAAAAAAATTAGTTTTAAAATTATTTTTTCAAATTTTTTTTCAAAATTTTGAGTTTGAAAATTTATGTTTTTTAAACTATTCGTTAAAACAATTTAATTTAAGAACGAAATGAAAAAAGAAGTTTTTGGCTTTCCAAAAAGGAATAACACGGTGTTGCAAACGATGCCGTTGATTTTTAATATTTTTTTTTACAAAATAAGTCAATTTTTCAGAAAATTGCCCCTCCTGGCTAAACGGAGGGGAATAGACCACCCCTCCCACACGATTTTTTTCTTTTCTCAACTTTACCTACACGCTCTAGCTTTTTGGCACAACGCTCGTGTATCACCCTGTATACAGGGTGTCCCAAAACTCAACGTCAAGCGGGCACCGGGTGAAAGGGTAGGTTATGTCCGTACTGGGAAAAGTAAGGAAAAAAATCCATCTCGCTTTGTTTAGTAAAAATAGTAATATTTATAAAAATTATAAAAATCGTTACACTAGACCACACTTTTAGGTACTGTGGTCACAAATTGTCGTATTTTGCGGTGTTTATTTTTTTATGTAATCCTTACTAACTATGCTATTATTCCCAATTAAAAATCCAAAAATAAATATCGTAGTTTTCGTAAGAAAAATAAAATTTGACTGAGTCATGGTGAAATTTTTTTTTTAAACTTAACTTTGATACTTCATACTTTAAAAAAAATGTACCGCACTACCATCGGCAAGTTATTAAAAAAGTTGGCCCATTTTACCAAGATTTCAAAATGGTACAACATTTGCTAATTATTCACCCATAAAAAATATTATCAAAATTTAAACCGCTGTGGAGCATTATAAATTAGGACTAAAAAATTGGAAAGTATTGTATTGTTCCCTATTGATGTATTATTGAAAACTTTATCTATTCATAAATCTTAATGAAACAAATGAAAAAAATTTAATACATTCATTTTATCTAAAAGCACTTCACACTAAAGCAAATGTTCAAATTGTTTACCCTCGGCACGAATACAGGCTCTGCATCGCCGCAGAAAAGATCTGTTCATCAGACGTCCAAATCTCCTTGCATTAATATCTTCTCCTGCTTCAAGAATTTTTTGGCGTAGTTCGTCTCTATTTAGAATTGGTTTATCATAAACTTTTTCTTTTATGCAGCCCCAGTAAAAGAAATCGAGCGGGTTTAGGTCCGGAGAACGAGGAGGCCACAAAATTGATCCAAGGCGCCCAATCCACCTATCGGGATACTCAGTACTCAGGTAATCCCGTACTAGACGAGCATAATGTGCTGGGCAACCATCTTGTTGAAACCAAATGTCTCGATAGATGTTCAATGGTACATTTTCTAACAAATTCGGCAGTTCATTTTGTAAAAAATGCAGGTAGTTTTCGCCATTTAGATTTTCTGGCAGGTCGTATGGTCCAATTATTTGTCCATTTAAAATTCCGGTCCAAATATTTATTTTAAATTGATATTGAGAGCGGTCTTCACGCATAAAATGTGGATTCTCTCTGTGCCACTCATGTAAATTATGCAAATTCAAATAATCGTCTTTTTTAAATGTCGATTCATCGGTCCATAAAATATGGTTGAGAAATTGCGGGTCTTCACTATTTTTGGCCAACATTGTTCTGCAAAAATTGACTCTAGGAGCGTAGTCACGAGGTAACAAACTTTGTACTCGTTGTACATGGTACGGGTGGTAGCTGTTTTCTTTTAAGATTCTATGAGCAATGCTCTTCGGAATTCTAGTTGACTTTTCAATTGCACGTGCTGAAGTGCTGGGATCATTTATAATTTCACTCATAACTACGTCGTCGTTGTGTCCTCGAGGTCTCCCGCCTGCGGCGCCGGCCATACAAGTACTAGGCAATCGTCCTTGGGAATATGAAATGTGTACATAGATAAACACACGGTGGTCTGGGTGACGCGCCACATTTGGGTAACTTTCGCGATACAATCTGGCGGCAGCAGAGGCATTACAACCGCATTCACCGTAAATAATGTGCATGTTTGCATATTCCTCAGCTGTGTAGGAATACGGCATTTCACGTAAGGTTTTTATTCTCTATTACTAGATTATAATTATAACACAATTTTTAGATAATAATTAACACAACACTAATCGAACCCAGGGGAAAACAAAAGCAAACGATTATGCTAATAAAAACGCCAACGATTATTAGAAATTGCGAACAAAAGTAAGAGCGTTCTGTACTGAAAGCAGATCGTGTAAACAGAAATTTTTAGTCTGCTGCTTATTTGTGATTTTCACTTTAGAATGATCTGTATGCAGCTGCATATTGCCAGGAAGTTGCATCTTTTGTTGTTGTGTTGGCCAGTGTTTTTCTTAACAAGGGTAGAATTTTCCAATTTTTTAGTCCTAATTTATAATGCTCTACAGCGGTTTAAATTTTAATAATATTTTTTATGGGTGAATAATTAGCAACTGTTGTACTATTTTGAAATCTTGGTAAAATGGGCCAACTTTTTAAATAACTTGCCGAGGGTAGTGCGGTACATTTTTTTTAAAGTATGAAGTATCAAAATTAAGTTTAAAAAAAAATTTCACCATGACTCAGTCAAATTTTATTTTTCTTACGACAACTACGATATTTATTTTTGGATTTTTAATTGGGAATAATAGCATAAATAGTAAGGATTACATAAAAAAATAAACACCGCAAAATATGAAAATTTGTGACCACAGTACCTAAAAGTGTGGTCTAGTGTAACGATTTTTATAATTTTTATAAATATTACTATTTTTACTAAACAAAGCGAGATGGATTTTTTTCCTTACTTTTCCCAGTACGGACATAACCTACCCTTTCATATACAGGGTGATACACGAGCGTTGTGCCAAAAAGCTAGAGCGTGTAGGTTCAGTTGAGGCAAGAAAAAAATCGTATGGGAGGGGTGGTCTATTCCCCTCCGTTTAGCCAGGAGGGGCAATTTTCTGAAAAATTGACTTATTTTGTAAAAAAAAATATTAAAAATCAACGGCATCGTTTGCAACACCGTGTTATTCCTTTTTGGAAAGCCAAAAACTTCTTTTTTCATTTCGTTCTTAAATTAAATTGTTTTAACGAATAGTTTAAAAAACATAAATTTTCAAACTCAAAATTTTGAAAAAAAATTTGAAAAAATAATTTTAAAACTAATTTTTTTCCAAAATTTTACCTTATTAAGTGTAATTTTTGTTCTCAGAAATCAACGCTACCATTAAAAATTAATCCAACACTGAAAACTGTGTGGCTCTACGACTTTTTTTTGTCAAGGAATTCAAAAATAACCGAACCTACTTCTTCACAAAAACACGAAAAAATTGGCTAAATGATCACTTGTGCCATCCCGTAAGGCTAGGTTTTCTTGTTTTTGTGCAGAAGTACATAGGTTCGGCTATTTTTGAATACCTTGGCAACAAAAAGTCGTAGAGCCATACGGTTTTCAGTGTTGGATTAAAGATTAATAAGAGCGTTGAATTCTGAGAACAAAAATTACACTTAATAACGTAAGATTTTGAAAAAAATTAGTTTTAAAATTATTTTTTCAAATTTTTTTTCAGAATTTTGAGTTTGAAAATTTATGTTTTTTGAACTATTTGTTAAAACAATTTAATTAAAAAACGAAATGAAAGAAGAAGTTTTTGGATTTCCAAAAAGGTATAATACGGAATTGTAAACGAAACCGTTGATTTTAAATATTTTGTTTAACAAAATAAGTCAATTTTTCAGAAAATTGCTCCTCCTGGCTAAACGGGGCGGAATAGACCCCCCCTCAGGTACGATTTTTTTCTTGTCTCAACTCAACCTACACGCTCTAGCTTTTTGGCACTGTTGAGTTATTTATAGTATTTCTTCATTCTCCACTCATTCTTTTGCATAAGTGTTATACTTTATATTTTACTATATTATCGGATAATTACTTCTTGTAATAAAGCTTTTTTAGTCATTGTAAAGCACTCTCAGCGGTTGGTCATTTTTCTTTTATTCTGCGTGGATCTGTTTAACAGGCACAATGCTCGTGAATCACCCTGTAAAAAATCGTATGGGAGGGGTGGGTCTAATCCCCCCCGTTTAGCCGGGAGGGCAATTTTCTGAAAAATTGACTTATTTTGTAAAAAAAAATATTAAAAATCAACGGCTTCGTTTGCAACACCGTTTTATACCTTTTTGAAAAGCCAAAAACTTCTTCTTTCATCTCGTTTTTAAATTAAATTGTTTTAACAAATAGTTTAAAAAACATAAATTTTCAAACTCAAAATTTTGAAAAAAAAAATTTGAAAAAATAATTTTAAAACTAATTTTTTTCCAAAATTTTACCTTATTAAGTGTAATTTTTGTTCTCAGAATTCAACGCTACCATTAATCTTTAATCCAACTTTGAAAACCGTATGGCTCTACGACTTTTTGTTGCCAAGGTATTCAAAAATAACCGAACCTACTTCTTCACAAAAACACGAAAAAATTGGCTAAATGATCACTTGTGCCATCCCGTAGGGCCAGATTTTCTTCTTTTTGTGAAGAAGTAGGTTCGGTTATTTTTGAATACCTTGGCAACAAAAAGTCGTAGAGCCATACGGTTTTCAGTGTTGGATTAAAGATTAATAAGAGCGTTGAATTCTGAGAACAAAAAGGGTTGGCTACGTTAGACCGCAAAGCGTTTGACAGCAAAATGTTTGACCGTGTAACGTTTGCCCGCAAAACGTTTTACCGTAAAACGATACACCGCAGCACGTTTGACCGCGTAACGTTTGACCGCCGATTTAGTACTTTTTTTAATACTACATCAAAATAATCATTTTCATATGAATTAGGGGGTCAAATGATGAGAATCACCAAGAACGAAATTTGGTACTATATTTCAATTTTTTCACTACTATTATTTTTTAGTATAAATACCAATACAAGAGGTAAGTATTTAACGAAGTATGTTGAGTGATTTTTTCTTAGTATAACTTATACGTTGTACTAAGTCGGTTTTTCTCAGGAGCAAAAAAAAAAAGGTTCTTCTCAGGACTCGAATTATTTCTTGAAGAGATATTTTTTCAATTTCAATGCATTATTTCATAGTTATGTAAACAAAATTAAATCGATTTTCCATTTATGATATTGCGCTAGCATAAGTTAGTGAAATTGTAAAAAATATGCGAGTTATGAAATTATTAAAAGCAATCTTTAGTTTTTGAGCATAAGAGTAGGTAAATGTAAGAAATTCGCGCGAATTTCTTGCTTTTACCTACTCTTATGCTCAAAAACTAAAGATTGCTTTTAATAATTTCATATCTCGCATATTTCTTTCTATATTTCAAACAGTTTTCGTAATCAATTAGGTGGGTGGCCCGCTTCGCGGGATCTTTTGATTTTCTCCTCCTTTTTCGGGGGCACACCGCGCTCACGCAGCTTCGCTGCTCCGCTAAGGGTATGTAAATTTGTCAGGCAGGCGCCTATGTCAAACAGTTTTCGTAATTAATAGTACCTGGAAGTCCCGAAGTATATAAATTAATCAAAAGAAGCAAAAATAATTTTCTTGTGTTTCAATATTTTTTTGTATTTTGGTCTTTTCGCTCATGTTTTCGTCAATAACTTTTGAAATATTTGAGCTTCCGTTCTAGTTCATACATATTATTAAAGGTAATGAATGTACCTTTCCATGATATATAATGTTTTATTATTTGTACTCATATTATGCTATATATATTGGTTTTAAAACGATTGAAAACGAAAAAAATTCTCATTTTTTAGTCATTTTGTTTTTTGGCTGTAACTTCGTTAATAGACGTCCTAGAGGGTCGATTTTTACCCCGTTTTTTGTCAATAACTTTTGAAATATAGGACCTATAATGATAATTTATGCATTTTCTGATAGGTAATGAATGCCCATTTCCAAAGATATTTTTTTTTTTCATTTTCAAAATAAGTAAAAAATTTCTTGATTTGCCAATTTTTTCAAGGGAAAACTCAATAATTTCATTCAAAAAGGGTAGCCAGATTATGAGAATCACCAAGAACCAACCTAAATGCTAACAAAATACAATAGAAATGTTCCGTCCATTTAGAACAAATTCTTCGTCCAATTGAGAGTATATAAGGAAGTTTGCTGAGCGATTTTTTCTTAGTATAACTTATACGTTATACTCAGCCCTATCGAGGTAACCGTCGGAGCGAACAGTTGTCTGCAACGCATACGTTTGCGGAGGCTCAAATTGCGTTCGAGGTATCTCTCATCGGAACAGAAATATCACAAATGTGTCGACGCATTGATTTGACATGCGACAGATTTTTAAATCAAAGAGAGATGCGCAAAATATATTTATATATCGATGATTCGATACATCTTTCGATATTTGTATAAATATATATACCAAACCAGATTAAAATTATGTTATATCAAAAAAGTTGAAAATAATTGTTAATAACTAGTAAGAATGATAAGATTTGAATAGTTTTATACGCTGGCGTAAAATAGAACAATTATTTAAACATATTTCTTTCCATTCGATATGTATCGAATTGGTGAATATCGATATATTTTCTAGAAAGCCATCTCTAAATTCAAACAGCTGTTTTACCGATTTGTCAAAGGTTGGAAAAAAATTACAAGTCAGATAAAAATAATACTCAAGTTTTACTTTTCCTAAATTGTTCAACTAAAAACCTTAGTAAATAGCATGAAATGAAAGAAGTTTATGATCTGACAGTTTGGTGTGGGTTTCTATTTTATCTACTCCGCCGCCTAAGGATGATGAGCAATACGTGTGGTAATCTGCTGCTGGAGACACCTTCACCAGGACAGTTCTTAGCCTACAAAGATAGTTTTGTATGAAGGAGGACCAGGACTAATATTTCAAGGAGAGCAAGAACAACGAAATGCTTAAGAAGCACTCTCTGTTCGTTAAAAATTCGTGAAAGTTGCTCGTCGAGAAAAGCCCGACTATGAGTAGGTAGTCAAGTGACGAAGAAAGAAACGGGGACCGACAGCCGAATGTTGACGAGGATGAAAAAAAGGAAGCTGATAAGAAAAAGATTGTAAAAATAAAGTTATATTTATTTATTTCTTGATATAAAATGATTTTAAAACTTTGAATTGTATTTTTCGCGCTTCTTTTGCTCTCCCTCGTCCTCAGGCGATTCTTATCCTTCTTTGGTCAGACATATACCAGCCTTTATATTCCTTGAGGTGCTAGGCGCGGCTTATTAGTGCGGTAAACATAAGCTGTTAATTAGTAATACTCTTAGCCATATGCAGATGTGAATATGAAATCGAATGAATGAAATGAATCTTCATGGGCACCCAATTTAAGGTTCCTGCTCAACTGACATAATCTGCTTGTAGTTCTCTTTGTCTTTGCTTTGGTCTTCAAGCAGTTCCATGCACTTTTGTCAAAAGTTCTTGCGATTGAACTTGTTCTGTTGGAATTCATACCTTTTTCCAACCACTAGCATCTCTCCTCCCCAGTTGGTCCCTTTTTCTTTTAGATTTGACCTGGAAACACAACATTAGAGAAATGAGTACACGAAGCTATTTATAAGCATATTTTTATTTATTTCTTACATTTTCCAACAATTTTCTATGATGCGTGAACAAATTTCGCCAAGAATTTCTGTCGGAGCAAAACGAAAACAAAACTATGCTAACCTGTCAAAAATCAAACTAAAAAATGCACTTGATCGCACTGCAACGCAATTCACCGGTGTGCGTTAAAAAAGTGCGTAGAAACATTCGGTCGGAAGAATACCTCGAAGCAAAAACTTTCGGAATCGTACAAAATGTTAGCATTTTTCGTTCCGACGGTTACCTCGATAGGGCCGACTAAAACGGTTCTTCTCAGGACCAAAAAAAATTTTCTAAGGGATAAAACAACAAAACAAGGTACATTTATTTCAAATAATATTTGGAAAAAAAAAATATTTCTTCAGTTTTCAATAATTTCGAATTTTTCAAAAAAAAAAATTCTTAGTACGAAATAGTACTTTTTGAAAAAGTACTGGCAATCTTTCCAAATATGAACCTAAGACCGCGCCGCGGTCAAACGTGATTTCTACCAATATCTTTTTGCACTAAGTGTTTTAAAGTGCCTCCGAAATCGGCGGTCAAACGTTACGCGGTCTATCATTTTACGGTCTAACGTAACGCTCCCTTATATTTTACTATATTATCAGATAATTACTTCTTGTAATAAAGCTTTTTTAGTCATTGTAAAGCGGTTGGTCATTTTTCTTTTATTCTGCGTGGATCTGTTTAACAGGCACAACGCTCGTGAATCACCCTGTAAAAAATCGTATGGGAGGGGTGGGTCTAATCCCCCCCGTTTAGCCGGGAGGGGCAATTTTCTGAAAAATTGACTTATTTTGTAAAAAAAAATATTGAAAATCAACGACTTCGTTTACAACGCCGTGTTATACTTTTTTGGAAAGCCAAAAACTTCTTCCTTCATTTTGTTTTTAAATAAAATTCTTTTAACGAATAGTTTAAAAAATATGAATTTTCAAACTCAAAATTTTGAAAAAAAATTTGAAAAAATAATTTTAAAACTAATTTTTTTTCAAAATTTTACGTCACAAACCTGGTACGTAACCAAGTACAAACCGAAATGTTCATCTTCTTACTCCAAAACTGTGACCGATATTTAGAAAACTTTTAAACATTAATGCATCTTGCTAGCGAATGGGAAGAAAAGAACAATGCCGAAAGCATGTT
Source organism: Platycheirus albimanus (assembly GCA_916050605.2). Lineage (NCBI taxonomy): Eukaryota > Metazoa > Arthropoda > Insecta > Diptera > Syrphidae > Platycheirus > Platycheirus albimanus. The sequence goes on along the minus strand of OU696696.1, from coordinate 323,870,549 downwards.
GTGATGGTTTATGATTTTGATTTGCTTAGATTCATGGTACAAAAAGTTTATTTGTGTTGCGAGTGAGAAATATAAAAGGTAAGTCGATAGAAATCGACTTGTATGGAGCCAACGCCACTGATGAATATTAAGACTTTTAATGGAAACGCCCCTAAAAAGTGGGAGTGTCCTAAAAGTTTGTAAAAATAAAGTGCACGACTGGGTCGTACGAACTTGCTCTAATGTGTTCAAATGGTCTTAGGGCTTGAGATTTTGGGAAAAAACATTGAAAAAAGGATATCAAATTTTATTAATCACTTAAAAATCAATACTAAAAACGTTTTTTGGAGAAAATGAAGGAAGCCATCAGATTTCTTTTGCTTTTCTAAAATTTAAGGAATTTTTTTTTCAAAATCGTTCGACCAGTTTTTTCAAAAAAAAGTTTTTTTTGAAAAACTTTTCAAAAATATATTTCAAGTTTTGTTTGAGTATGCCAACTTCTAGTACTTTGTAGTTTTTATCATAAAAATAAAATTAAAAAAATTTAGATTAAATCGTTTTTGGAAAAAACAAAAATTAAAAAAAAAATTTGAAACCTTTTTAAAAAACTCAAAAAAACTTTTTTTGAAAAATTTAAGAATTTATATTATTTCTTTTATAAAAGGGCTTCTACATTAAAAATTTCATTGAAATCCGTCAAGTGGCTTACGAGAAAATCGGATTTCAAAAAACCGGTCCTATGGGAGGTACCGTTATAAGACTTTTCCTGAAAAATCTATTCCAACTAAAACATAAAGTTTGCGTAGAAAACACTATTCAGAAAGTTTTATCAAAATCGTAGGAGCCGTTTTTGAGAAAAATCAATTTTTCACTAAAAATCGTATGGCAGGTACCGTTAGTTTTGAAGCTAGAATGCTAATTCCAAAAACCCCTCTGTAGGACGTCATAATAATACTATATACCAAGTTTGAAGCAAATCGGTCCAGCCGTTTAGGCTGTAGGTGCCGATACAGACAGACGGACAGACAGAATTGTCGGACCCACTTTTTTCGACTTCTCTATCATCGTAATGTTATGTTTGATTGTCCAAAATTTTTTACGAATGCATAACTTGCCTTATAGTACCTATAACCGCAAGTAAAAAAAGGCGTGTGCCAAGCCTACAGCTGAGACATTTTATTGCCAGGGTAATAACTATATTTTAAGCTTGCAGATCGATTTGAACAAAACAAGACAAAACTGAAATTTTTAGAAACTAGATTTTGATGGGAAATAGCGATTATATGTATTTTTAACAATTCAAGGTATACAAACCGAAGTGTTCATCTTCTTATTTCAAAACTGCGACCGATAGTAAAAAAACGTTAAAAGGTTAATGCATTATTTGACTTTTGACGGAAACGCCCCTTAAAAGTGGGCGTGCCCTAAAAATGTTTAAGAAAAATTTAAAGCACTAACTAAGCTTTGATCATTAGTCAGTATTTAGGCATATGTGTAAAACTACAGCTGAATCAAGTAGTTTTTAAACGATCTTACCTGAACAAAGGTATTTTATCAAAATCACGCCTTTAAAAGTGGGCGTATTGAAAAAATTTAAACAAGAAATTGTGGAAATATTTTTCATGTAACGAACGTAAGGGAAAAAGGTTTTAATTGAATATTGGTAGTGCCTTAAATTTTTAAAACTACATTTTTCGTTCTTCCTGGGCGTAAGCCACGCCCGAAATTCAAAAATTTCTTTTCATACACAAAGTTTTTAGTTTCTACTAAGAGACGCAAGATGCTTGCGGATTCATTATAATTACCGTTTATTTGCAAAAAACAATTTTTTTATGTTTTTAGTGAAAAGTGGGCGTCAGCCACGCCCAAAATCATTTTTTTTGATTTCATACACAAGATTTTTATGTGCAAGTAATATCCACAAAATTAAATGTTTTGCGCATTAATATAACAATCGTTATTTTATAAAAACAATATTGATGGTTTTGTATGCAAAGTGGGCATAAGCCACGCACAAAATTCAAACATTTCTTTTCCTAAACAAAGTTTTTAGTTTCTACTAAGAGACGCATAATGCTTGCGGATTCATTATAAATACCGTTTATTTGCAAAAACAATTTTTTTATGTTTTCAGTGAAAAGTGGGCGTCAGCCACGCTTAAAATCAAATTTTTTGATTTCATACACAAGATGTTTATGTGCAAGTAATACCCACAAAATTTTATGTTTTTCGCTTTAATATAACAATTACTATTTTATAAAAACAATATTGATAGTTTTGTATGAAAAATGGGCGTCAGCCACGCCCAAACTGAAATTTTTTTATTTAGCTGGAAGAAGGTTTACCTGAAGCTTGCGCGTGCAAAATTTTCGCGTTATGCTTTTATCATAACTGTACAAAAAACATAATTTAATTTTACCAAATTGAGGTTTTTCAACAAAAATGGCGATTGTGGGCGTGTTTGTGGGCGGATTTTATCGGTTCAAGAACTTAGCCTTACTCTTCAACCAAAGATTATATATACCAAATTTCAGCTTTCTAGCTCAAAAATTGCGACCTCTAGAGAGTATACATACGGACGGACGGACGGACGGACATGGCTCAATCGACTAGGCTTTTGATTCTGAGTCAGAATATATATACTTTTCTATACCTAACGGTATTATTTCTCTATGTTACAAACTCCACACCAAATACAATATACCCATTCTATGGAATAGGGTATAAAAAATCAAGTTACGTACATATGTCCTGTTTTGTTCAAATCGAGCTGTACGCTTAATTGAATGTCACTTACCTCATATTAATTGCCTTTAAATTTAATAGTCTCAACTTTGGGCTTTGTTTTTTTTTATTGCGCTGGTAGTTTAGTTATTGAACATCGGCCACGCAAAATTTTTGATATTGTATTTTTCCTATCTGCCAAACAAGAATTTTGTTTCTGGAACTGGGTTTCATATTTGAATTCAGATAACGCCTGTTCTTATGTATTCCAAATGTATTTATATACAAAAACCTAGTTTAAAATATATTAAAGAAATTGTTTTCAAAATTGAGACCTTGAATGTCTCGGTCGATTTATCAAACATTTTGGCTCTACAACCATCGATTATAAATACGAATATGATTATAATTTTGTGCTGTCAAATGTCGTCGGTAACAAAACTGTTTTAATGTACTTTTATAGGTTTGTGGTTATAGATTCCGGAAACAGTTGACTTCTGGAATACATTTTCGACTTAAAAATTCAATAGAGGGTCCTATTTATGAACAGTCTAAATTATGCACTAGAAAATAATTTCTTTGCATGGTTTGTATCTTTTTTATTTCATTAGTTTATTTTCGAAAGGACTGCTCAAAATAAATCAACTAATCCAACATAGGTCTGATGCCTATCCTTCATGCTTCATCAAAGGATCCTTCCCTCTAGATGGGTTCTATTGACTTTTTGCCATTCATTGCTTCAATAATAAATGCCAAAATGTAGTTCGTCTTCGAAGACCTTTGTCAGTGTTATTGATTGGTGTCTATTGTCTAATGAAGGCAATGTTGCTATTGACCCTAGCACCGTCTCGTCTGCTGCATAACAATGAACAATATTTTTCTTCAAAAAAGGACTAAACCATAACAGAAGTTCAAAATAAATATGTACCTACATTGAATGGATTGTTGTGAAACAAAAACTTGGAGTTCAGAACATAAAATAAACGAACGCACATTGAGTTATAGCCAATAATTAAAATGACTCCCCTCTAAAAGGATTATAAAAAATAGAACAGCAAAAGATGTACCCTTATTTGAATATAATTAAGGATTCATGACGAAGGTCGGAGAGAATTTCAATAAATTTTCCGTTCGGTTGAAATTATGTATTATACACGTTGACGCACTTACTTACTTCTACCCCGAAACAGGAGCGGGTCTTCCCCGATGCCGTAATGTTCGTTTTGGCTTCAAACAGAAGTATTCCAACACTTCACACGTAGTTTGCTTTTATTACTTAGACCTTAGAGCTTACAGTGTTAAAAGAAAGGATAATAAATTACAATAAAAAACATTTTGAGCGGAATTCTGAACTGAGCGAGAAACATTAAAAGAGTGTTAATTTTCTTCCGGGAAGTTTGAGAAAATATTTCTTTGTTCTCGAAGAATGAACTCCCAGTTTTATAAAAGCCCTGCCCTGACCAATTAGTCAGTTTGATATTATCCTTAATAAATTGAATTCCGGACAGGCTTTCAATTCATTCGTTCACCACATTTCTCTTTTCCTGCTCTCAACCTTTCGCTCTCTCGGATTTCGTTAATATAATTGAGTGGGTTGTATTGTTTTGTAGGTGGGATTTGGGGTTAGGGTAGATTATTGTTTTGACCTTCAAATTAAAATTCTGGACATGGATTCAATTATGAATTAAATAATTTGCGTTCCGAACCGTTTGGTAGCTATCTTACGCAATTATTTTCTATATTGAGGGGCTGGAATGCCCTTTAATGTTGGACATGTTTTGCAAATTTGATTGTTGAAATCATTTAATTTGTATTCTAGCTATATTGTTTTCTTAGACAAAGATGTTTGTTGGAAAAAGTTGACTACATGCAAAAATTTAAATATTTAATTGGTGACCCAAAGTTTCACAAATGATGTTCGTGTTTTTATGCAGAAGGTGGTTCTGTTATTTTTGAATAGCTTGGCAACTTAAAGTCCTAAGGTCATAAGGTTTTCAGTGTTGGGCTAAAAATAATAAAAGCTTTTAATTTTAGCTACAAAGAATAGTACTTAATTAGTTAAAATTTGGAAAATTAGTTTGAAAATTAATTTTTTACTTTTATAAAACTGCAGCATTTTTGACCTTTCTCGTGTTTTTCCTCAATATTTTTTTTCTTTACCTCTTACGGCAAAAACGAATAAAAGTTTTGTGTAGTACGTAAAAATTTTCTACAATCTTGGCCGTACGAAAATAGTTGTGCATATGTCAATTTGCTTTCGAGATAATTATGGCGCTTCGCAAAACTGGTTATTTTTCAAAATTCGCTATTAAAAGCAGCAAATTTCTTCTGATAATGATGAAATGTTGTTCTAATCATGGTTCCTCTTTAAAAACATCTACTTTCGACACTCCCACCCACCCCCTAACTCTTCAACTAACACTAACAGCTCGTCCTCCAGGTTATCAATGACGTCTTCACCGTTGTCGTTTTTAATATATCTGGTGATTGTTCCTGGTTCAAATCGGTTGCAGGGTTTTTTCGTAGGAGAGGCCTGTGCAGTGATTGCACATTGCTGAGCACCGGGGATATTCTTTCTTGCAGCTGCATAAGCTCATGTGCTACAACCTATGCTACACTAGCAGGAAATAATCTGGAGGATGTTTCACGGCGCAGCATTTCTTGTTGTGGGGGTTGGTTGAGCTCCTCGAGTACCTTTGTATTTAGAATATAGCTATATATTTATTAATGAAATTGAAATATAAATTCAGAATAATTATCCCTTTACAGTAAACGAGATATGTTCTCTAGAGCAAGAGCAAGTAATATTGAACGACTTAACTTAGAACATTTAAACTCAGAAGAAAGATCTGCGATAGTTAATCTTTTAAATCATTATGAGGATCTCTTATATAAAGAAGGAAATCAGTTAACATTTGCCTACGAAGTTCAACATGAAATCAAGACATCAACAAACAGTAAACGGACCTTTATATTCAAAGATGTACACTGTACAGGTACCCTGCCTTACATGAAAAAGAAATAGAATCACTAATTAAAGATATAATAACCGAAAGCTTCTCCAAATACAAAAGTCCTCTTTGGATCGTACCAAAGAAATCAGACAATTCAGGTAAGAAAAAATACAGGATATTCATTCACTTTCGAAAATTGAATGAAGGTACTATTAGCGACAAATTTTCTATTCCTTTAGACTCTATAATAGATAAATTATGAAAAGTTTATTATGTTATGACAATAGATTTGGCAAAAGGTTTTCACCAAATTCTGATTAAATTAGAAGACAGGAAGAAAACTGCCTTTTCCACCCCATTTGGTCATTATGAGTATGTAAGAAAGCCGGTTGGCCTTAAAAACGCCCCGGCGAAGTTTCAACGTCTATCAATTTATGTTCTCCGATAATACGTACATACACAAAATTTGCGTCGTGTATCTCGACGACTTCCTCATCTTTAGTACTTCCCTCAATGAACATATCGAAAATATTGAAAAGATTTTTAAACAATTGCAAAAAGCTGGTCTTAAGAGGCCTTTCCCTATATTTGATGAAAATTCTTAAAAATGACTATTTTTTTGCAGTTTTGTGAAGTCATTTGTGAAGTCATTTGTTTTTAAAAAATTTAAAGGGCAAATGAAAGTACTATTTATTATCTTTAAAACTATCAAATTTTTTGTTGATATTTGGAATATAACCCAAAATAATTAAATAAATGTATTGATGTATTTTCAGATTTTAGCTGAAACTGCTTATCGGTTCGCAACTTTTTACAACAACCACTTGTTGGATTTGATCAAATTTAATTTTAATTTAATTTAAAGTTAAAATCTTTAAATTGATCAAAAATTATTTCAAAATACTGAAAGATTTAAGAATTTCATTGATTTGAAAAACTGTAAAAATACTCAGTTTTAATTTGGATTTCCAGACATTTATTATATGAATTTCTCTCATAAAAACAAATTGTTATTTCCAAATTAAAATTCAATCACTAGAATAAATCAATTTACATAAATATTTTATGTAAAACAATACATTTTAAACAACTCAGCAGAAAACAATATTTCACAATTTTAGTTCAGACACAAATCAGTGGATTGTATTCTTTCTCAAAGTGGCCGCTAGAGTGAGGAAAATAAAAAAAATCAATAAAATAGATTCAATTTGGCAGCAGTACGGTAGATATACGAAATCCATGCAATGTGGTAGATATATTAAATGTATTTAAATGGCTACTTGCATGTGTTTGTGTGGTACGTGTTTTGTGACTATTTTGTTTGGTTATTTTTATGTACTGGTTCTAGGAATTGTGTGTGTTTATTTTATTTGATTGTGTTATTTTATGATTTCGGTGGCAATGCGGTTTTTCTTATTCGAACTCAGAATAAGGGGCCAGTTATAGCGATACGGAAAACAAAACCGAAAAAAATTTCAAATTTAAAATTTAGTATGTTATGGTTCGATTTAAAACACAAATACTACACTGATCGATGGCAACCAACTCACAGAATTTATTTTGGAAATACAAATTTGAACTGAACTTGTACTTTTTGTTAAAAACGAAATTTGTTATTTTTCTTTTATACGTATAACAGAAAAATAAATAAATACATTTTTAACAAAAAGTATTTGATCATTTAAAATTATTTTGAACAAAAAACATTCTCTGAATTGATTGCCATCGATCAGTGTAGCATTTGTCTTAAAAATCGAATCAGAACATAAAAAAAATTTCATTTGAACATTTTTTCGGTTCGGTTTTCTGTTTCGCTATAACTGGCCCCTAAGATTTCAAGATTTGTGAAAAAAGTGTAAAATGAAATTACTTTCCCTAAATTTGGTTTGTTAGGATAAGTGGTAGTTTGGTATATTGTGGGTGGAAGCATTTCATACGTAGGTAAAAATTAATAAAGCTGTAAGGCCCTGTTATGTAAAAAAAATACAATACATAATTCCAAACAGTAGTGTTTCAAATAAAACGATTTCAAATTTAGGCAGAGCTTCGGCGTAAGATACTTTATTTTATACAATGAACAATTCCGAACAGGAGAGTGAGCGTTATTATTAAGAAGTAACTACTAGCAGGCCCAGACTTCCAAGGGCTATCAGATAGTGATTCATTTCTTGTCGTTTAGTAAAACTGATCCGGTCCTTGGAATATTTTTGTTGTCCTTTGGATTTAAGTGCGTTATAATCTCACTTAATAACATCACGATGCCATCTTTGTACACTGCGCAGGAATATGCGAACATGCACCTTATTTATGTAGAATGCAGAAGCAATGCTAGTGCTATAGCTAGACTTTACCATGAGAAATACCAAATGCTGAGCGTTATCCGGATGATCGGGTTTTTGTGAATTTGCACCAATCATTCTCAGAAGGTCGATTTCCATACCAAAGAACTAGTTAAGGCAGGCCCCTCGTGCCCTACGAGAACCAAGTGCTACAAGAAGTCAATCAAGACCCAAGTACCTCAGTACGTTGAATTCAAACAAGAACAGGAGTTCCCAAAAGTACAGCACATCGAATTTTAAAGAAAAATGAGTTCCATGCATACCATGTTCAACGAGTGCAAAGCCTATTACCCCGAGATTACCCTGGAAGAGTTGCATTTTGTCGAACGATACTACAACGGTACAGGGAAGATCCGCGATTCTTGGACAAAATTCTGTATTCCGATGAATCAACATTTAAAAAGGATGAATACATGAACCTTTACAATTTGCACGAGTGGCATCGGCATGTAGAAAATCCCCATTTGATACGGGAAGACAAATCGCAGTATCGCTTCAAAGTTAAAAAAAGAAGAAGAAAAAGTCTACTCAAAACCAATCAAAAATTTAGCAGAACTGCGCCAAAAAATCACGGAGGCTGTTGCAGACATCAACTCAAGAAGATTCGCTCGTCTTATAAAACGATCTTATTTAAGAAGATGTAGATCTTGCATTGCTGTTGGAAACAAACAATTTGAACATTTGTTAGTTATAACTAATCGAAATAAACTTTGATGTAATTTTTGTTGAAAAATTGAATTTTATTTCAAACTTAAGCCCAAAAATAGAAATGAATCACTATCTGACAGCCCTTGGTAGTGTGGGCCTGCTAGTAGTTACTTCTTAATAATAACGGTCACCCTCCTCGAACTTAATCTCGGACGAGAAAGCCTGGAGTTCATTCAGATTTTTTTTTAATGAATGAAAAAGAATTATCTTAAAACCTGTTTATTTGAGAAAAACATTTTTTCCCTATATTTATGGAATATTATAAAAAACCTTACACCATTTTGGAAGGAGAATTGAGCGCGCCAACTTTTAAGGTAACATGCCAAAATTTAGTAGTAAATTTTTTTTACACCACAGCCCATTGAATTAGGGTCATGTACAAATTTTGAGTATTTAGTTGGGCAAAAAAGTGACATTTTCTTCTAAACTGATGCAGGTGTGTTTAAATTTTTTAATGCAATTGTTAGCGGGGTTATTCGAGGTTCCATAACAGAAAAAAAATTGAGAAAAATTAAGATTTGTAATCACTGCACTTGAAAGGCCGTCAGAGGGTGATCATTTTCTCGATTTTTTTTTGAATGCCTCTAACTCACAAAATACATGGCAAAGATTTTTTTATTATTTTTCTGATAACTGTCACCACCTACCCTATTACCCGTTTTCGTTTTGACGTTGACTTTTGGGACACCCTGTACATTATTACCAAATTCAAGGACAGTTACATATTTCCAAGAGGAACGTTTGTGTGTTTGCAATTTGGAATAGCAGCAAATATGATGTTTACATTGAAAGAATAGAAAAAGATGACGAATTTCGGAAAAAACAAATGGTGAGCAAACTTTCATCTTTTTATAAAGATTGGCTTTTGCCGGAGCTTGCAGATCCCCGCATCCCTCGTGGTATGAAAGTACGAACTCCTAAAACAAGCAATGGAAATAATATAGATAGTACTTGAACTTCTGATTATTTTACATAAATGTTAGTCGAAAAAAACATATTTTCAGGTTCTGTTCGTGGACTAGGCCTATAGGGGAAACCACAAAAAAAAAAACGCGCCGATTGTCTTACCCCATGGGTGGTGTGGAAAAAGACCCCATATTATAAAAAATATATAATCAAAGAAAATTAATTTAGTATGTACATAAAATTACTTACATATGTATGTGCATAATCAAATAATTATAACACCTACTTATTTTTCAAAATTGGAGGTTCATTTCAAACTACAATAAAATGCTGATGATTCCTTTTCTACCCATTTTTATTCATAACACCTGTAAATTGACCTATCAATTTTTTTGTGTTATTGTATTCGACGGCGGCGCCGCTTCGGCGGGTCGTACCTGTTTTTTAACTTAAATAAAAAATATGTGTTACCTAAAGATAAATACATTGCAAGAAAAGAAATTATATATATTTAGCTAGCACATATTATTATTAATCCAGTACCTACTTTGTTATTTTGTTGTATAGGTATACTTGTAAGTTCTTGGATATATAAAAACAATAAAACGAAGGTTAATCCTCTAAATCTTTAAAACTGACATAAAAACTTAGAGAAAGGTTTTTCTTTAAAAAAGAACTCGTATTTTTTTTTAATGAGTTTGAAGATTAATTGTTCACTGTTCACTGAAACAACTTTATTTAAAAATAAAATACAAGAAGAAATGTTTTGCTTTACAAAAAGGTATAGCATGGCATTGTTACTGTTACCATTGTTTTTTAATTAAATAATTTTAAGTAAGACGCTGTCACATTTCAATAATTTTGGCTTTCACCCAAACCAATTTCGGATGCCTAATACGAAAAGTACAAAATTCTTTTATTCTGAATTTTTCCAGCTTCACATTATAAATCTCTTTAGGTACCTGCACGCGGCAGGCTGCACCCAACAACAACAACTACACTAAACCCATATCGAATACCAAACGCAACAACAATAAACGAGATACATTATTTGTATATACACAAATCCAAACAAAGAATACATACACCAGGCGGAAAGACGACAAAAAATAAGTTCAGTATGGGTGATGGTTTTTTTTCGCACATTCTTTGAGTTTTGTGGATTCCTTATGTGGAATCCACAATGGGTTGAGCCTTGAATTATGAATGGGTTCTACGAATAGTTCCCACATTCATGAAAAGGCCTTTTAAGATTCAAACAGATAAGTGCAATTTTCTTTCAAAGTAAACCAAATATTTAGGGCACATACTGACACGTGAAGGATTCAAACCAAATAAAATACAACAAAAAAATATCCACACAGGCAGTGCTGATGTAGAAAGTTTTAACAATACATTGACAGAAAAAACAAGAGTTTTAAATTTTGGAAAATAACGAGCTTCGTACCGCCTTTTTTTAATACATATTTTCGAAAATACTGAATTTTTTGTTTTACTGTTTATAAACGTCTCAGCTACACACAAGTGTACAGTAAGGGGTAAGGGGAAATCTAACAAATCTATCTGTAGAAGCTGCTAGTTATGACAAGGCAGGGGATCTTTTAAAGGAGAGGTGTGATCACAAACGAATTCTGGTACACAACCAAATGCAGGCTCTTTTCGGTCAGCCACCCTTAACAAGAGAGACATCTTCAGGTCTTAGAGATCTTCTCTACCAAACAAAAGAGTGTGTTCAAGCACTCCAAAACATGGAAGTTCCAGTGGCCACTTGGGATACGGTACAAATCTGGTTCCTCTACCAAACGCTTCCAAGTACGTATCAAAAACTATGGGAAGAAAAATTAGGTAACAAAAAGGATTTACCAACATTTAAGGAATTCATAGAGTTTTTGGAGGTGCGCTTCCGGATTCTAGAAGTTGTAGATCAGCAGGATAAGAGTACAGCGAATCAAAGTAAAACCGAGTCATCCGTCGCAACTCGGCCACGTTTCAACAAGGCGTAACCAAAGGTTTTTCACACGCAATCATCAGCTTAAACTACCAACAAGTCGACTTCTAAGTCGAACTCTGGGGAGGTTTTGGTATGTAAAATGTGCAATCAAGGCAAGCACGCGCTGAGGAAGTGCCAGCGATTCTTGAATATGGACAACGTAGGACGCAGTGAAGCCTTTCGTAGGCTCAAAGCTTGCGAAAATTGCCTCTCTTACGGGCACTTCACATATAAATGCCTTAGCCCCAGCTGTTGCTTTTTTTTCCAGCAGCGACATCACACGTTGCATGCTGACACCCAACAAAACTTCAACAGATACAATAACACACACACACAACAACAGCATGCACAAGATCACACACAATACCAATATACACAACAAACCTTACCAAGGACATCTCATCCGAGATCCACTAGCACGAATGTGTTCCAGGCGTCCGTTGACTCAAACGCGCCAGAGTTTCAGCCAGCTCAACAACAAAAACAACAATCGTCATCTAGTGGACATATTTTTAATTACAACACGTCGCATTAGAATCGTGATCTTTAACACCAGGTGCTTTTAGCGACAGCAGTTGTTAAGGCTCGAGCAACAGATGGAGTGACACACCATCTTCGAGCTCTGATCGATATCGGATCAGTAACGTCATTTATTACTGAAGCAGCCGCACAACTGTTGAAGCTAAAAAAGCGACGCACCTTTGTCGAAGTATCTGGGTTGGGGTTGGTCAGTAGCGGCACTACGCAAAACTCCGTTGAGACACGTTTTGCATCCTGTTACTCGACGTTTGGGACTGCCGTTCAGGCGTTGGTTTTTAAGTCGCTGACTGGGCATCTTCCGACCCAAAAAATGATTCATCACAAATGGCATCATCTCGATGGACTCTCGTTAGCAGATCCCGATCTCTACAATCCATCACATGGATGAAGTTAGTGTGGATGACACGGTTTTGGCTACCCCTCTCCCCAATTTTTTGCCACACCATGATATGTTTAAGGAAGCTAGTTCCACCACTAAGCTGCGAGTAGTCTTTGACGCAACAGCAAAGACTTCGGATGGGAAATCCCTCAATGATCGTCTTCTTATGGGTCCAAAATTGCAGACGAGTATCATCGATCTCGTTCTAAGATGGTGGACTCACCGAGTCACATTTACAGCCGATATCGAGAAGATGTATCGGCAAATTTTGGTGTGACTAAAGTTGGCCCCGCAATTTTTTATTTTTTATATAAAATTTATTGTGCTGCTTTGTGCTAGACTTGTGCTACTATGTGCCGTAAATATAAAAGTTGTATCCTTAAAGCTCTAGCTTTTATAGCCAAAAAACGATTTTATGACTAAAGTTAGCCCAGCCATTTTTTATTTTTTTTGTTGAAGATTTATTATGCTGCGTTGTGCTAAGCTTGTGCTGCTATGTGCCGTAAATATTAATTTTTTATCTCCAAAGCTCTAGCTTTAATAGCCAAAAAACGATTTTTACACTAAAGTTAGCCCCGCCATTTTTTTTTTTAAGATTTATTGTGCTGTGTTGTGCTCCGTTTGTGCTGCCATGTGCCGTAAAGATTATTTTTTAGTTTTCAAAGCTTTCCGTTTTTAACCAAAAAACTTTTGTATGAGAAACAAGAAAAAAACCACTGCCATTTTTTTTTTTACTTGTGCTGAGTTGTGCTCCTCTTGTGCTATCATGTGCCGTTAAAATAGAAAAGAACCACGCACTAAATGTATGGAAAAAAATTCCCGGTCAAATTGGCTGAAATTTTAGTATGATACACTAGACGTTATTCTAATCAAAAGTCTGTATGGGCAAAAACCTCCACAATCAACGGATTTTAAGTTACAGGGCTTTGATTCATTTAAAAATAAAAATAAATTCACAAAAGTAGTAATTTTCAAGCTCTTCGTAAATCATATTCCACTCACAAACACCGTCATTTGATAAAACCCGTGCTTATTGTTGCTCCTGATGGTTATATACTGGACATCCAAGGTCTTCTCGGATTATTATAACAATGATGCTGCTATACTGGAAGTTGAATTTGAAAGTGATGGTGAAGTAATGCAAAGATGGTTTCAAGAAAATGATATTATCCTAGTTGATCGAGCATACCGAGATTGCACGGAGTTATTAAGCCGTTTAGGGATAGTATATAAAATGCCTTCACTTCTTCAACCGGGAAGACGTCAACTAAGCGCTGAAGATGCCAACCATTCCCGAATAATAACTAAATCAAGATGGATTGTTGAAGTAAGGAATGGTCATATTAAGACTATTTTTAAGTTTCTGCAGCAAACCATTCAGATGCATCATGGGGTGTGCTCATATTCGTAATGGAGTGTACACATACAAATGTGGTATAAAGTGAAAGGTATTTTAATGATGGTTATGTGTGCAAAATATTGTATCGATATTTTAAGGCTAATCCGAGATTTTTGGATTTGAAATTGATCTCCAAAAGCAAATACGAAAAATCTGACTTTTTTGCAAATAAATACGTTTATTTCGAAAAGTATAGCACGTAAAATGATGATTGAGGTATCATATGAAAGATCTTGAAAATATCTTTCACTTCACGTTAAAATCTTTTTTTCAAAATACCTTGTATTAAGAATAGAACAAACTAGAACTTGTTTGAAAAACAACATTTTCGATTGACTTTGACAGCCAATATCTTAAAGAAACCAGTGATAACCTATACTTTTTTTTGCACCATTGCAATCCTTTATCGCTTACCTTTAATTTCATATACAATTTAACTATCATTCTATTCTATAAAAAAATTAAAACAAAACAAATGTTACACAGTAATTGCATTTTTTTCTGTTACTATTTTTTTGCAATGTTTTTTTTTTTTTTTTATACAAAAACAAAATATATAAGTATGTATGTTAATAATTAAAAAAAATTAGCTAGTCCTCGTTAACGTCAGTTAAAATGCCATCCAAAAATAAAGCCGGTGTTATGCTTATTGTTTCCTGGTGTCTAGCATAGCCTTAATACCATAAAATGCTCATTACATGAGCGCAACAACCGACAGTTCTCATTCCAACGAGACAGTTACAATAGTAAGCTTTTATTGCGTTTGAATTTTGTGTTGCTCTTGTATCGTAATTAAATAAGATGTATGTAAGATACACTTTTCTACTCACATGTCTCGATTTTATTCGTCCTCGTAATAAAAAGTTATTACTGTCTATAAGACTAGGGTGTGCAGAAGAGGGAACCCGCATCTGATCTGAACAGACTTCAACAGTATAAGTTCCGTGATCTTTCAAATGTTCGCCACAGTAAGACCGAGCCTGGTTAATTTGATAATCCCCCAATGATATCATACGAAGATCTTGAAAAGTAAGTTTTGGGAAATTACTTAAGTTCGGGATATTTCCATCGATGCGGCAAAAGCTGTATGATTTTTTCTGGAAACCGTAGTTTGAACTTTTCTGAAGGTACACATATGTTCCATCGCAAATGACGATAGATGGACGGTCATTTTCATTTAAGTTGATGTTTCCAAATAATCCATTTGGAATAAGTCTGTTCCTTCTGGACACATCCTGAACAGCTAAATGCTGTAAGCCCAAGTTCAATGGCACAAAATAATCCATCAATTTCTTCCTTGCAGCTGTTAAGTATCGTCCTACAGTAGTTTGCGGAATGTTTAAGAGGCAGGAAAGTCTTCGATCACTATCACCAGACCTTAATTTAGCTAAATAAGTAAAAACCTCAATGGTTCTTAATCCTGGAGCAAAGCTTTGCAGTTCCGAAAACTCTGTAGGGGTCATACCAAGCCAATAATGGCACAAATGAGGGTTGATTGTACTTATATCACTAAAATCCATTGCTCTTGTCGAGGTTTCAGTTAAAAGCGACAACATTTCATCCATTTGTGGTCCAGTAAAGTCAGAAACATTGATGTCCATATCAACCAATGACGTCCAGTCGCGTAGTGAAAGATGGTAATTGCACAATCTGCTACTTTCTGGTACATACAATTTGTGGTCTATAGCTACGAGCAGACTGCATATAAAAGCCGCAAATGTTTGCGACTCTGACGTCAATTTTACGTCATCATTTGCGATTCTTGGTCGCACATCGTTTGAACACCCCTTTGGGATAGTCCGCATATGCTCGCAAACCATGTGCGGATGATGTGCGACAACCAAGTCGCACATTAGTTTCCGACTTTTTTGCATATCGTGTGAACACTCTTGCAAATCAATTGTGACAATTTGCAGCCATGTGCGGGCATTTGCGGTCGTCCCAATCATTTGCAACTACACGAAAACAGGACATTGCAAATGCATCGATGTGCGAGCAAATATCAGCTGAAATTCTCTGTTTTATAAGGAGAATATTGAGAAAAAAAAAATAAAAAGACAAATTTCGATAAAAAATTATTATTAAAATGGGTAGTTGATGAAAGTTTATTATTGTTTTCCGTTTCCGTTCGTTGCCACCAGAGATCACAAGTGCTTTTTTTCTAGATGTCAATAAAGTGGTATTATTGTGAACTGCCGAGAGCAGAACTGTTGAAAGCACTCACTTTCAAATGATCCACGACAAGCGCTTCATAGATTGCGTCGAGCACTTCTGGGACTATGGTTGAGATGGTATTGACTGGAATGTGGAAAAGATATTGCATAGACCGAAAATTCTCGCATGTAGCCAAGAACCGGAGAGTCAGCATTAGTCGGTCTGAGGCAGAAATGCAAAATCGCAAGTTTTGTATCAGCTTTTTGAATCCGCGGTCATACCAAGGAAAGCAAATGGTCAAATTGATAAGCCGACATACGAACAAAACCGTGATACAATTATGGTTCATTCGAACGTAATGCCAGCATCAATTTATTTTGCGCAAAAGCCTTCCGTCTGGCGATGTAGAAGCCAATTTTTTGTCCACACACTACGAACCCGTTTAATTTTTCTTAAACTCAATTTTTCTCGGATTTCATTTTCTAGCATATCCAATGCCAAAATAGCAATAGAAGCCCACTTTGTTTCGACATTTTGAATTAATTATAGCACTTTTTAATATTCGAGATTACAGCTACGTCAAGAATCCCAAGCCAAATACGCAAAGTTTCACAAATGTTCGCAAACCTGCATATGACTAGAAATTGGTAATATGCGGATATTGTTGCACATCGTGTGAACACCTCGCATATAGACCAACACATTTGCGATCAGATATGCGAACACATGATGTGCGACATCAACGCAAATGCATTTGCGACTTTTGGGACAGAATTGGCATATCGTGTGAACACCCCTATATGCACGTTTGCGAGCACTGATGTGGGGATAGAATTTGCGATATGTTTGCGAGTTTTTACGTGACGTCAGAGTCGCAAACGTTTGCGGGTTTTCATATGCCGTCTGCTCGTAGCTTATCAATAACCTTTGGCGAATTAGTTCCGGGAATCTAAATCGTTCAGATCCTTGACAGCCTAAAAATAAGCAACGTCTTTGAGTTACAACAACACGCTTGTATACAGCAGATTGAATTTTGTGCTGTACTACTGGTGGGGGATGTTCTTGTTCAACAACATTAACGGGGAGCTGATGTTCTACTTCAAGCTCAGCACTATTTTCATTTCCATGGCGATGTCTTTGCCTAGAACGGTTTGCACGTAACCAACAAGGTAAGCAAATTCTCTGCAAATTACGATGCTAAAAATTGTTTTATTAAGAACCTGGCTTAGAAAAAAAAAAACAAAAATTAACTTGATTTAAGGGTAACAATTGATTCAAGAAAGTCCGCTGAGGACAGTTTTGTGGTACGTTGCGACTTCTGCGAGATCTTAACGAAGACCCACAGCAAATACATATTCTCACATGTCCGTACTCTCGATTGGGATAAGGGTTATTTGTCAAAGCGATCCTTTTAATAATTTGATAGCAATTCAAGCATACCAAATCTGACTCAGATATCTTTAATTTAATTAAAATATTATTAAAAAAAAAAAAAAGTTAAAAATTAACATGTAAACTCACTTCATCTGGTGTTATCCAGAATGCTAAAACTAACCGCATTGCATGGTTTTGAATGTTTCGAAATTGAATTATATTAGTTAAACGAACTCTACAATTTACACAATGGTTAATATTACTCATTTTCACAGTTTTTAACTATTCAATTTCACTTTAAAACACACTTGATACTTTGATAATAAATTGTAATACATGAAGACCGCGAAATTGTGAATGATTTTATTTTTTTGTGTAACTATAACTATATTAAACTTAAAAGCCTAACGGTCGCGGCCTATAAGCATTCTACAGCATGTGTTGGCATGGTACCTAGCAACAAGTTTTTAAGATAGCACCTGCTTTGTTTTTGGACTGCAGACTGGTTTTTTTAATAGTAAAATAGATATTTATATATTGCAAAAAAAATAATAACAGAAAAAAATGCAATTACTGTGGAACATCTGTTTTGTTTTAATTTTTTTTAGAATATTTGTATAATGTGGGTGATATACTAACCGTATGATAGTTAAATTGCATATGAAATTAAAGGTTAGCGGTTAAGGATTGCAATGGTGCAAAAAAAAAAGTATAGGTTATCACTGGTTTCTTTAAGATATTGGCTGTCAAAGTCAACCGAAAATGTTGTTTTTCAAACAAGTTCTAGTTTGTTCTATTCTTAATACAAGGTATTTTGAAAAAAAAGATTTTCACATGAAATGAAAGATATTTTCAAGATCTTTCATATGATACCTCAATCATCATTTTACGTGCTATACTTTTCAAAATAAACGTATTTATTTGCAAAAAAGTCAGATTTTTCGTATTTGCTTTTGGAGATCAACTTCAAATCCAAAAATCTCGGATTAACCTTAAAATATCGATACAATATTTCGCACACATAACCATCATTAAAATACCTTTCACTTTATACCACATTTGTATGTGTACACTCCATTACGAATATGAGCACACCCCATGTCTGCCCAGAACCAAGTTTTACCATGTTTTTTTGTGTTTTTGTGGTTAAAATCAAGCTTTTTATGATGCTTTGTTACTATATTATACATCAAACTAAAGGTTATTAACTGACAGTTACAGTGGTTTGAAAAAAAGTATAGGTCATCACTGGTTTTTTCGAGATATTGGCTGCCGAATGTCATTCAAAAATGTTTTTTTTTTTTAAGTTTATGGTTGATTTTTTCGAAATATAAGATATTTTGAAAAAAGTTTCTTACATAGGATTAAAGATATTCTAACTATCTTTCATTTGATCATGAATCATTATCCTATGCGCGATATTTTCGGAAAAATACGTAATTATTTGCAAAAAAGTCCGATTTTTCCCATTTCCTATGTTCAACTTCAAGCTCAAATATCTCGAAATCCCCAAAGCCAAATTCAAAAATATTTTGCAGATAGATAGAGCTGAATACAAGCTTTCATTTGGTACTAGTCTCATAGGTGTACGCCCTGGGCCCAGGCTCCATACAAAAATGGGTCATCTCCTTTTGGTTAGTTTCCCAGACCGATACTATCAACTCGTCATGTGGAGAGATAAAAAAACATAAAAAAAAAATTAAATGAAATAAAAATTTTAAAACGTGTAGCTTTTTACGGAGCCAGCAAGACTCACTTACCTGGTCAGTTCAAGAAATTAATGACAATCACCGCACAGTGCCATTGTATTGTTGTTCTTTTTTTGGCTTTTTTCTGGCCAGGTCCTCCTTTTTATTTTTGGAATGGCTTCCTTGCCCTCATGATTCATGATGATATCTGTAAAATAAAAGAAAAGATATTAGTTTAGGTTTAAAATAAATTCCTAAAAAGAAAATTTGAAAAAAGAGCAGATTTCGGTGTTTTGAAAAATTTCCATGTGCAAGCACAGGAATTTTTCCGTCTAATCTGTATTTGAGATATATTTCCAGGATTATTGCTGAAAAATGTTCTCAATACTTTAAAGAACAAATTTTAGTAATAATTTTGGAAATATAGACAATTAAAAGCACTACATTTAAACAATTAATACTCACCTTTTCCAATTTGTTGCATTCCTTGTTGTTTACGTTTTGTTATTTGTTTTTTTTTTTTTTACAGTTCTTATTTTATTTTTGAGTGTAATGTTTACCTCTTCAGGTGCGCATGCGAAAGTAGATAAATCTTTCTTGCTCCCATCTGAACGAAAGGGGGTCAGGTAAACCAGAGTAAATTCGCTCAGTTTTAAAATCAAGTCAAAATGAATTTTAGTGTTCGCAGATAGGGTGAATTTAAGGGAAATTTCTCGGTTTTGCTTAAGATATTTATTAAGTATATGTTTGTGTATGTTTTGATGGAAAACATCATAATTAGTGCAATATGTAGGTATGTAAGTTGAATTTTAAGAATGTGGGCCAGGGGTAAATTGCAATTTAATGATAAGGATATTAGATGCTACCTATTATTTTTTATAGATAGGGATTGAAATAGTTATCTCACTCAGATGTAGAGGTAACTATTTACAGGCATATAAATGAAGACTGGGATTGACCTTTGTAGGTTTTCATGGTCACAGTAAAATGTTATCGGAATACGAATACGAAGTCAAAGTAAACGGCCATTATGTACATTACGAATTCAAATTCAAATAATTGTGCATAAATTGGTTTTTTTTTTGTTGAGTGGAAAGCGAGAAACCTGTGAATTTGATGAAAAACATTATTTCTTTTATTATTAAAGTCAGTATTAAGTGAGAATCTGGAAAGTGAGATTTCAAAGAAACTAAGCGGGAATCCTTAGAATAGTAACTAGGCACTTGAAGAAAATAGTTACCAAAACAATCAGATTGCAGAGGTTCGGGTTCTACTTAATGAAGTTGTCTAAGACGTCATCGGTGGGCCTGAGCCTCTGCCAGTTTTTTTGTTATTTAGTGGAGAGATCCTGAAAAGAAGCTTTCTTTTGAAGAAATCAAAAGACTTCATTGGAACAATAACCAAGTGTCCAGGGTTTTTCTTATATATATATACTCCAGTGATATACAACAGTAAAATCCCTAGAGGATACAGATTGTTATTTGTGGTTTTGTGAAGAGGAGAAGCTTCGCTGAGTTAAGGAAACTTAAGACAACTAGAGTGGTGAATTCAAACTATAAATCAACAAGAGTTCTTAATTTAGTTTTGTTTTGTGTGTGTTCAGAATTCAGTTCTCCAAAATTGTTTTTAGTAATTATTGTTCTTAATTAAAAAAGTGATTTCGTTTGTGGTTGCTGATATTTAATAATTTCATCTTCTAAAAAAAAATAAAGCTGAAACTACAACAGTTCTTAGTAGTGCTGCCGGCAGGACACAGAGGGACGACAAAAAGTAGTAAGTCATATATATTGAGATCAGAAGGTCATTTAAAAAATTATTAAAATCAGTGACAGCAATCTTAATCTTATCGATCTAGGTTAATTTTTTCATTATTATATTTTTTTTTTAGTCTTAAGATTTTGAATTTACATTTATTTTAGTTAATAGTTTTCTTTTGAGCTGGAGAGCTAAATTTTAAATGAAAATTTATTTAAATAAAAATTATAAAGTCGCATATAAAAATTTTCTGGTTATGAATTGCTTGTTTTTTTCAGCTAAAGGTGTGTGGTGGCGGACAAAGCCGTCCTGATGCAAGACTTCCGGTAGTATGACATGACCAACTAACTGTACGCTACAGACAGTTTGCGACTGGTTGGTCATTTTAGGGGTTATTTCCGAACATCGGCCATGGAAATAACATCAGGAAGTATCTTTCAGATACTTGGGTGGGTTGGCCAGGCCTTCGTCAATACCATCAGACGAGCGCTTGGAATTCAGTAGTACGACATCTGGAGGGAGATACAAAAGTAAAGTGCTTTAGTTTTAGGGTTTAGATTAAGGTAAATTTAAGATGTACTATAAAAGTTAAGTTCGTACAAACGAATTTTAACTTTGGTGGAGGTGATTTCATTTTTATTATTTTTGGTGATGGGATTTTATATTATCATTTTTGGTGGTGGAAATTTATTTTTGTATTATTTTGAATTTTAGGTAGGTTTAGTTAGGTTAGTTTAATCTTAAAAGCACTATACTTACATGTTCCTTCAGGTAGTTCACTGAGAACTTCCTAAGATCAAAAGTTTTCGCATTCCACGGTGGACGCATGCTAGCAAGACGAACAAGGCAATTGAGCTTCACCTTAATCTGCTCCTAGCAAATACAAAAGTGGCCCCAAGTAAAAAGACTATAACACTCTCTCGTCTTGAACTTTGCGGTGCTCTTGTGCTTGCACAATTGTTGCACTACACGGTGGAGACGATGGCAGTACCCAGGGCAAAAATGTATGCTTGGTCGGACAGCACCATAGCATTTGCCTGGATACAAACTACTCCCACGAAATGGACGACATTCGTTTCCAATCGGGTGTCGGATATCCAGCGGCTAGTAGGAGTCGATTGCTGGGGACATGTTGGAATGCTTCATAACCCAGACGATCTAGCATCCATTGTTGTACTTCCAGCACCGATAGATACACCAGAGACGTGGGGGACTGGTCCAGAGTTCCTGAGGTCTAAATGGAATTTCGATGCCCAAAGTAAATCCATAAACAGAGACACGGAATAAGAAATGCGTGCGATCAAGTCCCATAGCGCATATATGGTTGACAACGACATCGTTCATAAAATGATTTATAAGTTTTCGAGCCTTATCAAGCTAGTTCGTCATCGTGTGGTGTCGTTGGTTCTTACTGAACCGGCAACTTAAAAAGTATTACAGGGTAACAGGTCCATAAAGCCCTAAAGAGATGGAAAAGGCCCATTTAGTTGCCATCAAAGCTGTAAGAGACTGTAAGACTATCAAAAGCCTGCGTGCGTTAAACGCGTTCATCGATGCCAATGGAGTCTTACGAGTGGGGGGGCGTTTAGGGAACTCCCTCCTTTCCTACGACGCGCAACACCCGATGCTTCTTCAGAGCAGTCATCAGTACTATCGATAGTTTCTTAAAACCATTAATCAATCAAAGTGAAGATGAAATAATTCTGTTTAAATAAAAAATAAAACAAAAAAACAAGCTTTAAACAAAATAAAACAATGCCATGTTAGCTTATTATAAGTTCGAGACAAATGCACAAAACACAGGTAAAAGGAAAAGTGAAAAGAAATATAAAAAAGTCTTCAAAAATGTTTGAATTATGTTTGATAAAAAGCAAATGGTTCAAGTTTTTATCTTTGAGGCGTTTTTTGTCATTATTTCTCCTGCTTTGGAAAAATTCGTTCAAAAGGAACCGAAGGAGCTGGAATGCAGACATATACTTTAATCGCGATTTCTCGTAGTTTACTTGTTGATTGATTCCAATACTTAAGTGAACAAGAACTTCTATCCATTAAAGATTCCAAGTAGTGACGTATGTCAATTATGGCTTCTGCTTCTGTCAAGCGAGTTGAACTTGACATCTGGTCACGTACAGTGTTATATTATTTAAACCAACTCTTACTTGGAATGAAAAGAATGCGTTCCAAATACCCTACATGGTGGGATTCAACAAATGATCGGCTACATACGACGGCGGTATTGGATCGGGCAGATCCTGCAGAGGTGTACCTCCTGCTATCGGCAAAGGGCAGAAGAGATGCAGCAATTAATAGGAAATTTGCCAGCTGCTAGAGTGCGTATGGCTTGGCCGTTTAGTCATACTGGTATCGATTACCCGGGACCCATCGAAATTAAAGCATGGAAGGCACGTGGTGGCAAAATCTTGAAGGGCTACTTCCCAATTTTCGTCTGATTGGCAACGAAGGCAATACACTTGGAAGTGGTGTCCGATCTGACGACACAAGCGATTTTGGCAGCATTCAAACCATTCAGCATTCACTGCCAGAAGTGGAAGATGCAAGCAGATCCATAGCGATTGCGGAACGAATTTCGTCAGTGCTAGTTCAGAGCGTTGAAGAGTTCAGGACGTTGAAGGACGTGCATAATACGATTGGAAGGAAGTCGCCGAAAACCTCGAGAACCAAGGTACAGAATGGCATTGTATTCCTCCTGCGTCTCCCCATTTTGGAGGATTGTGGGAAGCTGGGGTGAAATCGGTCAAGTACCATATGAAACGAGTTTTCGGAACTGAGAGACTTACATTTGAGGAGCTCGCGACAGTTTTAGTTCAAATAGAAGCTTGTCTGAACTCGAGACCCCTATGTCCTCTTTCAGGTAGCCTCGATGACTTGCATGTACTTACACCAGCGCACTTTCAAATCGGTGCATCGTTGCACGCAGTACCAGTACCACTAGGCGACATCAACCTCAACATCTTTTACATGGATCGATGGAAACGCATACAAGCATTCGTTGAAGGATTCTGGAGAAAGTGGAACGCGGAATACCTTTCAAGACTACAACAGCGCCCGAAATGGAACAAGAAACAGGAAATGTCTAAAGTAGAAGATTTGGTTCTAGTAAAGGATGAACGACTTCCCCCTTCTAATTGGAACATCGCTGGGATAGAAAAAACACACTCGGGATCGGACGGATTGATACGCGTCGTCACAGTTAGAACAAAGTGTGGACATTTAAAACGTCCAATCACAAAAATATGTCCTTTGCCCACAAACACTTCCGTAGAAAAGCACACAACAATTTAAGCCACGACTCAATTCACAAAAAAAAATTTAACAATTTATTTCTTTAGTAAAACAAAGTACAAAATATGCCATTTACGAATAAACATTTATCTAAATACAATAATAGTCTAAAGGCCAAACTGGCAATCCAACCAAAAATTATGGCTCCGTCAATTAAATTCAAGCTTACTTATAATATAATTATTTGTTTTATATAATTTCAGATGAAAAAAAAAATTAAATAAGAAGATTTAATTTTGTAACAACACTTACAAAACGCAACAATAAATAAAAACAAATTGTATTGTGACAAACATGCAAACATATTGGCCACTGTACTGAAACAAAACGCTTGTAAAAAAAACATACACGATCCACAAACTTATCAACGTTTATAAAACACATTAGACAAACGCCAACCCGTCGATAAAACAATTAACAAAATAAATATCAAAAGGGGCACAAAACTTATTTAAATAAGGCTTGTCATAAATGTTCAACATATTAAACACTGGTGTAATAAAATAAACATAGCTCTAAAACAGCATTTCTTAGAGCCACTAAAAATAATCAATATGTGCACAAATAAAATCACTTCAATTGAATTTCACTTTACTTAACAAAACCATAAAGTAATTCATTTAATTTTTCCTTCTATTCAATAATTTGAGTTCAAGTTGAATCGAAAAATAATTATTTTTATTAACACACAATTATTCGGATTGTGCTCGGGCAAATAATAAAAAAAACTTTAACAAAAATTACA